>CM035838.1:72427703-73828149 GCA_020510985.1 Pholidichthys leucotaenia
CCTCTACAACCGTGAGTGAAACATTGATTGTAGTAGTAGATTAGTTTATTTGACAGGGACAGTGCAATAAACATAGACAATTAATCAAAGACAATCAATCTGATGTGTTGCACATAGAGTGTATAGCTATTAGCTAATTTGCAACTCTTGTCCCTGGATGGGCTTTAGAAAAAAGAATCAAGATAAAAAATATACACAATAACCACATACATCAATGCAGAAAAATTATAAATACACAATTATAAATATTATAAATATTATAAATACACAAATATAACAGCCTGACTCACATTTAACACATATAACATAACTTACATTTGCCTATTTCAGGCCTTCCTCCCTCCGTCACTCACTATAAACAAACACATTTATTCCTTCCCTTCATTCACTCTCACTTTGCAGACAAATAATTCATACATGAGTACATTCTTGTTTATTTTTCAGCCAGTTTTTAACATTTTTAGTGAATGTTTTAAAGTCCGTTATTATTTTAATTTCATTTGGCATTGTGTTCCAGATGTGACTGCCCTTTATAGAGAAAGCTGTTTGTCCAAATGTGGTTCTGCGGTGGAATATTTTACAGTTATTGTTAACAGAACTCCTGGTGGCTCTGCTGCTGTCCTGTCTTTGGACGAAACCAGCAAGTGGCTCGGGTGCTGATTTATGGAAACATTTGAACATTAATTTCAGAAGACAGAGGTCAATGAAGCTCTCAAAACTCAATAGGTTGTATTTTTTTAAAACATTACAGTGATGCCACCTAATGGGCTTTTTGTCCAAGATTTTTAGGGTTTGATTATATAATGAACCTATATGTCTTATTGTGGAAGGGGCTGCTTGAGCCCAGACTGTCAAACAGTATGATATATGAGAAAAAACCATAGAATGCATATACAGTGCAGCTGCTTCGTAAGGTATGTAATATCTAATTAATTTAAAGCAGTTCAGATTTTTTTTTACTGTTTTTGAAATTTTCTTTATATGAAGATTAAATTTGAGTTGAGGATCTAGTACAATGCCAAGGTATTTGAATTCTGTAGCTAAACTGATGTCATGATCATGTATATTAACTTTAAAATGTTGCAGGTTACATTTTTTGATTGAAAAGCACATTGAGACTGTTTTCTGAAGGTTCAGCAATAGATGGTTCTTGAGGAGCCACTCTTGGACATCAACCATACTTGTAGACAGTACATCTGCAGCCTGTGCTGGAGTCTTGGCAGCTGTGTAAATAACTGCATCATCTGCATAAAGTTGGCATGTTGCAGCTGAGCAGTGTAACGGCAAGTCATTAATAAAAATGCTGAAAAGTAAAGGACCAAGAATGGACCCTTGTGGGATACCCATGCGGTTGTTTAAAAATGAGGATTTATCCTGGTGAACTTTTACACACTGTTCTCTATTCTGGAGATAAGATGCAAACCATTCTAATGTATTTGGGGAGAAGTTAAAAGATACCATTTTGGATAAAAGCAAACTGTGGTTTACAGTATCGAAAGCCTTTTTGAGATCTAGAAAAACAGCTCCTACCACATTACCCCTGTCCAAGGACTGTTTGACGTTTTCAATAAGGCAACAATTTGCTGTTTCTGTTGAGTATCCTGGTCTAAAACCAAATTGATGTGGATGAAGAAGTTGACTGTCTTGTAAGTAGTCTATCAGCTGTGTAGCTACAACTTTTTCAAGAACCTTAGATAGGACTGGTAAGATAGAGATTGGGCGGTAATTGCATATATCGTCTTTACTGCCTGATTTATGAACTGGTATGACGACAGCTTTTTTCCAGCCAGATGGAAATGTACTAGACCTAATGGAGAGATTAATGAGATGAGTCAGTGGTTTGATTAATATTTTGCTGTGCATTTTGAGAAAGGAGGTGCTCATATTGTAGATATCATTAGTTTTTGAGTTTGACAGTGTTTTAACAATACCAGCAATTAACTTCTCATTTACCTCATCGATGTGAAAAGTATCTGTTGGAAGTATGGAATTTGTGTTGTTGAGCACATTTGGCAGCACAAAAATTTTTGTTAAGTCTTCCACAGAGCCCACAAAGTGTGAATTAAATTCATTTGCCAAAGTAGCCTTGTCACTGACGGTCTTGCCATTGATTCTAAGTTCCTTTACCCCCTTCTGATCGTTTTTTTTTATTAGTTAAGTTATTTAAATGCCTCCATAGGGAACTGTTGTTACCCTTTGCATGATCTATCAGTTTATTGTAATAAGATATTTTTGATTTTCGCAGCTCATGTATCACTTTATTTCTTAAACTTTTGTACACAAGGTGATCATTTTGTAGTTTGGAGGTTAGTGATGTTTTCAGTGCATAGTCTCGCCTCTTCATAAGTTTTCTTATTTCATTATTTAACCATGGTAGGCTAATCTTCTGTTGTCTACTTTTAATTTGCTTTGAAAATTTTTCTATAGACTTTGTGATTGTTGCAGTTATAAAATTACAACAATCATCTACTTCACATGTTGCCATGAGCTGCTCCCAATTGGAAATAACCCTAGGTCAATCTTTCTCTCAGCAGTAGATGAATTAGAGGTAAAATCTGATGTTGAAAAGTGTAAAAATAAATTATCTACTGATTGTGATGGTATTGATATAGCACTAGTAAAAAGAACTATTGATGGCATATTAAAACCATTAACATATACAGTATTTGTAATCTATCATTTCAAACTAGCTCATTCCCACAGAAAATGAAAAAAGCAAAACTAATGCCATTATTCGAGCAAGGAAATAAACACCACTACACAAACTACAGACCAGTATCGCTCCTTCCACAATTTTCAACAATTCTGGAAAAACTTTTCAACAGCAGATTAGAGGACTTTTTAAATAAACATGATCTGCTTAATCAGAATCAATATTGATTTAGAGCAAAGAGTACAACATTGCTGGCAATTATGGCAGCAACAGAGGAAATAATAAATGCATTAGATCAAGGAAAATATGCAATTGGTGTATTTATAGATTTTAGAAAAGCATTTGATACAATGAATCATTCAATATTTCTTGATAAACTGCAAATGTATGGTATTAGAGGAGTAGCACTGAATTGGGTTACAAGTTACTTACCTAAGAGACAACAGTTTGTGAAGATATCTTTCTGGGTGTATGGGAATTTCCTGTGGGGTCCCCCAGGGGTCAGTATTGGGCCCCAAATTATTAAACATATATATAAATGATATATTCCAAGTTTCTAAATTATTAAAAATAATATTATTTGCTGATGATACTAATATATTTTATTCTGGAAATAATTATCAGGAACTAATCCATTCTCTAAATAATTAAATAAATAAGCTTAAAAAATGGATGGATAGTAATAAATTATCATTTATTACTATCCATAAATAATAGTATTCGTATAATAATAGATAGTAATACTATCAATTACCAAATAAGGTAATGATATTTGGTAACTGTAAAAATAAGGAAGATATACAGTACATATTCATATAGATAATGTAATTATTGAAAATGTTAAGGAGATCAAATTTTGGGGTGTAATACTAGATGATAAAATTAGTTGGAAACCACACGTCAGATACAAACAAACAAAAAAAATTGCAAAAAAATATTGCAATTATAAATAAAGTTAAGCAAGTCCTAGATTACAAATTGCTTCATATCTTGTGTTGCTCATTAGTACTTCCATACTTGACCTATTGTATAGAGGTCTGGGGAAACAATTATAAAGGTACACTTAATTCATTGCTAATATTCCAAAAAAGGGCAGTCCATGTTGTACACAAAGTCGGGTATCTTGAACATACTAATTTATTGTTTTTACATTCAAAGTTATTGAAATTACAGGATCTGGTTGATTATTATACAGCACAGTTAATGTTTAAAGTCAGTAAAAACTTTTTGCAACACAATATACAGAATCTTTTCAGTGAGAGAGAAGGGAAATACAATTTACGGGGAATGCAAAATTTAAAATGCACCTAGTAAGATCTACTAGGAAAGGTTTTTGTGTGTCTGTGTGTGGGGTAAAATTGTGGAATGGGTTGGGAGAGAAACACAGGCAATTTCCAAGCATCCATATATTTAAATCAGCATATAAAGACATGATTTTTGAGCAATATAAAAATAAAAGACAGTAATATTGCAATGTGTCTTCAAAGAATAAAGGTTGTTATTGTTGAATATATATGCTGAGTACTATTATTATTGATATCATTATTACTAGAATATTACAACGGTATTATAATATTATAATTGTTGTTAGGATGGAATTATTTGAAGTATTATATAGGCCCGTTGGTATTGTTATTATTATTATTATTATTATTATTATTATTATTATTATTATTATTATTATTATTATTATTATTATTGCAACTACCATATGGCTACCTATTATTATGGTTATTATTATTATATGGCTACTTATTGTGCCTAGGCATTGTAAGCCATGTGGGGGTATATGGTGGTATATGTGGTGATTATGATGATGATAATGTTGTCTATAATTACATTAAACATACCAGAAGTATTTATTTATTATTATTACAATTATTATTAGATGTTGGTATTATTGTCAATATAAACCATCATTGTTGTATCATTTCTATTGCATAATTTAATTATAAGATGTATTATACATGTATATTATGGCATTGTATAATGAACGTAATTGTAAGATAAGATAAGATAAGATAAGCCTTTATTAGTCCCACAACGGGGAAATTCCAGGATTGCAACAGCACAGGGATAGCAACATTCAGAGCAACAATCAGAAGGCAAGAAAAAAAAGCAAGCAAGCAAGAGCAGCTAATATACATATGTACATATTACTATAAATGTATATATATACACACAGACACACAGTGCAGAGCATTGTAGCAGGATGGAATAAATATATGAGTATATAAACACACAGTGTTTTTTGTGGGATGAATAATGACTGGAATGATATTATAATTTATTGGGTATGGCGAAGGGGTGGGACTATATAATCGTTGGCTTCTTCCCACTCCTTTTGAACAAGGCATTTTTTTTAAATTTTATTTTTTGGTTTGATTTTTGTTTTAAAAAAATTTTTTGTCTTGATGTTCAAATAAAATCAATCAATCAATCAATCAATCAAAAAATGGCTTTGGTCATACAAACCTATTAAAATCAATTAAAAGCTCCAATGCGTTTCAGCCATATGTCTTCATCAGGGAGTCAAACAGGTATCAAGAAGAGGGGAGGGTTCCTATAAAAAAAATGTCCACCAATCAGAAACCTCCACCTGGCTGCTGTAGTGTCGTGGTACAAAAATGCACAGTGTAGACACCTACCACATCCAGCAGATGTCCACCTGTTTTAACCTGGTATCCAACACTCAATCTGTTTGTGGGCAGGAGATGGCAGATGGTTACTTACTTGCAGTTTCAATCAACAAGTTGCAAGTTTTCATCCCACACAAAGCTATGAGGTGTAGAGGAGCTGAAATAACGAGGCGATTTTTGTATTAAAAACAGGGTTTTTAATGAATAGCTCTTCTATCGAGTCTCATCAGGTGTAGAGCTTGGCAGAAGGCAAGAGAGAGATCTCTGCTCAGCTCACTGGTTAAATACAAGCACACATAGAGCCACACATTGAAAAAGCTGACATCAGCCACACATTGAAAAAGCTGACATCCCCCCGTTATCTTAACCCCCCCATTGTTCTGTTATCTCCTCTCCTTGTCTTGGGAGGTGATGGGAACTCCTCCTCTCGCCTTAGGGGGTAAAGGTGTCAAGTCCGTCTCCGCCGCCGTGTCTTGGGAGGTCCAATGTCTTTAACCCGGCGGGGGAGATCCTTTGTCCTTTCCAGGTGTGAAGTTCCTTACATATGCTGTCACAAAACATTTCCACTTGCTCTAACATATGTAAGTATGGGATATAAGAGTCATATATACCACAACGGTGTCTCTTCCTTGGTTTGTAAACAGCACAGGGATAGCAACACTCAGAGCAACAATCAGAAGGCAAGAAAAAAAAAACAAGAGCAGCGAGTATACATATGTACATATAAACATAAATATATAGACACACAATGCGGAGCATTGCAGCTAGATGGAATAAATATATAGATATATAAACACACAGCGCGGAGCATTGTAGCTAGATGGACTAAATATATGAACATATAAACACACACAGTGCGGAGCATTGTAGCTAGATGGAATAAATATGTGAATATATAAACACAGTGCAGAGCATTGTAGCAAGATGGAATAAATATATGAATATATAAACACACAGTGCGGAGCATTGCAGCTAGATGGAACAAACATGCAAATATATAAACACACAGTGCGGAGTATTGTAGCTAGATGGAACAAATATGTGAATATATAAACACACAGTGCAGAGCATTGTAGCAAGATGGAATAAATATATGAATATATAAACACACAGTGCGGAGCATTGCAGCTAGATGGAACAAACATGCAAATATATAAACACACAGTGCGGAGCATTGTAGCTAGATGGACTAAATATATGAACATATAAACACACACAGTGCGGAGCATTGTAGCTAGATGGAATAAATATGTGAATATATAAACACACAGTGCAGAGCATTGTAGCAAGATGGAATAAATATATGAATATATAAACACACAGTGCGGAGCATTGCAGCTAGATGGAACAAACATGCAAATATATAAACACACAGTGCGGAGTATTGTAGCTAGATGGAACAAATATGTGAATATATAAACACACAGTGCAGAGCATTGTAGCAAGATGGAATAAATATATGAATATATAAACACACAGTGCGGAGCATTGCAGCTAGATGGAACAAACATGCAAACACATAAACACACACAGTGCGGAGCACCGTAGCTAGATGGAATAAATATGTAAATATATAAACACACACAGTGCGGAGCATTGTAGCTAGATGGAATAAATATGTAAATATATAAACACACAGTGCGGAGCATTGTAGCTAGATGGAATAAATATGTAAATATATAAACACACAGTGTGGAGCATTGTCACTAGATGGAATAAATATATAAATATACAAACACACAGTGTGGAGCATTGTCACTAGATGGAATAAATATATAAATATACAAACAAACACACAGTGCATAGCATTGCAGCTAGATGGAATGAAACAGCATAACCGTCTACTTAGTTATCCTACATGGTATGATTATATACCCATACATATTGTCACCCTCCGTAGCTACCGGTATTTTCCTAGTTGTATACCGGAGGGGACCATTGTGTAAGTCTATTGCGTCTTTTGCATTCAATACTATTAGGTTGTCACGTCTTTTTGCTATCTCTGCGAACATCCCTGCTTAGGTTATACAGTCTGACAGCCGTTGGTAGGAAGGACCTGTGAAACCTCTCGGTCGTGCACCTAGGATGATGTAGTCTGCTGTTAAATGAGCTCCTTAGTGCATTCAGTGTGTCCTGCATAGGGTGGAACTCGGACTCCAGCAGAGATGACAGTTTAGCCACCATCCTATATATATTATTATTATATTATTATATTATATATTATATTATAATATATTATAATATTATAGAGATAATTTTTCTTTTTACAAGTATTTTGTAGCCCCCAGGTTAACCATGGGCAATATTTGTATTCATGTTTTTTATTAATTTCTTTAATTGGACAGTTTTTATCATGTAATGATTTAAATATAGCAATAAATTTACTGTATGCCAAGTCCACTTCTTTCTCTCTATAGACAACATCCCAATTCTGTAACATTAAGTCATCTTTTAAAGCACTGATTGTATCTTCTGTTCGTATTCTTTTATAATCTTTTTACATGGTTTATTGTTCTTACTCTCATTAACCCCGTAATTAACGTCTAAAGAAACAAATACAGGCAGGTGGTCACTAATGTCCTTTATTAGTATACCACTCATCACATTATATTCAATAATATTGGTAAAAATGTTATCTATCAAGGTAGCACAGTGTGTCTTTATTCTCATAGGTTTTGTAATCTTTGGAAATAAGGTTAAGCTATACATTATATCTAAGAAATCTTCCATTGGTTTATGTTGTTTTGTTTTCATTAAATCTACATTAAAGTCACCACAAATAAAGATATCTTTTTGTCTTATTTTTGTATACATCTTTTCCATACCATTTCTAAATTTTTCCATATCAGATCCCAGTGCTCTATATATACAACTTACTATTATGGTTTTTTCTATTTTCTATCGTAATTTCAATTGTTAAATATGCCATAATTTCATTCACTGTTGATGTCATGCTTTCCACTTTTTTACTTTTTAAATTTCTATCAACATATAGTGCTACCCCACCACCACTTTTACATTTCCTATTTCGTGTGTACATCTCATATCCATGTAGTTCAAAATTTACATCTTTTTCTTCATTAATACATGTTTCACTTATTGCTATAATCCTAAATGGGGTGTTAAATTGATTTAAAAACTCCTTAATACTATCAAAGTTGGCATAGAGAATCCTACTATTTATATGTATTATTGTCAATGTCTGATCTGAGTTCATAATTCCATTTAATTGTTGTTCATCATAATAAGTACACTTATTGTTAAAATGATTAAAGTAGTTGTTATCTGGGTCAATATCACCTAAAATATCTTGTGGTTGCTGTTCAGTGTTTACAAAGGTTTCAGCTTCAATTTGACCTAATACACTTCCATTATTAATGGAGGAAGGATGATTGGTTAAAGTGCTGATCATAAGTTGTGTCAACGGTGTACACCAAAAAGAAAATAGAGAAAAAAAAAGAAAACAAAAGAAAAAAAAACCACAAAAATTTCCACTCATAATCTTACTGCGCTATTATTCGTGCATAAGAGCTAAGGTTTAAATTTGTCTAATTCCTCCATTTCTCTAATCATTATTACTTTAGGTTCTTCTGGAGTGCCAAGCAGTTTTATCCACACCTTACAGTTCTTTGTCCATGTCAATTGCATTTTTCCCTGTTTTCTGAGAGCCCTGGCTTGTCTAGCTATTTCAGAGTTCTTTTTTGTTAAATGTTCATTTACATAGACAGCCATTCCTCTCAGTTTTCTTGCTTGTTGCAGAAGATAAGTTTTTACTTTCCTGTTGACAAATCGGATGATGATCACTGGTTTTCCTTTACTGTCTTTTCTAGGTAATGTGTGGCAAGCCGAAATAGTCTTATTGTCTACAACAGTGTTTTTAGAGTTGAAAAAAGTTAGCACCTGCTGCTCAAGAGTGTGTGATTCTCCCAATGCCTCATCCTCCCCATCCTGGTTATCAAATCCAACTGTCACACATGCATAGGAATGGTGTTTGGTGTTAAGACCACTCACAATGACATCATCCATTCTTGTATTTTCTTGTCTTTTTCCATAATTTCACCCTTTAATTCACGCACTTGATCCATAAGGCCAATAAGGAGAGTTTGTTGTTTTGCTATCTTAGATATTTCTTCAGACATAAAATTTAGTGAGGGTTTGATCTCCTCCAACTCCTCTCCATTTGTGTGATTCTTTTTTGGAGGCATAATGACTAGTCTGATTGGGATCAAAGGAGCGGCTCACCTGGTGGCTAGTACAGGAGCCAAAGTACGTCCGATGGCTAATGGAGGCTGTCAGCTGGCTTGTCATCTAATTATAACTGTTATCTGGCGGTGAGGTCGAAGCTCTCCCGATGGCTAGTAAAGGTCGCTAACTGGCGTTGTCATCTGGTAGCTTGATCTGCCGGTGAAGCCGAAGAAGCCAAGGCTCCCTCAGTAGCTAGTGGAGGCCTCTAGCTAGTGTCGTCCTATCTGGTGATGAATCCGAAGCTTTCCTGGTGGCTAATGGAGACCGTTAGCTTGGGTCGTAGCCTGGTAGCGGGTATTTGATGATAGCAGAATAATTTCTGCTGGTGCTGACAATATCTGGTCCAACTCACCTCGGATTCAGCTGGGGCCTCAGTTAGCTCCTCCGCTGGGCTCCACCACTGTAGTTGAGCTCCAATCCAGCCAGGGCCTCAGTAGCACTTCGCTGTCAGCCCTGCCGCTGTAGTTGAGCTCCGATCCGGTCGGGGCCTCAGTAGCTCCTCACAATTGGCAATTCTGCAAAGCTGTAAAGGATGAAATAACAGCATGGCAGTGGACTGGGCTGTGTTTGTGACTCAGACACAGCCTAAAGGCTTTTTTTTTTATCCACATGCCAAAAACATGCAAGTTAGGTTAATTGGCATCAAAACTGGGGATTCTAAATTGTCCTTAGGTATGACTGTGAGAGTGAATGGTCATCTGTCTCTCTGTGTTGACCCTGCGATGGACTGGTGATCTGTCCAGGGTGTACCCTGCCTCTCGCCCAAAGATGCTGGGATAGGCTCCAGCCACCCCGCGATCCGAAAAGGATTAAGTGGAAGAAGATGGATGGATGGATGGCTGGATGAAATGAGAGTGCACTGGAGTCTCTTTTTTGGCTGTTTTCATGAAATTTCCCACCCAAAGAGCACTTCAGAGAACCTAAAGTTTGTTCTTTAGTCCAGGAAGTACTCCTCTACATACCTTTAGTTAAAACAGGTGTTGTTTTGCTCATGTGCAGTGAGTACAGTGCATTCTTCTTGTGCATGCATTCACACATGCACAGTGAGTGAAGAAGTTCATCCATTTGTACTCCATTTGTAATATGTATCCAAGTATGGTTTTTGTGTTTGGTTTTTTTTTGTTTTTTTTTTGTTTGTTTGTTTGTTTTATGTATGAATGCACATTTTTGAGGGGTGGAAAGCGTTCATTTGGTACATTTTTTTGTGAGATCTGGTTGTTTAATGTCAAGCTAGGACTGGAATATTAGGACATATTAATATAGAAACATCCTTACCACCCACAAAATGTTCATTGCATGTTCAACTGGTTTTTGCTGGTTTCTGTTTGTTGAAGGGGCAGCTCTTTTCAGTGCTGAGATCCGTTTCTCCATCTGATTGGTATCAGAAGGAAACCTGTAAATGACGGCCCTCATTCTTTCTCCTGTAATTCTGATAGCCCACAGCTGCACAGTTGAGGTCTATAGTTGTAAGTAATCCAATGCTAGCTTCCAATTAAGCCTTCTTCTCCAAAGAAACAATGAAATATACATTTTGTATCGCATAGCTCCATGTGTCTTTCAGCTGCTTTCACTCCAGTGAAGCCACGCTCTGCTCATGATGTACATGGTGATGACAACTGCAAAACCACAAAGCCACAGCTTTGTGCGGCTGTAGATGGACTAGGAGAACTGTCAATCAATAAAGTGAATGAGATTCATACTCTGTGGATCCACCTTTTCATAAATAATTCAGTACAGCATGTTCACCCATAAGAATTAGTACATTAAAACAAATTGTCTGTGAACCAGGGGCTCAGATCAGAGCTTAAGGGGTACCGAGCACCTAATGAGCTCCGCCACCATACACCCACCCTTTTTTTCACAAAACCCCCCCCAAAACTGTATCTTCTAATATAGTTTTGGATAATCATTATTACAACAATTACTTTCTCACCTGGTTCTTCCTGTACTCTGTCCCTCTCACCTTCTTCATCGTTTTCTCTTCCTCTTTGCACTGAGAATCATACACAAATATACTGTTGTTAACCAGAAAATGAATAGAACAGAGTGAGCAAAATTCAGGGCAGGACAGTTGGTCAGGGTGTTTTGTCACAAAAGTGTGAATAATTTAGGTTCAAAGCAGACACTCTGATACCATTTACAAATTCTAAGGAAATGATTTAAAGACACACACAGGCATGTCATTTTAAAGATGTTTTTCAGCAGATAGAATGATTATTTTTATATTATTGGGATTATGAACACAATTTTTAAATCACAGATTCCTTTCACAGAAGAAGCTGTATTCTCCTTTGTAGGTTTAAAATAAGTAAAAACACCGTAAGAGACATAAGAATGTCACTCTGAACATTCTCGGCAAACTAAGAATGCACACTACAACTTATACACTTCACACAGTATGCTACCTGACATGGATGAGACGGGTTACAACACCCCCCACTTAGCGCATGTATAAACCCCTCCCACTCTTATCCCTGCACTTCAATAAAATAGTACAGTGCTATAACTTTTGCACTATTAAAATACATAATTACTTAAGTAGATAAAAACAATGGACGTAACTTGCATAACCAACATATTTGAAGTTACCTCGTTGTGAAACGCTTCAAAAGCATGTCACGAAACAACACAATTTACCATGATGACTTCATGAAAGTTTATCTAGGCACATATCCCTGTCCAAAACTGCTAATAAATGTGAATAAAAAAGTCTGGATTTACGACAACCGCAAAGCTGTTTTAAGTAACTTACATATGCATTAATGTGAAGTACTGGTGTGGCTGACCAACCACTGGACTAAAGTGGCCAAAAGGTGAAAATGCAGTATTTGCCGGTGGAGAATTGGCATTTGCCTGCCATTGGCCACTTTTTGATCTCCCTGTCTCTCAATAGTGTGTGAGAAGAGGTTCATACCATTTGCAAGGTGATGTTAGGATACCCCATCTGGGGCAAGGAAGACGAGGACCCAAACGTGAGGCAAATCTGATAAACCATTTATTTAGATTTTTAGATTCCTTTATTAGTCCCACAATGGGGAAATTACACTGTATCCACATGAGTGGATGAGGCAGCCACTGGTGTGGCGCAAAAGCCTTTCAGCATTCACACACACATTCACACCTGGGGCCACTTTAGAGTCTCCAATTAACCTAACTTGCAAGTTTTTGGCATGTGGGAGGAAATCGGAGAAATCCCAAGGTAAACCCATGCAGACACGGGGAGAACATGCAAACTGAATACAGATCACTGTTGAAAAGGGGCTGGGATCGAACCCAGGATCCCCCGGCCAAGGCTGAGTTGCTGTGCTGCCGCAGTGCTAACCACTCCTCTGCCGCATTGTGGAGCAAAATAAACACCAAGAGAAAATAATGCAGCTTGTGGGCTGAACAAAAGGAAAAACACGGCAGGGCTCAGACACAAGGTCACAGGCAGGATAACTCAGGGCTATGGGAAAACAAGCTAGATAGAAGCGTGGGGAACATACCGACATGAGACAAGGATACCGCACTGGACAGAGACTCACACTGACATAAATAGACAAGGCAGCAATTGAGACAACACAGATGTAGCATGACCTTGAGTTCTAATCTATAAAATCATTCATTGCTGAAGGAAAGTTGTTTCAACTCAAAAGTCTGGTCATGAACTGCTTCTTTCATCCAAGGACCAGAGCTGTAACACTTTCCATTGGCCATAAAGTGGAAGTTAATCCCTTCTCCAAGACTTAGTCATTCTCCCTTTTCTGCTCTTTGGCAAAGGAATATTTCAAATTGACAGATTTATGGTTGATGTAATCCAGACTTGTGGGAGTCAAGATTCTCCAGTAAGCAACCAAACAGTTTCACAGTGCCATGTGGTAGACAAATAAGGAATATTTAACATTTTTCTCTTTGCAGTGGAATTTATGCAATATGTACAAATAAACTAATTCATGTTCTTTCTCTCAAGACAGTATCTGCTACTGAAGGCATGGTTTAACTCTTGGGATGGACAATGTGGTTTCAAATGCTTTTATTGATATGATTTGATATGTGTTGCCTTATTTTCAGGAAGAAACTAATTTTTGCATGCTTACCATCACAAATTAATTACAGTTACAATGTAGAGACATTCTGTGTTCCCTTATTATTGAGTAGAATATCTGTCCCTTAAGTTTAAGGAATTTATGCTTTATTCAGCAACATGTGTCTTAAGGAGGATTTCACTGTTCATATCAAATGTCTCTATCTCTGCTCTGTGGGAGACCCCCACCTCAGAAACTTTAACTGATCAATAGAGCTCCAGGCTCCCTTGCATTTCCCTTTTACTATCTACTATCTTTTACTTTCTTTTACTATCTTTTACTATTTTTTACTATCTTTTCCTTTTGTTCAGCCCACTGTCTTTTACTATCTACTATCTACTATCTTTTACTTTCCCTTTTACTATAGATCATAATATTCTACTTGATAGATTAGAACACTATGTTGGACTCAATGGAACTTCGTTGCAATGGTTTAGATCTTATTTATCTGATAGGTTCCAGTTTGTTCATGTAAATAATGAGTTTTCTTTCAACTCAAAGCTTAGTCATGGAGTTCCACAGGGATCTGTGCTAGGCCCTACTCTTTTTAGTTAATATATGCTTCCGTTAGGCAACATTATTAGAAAGCACTGTATACATTTTCATTGTTATGCAGATGACACACAATTATACCTGTCAATGAAGCCAGATGATAGTAATCAATTAGCCAAGTTAGAAGCCTGTCTTAAGGAAATCAAAGCTTGGATGACTTGTAATTTCCTGCTATTAAATTCAGATAAGACTGAAGTCATTCTTTTTGGTCCAAAAAACCTTAGGAATTCCTTTCCAAATCAAACTTTCAGTTTGGATGCAGTTACTCTTTCTCTTAATAGCTCTGTGAGGAACCTTGGAGTTATTTTTGATCAGGATTTGTCCTTCAATTCACATATTAAATTTGTTTCTAAGACTCCCTTCTATCATTTGCGTAATATTACCAAGATTAGGAGCATCTTGTCTCAGAGTGATGCTGAGAAGCTGATCCACGCTTTTGTTAGCTCGAGATTAGATTATTGTAATTCTTTATTATCAGGCTGTCCTAAAACATCTTTAAAAAGTCTTCAGCTGATCCAAAATGCTGCAGCAAGAGTTTTAACAGGTACTAGAAAGAGAGATCATATCTCTCTGGTTCTGGCCTCCCTTCATTGGCTTCCCATAGAGTTTAGAATTAAGTTTAAAATCCTTCTTCTTACTTACAAAGCTCTAAACAATCAGTCTCCTTTTTATTTAAAAGATCTGATACTACTGTATTATCCTAACAGAGCACTACGCTCCCAAAATGCAGGATTACTTGTAATACCTAGAATCTCCAAAAGTACAATGGGAGGCAGAGCCTTCAGTTATCAAGCTCCTCTCCTGTGGAATCAGCTGCCAATCTGGATTCGGGAGTCAGACTCAATCTCTGTTTTTAAGAATAGGGCTAAAATCTACCTTTTTGATATAGCCTACAATTAGGGAGGGATCATGTGTTTCTGAACCCTCCCTTAGTTATGCTGCTAATAGGTTTAGTCAGCCGGGGGACCTCCAGTAATGCACTGGGCCTCACTCCTTTCCTCACTCTCTATGAAATATTTTTTTTTTTGCTGGTCATTAACATTTGTTTGTTCTCTCCCATAGATTGAGTCCCCATCGTGCTGTTTGCTCTCTACATGTCTGTTCTTTTCTTCTTCTCTATCCCCTCACCCCCCAGCCAGTCGCAGCAGATGACTGCCCCTCCCTGAGCCTGGTTCTGCTGGAGGTTTCTTTCTGTTAAAAGGGAGTTTTTCCTCTCCACCGTTGCCAAGTGCTTGCTCACGGGGGTTCGCCTGATTGCTGGGGTCTTTCTGCAACTGTGGGGGTTCCCCCCTACAGTTGATAGTGCTATGAGATGACTGTTGTTGTGAAATGGCGCTATATAAATAAAGTTGAATTGAATTGAATTGAATTGAATTTTAAGGTTGAGTTTATGACTTCTGCTGGAAAAAGAAGCAATGTAATTGGCCCAGCTCAAGTTCCATGAAATTCAGTGAGATTCTGCCACACCCAGAAAAAACTTTCCTTTGTTTTGGTTTTGGGGCATTATTTAAGCTGTAAGGAGCCTCTTCTGCTCTTCCATTTTTTTCTTTCTCTTCCAAGTAAGGCCCAGAGCCTGTCATGCTCTGTGAAATTCTTTTTTTTTTTTCTTTAAAGTTCAATTTTTCCATATTTTAATTTTTTTTAAATTACCGTGCAAGACGATTTTTTTTCTAAGCTTAAACCAACTCATTTAAACACTATTATTGGAAGAAACAAATTTATAATGTGTTTTGCCTCCATTTTGAATTTCTAATGGGATTTTGCACAATAAACCAATTCCTTTTCAATGCATAAGAGGAGACCTCACCCAGCTTGCTGGAGAACAGCCCGATTGCAATTTCAGGAGCACAGCCTTGTGGAAGAATCTGTCCATCAGCCGCTCCGTCAACAGAATCCACGGACATCCAGCTGAATCATGGTTGGCACGTGGGGGCCCTGCTGCCACCAAGGGATGTGATCTGACTCTGTGGCTGACGGTCTGTTGTTTAATTTAAACTTAATTCTTCAGAATATTCCTGGGATAAGTTCTTTTAACTTAATTTCATGCAAATCCCCATCAGAATTTCAAAATACATTTCGTCCTTTCATTAATTTACATTCTTTTTCAGAGTAACACCAATTTTCCATTTTTATAGATATCTGATCTTCATCTACGCAATTATTTGACCACCTGCAGGGAAATGGTTTACTTGAAGAGTTTCAATCTGGGTTTAGAATCCATCATAGTACTGAATCAGCCTTACCGAAGGTCACTGACGACCTCTTCATTGCATCTGATAATGGACTAGTTTCTGTACTTGTCCTTTTAGATCTTAGTGCAGCTTTTGATACTATTGATCATAATATTCTACTTGATAGATTAGAACACTATGTTGGACTTAATGGAACTTCGTTGCAGTGGTTTAGATCTTATTTATCTGATAGGTTCCAGTTTGTTCATGTAAATGATGAGTTTTCTTTTAGCTCAAAGCTTAGTCATGGAGTTCCACAGGGATCTGTGCTAGGCCCTACTCTTTTTAGTTTATATATGCTTCCGTTAGGCAACATTATTAGAAAGCACTGTATAGATTTTCATTGTTATGCAGATGACACACAATTATACCTGCCAATGAAGCCAGATGATAGTAATCAATTAGCCAAGTTAGAAGCCTGTCTTAAGGAAATTAAGGCTTGGATGACTTGTAATTTCCTGCTATTAAATTCAGATAAGACTGAAGTCATTCTTGTTGGTCCAAAAAACCTTAGAAATTCCTTTCCAAATCAAACTTTCAGTTTGGATGCAGTTACTCTTTCTCTTAATAGCTCTGTGAGGAACCTTGGAGTTATTTTTGATCAGGATTTGTCCTTCAATTCACATATTAAATTTGTTTCTAAGACTGCCTTCTATCATTTGCGTAATATTGCCAAGATTAGGAGCATCTTGTCTCAGAGTGATGCTGAGAAGCTGATCCACGCTTTTGTTAGCTTGAGATTAGATTATTGTAATTCTTTATTATCAGGCTGTCCTAAAACATCTTTAAAAAGTCTTCAGCTGATCCAAAATGCTGCAGCAAGAGTTTTAACAGGTACTAGAAAGAGAGATCATATCTCTCCGGTTCTGGCCTCCCTTCATTGGCTTCCCATAGAGTTTAGAATTAAGTTTAAAATCCTTCTTCTTACTTACAAAGCTTTAAACAATCAGGCTCCTTTTTATTTAAAAGATCTGATACTACCGTATCATCCTAACAGAGCACTACGCTCCCAAAATGCAGGATTACTTGTAATACCTAGAATCTCCAAAAGTACAATGGGAGGCAGAGCCTTCAGTTATCAAGCTCCTCTCCTGTGGAATCAGCTGCCAATCTGGATTCGGGAGTCAGACTCGATCTCTGTTTTTAAGAATAGGGCTAAAACCTACCTTTTTGATATAGCCTACAATTAGGGAGGGATCATGTGTTTCTGAACCCTCCCTTAGTTATGCTGCTAATAGGTTTACTCAGCCGGGGGACCTCCAGCAATGCACTGGGCCTCACTCCTTTCCTCACTCTCTATGAAATATTTTTTTTTTGCTGGTTATTAACATTTGTTTGTTCTCTCCCATAGATTGAGTCCCCATCGTGCTGTTTGCTCTCTACATGTCTGTTCTTTTCTTCTTCTCTATCCCCTCACCCCCAGCCAGTCGCAGCAGATGACTGCCCCTCCCTGAGCCTGGTTCTGCTGGAGGTTTCTTCCTGTTAAAAGGGAGTTTTTCCTCTCCACCGTCGCCAAGTGCTTGCTCACAGGGCATCGCCTGATTGCTGGGGTCTTTCTGCAACTGTGGGGGTCCCCCCTACAGTTGATAGTGCTATGAGATGACTGTTGTTGTGAAATGGCGCTATATAAATAAATAATAAAGTTGAATTTTCTTCATGAAATTGCATCCACTTTTCTTAACCAATGCTATTTTATGGTTTTCCAATTTCCAGCATACTGACAAATTAAACTACGGTTTCTTTGGTTCCACAAATGCTTGATTCATAAGAAACTCAGTAACAGTCTATAATTGGATATAGATCGTCACTTCCTTGTGGTAACGTATCGTCACTTCCTGTTTTGCTGTCTGCCTGTGTGGTTTGCTCTCCAGCCACTAGCTATGGCTACTAGCTCTCTTTCCTTTTCTCCTCTGGTGTGCTCTCTCTGTCAGATGTTTAGCTACACCTCTGCCTCTTTTAGTGATAACGGTAAATGCAATAAATGTTGTCTTTTTGAGGCGCTCGAGGTGAGGTTGTCTGATTTGGAATCCCGGCTCCGCTGCTTTGAAACACCGTCTGCACCAGTTACTCTTGACGGATGCCCCTTAGCTGCAGCGGAGCTAGCTAGCTTAGGCCCCCCTGTCAGCGGTCCCCCGGCTCTCCTCAGCAGCGAGGAGACTGGGTGGGTGACGGTGAGAAGGAAGCCTAGTCGCAAAGCCCCGGTACACCACCAACCTGTTCACGTTTCTAATCATTTTTCCCCGCTCAGCGACACACCCGCTGAGGAAAAAACTCTGATCATTGGCGACTCTGTAGTCAGAAACGTGAACCTAGAGACTCCAGCGGCCATAGTCAAATGCATTCCTGGGGCCAGAGCAGGCGACATCGACAGACAATAAACTAGACTGGTCACACAATACTGATGCACTCTACAAGAAGGGACAGCGCAGGCTGTTCCTGCTGAGGAGACTCAGGTCTTTTGGTGTACAAGGGGCGCTGCTGAAGTCATTCTATGACACGGTGGTGGCATCAGCCATCACTTTTGGAGTGGTCTGCTGGGGCAGTGGCATTACTGCAGCCGATAGGAAGAGACTGAACAAACTGATTAAGAAAGCTAGCTCTGTCCTGGGGCAGCGCCTTGATCCGATGGAGGAGATAGGAGAGAGAAGGACGGTGGCTAAACTGTCATCTCTGCTGGAGTCCGAGTTCCACCCTATGCAGGACATACTGAATGCACTGAGGAGCTCATTTAGCAGCAGACTACATCATCCCAGGTGCACAACCGAGAGGTTTCGTAGGTCCTTCCTACCAACGGCTGTCAGACTGTACAACCTAAGCAGGGCTGCTCGCAGAGATAGCAAAAAAGACGTAACAAACTAATAGTTTTTTGAATGCAGAAGATGCAATAGACTTACACAGTGGTCCTCTCCGGCATACAACTAGGAGCATGCCGGTCGCTATGGAGGGTGAGAGTGTGTATGGGCACATAATCATACCATGCAGGATAGCTGGGTAGACGGTTATGCTGTTTCATTCCATCTAGCGGCAATGCTCTGCACTGTGTGTGTTTATATATTTGCATATTTGTTCCGTCTAGCTGCAATGCTCCGTACTGTGGGTGTTTATATATTTATATATCTACATGTTATTCCATCTAGCTACATTGCTCCGCACTGTGTGTGTTTATATACTTGCATATTTATTCCACCTAGCTGCAATGCTCCGTACTGTGGGTGTTTATATATTTACATATTTATTCCATCTAGCTACAATGCTCTGCACTGTGTGTTCATATATTCATATATTTATTCCATCCAGCTACAATGCTCTGCACTGTGTGTCTGTGTGTGTGTGTATATATATATATTTTATAGTAATACGTACATATGTTTATTAGCTGCTCTTGCTTGCTTGTTTTTTTTTTTTCTTGCCTTCTGATTGTTGCTCTGAGTGTTGCTATCCCTGTGCTGTTGCAATCCTGGAATTTCCCCGTTGTGGGACTAATAAAGGCTTATCTTATCTTATCTTATCTTATCGAGTCAAATCTGAAAATGCTGGCTAAAAGTAACTGTAAATATTCCACAATTGTTATTCACGCCGGCATTAATGACATCCGTCTCCGGCAGTCGGAAGTCACGAAACTTAATATAGAATCGGTGTGTGACTTTGCAAAAACGATGTCTGACACTGTAGTATTCTATGGGCCCCTCCCCAATCTGACCAGTGATGACATGTTTAACCGCTCGTCATCCTTGAACCGCTGGTTGTCTGTGTGGTGTCCTAAAAATGACGTGGGCTACATTGACAATAGGAGCTTTTTTGGAGGAAAACCTGGTCTTATGAGACGAGACAGCATTCATCCCACTTTGGATGGTGCGTATCATTTATCTAACAATCTGGCATCTTTTTTATCCAAATTTCCAAAACCCTGACTACTCAGAGTTGGGACCAGGAAGCAGAGTCGCAGTCTTACACGCCTCTCTGCAGCTCCTCTTCATCCGCCACCCCTCAACTTAGCCCCTGTCTTCCCCATCAGAGAATCATTGTCTGCTCCCTCCAAAGGAAATAAAAATATAATGTATAAGCATCCCAAAGTGATAAAGCAAAATATTGGTAAAACTCAAATTAAACATAAAGCCTCTAAACTGAATGATTTGGCCTCTGTTCCTCATCATAATTTAAAAATTAAATGTGGTTTATTAAATATTAGGTCTCTAACTCACAAGTCTCTGTTAGTCCATGATCTGTTAATTGATCATCAGATTGATTTAATTTCCCTTACATAGACTTGGTTAAGGCAAGAGGATTATGTTGGTTTAAATGAATCATCTCCCTCTGGTTATTTAAACTGTAAAAATCCCAGAAGTTCTGGTCGTGGAGGAGGAGTAGCAACAATTTACCATTCCAAATTACTAGTTAATGTAAAGCAAAAAACATGTTATAATTCCTTTGAGGGCCTGGTCCTCAGTATTGGGCACTTTAGCAATTTTAGGTTAAACCCAATTTTATTTGCCATAGTTTATCGCCCCCATCAACCTACTCAGAATTTTTATCCGAATTTGCTGATTTCTTAGCTGATTTAGTGCTGAAATCTGATAGAATAATTATAGTAGGGGACTTTAATATACATGTGGATGTAGATAGTGACTGCCTTAATGTGGCTTTTAATTCAATATTAGACTCGATTGGGTTTTCTCAGAAAGTAGGAAATTCTACTCATTACCTCCACCATACATTGGACCTTGTTCTGAAATATGGCATAGAAATAAAAAATCTTGTAGTGTCTCCTCATAACCCTGTACTGTCAGACCATTGTCTGTTAACCTTTGATTTTACTATTTCTGACTATTTGGCTCCTAAAGAAAAATATTATTACAGTAGATGCCTCTCAGATGATGCTGTTACCAAATTTATGCAGATTGTTTCCTCTATGCCATGTGTCAACACAACGGAAATAAGTTATAGACAGCTTGCTCCTTCTGTAATTGATAACATGGTGGATAGTGTTTCAGCTTCTCTGCATCAGACTCTAGACTTGGTGGCCCCCTTAAAAAAGAAAAAGTCTAATCAGAGATTTCTAACTCCTTGGTTCAACACAGAAACTCGTAGCTTAAAACAGAAGACTCGTCAATTAGAAAGAAAATGGCGCTCCACTAATTTAGATGAAATCTATTTAGCTTGGAGAAATCATCTTTTAATTTATAAAAAATCTCTTAGAAAAGCTAGAACGAGTTATTACTCTGCATTAATAGAAGAGAACAAGAATAATCCCAGGTTTCTTTTCAGTACTGTAGCCAGGTTGACAAAGAGTCAGGACTCTGTCAATCCTAGCATTCCCTTAGAGCTTACTAGTCAGGACTTTATGAACTTTTTCAATAATAAAATTTCATCCATCAGAGATAAAAACAATCAGATTCTTCCCACAGTTAACTTAAATACTGTAACTATGACAACTCCTTCTATTGATGTCTGTCTTGATGAGTTTACTCCAATCGACCTTTGTGAGTTAGACAAAATAGTTTCCTCATCCAAACCTTCAACTTGTCTTTTAGACCCTATTCCTACCAGGTTATTTAAAGAAGTCTTCCAACTTATTGGTAGCTTTATTCTTCATATAATCAATTCTTCATTAACTTTAGGCCATGTACCGCAGGCTTTTAAAGCGGCTGTAATTAAACCCTTACTTAAAAAGCCAACACTAGATCCAGGAGCTTTAGCTAACTATAGACCAATCTTTAATCTCCCTTTCATCTCAAAAATCTTAGAAAGAGTTGCTGCTACGCAATTATTTGACTACCTGCAGGGAAATGGTTTACTTGAAGAGTTTCAATCTGGGTTTAGAATCCATCATAGTACTGAAACAGCCTTAGCGAAGGTCACTAACGACCTCCTCATTGCATCTGATAATGGACTAGTTTCTATACTTGTCCTTTTAGACCTTAGTGCAGCTTTTGATACTATCGATCATAATATTCTACTTGATAGATTAGAACACTATGTTGGACTTAATGGAACTTCGTTGCAGTGGTTTAGATCTTATTTATCTGATAGGTTCCTGTTTGTTCATGTAAATAATGAGTTTTCTTTCAACTCAAAGCTTAGTCATGGAGTTCCACAGGGATCTGTGCTAGGCCCTACTCTTTTTAGTTTATATATGCTTCCGTTAGGCAATATTATTAGAAAGCACTGTATACATTTTCATTGTTATGCAGATGACACACAATTATACCTGTCAATGAAGCCAGATGATAGTAATCAATTAGCCAAGTTAGAAGCCTGTCTTAAGGAAATCAAAGCTTGGATGACTTGTAATTTCCTACTATTAAATTCAGATAAGACTGAAGTCATTCTTGTTGGTCCAAAAAACCTTAGAAATTCCTTTCCAAATCAAACTTTCAGTTTGGATGCAGTTACTCTTTCTCTTAATAGCTCTGTGAGGAACCTTGGAGTTATTTTTGATCAGGATTTGTCCTTCAATTCACATATTAAATTTGTTTCTAAGACTGCCTTCTATCATTTGCATAATATTGCCAAGATTAGGAGCATCTTGTCTCAGAGTGATGCTGAGAAACTGATCCACGCTTTTGTTAGCTCGAGATTAGATTATTGTAATTCTTTATTATCAGGCTGTCCTAAAACATCTTTAAAAAGTCTTCAGCTGATCCAAAATGCTGCAGCAAGAGATTTAACAGGTACTAGAAAGAGAGATCATATCTCTCCGGTTCTGGCCTCCCTTCATTGGCTTCCCATAGAGTTTAGAATTAAGCTTAAAATCCTTCTTCTTACTTACAATGCTCTGAACAATCAGGCTCCTTTTTATTTAAAAGATCTGATACTACTGTATTATCCTAACAGAGCACTACGCTCCCAAAATGCAGGATTACTTGTAATACCTAGAATCTCCAAAAGTACAATGGGAGGCAGAGCCTTCAGTTATCAAGCTCCTCTCCTGTGGAATCAGCTGCCAATCTGGATTCGGGAGTCAGACTCGATCTCTGTTTTTAAGAATAGGGCTAAAACCTACCTTTTTGATATAGCCTACAATTAGGGAGGGATCATGTGTTTCTGAACCCTCCCTTAGTTATGCTGCTAATAGGTTTAGTCAGCCGGGGGACCTCCAGTAATGCACTGGGCCTCACTCCTTTCCTCACTCTCAATGAAATATTTTTTTTGCTGGTCATTAACATTTGTTTGTTGTCTCCCATAGATTGAGTCCCCATCGTGCTGTTTGCTCTCTACATGTCTGTTCTTTTCTTCTTCTCTATCCCCTCACCCCCCAGCCAGTCACAGCAGATGACTGCCCCTCCCTGAGCCTGGTTCTGCTGGAGGTTTCTTCCTGTTAAAAGGGAGTTTTTCCTCTCCACCGTCGCCAAGTGCTTGCTCACAGGGGATTGCCTGATTGCTGGGGTCTTTCTGCAACTGTGGGGGTTCTCCCTACAGTTGATAGTGCTATGAGATGACTGTTGTTGTGAAATGGTGCTGTATAAATAAAGTTGAATTGAATTGAATTGAATTGAATTCCCATAATACATGCTGAATTCTCTGTTTTAAAGTTATCCAAATGTGTTAACCTATTCTGACATATCTTATTAAATGATTGAAAGACACATGGGGGTTATTGTTTGATTTCATGTCCATCTTCTTGATTTAACAACATAACAAAAATAATTTTTTTGTAAGTTGTCTTTGTTTTTTCAACTGATTTAAGACAATTTTGCACCACTGAATCCAAAAATGACATCCGTTTCTCTCGATCAGGTCAGGTTTTTATGCTAAGTTGTAAGCAGTTGTACAGCAGTTGTACAGTTGTACTGGAAATTGAATAGTAGACATTGATAAAGGTTTAAAATTTAGAGAATTTCAAGAAATAAAAAGAACTTTGCATCATATGAAGCGAAAATGCCCGTACATGTAAACAAAAATGTAAAAAAACATGTGGCCATTATTCAACAAGTTGACCTGATTTAGCAAAACAAGTGTGATTTTTGGATTCAGCACATCAAAATTGTCCTAAATCAGCTAAAAAAAAAAAAAGCTTAGACAATAAATTTGGTGTTATCAGTGACCAATGTTATCAGCCAACAAGAAATCACAGGTTTTTTTTTTTTTTTTTTTTTTTGAGACTGATTCATAATTGGTACAAATAAAAAAATTGTTAATAAAATTGTCCATTATCTGGACTGGTGCCATACGAGGATCTGAGTGTAATGAAGATCAATCTTCATTCCTACTCACATTCATATTTACATTAGTACTTGTCATCATCATCATCATCATCATCATCATCATCATCGCAGTCTGTCAGGGGTGACAATGACTGTGTCATCTAGGTCCCATAAGATTCTGCCATGCAGCTCTGTCCTCTGTCCCCCGCTACCAGGAACTCCTGACCTTGTTAACCCGGGCAACGTCTGAGCCGGTATGAGTTGCTCTCTGACTGACCAGTTCATGAAACTGCTTGCAAAGTATCTGAGTACCGCTAGCTTTTGCTGGACTAGCGGTACAGTCTTGGCAGATAGAGGTATTATCAGTGGCAAGGACAGGCCAAGACAAACTGACTCCAGTATCTGTTGCAGTGACTGACCAGATGACAGGTTTGGTTATCTCTGCTCTTTGTGTAGTGCATGTTACGATGCACCGACTGGCAAAAGTCCACCACAGACCTTGTGACAGATGTGCTTATCTGCCAGGATTTTATTATTTTTTTTTTTTGTTACTTATTTGTACCCGTAGGTAGATTCGGTTTGCAGTCTGGTGACAAGCCACCGGCTGCTGGTCGCTGCGTGCGCGAGCGCCCTAAACCTACATGTTTTTGGTATGCGGGAGGAAACCGGAGAAATCCCGGAGTAAACCCGTGCAACACGGGGAGAACATCCAAACTCCACACAGCTCACTGTTGGTCGGGGGCTGGAATCGAACCCACGATCCCCCGGCCGAGGGTAAAACTGTGCTGCCACAGTGCTAAACCACTGTGCCACCGTGGATGTGGATGGATGTCCAGTCTCACCCAGTGTAACTGGGAGTGGTCCACCACAGACCCGTGACAGATATTGTTTTAAGTTCTGCCAGGATGCCCAGTTTCACCCTCCACACCCTCAGAAGGGCAGGGTTGCCGGTTTGAGTTGCCGACGGCCCGACCCATGGGACAGGTAGTACCGGTTTTTCATGGTTATCCAGTAGCAAGCAAACCAGTGCCTGACCTGACATCAGAGGCATACTGTGTTCCTATGATGTCACATGACCATATATCCGCTACATATTTTATAATGGTTCCACCATGTGAGGCTCTGCTAGAATCTAGAGATGGACATGAAATTATGATTTCACAAGCTTTGTGGGTATAGTCAAATCTGATCTTTTGTACAGTAAAACTTTTTTTTGATTTTTCTCTCTGTATCTAACTGGCCACTCAGCCAGTGTTTAAACCCCCCTTTCTCTTATCTGCCTGAGCCTGTGTCTGTGTGAGGGAGCGTAGAAAGGCTTGGAGGGAATTTGCCCAGCACAGCCACGTCTGTACTGTGAAGAAGTGCAGAGGAGAGAGGTTGTAGGCCCCCACTCAAGCTGCACTGCACAGACTGTGTTTTTTTAAAGCATGCTATAAGTTGGAAAAGCGCTATCATACACTGAATTAATTAAAATAAGGCCTGAAAAGATGGAATCGCAATGAAATCTGATCCCTCTTTTGCTAATTCAACTCATTCGGAAAAATTCCCAGTGAGGTAAATTGAATTAATCCTTTTGAGTGTGAGAATTTTTGTGCCCCTGGTGGCAGAGTGCAACACGGCGCCTGTCTTCTCACTCTGACATGATCACCTGCCTTGGGGATTTGTACGGATTATACTGATTTGCCAGTTTCAAAAGGTGGCAGACATCCATTGGAGGACTCAGTGGATGACATGTAATATACCAAAGAAGAAGTACTCCTCATTTCCTTTTCCTGTTTTTAGCATTTAGCCCATAAAGCTAATGTCCACGATCATCACCGTCACTTTTTCAGCTTTGTATGCTGAAAATAGCCGCGGGGTACAAGCAAGATTTATGTGGGATAATAATAAGACTTTGTAGATGTGGTACAGACTTTAAATTACTGACAGAACACAAAATATGGACCATGATGTGTGAAAACGCAGCGACCACACCAGCCATCCATCCACTCAACCAGCCAGCCCCCCTTTGTCAACAGTAAGTGACTTATTTCATTTTTTTTTAAATGTATTGATTTCTTGTTCATATACTTTGAAGATAAGACGATGCGGTACCGCTGTACAAAAAACAGTGTCAAAAGACTGAACCATTTTTGTGTAAATATGTCCAAAGTCCAATTTTGACTGAGTTATGGAATTTAAAGAGGTGCCGTGACATTATGCAAATTAGATGCATAAATTTATTCCTATCTGAAACTTTGGATCATATTTTACATCTTTCTAATTGACAGTAAGCCATTATCTTTTACCACTTTCAAGTAATAGCCTTGGAAATCTGAACTATTTTATTGACAAAAATATTTACCACTCTTGACCACTAGGGGTTATGTCGCTGTTCGGCAACATACACACTCATAGGGTTAACCAATGTTTTCTTTTCCTCAAGTGTTCAGTGACAAATCTGGTGGACAACAGTAATAAAAATTACTGAGAGGAAATTGTTTGAAGAAAGTGCAAAGTTAAAATTGTAAGATTAGTCTTGCATGAATAAAACCAAATTAAGGAGATTAACTTTCCAGTTTTAAGAAACAAAACAAGGTGTGGTCAGCAGGCCATGCTCACATCCCAGGTGACTGAATTGCCATGTGCACGCTCACATTAACGCATGATCAAAACGGCTACGTGCACAAAAACTGCGCATACGCAGACTAAGCAGTGCAACTGCCATTTTACAAGCTGCCATTGTGAGTCATCCTGGCTACCATTTTGGAGCTGAGACAGTAACCGCCTCCGAGCGACATCACTGTGTCTCCTCCTCCTTTAGTGCAGAAGGAACTGCCTCTATCTTGTGGTCAACCATGAGAACTGCAACCTTTAATAAAATATCTCAAACTTTTAATCTGTTAAGCCAATTTATATCCAAATCAAGCATCCAAATTAACTTTAAAGCAACCCATATTATTCAGAATAACCTAAATTTAAAACCAATTTAAAGTTTCTATGTCAAAAGCAGCGAAAAAGAAACTTTTTGGCTCTTGATGGTTTATTGTCACTGGTGGACCAGATTGGCCAATGCAACTGAATACCAGAAATGCATGAAGCATACACTTGCTATTTAATCACTTATGTTAACCACACATTTTAATCTTTAAAGTTAAAAGCCTATATATTTACACATTTTAAGCAACAACTGCAAACTTTTGAAGCAATATACAGTATGTGTGTTTTAAGCTGCATTATTTGATCCCTTCCACAGGAAGCCCAGTTCAACTTA
Organism: Pholidichthys leucotaenia; assembly: GCA_020510985.1. Lineage (NCBI taxonomy): Eukaryota > Metazoa > Chordata > Actinopteri > Cichliformes > Pholidichthyidae > Pholidichthys > Pholidichthys leucotaenia. The sequence goes on from CM035838.1 coordinate 72,455,485, forward strand.
AGGATTCGAATAAATGACAATATTTACATCAAAAGTGGCCTTAAAGTAATGTTAACCCTGTGCATGCCAGTAAAAGATTTAGTGATTCACTGAATATTTAACTTTTTTTTTCAAAATAGAAAACCACATTAACCTCTTGCACTCCGTTGTTCCGCGGGCGGGCAAGTCTCTGCGTCCTAGGGCGCACGAGGGCGCACGAGAGCGCCCTCGTGCGCGCTCAGATGCATGACGCATGATAGAGATACTGATGGTGGTGATGTAGGTGGTGTGGCCTCCAAGCGCCACTGAAAAAAAAGCTGCAGACACAGCCGCGAACAGATTAGTTCATCTGATTGACCTCTCATTCGACTAATAAGAGCCTTGAATTGGGTTTCTGAAACCTTGAAGAACCAGTGAATGAAAACCTAGGAAGGAGGACCCGCCTACTGTGAATGCAGGAGCCAATTGAAGCACAGAAGCTCGGGCTGGGTGAAGAGAGATTTACTGTTGCGGCTGATGAAAAAAAAGGACGCTGGACGAACCTGCTACAGACCCAGCAGCATGGAGAACACCCACAAGTGGGACCTGCACTCATTCCAGCAGAATAGACGTTTAGGATTCTCTTCCGTCATCATAGACCGATGGAGGCCGACGACAAAGGTTGTAAATCATTCACCAAAACCGCAATATTGGAATTATGTTTTGACCGGGATCTACGAGCGGACCAGCGTCGCGTTCGTCTGACAATGGGGAAGAGAAGTTCACCAGGACTCCACTGCTGTGAAGAGGTAGGGTGTTATAAGCTAAATTATTATTTCTCCCTGAAAACTGTAATCCAAAAATGACTTTTGACCGATCGGTAAATTACAACTGTACGGCGCACGAAGTACGAAGTGCGTGCGCTGCGATAAACGGTTCATTTGCCATGTTCGGACCATGAACGCCCCCCCCCCCCCCCCCGGCAGAAGAGGAGCGGGGGGGGGGTGTTCACTGTCCGAACGCCCCCGGTCCGCGGTCACCACATAGCCATATGAGTCTATTCCGTCATGTAGCGATGGCCGTCCTCTGTAGCGAGGGGGGGACAACCCCCCCCACACACACACAGTAGCGAGGGGGGGGGGGGAGAAGCCGCTGTGACAGCGTTGCTGTGGAAACATGCAACAAGTGTAATCCGTCATGTAGTGAGGGCCGAACTCCGTCCTTTGTAGCGGGGGGGGCAACCCCCCCCCCCCCCCACACACACACAGACACAGCCCTGAATGTGACCTTTCATTAGAGCCCTAAATGAAGACTCTACATTGAATTATTCAAAAGTTACAGACGTTTTTCCAAACTGTGCCATTTGGCACAATTTGGCACAGTTCCAAAAAGCCTGGGAACAGCCTGAGAACAAAGCTGTGTAATATATTCATTTTTTGTGGTATTGTTACAAAATTTGGACCTCAGCTGGATAACACTTGGTTCTACATTTCTGTTGCATTTTCCAGCCGGATCGGACAGCTGTGTGTTATTTGCAAGCATTTGTATCCAAAAAAACACCGTGGCCAAATTTATTTTCTTCAAGTTCAGTATGTTTAGATGACTGTAACTCAGTGGCCGGAGCACGTAGAGAGATTATGTTTATTTTGCCAAAAACTTCAAAGTGTTTTCTTTTAAATGAGACCAACCCCATGAAGATGCCGCAAAGGGTTGAAGAACAGCTTTCGATTTACTTTGGGCGTGTTATTTTTTGGCGTTTTTAGGAAAATTGCCCGGAGTGCAAGGGGTTAATGAATTAACACGAAAAGCTCTACGTGTTATCTAAAGTCATTGTGCTATTCTTGGTTAATGTTTTTTTCTCCACAGGAAAAGAAAAACATTTACCAACTCCCTACTTCCCACCAGGATTTAAAAGAGAAAAGTCAAAAGATGGCAACATTGATTATTCTGTAAATAAAAACTTTATAGGTAACAATCAAGTAAATCACCATTAGCTTTAATCCTAAGAAATCCTTGGTGACCAAAATACACAGAAACAATTCACTTGTGTTTCCTAATCTGTAAATATTAAAACATTTAAAGCTTCAAATGAAAATAGGCTTTAACCCTTTCAATGTGAATATATCGTGTGCCCCTAGTGGCACAGCGCAGAACTACATCTGTCAAGTTGTAATCACTTGCCAAAAACACTGCTGGCTCTGTGGACCATTTGTGGTATCATGCCCAAGATGGCAGACAAGCATTGGAGGACACGGAATACGCCACAGAAGAAGAATCTTCTTTTTTAAGAAACGGAAAAGAATTTATTTATATAGCGCCATTTCACAACAACAGTTACCTCATAGCACTATCAACTGTAGGGGGAAACCCCCACAATTGCAGAAAGACCCCAGCAATCAGGCGATCCCCTGTGAGCAAGCACTTGGCAATGGTGGAGAGGAAAAACTCCCTTTTAACAGGAAGAAAACCCAGCAGAACCAGGCTCAGGGAGGGGCAGTCATCTACTGCGACTGGCTGGGGGGTGAGGGGATAGAGAAGAAGAAAAGAACAGACATGTAGAGAGCAAACAGCACGATGGGGACTCAATCTATGGGAGAGAACAAACAAATGTTAATGACCAGCAGAAAAAAAATAATTCTTTGAGAGTGAAGAAAGGAGTGAAGCCCAGTGCATTATTGGAGGTCCCCTGGCTGTCTAAACCTATTAGCAGCATAACTAAGGGAGGGTTCAGAAACACATGATCCCTCCTTAATTGTAGGCTATATCAAAAAGGAAGGTTTTAACCCTATTCTTAAAAACAGAGACCAAGTCTGACTCCCGAATCCAGATTGGCAGCTGGTTCCACAGGAGAGGAGCTTGATAACTGAAGGCTCTGCCTCCCATTGTACTTTTGGAGATTCTAGGTATTACAAGTAATCCTGCATTTTGGGAGCGTAGTGCTCTATTAGGATAATAGGGTAGTATCAGACCTTTTAAATAAAAAGGGGCCTCATTGTTTAGAGCTTTGAAAGTGAGAAGGATTTTAACCTCTTGCACTCCGGGATACCGCGGGCGGTCACGTCTCTGCGTCCTAGTGTGTCTCAGTGCGCACTGAAAAAAAAAAAAAGCTGCATTTCCGTTCTTCCAGTACAGACACAGCTGCGAACAGAAAGTCAAAGGAGTGTTTTGATTAGTTTAGATTTGATTGACCTCTCATTCGACTAATAAGAGCCTTGAATTGGGTTTCTGAAATCTTGAAGAACCAATGACTGAAAACCTAGCAAGAAGGTGTAACGTAAATTGTATAATAAAATATTTGTCATAAGGTACAGGAATTATTTACTTTATTTAATCGTGGGTGTGAAAGGGGGCGGAGTTAAACCATCACTTCTACACCCGCTAAATTAAATAAAAGCACTCGTAAAAGGGGGCACCAGTCCTAACGGACAATAATATTAACTTTAATTTTAATTAATTTTGTACCTTCAATTACTTAATCAATCAGTCTCAAAGTTTCAGTGAGCTCTTTTCCTGCCGTGATTAGGAAACATATATATGCGAAAGGAAAACTCTTCAACTTCTCTCATTCACCCTTTTATTAAACTCATTCAGGTTACATGGCATGGCATTCAAATGATGGATAGACAGATTCAAATGTACGGTATCATATCAACTGTTATTGGATTCCTGAACATAAAATCCAGCGTTACACCTTTGTAGAACCAAGGAGGAACCAGACTTATGTTTCAAAGGTAAATGAAGCTGAAATGTTTAACAAAACAACGCAATTTTATGGGGAAAATTCATAAGCTAATTATCTAAAATTGACTTCTGAATTAATCTACAAAAATTAAGGGCTGTTACTTAAAAATGACGAAGAGTCTTCCTTCAGTTTATAGCTTTATCCTGTGGCTGAGACTAATTGAGCCCTGAAACACGGGCTATGTTCAATTGTAATTTAATTGTTAGGATGTCACGTTTTGAACCCAGCAGATAGGAGAAGTAGGAGTTTCACTTACGAAAAACAGCTGTGGGTCCACGTTTCAGCTGGTCGATACCGGCCGAGTTGGGAGTTAGGACGTCGGAGGAAGCAGCTGCTGTTACTTCCTCACAGCCGTGGAAGTGATAACTCGGCTGGGGGCCCTTCAAGGAAACAGTGGCAGCCGTGGATGGTTTGTCTCAGGGTGGCGTGAAAATCCTTGGAACAAGTCCGGCTGAATCGGTGAAGTCTCTAGGAGCGGGATAGACCAAAAAACTGAAGGAATCACTTCTCAGTCAGGCAGGTATGAGGCCGGAAAGAGAGTCCAAGAAAACCACAGTCTCTGTTCACTTTAAATTAGGAAAATTAAAGGTCCACTTTAACGGCGTGAAAAGTCATAAAAAAATGAGAAAAACATTTACTAGAATAAGAATGGCTTCTGAGGTGAAGGAAAAAGTTTGAGAATTTGATTCTCTGAAAAAGCGAGCTCTAAAGAAAAGGTGATTTCTCCTCAGTAAACAGAAACTAACGCAGGATTTGACAAACTTCACAAAGAACAATTTAGATAGAATAAAACTACACAGGACCTTGAAACGGTGGAATAAAATCTTCCTCTGAGATCTAGATTACTATTCTGCTTCTTTAATCTTAACTTAGTTCCTAATCTTTCTCAAAATCTCTTTCTTTCTTCTTTTCTGTGTTTCTAATTCTTAATCCTGTGTTTTTTTCTGAATCTCCCTCTCTCTTCTTCTGAACTTCTTCTTACTTCTTTCCTTTCATCTTTGATCTTCTCTTGTTCTCTCTCACATAACTGCAACTTAACTTACATCTGTGTGTTTCTTTTTCTTTCTGCTTGTCTTGTTCTAATTCTACATCTGTGTGTTTCTTTCTGAATCTTGTCTCATCTTCTTCTTCTAATCTAACTTTTCTTTCATCTTTGATCTTCTCTTGTTCTCTCTCACATAACTGCAACTTAACTCCCATGCAGGGCAGCTTCTACTACTTTTAAATGTTACCCCGCCTGGTCGTAAACTGGTTATGTCGATCGCAAGACTGACCAATCGACTTTATCAAAAGCAGTTTGAAATGGCTGCCATCCAACGTGAGAACATTTCTTTGTTTGAGAGCAGCCAATCAAACGAAGACACCATCCCATGAAACTGCAGAGAAAAATCAACACTCAGTCAGTTCTTATGAAATTAGGTGCTCAATATAAAATCTAACTAAATTAAATGACTTGGCTAATATTTGGTGATCATGCATTTATACCATTACTCCAATATTACATTTGTTTGAATAACACTCATGAATATAACATTTCTTATACATAATTATAATACATGCATTCATATTTAGATCAAAGCTTAATGTAGTACAGCAAACCATGGTTGGTGATAAAAGGGATGATTTTCAGTGTCCTTAGGATCCAGGGGAGAAGAGGATAAGCTGAAAGAAACTTAATGTTTAGAACAAATTAAAAGTCAGCCTACGTACTGAAACACATTTCGTAGGTATCCGCTAGGAGGTACTGTTGAGGTGTAGATGATTTCTTTTAGGTCCATGGGATCTGGAAGGAAATCTGGAAAACATCGGAGGTTATAAACCTGTCTGATTAAGCTGTTTATGACCCCTTTAAGAGCATTGGTTTCCTGTAAAGGGGGATGTTATCCAAATGCAGTGTTCACGTTGGAGGTCTGGTCTCCCGAGTTTTATGTTCCTTTGAGCCTTTAAAAGCAAATTCTGATCCTTACAATCTCTGCAAGGGGCAACTGTTTACACTGGGGTCCTGGGAAAACAAACATCTTTGGTCAGGCCTAGATGAGGCCTGGATGAGTCGATATGAAAGCCAGTGATATTCCTGTAAAATGCAGAAAAGTGGTATTCTTGTAGAAGGAATAAAGTGAAATTCCTGTAGAATGGAGAGAAGTGATCTTCTGTCTTTGTTTGAGGAGACGATGATGCTACAAAGGACCTGCCTACCAACAACTGTGAATACAACGAGCCAATTGAAGCAGAGAAGTTCAACAATTGAAATACGTGTGTCCCGTGCGTAAAATCTGTTTTGTCTAAGCCGCTGGGTGACACACATTGAGACCTGTGTGTAACGGTAGCATTAGCCAGTCTTTTTTTATTACTACTGTTCTTATTTGTTTTGAAAAATCGTTCGCCAAAACTGCAATTATGGAAGCGGAGATGGTTTGACAGAACCACGAGTCCGTAACAAGCGGACCAGCTTCATGTTCATCTGACAATGAGGAACAGATGTTCGCCAACGACACTGCTGTTGTGGACAGTTAAGTGTTATAAGCTAAATTATTCTTTATCAATGAAAATAGTAATAAAAAGGACTTTTGACCGATTGGCAATTACAACGGTGCGTCATGGCCACATGATGGACCGTTGACGGACCGTTTTTTGTGCGCCGAGCGCCTCTGTAGTGTGGGGGGGGGGGGGTGTTATCCTCTACATTGCAGATATTTTAGTATAGTTTTTATTGCACTGTAGGTTATTTTTTCTTGTAAAAAAAAGGCCACACATTTTTTACGTGGCATGCTTCTTTGTGTGTGGGGGGCTTGTTTGTTCATTCATTCATTCATGAATGAATAAACAACCCCCCACACACACACAAACACACACAGCCCTGAGTGTCACCTTCCATTAGAGCCCAAGATGAAGCTTCTATGTTGAAGCATTCAAAAGTTATAGACGTTTTTCCAAACTGGGCCATTTGGCACAATTTGGCACAATTTAAAAATGCCTGGGAACAACCTGAGAAAAAAGCTGTGTAATATATTCATTTTTTGTGGTATTGTTACAAAATTTTGACCTCAGCTTGATAACAGTTGGTTCTACATTTCTGTTGCATTTTCCAGCCAGTATCTGACAGCTGTGTGTTATTTGCAAGCATTTGTATCTAAAAAAAAAACACCCAGGCTGTGGTCTATAATAATCATATATCCCATAACCTACATATGTTTAAGCATGTGAGAGTGTTTAGTGATTACATATGTAAAGCGACTTCACACCTCAGAACAGGACAAAGAGTCTCAACCGCCAGTGAAGATCAAAGAGCATCCGAGGCATTGCGGTGGAGACCGGATGGGTTGCCCTGACCCCCCAGGGCCAGGTGGAGGAGTACGAAGACAAAAGAGGGGATTAAGATAGTGAGGGATGTCAGCTTTTGATATGCATGTCTTTTGTTATGTGCGAGTATAAGTTCGTAGAGCCGAAGGTGTTCGCTCTCTTACTTCTTCTGCTGCTGCACCTAGATGAGACTTGTTTGAGGAGCTGATAATAAACTTTGGTTTATGAATCACATCGCCTCGTTATTTCAAGCTCCTCTACACTGGTGACCCTGACGAGAGAATGGACCAGAGGCGTTCCCCCGCGATCGACTCATCTGTGGCAACCCAGGCAGACGCCGGTGCCCATGCAGACAGGGGAACAGATGGACGACGTTCCCCCATGGCAGAAGTGATAGAGAGGGCTCAACCGAGCACCAGCGCCGCGGAGAGAGCTGAAGCAAGGCACTCTCACCCTCCGGACACATCAGTGACGGTCCACACAAACGCCGTCACCGTCAAGCTGCAGGACTTCTGGCAGGAAGACCCCGCCTCGTGGTTTCAGCAAGCTGAAGCCCAGTTTGCACTTGCGGGCATCACGGCTGACGATACAAAGTTCTATCACATCGTCGACAAACTCGACGCCGCCACTTCGAGATGTGCGCGGAGCATAATCCAGCGGCCGCCGGCCCAGGACAAATATAAAGAACTGAAAGCGACCATCGTGGCAAATTACGTCCCCTCAGCCGAGGAGAGAGCCGAGAGGATCCTGGCGGTCTACGGCCACAGAGGAGGCAGACCCAAGGCCCTCATGGAGGACTTGCTGCAACTTAAAGAAGAGGACAATGACAACTTCCTCTTCCATTTCATATTCCTCAGTACGCTGCCGCCACACATGAGAGGGACGTTTGCCAACATGCGATGCAGCACCCAGCAAGACTTCCGCACGCTGGCTCACGAAGCTCAATGGCTCGTCAACGCCTGCAAGGAGCAGACACCCACAGCAGCATCCGCAGACCTCAACGCTGATGTCCGGAGCCACGAGGAGCCACAAATCACCGAGCAGAATCAGCCCACGGTGACAGCAACACGGCCAGGACGCAACAGATGGAGCGACGTTTGTTATTACCACCACCGCTTCGCCGAGAAGGCTTACAAATGCATTCCCCCCTGCAAATTCACGATTTCGGGAAAACGCTGAAGCCGAGAGCCATTAACAGCGGCGGTTCTCGGCGAAAAAAGCAAGCTTTTATATGTGACGGATGGACACACCGGCAAGCGGTTCCTTATCGACACGGGAGCCCAACTAAGTTTTGTCATGCCCTCCCAAGCAGACCGGGCCATGGGCCCCCGGGCCAATGGAGCGGTGGCAGCCAACGGCTCCATCATCGACACTTTTGGTGAAAAGAGCCTGCCCCTCTGCATCCACGGCCATAACTACAGATGGACATTTGTTGTAGCGGCGATGAGTTTTAACTTGTTGGGCGCAGATTTTTTGTGTGCACATGGGTTATTAGTTGATCTAGCGAACAGACGCTTGGTTAATGCACTGTCCTTTGCTTCTATTCCCTGCTCAGCTCGACTTTCTCCACCACCCGTGCAGGCTAGCGTCACCACAGCAGGAGGTAAGTTTGATCAACTCCTCACCCAATTTCCAGCACTCACAATTCCCAAATTCTCAGCCACAGTGGCTAAACACGGGGTCGAACACTTTATTCCCACAACGGGCCCACCCGTATTCGCCAAAGCTCGGCGCTTAGATGCGACCAAGCTCGCCATAGCTCGGGACGAGTTTACCACCCTTGAAAAATTAGGCATTATCAGACGCTCGAAAAGCCCCTGGGCGTCACCACTTCACATGGTCCCGAAATCTGACGGTTCTTGGAGGCCGTGCGGCAATTACCGCAGATTAAACAATGCGACAGCACATGACCACTACCCAATTCCTCACATTCAAGACTTTTCACTACATCTGGCGAGTGCGCACATTTTTTCAAAAATAGACCTAGTCCGCGGTTATCATCAAGTCCCAGTTAGAGCAGAGGACATTCCTAAAACAGCTGTAATAACCCCCTTCGGTCTTTTTGAATTTTTGCGGATGCCTTTCGGCCTCAAAGGTGCTGCTCAAACCTTTCAGCGGATGATGGACGCAGTATTACGCGACCTCCCTTTCGTGTTCGTCTACCTCGACGATATGCTGGTAGCCAGCTCGTCTGAGGAAGAACACGAGCAGCATCTCACTATGGTTTTTCAGAGACTAGAAGAGCACGGGTTAATAATCAATCCAGCCAAATGCAAATTCGGCGTATCACAAATTGATTTTTTAGGACACAGAGTTTCTCCGAAGGGGGCAGTCCCACTGCCAGACAAAGTTCACGCAGTAAAAAGTTTCCCACGGCCACAAACGGTCAAATCGCTGCAAGAATTTTTGGGAATGGTTAATTTTTACAACCGTTTCCTCCCCCATGCAGCTCAGCTCATGCAGCCCCTATATGACGCGCTCAGAAAACAAAAACCTTCCAACGCGGTCGAATGGACCCCGGAGCACGAACGCGCCTTCGCAGAAGTAAAAAGTGCCCTAGCTAATGCCACATTGTTGGTTCACCCCGATCCCTCGGCCCGCATTGCGCTAACCACAGATGCTTCAGACCTGGCCATAGGGGCAGTTGTAGAACAACACGTCAGCGGAATCTGGCAACCTTTGGCATTCTTCAGCAAATCGCTAAACCAAACTGAGCGTAAATACAGCACTTTTGACAGAGAGCTGCTAGCGCTTCATTTATCCATCCGCCACTTCCAGTTCTGGTTGGAAGGGCGGCATTTCACGGCTTTTGTAGACCACAAACTGCTCACCTTTGCGATGGCTAAAATTTCCGAACCGTGGTCAGGCAGGCAACAAAGACAGCTGGCTGCGATTTCAGAGTTCACCACAGACATTCGACATGTGGCAGGCAAACTTAACGTGGTAGCAGACTGCCTCTCTCGCGCTGTGACATCGCCAGAGCGCGAGGAGACAGATTATACTACCCCAGCCGCTGAACTCTTCGCCAACGCGGACACATACGCAGCACCAATCCACGCAGGGATAGATTATGCAGCCATGGCAGTGGAGCAAAGTAGTGACGCGGACGTGCGCGCACTCCTGTCTGGACCAACAGGGTTAAGGCTGGAGGAAAAGGTTTTACGTGACGGTGTGCCCCCCCTAATATGTGACATCTCAACCGGCCGACCTCGCCCGTTAGTCCCAGCTGCATGGCGCCGCCGTATTTTTGACTCGATTCACTCCCTCGCGCACCCAGGTGTGCGAGCTTCGGTTAAAATGGTCGCCGAAAAGTTTGTGTGGCCTGGCCTGCGCAAAAACGTAAAAGAATGGGCAAAGACTTGCATTTCTTGTCAGCGCGCCAAAGTACACAAACACACAAAAGCCCCTCTGGAGCCTTTTCGAATCCCTGCTAGAAGGTTTGACCACGTTCATGTCGACCTCGTGGGGCCACTGCCTTCCTCCCAAGGTTTCACACACCTGTTAACAATGATAGACCGCACCATGCACTGGCCAGAGGCAGTCCCTCTGGCGTCAACCACAGCGGAGGAAGTCGCTCGCGTTTTTTTGACAAACTGGGTGGCACGTTTCGGCGTCCCATCGGATATCACGTCCGATAGAGGGCCTCAATTTGTCTCGGAGCTTTGGTCAGCCATGGCCAGCAGCTTAGGGGCGACAATTCACCGCACCACTGCTTATCACCCTCAGGCTAATGGGTTATGCGAGTGTTTTCACAGATCTTTAAAGGCCGCCCTCAGAGCCTCACTAACGGATACAAATTGGGTAAATAAACTTCCCTGGGTTTTATTGGGGTTGTGTGCTGCGCCCAAAGAGGATCTAGACGCCTCCCCAGCAGAATTAGTTTTTGCACAACCTCTCAGGCTCCCAGGTGAATTTTTACCAGAGAACCCAGAGCCAGGGCATCTTCCAGCCCCGAGGTTTTTAGGCAGCAACGGACCGGACTCTCTCCCCGGACCAGCACATCACTCTTTTCCACGGGTTTTTGTCCCCCAAGTTTTAAAAAACGCTGAATTCGTTTTTGTTAGGCATGAAGCTTTAAAACCAACTTTCCGCCCACCATACGATGGGCCATTCAGAGTGCTGGAACATGGTGATAAACATTTTGTGCTTGATTTTGGGGATAGAAAAGAAACAGTCAGCATTGACAGACTTAAACCTGCCTTCTTGTTGAGAGACGAGCCTGCACGGTTGGCGAGAGCACCTCAGCGGGGTAGACCCCCCAAGAGAAAAGACTCAGCCCCCCTGCAGGGAACAAATAATCACTCTCCTCCCCAAGCTGCAGATTCCTTACAGGAAGGTCCCACCAGGACGCCCAAGCGGACCCACAGCAGATTCGGGAGAAGATTAAAACCCTGACGGCACAGAGACTGATGCAAACTACTCAACAGTTGTTCACTAATTGTGCTGTAACAGTTTAGGACTGACTTGTGATATTACTATGCTGTTATGATTACCACTGAACTCTCTTGGGAGCATGGCTGCTGGAAAGTTTCTTCTGCATCAAGAGGTGTAGCATTTAGTATGTCATAATAATTATCTTAAACTGTGAATTTTTCTATTGTCCTTTTCTTAGTCATTTGGGGGGGGGGGCTGTGGTCTATATTAATCATATATCCCATAACCTACATATGTTTAAGCATGTGAGAGTGTTTAGTGATTACATATGTAAAGCGACTTCACACCTCAGAACAGGACAAAGAGTCTCAACCGCCAGTGAAGATCAAAGAGCATCTGAGGCACTGCGGTGGAGACCGGATGGGTTGCCCTGACCCCCCAGGGCCAGGTGGAGGAGTACGAAGACAAAAGAGGGGATTAAGATAGTGAGGGATGTCAGCTTTTGATATGCATGTCTTTTGTTATGTGCGAATATAAGTTCGTAGAGCCGAAGGTGTTCGCTCTCTTACTTCTTCTGCTGCTGCACCTAGATGAGACTTGTTTGAGGAGCTGATAATAAACTTTGGTTTATGAATCACATCGCCTCGTTATTTCAAGCTCCTCTACACAGGCGAACTTTATTTTCTTCAGATTCAGTATGTTTAGATGACTGTTACTCAGTGGCAGGAGCACTTAGAGAGATGATGACTGTTTTGCCAAAAAATTCATTCAATTTTTCTTTTAAATGAGACCAACCCCATGAAGATGCTGCAAAGGGTTGAAGAACAGCTTTTGATTTACTTTGGGTATGTTATTTTTAGGCGTTTTTAGGGAAATTGACCAGAGTGCAAGGGGTTAAACTTAATTCTAAATTCTATGAGAAGCCAATGAAGGGAGGCCAGAACTGGAGAGATATGATCCCTCTTTCTAGTACCTGTTAAAACTCTTGCTGCAGCATTTTGGATCAAATGAAAACTTTTTAGAGATGTTTTAGGACAACCTGATAATAAAGAGTTACAATAATCTAATCTAGAGCTAACAAAAGCGTGGATCAGTTTCTCAGCATCACTCTGAGACAAGATGCTCCTAATCTGGCAATATTACGCAAATGATAGAAGGCAGTCTTAGAAACAAATTTAATATGTGAATTGAAAAACAGATCTTGATGAAAAATGACTCCAAGGTTCCTCACAAAGCTATTAAGAGAAAGAGTAACTGCGTCCAAACTAAAAGTTTGATTTGGAAAGGTATTTCTAAGGTTTTATGGACCAACAAGAATGACTTCAGTCTTATCTGAATTTAAAAGCAGGAAATTACAAGTCATCCAAGCTTTGATTTCCTTAAGATAGACTTCTAACTTGGCTAATTGATTACTGTCATCTGGCTCCACTGACAGGTATAATTGCGTGTCATCTGCATAACAATGAAAATGTATTCATCGCTTTCTAATAATGTTGCCTAACGGAAGCATATATATAAACTAAAAAGAGTAGGGCCTAGCACAGATCCCTGTGGAACTCCATGACAGAGCTTTGAGTTGAAACAAAGCTCATTATTGACATGAACAAACTGGAACCTATCAGATAAATAAGATCTAAACCACTGCAAAGAAGTTCCATTAAGTCCAACATAGTGTTCTAATCTATCAAGTAGAATATCATGATCGATAGTATCAAAAGCTGCACTAAGGTCTAAAAGGACAAGTACAGAAACAAGTCCATTATCAGATGCGATCAGGAGGTCGTCAGTGACCTTCACTAAGACTGTTTCGGTACTATGATGGATTCTAAACCCATATTGAAACTCCTCAAATAAACCATTTCCCTGCAAGTGGTGAAATAATTGTGTAGCAACAACTCTTTCTAACATTTTTGAAATGAAAGGGAGAATAGAGATTGGTCTATAGTTAGCTAAAACTCCTGGATCCAGCGTTGGCTTTTTGAATAAGGGTTTAATTACAGCAGTTTTAAAAGCCTGCAATACATGGCCTAAAGTTAATGAAGAATTGATTATTTGAAGAATAAAGCTACCAATAAATGGGAAGACTTCTTTAAATAACCTGGTAGGAATAGGGTCTAAAAGACAAGTTGAAGGCTTGGATAAGGAAATTATTTTGTCTAACTGTAAAAGGTCAATTGGAGTAAACTCATCCAAACAGATATCAATTGAAGGAGTTGCAGTAGTTAGTGTATTTAAGTTAACGGTGGGAAGAATCTAAGAAGAAGAATTCAATTCAATTCAACTTTATTTATATAGCGCCATTTCACAACAACAGTCATCTCATAGCACTATCAACTGTAGGGGGAACCCCCACAGTTGCAGAAAGACCCCAGCAATCAGGGGATCCCCTGTGAGCAAGCACTTGGCAACGGTGAAGAGGAAAAACTCCCTTTTAACAGGAAGAAACCTCCAGCAGAACCAGGCTTAGGGAGGGGCAGTCATCTGCTGTGACTGGCTGGGGGGTGAGGGGATAGAGAAGAAGAAAAGAACAGACATGTAGAGAGCAAACGGCACGATGGGGACTCAATCTATGGGAGGCAACAAACAAATGTTAATGACCAGCAAAAAAAAATATTTCATTGAGAGTGAGGAAAGGAGTGAGGCCCAGTGCATTACTGGAGGTCCCCCGGCTGAGTAAACCTATTAGCAGCATAACTAAGGGAGGGTTCAGAAACACATGATCCCTTCCTAATTGTAGGCTATATCAAAAAGGTAGGTTTTAGCCCTATTCTTAAAAACAGAGATCGAGTCTGACTCCCGAATCCAGATTGGCAGCTGATTCCACAGGAGAGGAGCTTGATAACTGAAGGCTCTGCCTCCCATTGTACTTTTGGAGATTCTAGGTATTACAAGTAATCCTGCATTTTGGGAGCGTAGTGCTCAGTTAGGATAATATGGTAGTATCAGATCTTTTAAATAAAAAGGAGACTGATTGTTTAGAGCTTTGTAAGTAAGAAGAAGGATTTTAAACTTAATTCTAAACTCTATGGGAAGCCAATGAAGGGAGGCCAGAACTGGAGAGATATGATCTTTCTTTCTAGTACCTGTTAAAACTCTTGCTGCAGCATTTTGGATCAGCTGAAGACTTTTTAAAGATGTTTTAGGACAGCCTGATAATAAAGAATTACAATAATCTAATCTCGAGCTAACAAAAGCGTGGATCAGTTTCTCAGCATCACTCTGAGATAAGATGCTCCTAATCTTGGCAATATTACGCAAATGATAGAAGGCAGTCTTAGAAACAAATTTAATATGTGAATTGAAGGACAAATCCTGATCAAAAATAACTCCAAGGTTCCTCACAGAGCTATTAAGAGAAAGAGTAATCGCATCCAAACTGAAAGTTTGATTTGGAAAGGAATTTCTAAGGTTTTTTGGACCAACAAAAATGACTTCAGTCTTATCTGAATTTAATAGCAGGAAATTACAAGTCATCCAAGCTTTGATTTCCTTAAGACAGGCTTCTAACTTGGCTAATTGATTACTATCATCTGGCTTCATTGACAGGTATAATTGTGTGTCATCTGCATAACAATGAAAATGTATACAGTGCTTTCTAATAATCAAACCAAACCAAACTTTATTGTCATATTGCTGTACATACAACTGTAGTGCAGGCAAGATGAAATTGCGTGTCTCTCGGCATCCATATAAGAAGCAGCACGATTTAAGACACATTCCCACATAGCTTCCCCCCACCCCCACCCCCCCCATCCATTCACACATCCCTGAGACATACTTGAGGGGGAAAAAAAAAAAAGAATAACTAACTATAATATACAAAATGTCCGTAGGTGCAGTAGTGTGTATGAGAGATTCCGGGTCAACTGTTCAGCATCCTGACAGCTTGTGGAAGGAAGCTGTTGATCAGTCTGGTGGTTCTGCCTCTCATGCTCCAGAATCGTTTACCAGATGGAAGAAGTTCAAAGTGTTTATGCAGAGGGTGAGAACGGTCCTTGACAATATTTAGTGCCCTGCTCCTACAACGGAGCTGTAATGTTGCCTAACGGAAGCATATATAAACTAAAAAGAGTAGGGCCTAGCACAGATCCCTGTGGAACTCCATGACTAAGCTTTGAGTTGAAAGAAAACTCATTATTTACATGAACAAACTGGAACCTATCAGATAAATAAGATCTAAACCACTGCAATGAAGTTCCATTAAGTCCAACATAGTGTTCTAATCTATCAAGTAGAATATTATGATCGATAGTATCAAAAGCTGCACTAAGGTCTAAAAGGACAAGTACAGAAACTAGTCCATTATCAGATGCAATAAGGAGGTCGTTAGTTACCTTCACTAAGGCTGTTTCAGTACTATGATGGATTCTAAACCCAGATTGAAACTCTTCAAGTAAACCATTTCCCTGCAGGTGGTCAAATAATTGCGTAGCAACAACTCTTTCTAAGATTTTTGAAATGAAAGGGAGATTAGAGATTGGTCTATAGTTAGCTAAAGCTCCTGGATCCAGCGTTGGCTTTTTGAGTAAGGATTTAATTACAGATGTTTTAAAAGCCTGCAGTACATGGCCTAAAGTTAATGAAGAATTGATTATATGAAGAATAAAGCTACCAGTAAGTGGGAAGACTTCTTTAAATAACCTGGTAGGAATAGGGTCTAAAAGACAAGTTGAAGGTTTGCATGAGGAAACTATTTTGTCTAACTCACAAAGGTCGATTGGAGTAAACTCATCAAGACAGACATCAATAGAAGGAGTTGTAGTAGTTACAGTATTTAAGTTAACTGTGGGAAGAATCTGATTGATTTTATCTTTGATGGATGAAATTTTATTAATGAAAAAGTTCATAAAGTCCTGACTAGTAAGCTCTAAGGGAATGCTAGGATTGACAGAGTCCTGACTCTTTGTCAACCTGGCTACAGTACTGAAAAGAAACCTGGGATTATTCTTGTTCTCTTCTATTAATGCAGAGTAATAACTCGTTCTAGCTTTTCTAAGAGATTTTTTATAAATTAAAAGATGATTTCTCCAAGCTAAATAGATTTCATCTAAATTAGTGGAGCGCCATTTTCTTTCTAATTGACGAGTCTTCTGTTTTAAGCTATGTGTTTCTGTGTTGAACCAAGGAGTTAGAAATCTCTGATTAGACTTTTTCTTTTTTAAGGGGGCCACCAAGTCTAGAGTCTGATGCAGAGAAGCTGAGACACTATCCACCATGTTATCAATTACAGAAGGAGCAAGCTGTCTATAGCTTATTTCCGTTGTGTTGACACATGGCATAGAGGAAACAATCTGCATAAATTTGGTAACAGCATCATCTGAGAGGCATCTACTGTAATAATATTTTTCTTTAGGAGCCAAATAGTCAGAAATAGTAAAATCAAAGGTTAACAGACAAGACAAGGTTAACAGACAAAAGAAGACCTCCACAGTTAAATAATGTATGTCCGGTCACCAGTAGGACGATAGCAGCATTTTTGAATGAAATTGCAAACAATCACGGCATTTATGACGGAATTTGTGGTGGAATAAATAACAGGATTCATGTGAGACTTTCTGGATGTGGAAGAGGAAGCAAAATCACCTGGCAGAAGATGAAATAAGGATCATAGATGACGAGAGTGGACAAATGAACACACCACCATCAGCACTCCACCAGCGGTAGGTCTGATTGTGTTCTGGTTTTGTGTACATTCTACTGAATTTCTGGTTCATATACTTTAAATACTTTAAAGATAAGATAAGAAAAAAAAACAAAAACAAACAAGAAACGGTGACATAAAGCAGAACCATTCTTTGTGTAAATATGCCCAAAGTCCACTTTTGACCAGTTATGAATTATGCAAATTAGATGCATAAATTTATTCCTATCTGAAACTTTGGATCACATTCTACATCTTTCAAATTGACAGTAAACCATTATCTCTTACCACTTTAAAGTTATAGCCTTGGAAATCTCTCTTTGAATATTTTATTTAAAAAAATCATTACCACTCTTGACCACTAGGGGTTATGTCGCAGTTTAGTGACAGTCACACTCAATGGGTTAACAAATAAAAACAAAAGTCAACCTTAACTTTAAGAGAAAGTAAAAGCTTATGACCTCAAATCTCCAAAGCATTTAACCGTTTCTATTTTTGTTGTTTCCCTTTTTGTAAAAAAAAAAAAATAAAATAAAAAAAAATCATTACTTTTAAGTGACATTAAACAAAAATTCCAAAGCTAGTGTTGATGACAATTCCAATACTAGGCTTTGAAAATTTAAGTAAAGTCAATCCACACTAATTTTAAATTACAGCTCAAAATACAGTTTCAACAAATAAATTAAAACATCTCAATATTTCTACAACAATTCCAAAATTCTACCTCCCTTCTTACAAGCCTGTAAGTTGGAACAAGTTCTAAAAAGAACTTATAACTACCACTAACATAAAGTAACAATCAAGGTTAACCCTTCACTAACAAATTTAGCTACAATCAACAAGTTGATTTTTAAGCTAACTGGTAAACAACGGTAAAACATGGTGGGTCTATGAACAACTGACTGACTTACTGAACTGGATGACCTTCAAGTAACAATGGAAGAATGGACTTCTGATTTTATATCTAGCTTCACAACACGGGTCAAGAAAACACAGCCCAAAGATCTGAAGCATCTCACTGAAGAAGTTTTGGATGATTATGCAGAAAACCTACCAAAAGGGAAGAATCTCCCCAGCGCACTGGGAAAGTTCGCAATAGCATTCGTCACAAAATTAAAAGTAGCTGAAGCTAAAGCGTTATGGGCTGAGAATGAGCTAAGGAATCAACAATCAACAACCTTCTCTCTCTAGGAAGAGAATAAATCATTAAAGAAGGAACTGGAACAATCTCAAAATGAAAACAACGATACTCAAGCTCAACTTGATTACGCGTTACAAGATTTGAAGCAGGCAAAACCAGAAAAGCAACAGTTGACTCATGACAATGACTTCCTTCGCAAAGAGAACAGTTAACTTGAAGATGCCCTTCAAGACATGAAGAAGGAACTCAGAAGAGTTGAAGGTCAACTTGAACAACTTCTTTGTATGTTTTGAAGCATCAAACCTGACAATCAGAGGGAGGGCTGGCCCATCTCCACCATCTGTTGGGCCAGCTATCACCATCAATGCAGCGGATACACAGAGGACCCTAATCAAGGTCAACCCACGTAAAGCTGTAGGTCCGGACAGCATCTCAGGACGTGTGCTCCGAGTCTGCGCAAGCAAGTTAGCTGATGTCCTGACTAACATTTATAACATCTCCCTGAGTCAGGCCATTGTTCCTAGATGCTTTAAGACCTCTACCATAGTACCGGTGGCGAAGAAACCAATTGTATCCTGTCTGAATGACTATCGTCCTGTCGCACTGACACCAATTGTGATGAAGTGTTTTGAATGGCTTGTCAAACCTCACATCACAGCCTGCCTCCCTGCGTCACATGACCCACTCCAGTTTGTGTATCATTCAAATCGCTGCACAGAGGATGCTATAGTCACCACCCTGCACTCTGTCATTACCCACCTGGATCAGAAAGACACCTATGCCAGACTCCTGTACATTGATTTCAGTTCAGCATTCAACACCATTATTCCCCAGAGACTGATGGAGAAATTACTCCTTCTCAGTCTGAACGCCGCCACATGTCTCTGGATCCTGGATTTCGTGACCAAGAGACCTCAGTCTGTCCGTGTTGGACACAACATCTCCAACTCCATCACACTGAGCACTGGATCCCTTGAAGGCTGTGTACTCAGTCCACTGTTGTTTACACTTCTAACACATTTGACTGTGTGTCCAGACATGAGGGGAACCAGATTATTAAGTTTGCGGACGACACCACAGTGGTGGGACTTATTCAGAGGGATGAGGAATCAATGTACAGGGAAGAAGTTAGAGACCTGGAGGGCTGGTGCAGGGAGAACAATCTGGTGCTCAACGTGGACAAAATGAAGGAGATGATTATCGACTTCCGCTGGTCACGGCCTGAACACGTCCCTCTTTTCATCAGCAGCTGTTCCTCGGAGTGCAGATCTCGCAGGATCTGACCTGGAGCAAGAATTCCTTGGGGATCAGGAAGCGGGCCCAGCAGAGACTGCACTTCTTGAGGAAACTCAAACAGGCCTCTCTCCCCATCTGCATCCTCAGGACCTTCTACAGAGGTGTGGTGGAGAGTGTTCTGGCGTACTGCATTGCAATATGGTACTCCAGTTGCAGTATGTCAGACAAAAAAGCCCTGCAGAGGATAGTCAAGGGAGCTGAGAGGGTAACTGGAGTTTCCCTCCCCTCTGTCCAATAACTTTTTCAGAGCTGTTGTAGGAGCAGGGCACTGAATATTGTTAAGGACCACTCTCACCCTCTGCATAAACACTTTGAACTGCTGCCATCTGGCAAACGATTCCAGCGCATCAGAGGTAGAACCACCAGACTGATTAAGAGCTCCCTTCCACAAGCTGTTAGGATGCTGAACAGTTGATCCGGAATCTTTTTTACATATTACTGCACTTTATGGACATTATGTATATTATATGTACAGTATATTATAGTTCTAGCTACTTTTAAATATTTATTTCACTTAGCTATTTTGATTCACTTAGTCATTTTAATTGGTATTTTATACATAGGCAGTTATTATGTGTCTTAGGGATGTGTGAATGGCTGTTGGAGTGGGGTGTGTGAGTGTGTTTTAAATTATGTTCTATTTACTTATATGGATGCCTAGAGAAATGCAATTTCATCTTTCTTGCACTACAGTTGTATGTATAGCATCATGACAATAAAGGTTGATTGATTGATTGATTGATTGATTGATTGATTGATTGATTGATTGATTGATTGAAAACGTGAAGTTTGACTACAAAGAATGTCAACTGCTTCTACAGGAAGCACATCAACATCTAAAAGATTCAAAAGAAGAAGTGAAGGAATACCGACAACAAAAGGAAGCAAGACCACATTCGCTTCCACGACCTCCAGAAACTCCGGCTGCTCCCCAACCGAGGCCATGAACCACGAACACTTTGGGGTAGGCCAAAAGGAGAACACATCTCACCAGACCAGTACTTCACTGTACCCCATCACCCGACTCCTGTTTCGAGTATGGACAATCATATGGATAGCGTGTGTGTGCCCCTTCAGACCGTGACCTTGACAAGATCACTCAAAATCTCACAAAATTTGATCCAGGCTCTACCAGTTCACCTGATATCAAAGCCAAGCCAAAACAAGACATTGACTACTACTGGAGTAAGTGCCCTGATGCTACGGTCAACGGTCGCATCTTTTTGATTAAACTAACATCTAACAGGGTGGTATCAAAATTTATGGACAGACAGCCGCCAGACATCAGAACAGATTACATGCGACTCTGCGAAGCCATCAAAAAGGAATTCTTCAACGACTGGCTAAAATCAGGGCTATCGGCAGCCCTGGCTGTGAAGCAAGATCGCTCAGAGCCTGCACAGGCCTACTATCAGCGACTCCTCGCATATGTTGGATCTCAAAATACACTAGAGATGGAAGAAGACCACAATTTCAAGACCCTCTTCATCCAGAACCTCCATCCCACTGTGAGTCACTACCTTGGAGTTACAGCTAACGCAAGGTCAAGCTCAATAAGTCAGCTGAGAGAGTTTGCACATTATGTGTTCCAAAAACAGCAACAAAGTCACAACAAGCATGCTGAGCCTGCCACTGTGCTAGCTATCAGCGCTGCTTCTGACACCCTGGAGTTGGAAGGAGCTCCTCACCCTATTCCATCTTCCACACCGCGATCACATGAAAATCTGAGACATTTCCCCAACCGACCTCATCAAGGTCAAAACCAAACTAGGTCCTCTGGATCCCACTTAGGACAAACTTTGTGAAAGCCTGACTACCATTGTAGGCCAAATTTACCAGCTAGATCACGAGAAAATGGCATGGACTCTCAAGATGACAGATACCAATATGAACACATGCATAACCGCGGCAAATGGTCTCCTCCACCTCGTCACAGAAGCTCAGAAGCAGAGACCAACCAGAAGCCTTGGAAGAAGAAAGAAACTCCTACTCTCAATAGAGAAGATAAAGAAGCTCTCAAACATCTCTTAGTGAAGATTCAAAACAACAGAGAAGATGAAACACCTGACATCCTAGCTATCACAACTATGCCAACTCAGAATAAACACTCTAAACCACAAACAAAAGGCAAAAAGAGAACCTCTCCTACAAATGGAGAAGAACCAAATGACCCAATGCCGTCCAGTGCTGTTATGGCAGCGCAACCACAAGCCAAAGACCACTCCTCTAAAAACAATATTTCACAAATCCATGTCGAACACTGGTTCCATGATTTCTGGTGGCACAAAAATTCTATCTTCCACTGACCTTTGAAGACATGATGTGTCGGGACGCTCTTTTAGACACCACCACTGACATCACTCTTATGTCACACAATCTTTTTGACCAACTACATGTAGCTGCTAAACGCACTTACAAAGACTTAAAACTGGAACCTTGTTCATTAGCCGTTCGACCATACGCGCTCACTAATACAACTCTGTTGGGCATGTCACTAATCAAAGTCACCATTGGTCCCATGACCTTGACACATCCGGTCTATGTGTCCAAACTTGACTCCATTCCATTGCTCGTCGGAAAAGACCTACTGAATTGTTTTGAGCCACTGATTGGCTTCAACAATCTCAAACTATGGGCTCAAACTCAACGCCCTCACCTATTCGACTTACCAAGGACAACAGAATCACAGTGCTTTGTTCTTGACACTTCGGACACACCGAGTCTCAAGCAAATAGTGCTGCTGGAACAACTTAACCCAGTTGAAAGTGACCACAAAAACCAAGGTGAACACTGTTGTCAAGAAGTCAAAGGTCACCTTCAAACACAAGGTTAAGACAAGGAATCGAATGACCTTGGGAACTCAATGGCCAAGCAAAAAGCTCCACATGGCCCCTTTGTACCTTTGACCCAACGTTGGTGTCACCTTCTGAATCCCACCCACTCCTGCGGTCTGCATGGTCACAGGAGCCAAATCAACAGGCTCCCCGGACCCTCCGCAACCTAAGGGTTATGCATCGGTGGACCCAACTTTTGCAAACAATAGGCACACATCTACTCAAGCCTGTGACTCTGTGATCCATAAAACCATTAAACATCGGTCAGACCTGACCATACGCTCGCTTGCCGCGTCAAATTCCTTTAACATATTGAAATCGAAAACACTTCCTGCAGCTATGCAACAGCAAGCGTATTCCTGCTTCCGACGAACAATCATCGCCACCGCTCGTAGTTCTTTGAAACCAGAGGGGGATGATGACTGCCAGCGTCCATAATATTCCAGCTGCAGAATACAGAGGCATCAAAATGGTGTACAATGCTCCCAAGGTCACATTTCAAAACATTTGGACCAATCCACCAAATGACACAAAGCGTACAACGACCAAAAAGCCTCCCATGGCAAACCTCAAAGGGGG
This sequence comes from Pholidichthys leucotaenia, assembly GCA_020510985.1. Taxonomy (NCBI): domain Eukaryota; kingdom Metazoa; phylum Chordata; class Actinopteri; order Cichliformes; family Pholidichthyidae; genus Pholidichthys; species Pholidichthys leucotaenia. The sequence continues at coordinate 72,478,350 of CM035838.1, forward strand.
GAACACGTTATCAACATGTTATCAACAACAAACTTTGGCCACTTAAGTACCAAATCCCGGATCCCATTTTCAAATGGGCCTATCACAATCAGAGTAAACTTTACCAAAACCCCATGGGACTTGTCAGGTACAACACTGTCACAGTAAGTCCATAAATAAGATTAAAATCGGGCCTACATCCAAGAAATAACCATTAGCTAACTATTAGCCTCAGGTACACTCAGTCGCATTTCTCCAAACCAATCAGTTAACTGCATCAAAACTTCCAAAAGAAAGAAAGGGTAAATTAAAACCAAATTATCCCTTAACCTCTTAACTATGTTTGTTGCCAACCTGCAAGATAATCCCTAGTGGTCAACAGTGGTAAAGATTTTTTACAAGAAAATATTCAGATCAGATGTCAGAACTTTCCAAGGCTATAACTTGAAAGTGGTAAGAGATAATGGCTTACTGTCAATTAGAAAGATGTAGAATATGATCCAAAGTTTCAGATAGGAGTAAATTTACACATTGTGGAGGAACAAAATAAGTTCAGGCAAGACACTGCGAGCTGAAGGTTTAAGAGTTTTTATTCCTCCATCATCGTGAGACACACTGCAGCACTGTATGCTGTGTGTGAGCTCTCCTCAGTGCGCTAGTGAGGCATGTAAAGTCAAATCTTTTATACAGACAAGAGAGAAAGCATGGCACATTTACATATTGATATACATATCAGACAATACATATCAATCGCGTGATTAACTGGCGCCAGACTCCTGTCCTTACTCTGGGGATGAATAACAATAGTCATTGTTCTGGTTGTCCCCCTAGGGCTCTCTGTTCATATGCAATCCCTGCTGAGCGTGAATATTATCAGTCTGCATTGTGCTGGGTGCCCACAGCATCAAATTTGCATACAAACAAACAAAGACATTCGTCACTTACTGCTGGCAAGGCAGCATCCTTTTCTGACATTCTGGTCATTATTTTGTCCTCTCCCGGTCATTTTAGCTTTCTCTCTTACATCCAGAAACTATTATTGATTATTCCACCTTAATTTCACTTTTATTCCGTGGCAATTTATCTTATATGACAACATACAACCGGCGATTGCTCTACAGTCACATGGCATGCCGGGCGTCGGCAGGTGAAGTCAACGAGCTTCGCGCTCCCTGTGTTATAAGAACATGTGAACATCTACCTTCAGAAGCTAAATAATCTCTTTTTAGAATCATAGTTGGCAAATTCGGGACCAAATCCTCTGAATTTGCTCTTCCGTCTGTGATCACGTATGTCCACAATGATGGGTACCGTCCATATTGTTTTGAAATCTCAAAGACGAAGAAGAAGAAGAAGGATTTCTTCCTCTTTGGTGTATTACGTGTCATCCTTGTGTCCTCCCACGCGTGCCTGCTGCCTTGTGAAATGGCACGATCAGTACAGATCCTCAGCCCAGCTGGGGAGTGTTTGGCACGTGATATCAGTTGACAGGCACAGCGCCGCACTCTACCACTAGGGACACACAGAATCACACAGCTTAAGGGTTAAACTAATCTTAAAGGCCTCTGTAAAATTCTAATCAATTTTAATCAACTTACTATTATCAGATAGTACATACAAGACATCCAATACCATTAGCTTGAGCTAACAACATCAAAATTCCCATTAAAGGTGATAAACTATCTAAGGTTTAGAATTTAGTCTCTAAAAGAAATCATTCCACCTCTGAGAATAATTTTCATCTACCACTCAGGTGTTTAAAGAAAAACCAACAAGAAAGTTGAGAATAAAATTAGTCACGTCTATTTGTTGGCCAGGATGATGGCCCTCCCATTTTTAAGTTAGCCTTATGTGGTGATGTAGGACAGCAGTGCCGTCACCGCGGCTCCCCCCCCCCCTCGCTGCAGAAGAATAGCGGGGGTGGGGGGGCGTTCACAGCCTGTACACTGCGAGCAACCCCTTGTACTGCGGCGCACGAACTTCAGACTTCGTGAACCGCACAGCTGTAATTTACTGATCGGTCAAAAGTCATTTTGGATTACAATTTTCAGGGATAGAGAATAATTTAGCTTATAACACCTTACCTCTTCCCAGCGGAGTCTTGGCGAACTTGTCTCCTCATTGTCAGACGAACGCGACGCTGGTCCGCTCTGGTTCTGGTCTCGCGACTCGATCACAACATAATTCCATTATTGCGGTTTTGTGCTTCCATGATTGCGGTTTTTGGCGAATGATTTTTCAAAACAAATAACAGTAGTAATTAAAAAAAGACTGGCAAAGGCGTGTGTGTCACTCAGCCTTCGTCGTCAGCCTCCGTCGGTCTATAATGACCATGGAAGAAATCATAACGTCTACTCTGCTGGAACCGCACCGCCTGGGGCCGAACATGCCGATCCACGAATGGCACTCCCTGCCACACAGGTTGCATTTGTGGATGGTCTCCATGCTGCTGGGTCTGTGGAGCTCTTCCTGTGTCCTTTTTTGATCCGCTCCAGCAGTCAGTCTTCACCCAGCCTAAAAAAAAAACAGCTCACGAACTTCTCTGCTTCAATTGGCTCACTGCATTCAAAGCGTTGGGAGGCGGGTCCTCCTTCCTAGGTTTTCATTCATTGGTTCGTCAAGGTTTCAGAAACCCAATTCAAGGCTCTTATTAGTCGAATGAGAGGTCAATCAGATGAACTAATCTGTTCGCGGCTGTGTTTGCAGATTTTTTTCCCAGTGGCGCTTGGAGGCCAGCACCATCTCCATCTGCACCATCATCAGTATATCATGCGTCATGCATCCGCGCGCGCACTAGTGCGCTCTTGTGCGCCCTCGTGCGTCCTAGGACGCAGAGACTTGCCCGCCCGCGGAACAACGGAGTGCAAGTGGTTAACTCGGTCAACACCGCTACACCGAAGCGCCAGGAAGTTGAACCACAAACCATTACCAGAACTATGCAAGATACTGTGTTGGTTTTAAATGTTTGCTCAGAAGCTTCAGTCAAACTCAACAAGGTCTTGAACTTGTTGCTCTTCATGTTAAAGGTTGACTATGCTCACACACAGCTGGTGTCTATGTGACTCCCAGAGGTAGCTAGAAACATTAACTTTTCAGTTAACATTTTAGCGATGAGCCTGATTTAACCTCATCTTGCCCCTTTTTCAGTGGTCACAAATTGAGCTCTTCATTGCCATTCAAAGAACAATGATAATATTCCATGTTCACCCAGTTTTCCAGAACAAAGGTCCAAAACACCCTATGACTCAGACACTGGTGGAACCATGGGTTAGTCCAGCTAAACCAATTCAATCTGAACCGCCTTGAGTTACCTCAATATCATTAAGATGAAACATTTACCTCAAGTATGTAAAAAACTACATGCTTTTTATTTTTGTATTTGGGTACCCAGAATTTGAGTCTTTGCATGCATATGGAGTATATTTAAGTATATTTTAGACAATTTTACAATTTTTATATCTGTCCATATTCAAATTATTTTTTGAAGATTTTTAAAAGTTTGTTTTTGTAAACCAAACCCAAAGATCTATACTCAGGAATAGATTCTGTTTATGAGCTATTGCTTATGGACATCAGAACCGTTAGCTCAGCAGTTGAGTCAAGAGTCGCCAATTGGAACCAGCCTCCAAGGATGTGTACCAAAGCTGACCGAAGCACACCATTGGTACAGAGCGAGGATATTAGTGTGACCTTGAGTTCCAATATATAAAATCATTCTTTGCTGAAGGAAAGTTGTTTCAACTCAAAAGTCTGGTCATGAACTGCTTCTCTCATCCAAGGACCAGAGCTGAAACACTTTCCATCGGCCATAAAGTGGAAATTAATCCCTTCTCCAAGACTTAGTCATAATCCCTTTTGTGCTCTTTGGCAAAGGAATGTTTCAAATTGACAGATTTATGGTTGACATAATTCAGACTTGTGGGAGTCAAGATTCTGCAGTAAACAACCAAACAGTTTCACAGTGCCATCTGGTAGACAAATCAGGAATATTTAACGTTTTTCTCTTTGCAGTGGAATTTATGCAATATGGACAAGTAAACTAATTCACATTCTTTCTCTCAAGACAGTATCTGCTACTGAAGACATGGTTGAACTCTTGGGATGGACGATGTGGTTTCAAATACTTTTATTGATATGATTTGATATGTGTTGCCTTATTTTCAGGAAGAAATTAATTTTTGCATGCCTACTATCACAACTTACAGTTACAATGTAGAGACATTGTATGTTCCCTTATTATTGAGTAGAATATCTTAGTCCCAAAAGTTTATGGAATTTATGCTTTATTCAGCAAAATGTGTCTTAAGGAGGGTTTCACTCTTCATATCAAATGTCTCTATCTCTGCTCTGTGGGAGACCCCCACCTCAGAAACTTTAACTGATCAATAGAGCTCCAGGCTCCCTTGCATTTCCCTTTTAAGGTTGAGTTTATGACTTCTGCTGGAAAAAGAAGCAATGTAATTGTGCCAGCTCAAGTTCCATGAAATTCAGTGAGATTCTGCCACACCCAGAAAAAACTTTCCTTTGTTTTGGTTTTGGGGCTTTATTTAAGCTGTAAGGAGCCTCTTCTGCTCTTCCATTTTTTTCTCTCTCTTCCAATTTCACAGAGCCTGTCATGCTCTGTGAAATTTTTTTTTTTTCTTTAAAGTTCAATTTTTCCTTATTTTAATTTTTTTAAATTACCGTGCAAGAAGATTTTTTTTTTCTAAGCTTAAACCAACTCATTTAAAGCACTATTATTGGAAGAAACAAATTTATAATGTGTTTTGCCTCCGTTTTGAATTTCTAATGGGACTTTGCACAATAAACCAATTCCTTTTCAATGCATAAGAGGAGACCTCACCCAGCTTGCTGGAGAACAGCCTGATTGCAATCTCAGGAGCATGACCTTGTGGAAGAATCTGTCAATCAGACTCTCCGTCAACAGAATCCACGGACATCCAGCTGAATCAAGGTTGGCACGTGGGGGCCCTGCTGCCACCAAGGGATGTGATCTGACTCTGTGGCTGACAGTCTGTTGTTTAATTTAAACTTACTTTTTCAGAATATTCCTAGGATAAGTTCTTTTAACTTAATTTCATGCAAACCCCCATCAGAATGTCAAAATGCATTTTGTCCTTTCATAAATTTACATTCTTTTTCAGAGTAACACCAATTTTCCATTTTTATAAATATTTAATCATCATTTTCTTTATAAAATTGCATCCACTTTTCTTAACCAATGTGACATAATTACTGGCCCAAGGAACACGCACGCAGGCTCAGGTGAGATTCAAAATCTTTATTCAACAACAAAGGAGTGTATGAGTGCGTGTGTGCGGAATGTAGATGGTCTGTGGGTGAACGAGGAGCGTCGGGGGCAGAATGGCACGCCGTGCAGCCAGGCAACCCTATGGGAAGAGCAGAGACAGAGGTGTGAGATCACCTTCACCATGCGGGAGAGATATACTGAAAGTTGCTTACTTGCAGGTGGAACGGTGGCTGGCGTTGGCAATCTTCTCTTGCCTGGGAGACAGCGCCCTGCTGCGCACTGCTGCGCCCTGCTGCGCACATGACGAGGAGTGGAGGGGAGAGGAGATGGCGAAGACGGGAGGAATCCGCCGCCAGGGAATCCACCTGTGCACAGAGGAGAGACTGGAAGACAGGTGAGTTGAGACACAGCTTACGTGCTGATGAGAGGAACTGCAGGTCAGGAAGGAACGATCTTGCGGAGAGATTGAGAGCGTAGATACACAGACTGCTCCAGACTGATGTTCTGGGCCGAGCGGGTTAAATAGCCCGTGACTGACGAGGCGCAGGTGTGCGTGCAGCTGAGGTAGATGACTGGGAGCGGCGAGTTGTGACAGTACCCCCCCCCCCCCCAAGCAGCGCCTCCTGGCGCTGGCTTATCAGGGTGCGCCCGGTGGAACTCTGTGATGAGATCTTCATCCAGCACAAAGGAAGAGCGCACCCAGGATCTCCACTCCGGGCCATACCCCTCCCAATCCACCAGGTACTGGAGCCCACGACCAGTCCACGAGGTACTGCAGCCCATGACCTCGACGCTGGGAGTCCAGGATGGATGCAACTCCCCATGCCGGGTGGCCGTCAATCATCATGGGAGGGGGAGGTGCCCTAGGAGGAGGACAGAGTGGGTCGGAGATCACGGGTTTGATCTTGGACACGTGAAACGTGGGGCAAACACGGAGGGAGGGGGGGAGGGCCAAATGCACAGCCACCGGGTTGATTATCTTGGAGATGGTGAAGGGACCGATGAAGCGTGGCGCCAGCTTCTTCTCGGCCTTAAGATTAACGTCCCAGGCCGAAAGCCAGACCTGTTGGCCCACCTGGTAACCGGGGGACGGCTTCCTGTGGCAATTAGCCGTGGTGCTGTTGCGCGCCGCCGTGCGTAAAAGCGCCTCGCGCGCCCTGGTCCACAGGCTCCGGCAGCGCCTTAGATGTGCCTGGATGGATGGAACGGCTAACTCGCTCTCCTGCTCGGGGAACAAAGGGGGGTTGTAGCCCAGTGACACCCGGAAGGGAGACATCCTGATAGCCAACAGCAGTGTTGCGTTGTGGGCATATCCCACCCAGGCCAGGTAAGAGCTCCAGGAGGATGGGTTGGAGGAGGTGATGCAGCGCAGGGCAGCTACCAGCTCCTGGTTGGCGCACTCACACTGCCCGTTGGATTGGGGGTGGTGACCGGAGGAGAAACTCACTGTGGCCCCCAGGGCGTTGCAAAAACACTTCCACACTTGGGACATGAACTGGGGCCCCCGATCAGATACGATGTCCATAGGGATCCCGTGCAGTCTGACCACATTTTGGACAAGGAGATTGGCCATCTCCCGTGCCAAAGGGAGACCCCAGAGAGGCACAAAGTGAGCAGCCTTGGAGAATCGGTCCACAATAGTCAGAACGTTGTCGTAAGAATTAGAAACGGGGAGGCCAGTAATGAAGTCCAGAGCAATATGTGACCAGGGTCTGCCTGGGACCGGCAGGGGATGGAGCAGCCCTGCAGGGGAGGAGTTCGGGGTCTTGCTAGTAGCACACTGGGGGCAGGCCCGGACGTAATTGGCGACATCCTTCTGTAGACCGGGCCACCAGAAAGAGTGCTGGAGGAGGTCCACCAGTCGGGAGATGCCAGGATGACAGGCGAGCTTGGACGTGTGGGCCCAGTGAATGACATCCCCCCGAACCGCCAATGGCACGAAGAGCCTCCTAGCCGGGCCGCCACCAGGATCCGGTTCGGTCTCCTGCGCCCTCCGGACCTTGTCCCTGATGGACCAGGAAACCGCCCCCACAACACACGAGTTGGGCAGGATGGTGTGGTCCTGCTCCTCCGGGGTCTCAGGATCAAACTGTCTGGACAGTGCGTTGGGCAACCCATTCTTGGAGCCTGGACGGTAGGTGATCGTAAACTGGAACCGTGCGAAGAACAGAGACCAGCGCGCCTGGCGGGCATTCAGGTGCCTGGCCGACCTCAAATACTCCAGGTTCTTGTGGTCCATCCAGACCACAAAAGGCTGAGCTGCCCCCTCCAGCCAGTGACGCCACTCCTGCAGCGTGAGCTTCACAGCCAGAAGCTCCCTGTCGCTGATGTCATAATTCCGCTCAGCCGCAGACAGGCGCCGGGAGAAGAAGGCGCAAGGATGCTTAACTCCATCCACCGGAGAATGTTGGGACAGAACCACCCCCACCCCCGTATCAGACGCGTCCACTTCCACCAAGCACTGCAGTGCGGGGTCAACCTGGTTCAGGACCCGGGAGGAGGAGAACTCCGTCTTCAAGGTCTCGAATGCAGCAGCTGCCTCCTCGGTCCACTGGAAGGGCACCTTGGGAGAGGTGAGGCGGGTCAGAGGGGTGACGATGGCGCCAAAGTTGGGCACAAAACGGCGGTAGAAATTAGCAAAGCCGATTAACTGCTGCATCTGTTTCCTGGAAGAGGGAGTGGGCCACTTGACCACCGCTTTAACCTTGGCGGGGTCGGGGAGGATCTGATTGCGGGAGATAACAAAGCCCAGGAAAGAGGTTGTTTTGGCAAAGAACTCACACTTCTCAGCTTTGACATAAAGTGTGTTCTCTAAAAGCCGCTGCAAAACCCGCCTCACGTGGGCTTGGTGCTCCTCCCGAGACCTGGAGAAGATCAGGATGTCATCTAGGTACACAAAAACGAAGACCCCTAGGAAATCTCGCAGGACATCTTTAATGAGCCGTTGGAAGACGGCGGGGGCATTGGTGAGCCCAAACGGCATAACCAGGTATTCGAAGTGACTGCTGGGTGTCCAAAAAGCCGTCTTCCACTCATCGCCCTCCTGGATCCGAACGAGATGGTATGCGCTGCGGAGGTCTAGCTTGGTGAACCAGGTGGCCCCCTGGAGGGAGTGGAAGGCAGAGTCCATAAGTGGCAGGGTGTACCTATCCTTCACTGTGAAGTCGTTCAGGGCTCGGAAGTCGATACTCGGGCGCAGGGACCCATCCTTCTTAGCAACGAAGAAAAACCCGGCCCCAAGTGGAGACAAAGAGGGGCGAATAATACCAGCGCTGAGCGACTCCCTGATGTATGTGTCCATGGCTTCCCGTTCCGGGGCAGAAAGGCTGTAGAGGCGACCAGATGGTAATGGCGCCCCCGGGCGGAGGTTTATGGCGTAGTCATAAGGGCAGTGAGGAGGAAGAAACATCGCCTTGGACCTGCTAAAAACGAGCCCCAGGTCATGGAACTCCGGAGGCACCAGGGTGAGGTCCGGAGGAGAGGAGACAGGAGCAGGAAGAGGAGGGGATGGGGCACAGGCCGCAGACTAGAGGCAGGTGCCCATGCAGAACAAGCTCCACGAGAGGACACTTCCAGACTGCCAATCAAGCACGGAGTTGTGAAGGCGCAGCCACGGGTAACCCAAGATGACGGGGGCCGCCGAGGTGGACAGGACAAACAGGCTGAGGTCCTCTCGGTGGTTGCCTGAGACGATGACTGGCACCGGCCTGGTGCGATGCGCCCACTCCCAGGGGCGAACGGGAGAGGGTGACGAGGTTAAGGGGAGCTGACAATGGTTGACAGGGGATGCCCAAGCGGGTTGCCAGGCTCTTGGAAATAAAGTTTTGTTCTGCCCCCGAGTCCACCAGTGCGTGAGTGAGGTGCCCGGTGGAGTTGTGACAGAACCTAATGGGCAGCGAACAATTGGAGAGGGGATTTGGCTGGTTGGTGTCCGCGAGGCCCCCTACAGTGACTTGTGGACCCCCCCGTTTGGCTTGATCGGGCAATGCTCCACGGTATGCTGATTGCCTCCGCAATACATGCAGAGGCCCAGCCCCCGGCTAGGGGGAGCCTGGTTCGCCCGACCAACATCGCCTCTGGCTCATCGGCAGACTCCGGAGCGGGTAACGCCAGGGGGTGAGATTGAGAGGCATGGGCGGAGAATTCGCACGGGTGGCTGTTGGACTTCCGCTCGGCGGCCCGCTCTCGCAGCCTGTTATCTAAACTGATTGTCAGGGAAATTAATTCGGACACCCGCCCCAGAAGATCCCGGCTGGCCAACTCATCCCGCAGATTAGGACTGAGGCTGCGGAGGAAGATGCTGCAGAGAGAAGCCTCGCCCCAGCCAACTTCCTCCGCTGCCACCCTGAAGTCAACAGCGTAATCGGCCGCTGACCGGCTACCCTGTTGAAGGCTAAGGAGCCGGTCGGCCAGGACGCTGTCGCGACGCAAGTTGTCAAACACCTCGAGGAAATCTCGCACGAACTGGTCATAGGAGAGGTTTGCGTAGCTGGGCTTCGCCATGACTGCGTAAGCCCAGGCTAAAACTCATCCCTCCAAGAGGTTAGCCATGTACCCAATTCGGCTGTGATCTGAGGGCAAATCCCCGGGAACGCGCTGAAACACCGACTCACACTGCAGGATGAACCCCCGCGCTTCACCAAGGTTCCCGTTAAAGCGTGCGGGAGTGGGGATTGGAGTGAGCCGGGTAGGCGCTCCCGAGCTAGGCTGGCCAGCCGCGGGAATAGCGGAAGCTGATCCGCCACGATGAGCCAGGGGGAACGCCTGCTGGGGGTCGAGACGGTCCGACCGGTGAGTAATTGTTGTTAATTGGTTTAGTATCACTTGTTGTTGATGAGCTATCAAATCCACCTGAGCCTCGAGGGTGGAAAGGAGGCGTGCGAGCCCGCTGTCCGCTGGGCAGCCCTGCTGGAGCCGTACTGACATAATTACTGTCCCAGGGAACACGCACTCAGGCTCAGGTGAGATTCAAAAGCTTTATTCAACAACAAAGGAGTGTATGAGTGCGTGTGTGCGGAATATAGATGGTCTGTGGGTGAACGAGGAGCGTCGGGGGCAGAATGGCATGCCATGCAGCCAGGCAACCCTATGGGAAGAGCAGAGACAGAGGTGTGAGATCACCTTCACCATGCGGGAGAGATATACTGAAAGTTGCTTACTTGCAGGTGGAACGGTGGCTGGCGTTGGCAAAGGATCTCTTGCCTGGGAGACAGCGCCCTGCTGCGCACATGACGAGGAGTGGAGGAGAGGGGAGAGGAGATGGCAAAGACGGGAGGAATCCGCCGCCAGGGAATCCACCTGTGCACAGGGGAGAGACTGGAAGACAGGTGAGTTGAGATACAGCTTACGTGCTGATGAGAGGAACTGCAGGTCGGGAAGGAACGATCCTGCGGAGAGATTGAGAGCATAGATACACAGACGGCTCCAGACCGATGTTCTGGGCCGAGTGGGTTAAATAGCCCGTGACTGACGAGGCGCAGGTGTGCATGCAGCTGAGGTAGATGACTGGGAGCGGCGAGTTGTGACACAATGCTATTTTATGGTTTTCCAATTTCCAGCATACTGACAAATTAAACTACGGTTTCTTTGGTTCCACAAATGCTTGATTCATAAGTAATTCAGTAACAGTCTGTAATGCCCATAACACATGTTGAATTCTCTGTTTTAAAGTTATCCAAATGTGTTAACCTGTCATGGGCGGCAAGAGCCCCCCCCCTTCTCATTTATCTCTCCTCAGATCATCAATGCACCTGAGTGAGAGGACACACCTGCTCCCTCTCATCAGCCAGCATTTATAAGGAAGCGCTCTTCAGTGACTCAACGCTGGCTCGTCTGGGTATACTGCCCGAGATAGGACAAGCAAGCATATGATTCACACAGGTGAAGACTCTACAAACCTTTCGATCCAAGATGGCGCCACAGCGGTCGACATGGTGCTTCGCTGCGCTCTTTGTTTGTTTTTGTTTGTCAATTGTGTGTCTGCTTGCACTTATACCCGTGAAGAACTTTTAAATATCAGGACTTTGACCCCCACGGACCTCCTCCCAGTTTTTCTAGCCCCTGCCGCCGATCTGGTTTATTGTTTGGCTCGGAAAGTGAGACGGCGGAAGAGAGGAAGACGAGCGGGCGCTCTCGTGCGACTTCGCAGGAGAGGCTCGCGAACGGCGCTGCCTGGCATATTTCTGTCCAATACCAACTCTCTCTCTAACAAGGTGGATGAACTGAGACTGCTGATGCGTTTTAAGGACCTCGCCTCCTCAGCTGTCCTCTGCTTTACTGAGACCTGGCTCCGGGAAAATATACCGGACAGCGCGCTGCGCCTCGACGGCTTCCAGCTCTTCCGTGCTGATCGTGACACAGAGCTTTCCGGCAAGACCACAGGAGGCGGTGTCTGCTTCTACATCAACTGTAGCTGGTGCTCTGATGTAACGGAAATTTCCAAACACTGTTCTCCTGCCTTGGAATTTCTTGTTATCAACTGCAAGCCTTTTTATTCCCCACGGGAGTTTGCTTCTTTTATACTGATCGCTGTGTACGCCCCTCCCGACGCGGACACGCGCGAAGCTCAGCGCGTGCTCGCGGATCACATTCAACACACAGAGCGGAGTTTTCCAGACTCGCTGATTATTGTGGCTGGCGACTTTAATCAGTGCAATCTGAGCCACGATCTCCCCCGCTACAAACAGTTTATTAAATGCCCCACCAGAGGATTAAACACACTGGATCACTGTTACACCACAGTGAAAGACGCATATCACGCTGTCCCTCGAGCTGCGCTGGGATTATCTGATCACGTGATGGTTCACCTCATTCCCACATACAGACAGAGATTGAAGCTCACTAAACCTGTTGTGAGCACTACGAAGATACGGACCAGTGATGCTGAGGAGAAGCTGGAAACGTGCATGGAAATATCTGACTGGGGCATGCTTAAAGGAGCCACGCATGATCTGGATGAGTACACGGACACTGTGAACTCATATATCCACTTTTGTGAAGAGAACATTCTTCCATCACGCACCAGGGTGAGTTACTCTAATGACAAACCCTGGTTCACAGCTAAGCTCAGACAGATCAGGAAGGAGAAGGAAGCAGCGCTGAAAAGTGGAGATAGGGACTGCTACAGGGAGGTTAAATACCGGTTTAACAGAGAGCTGAAGAGGGCTAAATCTGTGTACTCAGAGAGACTCCAGCAGCAGTTCACTGCTAATGATTCGGCTTCCGTGTGGAGAGGACTGAGGCAGATCACCAACTATCGGCCTCAGGCTCCTAAAGGTCAGGATGACAAAGCCCTTTGTCAGAGACTGTCCCAACACTATGCCCGTTTTGACACCTCGTCATCTGTGTCCAACTCCCCCCCTCCCTCCAGCTCCACAGCCTCCACATTCCCTACTTCATTTAAGGCACCCCCCCCCACCTCCCCCCCTCCCCTTATCATCAGTGAGCAGGATGTGCTCAAACAGTTCTCCAGACTGAACCCGCGCAAGGCCCCCGGCCCAGACGGCGTGTCTCCCTCCACCCTGAGACTCTGTGCGAAACAGCTGGCTCCTGTATTCACAGACATTTTTAACACCTCCCTTAAGTTATGCCACGTGCCGTCCTGCCTCAAATCCTCCACCATCATCCCTGTCCCCAAGAAGCCACGGATCACTGGACTTAATGACTACAGACCTGTAGCGCTCACCTCTGTAGTCATGAAGTCCTTTGAGCGCCTGGTCCTGTCCCACCTCAAGTCCATCACCACCCCTCTCCTGGACCCGCTGCAGTTTGCCTACCGAGCCAACAGGTCTGTAGACGATGCAGTCAACCTGGCCCTCCACTCCATCCTGCAGCACCTGGACTCCCCGGGAACCTACGCCAGGATCCTGTTTGTGGACTTCAGCTCCGCATTCAACACCATCCGCCCCGCTCTGCTCCGGGACAAGCTGTCCCTGCTCAACGTGCCTGACTCCCTCTGCAGGTGGATCATCGACTTCCTGACGGACCGGAGGCAGCATGTGCGGCTGGGAAAGACTGTCTCAGACTATACTAGCATCAGCACCGGATCACCCCAGGGCTGTGTACTTTCCCCCCTACTCTTCTCCCTTTACACCAACTCCTGCACCTCCAGCCACCAGTCTGTCAAGTTGATCAAGTTTGCGGACGACACCACCCTCATCGGGCTCATCTCCAACGGCGACGAGTCCGCCTACAGGAGAGAGGTGGCCCAGCTGGCGTCCTGGTGCAGCAATAACAACCTGCAGCTGAACGCTCTGAAGACAGTGGAGATGATTGTAGACTTCAGGAAAGTCACTACTCCTCTGCCCCCCCTCACCCTCTCAGGCTCTCCCATCACCACTGCTGATTCCTTCCGCTTCCTAGGCACTACCATCACCAGGGACCTCAAATGGGAGCTGACCATCAGCTCACTCATCAAAAAAGCCCAGCAGAGGATGTTCTTCCTGCGGCAGCTGAGGAAGCTCAAGCTACCCACCAAGATGTTAGTGCAGTTCTACACAGCCATCATCGAGTCCATCCTCACCACCTCCATAACCGTGTGGTACGCAGGAGCCACTGCCAGGGACAGACTAAGGCTGCAGCGCGTCGTGCGCACTGCTGAGAAGGTGATCGGCTGCAAGCTCCCATCTCTCCAGGATCTGTACATCTCCAGGACCCGGAGGCGTGCTGGCCGGATCATAGCCGATCCCTCACACCCTGGTCATGTACTGTTTGCCCCCCTCCCCTCTGGTAGAAGACTTCGGTCCATCCAGACTAAAACCTCCCGTCACATGAACAGCTTCTTCCCCTCTGCCATTAGACTGCTGAACACTAAGTGACTCTCGTGCACCATGTACAGCAGCTCAACCAGACTCATGTCAATCATCACTGTTTTCTTCCTGCATTACCGACTGCACTATATAGTTCTCCACAGTATCTGCTGCTGGCTAATATATATATATATATTTTAACTGTTGACCAGTATCACTTAATCTTATCCTACACTTTATTACATGTATAGTTTATTTCTCTTATCTTATCATGTTTAATGTTGCAGCATTGTACCGAGACAAATTCCTAGTTTGTGTACTACATGAACAATGGCAATAAACCTGATTCTGATTCTGATTCTGATTCTGAACCTGTGTACTCTCTTCTCCCTTCAGGTTGCTGCCATCGTGCGGGTGTGTCTCTGGAACTGCGCGCGCTCTCCTGCCACATCATCACCCATCTACGGCATTCAACCTCCACCCAGTCAGGTACCATTAGCTCCACTCCCCTCACCCTGCTGGTTCGTCTATTCCCCGCTGGCGCCCTGCCAGTTCTCCCTTGGAGCTCACGTAAGTTGTAATTTGGCCAGCCCATTTTCCCTTACTCTGTTCCTCCATTCACGGCTCGTCACTTCCTTGTGGTAACGTATCGTCACTTCCTGTTTTGCTGTCTGTCTGTGTGGTTTGCTCTCCTCACTCTCCTGAGCTTTGGGTTAGCCACTAGTGATGGCTACTAGCTCTCCTTCCTCTCCTCCTCTGGTGTGCTCTCTCTGTCAGATGTTTAGCTATACCTCTGCCTCTTTTAGTGATAATGGTAAATGTAATAAATGTTGTCTTTTTGAGGCGCTCGAGGCGAGGTTGTCTGATTTGGAATCCCGGCTCCGCTGCATTGAAACACCGTCTGCGCCAGTTACTCTTGACGGACGCCCCTTAGCTGTAGCGGAGCTAGCTAGCTAGCTTAGGCCCCCCTGTTAGCGGTCCTCCGGCTCTCCTCTGCAGCGAGGAGACTGGGTGGGTGATGGTGAGAAGGAAGCCTAGTCGCAAAGCCCCGGTACACCTCCAACCTGTTCACGTTTCTAATTGTTTTTCCCCGCTCAGTGACACACCCGCTGAGGAAAAAACTCTGATCATTGGCGACTCTGTAGTCAGAAACGTGAACCTAGAGACTCCAGCGGCCATAGTCAAATGCATTCCTGGGGCCAGAGCAGGCGATATCGAGTCAAATTTGAGAATGCTGGCTAAAAGTAAATGTAAATACTCCACAATTGTTATTCACGCTGGCATTAATGACATCCGTCTCCGGCAGTCGGAAGTCACGAAACTTAATGTAGAATCGGTGTGTGACTTTGCAAAAACGATGTCTGCCACTGTAGTATTCTCTGGGCCCCTCCCCAATCTGACCAGTGATGACATGTTTAGCCGCTCGTCATCCTTGAACCACTGGCTGTCTGTGTGGTGTCCTGCAAATAACGTGGGCTACATTGACAATTGGAGCTCTTTTTGGGGAAAACCTGGTCTTATGAGACAAGACAGCATTCATCCCACTTTGGATGGTGCGTCTCATTTATTTAACAATCTGGCATCTTTTTTATCCAAATTTCCAAAACCCTGACTACTCAGAGTTGGGACCAGGAAGCAGAGTCGCAGTCTTACACGCCTCTCTGCAGCTCCTCTTCATCCGCCACCCCTCAGCTTAGCCCCTGTCTTCCCCATCAGAGAATCATTGTCTGCTCCCTCCTAAGTAAATAATAATATAATATATAAGCATCCCAAAGTGATTAAGCAAAATATTGGTAAAACTCAAATTAAACATAAAGCCTCTAAACTGAATGATTTGGCCTCTGTTCCTCATCATAATTTAAAACTTAAATGTGGTTTATTAAATATTAGGTCTCTAACTCCCAAGTCTCTGTTAGTCCATGATCTGTTAATTGATCATCAGATTGATTTAATTTCCCTTACAGAGACTTGGTTAGGGCAAGAGGATTATGTTGGTTTAAATGAATCAACTCCCTCTGGTTATTTAAACTGTCAAAATTCCAGAAGTTCTGGTTGTGGAGGAGGAGTAGCAACAATTTACCATTCCAAATTACTAGTTAATGTAAAGCAAAAAACATGTTATAATTCCTTTGAGGGCCTGGTCCTCTGTATTGGGCACTTGAGCAATTTTAGGTTAAACCCAATTTTATTTGCCATAGTTTATCGTCCCCCATCAACCTACTCAGAAATTTTATCCGAATTTGCTGATTTCTTAGCTGATTTAGTGCTGAAATCTGATAGATTTAGATTCAGATTCAGAATAATTATAGTAGGGGACTTTAATATACATGTGGATGTAGATAGTGACTGCCTTAATGTGGCATTTAATTCAATATTAGACTCAACTGGGTTTTCTCAGAAAGTAGGAAATTCTACTCATTACCTCCACCATACATTGGACCTTGTTCTGACATATGGCATAGAAATAGAAAATCTTGTAGTGTCTCCTCATAACCCTGTACTGTCAGACCATTGTCTGTTAACCTTTGATTTTACTATTTCTGACTATTTGGCTCCTAAAGAAAAATATTATTACAGTAGATGCCTCTCAGATGATGTTGTTACCAAATTTATGCAGATTGTTTCCCCTATGCCATGTGTCAACACAACGGAAATAAGCTATAGACAGCTTGCTCCTTCTGTAATTGATAACATGGTGGATAGTGTTACAGATTCTCTGCATCAGACTCTAGACTTGTGGCCCCCTTAAAAAAGAAAAAGTCTAATCAGAGATTTCTAACTCCTTGGGTCAACACAGAAACTCGTAGCTTAAAACAGAAGACTCGTCAATTAGAAAGAAAATGGCGCTCCACTAATTTAGATGAAATCTATTTAGCTTGGAGAAATCGTCTTTTAATTTATAAAAAATCTCATAGAAAAGCTAGAACGAGTTATTACTCTGCATTAATAGAAGAGAACAAGAATAATCCCAGGTTTCTTTTCAGCACTGTAGCCAGGTTGACAAAGAGTCAGGACTCTGTCAATCCTAGCATTCCCTTAGAGCTTACTAGTCAGGACTTTATGAACTTTTTCAATAATAAAATTTTATCCATCAGAGATAATATCAATCAGATTCTTCCCACAGTTAACTTAAATACTGTAACTACTTCAACTCCTTCTATTGATGTCTGTCTTGATGAGTTTACTCCAATCGACCTTTGTGAGTTAGACAAAATAGTCTCCTCATCCAAACCTTCAACTTGTCTTTTAGACCCTATTCCTACCAGGTTATTTAAAGAAGTCTTCCCACTTATTGGTAGCTCATTTGTTATGCAGATGACACACAATTATACCTGTCAATGAAGCCAGATGATAGTAATCAATTAGCCAAGTTAGAAGCCTGTCTTAAGGAAATTAAAGCTTGGATGACTTGTAATTTCCTGCTATTAAATTCAGATAAGACTGAAGTCATTCTTGTTGGTCCAAAAAACCTTAGAAATTCCTTTCCAAATCAAACTTTCAGTTTGGATGCAGTTACTCTTTCTCTTAATAGCCCTGTGAGGAACCTTGGAATTATTTTTGATCAAGATCTGTCCTTCAATTCACATATTAAATTTGTTTCTAAGACTGCCTTCTATCATTTGCGTAATATTGCCAAGATTAGGAGCATCTTGTCTCAGAGTGATGCTGAGAAACTGATCCACGCTTTTGTTAGCTCGAGATTAGATTATTGTAATTCTTTATTATCAGGCTGTCCTAAAACATCTTTAAAAAGTCTTCAGCTGATCCAAAATGCTGCAGCAAGAGTTTTAACAGGTACTAGAAAGAGAGATCATATCTCTCCGGTTCTGGCCTCCCTTCATTGGCTTCCCATAGAGTTTAGAATTAAGTTTAAAATCCTTCTTCTTACTTACAAAGCTCTAAACAATCAGGGTCCTTTTTATTTAAAAGATCTGATACTACTGTGGGGAGCGTGAAATGAAGAAGCTGAATTGTTTCATAATTCAGGTTTTAATGTTGTAGTCACATCCCCAACATATCTCTCAGGAACAGAAGAGACTGAACTCAGTCAGAACCCCCTTATTTATACATACAACATCAAAAGCCAGATCACACATCCTTGTCAAATCTCCTTATTGATCATAACTCCCCCTCAATGTCCTTCAGTCCTCCTTCAGTCCTCCACCTGGCCCCAGGGGGTCAGGAAGTCCTTTCAGGTCCTTACCGCCGTGTCTCCGTCTCCCTGCTGTTCTCCACAGGCGGTCCAAACCTATTGTCCTCCTCTAAGACGTGAGGTCAGCCCACATATGCAATCTTAAACATCCCTTTGTGCTTATACATATGTAGGCATGAATACATGAGCCACAGCCCCCCCCCCCAAAACGTCGAAGAATGGACAATATATTCGGGTTCACAAAATATGATGACATCAATGGCATAACTATACAACTTGATCACATTAAAAAAATTCAGCGACCACATCAACAGCATAGTCTATACAGCATGATCACATTAACAATTCAGTGATAACGCCAACAGCATAGTCTACACAACGTGCTCGCATTAAAAAAAATTCAGTGATAACACCAACAGCATAGCCTATGCCACATGATCACATCAAACATCAGTCTGTACGTCGTCTGGGTTTCAACCGTCTTCCGAATCTGCTGTACGCAGGCCTCGCCGTCCCAGCGGCGCTGTCCTGCAAAGAATCTGCAGCCTGAGGAAGAGAGTGGTTATTTGATCCCTGCGGCGGGTCCGGGAGTGTTCCCTGGGGGGTCTGCCACATCGAGGCGCCCTCACCGCCCGTTCAGACTCGTCGTTCATCACAAAAGCAGGCTTTAGTCTGTCAATACTGACTGTCTCTTTCCTGTCTCCTAAATCTAGCACAAAATGCTTATCACCAGTTTCCAGCACCCTAAATGGACCGTCATATGGTGGCCGGAGGGTCAGTCTTAAAGCCTCGTGCCTAACAAAAACGAACTCGGTATTTTTTAAAGCCTGAGGAACAAAAACCCACGGAAAAGTGTGATGAACGGGGCCCGGGAGCATGTCCGCTTCCGTGCCGCTTAGTGGTGTCAGAGCTGGGAGGCGCCCTGGCTCTGGATGCTCTGGTAAGAACTCACTGGGCAGCCTGAGAGGTTGTGCAAAAACTAACTCTGCTGGGGAGGCATTCAGATCCTCCTTGGGCGCAGAACGCAACCCCAATAAAACCCACGGTAGTTTGTTTACCCAATCTGCATCCATAAGCGACGCTCTGAGGGCTGCCTTCAAAGACCTGTGAAAATGCTCGCATAAACCGTTAGCCTGGGTGTAATATGCGGTAGTGCGATGGATTGTCGCCCCTAAGCTGCTGGCCATCGCTGACCAGAGCTCGGAGACAAACATGAGGTCCTCTGTCGGACGTAATGTCCAACGGAACCCCGAAGCGCGCTACCCAGGCCGTTAAAAAAACGCGAACCACCTCTGCAGCCGTGGTTGACGTTAGTGGGACCACTTCCGGCCAACGTGTGGTTCGATCCACCATTGTCAAAAGATGTGTGAACCCCTGCGACGACGGTAGGGGGCCCACAAGGTGGACATGCACATGATCAAATCTCTTGGCCGGGATTTGGAACGGTTCTAAAGGGGCTTTCGTTTGCTTGTGAATTTTGGCCCGTTGGCAAGACATGCAGGTTCTTGCCCACTCTTTCATGTGCTTGCGCAGGCTCGGCCAAACAAACTTTTCCGCAACCATTTTCACCGAAGCGCATACTCTCGGGTGTGCCAGGGAGTGAACCGAGTCAAAAACGCGGCGGCGCCACGCGGCCAGGACTACCGGGCGAGGTCGCCCAGTTGACACGTCGCAGATTAAGGGGGGCAAACCGGTTTGCAAACACCTGCTCTCCAGCCTTAACCCTGTTGGTCCAGACTGGAGTGCGCGCACGTCCGCATCACTACCCTGTTCCGCTGCCATGGCAGCGTAATCTATCCCTATGTGAACTGGGGCTGCGTACGCTTCCGCGCTGCTCCTGTGCCTTGCGGCTGCGGTAGTATAATCTGCCTCCGCGTGCCCCGATGATGTCACAGCGCGGGAGAGGCAGTCTGCCACTACGTTGAGTTTACCCGCTACGTGCTGAATGTCCATAGTAAACTCCGAAATTGCGGCCAGGTGCCTCTGCTGCTGGCCCGACCAAGGTTCTGAAATTTTAGACATCGCGAAAGTGAGCGGTTTATGGTCGACAAAAGCCGTAAAACGCCGACCTTCCAGCCAGAACTGGAAATGGCGAATGGCCAAGTGAAGCGCTAACAGCTCCCTGTCAAACGTGCTGTATTTGCGCTTGGTTTCGTTTTGGGATTTGATAAAAACTGCTAGCGGCTGCCAAACTCCGTCAACGTGCTGCTCCACGACCGCCCCATGGCCAAATCTGATGTGTCCGTGGTGAGCGCTATGCCGGCCAAAGGTTCGGGGTGGGCTAAAAGCGTGGCGTCAGCCAGGGCTCTTTTTACTTCCGCGAATGCGCGCTCCCGCTCCGGGGACCACATGACCGCGTTGGAGGGTTTTTGTTTTCTGAGCGTGGCATATAATGGTTGCATGAGCTGAGCTGCGTGGGGCAGGAAACGGTTATAAAAATTTACCATTCCCAAAAACTCCTGCAATGATTTGATCGTTTGTGGTCGGGGAAAATCTGCCACTGCGCGCACCTTATCAGGCAATGGGACTGCCTCTTCTGGGGAAACGCGGTGTCCCAAAAAGTCGATCTGCCCCACGCCGAACTGGCACTTGGTTGGATTAATTATTAACCCGTGTTCTCCCAACCTCCGAAAAACCGTAGTGAGGTGTTTTTCGTGTTCCTCCTCGGACGTACTGGTAACTAAAATATCGTCGAGGTAGACGAACACGAAAGGGAGATCATGTAACACAGTGTCCATCATATGCTGGAATGTTTGTGCTGCGCCTTTAAGGCCAAACGGCATGCGCAAAAACTCCAAAAGCCCAAAAGGGGTTATTACGGCTGTTTTAGGGACGTCCTCCGGTCGGACTGGAACTTGATGGTAGCCCCGCACCAGGTCTATTTTAGAAAAAATGCGCGCCCCCGCCAGATGCACCAAAAAGTCCTGAATGTGTGGGATTGGGTAGCGGTCATGCGCTGTAGCGTTGTTTAGCCTGCGGTAATCGCCGCAAGGTCTCCAGGAGCCGTCAGCTTTAGGGAACATATGCAGTGGCGAAGCCCATGGGCTTTTTGAATGACGAATAATGCCCAGCTTTTCCAGGCTGGCGAACTCATCGCGTGCTATGCCGAGCTTGGCAGCGTCTAAGCGCCGAGCCTTCGCGAAAACGGGGGGGCCAGTTGTGGTGATAAAATGCTCCACCCCATGTTTCGCCACTGTTGCCGAAAATTTGGGAACTGTGAGTGCTGGAAATTGGGTGAGGAGTGTGTCAAACTTACCGCCTGCTGTGGCAACATTGTCCTGCACGGGTGGTGGGGACACTCGAGCTGCACAAGGAATAGAATAGAAAGATAGTGCATTTACTAATCGTCTGTTGGCAAGATCAACTAACAACCCATGTGAGCACAAGAAATCAGCACCTAACATGTTGAAACTCACCGCTGCTATGATAAAAGTCCACTCATAAGTGCGGCCGTGTAAGGACAGAGACAAAGTCCGTTCTCCATAGGTGTTGATGCTCGAGCCGTTCGCCGCCGTTGCCCCGTCGCCGCGGGGGCCAGCCACCCGGTCAGCGTAGGTCGGGGTGATGAAGCTCACCTGAGCTCCGGTGTCTATGAGGAAATGTCGCCCGGAGCTCTCATCAGTGATGTAGAGCAGCTTATTGGTCTCGCCGAGAGCCGAAGCTGCTAACGGATCCCGGCTTTGGAGTTTCCCGAGCTCTTGTAACTGCAGGCGGCACACACCTGTGTGCCTTCTCTGCGAAACGCCGGTGATAATAACAGAAACCATCTCCTCCGCTGCGTCGTGGCCGCGCCACTGCCATGGTGGGTGGGACTGGCTCCGCTGTCTCCGGCTCTTCGTTGCCCCGGGCCGCCGCACCGAGGTCTGCCGCTGCTGCTGTGGCCGCCTGCTCGCCGCAGGAGTTGAGGAGCCGCTGCGCTTCCCGGGCCAGTGCACGGAAATCCCGCTGGGTCTCACAACGCATGCTGGATAGGGCCCCTCTCATGTGCGTCGGGAGGTTGCTGAGGAAGATGTGCTTGAAGAGGAAGCTGTCGTTGTCTGATTCCCTCAACTGAAGCATGTCTTCCATCAGGGTGATCGGTCTGCGCCCTCCTTGGCCGTACATAGCCAGAAGCCTCTTAGCTCTCTCTTCGGCTGAGGGCGCGAAACACTCGAAGAGGGTAGCCTTTAACTCGCCGTATTTGTCGTCGGCGGGTGGCTGCTGTACCACGCTCCGCACGCATCGCGCTGTTCTCCCAGGAACAGAAGAGACTGAACTCAGTCAGAACCCCCTTATTTATACATACAACATCAAAAGCCAAATCACACATCCTTGTCAAATCTCCTTATTGATCATAACTCCCCCTCAATGTCCTTCAGTCCTCCTCCATCTCCCTGCTGTTCTCCACAGGCGGTCCAGACCTATTGTCCTCCTCTAAGACGTGAGGTCAGTCCACATATGCAATCTTAAACATCCCTTTGTGCTTATACATATGTAGGCATGAATACATGAGCCACAACTACCGTATTATCCTAACAGAGCACTACGGTCCCAAAATGCAGGATTACTTGTAATACCTAGAATCTCCAAAAGTACAATGGGAGGCAGAGCCTTCAGTTATCAAGCTCCTCTCCTGTGGAACCAGCTGCCAATCTGGATTCGGGAGTCAGACTCGATCTCTGTTTTTAAGAATAGGGCTAAAACTTACCTTTTTGATATAGCCTACAATTAGGGAGGGATCATGTGTTTCTGAACCCTCCCTTAGTTATGCTGCTAATAGGTTTAGTCAGCCGGGGGACCTCCAGTAATGCACTGGGCCTCACTCCTTTCCTCACTCTCTATGAAATATTTTTTTTTGCTGGTCATTAACATTTGTTTGTTCTCTCCCATAGATTGAGTCCCCATCGTGCTGTTTGCTCTCTACATGTCTGTTCTTTTCATCTTCTCTATCTCCTCACCCCCCAGCCAGTTGCTGCAGATGACTGCCCCTCCCTGAGCCTGGTTCTGCTGGAGGTTTCTTCCTGTTAAAAGGGAGTTTTTCCTCTCCACCATCGCCAAGTGCTTGCTCACAGGGGATCGCCTGATTGCTGGGGTCTTTCTGCAACTGTGGGGGTTCCCCCTACAGTTGATAGTGCTATGAGATGACTGTTGTTGTGAAATGGCGCTATTTAAATAAAGTTGAATTGAATTGAATTGAATTGAATCGTCTTCTTTCCACAGGCAGCTTCCTCTGGCAAGTGACTGTTTCAGTAGCTGTGCAGTTATTTTGACATTATATAAAAATCTCAAACGTGTGTTGTTGTTTGATTGCTTCTTCTTGTTGCTGCATTGCGCATGTGAGCTGATTGCTAATTACAATCATGGCATTAACCTATTCTGACATATCTTATTAAACTATTGAAAGACATATGGGAGTTATTGTTTGATTTCATCTCAATCTTCTTGACTATCAGCTGACAAGAACTCACAAGGGTTTTTTTGAGACTGATTCATAATTGGTACAAATAAAGAATTGTTAATAAAATTGTCCATTATCTGGACTAGTGCCCTACGAGGATCTGAGTGAAAATCAATCTTCATTCCTACTCACATTCATATTTACATTGTTACTTGTACCAACATTAAAATACCTATAAACCCATAAATCCACTACACAGAACAGGTGAGAACAATCAAGGGCAATTAGAGACAGCAGGACATAGCAACAGGCACAGAAAACATGAGAGAGTGAGACAAAAGGTAAACGGGAATGAAGGGTGCACAAGAGAACACAGGACCAGGGAATACATGACCATGACAAATAATGATGATAATAAACAACAAAGAACGGCCAGGGACAAATCCTGTGGAACATAAGAGACATGATGATGAAAGTAAACACAATAAGCAAACTAAGCTGAGACAGGGAAAACACAGAGAAAAGAAAAAATAAACTTAAAGCGTGAGCACCATGCTCAGACTCTAACAGGTGAGGGTGTTTATGTTTTTATTTTTATTCTTAAAAAGTTTAAACCACAAAAGTACTGACTAATTTTGGATATTATTTCAGCTTGTCAAAGACCAACTGACATTTTAAAATAATGATTTTTCTTATTTCAATTTTTAGGGGTGCTGAGTTTCAATTTAAGGGTGAAAGGGCCAGCCTCACCCATACTGTGAGTATTACACAAGCGTGTAGGACTTGGGGTGGGGTGGGGTTTACTCTTTATCCAGGGCTCACTGCAGGGAGGGGCTGGCAAAAAGCCTGGAATGAAAACATTTTTCTGTGTTGCATTCTTTTAATTTCTAATTAATTAATGTCATAGTAAAATTCACCCTGGCTGAATGAAGTGTTATAGAGACTGAATTTTGCATTAACAGGAATTGATGGATGTCCTCTGAGGCCTCAATCACCCCTTTAAGAATATGCAAAATAGTTTAGTCCGCACTCCTGCACTGGGTTGATTCAACTGCAGCACCAATCGCAGCAATCTGCAGCCTATGCCTGCAGCACAGGGGTGGTTCTAGGATCAGAGCTTTAGGGGTGCTGAGCACCCAATGAGCTCCACCACCAACACACACACACACACACACACACACACACACGCACGCACGCACGCACGTAATTACCTCCGCCAGGCTGTAGGAGGTTATGTTTTTGCCAGTGTTTGTCTGTCTGTCTGTCTGTCTGTCTGTCTGTCTGTTGGTTAGCAAGATAACTCAAAAACTTTTGGACAGATTTCGATGAAACTTTCAGGCGGTGTTGGAAATGGTACAAGGAAGAACTGATTAAATTTTGGGGATGATCCGGATCACCGTCTGGATACAGGAATTTTTTAAAGGATTCTTTAACATTGTGAGATACTGTGGGCACATATGTGGTTTCCATATGCTTCACATGCTTGTTACTGTATGCTTATTGTTTACTGCACGTCTCAGAGGAACAAAAGGTCTGAACCTCCTAGGGGTAGCAGGAGGATGCGAAGTCTGGCCTTTTGTATGTAGAGAGAAGGCCATGAAGGATTTCCTGACCACCGGGACTTCAGGTGGAGACAGAAGACCTGAAGGGGGGTGCATTGTGATTTGGGATGTAAAGACAATGCGACTGGAGACAGAAGACCTGAAGGGGGGTGCGTTGTGATTTGGGATGTAAAGACAAATGCGACTGTTTGCTTTGATGTCCTGGAGTATAAAAGGACAGCTGTGGGGGCATGCCTTCCTCTTGTCTGTTTTTGGATGTTGGAGAATGTGGTTGTGAATAAAACTGATTTTGAGTAATAAACTCAGCCTCGTCTTTCCACACAATCTCCACACTGGTGACCCTATGACGTATCATGAGCGGAGACGAATCTCCCGAGCTAGACTCGCCAGGAGCCAGCCAAACGAGTGCAGCCACAGTCCACCTACCGGACTTCTGGCCAAACAATCCGCGCTCCTGGTTAAGCACAGTCGAGGCACAGTTCCACCTCCGGAGGATTTCGGTGGATGACACAAAGTTCTACCATGTGGTTGCAAAGCTGGACAACCACACAGCCCAGCGGGTGGCGAACCTGATCAACCACCCGCCGGACAGCGACAAGTACACCGCGTTGAAGGCTGCACTCATCCGTTACTTCACCCCCTCGGTGCAGGAGCGAGCAGAGAGGCTCCTAGCGCTGACTGAATTTGAGGGCGACAGACCTGCAGACCTGATGGGGAAGATGTTGAGTTTGAGAGACTCCGAAGATGATAACTTCATCTTCACCCACCTCTTCCTCAGAACCCTACCATCAGAGGTGAGAGTGACCCTGGCCAGTTCACCACTGCTGGCCCGACGAGACTACCACAATCTGGGCCAGGAGGCGCAGCGACTCGTTGACGCCAGTAAATGATGCGTGGCTGCGGCTGCGGCAGCGGAGCCAGGCACGACGGCCGGAGATGGCAGGGGGCCAGAGGCTGCAGCACCAGACTCACCGACGGTGGTGGCGGCAAGGGCCGGGAAACACGGAGCAGACGACGTCCTTTGCTTCTACCATCGCCGTTTTGCAGAGAGGGCACGCAAGTGCATTCCACCTTGCCACTTCAAGCGCTCGGGAAACGCCAAGACTGGGGGTCGGTAGCGGCTGCGGCCCTCGGAGAGGAGAATAAGCTGCTCTACTTGAAGGATGCGCACTCGGGGAGGCACTTCCTCGTGGACACGGGCTCCCAGCTGAGTTTCATCACACCTTCCTACGCTGACCGACTGGCGCCTTCCAGCGGTCCCCGGGTGTCAGCAGCGAACGGCTCGGCGATTAAGACCTTCGGTGAGAGGACTCTGCTTCTGTCTTTACACGGCCGCACTTTCGAATGGACTTTCGTCATAGAGGCAGTCAATTTCAACATGTTAGGGGCTGATTTTTTGTGCTCACATAGTTTGTTGGTCGATCTTGCTAACAGACGCCTGGTTAATGCACTCTCTTTTTCCTCTATTCCCTGTACAGCTCGAGTGGCCCCGCCAACAGCACAAGCCAACGTCACAGCTGCAGGTGATAAGTTCCACACACTCCTCATTCAGTTCCCAGCACTCACGGTCCCAACATTTTCGGCGACAGTGACTAAACACGGGGTGGAACATTTTATTACTACCACCGGACCGCCCGTTTTCGCAAAAGCTCGGCGCTTGGATTCAGCTAAACTGACCATAGCGCGCGAGGAGTTCGCCAACCTGGAGAGGTTGGGCATCATCAGGCGTTCGAAGAGCCCTTGGGCTTCACCGCTTCACATGGTCCCGAAAGCTGATGGCTCGTGGCGGCCTTGTGGTGATTTCCGCAGGCTGAACAACGCTACAGCGCATGACCGCTACCCGATCCCGCACATCCAAGATTTTTCAGTTCATTTGGCGGGGGCGCGCGTTTTTTCAAAAGTAGACTTGGTACGCGGTTACCACCAGGTCCCAGTGCGCGCGGAGGACATACCCAAAACAGCGGTAATAACTCCCTTCGGGCTTTTCGAGTTTTTGCGCATGCCGTTTGGGCTTAAGGGCGCTGCGCAGACGTTCCAACGCATGATGGACGCGGTTCTGCGCGATCTCCCTTTCGTGTTCGTCTACCTGGATGACATACTGGTAGCCAGCGCGTCCGAAGACGAACATGAAAACCACCTCACAACAGTTTTCCGGAGGTTGGCAGAGCATGGGTTAATAATTAATCCGGTGAAGTGTCAGTTCGGGGTGACGCAGATTGATTTTTTGGGCCATCGCGTCTCCCCAGAGGGAGCGGTCCCTCTGCCTGACAAAGTGCATGCAGTAACAAATTTTCCCCAGCCACAAACGGTCAAAGCGTTACAGGAGTTTTTGGGAATGGTAAATTTTTATAACTGTTTCCTCCCCCGCGCAGCGCAGCTCATGCAACCATTGTATGCTGCACTAAAAAAACAAAAACCCACAAATAAAGTCGAATGGTCTCCGGAGCGAGAGCGCGCATTTTCCGAAGTCAAAACAGCTCTGGCAAACGCTGCGTTGTTAGCACATCCAGTCCCAGCGGCCCGCATGGCGCTCACTACTGACGCGTCAGATGTGGCCATAGGGGCGGTCGTGGAACAGTTTGTAGCTGGCGCCTGGCAACCGCTTGCCTTTTTCAGTAAGACCCTGTGCGATAGCGAACGAAAATACAGCGCATTCGACAGGGAGTTGTTAGCTCTCCACTTGGCCATTTGCCACTTCCAGTTCTGGCTGGAAGGACGCTGTTTCACCGCGTTCGTTGACCACAAGCTGCTGACTTTTGCGATGGCCAAGATTTCAGAACCTTGGTCGGGCCGGCAGCAGAGACAGCTGGCCGCGATTTCGGAGTTTACTACCGATATCCAGCATGTGGCAGGTAAACTTAATGTAGTGGCATACTGCCTCTCACGCGCCGTGGGGGCTCCCGCCCGCTCGGAGGTAGATCCTGCAGCCATGGCCGCGGAGCAGGTTAGCGACGCGGAAGTGCGCGTGACCCCAGTCCGCGTGGGGATAGATTATGCAGCCATGGCCGCGGAACAGGGTAGCGACGCGGATGTGCGCGCGCTCCAGTCTGGACCAACAGGGTTAAGGCTGAAGAGCAGGGTGCTGCAAGACGGTATGCCCCCCCTAATCTGCGATGTCTCCACCGGGCGGCCGCGTCCGGTGGTTCCAGCCGCGTGGTGCCGCCACGTTTTTGACTCGATCCATTCTCTGGCGCACCCGGGAGCGCGCGGGTCGGTCAAAATGGTAGGAGAGAAATTTGTGTGGCGGAGCCTGCGCAAACAAGTTAGAGAGTGGGCGGCAGCCTGCACAGCCTGCCAGCGGGCCAAGGTTCATAGACACACGAGAGCTCCCTTGGAGCCGTTTCACATCCCGGCTAAAAGGTTTGATCATGTCCACGTGGACCTCGTAGGCCCCCTCCCACACTCACAAGGGTGCACACATCTTCTGACAATGGTTGACCGCACCACGCGCTGGCCAGAAGTGGTCCCGCTGTCGTCAACCACAGCTGAGGAGGTGGCGCGCTTTTTTAACGGCATGGGTAGCGCGTTTTGGAGTCCCGTCGGAAATTACGTCTGACAGAGGCCCAAAGTTTGTTTCCGAACTTTGGTCGGCGATGTCCCGCAGCCTGGGGGCAATGATCCACCGCACGACCACGTACAACCCGCAGGCTAACGGGTTATGCGAACATTTTCACAGGTCATTGAAGGCGGCCCTCAGAGCGTCGCTTACGGATACAAATTGGGTGGACAAGCTACCATGGGTTTTATTGGGGTTGCGTTCTGCACCTAAAGAGGATTTAGTAGCCTCCCCAGCTGAGCTAGTTTTTGCACAGCCACTTCGGCTGCCCGGGGAATTTCTCCCAGATAATCCTGCGCCAGAGCGCTCCCCGGTTCAGCGGTTACAGAATAGCACGGGCCCGGGCACGCTACCTGGCCCCGTTCACCACAGTTTTCCGCGGGTTTTTGTGCCTAAGGCTTTGAAAAATGAGGAGTTTGTTTTTGTCAGACATGATGCTCATCATCCACCCTTGCGCCCACCTTATGACGGACCATATAGAGTGTTGGAAACAGGAGATAAGCATTTTTTGCTAGATTTGGGGGGCAGAAAGGAAAGGATTGGCGTTAACAGGCTCAAACCCGCTTTTGTGTTAGCTGACGAAGTTGTGCAGTTGGCGAAGGCTCCTCGGCGTGGCAGACCCCTAGAGAGCATTCCCCAGAACACCCACAGAGGTTGACTAACAGTTCTCATACCCAGGCAGCAGATCCACAGCGGGAATACGCCGTAGAAGTGATACAGCCTGCTTTCAGCAGATATGGGAGAAGGTTGAGACCTAAGCGGCATTTGGACTGATATATAGTGATTTTATTATGACATGCAATCTGTGGTGATGTTGTTCCATCTTAGACGTTTGGGGGGGGGGGGGGGTCATATGGGCACATATGTGGTTTCCATATGCTTCACATGCTTGTTACTGTATGCTTATTGTTTACTGCACGTCTCAGAGGAACAAAAGGTCTGAACCTCCTAGGGGTAGCAGGAGGATGCGAAGTCTGGCCTTTTGTATGTAGAGAGACGGCCATGAAGGATTTCCTGACCACCGGGACTTCAGGTGGAGACAGAAGACCTGAAGCGGGGTGCATTGTGATTTGGGATGTAAAGACAATGCGACTGTTTGCTTTGATGTCCTGGGGTATAAAAGGACAGCTGTGGGGGCATGCCTTCCGATTGTCTGTTTTTGGATGTTGGAGAATGTGGTTGTGAATAAAACTGATTTTGAGTAATAAACTCAGCCTCGTCTTTCCACACAATCTCCACAATACGCCCATTTTCAACATGTGTGCAGGCGCAATGGAGGGCTCTGGTCGTCGTGTCTGACAAACACAAACTCCGCGTTCTTCAAAGTTTTAGGCACAAAAGCACGCGGAAAACAGTGGTGGGCCGGGCCCGGCAGCGTGCCTGTGTTTGCGCTACGCTGCAAAAGCTGAGATGGGTAGCTGTCCGGCGCAGGATTATTTGGCAGAAATTACCCGGGCAGCCGTGGTGGCTGCGCAAAAACAAGCTCTCTGCCGGGGAAGCTTCCAAATCCTCTTTTGCCGCGGAGCGCAACCCCAATATAAAACCCACGGCAACCTGTCTACCCAATTTGCATCCGTCAGTGAACCCCTGAGTGCTGCTTTCAGTGATCTATGAAAACGCTCGCAGCCTGGGACTTTGCAGATGGAGGAGATGGACACAACACCAACACTTCAGTTTATTACTTCTGCCAAGGAGGTAATGCTTTTACTACTGAACCACTAATCCTATCATTGTGAATCCAATTGCTAGTCATATGTTTTCATGGTCAAGGAATCTGAAAACGTACACACAAACACTGTATGGGGGGGAACTGTGGCGCTTGGCGGAGGTCTGCGCTCTCCGAGTGCTTTTCTAGTTTTGTTAGAGCTATCATCTTTCGTACAGCCATGGACAAAATTGTTGGTACTCCTCTGTTAATGAAAGAAAAACCCACAATGGTCACAGAAATAACTTGAATCTGACAAAAGTGGTAATAAATAAAAATTCTACAAAAATTAACCAAAAATCAAGAGTTTTAAATTAAACTAATAAGTCCTGAAACATTGCAGGAATAAACATTTGGATTCAATAATGTAAGGGCTTTTATTTTGAAAGTCTGTATAACATCCTGTTGTGAGTAAAATTTGTTCCAGTTACAGGTTGAAGTTGATATCACAGAAAATGAGAGATTTAAGTCACCAAATGAAAGTCCGCTCTACCATTGCATATCAGCATCAGGTAAAAGCCTTGAAATCCTGGCTTACTGCTGTGTCTGGAAGGTGTGTGTGTGTGTAAAAAATGATTTGAGGAGGGAGAAATGAGTTAAAATTGGGTTAAAATACACAAGAAAATTGAAAAAATACTTAAATCATGCAGAGTTTCAAGAAAATAGAAGTGCTGCAGGAAAAAGGTTGCAGCTGGTTTTGTACTGCTATTCACAACTAGCCCCTGTGGCTGGACTCTGGTGTAAGTCTGTGAGTTCAAACCCCAGTTTGGGTGTCCTTTGGGTCAAATTTTATTTTTCATACAAAAACTAAGTATTCAGAATAATGTGATGTTATATATCGAGTGCATTGCAAGGCAGTAGGCTATTTTACAATGTTTATCATTTCATTCAGATGTAATGGCTTTTGCTATAAAGATTTTTTTTCATGTAAATTTGTACCTTTTTCATAATTTTGCAGCTTTTCGGGTAAATATGAGAGCCTTTATTTCTCCTAATTTTGCTATTCTTAACTCCCTGTGAGCAGAGCCGCTTCATGACGGGGCATCCCCTGGCTGGCCGTGGGAGAGGAGCAGAGTACTGCAGAGGAGACATTGCCCAAGCTGGAAGGAGCCAGCTAGAAGCTACCCAGCTAATGGCTAACTGACATAATAGGGAGGGTGGAGCTGAACAGCTGAAGTCTGTTTCTTAAAATGACAAGCTTTGAATCAAAGCGTTTGAAGAAAGCCAAGAAAAATAAAAAACAAATTTCCTTCAATAATTAAAAAATTAAAGAAAATGTGAACAAAATATGTCACAAACACTCCATTTAGATATGAGTGAGCTGTTAAAATGTGTAAAAAGTGCAATCACTGACTCCTTTAGTAACTACTAACACCGCAAGCCAGGACTTCACTTTTAGCAGCTAAGGTGCTCCTTCCACATCTGTCCTGGGAAGTCGAGGGGCGCTGGAAAATATCAATATACAGCGTCCCAGGGCTTGAGACTAAGCTGGGTTTCTCATAGTTTAATGTGGTAAAATGAGGAAGAGTTGCCTGTGAGCAGTTTTGAAATAGAATACAATTTACAAAATCAACAGTTCCATGTGATTTAGCTGCAGGTTCAAATAAATGGTTTTGTTCTTTGCTCAAACCAGTGTTTTTACTTGCATTGCTCTCTATACGGATCACCATATATTTAGCTATGATGTATATAGGTTTTTATAGTAGTGTTAGTTTTACTTTCCATGGGTGATCCCTTTGTCTGTCATGCGTGTGTTTCTTTCGTTTGGTTGTCTACTGTCATGCTGCTGTTACACTGAAAAGCCCCTTTTCCTCTAGTACCCACTCAGCCCTACTCACTTCGACTAGGCGCGCTTTGTAGGCTTTTCCATTAGTACCTAGTACCTGGTACCAGGTACTGTTTCGTACCTATTCCACTGGGGTTCTAACCGTGCTGAGTTGGGCTGAAAATGTAATGTCAACAGACTGCAGAAAACTAATTGGTCAGGGCGTAACATCATGAGAGCGCCATATTCTGCAGAATTTGCAACCAGCATTTGCAAAGCTTGGTCCATGAGTCAGCCAGCAAGCAGCGTCATAATAACAACAATGATTTAGAATGGCTTCACAGAAATCAGACCCACAGAAATCAACACCGTGGTCCAGCAGAGTTTTCTGTGCCTTTCGGCTGATGAGAGAATCCAGAGGCAACCAGACAGAGCCACCCAAAATGAATTTATGGCCACAGGAGCACCCAACTTCAGCAGTTGAAAGCTGTGACATTCGGATATAGAGGATGGTGAGTGGTGTGATATAATGTGATATTATGCATTTTTTTTATGTTATTTATCCCAGCAGTGGAAAGTTCACTTTGAACAGACAACAACAACGTCGCTTGTGTGCAGATAACGAACTAGCTAGTTAGCCGTCAATGCTAACTCTGTGCTCTCGTATTTTGCGCTTGTGTTGACAATATCTGATGAAATAAGCTAATTGTAATCCTGGTGAAAAAGGTATTTTTTTTACAAGTTGTACTTTTGTGCTGTGCATGTTCTTAAGTTGTGTGTATTTGCATTCTAGAGTTCGACCAGCATCTGCTTTTTTGACACCGGCAACGCAGCATGACACAGCAATTTATGAGTGGAAAGTCATATTGAAGTTGCACACCCCATTGTTATTAGTAGTGGTGGACAAAGTACTGAAATCCTTTGCTTTTTTAGTTAACATACTGTATAGGTAAAGTGCCAAAACTAGAGTAGCATGATTTCCACTTAATATGAAAGGGACTGAACTGAGATTTATTTGACTGTGTGAATATTAATTACAGAATAATTGAAAATGAATGGCACATCCACTAAAATAAACCGCTTGTTTATTTATTTATTTTTTGTCAGATCACTTGTGTGATCCTTTGTGAGTTATATTTATGAGTGTATGTTGCACTTTGGGGAATGGCAGTTATTCAGTCATCATTATAATTTAGTTCATATGTGTAGTTTGTAGTCTATCATCAATAAACTCATGCAGTATTATAATAACAGGACACATTACAAATATCTGAGACCCATTGTAGTGCTTCCTTTTATATTTTAGCAATACAAGTACAACACACCGCCCACACTTGGAGCCAGGGCAACAGCGGTGACAGAGCGGTGGCTAAAGTTTTATTGATAAAAAATACATATTTTGACTGAGCAACTCCATACTTGGGGATGCACACCCTCAGTTAAAGTACTAGATTCCATTCAAATGAATGTAATAACTCATTCTGATTGCTGAGGCCACAGTAAAAACAAAATGATTTTAAACTAACTAACTACTAACTAACCTGCACTTATATAGCGCTTTTCTAGTCACAAAGACCACTCAAAGCGCTTGTCAAACGTAACCCAGCCCTTGTCAAATCTACTTTACTGAAGTGCAGCTACATCAAAATTGTGGTTAAATACAACAACAAAGTACTTTTTTGTCACATTCCACCACTGGCTTTGAGCAACAAGTGTATTTCCCAAATATGTTCTAAACTTGCATTAATTAACCACCACCTTTTTCTCTCTCTTCGTCTTGGCAAGAGGAAAATGATGCACCCTAAACCGGACCTTGCGTCACTATTTACAGAGATGCAGGCTTGATAGAAAAATTCCATATTATCCACATTATTATTGCATTATTATTCTTATATTATTCCATGACTTTCTCATTTCATGTCTGATGTTTATATATGCATTCCATGTAGAATAAGTTCATATAGTCCTTTATATTATTCTTTTATTTTTGGTGTGTTTCTGTGAGCAATTATTGTCTACCTGTGGCCTTCAGTGGTTGTGCATGTGAGCGCTGAGACTGCAGGTCAGCAGAGATGTAAAGGATGACCTAGATAATCTCTCTCTTTTGGTTTGTTAACCTGCTTTGCTACATTTCTGTGACCAGGAATAGATTAGATATATAGACACTTAGACTGCCTTCAGGAGATTTCTCCAAGATCCTTCAAGGACTTCTCCCCCTTGTTTATTTATCCTGAAGGGCTATAAATACCAGACTCAGAAAATGTACGGTCAGAGATTTGGTGTGTGTGAACTGAAGGCCATGCTCATGTACTCTCTCCCCCAGTGGCCATGGGGTAAATAAATATACTTACATTCAAATATTCTGCCTGACTTTTGACTCAGAATGATTATGCTGAAAATTATTCTATCATTTGGCGCCCTGAACAGCGGATCCAGATAGCTCCGTTCTTCCGGCCTCTCTGCCCAATTTCAGCAAGTGCACAGCTGATGAAAGACCTTCCCAGGCTGAGTACAAGGCTCAGTGTTACTGCAGTGAGGGCATTTCGGAACCGAGGAGCTGAAACGGACTGGGTGATGGGTCCAAGAACTCTAAAGGCAGCTTGATTGTGAGTACATTTATTTGTTGTGTATCCCTGGGATGAAAGACTTCCCGAGGGTTTGTGTTTGTTCCCTGGGATGAAAGACTCCCCGAGGGTAAAATGTTTTGCTGAGCGCTTGACACTGCAAAGTCTGGGTACACTTCTGCTCGCCTTAGCCGTGGTTCGGTTTGATCCAGTTTTTGGTTTGGAGCAGTTCGAGTTTCGATGAGGTGAATGCTTAGCTGTGTTATCCGCGCGGGGATCAGTGCAAGAGACTGCAATGTTGTTGCAAAGTGAGCACTGATGTATTAATCTGTGCGAGATTCTTCAATAAAATTGCAGTGAACCCTGATTTACTAATCGGTGCAAGAGACTCCATTAATATTGCAGTGAGCATTGATTTATGGATCGGTACAAGATTCTCCAATTTAATAGCAGTGAGCACTGATTAAAGTGACCAGTTTAAGAAGGGTTAACCTTTAAGTAATAGTGCTGGTTTAAAAATAACTGCAGTTTTGCTTGCCTGTCTGGTTGGTCTGTGTTACAGAATATGGTTTGTCCCGGTGAGACCGCAGAGGTGGAAGTATAAGTGCTGCAATGGTTGGAAGCCGTGCTTGTCCATTGTTTTTCTGGTTATTGTGGAGTGTAAAGGGACAGTTATGTGATTATTGGCTCACAGGGTGATAATGAAAATTGTGGGAGCTTACAATAATACTTTTAGGTAAAAAATTGAATTGTGTTCTCAGAGCGATAGACAAAAAGTTGACGTGAGAACTTGGGGTTGCCAGATTTGTTTTTACAAGTACTTTGGGAGTGTTTTTTTAACTTTGGGTTGCCATTTCAAGCTTGTTTTATTAGCTATTTGTGTGTGTGAGCGGCTGCCCAAAAGTGACCTTGGAGAGATAAAGGGAGAGAGCTGCATGTGTGTATGTGTGGGCCCTTGTGTCTGACAGTGAGTGAGTGAGAAGAAGGGAAAATATATATGTGGGTATTTTTGCAAAGCTTAGGAGTTTTTATAGTTTCCTTTTGTGGGTTTTTCAATCTAATGCTGCAAAACTGGTAAATATTCTCATATTTTTAAAGCCAACATTTTCAGTTACCAGATCTTTTTTACTTTTTTTTTTTTTTTTTTTTTTTACTTTTATCTTTTGGGACGCCTGAGGGCAGATGAACAACACTGGGCTATTTTTATTCAATTTTTTTTGAAGCATCAGTGTAATTTTTATTAACTCAGTTGCATTATCTCTCCAACTGAGGGATAACTGTGGTTCCTCCTTCCCCCTGCTCCTCGCTCTTCTGCTGCTCAGCCATGACCCTGCCTCACGAGCCCAGCAAACGACATCGCCTCACCCCTGCTCACCGCACTCCTCCCATTGACAATCAAGCCATGTTGGATAGCCAGTAAGTTAAGTAAAAATGCATGCATATTAATCACTGCAACCATCATCAGTATGACAAATTAAACTGGAGATTATGGAAAAATGCTGTCACTAAATAATGCCCAATGACTGAAAGCTGTACATACAGCTTTTATGACATGATTCAAAGCACATAACGAGGTGATAATGACAATGTTTGTGCATATGATTTACTTGAGGCTGCTAAATATCAAACAGAGGTTTTAATGCTTCTGTGTCATATTATTGTTCTTTTAGACATAGTAAGGTCACTCTTAAGGAATGACTATGTGATAATTACCTCCGCCAAGGAGGTTATGTTTTTACCAGGGTTTGTCTGTTTGTCTGTCTGTCTGTTACCAACATAACTCAAAAAGTTATGAACGCATTTTGATGAAATTTTCAGGACAATTTTTTAAAGGATTCTTTATCATTGCGAGATAGGGCCATTTTTAGCATATGTGTATATAACGCTATAACGTATACTGTAGGACGCTTGCCAAAAAAATACAGGATAAGATCCCAATAGGTTCTAGGAAATATCAAAGACTGATCCGAATCCTGCAAAAAAAATCCAGATACTGTGATCCAGAACAGGAAATAATAGGGGATCTTTGGAATTTTCATCACTGTAAGGTAACAAATTAAGATATAAACATACAACAAACACCAAAATATAGCCAAGACACTGAGGAATCAGTAGTGTGCCAATGGATTTGTAGTAGTATCTTCAAAAGCTATGGAGCTATATCCACAAGAAAACCGCCATTACAAAAAAAGCACTTTTTCTCAATAACTACTGAACTAATACAGATATCAGTGTCAATCCAATTGCTAAAGGTATGTTTTGATGGTCAAGGAATCTGAAAATATATATAAAATAAATGTAGCACTATTATATTTGGGGAAAATCCCAATATTAGGGGGAACTGAGATACTTGGCGGATGTCTGCGCTCTCCGAGTGCTTTTGAATGAATGAATGAATGAATCTTTATTTCGGATAGTACAGGTTAAAAGAAACTGAATAATATAACAAAGGGGGAAAGAAAATCCAACAAGGTCAAATTAGACAATAACTCCTCTGATGATACAATTCAACATAAGTTATCCGAAATGGGTGATGGCTGAAGCCGCAGCTTATATTGCCCACCCATATTCCATCCAAGAATTCAAAAGAGAGAGAAAAAAAAAAAACAAGACAAGAGCGATTACAATTCAAAAACGAAGCTAAGACAAAATGTGACAGAAAAAAAAAAAACTAAGCTACAACACAACACAGGCTGGATATGGCAATCCTTATGTATGAATGTATGAATTGAATTGAATTGAATTGAATTGAATTGAATTGAATTGAATTATGTGATTTTACATGTCATCTTGTATATATGTTTGGAGTATTTCTTCCTTTAGTTTTTGTTTAAATTGTCCAAGCGTTGTACATGATTTTAATTCAGGTCCAAAATCGTTCCATAATCTGACTCCTTGCACTGAAACACAGTGTTGCTTGGTGGTAGTTCTCACTGAAGGTTTTTGAAATATACATGTTCCTCTAAAATGATATTGTTTCTCCCTTATTTGGAACAACTTTTGGATATTTGCGGGCAGTGATAGATTCTTCACTTTAAACATTATTATTGCAGTTTTAAAGTCAACCAGATCTTTCAACTTGAGAGCTTTTAATTTAAGAAAAAGTGGGTTTGTTGGTTCCCTGTAAGCTGCTTTGTTTATTATTCTAATAGCTCTCTTCTGAAGCATAAAGAGTGGATATATGTTTGTTTTATATGTATTTCCCCATACTTCATTACAATATGTCATGTATGGGAGTATTAATGAATGATACAAGGTATATAGCGTGGGTTGATTCAGCAAATATTTCACTCTGTGTAATATTGCAATTGATTTGGATATTTTACCTTTAATATAATTAATATGTGACTTCCAACACAGTTTATTATCAATTATTACTCCAAGAAATTTAGTTTCAGATACCCTTTCAATCTCTGCACCATTTACACTGAGTTTAGATACTGAGTTGTTGTGATGGTTGTTAAAGACTATAAATTTTGTCTTACGTAAATTGAGCGTTAATTTGTTTGAATCAAACCACAGTTTAAGCTTTCCTAATTCCTTTCCGAGTGTATCCAGAAGTTGTTCCAAATTGCTCCCACTGCATAATAGATTAGTGTCATTGGCAAACAATATTAAGTCCATTTTTTCTGAAACTTTACATATATCATTTATATACATATTGAATAATAATGGCCCCAAAACTGAACCCTGTGGGACTCTACAAGTAACCTTCAGTAACTGTGAGTTTTTGTTACCAACACATACATACTGATATCTATTCTTTAAGTAACTACTTAACCAGGACAGTGCTACCCCTCTAATACCACAATTTTGTAGTTTCTTTAATAATAAATTATGATCCACTGTATCAAATACTTTTTTAAGATCCAGCAATACCCCAACTGAATACTCTTTATTTTCAATGGCAGTTGATATTTTTTCTATAAATTCCATTAGAGCAAATGCAGTTGTCCTCTTGTGTCTGAACCCATATTGCTGCTCACACAATAAATTATTCTTCAGTATGAAGTTGTCAATTCTCTCATAAAATATTTTTTCAAGTATCTTGGAAAATTGCGGCAATAGTGAAATTGGTCTATAGTTTGAGAATTCCCCTCTGTCACCCGTCTTGTATATCGGAATTACTTTAGCTATTTTCATTGCATTGGGAAATATACCTGTTTGGAGAGACAGGTTACAGATATACGTCAGTGGTTTCACTAAGCATTCAATAATAGTTTTGACTAAGAGCATGTCAATACCGTCACAGTCCGTAGATGTTTTACTTTTAAACGATTTAACAATTTCAATGACCTCTCTCTTGTCTGTGTTCTTTATGAAAATGGAGTCTTTTATAACAGTGTTATTGCTTATTGTATCACCTGTAGGCGCCGTAGTGGGTATTTCTCGAGCCAAATTAGGACCAATGTTAACAAAAAAGTTATTAAATTCATCAGCAGGTGAAGCTGCATTCACACTCTGGGTCGTTTTATTATTTTTTGAAAAATCGGTTGGGTAGCTTGTATTTCTGCTTTTATTTCCAAGAATACTGTTAAGTATTGTCCATGTATTTTTAATATTGTCTCTGTTTTTCTCCAGTTCTTTACTGTAATAGTCTCTCTTACTACATCTTATTATATATGTTAACTTATTTTTGTATGTTTTATACCGCTGCTCTGCTTTTTTTGTCCTTTTCTTTAGGAAAGCTTTATATAATAAATTTTTCTAAATTTCTAAATTTTTCTTTTTACACGCCTTTTGTAATCCTTTGGTTAACCATGGCTTATCGGCAAATTTATGTTTAAGCTTTTTTTTACTAATGGACAGTTTTTTTCATAAAGAGTGGTTACAATGTTTATAAATGTGTCATAGGTGTGGTATATATCACTCAGATATTCCATACCTACATTGGTTAGTGCATGTGGAAATGTTTGGGACAACATATACAAAGGAACTTCACACCTCTGAAAGAACAAAGGAATCTCACCGCCGTGTGAAGACCCATGACGTCACAGGACGCCATGGCAACAGACTCGACACCTTCACCCCTGAGGGAGAAGGTTTCCCATCACCTCCCAAGGCGAAGGGAGGAGTTAACAGGGCTAATAGGGGATTTAGATAACGGGGAGATGTTACCTTTTTCAATGAGTGGACTCTGACGTCAGCTGTTTCAATGAGTGGTGCCATGTGTGCTTGTATTTAACCAGCGAGCAAAGCAGAGATCTTTCTCTTGCCTTCTGCTAAGCTCTGCACCTGTTGAGATTTGATAGAGGGGCTATTCAATAAAAACCCTGTTTTTAATTCAAAGCCGCCTCGTTATTTCAGCTCCACTACAATAGGCTTCATTTACATCTGATACATAGACTTCTGTCCAGTCTTGCTTCAGCAAGTCCTCTTTAAAAAAACTGATTGCATTTGGTGATTTGTATCTGAACGATTTTAAAAAAATTTTCTGTATTGGCCCCTGTGTGGCCATGGATAAGTGCAAAGGTTGGCAAGTGGTCACTTATATCATTTATCAATAATCCACTTTCTATTTTCTTATCAATAATATTAACAAACAGGTTGTCAATAAGTGTAGCAGTGTGAACTGTGATTCTACTGGGATGTGTTATTGTGGGATATAGACTCATGCTGTACATAGAGTTCATGAACTCTGTAATTACATTTTGTTGATGTGGATTTAGTAAATCAATATTGAAATCTCCACAAATTACTACCATTTTCTTACTAGTAATATTATTGTACAGCTCGACTAATTTATCTCTGAATGTCTCAATGCAAGTTCCCGGCGTTCTATATATACAGCTTATAATTAGATTTTTTGTTTTATCTTGGTCAATCTCAACAGTAACACATTCCAAAATCCCTGATAGTGCAAAGGACATTCCATTTACAAGCTTACACCTATACAGGTCATCAATATACAGTGCAACACCACCACCCTTTTTTTGAGATCTGTTAATATGAAACATCTGATATCCCTCTATTGCCATCAGGGGAGCCTGCTCTTCATTAAGCTAGGTTTCAGAGACTGCAATAGCTGTAAATTTT
The DNA here is from genome assembly GCA_020510985.1 of Pholidichthys leucotaenia. Classification (NCBI taxonomy): domain Eukaryota; kingdom Metazoa; phylum Chordata; class Actinopteri; order Cichliformes; family Pholidichthyidae; genus Pholidichthys; species Pholidichthys leucotaenia. The sequence continues at coordinate 72,519,045 of CM035838.1, forward strand.
CTGTCTAGCTGTTTTAAATAGTCCTGAATCTGTGGAAAGTTTTTGTTAAGACTTCTGCTGTTGAAGTGCATTATTGATAGTTTACCATCTAGTTGCACTTGACTTTTGAATTGCTTTTCAGTGTAATATTCACAATGGTTATGAATATTATTGAAAAAGTGGTTATCAGGATCAATATCATTCTCCATCTCTTGTAGTTTATGTTCAGCATAATGGCATATTTTCAGAGTTTGAGTATCCTTACTCTGTGTCAAATGACTTCCTCCAACTGGGGATAATTGATGTCTACTCAAGTCAGTCATAAGTTTTTGTTTGTTTTGCTTATTATTTTTTTAAGTACTTTGTCATGGTATATCAAAAGAACTATTCTTACCTTGTGTGTGAATATGGATTATCATTGTCTCTTAATTTTCTTAATCAGTGTTCATCTGTATTTATCTAAGTCAGTAACATCTCTGATCATTATATAGTTAAAGTTAATTATAGTTAAAGTTTTAATCCTTTTACTGTTCATGACAATACACCAAAGCTCTGAAGGATTATAGGATTTAGAAGAGGGAAAAAATACAATTAGAGCATCAATATAGAATTATTTATATGTATCTCATTTTGGCCTTGGGTCTGAGAAGATTTGGGTCACTGAGTTACAACATGTTGATAGAGCTGCATGTTTGGACTCATGCTGTAAGTTTTTCCTGTGTGATAACACTCCTGGAAACAGAATGGCTCAAGGAGACAGATAATAAACACCCACTGTGACCAAATGGGATGAGAAAAAAAAAAGGCCAATTGGTTGGTTTACTGTCTTGTCAATTTAAAGGAATGATAGACTATGTGAAAGTAGATATCATCACTTTGTCTTTCTATTTATATGGGTGTGCTTGAGTAAAAGAAGCTATCTTATTTTTCTTTAACCTACTGAAAATGAATCACCAAAACTCAAAGTAAAAAATATCATTTATGGTATTTACTTAGAAGTAATGATATGAAAATATCAAAGAACACAAAAGATGTTCCTTTTGATGAGTTTGGATTAAGTAATGAAAAGAAAACAAGTTCATGTTACTCCTTTAGTACTATAATGCTTAAAATTTCTTCTAGAGAAGGAACTCAGAAGGTTCCAGTCTGAGTTTCCCATTTAAACAATAAATAGTCTGTGTAATTTTTCCTTTAATGAAATGAAATACACTTCAGGGCTTGGTACAAGGTGGGAAGCACCTTTAGTTGTCGTCTTGGAGCTGAGACCAATAGACTGCTTCTGGGGCGACATCACAGTCTCCTCATCCAAAACTGTCTCAATATTGTGGTCAATCATAGCAATTCAGGTTCAGGTTCAGGTTACTTTATTTGTACCCGTAGGTAGATTTGTTTTGCAGTCTGGTGACAACCATATTTACAAGCCACTAATTACATTCAACATAGACACAAACACAGGCACACATGAAGCTGACTATAAACATGATAAAAATACTCAAGGCTCCATCAAACAGGGTATAAAAAGACAAAGAGATGAGGGAGAAACCAGAGGTAAGAGAGAAGGGTCATATTAAAGTTAAAAGTTAAAAACTAGTCAGAGGTTAAAAAACTCAAAGGTCTAAAACCCAATGAAATATTTAGAACCCAAGTGACATCATACAAAATAAGTAAATATAAAATATGTACAATATATTTTTATAGCTTGTTCAACTCTTTGACAGCAGCAGGGACAAAGCTGTTTTTGTAGCGCTGGGTTTTACTTTTTGGGACAACAAACCTCCGTCTGGAGGGAAGAAGCTGAAAGTTGCAGTGCAAAGGGTGGGAGTCATCATTTAAAATGGAGATAGCCATCCTCTGTACTTGTCTGGTGTACAGGGATGTCAGGCTCAGCTGTGACTGACCAAGCAAACGACTGGACCATCTAACTACCTGATCCAAGGATTTCTTCTGTTTCAGTTTTATCTGACCAAACCATGACACTAAAGAAAAGGATAAAACAGATTCAATAAAAGCCTGATAAAACATTGTCATTATGGTTCGGTCAATTTGGAAGCGTGCAAGTTTCCTCAAACAATGCAAATGTTGCTGACCCTTTTTGCACACCCTTTCACAGTTCACTTCAAAGTTTAAATTACTATCAATAATCGTCCCAAGATATTTGTACGATTGTACACATTCGGTGGTCTGGCCTTTTAGTATGGTGACTTTGTGCCTGGGAGTTTTCCTCCTAAAGTCAATAATCATATCTTTCATTTTTGTTGTATTCAGCTGCAGGTAGGAATCCTCACACCAGTGAACAAAATCATCAACTACTGGGCCGTGGCCACTCTCACCATCCTGGAGGAGACTGACAATGACTGAGTCATCAGCATACTTTATAATGTGTCTGTTGTCATGTCTGCTCCGACACATGTTTGTGTACAGGATGAAGAGTAGTGGTGACAACACACACCCCTGAGGAGAGCCAGTAGAAGAGCACTTTAGGTCAGACCATGTACCATTGACCCTTACTCTCTGCGTCCTGTTGGTTAAGAAATCCAGAATCCAACCCACCAGATTATTGCTCAAATCAAATTGTTGCAGGAGCCTTTCAACTAAAATATGAGGTTGGATTGTATTAAAGGCGGAAGAAAAGTCCACAAATAAAAGCCTGGCATGTGTTCCATTAAAATCCAGATGTTTAAAAAGCATGTTAAACATAGTGACAATGGCATCCTCCACTCCTCTGTGAGGCCTATAGGCAAACTGCAGAGGATCCATTGCATGTTCAGTCTGCCTTAGGACCTCACATCTGACCAGTTTTTCAATAATTTTCATTAAAATTGAAGTCAAAGCAACTGGTCTAAAGTCGTTTACCGTTTTAGGAAAGCTGGATTTTGGAACGGGAACAACCACGGCTTCTTTCCAGATCTTAGGCACATGTTGTGTCTGTAAGGACTTATTGAAAATGTAATGAAATATAGGACTCAGTTCATGTGCACAGGACTTTACCAAGCGCCCACATATATTATCAGGGCCCTGACTTTTGTTCACTTTTACAGCGCAGAACTCCCTATAAACATCCTGCACCTCAATATTAAAGTGCTGATTGTCTTTGAGTTTCTATTTCAAATCTTGGGTTTCTGTGCTTAAATCAAAGGAGTCAAAACGACCATAAAAACAATTAAGAGCATTAGCCAGCTCTGTGTCTGAATTAAAACCATCTAAAAACACACAATTACTGCGCTCTGTGCTCTGAAGGCCTGCAATAGTTTTCATACTGGCCCAGGCTGAACCAAGTTTCTTTGCTGCCATCTTGCTTTCCAACTCTGATTTATAATTCTGTTTTGCTCTTAAAATTTCGGACTTCAGCTCCTTTGTGGCAACCTGTAGCTCAGAAACAGACCCCTGTTTAAAGGCAAGTGCTTTCCTCTGTAAGCAGGATTTAACTGATTTAGTAACCCATGGCTTGTTGTTGGGATATATTTTGACACGTTTACGTGGAACAATCTTATTTTGACAGAAAGCCATGTATGAGCATGTGAGCTCAGCCAGAGAGTCCAAATCATCCCCGCAGGCCAGTTTGAACATCTCCCAGTCTGTACAGTCAAAGCATTCCTGGAGACTGTGCTCTGAATCTTCTGTCCACACATCGTCTCTCATCTCCACCTTGCCTCTTCTGAGAGCAGTTTTATATGTGGGCAGCAAATGTACACAGTTGTGATCTGAGGATCCTAAAGGAGGAAGGAGGAGTGATTTATAGGCCCTCTCTATGAATCCATAGCACAGGTCCAATGTCTTTTTTTGCCTGGTTGGGCAGGAGACATACTGATAAAAGTTTTTAAGTGTCTTCTTTAAAGAAACATGGTTAAAATCCCCAAGAATGAAGTTTGGCGCCTCTGGAGAAATTGATTGCAGCTGCTGGATCACATCAAAGATGGTTCTGGAGGCGGAGTCAGCGTCTGCCCTCGGATGAATGTACACGGTTGTGATGAAAAGTTGGGGAAACTCACAAGGCAAATAAAAGGGGCGTAGTGACACAGACAGCAGCTCCACATCGGGTGTACAGATGTGGAGCATCAACAGGTGTGAATTGCATCCTTTAATAACATATCTTAAACAAAGCGAATCTATTAAGCTGATTTGTAAATAAATTGCGCTCTCAAATTAACTTCAAAGCAGTCCATATTGTTTAGAATAACCCAAATTTAACACCAAATCAAAGTTTTAATCCAAAACAGAAGGAAAAGAAACTTGTTGGTTGTTGAAGGGTTATTCTCATGTGGTGACTCATTGGCCCAATGCAAAATGAATGCGAGAAATGCATGAGGCCTACACTTTACAGTTAATCGTGTATGCAACCACACATTTTAATCTTTTAAGTTGAAAACACATATATTTACTCAACATTTAAGCAACAATTGTGAAGTTTTAAAGTTATATATGTGTGCTTTCTTTCTTTTAAATGCTGCATTGTGTGACATTCCACAGGAAGCCTATTAAATTTAAGGATTCTAATAAATGAGACTGTTTTATTCTAGAGTGATCTTAAAGTAATGCTAACCTGTGCATATTGGTAAAAGATTTAGTGATTCACTGAATATTTAGCGAAAAGTTGTTTTTGTAATTACAAAATCACATTATTCAATTGATAGAAGCTCTAGGTGTTATTTAAATTCATTGTGTTGTTCTGGGTTCATGTTCATGTTTTGTTTTTTTGTTTTTTTGTTTTTTTATACAGGAAAAGGAAAGCATTAATCAACTATTTATCTTTCACCAGGATTTAAAATTGAAAAGTTAAAAGGTGAAAACTAACAATCAAACGATCACCTTTAGCTTTAATTCTAAAAAATCCTTGGTGACCAAAATACACAAAAACAATTCACTTGAGTTTCTTAACATTAAAAATTATAATCAAAAGTGGGATAAGCACTGTAAAAACTTAAAAGGACAAAATTTGAATGACTATAACAGTAATACTTACAAAAATAATTCATGAGTAGACAAAATTTACACTCCTGCTTGTGTGATTTCTGATGCAAGGACAGGGTGGAAGCCTATGGCTTCCTCCCGATTTTTTTTTTTCAGGGTAACCCCAGCATTGAACGTTTGTGGTGGATGGGAGGACGGAGAGCGGTGTGGGGCAGGCTGGCTGTGGCAAGGGGAACACCACGTTTGTCATCAACCTGGACATCAAGCTCATTGGCTGGGGGCAGTGCCAGCATGAGGGGAGGAGGCCCTCACAGAGGACAATCACAATGGCGCGTGACAAGCAGACCTGAAACTAAGAAAAACAAATGACATTGACAATGACATAACGCATATCAATTTAACTGATTTGGACTTTCAAAATGCAGTGTTTACATGAAATGACATTGCAAGTCTGACACTGCAATGATGCCTCTCACCAGATAATGGTATGACAGCATCACATTCCATAAATGTGACAGGAATAAGGAATAATTGTGTTGCATGATTTTGATGTGCTAAAGAGCTGGGCTGTACTCCCGGTGCTTGACCTCAGCTGATTCGGGCCTCAGGACTACAGACCACACCAAAATTTAGGAAGAAACATGGGAAATAAAGCATTTCTTGTGCAAAATGAAGCCAGATTCTAATTAAGCAATATGTCCACCTTTCCATTAACAGAAGAAGTGGGATATAACCTTTCACAAAGATGTACTAACACAAATTCAAACTGTCTGCGTTCAACAGGACAGACAGACGTGACCTTAATGACTAATTCAGAATTGGTTACAATACATGCTAAATCACATTAAATCTGCACAGACAGCTGGATTAATTGTCCAAACTGACATTTGTAACCTATGGCAAGGGAGGACACTCACAAAAGGAGGCATGATTACAGAAACCTCATTTTGGGGGTGTTATACTACTCACAGAGTTTCACCTAAATTAACCATGTGCCACATATACTACTGGCACATACTATATCTTTAAGGAAAAGATTTCCTTCTTCCAATAAAAAAAGGGGACAACCTATCACACTGTTCAAGTACGCCACAACTTTGATGCGTGAGCGTCTCCATGCATCAAAGGAGGGTACCATAATAAATAATTAGCAAAAATCCTCAGAAAAATAGATAAAAAATAAAAAATATCAATAAATGATCAATGATGATCAGTGATGTGTCAGCGTCTGTTTGTGTCGGCGTCTGTTTGAAAACTCGGTCACTTCTACACATACTGGTTATCTTATCTATTTTTGTTTATTGTATTAACTCCGTTTTAATTTTTTTTTATCTCTTTTATTGATATTAACTTTTTACTTAGTGTTAGCTCAGTAAATACAACAGCCCATATTGGCTCACAGGTGAATCAGACCCCAATCAGGGCTGTTCACCTGGTTAGGCTAACCTATCTGTTTTAGTTAGCCACTCCTGGCCTGGAAAGCCATGGCTCCCTCTCTGACCTGTGTGCTTCCCTCTCTAAGAAGGTTTCTGAGTTGGAACTGAGACTCTCTAACCTCTATAAGATTCGGAAGGCTGAAAATCATCTTCACACAATCATTTTTGGACATTGGCGCCAGCGATGGACTCACAGCTAGCAGAGACATCTACTAACCTGGGTGAAATTAGCATATCGCCATCCACCTCCACCCCTGCTCTGGTCACCTCAGCTGTCCAGGAGTCCAGCAACAAACACTGGCTTCAGCTCAAAGCTAAACCCAAAGCCCTGGGTGGTTCTTCACAGCCTCAATGCACGCCCTGGACCATGGTTGAGCCCAATAGCAAACATTGGGGATTGACCAGACATGGCCACACCTCCTCCCTTCCCCTTTTGCTGGAAAACAGATTTGACATCCTTTCCCTTAAAGATTTCCCCCACCTGGACGTTGATTTTCCTCCCATGGCCGCCCCTCCTCCTTCAGCAGTGACCCAAACCCGCAAGCCCCTGATTAAAACTACCTTAGGTGTGACAAACTTTACACCAGCTCCAAAAAGAAGAGAGCGCAACCCCCCGCATCACCCCCGCACCGGCACCTCACCGCCACTGCAGCAACAACAACAGCAAAACTATCCACCATTTCAGAAGCCACCGACAAAGTCCCCCCAGACGATTCTGGTAATCGGTGATTCAATAATGAGGAACGTCAGAAGCAGGTACTGTGTAACAAAATTTTTTCCTGGAGCCAAAGTGTCAGACATTGAGGGTCTTACCCCTGACCTATTAAATGAATACCCCCACGCTAAAACTGTTATTGTGCATGTTGGATGCAACAGCATCCCAGATGAAGCATCGAGATCTTAAAGAGAGACTTCAGGAGCCTTCTGTCCACAGAGTGGACAGAACTGTGGCAGGTGTGTGCTTATTTCTGGACCGCTTGCTCCTCTCAGAAGAGGTTGCAGTTATTTTAGCAGAACTCTTAGCCTTAATACCTGGTTGTGTTCAACATATCCTTCTTTTAACATTGGTTTTATACACAATTTCAACCTGTTCTGGAACCACCCATCATTTATGAGGCCAAATAGACTCAATGCACCTGTTCTAAGGGAAAATCTGTTTATTCCATTCAGCATTTTTACCTCCGCCAAGGAGGTTATGTTTTTATTGGGGTTTGTTTGTCTGTCTGTCTGTCTGTTACCAACATAACTCAAAAAGTTATGAACGCATTTTGACGAAATTTGTCCCAAATGGGACAAGGAAGAAATGATTAGATTTTGGGAGTGATCCGGATCACCGTCTGGATCCAGGAATTTTTTAAAGGATTCTTTATCATTGCGAGATAGGGCCATTTTTAGCATATGTGCATATAACTCCACAATAAATGGTCAGGACACTTGCCAAAAAAAATACAGGATAAGAGCCCAATAGGTTCTAGGAAATATCAAAGACTGATCCGGATCCTGCAAAAAATCAGGATCCTGTGATCCAGAACAGGAAATAATAGGGGATCTTTGGAATTTTCATCACTATAAGGTAACAAATTAAGATATAAACATACAACAAACACCAAAACATAGCCAAGACAATGACGAATCAGTAGTGTGCCAATGGATTTGTTGTATCTTCAAAAGCTATGGAGCTATATCCACAAGAAAACCGCCATTACTGAAAAAGTGCTTTTTTTCAATAACTACTGAACTAATACAGATATCAATGTCAATCCAGTTGCTAAAGGTATGTTTTGATGGTCAAGGAATCTGAAAATATAGATAAAATAAATGTAGCACTATTATATTTGGGGAAAATCCCAATATTAGGGGGAACTGAGGTACTTGGCTGAGGTCTGCACTCTCCGAGTGCTTTTCTAGTTTAGTACAGTGACTGAAAGCTGGTGTGTTAACTCACCCCAAAGTACCTGGGTCTGCCAGCCAGCCCTACTTTGCTTCCACTTCTCATATTAATCCTATTGTCATGACTCGCCGCTCATCAGCGGCGCCAGCCGCGCACACACCTGCTCCTCGTCAGCGGCGAGGTATTTAATCCACTCTGCCCTGGGCTTCGGCCTGAAGCCGTCTCTCAACTTCGGCCCCTTTGCTACTACGGATCTCAAACCGACTAGTAAAGATTACTTGGGTAAGCTCCCCTTACCTCTCTCCTCTAGCCTTCCCCTGTGCACAGGTGGACATTCCTGGCGGCGGACTCCTCATCTCGCCGTTGGCTCTACGCTGCTGCCACAGGTACTGCAGGTCGCTGTCTCCCGGGCCTCGCCCTTGTTGACGCCAGCCACCTGTCATAACCAAGTAAGCCAGCTATCATCGTTATTCCCTGTATTGGTGTGGTGCCCGTTACCCTTCTCCCTCTGCTCTCTCCCACAGGGTTGTCCGGCTGTACGGCCTCCTGCCCCCGTGCCTGACGCAGACGCCACCACCAATACATTCTTATTCCACAGACACGCAGCCATACACTTCCCTGTTGTTAATAAAGCTGTTAAATCCATCCTGAGCCTGCGTGCGTGTCTCCTGAGCCGTGCATTATGTCAGTACGGCTTCAGCAGAGCGGCTCGGCAGACAGCGGGCTTGCACGCCGTCTTTCCACCCTCGAGGCTCGGGTGGATTTAATAGCCCATCAGCAACAGGTGATATTAAATCAGTTAATTGTCATTACTAACCGATTATACTGCTTGGACCCCCCGCAAGCCGTTCCCCTCGGCTTGTCCGGGTGGCGCAGCTCCTGCAGCTCCGGTGGCCATCCAGCCCACTCCGGGTGCGCCAACACGGCTCACACCAATCCCCACTCCTGCTCGCTTTAGCGGTAAGCTGGGTGGAGCTTGGGGTTTTATTATGCAGTGTGAGTCTGTGTTTCTTCGCGTTCCCGGAGATTTCCCCTCAGACCATAGCAGAATTGGCTATATAGGTAATCTCCAGGTAAGCACACGGTCGTGTGCTTACCTGGGCTTACGCCATTATGGTGAAGCCCAGCTACGCCACCCTGACCTATGGCCAGTTCGTGCGACAGTTTCTGGAAGTGTTCGATCATTCGCGTTTGGACAGTGTCCAGGTCGACCGCCTTCTCGAACTCCAACAGGGGAGCCGATCGGCAGCCGACTACGCGATCGACTTCCGGGTTACCGCGGAGGAGGTTGGCTGGGAAGAGCGCGCGCTCTGCGGCATCTTCCTCCGCAGCCTAAATTCTGGTCTGAGGGATGAGCTGGCCGGCCGGGATACCCCGGAGACGCTGGCGGAGCTGATTTCTCTTACCATCAGTTTGGATAACAGGCTGCGCGAGCGCGCCTCTGAGTGGAAGCAGTCTTCTCGCTCGCGGGGCGCCTCTGCATGCTTGCCCCAAGCTCGCCACCTGGCGTTGCCGCCGCCGGAGGTCTCCGAGGAGTCGGAACCAATGGTGACGGGCCGGACAAAGCTCCCCCTGGTGGAGAAACAGCGCCGCTGTGACCTGGGCCTCTGCATGTATTGCGGAGGTAGCCAGCACACGGTGGAGCATTGCCCGGAGAAGCCAAACGAGGAGGTCCGCGAGTCACTGTAGGGGGCCTCGTGGACGCTAATCGGTTAAATCCCCTCACACATTTGATGCTGCCCATCCGCTTCTGTCACAACCTCACTGGACACCTCACACATGCACTGGTGGATTCAGGCGCGGAGGGTAGCTTTATTTCACAAAGCCTGGCAACCCGACTGGGCATCCATTGTCACCCCCTCGACACTCCTCTCGCCCTAGTTAATCTCTCCCGAGTTTCCCTGGGAAAAGTAACTCACCGAACATCCCCCGTCCCGGTGATCATCTCTGGAAACCATCGGGAGGACATCTCCTTCTACGTCCTACCCACCTCGGTAACTCCTGTCATCCTTGGATATCCCTGGCTCCACCTCCACAACCCCGCCTTGGACTGGAAGACTGGGAAGGTGTCAGCGTGGAGCACTTTCTGCATGGGCACCTGCCTCCAATCCACTGCCTGCACCCCGTCCTCGCCTCCCACAGCTCAGGACACCGCGCCCCCGGATCTCACCCTTGTGCCCTCAGAGTTCCACGACCTGGGTGCTGTTTTCAGCAAGTCCAAGGCGATGTCTCTGCCTCCTCACCGGGCCTACGATTGCGCCATTAACATCCGCCAGGGAGCGCCCTTACCTTCAGGACGCCTCTATAGCCTGTCAGCGCCAGAGAAGGAGGCAATGAACAGCTATTTGAAGGAGTTGCTCAGTGCTGGGATCATCCGACCATCCTCCTCTCCAGTAGGTGCAGGGTTCTTCTTCGTGGGAAAGAAGGATGGATCTCTTCGTCCTTGTATCGATTATCGAGCACTCAACGATATCACGGAGAAGGACCGGTATACCCTGCCCCTTATGGATACTGCCTTCCACTCCCTCCAGGGGGCGACCTGGTTTACTAAGCTGGATCTTCCGCAGCGCTTACCACCTCGTCCGGATCCGGGAGGGAGATGAGTGGAAAACCGCCTTCCGCACCCCAAACGGTCATTTTGAATACCTCGTGATGCCGTTTGGGTTGACCAATGCTCCAGCCGTCTTTCACCGCCTCATCAATGATGTCCTCCGGGACTTCATCGGCCTGTTTGTATTCGTCTACCTGGACGATATTCTCATCTTCTCCAGGTCCAGGGATGAACACCGGGTCCACGTGAGGCGGGTCCTGCAGAGACTGCTGGAGAACCGTCTGTACGTCAAGGCGGAAAAATGTGAATTCTACGCCAAAACGACTTCCTTCCTGGGGTTCGTCATCTCCCATGACCAGGTGCTTCCGGACCCAGCGAAGATCAAAGCGGTGGTGGATTGGCCCACACCTACCTCTCGGAAACAGGTTCAGCAATTCATCGGGTTCGCCAATTTCTACCGCCGCTTTGTCCCGAACTTTGGAGCCATCGTCGGGCCCCTGACCCGCCTCACCTCTCCTAAGACCCCGTTCCGGTGGACTGAAGAGGCCGCTACGGCCTTCCAGGCGCTGAAGACGGAGTTCTCCTCCTCCCGGGTCCTCAGCCAGGTTGACCCCGCGCTGCAGTGCATTGTGGAGGTGGACGCTTCGGACACGGGGGTGGGGGCGGTGTTGTCCCAGCGGTCCCCAGCCAACGGAGTCAAGGGACCCTGCGCCTTCTTCTCTCGGCGCCTGTCCCCGGCGGAGTGAAACTACGACGTGGGGGACAGAGAGCTTCTTGCCATCAAGCTTGCCCTTCTGACCACAAGAACCTGGAGTACCTGAGATCTGCCAAGCGTCTGAGCGCCCGCCAGGCGCGTTGGTCCCTGTTCTTTGCAAGGTTTAAATTCAGCATCACATATAGGCCTGGCTCCAAGAACGGCCTGCCCGACGCCCTCTCCAGGCAATTTGCCCCGGAGGCCGCAGAAGACGTTGCTCACACCATCTTGCCCAGGTCGTGCGTCGTGAGGGCTGTTTCATGGGACATAGAAGACAAGATCCTGAGGGTGCAGGAGTCGGAACTGGACCCTGGCGGCGGACCGGAGGGGAGGCTCTTCGTGCCATCTGCCATCTGGGGGGACGTTATACACTGGCTCCATACCTCTAAGCTCACCTGCCATCCTGGAGCTTCACGGATGATTGACCTCCTCCAGCGATCCTTTTGGTGGCCAGGCCTGCGGAAGGATGCCGCCCATTACGCCCGGGCCTGCCCCGTCTGTGCTACCAACAAGTCAGGTAACGCTCCCCCTGCGGGTCTGCTCCAGCCCCTGCCCGTCCCTGGCAGGCCCTGGTCGCACATCGCCCTAGACTTCGTCACCGGGCTCCCTGTCTCCAACAACTTTGACACAGTTCTGACCATTGTTGACCGTTTTTCCAAGGCCGCCCACTTTGTGTCCCTACGTGGACTTCCCTCAGCCTTGGAGATGGCGGACCTCCTCATCCAGCACGTGGTCAGACTGCATGGAATCCCGGTCGACGTGGTCTCCGACCGTGGCCCCCAGTTCTCTTCGGACGTCTGGAGGTCATTTTGCAATACCCTGGGAGCCAAGGTAAGCCTCTCCTCCGGCCATCACCCCCAGTCTAACGGGCAGTGTGAGCGGACTAACCAGGAGCTGGAGGCTACGCTCCGCTGCGTCACTTCATCCAAACCCACGTCCTGGAGTTCTCACCTCGCCTGGGTGGAGTACGCCCACAACACCTCTCGCTCCACTGCCATCGGGATGTCACCCTTTAAAGCATCCTTGGGCTATGATCCACCTCTATTCCCCGTGCAGGAGGGCGAGTTGGCTGTCCCCTCTGTCCAGGCACACCTGAGGTGGTGTCGCTCCCTTTGGTCCACGGCGCGTAATGCGCTTTTACGCACGGCGGAGCGCAATAAGTCTACGGCGGACCGACATAGGAGACCTGCACCTGCCTACCAGGTGGGACAGCAAGTTTGGGTATCCACACAGGACGTTAACCTAAAGGGTGAGTGGAGAAAGCTGGCACAATGGTTCATCGGCCCTTATCCCATAACCAGGATCATCAACCCGGTGGCTGTGCGTGTGGCTATTCCCTCCTCCCTCCGTATCCATTCCACCTTCCACGTCTCCAAAATTAAACCGGTGGTCTCTGACCCCTTCTGCCCCCCACCTGCGACGCACCTCGCTCCCCGGATTATTGGTGGCCATCCGGCCTGGACCGTTGCTGAGATCTTGGACGCCCGACGCCGGGGTCGCGGATTGCAGTACTTGGTGGATTGGGAGGGCTATGGACCCGAGTGGAGACAGTGGGTGCCTTCCTCGCTGGTATTGGACCGGTCACTCATCTCTGAGTTTCATCGAGCGCACCCGGAAAGACCATCGCCAGGAGGCGCTGCTAGAGGGGAGAGTACTGTCATGACTCGCCGCTCATCAGCGGCGCCAGCCGCGCGCACACCTGCTCCTCGTCAGCGGCGAGGTATTTAATCCACTCTGCCCTGGGCTTCGGCCTGAAGCCGCCTCTCAACTTCGGCCCCTTTGCTACTACGGATCTCAAACTGACTAGTAAAGATTACTTGGGTAAGCTCCCCTTACCTCTCTCCTCTAGCCTTCCCCTGTGCACAGGTGGACATTCCTGGCGGCGGACTCCTTATCTCGCCGTTGGCTCTACGCTGCTGCCACAGGTACTGCAGGTCGCTGTCTCCCGGGCCTCGCCCTTGTTGACGCCAGCCACCTGTCATAACCAAGTAAGCCAGCTATCATCGTTATTCCCTGTATTGGTGTGGTGCCCGTTATCCTTCTCCCTCTGCTCTCTCCCACAGGGTTGTCCGGCTGTACGGCCTCCTGCCCCCGTGCCTGACGCAGACGCCACCACCAATACATTCTTATTCCACAGACACGCAGCCATACACTTCCCTGTTGTTAATAAAGCTGTTAAATCCATCCTGAGCCTGCGTGCGTGTCTCCTGAGCCGTGCATTATGTCACCTATTAATCCAAATAATTCTCACTATTTAGATCAGTCTTCAATTAATAACCCCATAGAGATTGTGTCTGTCTTCCGTTACCCCAAATATTATAACCCAAGACAAATACAACATAACTTAATAAAGATTAAAACCACTAATTTACCACAGTAAAAAAAATAATTAAATACAGATTGCTGAATATAAGATCTCTGTCAGATAAAGCGACCTTAAATAATGACATAATCACGGATTACAATATAAATATACTCTGTCTCACAGAAACATGGCTATGCCCCGATGATTTTGTTAGTATCAATGAGGCCACTCCCCCCCCCCCCCCCAGCTATGGTAATATTCATATTCCTAGAAACACTGGCCGAGGTAGTGGTGTCGGGGTAATATATGAATCCACATTACCAATGAACCCTCAGTCTAAGCTAAACTCAAATTGTAACTCTTTTGAATTCTTAATTTTTAGCGTAGCACATCCATCCTGGAGGTCAGAGCAGCCTATTTTATTTACCACAGTATATAGCCCTCCCAGTGCTTGCTTTGCTGAATTTATGTCTGAATTCTCTGAGTTCTTAACAACGTTAGTTCTTAGTTCAGGCAAGATTATCATAGCTGGTGATTTTAAGATATAGATGTTGATAATGTTAGTCATAGTGTAGCATTTCTCTTTCTCTTAAATTCAGCTGGTTTTTCTCAGTGTGTTGGTAAACCAACTCATCATTATAATCACACCCTTGACCTGGTCTTGGCCTACGGTGTAGAAATTGATGAGCTGCTTATCATCCCTCAAAATTCTACACTGACTGACCACTATTTGATAGCGTTCAAATTTGTGCTATCTGATTTCACAGCATCAAGTGGAAATATAGTTACCAGTTACTTATCTTAGAGTACCATGGCTCACTTTAAAGAATTAATCCCTTCAGCACTTACTCTATTACCATGTCTCAATATAGCAGACAGCACTGACTACTTGAATCCATTAGAATTAGACCTTTTAGTTGGTAGTACTGCAGCCTCACTGCAGTCAACACTTGACTCCATAGCCCCTCTTAAAAAGAAAACTATTAAAAATAGGAGATTAGCTCCATGGTACAACTCCCACACCTGTAAGTTAAAACAGAAAGTTTGATCCTGTGAAAGGCTCTGGCGTGCAAATAAGACAGAAGAATCGTGTTCAGTCTGGAATGCCAGCCTTACCACCTATGAGAAATCTCTCCGTAGTGCTAGGTGACAGTACTATTCATCCTTGATAGAAGAAAATAAAAACAAAAACAGATTTCTCTTTAACACTGTGGTTCAACTAACCAAGAGCCAAAATGCCATAGATCCCTACATCCCTCCAACTCTTAGTGCTGACGACTTTTTGAAAATTTTTAATGATAAAATTGTCAGTATTAGGAATAATATTCCAAAAAATACCCCCCTTCCCCCCCCCAAAAAAATAAAAAAAATACCAAGCCTCTACCTAACACTGCTGTGCCCACAGGCTCAGAACTCCTCTTTTCTAAATTTTCTCGTATTAATCATTTTGATCTAGCCCTAATAGTGTCAACCTCTAAACCAACTACCTGTCTTTTAGACCCAATCCCAGCTAGACTAGTGAAGGAATCACTATCTCTGATTAGTCCATCTCTTTTGAACATAATTAATATGTCCCTATTGACAGGACATGTACCGCAGTCATTTAAAGTGGCAGTAATTAAACGTCTATTAAAAAAACCTTCGCTTGATTCTGGGATTTTGGCCAATTATAGACCAATATCAGAATCAGAATCAGAATCAGAATCAGAATAAAGTTTATTGCCAAGCACATTTACAAGTAATAAACAAGTAAACATACGAGGAATTTGACTTGACATTGGGTACGCCTGATAGGCGCTTCCCAATGACGCGGCCAGCCATGGAGGCGCCTGTCAGCAGGAGGGGAATAGAAGGCAAGGGGAGGGGGAGACACAATAGGAGAGAGAAAAAAGCATTGTTGATCAAAATAAAGCTCATTTTTATGACCAATATTGTGATTACAAGAAAAAAAACTCTCAAATGCACTATTAGCAGACAATAGAATTCACACAATGACAACCAGCATAGAGAGAGAACAGTGAATGAATGTGTCTTCATCAGTATAAGTGGGTCAGTTGTGTGTGTGTTGGATGCAAGGGTGGCAGTTATCAGTTAGGTGAACAGCAATAGTCTCTCTTTCAGCAGATGTTATGACTAGTGTCTGAAGGCAGAGGCACATGTCCTTGAACACGGCAGATGGAATACTCTGAGTCAGACATAGCTGTCCTTGAGAGTCCAGATACTGTACACTAATGTTTATGAAAGGGAAACAATTATACTGTTGTTCATTGGGAGGACTGAATGCTGAGGGCGCCGAAAACAGGTCGAATAGCACTGACTTCAGAGAAAAAACTTTCTTACGGATTCAGTGCACCAATTCCATCGTTGCCAGGCTTTGAAATCATATCCTGGAGAGCTCTGAGCGCCACCGTGTTGTTTTCAATCTTCCTGTACAATTCTCCATTAGCCGCTATTAGAGTCCTCGCCAGCTGATCGAATTGATGAGAGAGCTTCGCTGGGTCAGCTTTTTGATAAGCTCTGTCCATCTTCCATCTTCTTTAATTTGCGATACACCAGGACTATCCCAAAGCCGATCAGTAGAAGTCCTGAGACCGTAGCTCCAAATAGATAAATATCTTCTATATCTTCAATTGAAAGGTTGCTCAGACACATACGTTTCCAATTGTATGTGTCCTTGATGTAACCTGCGGCAGCTGTGCCCACAGGACAAATGGGCTCCCCCGGACCCGATTTCCTCGTTGAAAAGACAGTGTCGATTGCGTTCAAAGCCCAGCTTATAAAATCCATAATTTCGTTTGATGAGTCACCAGTAGACAGCCACGCAGACACAGACAAGAGCAAGCTGGGATCTAGTCAGTTAGGGAGGGAGAGACAATGGAGCGGAGCACAGAAAAATGCGACTAACCTCCCCTACTTTTCCAAGATCCTTGAAAAAGTAGTCGCCAATCAACTATGCACCTTTTTAGAAAAAAAAAATTCTTTATTTGAGAAATTTCAGTCAGGTTTTAGGAAACATCACAGCACAGAGACAGCTTTAGTGAAAGTTACTGATGATATCCTTATGGCATTTGACAAAGGACTTGTCTCCGTCCTTGTTTTATTGGACATCAGTGCTGCCTTTAATACCATTGACCACCATATTCTGCTAGAGAGACTTGAACAGCAAATTGGCTTGAATGGAACAACACTAAGATGGTTCCAGTCTTATCTATCAGACTGTTCCCAGTTTGTTCATGTCCATCCACGAGACGGTCTTTCACCGTGTCCCGGGAGATTTTCCTTCTGACCACAGCAAGATCGGGTATATTTCCAACTTACTCGAGGGTAGAGCGCTAGCTTGGGCGTATGCGGTTATGGCTAAGCCCAGCTATGCCGCCTTAACCTACCAACAATTTGTAGCCGATTTTGCTGAGGTTTTTGATCACACCGATAGGGATGCGGTGTCAACTGACCGCTTGTTAAACCTTCGGCAGGGCAGTAGATCTGCTGCCGATTACGCTGTGGACTTCCGGGTGTTAGCTGCAGAGGTGGGGTGGGGGGATCCTTCACTCTGTAGCATTTTTGTCCGTAGCCTCAGCTCAGAGTTACGAGACGAGCTAGCGACACGGGATAAGCCTGATTGTTTAAGTGAATTAATCTCACTCACCATTAGTTTAGACAACAGACTGAAGGAGCGGGCAGCCAAGCGAAGGGCTGCTGGCCGCTCGGGCAAGCCACGCCCCTGCTCCTCTTGTTCTCCCTTGTTGGCTCTGCCCCCATCAGAGGAACTACCGGGGCAGGAGGAGATGATTATTGGGCAATCAGGAGTTTCTGCGGCTGAGACACAGCGCCGGAGGGATTTAGGGCTGTGTTTCTACTGCGGCAGTGAGTCGCACGAGGTAGCTGAGTGTACTAATCAGGTAAAAGGGGAGGTCCGTGGGTTACAGTAGGGGGACTCACGGACTTAGATCAGTCAAAACCCCTCACCAGTTGCCTTGTTCCCATCAGACTTATTTATAATCACAGAGAACATACCACACATGCCCTCATTGACTCTGGAGCTGAGCAAAGCTTCATTTCAGGAGACCTGGCAACCCGCCTGGGCCTCAGCTGTCAACCCCTTCGCCCTCCTGTCAATCTTATCACACTGTCAAAGGCCCCGCTAACCGCTGTCTCCCACCAGACGGCCCCCGTGTCAGTGATTGTTTTTGGGAATCATCGGGAGGATATTCGGTTTTTGGTGCTGCCCACCTCCACCTCTCATGTTATCCTGGGGTACCCATGGCTACTGCTACATAATCCCACTTTTGACTGGCAAGTGGAGAATATCACCGCTTGGAGCTCCTTCTGCCTCAGCGCCTGCCTCCAGTCTGCAGCGTGTGTTCCCTCTGTGCCAATAACTCCTCCCACGTCACCGCCCCCGGATCTGTCCAAGGTACCAGAGATCTACCACGATCTGGGAGCAGTGTTCAGCAAGTGACGGGCGCTGTCCCTTCCCCCCCCACCGCCCTTATGACTGTGCGATCAATCTCCGGGCTGGGGCCCCGCTTCTGGCAAGCTGCCTATACAGTCTCTCAGCCCCTGAACGTGAAGCCATGGAGACTTATATAAAGGAGTCCCTCAGCTCCGGAATTATTCGGCCATCTTCCTCTGCGGTGGGGGCCAGATTCTTCTTCGTGGGGAAGAAAGATGGCTCTCTTCGTTCCTGCATTGATTTCTGGGGGCTCAACAATATAACCATCAAGGACAAGTACACGCTGCCCCTGATAAACTCAGCCTTCGACTCTCTCCGGGGGGGCGTCTTGGTTTACAAAACTGGACCTTCAAAACGTCTATCATCTGGTGCGAATCAAGGAGGGCGACGAGTGGAAGACGGGCTTCTGGACCCCAAGCGGCCACTTCGAATACCTAGTGATGCCGTTTGGGTTAACCAACGCGCTGGCCGTCTTCCAGTGCTTAATTAACGAAGTCCTCCGAGATTTCCTGAATTCCTTCATGTTTGTATACCTGGATGACATCCTTATCTTCTTGCGGACGTTGGAAGAGCACCAGGTGCACGTCAGACAGGTCCTTCAATGCCTCCTGGAGAATCAGTTATTTGTCAAGGCTGAGAAGTGTGAATTTCATACTAGGCCAACGTCATTCTTGGGATTTGTGATAGCACATAATCAGGTGCTCCCTGACCCGGCCAAGGTTAAGGCGGTAGTAGACTGGCCCACCTCCACTTCCAGGAAGCAGTTGCAGGGGTTTTTGGGTTTTGCAAACTTCTACCGTCGTTTTGTGCCCAATTTTGGCATTATTGCCCGACCCCTGACCAGCCTCATGTCCCCCAAGACCCCCTTCTGTTGGAACGAGGAGGCTGCTGCGGCGTTTGGAAAATTGAAGGAGGAGATCGCCTCGTCCTGCGTCTTGACCCAGGTGGACCTGGACCTTCAGTGCTTAGTGGAAGTGGACGCCTCAGATTCTGGAGTCGGGGCGGTCCGTCACAGCGCTCTCCTGTGGATGGAGTGATTCGCCCATGTGCCTTTTTCTCTCGCCGCCTGCAACCCGCCGAGAGGAACTACAGCATTGGCGACAGGGAGCTGTTGGCGGTCAAGCTCGCCCTAGAGGAGTGGAGACACTGGCTGGAGGGGGCTGCTCAGCTGTTTGTCGTCTCCGGACGGCTAAACGGCTGAACTCCCGCCAGGCCCGCTGGTCCCTTTTTTTTGGACGTTTCGATTTCACAATCACTTATCGACCTGGGAGTAAGAACGTGAAGCTGGACGCCCTCTCTAGGCAGTTCGAGGCGGAGATGTCCGAGGATCAGGAGGAAACCATCCTGCCTCCATCCTGTGCTGTGGGCGCCCTCGTGTGGGAGATCCGGGATAGAGTCAGGAGGGCTCAGGAGGGTGAGCCCGGCCCGAGGGGAGCCCTCCGGGCCGATTGTTCGTTCCCATCTCTGCCAGGAGTGAGGTTATCCAGTGGGCCCACGCCTCCAAGCTGACGTGCCATCCTGGGATCGCCCGTACCATTGCCTTGCTCCAGAGAGCCTTTTGGTGGCCAGGCTTGAGGAAGGATGTCACCAGCTACGTCCGGGCCTGCGCTCAGTGCGCCACCAGGAAATCTTCATCTTCCCCCCCAGCGGGTCTTCTCCATCCCCTGCTGGTCCCTTCCCGCCCCTGGTCTCATGTGGCTTTGGACTTCGTGATGGGCCTGCCTCCTTCTGACCACTTCACCTCGATCCTGACCATAGTGGACCGCTTTTCCAAGGCAGCCCATTTTGTGCCCCTCCGCGGGTTGCCTTTGGCTCGGGAGACGGCTGATCTCCTGGTGCAGCATGTGGACCAGCTTCATGGCATCCCGTCGGATATTGTGTCGGATCAGGGCCCCCAGTTCGTCTCCCAGGTCTGGAAGGCATTTTGCTCAGTGCTGGGGGCCACGGTGAGCCTCTCCTCAGGATACCACCCACAGAGCAACGGCCAGTGTGAGCGAGCCAATCAGGAGCTGGAGGCTGCGCTCTGCTGCGTCATATCTTCATGCTCCTCTTCCTGGAGTACGTTCCTGCCTTGGATTGAGTACGCACATAACTCCACGGTGTCTTCGGCAACTGGGATGTCCCCCTTCAAGTCATCATTGGGGTATGATCCACCATTGTTCCCGGAGGAGGAGAAGGAGGTGGCTGTTCCCTCGGTTCAGGCTCATGCCAGGCATTGTCGCCGAATTTGGACTATCACCCGCAGAGTCCTTCTCCGAATCACTGAACGCAACATCCAGGTAGCCAACCATCACAGGAAACCGGCCCCAGATTATAAGGTGGGTCAACGGGTCTGGCTTTCTACAAAGAATATTAATGTACCGGCCGAGAAGCGCAAATTAACCAAGCGCTTTATCGGTCCCTTTGTCATCTCTCGCATTGTTAACCCTGTGGCTGTGCACCTAGCTCTCCCCCTTCCATGCGCATCTGTCCCACTTTTCATGTCTCCCAGGTGAAGCCTTACATCTCTGACCCTCTGTGCCCGCCCCCCGCGGTGTCTCCCCCTCCGAGGTTGATCGACAACCACCTGGCTTGGGGGGTTACCGCCATCTTGGATGTCCGCAGGCGGGGCCAGGGTCTTCAGTACCTGGTGGACTGGGAGGGATTCAGTCCTGAATACCGTTCCTGGATTCGCCCGGCGTTGAATCTCGACAAACAGCTCATCCGCAACTTCCATCGGGCACATCCAGGTAGGATGGGTGTGACAAATTGGTGCAGGAACGAGGCCAAAGTCTTCAATTCCAATTTTCAGTTATTTTATTTCATTAACTTACAAGCAACAGTTTCCAGGAAAACATCTGACACGATCCTTCAAAACAAAATGCACTTCGCCAACCAAGAAGCATACCAAGAATAGTAAGCACTCTGCAATCAGCAATCAGCCAACAGCAATCTGCCATGTTACTCGATATCTCACACCTGTTATATAATATACGAGATAATTAGGGCTGATTAGCCCCTACCATAATCCCAGGTAAAACAATCAACATTCCTATTCTTAACACATACCCACTAACATCTAAAAATACATAAATAATTTCCCCAAGTATATACAATATAAATATAAATAACATACAATAAATAGCAATATAAATAATTCAATAATTAATTTCAACCCTTATTTACAAATGTTAAACCACCCCTCTAACTTATCATACATGTTTCCTTCCTGCTGGTGTCCTATAAAAGGCCCTCAACCCCTCACAGAGTCTTTTGCCTGGACACCCACAGGAAGCATGTTGGCAAAGGTATGTGAAATAAATCCTTTATCAATTATTTTACCAAATACTTAACCATAATAGTTATCTCCCAAGGGCATTCAAATTAACAAAGACAAATCCCAAAATACTGTGTGCATTTTAACAAATAATCATACTGACATTTTACAACATTACAAATGTAACATAATCACACAATACAACAAGTCATACAGTGGTGACATCTCATCGTCACAATGGGACAGGTGCCTGGAGGCACCTCTAGAGGGGTGAGTACTGTCATGGCGGCCGCCGGGCCATCATCAGCCCCGGCTGTGCACACATCTGCTTCCAATCCTCAGCGGGCCATAAAAGCCAGATCCACTGACAGCTTAGCACTGTCATGATGGCCGCCAGGCCGTCATCAGCATCATCAACATCAGCTGCGCTCACTTCAGCAGGTGGCAATCTGCGGGCCATAAAAGCCCAACGCGCGGACGCTTCAGCACGGAGTCGTCTGTCACTCTCGCTAAGCAACGTGCCAAGATCTCGACCTCTCGTGAAGAAATCTACGCTTTGCCAAACCAGGCCACGTAAGCCATCACATCATAATTCCTCTGCTAGTCCCTTCCCCTGTGCACAGGTGGACCTCCCTGGCGGCGGACCACCCTCCTCTGCTGACGAGGCACCGTCTCCCGCTCCGCGGAGCTCCTCCTCACCTCCACAGCACCGGACACCATGAGCACGATGTCGCACGGACACCAGGAGCCAGTCAGCCTCTCATTGTGGCACCTGCAAGTAAGCCCCTGCAGCATACCCACCCGCTGAACATTGCTACTGTGCAACAGTAACCTTGTGCTTGTGTATTTCCAGGGTTGCCAGGTTACCACAAGACGGGCTCAGCTCCAGTGGCCAGACAAGCATTCACACATTCACTCACACTTCACTCATTAACTCACAATAAAGATAATTGTCTGTATCACTCGTGTCAGCGTCTGTCTCTTGGGTCGTAAATCATGTCAGTACGACTCCGTCACGATGACCCATCAGACAGCGCGCTGTCGCGCCGCTTTAACACACTCAGCGTACGAGTGGACATGATTTCCCACCAGCAGACAGTAATCTTAAACCAACTAACTCAGATTAACAGCCGGCTGGATCACTTGGAAGGACACCAGGCGTTCTCCCCAGCTAGCGGGGCACCTTCTGCACCCGCAGCTGCGGCTACTAGCCAAACCAGCCCATCTTCCACACATCGCCTAACTCCTGTACCAATCCCCGCACGCTTTACTGGTAAACTGGGGGAGGCACGGGGGTTTTTGCTACAGTGTGAGTCAGTTTTTCTCCTCGTCCCAGGGGACTTTGCCACTGATATGAATAAGATTGGGTACATCATCAACCTGCTGGGAGGCAGGGCTCTAGATTGGGCTTATACCATCATGGCCAAACCAAATTATTTATTGTTAACTTACCAGCAGTTCGTGGCGGAGTTCATGGAAGTGTTCGATCATGTTGACCGGGGCGCGGTGTTAACTGAACGGCTGCTTGGACTTCGGCAGGACAGTAGATCTGCCGCCGATTACTCCGTGGACTTCCGGGTATTAGCTGGTCAGGCTGGGTGGGGGGAGCCAGCACTCTGTGGAATTTTCCTCCGCAGCCTTAACTCAGAGTTAAAAGACGAGCTAGCGGCAAAGGAGAAACCAGACAGACTTGGGGAATTAATCTCCCTCACCATCAGCCTAGATAGCAGACTGAGGGAGCGAGCTGCAGAACGGCGAGCAGCTATCCGTGTGAGTAAGTCTCGCCCTCACTCCGCTAGGTCCCCCCTCCTTGCTCTGCCCACATCTGAAGAACTTCCGGAGCAGGAGGATATGGTTGTGGGGCAATTGGGTCTTACAGCGGCTGAAAGACAGCGCTGCAGGGAGCAGGGGTTGTGCTTCAACTGTGGGAATGGGGCACATGGAGTAGTAGATTGCCCGTTAAAAGGGGAGGTCCGCGGATCACGGTAGGGGGATTTGCGGACAAAAATCAGACAAAACCCCTCACTAGTTGCCACATTCCCATTAGGCTCATTCATAAACACAAGGAACACACCACACTTGCCTTAGTTGACTCTGGAGCTGAGCAGAACTTTATCTCCAGAGACCTGGCAACCCTGATGGGCCTCAGCTGTCAACCCTTATGCCCCCCCATCCATCTGGTTACCCTGTCAAAAGCATCTCTGACGTCAGTTTCCCACCAGACGGCACCTGTGTTAACGATAGTTTCTGGTAACCACAGGGAGGAAATACGGTTCCTGGTCTTGCCCTTCTCCTCTTCACCCATCATCTTGGGGTACCCTTGGCTCCGGCTGCATAACCCCACATTCGACTGGCAAGTTGGGAGATAACGGCTTGGAGCTCATTCTGTCTGAGTGCCTGTCTTCAGTCCGCTGCATGCGCTCCCTCAGTGCCGATGATGCCTCCCTCAACACCCCCTCCGGACCTGTCGAAGGTGCCTGACGTCTACCATGATCTGGGCCAGGTGTTTAGTAAGTCACGGGCGTTGTCTCTTCCCCCCCATCGCCCGTATGACTGCGCGATCAACCTCAAGGCTGGGGCCCCTCTCCCGGCGAGCCGCCTGTACAGCCTGTCAGCTCCGGAACGCGAGGCCATGGATATGTACATCAAGGAGTCTCTGGCCTCCGGTATCATCCATCCATCCTCCTTGGCAGTCGGGGCAGGGTTTTTCTTCATTGGGAAGAAGGACGGGTCGCTGCGCCCCTGCATCGATTTCCGGGGTCTCAACGACATTACAATTAAGGACAAATACACTCTCTCCTTGATGAACACTGCCTTCGATTCCCTCCAGGGGGTGTCTTGGTTTACTAAACTAGATCTACGGAACGCCTATCACCTGGTGCGCATTCGGGAAGGTGATGAATGGAAGACTGCTTTCCGGACCCCAAGCGGCCACTTTGAATATCTTGTGATGCTGTTTGGGTTAACCAACGCTCCGGCAGTGTTCCAGCGCCTAATAAATGACGTTCTCCGGGACTTTCTGAATTCCTTCGTCTTTGTTTACCTTGATGATATCCTCATCTTCTCGCGCACACTGGAGGAGTATCAGGTGCATGTACGACGGGTCCTACAGCACCTCCTGGAGAATCAGTTGTTCGTCAAGGCGGAGAAGTGTGAGTTCCACATGGATCGCACCTCTTTTCTGGGGTTTATCATCGCCCGTAACCAGTTGCTTCCCGACCCGGACAAGGTCAAGGCGGTGGTGGACTGGCCTACGCCCACATCCAGGAAACAGCTGCAGGGGTTTTTGGGATTCGCCAATTTTTACCGGCGCTTCGTGCCAAATTTTGGGAACATCGCCAGACCCCTGACTGCACTTACATCCCCGAAGGTCCCTTTCCATTGGAGTGAGGAGGCTGCCGCGGCATTTGACAGGCTGAAGGGAGAGTTTGCTTCGGCCCGTGTGTTGACCCAGGTGGACCCGGAGCTCCAATGCTTGGTGGAGGTGGATGCATCGGACTCGGGGGTGGGGGCGGTACTCTCTTAGCGCTCCCCGTCTGACGGGAAGATCCGCCCCTGCGCTTACTTCTCTCACCATTTGACACCTGCTGAGAGGAATTACAGCATCGGCGACAGGGAGCTACTGGCTGTCAAACTTGCGCTGGAGGAGTGGAGACACTGGCTGGAGGGGGCTGCCCAGCCATTTGTCGTCTGGACTGATCACCGCAATCTTGAATACCTTAGGACTGCCAAGCGGTTGAATGCACGTCAGGCCCGCTGGTCACTCTTCTTCGGTCGTTTTAATTTTACGATCACCTACCAGTCAGGAAGTAAGAATGGTAAGCCTGACGCCCTTTCCAGGCAGTTTGACGCGCCCTCCGCTGACGACCGGGAGGAGTCTATTCTGCCACCTGCATGTGTGGTGGGTGCATTGACCTGGGGCATCTGCGATAAGGTCAGAAGAGCACAGGAGGTGGAGCCTGATCTGGGTGGGGGCCCCCCAGGTCGCTTTTTCGTTCCTCGTCCTGTTAGGAGCCAAGTAATAGAGTGGGGTCACGCGTCCAAGCTGGCGTGCCATCCGGGTGTGAGTCGGACCATTGACCTCCTCCAGAGAACCTTTTGGTGGCCAGGACTGTGGAGGGACGTTAACAACTATGTCCGGGCCTGCCCTCAGTGTGCCACAGGGAAGACGTCATCATCGGCCCCGGCGGGTCTGCTACACCCTTTGCCCGTCCCCTCCCGCGCCTGGTCCCATGTAGCCATGGACTTTGTGACCGGTTTGCCCCCCTCCGGCCACTTCACGACTGTTTTAACTATCGTGGACCGCTTTTCTAAAGCTGCCCATTTTGTGCCCCTCCGGAGGTTGCCCTCAGCGCGGGAGATGGCGGACCTCCTCGTTCTCCATGTGGTTCATCCTCACGGAATCCCCGCTGATATTGTTTCGGATCGAGGGCCACAGTTCGTCTCACAGGTTTGGAAGGCGTTCTGTACGGCGCTTGGGGCCACGGCCAGTCTCTCCTCTGGATACCACCCTCAGAGTAACGGCCAGTGCGAGCGAGCCAATCAGGAGCTGGAGGCTGCGCTGCGCTGCGTCATCTCCTCCTGCTCTTCTTCGTGGAGCATGTACCTCCCGTGGATCGAGTACGCTCATAACACCACGGTGTCCTTGTCCACAGGGATGTCCCCCTTCAAGGCATCGTTGGGGTACGATCCGCCCTTGTTCCCGGAGGAGGAGGGGGAGGTAGCGGTCCCGTCAGTTCAGGCTCACGCCAGACGCTGTCGGCAGGTTTGGTCCATTGCCCGCAGAGCCCTTCTGAGGACCACAGAACGAAACATTGAGGTGGCCAACCGCCATAGGAGGCCTGCCCCGGATTACAAGGTGGGTGACAAGGTATGGTTGTCCACGAAGAACATCAGTGTGCCTGCCGAGAAGCGTAAGCTAACCAAGCGCTTCATCGGTCCCTTTGTCATTTCCCGCATTGTCAACCCTGTATCAGTGCGTCTTGCTCTCCCCTCTCACATGCGCATCTGCCCCACTTTCCACGTCTCCCAGGTCAAGCCCTACATCGCCGACCCGCTGTGCCCGCCCCCTGCGGCTCCTGTTCCCCCGAGGATGATCGATGGCCATCCAGCCTGGGAGGTAACGGCAATCCTGGACGTCCGCAGGAGGGGTCGGGGCCTTCAGTATTTGGTGGACTGGGAGGGATTTGGCCCCGAGCATCGCTCCTGGATACGCCCTGCGTTGATCCTCGATAAGCAGTTGATCCGCGATTTCCATCGGGCGCATCCAGGTAGGATTGGGCAGGTGCCTGGAGGCACCTCTAGAGGGGGGAGTACTGTCATGATGGCCGCCAGGCCGTCATCAGCATCATCAACATCAGCTGCGCTCACTTCAGCAGGTGGCAATCTACGGGCCATAAAAGCCCAATGCGCGGACGCCTCAGCACGGAGTCTTCTGTCACTCTCGCTAAGCAACGTGCCAAGATCTCGACCTCTTGTGAAGAAATCTACGCTTTGCCAAACCAGGCCACGTAAGCCATCACATCATAATTCCTCTGCTAGTCCCTTCCCCTGTGCACAGGTGGACCTCCCTGGCGGCGGACCACCCTCCTCTGCTGACGAGGCACCGTCTCCCGCTCCGCGGAGCTCCTCCTCACCTCCACAGCACCGGACACCAGGAGCCAGTCAGCCTCTCATTGTGGCACCTGCAAGTAAGCCCCTGCAGCATACCCGCCGAACATTGCTACTGTGCAACAGTAACCTTGTGCTTGTGTATTTCCAGGGTTGCCAGGTTACCACAAGACGGGCTCAGCTCCAGTGGCCAGACGAGCATTCACACATTCACTCACACTTCACTCATTAACTCACAATAAAGATAATTGTCTGTATCACTCGTGTCAGCGTCTGTCTCTTGGGTCGTAAATCATGTCAAGCACGGAGTCATCTGTCATCACCACAGTGCAACGCTCCATGCTCTCGACCTCGTACCAGAGCTCCAGCGCATCAAGCCTCGTCACGTAAGCCACGTTCATCCTTACCTTGCCAAAGTATTCTCCCCTGTGCACAGGTGGACCTCCCTGGCGGCGGACCAATTCCCCAAAGCAGCGGGGCTTCGCCTCCTCCTCCTTGGAACCTCTCCACCTTGCCGCCAGCAAGAGTCTCCTGGTGATACCTGCAAGTAAGCAGCAGTCATCATTACACCTCTCAGCTGCGAACAGTATTAACACCTGTGCTTTGTGTGTTCCTAGGGTTGCCAGGTCGCAGCGGGACTCGTTCAGCTCCAGCACTGCCCCAGCATCACACTCACTCTCACATTCACACACCCACACCACTCATTGAGTTAATAAATTATTGTTAACTGTCCTACTCGTGTCTGTTGTCTGTCTCCTGGGTCAAGAATCATGTCAGTACGACTCCGTCAAGACGACCCAGCAGACAGCACACTGATGCGCCGTCTTAACACCCTTAGCGCTCGAGTAGACCTAATTGCTCACCAACAGACAGTTATACTTTATCAATTAACTCAGATTAATAGCCGGCTGGATCGCTTGGAAGGAAACCAGGCGTTCCCCCCAGTCACCGGGGCATCCCCTGCTCCCGCTAATCCTCCTGCTAGCCAGGTACACCAACCTCCCTTACCTCGCCTCACCCCCGTGCCTACCCCTGCTCGCTTCAGCAGAAAACTCGGGAAGGAACGGGGTTTTCTGCTCCAGGTGAAAGCGCTGCGGATCCAGAACGCCGAGAAGGACAAGAGGCTGGCCTATCTGGAGAGCAGAGTGTCAGACCTGGAGCAGTACACCTGGGTGAACGACGTGATCATCACAGGGCTCTACATTAAACACCGATCATATGCTCGAGTGGTGGCTGCGGACAGCGGAGGGAGGCTTGATGCGCTGGAAGCCAAATCCACGGAGCAACAAGTGGCGGCCTTCCTGCAGTCCTCAGGAATCCAGCTGGACTGTGAAACCATTGAGGCCTACCACCCTCTTCCCAGGAAAAACAGCGACAAACCAGCTGTCATCATGAGGTTTGTCAACAGAAAACACAAGACTGCGCTGCTAAAACAAGGGAGGAAACTGAAAGGAACGAACATTTACATGAACGAGCACCTCACAAAAGAAAACGCAGAAATAGCCAGAAAAGCAAGATACATGAGAAAGCAAAAAAAGATTCAAAACACCTGGACATCAAACTGTAAAATATACATCAAATTAAATGGATCACCTGAAGAAGCCAAGGTTATCAACATCCGAAATATTATGGAACTGGACAAATACCAATGAACATTATGAACTGGAGTCGACAACAACAAATGATAACTGTAAGACATTGAAGGATCACACTCATCAGCATCAGGACATTTAACAACATGAAACAAAAGATCAATAAACAGAACTGAAAGTTTTTGAATATACAGATCACAACCCACAGGATGTGAAATATGTCAGAAGTCTGAAATATAACCTCACAAATACAGAGTACAAAAAGGTATTAGACTGAATCAAAGATCAGACTTAAGACACGCAGAGCCTTTTAGAAATTAGAAGTTTTACTTGCACAAGGAGCAATCACACACACAGGCAGTGTGAAGATGAAAATGCTGGGGGGCAATCCCGTAGCGCCTTCTTTATATACAATGATAGTGCCATGATAGTACATGGTGCATGTGACAAACTCAGCAAAAGCAGAACAAACAGAATTACCACATAAGCAAAAGTACGCTCTGTATGTCTTCAAGTGTGTGTAGGAGATAAATTGCATGAACACTCTGTTCATGCAATGTCCCCTGCACACACAGGGTGTACAGGGGACAAGTCTTGATACAGCATATATGTCAACACTCTTTTATCACACATCAGATGAATAACAGAAGGGTGATGCAGCTTAGGCACTAACAGTGATTATAAGAAGCACAAGTTGTATTTATGACTAATAAAAAAAGCATCATACATATAAGAATATCAATCTTCATTTCATGAATCATTAATAAAATAACTGTTTATATGCATACAGTATATACAATTTTTCCCAACATTTTCCTCCTGTTTATTATTTTATTAATCTTTTTAATCATATGCAATTATCAGTATAATGTAACTTCAAAAGATTTCCTATATTGACATCATTAAGCATTCATGTGGCGTATAGCTGGAGCACTGCCATACATTGGAAAAAGAGTACCCATTGGTTTTCCAAGAATCCATACCCAACATCATTTGGCCAAAAAACAGTAGGATTATTGCTACAGTTAAAAGTACAATTTTTCCTCTTTAAGGTGAATTTTCCAGCAGCAATATAGGGAAAGTGAAATACATTTCTACAGACAGAATCATAATATGACACTTCACAGGACACTTCCTTAGTATCATTGCATCTTTGTGAAATACCCAGGTTGAAACTGTTTTTACTACAATTTTTGTGAAAGCAGATTGGTGAAGTAAACAGTGTAGGATTTACTTTCATTAAATGCTTCTTAACTGCAAGCAAAGAAGTTCCAATCCCAATAATATTAAATATTCTAATCTTAGACCCAGTGTAATCAGTAATAGTGACATTCAATCTATTAAGATACCTTTCTGACAAATTCCCCACCAACCAATGTCCAACATTATTGCTTGTATTAAACAGACTGAGACGAGAGTTCATCGCTATTGTCGCTCCGGGCATTTTCTCTTCACTCAGTGGAACAGGGATCATGGGTATTGTAGTCAATCATGGGTATTGCAGTCTTGTGTAAATGGGGTAGCAATGAACACACATAGCAAGAAGTATCGATTCCCAGTCCTCTCACCAAAACCACCATTGTCTGGTACCATAGGTTATGCGTATTGTTCATTGTCCGTGCTTCGTGGGTTCCTTGTCCTTGAATCAGAAAGAGATTACCACCCCACTGCCAGGAGAAGTGCTGAACACAGAGTCATCAATAGTTTTGGTGCCATGCTTCCACCTGAGAGAGCACCCCTCCGGGCCTCTTTCTTCACCAGGGTTGAGACGGCCTTGTCCTTAAAAGGACATGCCCCCTTTGTACTGGACTTACTCAGGGAAACAAGTTAGTTAGTTCACTTACAGGCACCCGTAGTCTTTTAGCGTGTGAAAGGTGAATCCGAGATGGTCATTCAGCAATACGTACTGCAGTGGGAGTGGGAGTGTCTAGTGTTGTCGGTGGTGGTTCTTTATTGATTTCCTCCTGTTGGCACATGGTTGGCCATGTGCCACCAGGACAGCTCATCTGTATAATGTGGGTGGCAGAGCAAATTTTCATCAGACAAGCCAAATGTACATATCTAATTATTTACACATGAAACAGGAGGAAGGGCCATATTATTTTGACAGTCTTTTAAAACATCAACATTATTAATGAGACTGACGGTTCCTAAAAGACCAATAGCAGCACAGTGAGTAGCGTTATGCAGGTGGCATGTGCTATAAGCATATTTACTATCTGTACAGAATACAGATAAGTTAACCCCAGACAACACCGTTACAGCATAAGCACACTTCTATTTTTTACAGAGCAAGCCTGTCGCTCGCTTCTTCCTTTGCTAAGTAGAGAGAGGGAGAGAGTTGCTGTTCGCCCCCTCCTCCACAACATGGGAAATGTGTAGGATAATAGAGGGCATGATCTTATTATTTGTATTATCCCATAAATAATAAAAAGGTGGTCTGTATTGCCCAGCCTGTATTTGAGTTATAACTGCAGCCATATGTTTATCCTGGGCACTACAGAAAATGAAATGAAAAGCACTTATGTAAATAAAATTGCATTTATTGATAATTTTTATGCATTATCTATTTTTCTGAGGATTGCTAATTATTTGCTAATTAATTTGCTAATTAATTTCTTTGATACCCTCTGTTTTGGTACATGGAGGCTTAATATCTCAATAATTATAGCTTCTTTTTGTGACATCTCTTGAAATAGTTTACAAATTTCATTTAAGAAAAACAAAATAACTATCTGTGCATTTTTGATATGCTTCAGCATTGATAAATAAGATCAGTTTGTCCAATTGAACACAGATGGGTTGAATTTGAAATATTGTGTCACATTCTTTCAGTCAAAGGAAAGGCGGACGTTTTGCCTAATTTAGAATTCGATTTAATGTTTTACAAGGAGTGTCCCTATTTCATACATTCCTTGGTAAATTATGGAGTGCAATGTAGTTCACCCTGTCCCAGCTTGGCCACCGCTGAATCAGGAGAAGCACATCCCTCATTGCTGTCACATTTCTGAAATATATTGTTACCGCACCATTATGTGGTGAGTAATATCAGTATAAAATCATATAAACATTACATTTGTAAAGTCAATGTCATACAAAGTCATACTTGACTTCAAAAAGTGATTCTTTCTCCAAGACCTTTGTCTGATAATCGACAGCCTCTGGCAGATCATATGCACAGACACATTAATTATCAATCTGTTTTGATCCTCTGTGCTCTAAATCATGTGATATAGGGTAAACATAAAATCTTCAGTGATTAGGCATTATTAAATGACATCATAATATGATCATAGTATGGCGTGTAGTCACATTGTCACACGTCAGTCCTTTTTTCTCTATAAAGTGCACTGTCATATTTCAGTCAAGGACAAAGGTCAGTAATGCGTCAAAATTTTTTTATTTTTTTTTAAATATGTAAACAGTTTATCACGTACGCAACATTAATCAAGACCCCACAGAGTTAAATTGAAAAAATAAAAACTTTGTAAAAGTACCCATATTTAGACCACTTTCTTCACAGATCAACCACACACACACACACACACACACAGAATAGATAATAGATAAAACAACGTTCTCATTGTCCATTTTAACGTTATCCAGTTTTGCTGCCATTTAATTATGATTTTATTTGCTTCCTCCTTTTCCCCACCTCTTGGGCTTCTTGTAAAAGAGTGGAATACGGGCCCGCCTTAGGTCCCGGTTTGGGGTATGGGGGTGGATTTTCCAATAGTGGAGTTTTCTGGCTTCATCAGCTCTCCGTTGGGAAGCCTCTGCTGCTTGTGACCACAAGATGGCACATTGGAGCTCCGCACTGGGTTTGCCTGTTTTAACAGGTTTATTAGACATCTTTTCAATGGTTGTTAACAATGCCTGGCATTCATCCACGTTCAGCGTGGGCTTGAATGAGAAATCCTTTTTTCCATTTATTTAAGTATTTTTCTGGATCCTTTATTTTTCCCTTTTCATTTTGTCTGTTATTGTACTTTTTACAGCTGCGCGCGCTATGTCCTGTTTTTTCTTCTGTTTATTCGTCTGCCTATCTGGTCTTCTAACACAATTCCCCATTTTTAGATGGTCAGGGACCTTATCAGTACGCCAACTGTTTAACACTATTACTGCCCAATTTGGGGTGTGTTCGTGGTCAGGGACGTTATCAGTACGCCGACTGTTTAACACTATTACTGCCCAATTTGGGGTGAATTCCTTCACCCTACTTATTTTGAAACCTGACCACCAAACAGTTGTGAATCGCCGTCACACTGTCTCCTGCACCCCTCTTTATTTTAAAACCTGACCGGTCAGTAACCGTGAATCGCCGTCACGTTACTTCCTAAGACCACTGCATTCCTGCAGCGGTTTTTAACCACAAGGAAAAGTACAGGACGCCGCTTGTACTACCATTACTTGCTCGTCAGCTGACCCGTGGTTCTTTAAAAATGGGAAATTGTGAATTGTGAGGCTCGGTTATTCTTCATATACGTCTACTACAGTCAATCTGAAAAGGGAAAAATTTGTAACTTACTTTTTAGGCTCTATCAGTAAGGACAGCCGTCACCAGATTAGAGCCGGGAGAAGGAGAGTCTCTGGCAGCGTTCCCTCAAGACGGGTTTCCAATTTTCAACCTGCAGGACACACATCCCTTCCCGCTCCACCTGGATCTCAGCTGCCCCGGGTTTCAGGCACCAGCTATGTCAGAAGTCTGAAATATAACCTCACAAATACAGAGTACAAAAAGGTATTAGACTGAATCAAAGATCAGACTTAAGACACGCAGAGCCTTTTAGAAATTAGAAGTTTTACTTGCACAAGGAGCAATGCAAGGAGCAATCACACACACAGGCAGTGTGAAGATGAAAATGCTGGGGGGCAATCCCGTAGCACCTTCTTTATATACAATGATAGTGCCATGATAGTACATGGTGCATGTGACAAACTCAGCAAAAGCAGAACAAACAGAATTACCACATAAGCAAAAGTACGCTCTGTATGTCTTCAAGTGTGTGTAGGAGATAAATTGCATGAACACTCTGTTCATGCAATGTCCCCTGCGCACACAGGGTGTACAGGGGACAAGTCTTGATACAGCATATATGTCAACACTCTTTTATCACACATCAGATGAATAACAGAAGGGTGATGCAGCTTAGTCACTAACAGTGATTATAAGAAGCACAAGTTGTATTTATGACTAATAAAAAAAGCATCATACATATAAGAATATCAATCTTCATTTCATGAATCATTAATAAAATGATAACTGTTTATATGCATACAGTATATACAATTTTTCCCAACAGAATATATCATAGACCCTGATAATAATTTATTTAGCTCCATCAATAATAACTGTAGTTACTACACGGATGAACAGTTTAATACAATGGTCACAATATTTCTATGATCCACTTCAACAGCAGAAGTCTCTATGCCAACTTTAATAGCATTAAAGATTATTTACATCAGTTTAAAGAGCCATTCAATATTGTGGCAATAACAGAGACGTGGCTCAGTGAAGAGAAAGGAGTGGACTTTAATACAGATGGTTATGAATTAAAGTATATGAATAGAAAAGTGAAAAAAGGAGGAGGAGTTGCAATTTATGTTGACAAGAGCTTGCAATACAAGGTTGTTGAAAATTTGTCAGTAACTGTGGATGATTTATTTGAATGTATTACAATAGAAATCTGTCTGGACAATGTGAAGAATATGGTAGTGAGCTGTGTATATAGAACACCTGGATCAAACATTGATTTATTTAAGGACTGGATGGAAAAAATATATGCAAAACTAACTCATAAAGTTATGTTCATCTGTGGGGATTTCAATATAGATCTTACGAATTCAAAACAACATAGTATGACAGAAGAATTTATCAACACAATGTACAGTATGGGCTTACATCCAACAATTACCAGACCTAGTAGAATTACATCACACACTGCCACACTAATAGATAACATATTCACAAACATTATGGAAAATAATATCATGAGTGGGCTTTTATTGAATGATATCAGTGACCACCTGCCGATTTTTGTTGTCTATCAATGTGATTATAGGAAGAAAAAGAATACCAAAAATATTAAATATAAAAGAATAAGAACTGAATAATCTATGTATTTACTGGCAAAGGAATTATTAATGCAAGACTGGAAGATAGTTTGTGATGAAAATGATATAAATAAAGCATATGATAAATTTTTACAAATATTTCAATCGTTACACAATAAAAACTGTCCTATAAAACAATACAGTGACAGACAACAAAACAAAAATATTCCTTGGGTCACCAAGAGGTTACTAAATGCATGTAAAAAGAAGAATACATTATATATACAATTCATTAAGTGCAGAATGGTAGAGGCTGAGATCAAATATAAAAGATATAAAAACAAGCTTACTAATATAATGAGGACTTGTAAGAAAGAATACTACAACAGAATATTAGAGGATAATAAAAACAGCTTAAGAGGAATATGGCAAGTACTCAATGGGATTATTAGTAACAGATCAAAGAATGCTAATTATCCAGAATATTTAATTGAAAATGACAATTTGATGAATAATATGGAGGATGTGGTCAGTGGTTGCAATAATTTTTTTGTAAACATTGGTCCTGAATTAGCAAACTCAATAGTGACACCAGAAACAAACAGCAGTGGTTCTGTAAATGAAATAGAAGATAGAAATCCAAACACAATCTTTTTGGGTGCAGTTACTGAAAAGAAAATTATCGAGACTGTGAGTAAATTTAAGAGCAAAAAATCAACTTACTGGAATGAAATTGACATGACAATAGTGAAAAAAGTAATTGAAGGAATTGTTAAACCACTCACCCACATCTGTAACCTGTCATTTCAAACTGGTACATTTCCAAACAAAATGAAAATTGTAAAAGTAATACCACTATACAAAACAGGAGACAGTCATTATTTCACAAATTACAGGCCGGTCTCTTTACTCTCACAATTCTCCAAAATACTTGAAAAAATCTTCACTAAGAGACTGGATGATTTCATTGAAAAACAACCTCCTTACAGACAGCCAGTATGGTTTTAGAGCAGATAAATCTACATCTTTGGCACTGATTGAACTTATAGAAGAAATTACTAGTTGTATAGATAAAAAAAAGTTTGCTGTAGGAGTATTTATAGATTTAAAGAAAGCTTTTGACACCATCGACCACAGAATTCTACTGAGGAAATTGGAAAGGTATGGGAAAAGAGGGGTTGGACTGAGTTGGGTGGAAAGTTATTTAAGTAACAGACAACAATTTGTAAAAATTGGTGAGCACAAATCACCCTTCATGAACATCTCTTGTGGTGTGCCCCAGGGGTCAGTTTTGGGACTCAAACTCTTTATCTCATATATAAATGACATATGCCAAGTATCAAAAATTCTGAAATTTATTTTGTTTGCGGATGACACAAATATCCTTTGCACTGGTGAGAATTTGCAGCAGGTTTTAGAGGTGGTCACAACTGAAATGAAAAGGTTAACGCAGTGGTTCAACAAAAATAAATTATCTCTAAATCTAAAAAAAACAACCAAAAAACAAAGATTATGTTGCTTGGAAATTACAAAATAAATCATGAAATAATGGTAATGATAGATGATACTAGAATAGAAACAGTACAGGAAAATAAGTTTCTGGGGGTGACGCTAGACAATAAAATCTGCTGGAAACCTCACATCAGTCACATCTGGGCCAAGTTGGCAAAATGTATAGGGATACTGGGGAAAACAAGACACATCTTGGACTATAAATCATTGTTCTTACTGTACAATTCACTGTTTCTACCATATCTTAACTACTGTGTAGAGGTCTGGGGAAACACCTACAGGACCAACCTACAGCCAATATGCACATTACAAAAAAAAGCTATAAGGATAATAAATAATGGATATAGAGACCATACAAACTCGTTTTTAAAGTCACATGTCATAAAGTTCATGGATTTAGTTAAATTTAAGACAGCACAAGTAATGTACAGGGCAATTAATAATCAACTCCCAACTAATACACAAAAAACATTCCAAAAAGAGACAATGATTATAATTTGAGAGGAGACTTAAACTTTACGAAACCTAAAGTACGAACAACTAAGAAAAGTATGTGCATATCTGTCTGTGGGGTGGATTTGTGGGACAGTCTGGAGCTGGAACTGAAACTATGCACAAACAGAAATCAATTCAAAAATAGGTATAAACATTATTTGCTGAAAGAATATATGGTAGAGGGGTAGTATTTATATGTACGATTCACTATGCTCACTCTGGGACACTATGGAATGGTAGGTGGGACAGTACTGTGTATATCTGTGTTGTTTGGGGCTGGGTTTTGATATATGGACTGTATGTATGTTGGGATGGATGGGCATCAATGTTGATATGTACAAAATATAGGTAATTGTCTACTTGGGGTCTTAAATGAGGTAATTTGTATATATTTCACATGGGTTGTGTAGGAAAAAGTCAATTTTGGACAACCTCTAGTAAACCCCCAGAAAACAGTGTTGATTAGATGCTAATGGTTAATATAAATATTCCTAATAAATGTACCTAATAGACTGTGATTTAATTATTAATGGTAAATAGGAGCATTTATAGGGAATGCATTTATAGGTAAGTTTAAAATCCTTCTGTCACCATGGGTTGAGATGCCGTCTCGGCACTGAGCCCATGTTTTCCCTCATCCCTGCCTCCCATTGAGCAGCGTCTCAGCTGGCCCCCAGCTGGCAGCATTATGGACGGCTGGGGCCAATTAGTCTTCATCAGCTGGGGCGCTGCCAATGAGGATAAATAGGAGCAGCCTCGATGACTCGGGGCTGCGACATAAGCACTGCTAGGCTGAAGCCCCTTCGTCTGGTGTCAGCCTCAACTCCCCTTGCAGCATTCCTGTGTTTGTATCCCGCTGTGAGGATGTACGTCTTGCTACCCCCACGTCCGGTACGAGCTGCTTACCTCTGCGCTGTGCAACCTGTGAGTGTACCTCTGCATGAGTATCTGTGCTCTCCTCATCCCTTATCCCTTACCCAAAATAAACCATCTCGACTCACTGGCTTGTCCCTGGCTCTGATTGCCCGGCTCCCTAGAGCCGGATATGACAGTATGTCGCAGCCAGAAGAGTTGCCGGCGGCCGTGAGTCGCTGTGGAAATGTACCTTTCTGTCCGGGTGTCAGCGCTGCTAGCATGCCGTTTCCCAGGAGTCACTTCCGGCTCCAGGGCGACGAGCTAAGGTCCATCTCGGAGGCTGTCGACGGGACATTCTTCACCCTGCACGACGCCTCCAACGCGAGACGCTGGCATCCGGGCCGTGCTGAGGAACTCCTGGACTGTCACCCTCACTCTCTGTACCATCTGGAGGACAGTGCCAGGATAGACGTTGCAGGTACACAGCGAGAGAAGCTCCACGGGGTGGATGGAAATCCCGGCAGGGAGTCGAAGTGGGCGACGTCTTTCCCCGCTTCGGAGTCCCGTTCCTGCCGCCATTCCAGTCCGGGAGTTCGCGCCAACCAGAGGACTTCCCCCGACCTGCGCCACGTCACTCGGGATTCCCTTCTAGGAGCCGCAGCTGACAGCAGTTATGTCCGGGGTCGAGTGGCTGTCGCG
The DNA here is from genome assembly GCA_020510985.1 of Pholidichthys leucotaenia. Classification (NCBI taxonomy): domain Eukaryota; kingdom Metazoa; phylum Chordata; class Actinopteri; order Cichliformes; family Pholidichthyidae; genus Pholidichthys; species Pholidichthys leucotaenia. The sequence continues at coordinate 72,557,398 of CM035838.1, forward strand.
AGCTCTACTGTGTTTCCTGTCACCACCTTCAGGCATGTGGCGGCGGCAGTGAGATTGATGGTGAGGACTTCAGGGCTACGAAGCTTTCCCGTGCTCGACGCCTTCCTCGTCTCGATCTCCGATCTGGAGCGGCGAATCCTGGGTTTCCCCCTCGCTTCGTCCCCTGGGAGTAGTCGTCATCACATCGCCGAGTCACCTCTGCACGAACCTCGTCCGGATCCAGTTCTGGGTCATCGTCAGGACCGTTCCTCCCACGCAGCTGTCATCCCTTCGCCTCATCAGTGTGGAGATTCTACAGCCTCGTCCCCTGAGCCTCGTTCCCCCGCTGTCATTCCTGGACATTCGGGCTGGCTCACCCCGGCTGTTTCCCCCTCCTCCTCGACGCGCTTCCTGACCGCTGTGTGTGCCTGGAATCCCGGCCTGGTGAGCTCTCTGCTGGAGACAACGCGAGCGATCCTCAGACGAATTCCCGGGGGGTCCTCCGTTATCGCCGGGCGGGGAGAGGAAGAAGCAGATTCCACTACAGCAGGCGATACTCAACCTCCAGGGGGCAGGCAAGTCATTGTTTTTTCACACCTGCTTAATGATTTGCTCTGTCACATCCCTGGAGGAGAAGTTCAGGGTTCGCAGCTCCCTGAACTCTCCCCACCTGCTGTAACCTGTTTTCCTAATCCCGCATCCTCTGTGTCTCTCTCCGCCGAGCGGTCCCCGGCTCCGGGTCAACGTGGTGGGATATGGAGAGGGCCTGTGGTTCCGCAGCTACATTGCGGACGGAGGAGGGGGACTGACTGCTGCGTGGAGTCTACGCTGACGACTGAGCGTCCCTGGGTCTCCACGGAGGAGCGGTTCGGTCCAGCGGGACGAGATTCTTCTGGCTTCACGCCGAGTGGGTCGTCGGCGGGGTTACCTGAGCTGGAGGAATCTCAAGCTGCGCTGACCATCGTGCTGGCTGCGGGGCCCGACGCGGCTAGATGGGAGCCTGACAACGACCTCCTGACGACGGATCCTGGATCTTCGCAGTCCTGGACGGCGTCAGAACCCGAGATCAGGCGAGTGCTCTCCTTTCTTTTCTCTCTTTTTATCTTTGAGCACTTCAGCCTATCTCCAGGGGAGACGAGCAGGGTGCAGCCGCCCGCTGCGTCTGAGCTCGTCTCGCCGGGTTCTGGCGCTGCCGGTGATCCTGATCCCGGTTCTGTTTTCTCTTCTGAGCCTTCTTCCAGGGTCACCGGCGAGGAGTTGCTGTTCCTCGTGGTGCTGGAGGGTCCGGGTTCAACGTTGGAGGTCGGTTCTGGTGCAGTGTCCAACGTGGGTTCGCCCGAGACCCAATCGGGGTCCAACGTGGGTTCGCCTGAGGCCCGATCGGGGTCCGACGTGGGTGCTGCCCCAGTGTTGTCCAGGTCCGGTGAGGAGGTGGCCGTTTCCCTGAGGCCCGCCGCCCTCGTCATCGGCTCTCCCCTGAGCCTCTTCCACCGGGATCCGCTCTGACCCTTCGTCCGTCTCAACGGTCCTGGTGGTTGAGTGATGCGGGTCGACGACCCGACCCGCAAAACTTTCGGTTCGGTGATCTGGTTCCCCCCACTGGTCTGTGTTTGCCTTTGGGCAGCCTGGTTCGGCTGCCGGTGGACTGGATTCCTGGGATCTGGGTCCAGAGTTCGCCGTCCGAACACTTCTTCCCCTGATTCGCCAGCTGGACAATGGGCGGGGAGATCTCCGGAGCCATCTCGGCTATTTTTGGACTCTGCCTGCCATACACCTCGGGTGTCACTTTTTCTTTTATCGTTATTAAGGTCACTTGGGTGTAATGTCTGTCCTGTTGGTGGATGTGTATTTGTAGTGCTGTGTGTTTTCCTTCCCTCGTACCCAGCATTTTATTTTTTGTACCATGTTTTTAGTCTCGTTTTTGCATTGTAGAGTTATGTTTTGTTCCCTTTCAGACCATACTCTGCAGTTGCCCATTCATTCCAGTCACTTTCATTTCTTTAGGTGACTGGGTATTTATATATTCATGTGTGTGGGTTTTTCTTTGCCTGCACTCAGTATTTCTTTTTTATGCCCTGTTGGTTCATTGTAGAGTCATGTGCCTTGTTTTCCGTAACACCATGCTCTGTAATTGTCCATTTGTTCCAGTCACCCTCACTTTTCTTGGTGACTGTGTGTATGTACTTATATTGGTGCTGTGTATTGTGTTTTCCCTTTATTTGACCATACTCAGCATTTTTTGCCCTGTACCTTTTTGGTGGTTCTTTTTTTTTTTTCTTGCTCTGGGTCACGCATGGTTGGTACTCTCTGGGTAGTATGTAACCGGCGTGCTGACCCAGTTCTTCTCCCCATCTGTACCTGGGTTAATTATTCTGTTGTCAGTATTGTATTTGGGTTTTTCTTTCCCGCTACCCTACATTGCCCCATTGGTGTTGTTCTTCCCTTGGCTTCTTCCCCTCCGGTCCGCCTCCCTTCCTCCCACCCTAGGTGGGGGGGGGGGGGGGGGGCTGGGATGTTCCTGGTCGTTCAGGAGCCCGACCTTGAGGGAGGGGCTCTGTCACCATGGGTTGAGATGCCGTCTCGGCACTGAGCCCATGTTTTCCCTCATCCCTGCCTCCCATTGAGCAGCGTCTCAGCTGGCCCCCAGCTGGCAGCATTATGGACGGCTGGGGCCAATTAGTCTTCATCAGCTGGGGCGCTGCCAATGAGGATAAATAGGAGCAGCCTCGATGACTCGGGGCTGCGACATAAGCACTGCTAGGCTGAAGCCCCTTCGTCTGGTGTCAGCCTCAACTCCCCTTGCAGCATTCCTGTGTTTGTATCCCGCTGTGAGGATGTACGTCTTGCTACCCCCACGTCCGGTACGAGCTGCTTACCTCTGCGCTGTGCAACCTGTGAGTGTACCTCTGCATGAGTATCTGTGCTCTCCTCATCCCTTATCCCTTACCCAAAATAAACCATCTCGACTCACTGGCTTGTCCCTGGCTCTGATTGCCCGGCTCCCTAGAGCCGGATATGACACCTTCTTCTTACTTACAAAGCTTTAAACAATCAGGCTCCTTTTTATTTAAAAGATCTGATACTACCGTATCATCCTAACAGAGCACTACGCTCCCAAAATGCAGGATTACTTGTAATACCTAGAATCTCCAAAAGTACAATGGGAGGCAGAGCCTTCAGTTATCAAGCTCCTCTCCTGTGGAATCAGCTGCCAATCTGGATTCGGGAGTCAGACTCGATCTCTGTTTTTAAGAATAGGGCTAAAACCTACCTTTTTGATATAGCCTACAATTAGGGAGGGATCATGTGTTTCTGAACCCTCCCTTAGTTATGCTGCTAATAGGTTTAGTCAGCCGGGGGACCTCCAGTAATGCACTGGGCCTCACTCCTTTCCTCACTCTCTATGAAATACTTTTTTTTTTTTTTTTTTTTTTTGCTGGTCATTAACATTTGTTTGTTCTCTCCCATAGATTGAGTCCCCATCGTGCTGTTTGCTCTCTACATGTCTGTTCTTTTCTTCTTCTCTATCCCCTCACCCCCCAGCCAGTCGCAGCAGATGACTGCCCCTCTCTGAGCCTGGTTCTGCTGGAGGTTTCTTCCTGTTAAAAGGGAGTTTTTCCTCTCCACCGTCGCCAAGTGCTTGCTCACAGGGGATCGCCTGATTGCTGGGGTCTTTCTGCAACTGTGGGGGTCCCCCCTACAGTTGATAGTGCTATGAGATGACTGTTGTTGTGAAATGGCGCTATATAAATAAAGTTGAATTGAATTGAAATTGAATGTGACTAAAGGAATGAATATGAACTGTTAGACGTAAACTGTCAGTGAAAGCAGTAGCGTTTCTACGCCAGAGGTGGCACTCAGTAGTGATAAGACGCTGTACAGTATTAGAGAACAAGAGAAGAAGAGTAGCGAATGTTCCAGAAAAAGAGTGAAAAGAGAAAATGGTGTTTAGCGATGTGCTGCGTAGTTGTGTGCCGTGCCGTGTGAGCTGGTAAAGTCAATAAAAGCCGCTGCAAAGTCTAACAGCTTGGCTTCCTCATCCTTCCCCCCTTCGCCCTCCTGGGTGTAACAAAACTTGGTAGCAGAGGATGGTTCAGTCGTGTCTAAGACGGTGAGTGTGCAAATAAAAAAAAAGAGAAAGGCCATAACGATGGAACTGGAGCAGCCACAAGATAAGCTAAGCGAGGCCTTGGTGCCGTTACGGGCCGAACAGCTAAAGGAGGTCTGTTTATTTGCAAAGATAAGCCCAGCCGAGCCATCTAAGAAGTACACGCTGATACGACTGTTAATCGAGGAGGTGGAGAAAACCATTGAAAGCGAAGAGGAGGATGTAGCCCGGGAGTTTGTGCTAAAGTTAATAGCATGTGCTAACGAAGCTAAGCTAAGCGAACCGTTGACGCAGGCAGCGACAGCGGCCGGCACGAGCCGGGAGACGGAGGCACTCGCCAGTTTACAGAGCCAGTATGCCGCTCTGCATGAAAGTATCCTTGATTCAGCTAAAAGGGTTGAAGAGGAAATAATAAGGCTGACGGAAGACGAGGCCGCGCAGCCACCGGGCCACCATTTTGTGACACAGCCCGAGGCCGGGCCGCCACAGAGCCGCCATTTTGTGCCACAGCCCGTGGTCCCCGCAGCGCCCCTACCACCAGAAGTGATCATTAAACGGGAGTTTATGATAAATGGGGAGAGAGGGGAGAGGGGCCAAAAAGACAAGTTGTCTTATTCCAATCTCACTCACCAGATCGATATGGGCTTAAAGAAAAAGCACAGTGAGGCTGAGATCATTGAGGCTGTTGTCAGAGCAGTGAGACCTGGATTGAGTTTGCGCGCTATGCTGGAGATTAAGACAGATCTCACACTGCCACAGCTGCGCATCATCCTGCGAGGACATTATAAAGAGGATAGTTCCACTGACTTGTATCATCGTCTGATAAACCTCACACAAGACAGTAATGAGTCACCTCAGAACTTCCTGTTTCGCGCCATTGAGCTAAAGGAAAGACTTTTAGCAGCATCCAGAGAGCCTGGCACGGAAGAACAGTTTAGTTCTGATCTTATTCAGAGGAAGTTTCTGAGGGCGGTGGAAACAGGACTGATCAATGTTGATGTGAAATATCAACTGAAGCGTCATTTGGAGGATCCTGCCGTCACCGACGAGCTACTGATTTCAAAGATGAATGCAGCAACCAGTCTTGAATGGGAACGGCACCAAAAATTTAAAAGGCACACAAAAGAACTAAAAGTTCGAGAATGCCGAGTGGAAAACCAAATGGGTCAGTATGCAACAGAGGCAGAAGTGGATGGCCAAGAGCGCCCCCTACCATCGACAAAAGGTAAAATCCTTAAATCCCAAAGCACAGTGACCCGTACGGAATCTGAGCTCCTGGACATAGTCACGCAGCTGAAGAGTGACATGGAGGAGATCAAAAAGGCCATACGTGAGTCTCCCCGAGCACCTCACGCTCAAAGAGCCAGGAGGACACGTGGCTGCAAGAGCTGTCAGTCCACCCGCGATGGCAATCAGTGCGACCACTGCTTCAGATGTGGAATCAGCGGCCACATGTCAAGGGAATGTCGGATAGGAAGGAGACTCGGAAGGAGAACAGGGCAAGTAGACACGGCGGCCAATACTGTCGCAACCACATCAGAACAAGCTAACACACAAGAACTCTATGAGCTAGTTACTGACAGTATTCGGAGGTTAGAAGCAAGGGTGGTAGCTAAGGCCGAGGCACCTCCTGAAGAGACGGTCCGTGTTAATCTACTGTCCCCTAATCGCCAATTGCAGTTACTCAACTTGGTTGGAAAAAGATATGTCATCACCTGCTTCCACGATGACAAGGAGACACACGCATTGTGGGACACAGGGTCACAGGTCTGTTTAATGAATGACACCTGGAGACAGGAGCACCTGCCACACACCACCGTTAGAGACTTAGCTGAGTTGGGGGGTCCAAGTATCCTGAATGGGAGGGCAGTGAACCAGACACCGATTCCATTCTCAGGGTGGGTCGAAGTCACATTTAAGCTGCCGACAGTTAGTCGCCCACCGGTGGAACTCTTAGTTCCTGTGCTAGTGGTGAAGCAGGATGGAGTGGCAGAGCCGCCTATCATTGGGTTCAACGTGATTGACCATGTCCTGAAGATGGGCATTAAACCGCCTTGCGCCATCAGTGAAGCTGTTAGCGCAGCCTTCTCATTTGACTGTAAGAAAACAGAAGTGTTTTTGAAAGTGATGCAAAGTGAGGAGGATAAGTTGGGAGAAGGAATGGTAAAAATTGGCAGTGAGTTGGTTACCATCCCCGCTGGCCAAACCAAAGCAGTCAAAGGTTGTGTAAGAGCAGGCTCACTTCCAGACACACAAGACGTCTTATTTGAGCCGAGTCAGTACACTCAATTACCGGAGGGTTTGCAGATGCAAAGTGGGTTGGTGCAGTTATGGAAAGGGAGGCAATCTATGTTCAAAATACCTATAACGAACAGTACGTCCCGTGATATCCAGCTGCCCGCTAAGACCATTTTGGGGGAAACGCAGAGAGTTAAAACTGCTTACCCTGCAGACATTAGACCCCCTGCTGTAAACCGAGCGACCGTCGACCTGACGACAAGTGAAACAGGAAGAAATAAAGAAACCAAGATGAACTATGCTGTCAAAGAGACTATGGACATGTGGGACCCTCCAGTTCCCCTTGATCATCTCTCGCCCATACAGCAAGAGCAAGTAAAACAGTTATTACAGGAGGAACGGCAAGCATTTTCCCGTGATGAGTATGATGTAGGGACAATTCCCTCTTTACAGTTGAAGATCCGACTCAAAGATCACGATCCTGTCAAAAGAACTTACGTTTCTGTTCCTAAACCACTTCATAAAGAAGTAAAGGAGTATTTAGAAGACCTGCTTAACAGGGGCTGGATCACCAAATCCAAGTCATCGTATTCCAGTCCAATCGTCTGTGTGCGAAAGAAAGATGGAGGTCTGCGTTTGTATTGTGACTTTAGAGAATTGAACAAGAAGTCTATCCCTGACAGACACCCAATTCCCCGCATACAAGATATGCTAAACAGTCTAAATGGGAGTGTGTGGTTTTCAGTCCTCGACCAAGGGAAGGCGTATCACCAGGGTTTCCTGGAAGAGTCAAGTAGGCCCCTTACTGCATTTATCACTCCCTGGGGTTTGTTCGAGTGGGTAAGAATTCCATTTGGTTTGTCCTCAGCACCAGCAGCATTCCAAAGATTTATGGAGGAGTGCTTGTGGGGGTTGAGGGATGATATTTGTCTGCCTTACCTCGATGATAACCTTGTTCATTCACAGACTTTTGAAGACCACTTGCGAGACCTGAGAAGCATCCTGCACTGCTATCAAAGCCATGGGGTGAAGCTGACTCCCCGGAAATGTGAGTTATTCAAGTAGCAGGTACGTTTCCTTGGTAAAATGGTAACAGGACAGGGTTACACCATGGACCCTGCGGACATTGCCCCGGTGCAGACACTCAAACAGCAGCAACCTTCCACGGTTGGAGAGCTAAGGAAATTGCTAGGTTTTATTTCATATTACCGCAGCTATATTCCAAACTTCTCTTGTATAGCAAAGCCTCTTTACGACCTTCTGGCTAACGACCACACAGATAAAGCAAAGAAAAACTCAAGAAAATATGTCAAAAAGAACGATGGTGGCCACTTACCCTCATCTTATGTGATCAGGTGGCGCCCAGAGCATCAAGCAGTAGTTTGTCAGCTTGTTGACTTTCTCACCCAACCCCCAGTGTTAGGTTACCCGAACTTTGAGGAACCCTTCATTGTGCACTGTGACGCTTCACAGGAGGGGCTTGGAGCGGTGTTATACCAACGACAACAAGACAAACTGGTGGTGATAGCATATGGCTCCAGGACACTGTCAAATCCAGAGAAGAACTACCGCCTTCATTCAGGGAAGCTGGAGTTTCTCGCCATGAAGTGGGCCATCTGTGAGAGGTTTCGGGATTATCTGTATTATTCTCCGCCATTCACTGTCTATACGGACAATAATCCCCTAACGTATGTGCTCACCACCGCAAAGTTAAATGCAACCACACAGAGGTGGGTAGCAGAACTAGCTGATTTCCAGTTTGTGATCAAGTATCACCCTGGAAAAGCAAACAGAGATGCAGCCAGACTTTCACGTATGCCTCTAGATATGGAGCAGTACATGAACAGATGTACACAAAATGTTGATCCTGATGTAATGAATTGTGTGGCGCAGGCAGTCAAAGTAAAGTCACAAAGAAATGAACCATGGCTCTGCCCAGTCACCATTTCTACTCTCATTGGTGAAGCAGATCAAGAAGCCAGCTCTGTAGCTGAGATATCAAAGACTGATCTAAAAAGAGCTCAAGAAGAAGACTCCGTGATTGGAGAGGTGTTGCGCTATGTGTTGCCAAAACAGTGGCCAAGAAGTGGAAAGCAGCAGAACAGTAAAATTGCAGCTTTAGTCAGGCAAAAACACAAGCTGTACTTGGAAGATGATGGACTGCTTTACAGAACGGCAACACATGACCAGCTACTTCTACCCCAAAAGTTTCACAAGCTCGTGTTCAAAGAGCTCCATGAAAACATGGGCCATTTAGGGGTAGAGAGAGTGATGAACTTGATAAGAGAGCGTTTTTATTGGGCTCATATGCAAAGAGATGTGGAGCACTACATCACTAAAGTTTGCAGTTGTTTGAAGAACAAACGTCCCAATAAGATTACAAGGGCACCACTGACTAACATTGTCACCATGTACCCATTTGAATTAGTGTCAGTGGATTTCCTGCATTTGGAGAAGTGCAAAGGAGGATATGAGTATATCCTGGTTCTAATGGACCACTTCACTCGTTTTGCCCAGGCTTACCCATGTCGTAACAAAGCTGCCCACACCGCTGCTGAGAAGATCTTTGGAGATTTTGCCTTCAAGTTTGGCTTCCCCACACAACTCCATCATGATCAGGGAAGAGAGTTCCAAAATAAACTTTTTGCAAAACTTCAAGAGTACAGTGGTGTGCAGGGGTCCCGAACAACGCCCTACCATCCCCAAGGGAATGGGCAGGTGGAACGATTCAATCGTACACTGTTGGCAATGCTCAGAAATTTGCCCGAAGCAGCCAAGGAAGACTGGAAGTCCTCTCTGGCAAAAGTGGTTCATGCCTATAATTGTACACGTAGTGAGGCTACGGGGTACGCACCATATTTTCTGTTGTTTGGCCGTAGTCCAAAGTTGCCTATTGATCTAATGTTTGGCCTCACAACAAGAGAGCAGAGTGTTTCTCAGCAGGACTATGCTGAAAAGTGGAGAGCTACAATGACTGAAGCTTACAAACTCGCCTCAAAAACAGCAAACAAAGAAGGGATGAGAAGTAAAGCACTTTATGATAAAAAGGTTCACGGTGCTGAGTTACTCCCTGGATCCCGAGTATTGGTTCGAAACTTGACCGAAAAAGGTGGGCCAGGAAAATTAAGATCATACTGGGAAGACAAGGTGTATGTCGTGACCCAAAAGAAGTACCCAGACAGTCCAGTATATGAAATCAGACCTGAAAATGGCAAGGGACGCACTCGGGTCATGCATAGAAACCTTTTGCTACCCTGTGACTTTCTGTCCATGGAAACAGTGGAGCATGCCTCTAATCAAACAAGAGAAAGAGACTCTAAAAGACAAAGGCATGTGGACAGACAAAACAACACGGATGATGAAGATGACGAGAGTTGGAGTGCCATAATCGGATTACGAGGTGGGAAGGATCAAAATCACCGTCCACTGAGAGCCGATGCACCGGAGTTCTACCCGCACAGTGACACTACTCCGGAGGATGAGGACCAGGACCCAGATGACGTCACGCAGGTGCAGCTGGCACCAGAGGTCAACAATCCGGTGGTCCCAGATCCAGCTGAGGCAGACCAGGACCAGGGTGATGAGGTGTCGGAGTCCAGTTCCAGTGACCAGGAGGGACCTGACGAGTTTCCTGCTAAAACGTATCCTTCAAGAATAAGAAAACAGCCATTGAGATTTACTTATGATAAGTTAGGCCAACCTTGCACTTCATCTGTCTAGAACAAATGTGTAGAAGCTAAAGATAACCACTGTTCAGACATGAATGTTTTGAAAAGTAACTTGGTAGTTAGTGTGATGGCTGATAAAAAAGAAAAAAAGGAAAAACAATTAAAAAAGAAAAAAAGATTTTCAGTGTGTTACTAAGGCACAGGCATTACACAAAGGTTTATTTGGTAGGCTATGACTAGATTGAGTACCCTTACTCTCAGGAAAGATGCAGATACCCACCACGATGGATGGAGCGGTTGATGGTTATCACGCACAAAGACCTCTTCTGCAAACGTATTGCATGGAATAGGAGATACATGCTGTACTATGGACAATTACCAGTTTGCATCTTTATGGACTTTAATGAACTCTGACTCCTGTTTAGTAATACCCTACTTACATGAGATACATGATTACCAAAAGTGGACTGAAAGAGAAAAAAACAGTAGTTTTGAGAAAGGTGTAATGTCGGGACGACATTAAATTTTTGAGTGGCAAGTGTAGGAAAAAGTCAATTTTGGACAACCTCTAGTAAACCCCCAGAAAACAGTGTTGATTAGATGCTAATGGTTAATATAAATATTCCTAATAAATGTACCTAATAGACTATGATTTAATTATTAATGGTAAACAGGAGCATTTATAGGGAATGTGACTAAAGGAATGAATATGAACTGTTAGATGTAAACTGTCAGTGAAAGCAGTAGCGTTTCTACGCCAGAGGTGGCCACGCTCAGTAGTGATAAGACGCTGTACAGTATTAGAGAAGAGGAGAAGAAGAGTAGCGAATGTTCCAGAAAAAGAGTGAAAAGAGAAAATGGTGTTTAGCGATGTGCTGCGTAACTGTGTGCCGTGCTGTGTGAGCTGGTAAAGTCAATAAAAGCCGCTGCAAAGTCTGACAGCTTGGCTTCCTCATCCTTCCCCCCCCTTCGCCCTCCTGGGTGTAACAGTTGTATTTAGGGAAAAGAGGAGTTGGAGTAAATAAGTGTTCACTTCTTCCTTCTCCCTTTCGAGCATTGTATACTGTCACTTTTATTGCACTTGTCATTTGTTTTGTTTTGTTTTTTTTTCACTTTTTTGTTTGAAATAAAGTATCTATCTATCTATCTATCTATCTATCTATCTATCTATCTATCTATCTGTTGTTCTTGGCCCCAAACATGCTAGAAGTGCTCTTTTTAGCAAGATAGTAACGATGGCATTGCACTGGCTTCTACGTCTTCTGTTAGGAATCTTGAAGTTGTCTTTGACCAAGATGTGTCTTTCAACTCTCATTTACAACAAACCATTAAGACCGCCTTCTTCCATCTGCATAATATAAGATAAGATAAGATAAGATAAGCCTTTATTAGTCCCACAACGGGGAAATTCCAGGATTGCAACAGCACAGGGATAGCAACACTCAGAGCAACAATCAGAAGGCAAGAAAAAAACAAGCAAGCAAGAGCGGCTAATATACATATGTACATATTACTATAAAATAAATATATACACACACACACACACAGACACACAGTGCAGAGCATTGTAGCTGGATGGAATAAATATATGAGTATATGAACACACAGTGCAGGGAAAAGCCAGTGTGAACACACAGTGCAGAGCATTGTAGCTAGATGGAATAAATATGTAAATATATAAACATCCACAGTACGGAGCATTGCAGCTAGGTGGAATAAATATAAGATAAGATAAGATAAGCCTTTATTAGTCCCACAATGGGGAAATTCCAGGATTGCAACAGCATAGGGATAGCAATATGCAAGTATATAAACACACACAGTGCGGAGCAATGTAGCTAGATGGAATAATATGTAGATATATAAAAACACAGTGCGGAGCATTGTAGCTAGATGGAATAAATATGTAAATATATAAACACACACAGTGCAGAGCATTGTTGCTAGATGGGATGAAACAGCATAACCGTCTACTTAGTTATCCTACATGGTATGATTATGTGCCCATACATATTCTCACCCTCCATAGCGACCGGTATGTTCCTAGTTGTATGCCGGAGGGGACCATTGTGTAAGTCTATTGCATCTTTTGCATTCAAAAAACTATTAGTTTGTTACGTCTTTTTGCTATCTCTGCGAGCAGCCCTGCTTAGGTTGTACAGTCTGACAGCCGTTGGTAGGAAGGACCTACGAAACCTCTCAGTTGTGCACCTGGGATGATGTAGTCTGCTGCTAAATGAGCTCCTCAGTGCATCCAGTATGTCCTGCATAGGGTGGAACTCGGTCTCCAGCAGAGATGACAGTTTAGCCACCGTCCTTCTCTCTCCTATCTCCTCCATCAGATCAAGGCGCTGCCCCAGGACAGAGCTAGCTTTCTTAATCAGTTTGTTCAGTCTCTTCCTATCGGCTGCAGTAATGCCACTGCCCCAGCAGACCACTCCAAAAGTGATGGCTGATGCCACCACCGTGTCATAGAATGACTTCAGCAGCACCCCTTGTACACCAAAAGACCTGAGTCTCCTCAGCAGGAACAGCCTGCGCTGTCCCTTCTTGTAGAGTGCGTCAGTATTGTGTGACCAGTCTAGTTTATTGTTCAGATGAACACCCAGGTACTTATAGGATGTCACCATCTCGATGTCTGTTCCCTGTATATTTACTGGTGCTGTGAGGGGCTGCCCATGCCTGCGGCAGTCCACCACCAGCTCCTTAGTTTTCCTCGCGTTGATCTGGAGGCAGTTCCGATGGCACCAGTCCACGAAGTCCTGGATAAGCCCTCTGTACTCAGCTTCATCTCCATTGGAGATGAGGCCAACGATCGCAGAGTCATCAGAGAACTTCTGTAAATGGCAGTGTGTTGTGTTGTGTGAGAAGTCTGCAGTATAAAGAGTGAACAGGAAGGGAGCCAGCACCGTTCCCTGGGGGGCCCCCGTGCTACTGATGATCATGTCGGACACACAGTCCCGGGTTCTCACAAACTGAGGCCGGTTCGTGAGGTAGTCCAGGATCCATGATGACAGGTGCTGGTCCACCCCTGCTCGCAGCAGCTTGTCCTTCAGGATCATCGGTTGGATGGTGTTGAAAGCACTGGAGAAGTCAAAGAACATGATCCTCACCATATTCCCGGGCTTCTCCAGGTGGGACAGAGAACGGTGAAGGAGGAAGATCACCGCATCCTCCACCCCAATGCCATGCTGGTAGGCGAACTGGAGTGGATCCATCGCTGGTTCCACCAGGGGGCGGAGGTGAGCAAGGAGCAGTCTCTCCAGGGTCTTCATCAAGTGGGACGTCAAGGCCACCGGTCTGTAGCTGTTCAGGTCTTTGGGGTGGGAAGTTTTTGGTACAGGTACCACACAAGATGTTTTCCACAGCTGTGGTACCCTCCCCAGTTTCAGGCTCATGTTGAAGATATACGTCACAATCCCACACAGCTGGTCTGCACAGGACTTGAGGAGCTTTGCGCTGATGCCGTCCGGTCCCGGCGCCTTCCTCGCTTTGATCTTCCTCAGCTCCGTCCTCACCTGGGTCTCGGTCAGGTTCAGGATGGGGGGCTGTGTGTTGGGAGTGGGGGGGTGTTGGTGGAGTGGGGAGTGGGCAGCAGGACTTGATTTCTTTAGAGGCAGCAGTGGTTGTTGTGCAGACAGGGGGGAGGGCGGTTGGTCAAATCTATTGAAAAACAGATTCAGGTTGTTCGCCCACTCCCTGCCCCCCGTGGCCTGGGGGGAGGTATTCTGGAGCCCCGAGATGGTTTTGAGGTTTCTCCAGACCCCGCTGATGTCGCTCTGTTGCAGCTTGTCCTCCATCTTCTTCCTGAAGCTGTCCTTGCCTTCTCTGATCTTTCTCCTCAGCTCCCTCTGTACGGACTTCAGCATCTCCCTGTTCCCCGACCTGAAGATCCTCTTCTTCTCTCTCAGAAGTGTTTTTATCTCAGGGTTGATCCAGGGTTTGTTGTTTGAGTGACGCCGTATGGTCTTGGTGGGAACGGATTTGTCCACACAGAAGCTGAGATAGCCCGTGAAGGTGTGAATGAGGCCATCGATGTCCTCACCATGTGGATCGCAGAGCTGCTTCCAGGCGGTGGCTTCAAAACAGTCCTTTAGAGTGTCCATTGTCTCCTCAGACCATAACTCCACAGTGTGCATGGCCGGAGGTTGTCTGTGCACTAGGGGTTTGTACACCGGCCGGAGATGAACCAAGTTGTGATCCGATCTCCCGAGTGGGGGGAGTTGTGATGAGGTGTACGCCTCCTTAGTGTTTGCGTAGAATAAATCCAGTGTTTTATTGTCTCTAGTGTGGCATGTGACATACTGGGTGAACGTGGGTAGAATGGGAGATAGTGAAACATGGTTGAAATCGCCTGAGATGAGGAGAAGAGCATCTGGGTGTTCTGTCTGCAGCCTGCTGGTTACTGAATGGATGACGTCACGCGCTGTCCCAGCGTTCGCCGTCGGATTTGCATAAACAACAATGCAGATCACGTGTGAGTGTTCTCTCGGGAGATATGTAGGCCTCATGCTAACAGCTAGCAACTCAATGTCTTTGCTGCAGTGTCGTTGTTTAACAGTGATATGTCCCGGTCTGCACCAGTTGTTGTTAACATACATTATCACTCCACCGCCCCTAGTTTTGCCACTGTCTGGTGTTCGGTCAGCTCGTATCATGTGAAAACCCTCCAGCTCAATGTTAGCATCTGTTGCTAGTTCAGTTAGCCACGTCTCAGTAAACAAAAGGAGAGAGCACTCCCGGTATGTGCTATCATAACGGGAGATAGCCGCTAGCTCATCTAACTTTCCCAGTATCGACCGTACATTTCCCATGACAACAGATGGAAGGGAGGGTCTGTACCTTATATTTTTTTTCCTCCGCCTTACTCCAGCCCGGCAGCCGCGGTGTTTTCGCCTCAGTTCTCTCGGTATGTCGAGTTTTTCCAATGGGACCGGGTGGCGGTTGAATGCTAGCAGCTCTTCCCTGCTGTATCGTATCCTGCTATAAACAGTGGCTCCATCCACCGGCTCAGGAGACATTTGGGACGATCTGGGTGTCCGTGATATAAGTGGGGTGAAAAAAAAAGACGAATCAAAAGAGAGAGGAAGGGAAAAAGACTCGGAATCGAGCCGCTGTTGCAAAAGACAGCCTACTCGTGTGGCGCCGAGAGAAAAAAGCTGTCTAAAATATGTCTAAAATTAGGTCCATCCTTTCTCATAAAGATGCAGAGAAACTTGTCCACGCCTTTATCACCTCTAGACTTGACTATTGTAACTCACTTTTATCAGGTTGCCCAAATAAGTCCATAAAGTTTCTCCATCTCATTCAGAATGCAGTTGCACATATCCTTATGAGAACAGGGAGAAGAGATCACATTACTCCAGTCTTAGCTTCTTTACATTGGCTCCCAATAAAATATAGAATTGAATTCAAGATATTGCTCTTAACCTATAAATGTCATGAGCGGCCTTCACAGACCGCAAATGAGACGCTGTAGGTGACCAGTGAGTTGCGTATTTATTAAACAATGACTAAAAGGTACAAAATGATGAGCCACGAGGGGCAAAACACAAGTAAGAACCAAGGCAAGGATATACTGACGATAAACACTGATAAAGGAATAAACTAACAGAAAGCAGAGAGGAGTCAGAGGATGACTGGAGCCGGGACATAGGGACTCCAGTCTAACGTTGGGGAGACCAGCATAATCCATAAACGAGGTCGCAGCCCCGAGCAAACAGGGCTGCTCCCTTAAATAGCGCTTGACAAATTAACCAGCTGATGAAGGGTCATCAGCTGATTGGAATCCCGCCGTACAGCGGAGCTCCACTCTTGACAGCCGGAAGCCCCGCCAAGACACTGTCACAACAAAAGCCTGGAGGTGCGCCAGAGGAGAGAACGGGAGACTACTGCACACTGAGTGCAGACAGCGTCAGCACACGGACTGTGACAGTTGCCCCCATTCATGAAGCGGATTCCAGGCACGGTGTAACATCAAGACCCCCACCTGGAAGGTCCACGGGACTGCCCCAGGGAGGGAGGAGGGGGAAAAAGGCCAAGGCGGGCCAAAACCAGGAGAAATACAGAAAAATACAAACACGGGAAACTACAGAGCATGGGAAAACAAACAAAAAATACTCCATAATGCACACTTGAAAAAATAGGACAATAAATGCAAATAACCAGAGAAAAAGCCCTATAACCAAGATACACAGGCCCATAGGAAACAACGTGGCAACCACATATCATCCCTCAGACAGAGGAGGGGAGAGAGAAAAAAAAAAAACATGCGCTAAAGAGCTGTGATAAATAAAGTTCACAATAGTTCAACACAAATAGTTCAGGGGGTCTTCCTGCATCCAGCATCCAGATCGCTGGCAGGGGAAAAAGGAAAGGTTTGGACGGCCTACCCCAGTCCCAGGCCAGGAAGAACAGTCCCTCTGGCGGCCGGACCAGATCGCCGAACCGAGAGTCTAGTTGGTCGGGTGGCCGACCCAGAACGCCAAACGGGCGAGGCAGTCTTCCAGGCGGCCGACCTGCGTCACTCAGCCACCAGGACCGCAGGGGAGAAATCAAAGACGGCTTCCCTGTAGAGGGGGACAGCGAGGGAGAGCCAAGCCGAATATGGGGAACCCCAACGGCACTCAGTGGAGAAGGATTGGGGGAAGGATGAAGGACCAGTCCAGCATCAGATGGCAGAGGATCTGCAGCTCCCTCACCGACCTCGAACCGAACTGGCGCTGCACCCCTGCTGGACCCTGATCGGGTCAGTGATGCACCCATGACGGACCCCAATTGGGCCGGAGCAGCACCCACGACGGACCCCGGCTGGGCCGGCGCAGCACCAGAGACTGCCTCTAACCCCGAACCTGGAACCTCCAGCACAGTGACCGGGATGGACTCCGCGCCAGTGACCCTGAACTCGAGTTCTGTCGCCGTCCAGGACTTCGACGATCCGGGTTCAGAAGGCAGAAGGACATCCTCTGGCTCCCACTCGGCTACGGCGGGCCCTGCAGCCGGCATGATGGTTCCCACAGCCTGAGGACCCTCCAACGCTGACGATCATGCCGACGACCCGCACGGCGTGGTGGCAGGAGATCCTCGACCTGCTAAGTCGGACCGCTCTTCCCTGGAGACCCGGGGACGCTTCGTCGTCGGTGCAGGCTCCAACTTGCAGTCCGCCCTCCTCCTCTGCCCCTGTCATAGCTGCGGTGCTGGAACCAGGCTCTCCAGGCCCACAGGCTCCCTCCTCGTCCGGCAGCATAGGCCTGGTGCTGCGGAATGCTCAGGGGAAGGAGACACAAAGGTGGCAGGTTCATCATTAATTTCTGCAGCAGGTGGAGGAAGCTCGGGGGGCTGTGAACCCCGAACTCCACCCTCGGGAATCAAACAAGGCAATCCACCCAATACAGGAAAAGAATGAATGGACACTTGCCTGATTCCCGGAGGGCTGATGGGACCCGCTGCAGTGGACTTGAATCTTCCCTTCCGCCACTGGATGGAAATGGACGACCCCCCGGGAAGATGAAGGGGAGCCTCTCGCACCGGATCAGGACCGGGAGCATCCGGTGACGGACTCGTAGCGCTCACAGCAGCTGGGGTGAATGTCGAGGAGGAGGGAGAAACAGCAGAGGCGAACCGGGAATGAGGAGCTGACGGAACAGCGGGGAGAGATGACCTGGAGGCGGAGGCGGCTGATTTACCTCTTCGGCGAGACACGGAGGCTGCAGCTGGCTGGGAGACAGAGTTTGTGTGGCTACCCGGAACTGGATCCGGACGGGGTTCTCGCTGAGGTGTACAATCTGCATGGAGACGACGTTTACTGGCAGAGGGCGAGGCAAAGGTGAGGTTAGGAAAACGCCGCTCCTGCGCGGAAACAGAGGCGAGCAGGTCAGTGTATTCCGGATACTCACACAGTTCAGGATTCCTCTCCACCAGCCTAACTGCCGCCGTCACATGCTTCATGATCTGTGTGGGGTGGACGGCGGAGTGAGCTGCAGCCACTCTGTCCCGGATGGAAATAGCTGTCAGCTGTAACTTCTCTGGGGGAATCCCGACTGATGTCTCACTCCTTTAGGGATGACCCCTGGGTGGTGCGAACTCCTGGACTGGAACGGGGACAGGAATGGGATCCTGAAGCGAGGAGCGAGGGTGCCTTCTCTTCGGCTTCCTGTCGGAGTTTCCCTCCAGCCCACGGAGTCTCTCCGGGAGCGCAGAGATGTCCGCCGTCCTCGCCATGACTTCAAGGTGGTTGGAGTAGCGAGGATGGCAGTTAATGAGTGCCTCAGCAAGGTCCAGGTGCCGGTGTACATTGCTGGGAGTGTCATAGAGGCCAGCGGTGAAAAGAGTTCCATCAATATACTCGAGGGCCTCCACCAGCTCATAGCCCAGGCTCCGAATGTGGCCCCTGAGCGGCGACATTATCTCCCAGCACACAGGTACCCAGACAGGGAAAACAAGAAGTCCAAATTAGGCAAAACTCATGGTCACCGGCATCTCTTTTGGCTGCGACCTCCTGTCATGAGCGGCCTTCATAGACCGCAAATGAGACGCTATAGGTGACCAGTGAGTTGCGTATTTATTAAACAGTAACTAAAAGGCACAAAATAATGAGCCACGAGGGGCAAAACACAAGTAAGGACCAAGGCAAGGATACACTGACGATTAACACTGATAAAGGAATAAACTTACAGAAAGCAGAGAGGAGTCAGGGGATGACTGGAGCCGGGACGTAGGGACTCCAGTCTAACGTTGGGGAGACCAGCGTTATCCATAAACGAGGTTGCAGCCCCAAGCAAACAGGGTTGCTCCCTTAAATAGCGCTTGACAGATTAACCAGCTGATGAAGGGTCATCAGCTGATTGGAATCCCACCGTACAGCGGAGCTCCACTCTTGACAGCCGGAAGCCCCGTTGAGATGCTGTCACAACGAAAGCCTGGAGGTGCACCAGAGGAGAGAACGGGAGACTACTGCACACCAAGTGCAGACAGAGTCAGCACACAGACTGTGACAATAAGGCTCTTAATGGTATGGCTCCTTCTTACCTGCAAGAACTCTTAGTTCCCTATCATCCAACCAGAGCTATGCGCTCCCAAAAATCCAAACTACTAGTTACTACTAGTTAACTACTAGTTACTAGTTATCTAGAAGTAGATTGGGAGGTAGAGCTTTCAGCTATCAAGCTCCCTTCCTGTGGAACCATCTTCCAAGTTCAGTTTGGGAGGCAGACACTCTCTCTTTATTCAAGAGCAAGTTGAAATCTTTTCTCTTTGATACGGCCTTTAGTTAGAAATGCTGCCCCTGCTAGGCCTTCGCTCACATGTGCAGCCTGGCCAGGCTTGGTACTGGACTGTTTGGCTTTGAATGTTGTATTTGTATGTTTGTTCTGAATGTAGCTACTTAACCCAGCCGGTCGAGGCGGATGGCCGTCCTCTATGAACTATGGTTCCTCCCGAGGTTTCTGCCCGTTAAAGGGAAGGTTTTCCTCGCCTGTGTCACCGCAGTGCTTGCTCTTAGCGGTCTCTGCTGGGTTCTATAAACTAAGAGTGTGGCCTAAACCCACTCTTTTCTGTAAAGTGCCTTGGGATGACCGGTGTTGTGATTTGGTGCTATGTAAATAAATTGAATTGAATTGAATTGAATTGAGTTGATGCAGGAGAGAAAAAATATAAGTGAAATCTCTTGACAATGGAATCACAACATTCAATGGAAGAAGTTTAATTTACAACAATAGATTTGCAGGTATTTAAGAAAATTATGTGCTGGAAAAATATTTGCAGATTATTGTAAAAATATATATTGTAGAAGCTGGGTTAATCATCTCAGACTGGATGCAGAGGGTAAACAGAGAAGGACAATAGGTATTGAGATGAGAGAGATTATGGTGAGGTAGCAGGAAGAAGCAGTGGGGGGAGAAGGGTTGAATGTATTTTGATGCGAGATGTCATGTAGATGTGAGATGGGCGGTTGATATAAAAGGAGAGACCCTGGTGTATTGAGATATGCTTTTTCTGTGTATGACTGATGTGAGAGTGAATAAAGTTGTCTGCTGTGCAAGTCTGGTTTCCTTTATTTGCACTCCCCACACTGGTGACCCCTTGACAAATTATGGAACACGAGGCAAGAACCCTGGAGTCGGCCCGGACGGGAAGCCCCAGCAACGCGGCAAGCATCCCAGAGATGGCCCGGACGGGAACCCCCAGTAACGCGTGCGCTGTTTCGGTCAAACTACCGGACTTTTGGCTGCACGTGGTCGTGCAGCCACATCAAGGCTCAGTTCGCTCTCCGGGGAATAATGGTAGATGACACCAGATATTACTATGTGGTTGCAGCGCTGGACGCTCGCACGTCTCAGCAAGTAGTGAGCCTGCTCCAACAGCCTCCAGCCCACGATAAATACGGGGCTTTCAAGGTCGCGCTGACTCGGACTGTGAGAGAACAGTGAGGCTCCTGAGGCGCTCCACGTTAGGAGATGGGTCGGCGGTCGAACTGATGGAGAAGATGTTGGCGTTGATGGGCACGGACGACGGGCATTCTCTGTTTGCCCACCTTTTCCTCCAGAACCTCCCAACAGAGGCAACAGCGGTTCTTGCCAATTTGCCGTTGCTGGCCGCGCATGACTACCGTGCGCTAGCCCAGGAGGCAGATCGGATCATCCTCACCACCAGAGCCCTCACAGTGAACGCGGCGGCGTTGGAACCCAGCGAGACGACCAGCGGAGGCGAGGAGCTGGCGACGGTAGCAGCAGCGGGGGCCAGGAAGCGCCAAAGAGAACGCTCTGTTTCTACCACCGCCGCTTTGGATAGAACGCACCCAGATGTGTGCCACCGTGCCAATTCAAGCGTTCGGGAAACGCCAAGGCCGGCAGTCAGTAGCAGCTGTGACCGCCGGTGAAGAGAACAAGCTGCTCTACGTGATGGACTCGCGCTCGGAGAGACGGTTCCTTGTAGACACCGGCTCCCAAAAGAGCCTGATCCTGCCATCCTACGCCGACCGGCTAGTGGGAGCTAGCGGCCCCCAGCTAGTAGCCGTAAAAGGCTCGGGCATTAAGACTTTTGGTGAGAGAACACTGACTTTATCCCTACACAGCCGTATGTACGAGTGGACTTTTGTCATAACGGCATTGAGTTTCCCAATCCTGGGAGCTGACTTTCTGTGTGCACACGGGTTGCTAGTCGATGTTGCTAACAGGCACATGGTTAATGCAATGTCTTTTTATTCTGTCCCCTGTACAGCTCGAGGGGCCGGGCCAATAACACAAGCCAACGCCACAGCTCCAGGCGGTAAGTTCCATACACTGCTCACTCAGTTCCCAGCACTCACGGTCCCAACGTTTTCGGCGGCCATCACTAAACACGGGGTGGAACACTTTATCACCACCACTGGGCCGCCCGTTTCTGCACAACCTCGGTGCCTGGACGCAGCTAAACTGGCCATAGTGCGCAAGGAGTTTACCAACTTGGAAAGGTTGGGCATCATCAGGCGCTCAAACAGCCCATGGGCATCCCCACTACACATGGTCCCTAAGGCCGAGGGATCGTGGTGGCCGTGCGGAGATTTCCACAGGTTGAATAACGCCACAGCGCACGACCACTACCCAATTCCCCATATTCAGGATTTTTCCGTTCACCTCACCGGGGCACGCATTTTTTCTAAAATAGACCTGGTCCATGGTTACCACTAGGTCCCAGTGCGCGCGGAGGACATACCCAAAACAGCAGTAATAACTCCGTTTGGCTTGTTTGAGTTTTTACGCATGCCCTTCGGATTAAAAGGTGCAGCACAGACATTCCAACGCATGATGGATGCGGTGTTGCACGATCTGCCATTTGTATTTGTCTACCTGGATGATATCCTGGTGGCCAGTGCATCCGAGGACGAACACGTAACCTACCTCAGGACGGTTTTCCGGAGGTTGGAAGAGCACGGGTTAATAATCAACCCGGTGAAATGCCAATTCGGCGTGACGGGGATTGACTTTTTGGGACACTGCGTCTCACCGGAGGGAGCGATACCCTTGCCGGACAAGGTGTGCGCCGTGGCGAATTTTCCTTGGCCTCAGACTGTCAGGACGCAGCAAGAGTTTTTGGGGATGGTTAACTTTTATAACCGGATCCTTCCCCATGCAGCTCAGCTCATGCAGTCATTGTACGGAGCGCTCAAGAAATGGAAACTGACGGACAGAGTTGAATGGACTCTGGAGCGGGAGCAGGCGTTCTCTGAGGTTAAAACAGCCCTGGCAAACGCTGCACTGTTGGCGCACCTGGACCCGGTGGCCCGGATAACGCTCACTACTGACGCCTTGGATGTGGCCATAGGGGCCGTCGGTGAGCAAAGCGTCGCCGGTTCTTGGCAGCCGCTCGCTTTTTTCAGCAGGGCTTTGCGCGACAGTGAGCGTAAATATAGCGTGGGAGAGTTGCTGGCTCTCCACCTGGCCATACGCCACTTCCAGTTCTGGCTGGAAGGGCGTAGCTTCACCGCATTCGTGGACCACAAGCCGCTAACGTTCGCGATGGCCAAGGTTTTGGAACCATGGTCGGGCCAGCAGCACAGACAGCTGGCCGCGATCTCGGAGTTTACGACCGATATTCAGCATGTGTCGGGTAAACTGAATGTGGTGGCGAACTGCCTCTCAAGCGCAGTAGTGGGGATTGCATGGGGATAGATTATAAAGCTATGGCCGCAGAGCAGATTGGTGATGCGAACGTGTGCGTGCTCCAGTCTGGACCAACAGGGTTAATGCTGGAGAGCAGAGTATTGCAAGATGGCAGCCCCCCCAATCTGTGACATCTCCACAGGACGCCCGCGCCCGGTGGTCCCAGTTGCTTGGCGCCGCCGAGTTTTTGAGTCAGTTCATGCTCTGGCACACCCAGGAGTGCGCGCGTCAGTCAAAATGGTGGGAACGAAGTTCCTATGGTCAGGCCTGTGCAAACAAGTGAAAGAGTGGGTGGCAGCCTGCGTAGCATGCCAATGAGCCAAAGTACACAGACACACGAAGGCTCCTTTGGAGCCATTTCGTATACCGGCTAAGAGGTTCGACCATGTTCACGTGGACCTCGTGGGCCCCCTCCCGCCATTGCAGGGGTGCACGCACCATCTGACAGTGGTGGACCGCACCACACGCTGGCCAGAAGCAGCCCCCTGGCGGCAACCACGTCCGTGGACGTGGCGCGCGTTTTTTTGATGACATTGGAGGCACATTTTGGAATCCCATCGGCCATCACGTCCGATAGGGGCCCACAGTTTGTTTCCGACCTCTGGTCCGCGATGGCCCGTAGCCTGGGTGTTGCAATTCATTGCACAACCGCGTACAACCCACAGGCCAATGGGTTATGCGAGCGTTTCCATAGGTCACTGAAAGCAGCGCTCAGGGCTTCGCTGATGGATGCAAATTGGGTAGACCGGTTGCCGTGGGTTTTATTGGGGTTGCGTTCCACACCAAAAGAGGATTTGGAGGCTTCCCCGGCGGAGTTTGTTTTTTCTCAGCCACTGCGGCTCCCCGGGGAATTTTTGCCAGATAATCCCGTGCCGGACAACTGTCTGTCTCAGTGTTTGCAGCATAGTGCAGACACAGGCACGCTGCCGGGCCCGGCCCACCACTGTTTTCCACGCACTTTTGTGCCAAAAACTTTGAAGAACGCGGCGTTCGTGTTTGTCAGGCATGATGCCCACCGCCCCCCGTTGCGCCCACCCTACGATGGCCCGTTCAGAGTGCTGGAAACAGGGGAAAAACATTTTTTGTTAGACTTGGGGGGTCGTAGGGAGAAAATATGTATAAACAGACTTAAGCCTGCCTTTTTGGTGGCGGACGAGCAAGTGTTGGCTAGGGCCCCTCGGCGTGGAAGACCCCCACTGAGAACTCCCCAGGTAAACGATTCATCAGAGCAGCCACAATGGAAAGTCGCCATGGCCCACCAGCAGACAGACACACCCCCAGGAGCCCCCCACCGGCACAGCAGTGCTGCGGAGGCGGAAAACCCCCGTTACAGCAGATACAGGAGGGGACTGAAGCCAAAAGGACATGAGGACTGAAACTCGGTCTGAGATTCTGGTGGGGGGGGGGGGTGTAGAAGCTGGGTTAATCATCTCAGACTGGATGCAGAGGGTAAACAGAGAAGGACAATAGGTATTGAGATGAGAGAGATTATGGTGAGGTAGCAGGAAGAAGCAGTGGGGGGAGAAGGGTTGAATGTATTGTGATGCGAGATGTCATGTAGATGTGAGATGGGCGGTTGATATAAATGGAGAGACCTTGGTGTATTGAGATATGCTTTTTCTGTGTATGACTGATGTGAGAGTGAATAAAGTCGTCTGCTGTGCAAATCTGGTTTCCTTTATTTGCACTCTCCACAATATCATGTTTATAAGAAATAAAGTAAACTGATAAAGAAGCAGAGAACTATGCAAATTTATGAGAAAAGTTCTAAATGTCTAAGGAAGGTCCAATTTATGCTGATGGAGCTTACTGTGGGACTCAATTTAGAATCTACTACAAAGACAAAACAGATTCTTACTCAGTAATGTAAAAAGGGAACACTTTAGGGAGCTCAAAGCAAAATAATTTGATAATAATTTGACCTTCCCTACGCGATTGATATGTATTGTCTGATATGTATATCAATATGTAAATGTGCCATGCATTCTCTCTTGTCTGTATAAAACAGCTGACTTTACATCTGTCACGGTGGCCCTCACGAGCCACCATAAGACGCCAACAAGTCACCGGTGAGTTTGCAATGATGTTTTATTAAAGGACAAAGGAACAGAGGATAACACAAAGTAATGGAAAGGAACGAGCCTCGATGGGCTAAAACACACTATGACGAAAAACAGGATCACAACAGAGTAACTTACAATTGTAGACGATGGAAAGACCGCGTCTGAGCCGGGGGATGCCCGATGCGTCAGACCATGAGGAGTCTTGCCGGGAGTTTAACAGAGACTGCTGCATCGGGCTGCATTCATTGTCCGCCTTTTATGCCGGACGCTAATGAACCCTAAATGTAGCACAGCTGTTCGGCTTTGACAGCGGGAAGCTTCCTCGAGGGCTGTCACAATAAGAGCCCGGGGAGCCAGAGGGGAAACACTGCTGTCAAAGCCTGAAGGGGATGATGTATAACCCGAGTGCGGACAAGATTGGCGCTCGGATCATAACAGTTTCTCCCCCTCGAGGGTGGGCTCTGAACGCCCAATGACACCCAAGCCCCGCCCCCCCCCAGGGTAGGTGGAAGGGGGAACAGGCCGGGGGGGGGAAGACAAAAAAAACCCCATGGCAACAGGAGCGCGCAGGCAGACAGAGGGGGGGGAAAAAGACGACGCTCCCATGCACAAATTGCAGCTAAGGCAGAATGATAGCAGGGCAAAATAACAGCAAACAGTAAATTCACAAAGACAGACCTCGATCAAGGCAGATTGAGGAAAAAAAACAACACAATTACAGGGTGCGACAACAGAGAATACCAAATCCAAAAGGTAAAAATACACCAGCTGTTACAGACAATGAACGGACATTTGGCAGAGGAAAAAACGAACAAAAACACCGGCCAGGAAAGAGTGAGATGCACAATTACAAACACAAGACCCACCGCACATCCCAAAAGATTACCGACACAATGAAGATGAAAACCCGGGATGACGGCAGTCCTGGTTCTGTGGCATGAAGGCTGATAGTTCGGGGGGCTGTCCAGCATCAAACGGCCATATCGCAGGCAGGGGGAAAAAGGACAGTTTGGGCAGCCTACCCCAGTCCCATGCCCGGAAACACAGAATTTCTGGCGGCCGGACCAGGTCACCAAACAGACAGTCCAGTGGGTCGAGTGGCCAGCCCAGAGTGCCAAATGGGTGCGGCAGTCCTTCAGGCGGCCGACCCGCATCACTTAGCCACCAGGACCGCAGGGGAGAGAACAACAACGGCTTCCCTGCAGAGAGGAATAGCGAGGGCGAGCCGGGCCGAAAGTGAGGAACCCAAACGGCACCTGATGGAGAAGACTTGGGGGGAAGATGAGGGTGATGATGATGAAGATGAAGATGAGGATGAAGATGAGCCAGTCCAGTGTCCGGTGGCAGGGGATCTGCAGCTCCCTCACCGACCTTGGATTCAGCTGGTGCTGCACCCGCAATGGACCCCGATTGGGTCACGGCTGCACCTGCTTCAGACCCCGACTGGGTCGGCGCCGCATCAGAACCAACCTCCAACCCTGAACCTGAAGCTCCTGGCACAGTGACCGGAATCAGCACCGCACCGGTGACCCTGGGAGAAGGCTCAGGAGAGAGAAAAGAACCGGGATCAGGATCACCGATAGCGCCAGAACCCGGCGGGACAGGCTTGGATGCAGCGGAGGGCTGCACCCGGCTCGACCCCCCAAGAGACAGGCAAAAATGCTCTAAAATGGAGAAGAGAAAGACAACACAGAGCACTTGCCTGATCTCGAGTTCCGACGCTGTCCAGGACTTCGACGATCTGGGCTCAGATGGGAGGAGATGGTCCTCTGGCTCCCACTCAGCTACGTCGGGCTCTGCAGCTGGCATGATGGTGTCCGCAGCCTGAGGACCCTCCAGCACTGATGTCCACGCCGATGACCCGCACGGCGTGGTGGGCGGGGACCCTCGACCTGCTGGACTGGACTGCTCATCTGTGGAGACCCGGGGATGCTTCATCATCGGCGCAGGCCCCAGGCTGCAGTCCACTCTCCTCCTCCACCTATGACGTGGCTGTGGGGTTGGAACCAGGCTCTCCAGAACCGCAGGCCCCCTCCTCATCCCGCGACGTTGGCCTGGCGTCGAGGACCACTCAGCGGAGGGAGACACAGGGTTTAATAATAGAAGCTACAGCAGGTGGTGGGAGCTCGGGGGACTGCGAACCCCAAACTCCACCCCCAGGAGTCAGACAAGGCAAACCACAATTATGAGGAGATGAGTGAACTTGTACTTGCCTGTCTCCCGGAGGCAGGATGGTGCCTGCTGTAGCGGACATTGCTCCTCCCTTTCCCCGCTGGATGGTGACAGAGGGCCCCCTGGGAGGACGAAGGGGAGCCGCTCGTGATGGATCTGGGACGGGGCTCGCCGGAACAGGAATCCAGGCGCACACAGCAGCCGGAGAGGGTGTCGAGGAGGAGGGGGCGGCAGCCGAGATGAACCGGGCACGGAGCACTGACGGGACAGCAATAGAAGATGACCCGGCGGGAGAGGCTGCGGGGATTCCCTCCTGGTGAGACGTCGAGGAAGCAGCTGACTGTGGGGTTGAGACCTTGCAGCAACCCGGAACTGGATCCGGACGGGGTTCATGCTGAGGCTTAGAGTGGGTGTGACGATGGTTTCTTGCAGGGGGTGAGGTGAAGGTGAGGTCCGGGAATCTCCGCTCCTGTGCAGAGACAGAGGCGAGCAGTTCGGCATACTCAGGGAAGTCACTCAACTCAGGGTTCCTCTCCACCAGTCTGACTGCTGCCGTCACATGCTTAATTATTTGTGTGGGGTGAACAGCGGAATGAGCTGCCGCCACTCGGTCCTGAATGGAAGCAGCTGTGAGTTGTAGCTTCTTCGGGGGATTCCCGAATGACGACACTCTCCGGCGGGGATCACCCCTGGGCGGTGCGAACTCCTGGACCGGAATGGCGACAGGAATGGGATCCAGAAGTGAGAAGTGAGGATGCCTCCCCTTCGGCTTCCTGCCGGGGTTTCCCTCCAGCCCACGGAGTATCTCGTGTTGCGCGGCGATGTCATCTCTCCTCGTGCTGACTTCAGGGTGGTTGGCGAAGCTGGGGAGATGATTCAGCAAGTCCTCAGCACAGTCCAGGTACCAGCGCACGTCACTGAGGAAGTCGAGGAGGGAGGTGGTGATTAGGGTTTCATCGACGTATTCGAGTACGTCCGCCAGCTGGTTGCTCTGGCTCCGAGCGTGGACCCTCCGCGACGGCATGCTATCAGCACGCAGTACACAGACAGGAAAGAGCAAAGTCCAATGCAAAAACTCACCGGTGACGGCGTCTCGGTGTGGCGCCTCTGTTTAGGCGTCCTGGCAGCAGTCTACCGTCACGGTGGTCCTCGCGAGCCACCATAAGATGCTAACAAGTCACCGGTGAGTTTGCAATGATGGTTTTATTAAAGGACAAAGGAACAGAGGATAACACAAAATAATGGAAAGGAACGAGCTTCAATGGGCTAAAACACACTATGACGAAAAACAGGATCACAACAGAGTAACTTACAATTGTAGACGATGGAAAGACCGCGTCTGAGCCGGGGGATGTCCGATGCGTCAGACCATGAGGAGTCTTGCTGGGAGTTTAACAGAGACTGCTGCATCAGGCTGCATTCAGCGTCCGCCTTTTATGCCGGACGCTAATGAACCCTGAATGCAGCACAGTTGTTTGGCTTTGACAGCGGGAAGCTTCCCCAAACGCTGTCACAATAAGAGCCCGGGGAGCCAGAGGGGAAACACTGCTGTCAAAGCCTGAAGGGGATGATGTATGACCCGAGTGCGGACAAGAACGGCGCTCGGATCATAACACATGACTCACTAGCGCACACACAGCACACAGCGCTGCAGTGTGTCTCTTGATGATGGAGGAATAAAACTCTTAAACCTTCAGCTCGCCATGTCTCGCCTGAACTTATTTTGTTCCTCCACATTGCATACGAACAGAGAGCCCTAGGGGGACAACCAGAACAATGACTATTGTTATTCATCCCCAGAGGAGGGAGAGGAAGTCTGGCGCCAGTTAATCACGCGATTGATATGTATTGTCTGATATGTATATCAATATGTAAATGTGCCATGCATTGTCTCTTGTCTGTATAAAAGAGCTGACTTTACATGCCTCACTAGCACACACACAGCACACAGCGCTGCAGTGTGTCTCTTGATGATGGAGGAATAAAACTCTTAAACCTTCAGCTCGCTGTGTCTCACCTGAACTTATTTTGTTCCTCCACACTACCGGAGTGGTGGCTCAGTCGGTAGAGCTCCGCCCCATACCCTGGAGGCAGGGGTTCAAATCCCGGCCGGGTTATGCTGAAGACCGTATAAAAGCGGAACTGCCGTCCAGCTTCGTGCTCAGCAATAATGGAATGGAGGAGGGAAATCTGTGGCGGCGCCTTGCATGGCAGCGGCCCTCTGATTCTACATATGGGGTGTGTGTGATTAACACTATAGATAGGAAAAACACAATTTCGTTCTACTGTACATGATTGGTTGTATGGTTGAATGACAATAAAGCGTGATAAACTTATTCTTTTCAAACCCTTTGCATGGATCTCATTGAGCTAAGTAAGTGTGAAGGCAAAAATGTTGTTTAGAAATTATTGACATACTAACTGAATAGACAAAGGCTCTCCCTTGCATTAATCCAAATACTGCTATGGATTGCAATAATCTAAATACTGCTATGGTAACACTGAAACCTTTAACCGAAACAATATCAAGATTTAAAATAGCTGAAAATGATTCACTTAGATAATGGAATGCAATTAATGGAATGCACTTTGTAAATCAAATCAAATCACTTTTAGGTACAGTACACAAATTGTTGGTACCCAACATTTACCTAGGAAACCATTTAGCTTACCATCAACAATCTACAGGATCAGCATAATGCACCTATAGCATTATGAAGGATGGATTAGGGAAATAGTGACAAAGAAAAATTGGAATATTGTAAATGGCAAACCCTACTATTGAAGCCATTTAACTTAGGTGATGAGGAAGGGTTTCTGGTTGATTACATGCAAAGAATGACAACTGACAGAGATGTTATCCATACTGCCCTTCCCAGGAGGGACCATGTGACGAAGGAACCGTGGGAGGTGCACCCATCTTTTGGCCGAACCAGGGGATCTGGTCATCAAAGAAAAACTGGACCAAAACTCCTTGGCAAGGACAAAACAAAGGGTATCCTGGCAACGCCAACAGCTGTGAAAGGCAAAGGATGTGACTCTTGGGTGCATCTAACGTTTTACCCCACTTGGAACCCTCAGCAAGAGACTGTTTAATACACATTACATACTCATTAAAAAAAAAAAAGACCTTCAACAAGTGACTGTTTAACTGTTTCTCTATACAAGTTTCGGCTGACGGCCCCCTGGCCCAGTAACAGCTTTTGCATAGCGAAGCAGGCTGTTTGTTTATCATGGCGAGGCAAAAATGCAAGGGAAAGAAAGGTGCGGTTGGTGTTGTTGCCTTTTTCATCCTCATCATCCTCATAGTAACACTTTTGTTTTGGTTATTTTTAAGTTGTTTTAAGTTGTTTTTAGGATGAGGACCAGGACCCAGATGACGTCACGCAGGTGCAGCTGGCACCAGAGGTCAACAATCCGGTGGTCCCAGATCCAGCTGAGGCAGACCAGGACCAGGGTGATGAGGTGTCGGAGTCCAGTTCCAGTGACCGGGAGGGACCTGACGAGTTTCCTGCTAAAACGTATCCTTCAAGAATAAGAAAACAGCCATTGAGATTTACTTATGATAAGTTAGGCCAACCTTGCACTTCATCTGTCTAGAACAAATGTGTAGAAGCTAAAGATAACCACTGTTCAGACATGAATGTTTTGAAAAGTAACTTGGTAGTTAGTGTGATGGCTGATAAAAAAGAAAAAAAGGAAAAAAAATTTAAAAAAGAAAAAAAGATTTTCAGTGTGTTACTAAGGCACAGGCATTACACAAAGGTTTATTTGGTAGGCTATGACTAGATTGAGTACCCTTACTCTCAGGAAAGATGCAGATACCCACCACGATGGATGGAGCGGTTGATGGTTATCACGCACAAAGACCTCTTCTGCAAACGTATTGCATGGAATAGGAGATACATGCTGTACTATGGACAATTACCAGTTTGCATCTTTATGGACTTTAATGAACTCTGACTCCTGTTTAGTAATACCCTACTTACATGAGATACATGATTACCAAAAGTGGACTGAAAGAGAAAAAAACAGTAGTTTTGAGAAAGGTGTAATGTCGGGACGACATTAAATTTTTGAGTGGCAAGTGTAGGAAAAAGTCAATTTTGGACAACCTCTAGTAAACCCCCAGAAAACAGTGTTGATTAGATGCTAATGGTTAATATAAATATTCCTAATAAATGTACCTAATAGACTATGATTTAATTATTAATGGTAAACAGGAGCATTTATAGGGAATGTGACTAAAGGAATGAATATGAACTGTTAGATGTAAACTGTCAGTGAAAGCAGTAGCGTTTCTACGCCAGAGGTGGCCACGCTCAGTAGTGATAAGACGCTGTACAGTATTAGAGAAGAGGAGAAGAAGAGTAGCGAATGTTCCAGAAAAAGAGTGAAAAGAGAAAATGGTGTTTAGCGATGTGCTGCGTAACTGTGTGCCGTGCTGTGTGAGCTGGTAAAGTCAATAAAAGCCGCTGCAAAGTCTGACAGCTTGGCTTCCTCATCCTTCCCCCCCCTTCGCCCTCCTGGGTGTAACAGTTGTATTTAGGGAAAAGAGGAGTTGGAGTAAATAAGTGTTCACTTCTTCCTTCTCCCTTTCGAGCATTGTATACTGTCACTTTTATTGCACTTGTCATTTGTTGTGTTTTGTTTTTTTTTTCACTTTTTTGTTTGAAATAAAGTATCTATCTATCTATCTATCTATCTATCTATCTATCTATCTATCTATCTATCTATCTATCTATCTATCTATCTATCTGTTGTTCTTGGCCCCAAACATGCTAGAAGTGCTCTTTTTAGCAAGATAGTAACACTAGATGGCATTGCACTGGCTTCTACGTCTTCTGTTAGGAATCTTGAAGTTGTCTTTGACCAAGATGTGTCTTTCAACTCTCATTTACAACAAACCATTAAGACCGCCTTCTTCCATCTGCATAATATAAGATAAGATAAGATAAGATAAGCCTTTATTAGTCCCACAACGGGGAAATTCCAGGATTGCAACAGCACAGGGATAGCAACACTCAGAGCAACAATCAGAAGGCAAGAAAAAAACAAGCAAGCAAGAGCGGCTAATATACATATGTACATATTACTATAAAATAAATATATACACACAGTGCAGAGCATTGTAGCTGGATGGAATAAATATATGAGTATATGAACACACAGTGCAGGGAAAAGCCAGTGTGAACACACAGTGCAGAGCATTGTAGCTAGATGGAATAAATATGTAAATATATAAACACCCACAGTACGGAGCATTGCAGCTAGGTGGAATAAATATGCAAGTATATAAACACACACAGTGCGGAGCAATGTAGCTAGATGGAATAATATGTAGATATATAAAAACACAGTGCGGAGCATTGTAGCTAGATGGAATAAATATGTAAATATATAAACACACACAGTGCAGAGCATTGTTGCTAGATGGGATGAAACAGCATAACCGTCTACTTAGTTATCCTACATGGTATGATTATGTGCCCATACATATTCTCACCCTCCATAGCGACCGGTATGTTTCTAGTTGTATGCCGGAGGAGACCATTGTGTAAGTCTATTGCATCTTTTGCATTCAAAAAACTATTAGTTTGTTACGTCTTTTTGCTATCTCTGCGAGCAGCCCTGCTTAGGTTGTACAGTCTGACAGCCGTTGGTAGGAAGGACCTACGAAACCTCTCAGTTGTGCACCTGGGATGATGTAGTCTGCTGCTAAATGAGCTCCTCAGTGCATCCAGTATGTCCTGCATAGGGTGGAACTCGGACTCCAGCAGAGATGACAGTTTAGCCACCGTCCTTCTCTCTCCTATCTCCTCCATCGGATCAAGGCGCTGCCCCAGGACAGAGCTAGCTTTCTTAATCAGTTTGTTCAGTCTCTTCCTATCGGCTGCAGTAATGCCACTGCCCCAGCAGACCACTCCAAAAGTGATGGCTGATGCCACCACCGTGTCATAGAATGACTTCAGCAGCGCCCCTTGTACACCAAAAGACCTGAGTCTCCTCAGCAGGAACAGCCTGCACTGTCCCTTCTTGTAGAGTGCGTCAGTATTGTGTGACCAGTCTAGTTTATTGTTCAGATGAACACCCAGGTACTTATAGGATGTCACCATCTCGATGTCTGTTCCCTGTATATTTACTGGTGCTGTGAGGGGCTGCCCATGCCTGCGGCAGTCCACCACCAGCTCCTTAGTTTTCCTCGCGTTGATCTGGAGGCAGTTCCGATGGCACCAGTCCACGAAGTCCTGGATAAGCCCTCTGTACTCAGCTTCATCTCCATTGGAGATGAGGCCAACGATCGCAGAGTCATCAGAGAACTTCTGTAGATGGCAGTGTGTTGTGTTGTGTGAGAAGTCTGCAGTATAAAGAGTGAACAGGAAGGGAGCCAGCACCGTTCCCTGGGGGGCCCCCGTGCTACTGATGATCGTGTCGGACACACAGTCCCGGGTTCTCACAAACTGAGGCCGGTTCGTGAGGTAGTCCAGGATCCATGATGACAGGTGCTGGTCCACCCCTGCTCGCAGCAGCTTGTCCTTCAGGATCATCGGTTGGATGGTGTTGAAAGCACTGGAGAAGTCAAAGAACATGATCCTCACCATATTCCCGGGCTTCTCCAGGTGGGACAGAGAACGGTGAAGGAGGAAGATCACCGCATCCTCCACCCCAATGCCATGCTGGTAGGCGAACTGGAGTGGATCCATCGCTGGTTCCACCAGGGGGCGGAGGTGAGCAAGGAGCAGTCTCTCCAGGGTCTTCATCAAGTGGGACGTCAAGGCCACCGGTCTGTAGCTGTTCAGGTCTTTGGGGTGGGAAGTTTTTGGTACAGGTACCACACAAGATGTTTTCCACAGCTGTGGTACCCTCCCCAGTTTCAGGCTCATGTTGAAGATATACATCACAATCCCACACAGCTGGTCTGCACAGGACTTGAGGAGCTTTGCGCTGATGCCGTCCGGTCCCGGCGCCTTCCTCGCTTTGATCTTCCTCAGCTCTGTCCTCACCTGGGTCTCGGTCAGGGTCAGGATGGGGGGCTGTGCGTTGGGAGTGGGGGGGTGTTGGTGGAGTGGGGAGTGGGCAGCAGGACTTGATTTCTTTAGAGGCAGCAGTGGTTGTTGTGCAGACAGGGGGGAGGGCGGTTGGTCAAATCTATTGAAAAACAGATTCAGGTTGTTCGCCCACTCCCTGCCCCCCGTGGCCTGGGGGGAGGTATTCTGGAGCCCCGAGATGGTTTTGAGGTTTCTCCAGACCCCGCTGATGTCGCTCTGTTGCAGCTTGTCCTCCATCTTCTTCCTGAAGCTGTCCTTGCCTTCTCTGATCTTTCTCCTCAGCTCCCTCTGTACGGACTTCAGCATCTCCCTGTTCCCCGACCTGAAGATCCTCTTCTTCTCTCTCAGAAGTGTTTTTATCTCAGGGTTGATCCAGGGTTTGTTGTTTGAGTGACGCCGTATGGTCTTGGTGGGAACGGATTTGTCCACACAGAAGCTGAGATAGCCCGTGAAGGTGTGAATGAGGCCATCGATGTCCTCACCATGTGGATCGCAGAGCTGCTTCCAGGCGGTGGCTTCAAAACAGTCCTTTAGAGTGTCCATTGTCTCCTCAGACCATAACTCCACAGTGTGCATGGCCGGAGGTTGTCTGTGCACTAGGGGTTTGTACACCGGCCGGAGATGAACCAAGTTGTGATCCGATCTCCCGAGTGGGGGGAGTTGTGATGAGGTGTACGCCTCCTTAGTGTTTGCGTAGAATAAATCCAGTGTTTTATTGTCTCTAGTGTGGCATGTGACATACTGGGTGAACGTGGGTAGAATGGGAGATAGTGAAACATGGTTGAAATCGCCTGAGATGAGGAGAAGAGCATCTGGGTGTTCTGTCTGCAGCCTGCTGGTTACTGAATGGATGACGTCACGCGCTGTCCCAGCGTTCGCCGTCGGATTTGCATAAACAACAATGCAGATCACGTGTGAGTGTTCTCTCGGGAGATATGTAGGCCTCATGCTAACAGCTAGCAACTCAATGTCTTTGCTGCAGTGTCGTTGTTTAACAGTGATATGTCCCGGTCTGCACCAGTTGTTGTTAACATACATTATCACTCCACCGCCCCTAGTTTTGCCACTGTCTGGTGTTCGGTCAGCTCGTATCATGTGAAAACCCTCCAGCTCAATGTTAGCATCTGTTGCTAGTTCAGTTAGCCACGTCTCAGTAAACAAAAGGAGAGAGCACTCCCGGTATGTGCTATCATAACGGGAGATAGCCGCTAGCTCATCTAACTTTCCCAGTATCGACCGTACATTTCCCATGACAACAGATGGAAGGGAGGGTCTGTACCTTATATTTTTTGTCCTCCGCCTTACTCCAGCCCGGCAGCCGCGGTGTTTTCGCCTCAGTTCTCTCGGTATGTCGAGTTTTTCCAATGGGACCGGGTGGCGGTTGAATGCTAGCAGCTCTTCCCTGCTGTATCGTATCCTGCTATAAACAGTGGCTCCGTCCACCGGCTCAGGAGACATTTGGGACGATCTGGGTGTCCGTGATATAAGTGGGGTGAAAAAAAAAGACGAATCAAAAGAGAGAGGAAGGGAAAAAGACTCGGAATCGAGCCGCTGTTGCAAAAGACAGCCTACTCGTGTGGCGCCGAGAGAAAAAAGCTGTCTAAAATATGTCTAAAATTAGGTCCATCCTTTCTCATAAAGATGCAGAGAAACTTGTCCACGCCTTTATCACCTCTAGACTTGACTATTGTAACTCACTTTTATCAGGTTGCCCAAATAAGTCCATAAAGTTTCTCCATCTCATTCAGAATGCAGTTGCACATATCCTTATGAGAACAGGGAGAAGAGATCACATTACTCCAGTCTTAGCTTCTTTACATTGATTCCCAATAAAATATAGAATTGAATTCAAGATATTGCTCTTAACCTATAAATGTCATGAGCGGCCTTCACAGACCGCAAATGAGACGCTGTAGGTGACCAGTGAGTTGCGTATTTATTAAACAATGACTAAAAGGTACAAAATGATGAGCCACGAGGGGCAAAACACAAGTAAGAACCAAGGCAAGGATACACTGACGATAAACACTGATAAAGGAATAAACTAACAGAAAGCAGAGAGGAGTCAGAGGATGACTGGAGCCGGGACATAGGGACTCCAGTCTAACGTTGGGGAGACCAGCATAATCCATAAACGAGGTCGCAGCCCCGAGCAAACAGGGCTGCTCCCTTAAATAGCGCTTGGCAGATTAACCAGCTGATGAAGGGTCATCAGCTGATTGGAATCCCGCCGTACAGCGGAGCTCCACTCTTGACAGCCGGAAGCCCCGCCAAGACACTGTCACAACAAAAGCCTGGAGGTGTGCCAGAGGAGAGAACGGGAGACTACTGCACACTGAGTGCAGACAGAGTCAGCACACGGACTGTGACAGTTGCCCCCATTCATGAAGCGGATTCCAGGCACGGTGTAACATCAAGACCCCCACCTGGAAGGTCCACGGGACTGCCCCAGGGAGGGAGGAGGGGGAAAAAGGCCAAGGCGGGCCAAAACCAGGAGAAATACAGAAAAATACAAACACGGGAAACTACAGAGCATGGGAAAACAAACAAAAAATACTCCATAATGCACACTTGAAAAAATAGGACAATAAATGCAAATAACCAGAGAAAAAGCCCTATAACCAAGATACACAGGCCCATAGGAAACAACGTGGCAACCACATATCATCCCTCAGACAGAGGAGGGGAGAGAGAGAAAAAAAAAAACATGCGCTAAAGAGCTGTGATAAATAAAGTTCACAATAGTTCAACACAAATAGTTCAGGGGGTCTTCCTGCATCCAGCATCCAGATCGCTGGCAGGGGAAAAAGGAAAGGTTTGGACGGCCTACCCCAGTCCCAGGCCAGGAAGAACAGTCCCTCTGGCGGCCGGACCAGATCGCCGAACCGAGAGTCTAGTTGGTCGGGTGGCCGACCCAGAACGCCAAACGGGCGAGGCAGTCTTCCAGGCGGCCGACCTGCGTCACTCAGCCACCAGGACCGCAGGGGAGAAATCAAAGACGGCTTCCCTGTAGAGGGGGACAGCGAGGGAGAGCCAAGCCGAATATGGGGAACCCCAACGGCACTCAGTGGAGAAGGATTGGGGGAAGGATGAAGGACCAGTCCAGCATCAGATGGCAGAGGATCTGCAGCTCCCTCACCGACCTCGAACCGAACTGGCGCTGCGCCCCTGCTGGACCCTGATCGGGTCAGTGATGCACCCATGACGGACCCCAATTGGGCCGGAGCAGCACCCACGACGGACCCCGACTGGGCCGGCGCAGCACCAGAGACTGCCTCTAACCCCGAACCTGGAACCTCCAGCACAGTGACCGGGATGGACTCCGCGCCAGTGACCCTGAACTCGAGTTCTGTCGCCGTCCAGGACTTCGACGATCCGGGTTCAGAAGGCAGAAGGACATCCTCTGGCTCCCACTCGGCTACGGCGGGCCCTGCAGCCGGCATGATGGTTCCCACAGCCTGAGGACCCTCCAACGCTGACGATCATGCCGACGACCCGCACGGCGTGGTGGCAGGAGATCCTCGACCTGCTAAGTCGGACCGCTCTTCCCTGGAGACCCGGGGACGCTTCGTCGTCGGTGCAGGCTCCAACTTGCAGTCCGCCCTCCTCCTCTGCCCCTGTCATAGCTGCGGTGCTGGAACCAGGCTCTCCAGGCCCACAGGCTCCCTCCTCGTCCGGCAGCATAGGCCTGGTGCTGCGGAATGCTCAGGGGAAGGAGACACAAAGGTGGCAGGTTCATCATTAATTTCTGCAGCAGGTGGAGGAAGCTCGGGGGGCTGTGAACCCCGAACTCCACCCTCGGGAATCAAACAAGGCAATCCACCCAATACAGGAAAAGAATGAATGGACACTTGCCTGATTCCCGGAGGGCTGATGGGACCCGCTGCAGTGGACTTGAATCTTCCCTTCCGCCACTGGATGGAAATGGACGACCCCCCGGGAAGATGAAGGGGAGCCTCTCGCACCGGATCAGGACCGGGAGCATCCGGTGACGGACTCGTAGCGCTCACAGCAGCTGGGGTGAATGTCGAGGAGGAGGGAGAAACAGCAGAGGCGAACCGGGAATGAGGAGCTGACGGAACAGCGGGGAGAGATGACCTGGAGGCGGAGGCGGCTGATTTACCTCTTCGGCGAGACACGGAGGCTGCAGCTGGCTGGGAGACAGAGTTTGTGTGGCTACCCGGAACTGGATCCGGACGGGGTTCTCGCTGAGGTGTACAATCTGCATGGAGACGACGTTTACTGGCAGAGGGCGAGGCAAAGGTGAGGTTAGGAAAACGCCGCTCCTGCACGGAAACAGAGGCGAGCAGGTCAGTGTATTCCGGATACTCACACAGTTCAGGATTCCTCTCCACCAGCCTAACTGCCGCCGTCACATGCTTCATGATCTGTGTGGGGTGGACGGCGGAGTGAGCTGCAGCCACTCTGTCCCGGATGGAAATAGCTGTCAGCTGTAACTTCTCTGGGGGAATCCCGACTGATGTCTCACTCCTTTAGGGATGACCCCTGGGTGGTGCGAACTCCTGGACTGGAACGGGGACAGGAATGGGATCCTGAAGCGAGGAGCGAGGGTGCCTTCTCTTCGGCTTCCTGTCGGAGTTTCCCTCCAGCCCACGGAGTCTCTCCGGGAGCGCAGAGATGTCCGCCGTCCTCGCCATGACTTCAGGGTGGTTGGAGTAGCGAGGATGGCAGTTAATGAGTGCCTCAGCAAGGTCCAGGTGCCGGTGTACATTGCTGGGAGTGTCATAGAGGCCAGCGGTGAAAAGAGTTCCATCAATATACTCGAGGGCCTCCACCAGCTCATAGCCCAGGCTCCGAATGTGGCCCCTGAGCGGCGACATTATCTCCCAGCACACAGGTACCCAGACAGGGAAAACAAGAAGTCCAAATTAGGCAAAACTCATGGTCACCGGCATCTCTTTTGGCTGCGACCTCCTGTCATGAGCGGCCTTCATAGACCGCAAATGAGACGCTATAGGTGACCAGTGAGTTGCGTATTTATTAAACAGTAACTAAAAGGCACAAAATAATGAGCCACGAGGGGCAAAACACAAGTAAGGACCAAGGCAAGGATACACTGACGATTAACACTGATAAAGGAATAAACTTACAGAAAGCAGAGAGGAGTCAGGGGATGACTGGAGCCGGGACGTAGGGACTCCAGTCTAACGTTGGGGAGACCAGCGTTATCCATAAACGAGGTTGCAGCCCCAAGCAAACAGGGTTGCTCCCTTAAATAGCGCTTGACAGATTAACCAGCTGATGAAGGGTCATCAGCTGATTGGAATCCCACCGTACAGCGGAGCTCCACTCTTGACAGCCGGAAGCCCCGTTGAGATGCTGTCACAACGAAAGCCTGGAGGTGCACCAGAGGAGAGAACGGGAGACTACTGCACACCAAGTGCAGACAGAGTCAGCACACAGACTGTGACAATAAGGCTCTTAATGGTATGGCTCCTTCTTACCTGCAAGAACTCTTAGTTCCCTATCATCCAACCAGAGCTATGCGCTCCCAAAAATCCAAACTACTAGTTACTACTAGTTAACTACTAGTTACTAGTTATCTAGAAGTAGATTGGGAGGTAGAGCTTTCAGCTATCAAGCTCCCTTTCTGTGGAACCATCTTCCAAGTTCAGTTTGGGAGGCAGACACTCTCTCTTTATTCAAGAGCAAGTTGAAATCTTTTCTCTTTGATACGGCCTTTAGTTAGAAATGCTGCCCCTGCTAGGCCTTCGCTCACATGTGCAGCCTGGCCAGGCTTGGTACTGGACTGTTTGGCTTTGAATGTTGTATTTGTATGTTTGTTCTGAATGTAGCTACTTAACCCAGCCGGTCGAGGCGGATGGCCGTCCTCTATGAACTATGGTTCCTCCCGAGGTTTCTGCCCGTTAAAGGGAAGGTTTTCCTCGCCTGTGTCACCGCAGTGCTTGCTCTTAGCGGTCTCTGCTGGGTTCTATAAACTAAGAGTGTGGCCTAAACCCACTCTTTTCTGTAAAGTGCCTTGGGATGACCGGTGTTGTGATTTGGTGCTATGTAAATAAATTGAATTGAATTGAATTGAATTGAGTTGATGCAGGAGAGAAAAAATATAAGTGAAATCTCTTGACAATGGAATCACAACATTCAATGGAAGAAGTTTAATTTACAACAATAGATTTGCAGGTATTTAAGAAAATTATGTGCTGGAAAAATATTTGCAGATTATTGTAAAAATATATATTGTAGAAGCTGGGTTAATCATCTCAGACTGGATGCAGAGGGTAAACAGAGAAGGACAATAGGTATTGAGATGAGAGAGATTATGGTGAGGTAGCAGGAAGAAGCAGTGGGGGGAGAAGGGTTGAATGTATTTTGATGCGAGATGTCATGTAGATGTGAGATGGGCGGTTGATATAAAAGGAGAGACCCTGGTGTATTGAGATATGCTTTTTCTGTGTATGACTGATGTGAGAGTGAATAAAGTTGTCTGCTGTGCAAGTCTGGTTTCCTTTATTTGCACTCCCCACACTGGTGACCCCTTGACAAATTAAGGAACACGAGGCAAGAACCCTGGAGTCGGCCCGGACGGGAAGCCCCAGCAACGCGGCAAGCATCCCAGAGATGGCCCGGACGGGAACCCCCAGTAACGCGTGCGCTGTTTCGGTCAAACTACCGGACTTTTGGCTGCACGTGGTCGTGCAGCCACATCAAGGCTCAGTTCGCTCTCCGGGGAATAATGGTAGATGACACCAGATATTACTATGTGGTTGCAGCGCTGGACGCTCGCACGTCTCAGCAAGTAGTGAGCCTGCTCCAACAGCCTCCAGCCCACGATAAATACGGGGCTTTCAAGGTCGCGCTGACTCGGACTGTGAGAGAACAGTGAGGCTCCTGAGGCGCTCCACGTTAGGAGATGGGTCGGCGGTCGAACTGATGGAGAAGATGTTGGCGTTGATGGGCACGGACGACGGGCATTCTCTGTTTGCCCACCTTTTCCTCCAGAACCTCCCAACAGAGGCAACAGCGGTTCTTGCCAATTTGCCGTTGCTGGCCGCGCATGACTACCGTGCGCTAGCCCAGGAGGCAGATCGGATCATCCTCACCACCAGAGCCCTCACAGTGAACGCGGCGGCGTTGGAACCCAGCGAGACGACCAGCGGAGGCGAGGAGCTGGCAACGGTAGCAGCAGCGGGGGCCAGGAAGCGCCAAAGAGAACGCTCTGTTTCTACCACCGCCGCTTTGGATAGAACGCACCCAGATGTGTGCCACCGTGCCAATTCAAGCGTTCGGGAAACGCCAAGGCCGGCAGTCAGTAGCAGCTGTGACCGCCGGTGAAGAGAACAAGCTGCTCTACGTGATGGACTCGCGCTCGGAGAGACGGTTCCTTGTAGACACCGGCTCCCAAAAGAGCCTGATCCTGCCATCCTACGCCAACCGGCTAGTGGGAGCTAGGCATTGAGTTTCCCAATCCTGGGAGCTGATTTTCTGTGTGCACACGGGTTGCTAGTCGATGTTGCTAACAGGCACATGGTTAATGCAATGTCTTTTTATTCTGTCCCCTGTACAGCTCGAGGGGCCGGGCCAATAACACAAGCCAACGCCACAGCTCCAGGCGGTAAGTTCCATACACTGCTCACTCAGTTCCCAGCACTCACGGTCCCAACGTTTTCGGCGGCCATCACTAAACACGGGGTGGAACACTTTATCACCACCACTGGGCCGCCCGTTTCTGCACAACCTCGGTGCCTGGACGCAGCTAAACTGGCCATAGTGCGCAAGGAGTTTACCAACTTGGAAAGGTTGGGCATCATCAGGCGCTCAAACAGCCCATGGGCATCCCCACTACACATGGTCCCTAAGGCCGAGGGATCGTGGTGGCCATGCGGAGATTTCCACAGGTTGAATAACGCCACAGCGCACGACCACTACCCAATTCCCCATATTCAGGATTTTTCCGTTCACCTCACCAGGGCACGCATTTTTTCTAAAATAGACCTGGTCCGTGGTTACCACTAGGTCCCAGTGCGCGCGGAGGACATACCCAAAACAGCAGTAATAACTCCGTTTGGCTTGTTTGAGTTTTTACGCATGCCCTTCGGATTAAAAGGTGCGGCACAGACATTCCAACGCATGATGGATGCGGTGTTGCACGATCTGCCATTTGTATTTGTCTACCTGGATGATATCCTGGTGGCCAGTGCATCCGAGGACGAACACGTAACCTACCTCAGGACGGTTTTCCGGAGGTTGGAAGAGCACGGGTTAATAATCAACCCGGTGAAATGCCAATTCGGCGTGACGGGGATTGACTTTTTGGGGCACTGCGTCTCACCGGAGGGAGCGATACCCTTGCCGGACAAGGTGTGCGCCGTGGCGAATTTTCCTTGGCCTCAGACTGTCAGGACGCAGCAAGAGTTTTTGGGGATGGTTAACTTTTATAACCGGATCCTTCCCCATGCAGCTCAGCTCATGCAGTCATTGTACGGAGCGCTCAAGAAATGGAAACTGACGGACAGAGTTGAATGGACTCTGGAGCGGGAGCAGGCGTTCTCTGAGGTTAAAACAGCCCTGGCAAACGCCGCACTGTTGGCGCACCTGGACCCGGTGGCCCGGATAACGCTCACTACTGACGCCTTGGATGTGGCCATAGGGGCCGTCGGTGAGCAAAGCGTCGCCGGTTCTTGGCAGCCGCTCGCTTTTTTCAGCAGGGCTTTGCGCGACAGTGAGCGTAAATATAGCGTGGGAGAGTTGCTGGCTCTCCACCTGGCCATACGCCACTTCCAGTTCTGGCTGGAAGGGCGTAGCTTCACCGCATTCGTGGACCACAAGCCGCTAACGTTCGCGATGGCCAAGGTTTTGGAACCATGGTCGGGCCAGCAGCACAGACAGCTGGCCGCGATCTCGGAGTTTACGACCGATATTCAGCATGTGTCGGGTAAACTGAATGTGGTGGCGAACTGCCTCTCAAGCGCAGTAGTGGGGATTGCATGGGGATAGATTATAAAGCTATGGCCGCAGAGCAGATTGGTGATGCGAACGTGTGCGTGCTCCAGTCTGGACCAACAGGGTTAATGCTGAAGAGCAGAGTATTGCAAGATGGCAGCCCCCCCAATCTGTGACATCTCCACAGGACGCCCGCGCCCGGTGGTCCCAGTTGCTTGGCGCCGCCGAGTTTTTGGGTCAGTTCATGCTCTGGCACACCCAGGAGTGCGCGCGTCAGTCAAAATGGTGGGAACGAAGTTCCTATGGTCAGGCCTGTGCAAACAAGTGAAAGAGTGGGTGGCAGCCTGCGTAGCATGCCAATGAGCCAAAGTACACAGACACACGAAGGCTCCTTTGGAGCCATTTCGTATACCGGCTAAGAGGTTCGACCATGTTCACGTGGACCTCGTGGGCCCCCTCCCGCCATTGCAGGGGTGCACGCACCATCTGACAGTGGTGGACCGCACCACACGCTGGCCAGAAGCAGCCCCCTGGCGGCAACCATGTCCGTGGACGTGGCGCGCGTTTTTTTGACGACATTGGAGGCACATTTTGGAATCCCGTCGGCCATCACGTCCGATAGGGGCCCACAGTTTGTTTCCGACCTCTGGTCCGCGATGGCCCGTAGCCTGGGTGTTGCAATTCATTGCACAACCGCGTACAACCCACAGGCCAATGGGTTATGCGAGCATTTCCATAGGTCACTGAAAGCAGCGCTCAGGGCTTCGCTGATGGATGCAAATTGGGTAGACCGGTTGCCGTGGGTTTTATTGGGGTTGCGTTCCACACCAAAAGAGGATTTGGAGGCTTCCCCAGCGGAGTTTGTTTTTTCTCAGCCACTGCGGCTCCCCGGGGAATTTTTGCCAGATAATCCCGTGCCGGACAACTGTCTGTCTCAGTGTTTGCAGCATAGTGCAGACACAGGCACGCTGCCGGGCCCGGCCCACCACTGTTTTCCACGCACTTTTGTGCCAAAAACTTTGAAGAACGCGGCGTTCGTGTTTGTCAGGCATGATGCCCACCGCCCCCCGTTGCGCCCACCCTACGATGGCCCGTTCAGAGTGCTGGAAACAGGGGAAAAACATTTTTTGTTAGACTTGGGGGGTCGTAGGGAGAAAATATGTATAAACAGACTTAAGCCTGCCTTTTTGGTGGCGGTCGAGCAAGTGTTGGCTAGGGCCCCTCGGCGTGGAAGACCCCCACTGAGAACTCCCCAGGTAAACGATTCATCAGAGCAGCCACACGGGAAAGTCGCCATGGCCCACCAGCAGACAGACACACCCCCAGGAGCCCCCCACCGGCACAGCAGTGCTGCGGAGGCGGAAAACCCCCGTTACAGCAGATACAGGAGGGGACTGAAGCCAAAAGGACATGAGGACTGAAACTCGGTCTGAGATATCTGGTGGGGGGGGGGGGTGTAGAAGCTGGGTTAATCATCTCAGACTGGATGCAGAGGGTAAACAGAGAAGGACAATAGGTATTGAGATGAGAGAGATTATGGTGAGGTAGCAGGAAGAAGCAGTGGGGGGAGAAGGGTTGAATGTATTGTGATGCGAGATGTCATGTAGATGTGAGATGGGCGGTTGATATAAATGGAGAGACCTTGGTGTATTGAGATATGCTTTTTCTG
The DNA here is from genome assembly GCA_020510985.1 of Pholidichthys leucotaenia. Lineage (NCBI taxonomy): Eukaryota > Metazoa > Chordata > Actinopteri > Cichliformes > Pholidichthyidae > Pholidichthys > Pholidichthys leucotaenia. The sequence continues at coordinate 72,601,904 of CM035838.1, forward strand.
TGTATGACTGATGTGAGAGTGAATAAAGTCGTCTGCTGTGCAAATCTGGTTTCCTTTATTTGCACTCTCCACAATATCATGTTTATAAGAAATAAAGTAAACTGATAAGGAAACAGAGAACTATGCAAATTTATGAGAAAAGTTCTAAATGTCTAAGGAAGGTCCAATTTATGCTGATGGAGCTTACTGTGGGACTCAATTTAGAATCTACTACAAAGACAAAACAGATTCTTACTCAGTAATGTAAAAAGGGAACACTTTAGGGAGCTCAAAGCAAAATAATTTGATAATAATTTGACCTTCCCTACGCGATTGATATGTATTGTCTGATATGTATATCAATATGTAAATGTGCCATGCATTCTCTCTTGTCTGTATAAAACAGCTGACTTTACATCTGTCACGGTGGCCCTCACGAGCCACCATAAGACGCCAACAAGTCACCGGTGAATTTGCAATGATGTTTTATTAAAGGACAAAGGAACAGAGGATAACACAAAGTAATGGAAAGGAACGAGCCTCGATGGGCTAAAACACACTATGACGAAAAACAGGATCACAACAGAGTAACTTACAATTGTAGACGATGGAAAGACCGCGTCTGAGCCGGGGGATGCCCGATGCGTCAGACCATGAGGAGTCTTGCCGGGAGTTTAACAGAGACTGCTGCATCGGGCTGCATTCATTGTCCGCCTTTTATGCCGGACGCTAATGAACCCTAAATGTAGCACAGCTGTTCGGCTTTGACAGCGGGAAGCTTCCTCGAGGGCTGTCACAATAAGAGCCCGGGGAGCCAGAGGGGAAACACTGCTGTCAAAGCCTGAAGGGGATGATGTATATTCCGAGTGCGGACAAGATTGGCGCTCGGATCATAACAGTATCTCCCCCTCGAGGGTGGGCTCTGAACGCCCAATGACACCCAAGCCCCGCCCCCCCCCCAGGGTGGGTGGAAGGGGGAACAGGCCGGGGGGGGGGGGGGGAGACAAAAAAAACCCCATGGCAACAGGAGCGCGCAGGCAGACAGAGGGGGGGAAAAAAGACGACGCTCCCATGCACAAATTGCAGCTAAGGCAGAATGATAGCAGGGCAAAATAACAGCAAACAGTAAATTCACAAAGACAGACCTCGATCAAGGCAGATTGAGGAAAAAAAACAACACAATTACAGGGTACGACAACAGAGAATACCAAATCCAAAAGGTAAAAATACACCAGCTGTTACAGACAATGAATGGACATTTGGCAGAGGAAAAAACGAACAAAAACACCGGCCAGGAAAGAGTGAGATGCACAATTACAAACACAAGACCCACCGCACATCCCAAAAGATTACCGACACAATGAAGATGAAAACCCGGGATGACAGCAGTCCTGGTTCTGTGGCATGAAGGCTGATAGTTCGGGGGGCTGTCCAGCATCAAACGGCCATATCGCAGGCAGGGGGAAAAAGGACAGTTTGGGCAGCCTACCCCAGTCCCATGCCCGGAAACACAGAATTTCTGGCGGCCGGACCAGGTCACCAAACAGACAGTCCAGTGGGTCGAGTGGCCAGCCCAGAGTGCCAAATGGGTGCGGCAGTCCTTCAGGCGGCCGACCCGCATCACTTAGCCACCAGGACCGCAGGGGAGAGAACAACAACGGCTTCCCTGCAGAGGGGAATAGCGAGGGCGAGCCGGGCCGAAAGTGAGGAACCCAAAAGGCACCTGATGGAGAAGACTTGGGGGGAAGATGAGGGTGATGATGATGAAGATGAAGATGAGGATGAAGATGAGCCAGTCCAGTGTCCGGTGGCAGGGGATCTGCAGCTCCCTCACCGACCTTGGATTCAGCTGGTGCTGCACCCGCAATGGACCCCGATTGGGTCACGGCTGCACCTGCTTCAGACCCCGACTGGGTCGGCGCCGCACCAGAACCAACCTCCAACCCTGAACCTGAAGCTCCTGGCACAGTGACCGGAATCAGCACCGCACCGGTGACCCTGGGAGAAGGCTCAGGAGAGAGAAAAGAACCGGGATCAGGATCACCGATAGCGCCAGAACCCGGCGGGACAGGCTTGGATGCAGCGGAGGGCTGCACCCGGCTCGACCCCCCAAGAGACAGGCAAAAATGCTCTAAAATGGAGAAGAGAAAGACAACACAGAGCACTTGCCTGATCTCGAGTTCCGACGCTGTCCAGGACTTCGACGATCTGGGCTCAGATGGGAGGAGATGGTCCTCTGGCTCCCACTCAGCTACGTCGGGCTCTGCAGCTGGCATGATGGTGTCCGCAGCCTGAGGACCCTCCAGCACTGATGTCCACGCCGATGACCCGCACGGCGTGGTGGGCGGGGACCCTCGACCTGCTGGACTGGACTGCTCATCTGTGGAGACCCGGGGATGCTTCATCATCGGCGCAGGCCCCAGGCTGCAGTCCACTCTCCTCCTCCACCTATGACGTGGCTGTGGGGTTGGAACCAGGCTCTCCAGAACCGCAGGCCCCCTCCTCATCCCGCGACGTTGGCCTGGCGTCGAGGACCACTCAGCTGAGGGAGACACAGGGTTTAATAATAGAAGCTACAGCAGGTGGTGGGAGCTTGGGGGACTGCGAACCCCAAACTCCACCCCCAGGAGTCAGACAAGGCAAACCACAATTATGAGGAGATGAGTGAACTTGTACTTGCCTGTCTCCCGGAGGCAGGATGGTGCCTGCTGTAGCGGACATTGCTCCTCCCTTTCCCCACTGGATGGTGACAGAGGGCCCCCTGGGAGGACGAAGGGGAGCCGCTCGTGATGGATCTGGGACGGGGCTCGCCGGAACAGGAATCCAGGCGCACACAGCAGCCGGAGAGGGTGTCGAGGAGGAGGGGGCGGCAGCCGAGATGAACCGGGCACGGAGCACTGACGGGACAGCAATAGAAGATGACCCGGCGGGAGAGGCTGCGGGGATTCCCTCCTGGTGAGACGTCGAGGAAGCAGCTGACTGTGGGGTTGAGACCTTGCAGCAACCCGGAACTGGATCCGGACGGGGTTCATGCTGAGGCTTAGAGTGGGTGTGACGATGGTTTCTTGCAGGGGGTGAGGTGAAGGTGAGGTCCGGGAATCTCCGCTCCTGTGCAGAGACAGAGGCGAGCAGTTCGGCATACTCAGGGAAGTCACTCAACTCAGGGTTCCTCTCCACCAGTCTGACTGCTGCCGTCACATGCTTAATTATTTGTGTGGGGTGAACAGCGGAATGAGCTGCCGCCACTCGGTCCTGAATGGAAGCAGCTGTGAGTTGTAGCTTCTTCGGGGGATTCCCGAATGACGACACTCTCCGGCGGGGATCACCCCTGGGCGGTGCGAACTCCTGGACCGGAATGGCGACAGGAATGGGATCCAGAAGTGAGAAGTGAGGATGCCTCCCCTTCGGCTTCCTGCCGGGGTTTCCCTCCAGCCCACGGAGTATCTCGTGCTGCGCGGCGATGTCATCTCTCCTCGTGCTGACTTCAGGGTGGTTGACGAAGCTGGGGAGATGATTCAGCAAGTCCTCAGCACAGTCCAGGAACCAGCGCACGTCACTGTGGAAGTCGAGGAGGGAGGTGGTGATTAGGGTTTCATCGACGTATTCGAGTACGTCCGCCAGCTGGTTGCTCTGGCTCCGAGCGTGGACCCTCCGTGACGGCATGCTATCAGCACGCAGTACACAGACAGGAAAGAGCAAAGTCCAATGCAAAAACTCACCGGTGACGGCGTCTCGGTGTGGTGCCTCTGTTTAGGCGTCCTGGCAGCAGTCTACCGTCACGGTGGTCCTCGCGAGCCACCATAAGATGCTAACAAGTCACCGGTGAGTTTGCAATGATGGTTTTATTAAAGGACAAAGGAACAGAGGATAACACAAAATAATGGAAAGGAACGAGCCTCGATGGGCTAAAACACACTATGACGAAAAACAGGATCACAACAGAGTAACTTACAATTGTAGACGATGGAAAGACCGCGTCTGAGCCGGGGGATGTCCGATGCATCAGACCATGAGGAGTCTTGCCGGGAGTTTAACAGAGACTGCTGCATCAGGCTGCATTCAGCGTCCGCCTTTTATGCCGGACGCTAATGAACCCTGAATGCAGCACAGTTGTTTGGCTTTGACAGCGGGAAGCTTCCCCAAACGCTGTCACAATAAGAGCCCGGGGAGCCAGAGGGGAAACACTGCTGTCAAAGCCTGAAGGGGATGATGTATGACCCGAGTGCGGACAAGAACGGCGCTCGGATCATAACACATGCCTCACTAGCGCACACACAGCACACAGCGCTGCAGTGTGTCTCTTGATGATGGAGGAATAAAACTCTTAAACCTTCAGCTCGCCATGTCTCGCCTGAACTTATTTTGTTCCTCCACATTGCATACGAACAGAGAGCCCTAGGGGGACAACCAGAACAATGACTATTGTTATTCATCCCCAGAGGAGGGAGAGGAAGTCTGGCGCCAGTTAATCACGCGATTGATATGTATTGTCTGATATGTATATCAATATGTAAATGTGCCATGCATTGTCTCTTGTCTGTATAAAAGAGCTGACTTTACATGCCTCACTAGCACACACACAGCACACAGCGCTGCAGTGTGTCTCTTGATGATGGAGGAATAAAACTCTTAAACCTTCAGCTCGCCGTGTCTCACCTGAACTTATTTTGTTCCTCCACACTACCGGAGTGGTGGCTCAGTCGGTAGAGCTCCGCCCCATACCCTGGAGGCAGGGGTTCAAATCCCGGCCGGGTTATGCTGAAGACCGTATAAAAGCGGAACTGCCGTCCAGCTTCGTGCTCAGCAATAATGGAATGGAGGAGGGAAATCTGTAGCGGCGCCTTGCATGGCAGCGGCCCTCTGATTCTACATATGGGGTGTGTGTGATTAACACTATAGATAGGAAAAACACAATTTCGTTCTACTGTACATGATTGGTTGTATGGTTGAATGACAATAAAGCGTGATAAACTTATTCTTTTCAAACCCTTTGCATGGATCTCATTGAGCTAAGTAAGTGTGAAGGCAAAAATGTTGTTTAGAAATTATTGACATACTAACTGAATAGACAAAGGCTCTCCCTTGCATTAATCCAAATACTGCTATGGATTGCAATAATCTAAATACTGCTATGGTAACACTGAAACCTTTAACCGAAACAATATCAAGATTTAAAATAGCTGAAAATGATTCACTTAGATAATGGAGTGCAATTAATGGAATGCACTTTGTAAATCAAATCAAATCACTTTTAGGTACAGTACACAAATTGTTGGTACCCAACATTTACCTAGGAAACCATTTAGCTTACCATCAACAATCTACAGGATCAGCATAATGCACCTATAGCATTATGAAGGATGGATTAGGGAAATAGTGACAAAGAAAAATTGGAATATTGTAAATGGCAAACCCTACTATTGAAGCCATTTAACTTAGGTGATGAGGAAGGGTTTCTGGTTGATTACATGCAAAGAATGACAACTGACAGAGATGTTATCCATACTGCCCTTCCCAGGAGGGACCATGTGACGAAGGAACCGTGGGAGGTGCACCCATCTTTTGGCCGAACCAGGGGATCTGGTCATCAAAGAAAAACTGGACCAAAACTCCCTGGCAAGGACAAAACAAAGGTTATCCTGGCAACGCCAACAGCTGTGAAAGGCAAAGGATGTGACTCTTGGGTGCATCTAACGTTTTACCCCACTTGGAACCCTCAGCAAGAGACTGTTTAATACACATTACATACTCATTAAAAAAAAAAAGACCTTCAACAAGTGACTGTTTAACTGTTTCTCTATACAAGTTTCGGCTGACAGCCCCCTGGCCCAGTAACAGCTTTTGCATAGCGAAGCAGGCTGTTTGTTTATCATGGCGAGGCAAAAATGCAAGGGAAAGAAAGGTGCGGTTGGTGTTGTTGCCTTTTTCATCCTCATCATCCTCGTAGTAACACTTTTGTTTTGGTTATTTTTAAGTTGTTTCCACTGACTATACACCGTAGAGAATTAAATAACACTAACAGCTGGACAAATTATCTGCTACTGCTAAAATGCAGCTACTACAGGCTGTTTCTTAAGGGAGGCTATATATAGAAATAACACTGCAAACATCACTTTGAATCACTCCTGTCATAACACTTATCACTCCACTGATTGGAAACATGATGACACTCCTTACTCTGCGAAGGCAAGGTTAATTTAATCAGGGAATTCCTCTTTTCTGAGGCGGTGATATTCTCTTTGGCAGCTTAACACTCTCTTAAGTGTGCAACAGCTTACAGTGCATCTCTCCCCTGTACTGCTACCTGCTTGACCAACGAAGTGAGCAAATGTTATACTAAGGATCTACATTGTTAAAGGGGGGTTGCTAGTCATTGGGCGTATCCACACCTGGCTAGAAATTGGGCAAGGTTGTGTACCCTGTTTTGGCAACTGACCATACCTTCGTCATGTCGGCAGGGCAGGTGGGCAGGGTGAAGAGAGATGCTTTCTTACCACATAATGCCATTTGGGGCACGGATGTACCAGGAGTGGGGTCCCTTCCTTCACTGTTTCCTTGAGTGAGAGTGGGCAAGAACACCTTATGGATTGAAACACTTAATTATAGGCTACAATTATTTGTAAAATTTATGACATAAAATAGAATGGTTCTTGGTCGATTAGCTGCCACCCGTAGGGGTGTGTACCCTGTTATAGGAGGTTATTGTTGTACTTACCCATGAAAATAATGCAGATGGTCATATTATTACTTTGGTTACACACAGCCTCGTTGCTCTGCAGGCAATGATAACAGAATTGATTAAGTAGTGATTCACTTCATGAAGAAGTCTCATCATGAACTTGTTAATGATTTGATCATTTGAAGTATGGTGATGAGGCTGGTTCATGTAAACTTAGTGATATGTCTTCATACAACTTCTGCAGATGATGAAGATGGTGAAAGGGGTGATACTAGCCTAAGGAGTATGAGGTTTGCAATATTGTCTAAATCTATTTTCAGTTTTTCCATATCGTATTCTACGTTGTTATTGGACACAGTCTAAAATTCATTTTGATTATATTGCACATTTTCACTTTTCATGATATATTCATACACATATTCTACACACGTTCCTTGTTTAAGTTTGAACCATCACATAAGTTTACACATAGCATGTAAATCTGTACACCTACATGTATCTTTAAATCATTATCCATTATTATTCAGTTTACTTTACTACCACTTTGTTTGGTTATTTTTCTTTTAATCATGATGCTTTAAGCATCAAGGGGGGAGTATGAAAATTCCATATTATCCATATTATTATTACATTAAACATGTTATAATTCCTTTGAGGGCCTGGTCCTCAGTGTTGGGCACTTTAGCAATTTCAGGTTAAACCCAATTTTATTTGCCATAGTTTATCGTCCCCCATCAACCTATTCAGAATTTTTATCCGAATTTGCTGATTTCTTAGCTGATTTAGTGCTGAAATCTGATAGAATAATTATAGTAGGGGACTTTAATATACATGTGGATGTAGATAGTGACTGCCTTAATGTGGCTTTTAATTCAATATTAGACTCGATTGGGTTTTCTCAGAAAGTAGGAAATTCTACTCATTACCTCCACCATACATTGGACCTTGTTCTGACATATGGCATAGAAATAGAAAATATTGTAGTGTCTCCTCATAACCTTGTACTGTCAGACCATTGTCTATTAACCTTTGATTTTACTATTCCTGACTATTTGGCTCCTAAAGAAAAATATTATCACAGTAGATGCCTCTCAGATGATGCTGTTTCCAAATTTATGCAGATTGTTTCCTCTATGCCATGTGTCAACACAACGGAAATAAGCAATAGACAGCTTGCTCCTTCTGTAATTGATAACATGGTGGATAGTCTTTCAGCTTCTCTGCATCAGGCTCTAGACTTGGTGGCCCCCTTAAAAAAGAAAAAGTCTAATCAGAGATTTTTAACTCCTTGGTTCAACACAGAAACTCGTAGCTTAAAACAGAAGACTCGTCAATTAGAAAGAAAATGGCGCTCTACTAATTTAGATGAAATCTATTTAGCTTGGAGAAATCATCTTCTAATTTATAAAAAATCTCTTAGAAAAGCTAGAACGAGTTATTACTCTGCATTAATAGAAGAGAACAAGAATAATCCCAGGTTTCTTTTCAGTACTGTAGCCAGGTTGACAAAGAGTCAGGACTCTGTCAATCCTAGCATCCCCTTAGAGCTTACTAGTCAGGACTTTATGAACTTTTTCAATAATAAAATTTCATCCATCAGAGATAAAATCAATCAGATTCTTCCCACAGTTAACTTAAATACTGTAACTATTACAACTCCTTCTATTGATGTCTGTCTTGATGAGTTTACTCCAATCGACCTTTGTGAGTTAGACAAAATAGTTTCCTCATCCAAACCTTCAACTTGTCTTTTAGACCCTATTCCTACCAGGTTATTTAAAGAAGTCTTCCCACTTATTTGTAGCTTTATTCTTCATATAATCAATTCTTCATTAACTTTAGGCCATGTACCGCAGGCTTTTAAAACAGCTGTAATTAAACCCTTACTCAAAAAGCCAACGCTAGATCCAGGAGCTTTAGCTAACTATAGACCAATCTCTAATCTCCCTTTCATTTCAAAAATCTTAGAAAGAGTTGTTGCTACGCAATTATTTGACCACCTGCAGGGAAATGGTTTACTTGAAGAGTTTCAATCTGGGTTTAGAATCCATCATAGTACTGAAACAGCCTTAGCGAAGGTCACTAACGACCTTCTCATTGCATCTGATAATGGACTAATTTCTGTACTTGTCCTTTTAGATCTTAGTGCAGCTTTTGATACTATTGATCATAATATTCTACTTGATAGATTAGAACACTATGTTGGACTTAATGGAACTTCGTTGCAGTGGTTTAGATCTTATTTATCTGATAGGTTCCAGTTTGTTCATGTAAATGATGAGTTTTCTTTCAGCTCAAAGCTTAGTCATGGAGTTCCACAGGGATCTGTGCTAGGCCCTACTCTTTTTAGTTTATATATGCTTCCGTTAGGCAACATTATTAGAAAGCACTGTATACATTTTCATTGTTATGCAGATGACACACAATTATACCTGTCAATGAAGCCAGATGATACTAATCAATTAGCCAAGTTAGAAGCCTGTCTTAAGGAAATCAAAGCTTGGATGACTTGTAATTTCCTGCTATTAAATTCAGATAAGACTGAAGTCTTTCTTGTTGGTCCAAAAAACCTTAGAAATTCCTTTCCAAATCAAACTTTCAGTTTGGATGCAGTTACTCTTTCTCTTAATAGCTCTGTGAGGAACCTTGGAGTTATTTTTGATCAGCATTTGTCCTTCAATTCACATATTAAATTTGTTTCTAAGACTGCCTTCTATCATTTGCGTAATATTGCCAAGATTAGGAGCATCTTGTCTCAGAGTGATGCTGAGAAGCTGATCCACGCTTTTGTTAGCTCGAGATTAGATTATTGTAATTCTTTATTATCAGGCTGTCCTAAAACATCTTTAAAAAGTCTTCAGCTGATCCAAAATGCTGCAGCAAGAGTTTTAACAGGTACTAGAAAGAGAGATCATATCTCTCCGGTTCTGGCCTCCCTTCATTGGCTTCCCATAGAGTTTAGAATTAAGTTTAAAATCCTTCTTCTTACTTACAAAGCTTTAAACAATCAGGCTCCTTTTTATTTAAAAGATCTGATACTACCGTATCATCCTAACAGAGCACTACGCTCCCAAAATGCAGGATTACTTGTAATACCTAGAATCTCCAAAAGTACAATGGGAGGCAGAGCCTTCAGTTATCAAGCTCCTCTCCTGTGGAATCAGCTGCCAATCTGGATTCGGGAGTCAGACTTGATCTCTGTTTTTAAGAATAGGGATAAAACCTACCTTTTTGATATAGCCTACAATTAGGGAGGGATCATGTGTTTCTGAACCCTCCCTTAGTTATGCTGCTAATAGGTTTAGTCAGCCGGGGGACCTCCAGTAATGCACTGGGCCTCACTCTTTTCCTCACTCTCTATGAAATATTTTTTTTTTTGCTGGTCATTAACATTTGTTTGTTCTCTCCCATAGATTGAGTCCCCATCGTGCTGTTTGCTCTCTACATGTCTGTTCTTTTCTTCTTCTCTATCCCCTCACCCCCCAGCCAGTCGCAGCAGATGACTGCCCCTCCCTGAGCCTGGTTCTGCTGGAGGTTTCTTCCTGTTAAAATGGAGTTTTTCCTCTCCACCGTCGCCAAGTGCTTGCTCACAGGGGATCGCCTGATTGCTGGGGTCTTTCTGCAACTGTGGGGGTCCCCCCTTCAGTTGATAGTGCTATGAGATGACTGTTGTTGTGAAATGGCGCTATATAAATAAAGTTGAATTGAATTGAATTGAATTGAATTGAACATTATTATTCTTATATTATTCCATGACTTTCCCATTTCATGTCTGATGTTTATAAGTGCATTCCATGGAGAATAAGATCATATATTCCTTTCTATTATTCTTTCATATTATATGTCTGATATATTTTTGGTGTGTTTCTGTGAGCAATTATTGTCTATCTGTGACCTTCAGTGGTTGTGCATGTGAGTGCTGAGACTGCAGGTCAGCAGAGACATAAAGGATGACCTAGATAATCTCTCTCTTTTGTTTTGTTAACCTGCTCTGCTAAGTTTCTGTGACCAGGAATAGATTAGATTTATAGACACTTAGACTGCCTTCAGGAGATGTCTCCAAGAACCCTCAAGGACTTCTCCCCCTTGTTTATTTATCCTGAAGGGCTATAAATACCAGACTCAGAAAATGTATGGTCAGAGATTCGGTGTGTGTGGACTGAAGGCCATGATCATGTAATCTCTCCCCCAGTGGCCATGGGGTAAATAAATATACTTACATTCAAATATTCTGCCTGATTTTTGACTCAAAATGATTATGCTGAAATTATTCTATCACATTATTCTATCTGCTGAACTGGGACCAGCTTGAGCAGCACATCCAGCTGCTTCTCAGTGAGGCAGCATGGCCAGTGTGTGACCCATTCTAAGTTTTTTTTTACAGTTTGAATTTTGCACATTCTAAATACTCTGGAATTGTAAATGAAGCAAACACATTTTCATGATTTTCTATTTTGTCTGTTAACACACCAGTGGGAAAGAGTCAACAGTACAAACCATTTATCAGTGATGTTGAAAATAATGGCTCATTTTTAAGAAAAAGTAACCAAAAACAATTATTTTATTTACTGAAGACTGTACTGCTGGATGTGCCAGTGCAGAAGACACTGCACACTTTAGTGATAGTACCAGTATATGGAGGAATTCTGGGCCATATTAGCATCTGGATTTCCTAATAATGGGTTAGGGCAGGGGTGTCCAATCATGTGCCATGGAGGGACAAGACCCTGCAGGCTTTACCTGCAACCAGTGTCTTCAACAGCAGATTCCACTGAATTTCTTCCACTGACTGTTGATCAGTGAGACCACCTGCTGAAGAACCTGCAGGGTCTTGGCCCTCCATGGCACATGATTGGACACCCCTGGGTTAGGGTTTAATGGGATTTAACATTTTAACACAAATTGCCTTATGGCTCATAATTCTGTTGACAGACTTACACCAAACCAAAAGTGATTTCTCAAGCTGTTGGATTGTTCTTAGATAGCTTTTCCAATCTTTTACTATTTAAATTGTGTCACCTGGTGGTAACCGTCACACATAAAACAAAAGTGGAGACAAATCTGCAAAAAATACTACATGGATACATGTATAGTACATTGTTGATGCAGAGAATATATATATTTCTACAGTATCTACCTGCATCTATCCAGTAAATCAAGTATTTTCCAGGTAACCTTATGACTGCATTATTTTAATTGCTTTTAATCTTAGATCAAGTTTGTTTCGGCCTAAAATGTATTATAATTGTTAAATATACAGTATCTTATTATACCTAATTCAGTACTGTTTACCTGTTGAAATATATATTTTATGGTTAATATAACCCCATAACTACAACCTGGCGATAAAGTTTTGTCAGCTGAACAGTTTTTGCCATGACACCACCACAGACTCAGTGCTGCTGTAGCCGCTGTAGCCACTGCACTTGTGAAGCTGGGGTGACATCAGTGAGATCCTGTGTTGAACAGCCCAGACCCATGATTTGAAGCGGTAATTTTGCCACAAGAGACCCATCTGAAACACACACACAACATGCATATTATAGTACCTAATAGCGATAACTTGCAGACATTACAATGTAGTACAGCGGACTTAAAGCAAACTAGCATTAGCAATCATTACTTTACCTTCATATGTGATGTAGTTCATATCCTCATGTCTTCGGCTCAATGGCTTCCTAAATGCTCCAGTACATTTCCAGTGTTTCATCTCGCTGCCTGTAGCCTTGTCTGGCTGTTACTTTTTGCCTTTACTCTGACAAAAAGCCAGACATCGAGCAGTCGACTCGTAAATCGCCATGTTGTGTCTGGCTTGTGTCATGTGTTTTACGCCACGGGAGTGTGGCACCACCTTGTTGTAAAAAAAATCCCACCCACTCCAAGCGGTACTCAGCTGTAATGGAAACAAAAACAACCTGGGCTGTGTAAAGCTGTGTAGAGGCGTATAGGGCTGAGTGGGGACTAGTGGAAAAGGGCCTTAATGACATGGTTTGTTGACCCAGTGAGCAGACTCAGAGACCAAAGTAGATACAATTATCTTTATTATAATAATGTGGAGCGTGTGAATGTGTGGGTGTGTGTTCTTGCTGCAGCTGGGGGTGAGCAGAATGCTGTTAGACCTGGCAAACCTAGGGACAAACAGAGGCAGGATGGTTAATGGCCTCACAGCTGGGAATGTGCTGGTTAATCTGCAGCTTACTGTTTGTAGAGATGTAGCGATGCTCAGGTTAGCACGGCGGCTATGACCAGGAGGACAGTGTCCACAGAGCCCGTTGCAGCGTGTAGATGGTGGAGGTGTAGTTCGTGAGAGGGTGAGGTTCAGTCCGCCGCCAGGTGGGACAGGGTCCGCCGCCATGGAGCTCCACCTGTGCACAGGGGACTGATATGGAGATGGTGAGGGAAGGCTGAGGCTTACTTGCGTGGTGGAGAGTTTCCTTCCAAGCGCAGGCAGGTTGTAGGTGGACAGCAGGGAAGCAGTCAGGCTGAGGCTACGGTCTCTGGAATCAAAGAGGGCGTGCATGGTCTTCGTGGAATAAGACAGACGACTCCGCACGGATTCCAGGGCAGCGTGGATTATATAGCCCCAGCCGTGATGAAAAACAGGTGTGTGCGCAGCTGGAGAGGATAATCACATCCAAGCAGGCCATCACACTTAATTTCCCAGTTTGGGATCAAATCTATCTATCTATCTATCTATCTATCTATCTATCTATCTATCTATCTATCTATCTATCTATCTATCTATCTATCTATCTATCTATCTATCTATCTCCCTGTGTGTGTGTGTGTGTGCGTGTGTGTGTGTGAAACCATTAACCCATCACATGTGTACAGCGAATGTGTGACCACATACACTGTGAGGCCGTCTTTACTTCAGAGGGCTGCTGGAGATCAAACACTGGTCCTTTCATATGGTTTGCATTAGATTCAGTCTTCATGTTTCATCATAAACTTCAATAAAGTGACACACATACACACTTGCTTACTATGTCAGGGATGGGTTTATGTGAGCAGTGTTTGTTATGATGTGTGTCACACTATCAGAGTGTTTTATCAGTGTATACGTCTGACAGTTTGACATGATGGTGTGGTTATGTGTGTTGTGGTTACGATAAATGTGTATTTGTGTGTGTGGTTGTGGTTGAGAACATTTTTTCCTGGACTGCTGACCCATAAGTTATGAGAGGTTGTGAGTTAATGGGCCCATCCACTATCCAGAAACATACTCTCTCTCTCTCTCTCTCTCTCTCTCTCTCTCTCTCTCTCTCTCTCTCTCTCTCTCTCTCATTTTTGAAGTGTGCAATAAAGGGATTTTTTAAAAACTCTCTCTCTCTCTCTCTCTCTCTCTCACACACACACACACACACACACACACACACACACACACACACACACGTACATGGACACTATGTGTAAGGCATTACTAGTTTTAAGTAGGTATTGCCAACACTCATTTGGTAATTCTGTCTGGTTTGCAGCTTTGTTTCAGATGTGTGATTCACTAATAACAAAAATAAACAGGTTGTGATCAAGATCAAACAGTTGCATAAAAATAATAAAAAGCACTTTCATAAAACAATTATCATGTAGACATTGCTTCTTTAAAAAAATATCATTCTTTTGGATTTTTTTTTTTTTAAACTCAGCTTGCTTCTGTCTTGACTACAGGTATCAGAAAAGAAGAGGCCACCAAATCAGTAAATTATCATCTCAGATCATCTTGGCCTAGGTATAAGCAACACTGTCAGTTGGTGGGCCACAAGCATCGTATTCAAGGTACAGTTTGGTTATCCAAACATTTGTGTTAAAACACAGTCTGGTGGATACACAGCAGGGAAAATAAGTATTGAACATGTTAAAATTTTCCTCATTAAAGATATGGATGGAGCCACTGACCTGATATTTTCACCAGATATCAGTAGCAACCAAGTAATCAATACATACAAAGAAATCAAGGCAACTGTGTTCACAAAACAAGTTACATTTAATGAAGTGGAATGACACAGGGAAGTATTGAACACATGAAGAAAAAAAAGGCATAGAAAGCCAAAAACAGCTGAAATCCATCAGAATGTAGGAAGTCATCTCATCCCCCATCAGTGCAAATTAAATTTCAGCTAGTTAACACTTGACTGATAGCCTTTAAAAAGGTCTGTGAATATCAGATTGTCACACCACAAAGAACTTAAGATTGGTAGAAGCAAAGAGCTCTCGCTAGACCAGGGATGGTCAGTGAGGGCCAGTCCACTGCAGATTTTCTGTTCCACTCAGTCTCTTCGGTAGGTGTTTGTACTGATGAGCTTCAAGGATTGCTAATTAGAGAAAGCAACTGCTGAAGAGACTGTGTGGAACAGAAAACCAGCAGTGGAATGGCCCTCCATGGCACATAGTTGCCTATCCCCACAGGGATAGGGCAACAGGGGCAGGCCACAGTTTGTCCGGCTGGGCAGTGTCTTATCTGATGTGGTGGTTAGTAATATGGGAGCTCCACAGGGGACTGTACTTTCTCCTTTTCTCTTCACGTTATAAGCCACTGACTTTCAGTACAACACCGAACCCTGCCACTTGCAGAAATTCTCTGAAGACTCAGCTGTTGTTGGGTGTATATGAGGGGGAGAGGAGGGGGAGTACAGGGCACTGGTAGACAGATTTGTTGAGTGGACCGAGCAGAATCACCTGAGGCTGAATGTCAGCAAGACCAGAGAGATGGTGATTCACTTCAGGAAGAAGAGGACACCTTCACAGCCATTGCAGATTGGGGGGAGGATGTAGAGGTAGTGGAGGACTATAAATACCTGGGTGTCATGATCAGCAACGGACTGGACTGGAAATCCAACATTGATGCTGCGTATAATAAGGGGATGAGCAGACTCGTCTTCCTGAGGAAGCTGAGAGCCTTCAACATGTGCAACAGGATGCTGGAGCTTTTCTACCAAGCCGCTGTCACCAGTGTCTTCTTTGCTGCTGTCTGTTGGGGTAGCAGTATCAGAGCCAGTGACACCAACAGACTTAACAAGATTATCAAGAGGTCTGGCTCTGTAATTGGTCTCAGGCTGGAGACTTTTGAGACTGTGGTGGAGAGGAGGACACTAAATAAACTGCAATCCATCATGGACAATCCTGATCACCCCCTCCACCACACACTGGACAGACAGTGGAGCAGTTTCTCCATCAAACTGCTACAGCTTTGCTGCCGAATGGCTAAGTGCAGGAAATCTTTCATGCCACATGCCATTTCACTGTACAATAACTCACTCTAATGTTGTTTTCTGGTCATAACTATGCTGCCATACTACACCTTACAGTCTAATTGGCACCTCACATTTCACCATGCACTATGATGCATATGAGTTTCTATCAGTTTTACTTTCTGTGGGTAATCCCTTTGTCTATTATGCTGTGTGTGTTTCTGTCATTTTGGTCATCTACTGTCATGCTGCTGTTAAAGTACATCTATCTATCTATCTATCCATCTATCTATCTATCTATCTATCTATCTATCTATCTATCTATCTATCTATCTATCTATCGATCTATCGATCTATCTATCTATCTGATGATGATGATGAGAAGGCATACAGGGCGGAGGTAGAGAACTGGTGCCAAGCAAACAACCTGGAACTGAATGTCCAAAACCCCAAAGAACTCATACTTGACTTCAGGAAGAACAGACAGGACCCCACCCCCCCATTAATTAATGGGGGAGGGGTAAATAATCAGGGCAGCACGGTGGTGCAGTGGTTAGCACTGTTGCCTTACAGCTAGAAGGTTCCTGGTTCAAATCCCCAGGCTGGCAGGGGTTGGAACCTTTCTGTGTGGAGTTTGCATGTTCTCCCTGTGCTGCGTGGGTTTATTCCGGGGGCTCCGGTTTCCTCCCACAATCCAAAGACATGCATGTTAGGTTAATTGGCTGTTCTAAATTGTCCCTAGATATCTGTTTCCTATAGGCCTTTAGAATAGAGGATTAGTATTAGTGAAAGCACTTTGAGTGGTCTTTGTGACTAGAAGAGCGCTATATAAGTGCAGGTTAGTTAGTTAGTTAGTTAGTAATTAATGACAACTGCATGGAAAGCATCCCCGCCTTCAGGTTCCTGGGCACCTACATCTCTTCTGACCTCTCCTGGACTGTCAACACCAAGGCCCTGGTGAAGAAAGCCCAGCAGTGGCTGCACTTCCTCCATGTCCTGACGAAGAACAACCAGGACCAGAAGCTGCTGCCGGCCTTCTATCATTGTTCAGAGGAGAACGTGCTCACCTACTGTCTGGGTATGCGGTACGCCTGCTCCACAGCTGAGAACAGGAAGGCTGTGCAGAGGGTCATCAACACCGCCCCAAAAATTATCAGCGGCCCTCTGCCCTCCCTGGAAGACATCTCCAGATCCTCCTGTCTCAGAAGAATCAAGGCCATCACAGGAGACCGGTCACATCCTGCCCACCACCTTTTCAACCTGCTTCCCTCTGGACGACGGTTCACATTGATCAGGTCCTACACCTCCAGACTGACAAACAGTTTCTTCTCCTGTGATATCCTAACTGCAAACAGTTAGAGGTCCCACCCCTGTCCCTCCAAACGCTCACATGCACAGAACTGAGGACCTTTTAATTATCCCAATAACTCACCTGTCTTTGCAGTCCTCACATTCATGTATATTGGCCCATCCATGAAACCACTATTACATATACTAGTACATACTCGTGCATACCTGTCTATGTCCGTAGAAACCAAGTATAAGCAAATATTTCTGCATGCCCATCGCTGAAGGATCTCCTCCTGTGTCAGATGGCTGTGTTGTTCACAGTCATGCCTGCCGAGTACTGCTCGAACCTAAGGTGTTTCATCTTCACAGCATCTTTTCTGACATGCAGCAGTTCTCCTCACTGTATTGCTCTCCATCTGGTGGGTCTTCTTCTTCGTCTTCTTCTTGTTTGTTCAGACCACTGGTTGAGGGATAGGTGCATCGTAATTCCAGTTCATGGACAGGATCCTGAAAATCGATCTGAGCAAGAAGTGGCTTTCGACTCTGTTCAGGAAGACCCGTGCATGCCCGTAGAAACCAAGAAACTGGAGCACCCAGAGAAAATCAGCGCTTTGCATGGCATTTTACACATTTGTAGTGTAGACTACCATTCTTCAAGGTTACACATTTTTACTGTGTCAGCACCTCTTTAAAAACAATACTGCTCAGAAAGCAACGCATTTGCTTAGTTTCTTCATCTTGAGCAAGAATACGAAGACAGCTTGATCTGCCAACTCTGCTTGTGGCAACGTAGAATTGGCCATGGCTGAAGAAATGTCTTGTGTAGGAAGCACCAACACACTGTAAAGACTGGCTCTGTGACTTATTCACAGTCATGGCAAAGCAGGGTCTTACTGGAAACTGTTTACGTCGCAAGGTGAATGGAAACATGTTGTCAGATGGTGTGAGTGTGATAGAAAGCAAGCATGTCAGCACTCATTCAGTGATGCCTACCTTTGAGTTTTGATGGTGTCATAGTGACTCCTATGATCTGTGATGATGTCATAGGGAGTCATATGATTGTGAGTCATGCCTGCATTTGATCTTGGAAGCTGGCCTATGCCTTATGATCTTTGATGATGGCTTAGCGAGTCATGTGATGCCTGCATTTGATCCTGGTTTAAATGAGTGTGTCCTATTCTTAATCGGGTGATGAGTATCTGTTGCTTTGTGTTTCTGGCAACTCCAGAATTATTGCTTCGAATGGGTGTGCTTTAACCTGCTGTGTCCTATTGTGTATATGATGACATAGTCCGTTTGTCTATAAGACGACATCATGAGTCCTGATGGTCTGTATGACATCATAAAGGCATCATCGTTTTGTCTATCCTGATGGTCTATATGACATCATAAAGACATCATAGGAGCATCATAGGCTGTCCTATGATGCAGAGTCATCATAGGGACATCATAGGCACATCATAGGCCATCCTATGATGTCCTATGATCGTGACAGACAGACAGACAGACAGACAGACACACACACACACACACACACACACACACACTACCGTTCAAAAGTTTGGGGTCACCCAGACAATTATTTTGTGTTTTCCATGAAAAGTCACACTTATTTACCACCATGAGTTGTAAAATGGCGGTGGAAGGAATACTTTGAGGATCTCTTCAATCCCACTGATACGCCTTCCACAGAAGAAGCAGGGTTTGGGGACGAGGGGGATTACTCGCCTATCACAGGGGCTGAGGTCGCCAAGGTGGTTAAAAATCTCCTTGGTGGCCGGGCCCCGGGGGTGGACGAGATTCGCCCTGAGTACCTCAAGGCCCTGGATGTTGTTGGGTTGTCATGGTTGACACGCCTCTGAAACATTGCGTGGAGGTCGGGGGCAGTGCCTTTGGCATGGTAAACCGGGGTGGTGGTTCCTCTCTTCAAAAAAGGGGAGCGGAGGGTGTGCTCCAACTTTAGAGGGATCACACTCCTCAGCCTCCCTGGGAAGGTCTATGCCAAGGTACTGGAGAGGAGAGTCCGGCCGTTGGTCGAACCTCGGATTCAGGAGGAGCAATGTGGTTTTCGTCCTGGCCGTGGCACATCGGACCAGCTCTTTACCCTCTCGAGAATTCTTGAGGGTTCGTGGGAGTTTGCCCAACCAGTTTACATGTGTTTTGTGGACTTGGAGAAGGCATTTGACCGCGTCCCTCGTGGATTTTTGTGGGGGGTGCTTCGGGAGTATGGGGTATCGGGCTTGTTGTTACGAGCTATTCGGTCTCTGTACGACCGTTGTGAGAGTTTGGTTCGTATTGCCAACACTCGGTCGGAGTCATTCCCAGTGAGAGTTGGACTCCGCCAGGGCTGCCCTTTGTCACCGATCCTGTTCATAATTTTTATGGACAGGATTTCTAGGCGCAGCCAGGGAATGGAGGATGTCATGCTTGGTGACCACAGGAGCTCATCTCTGTTGTTTGCAGATGATGTTGTCCTGTTGGCTTCATCCAGCAATGACCTACAGCTCTTGCTGGGACGGTTTGCCGCTGAGTGTGAAGCGGCTGGGATGAGAATCAGCACCTCCAAGTCTGAGTCCATGGTCCTCAGCCGGAAAAAGGTGGATTGTCCTCTCCGGGTTGGGGACAGGCTCTTGCCCCAAGTGGAGGAGTTTAAGTATCTTGGGGTCTTGTTCACGAGTGAGGGGAAAATGGAGCGAGAGATCGACAGACGGATTGGAGCAGCATCTGCAGTGATGCGGACGTTGTACCGGTCTGTTGTGGTGAAGAGGGAGCTTAGTTCTAAGGCAAAGCTGTCGATTTACCAGTCGATCTACGTTCCTACTCTCACCTATGGTCACGAGCTTTGGGTAATGACCGAAAGAACGAGATCGCGGATACAAGCAGCTGAAATGAGCTTTCTCCGTAGGATTGCTGGACTCACCCTCAGAGATAGGGTGAGGAGCTCAGTCATCCGGGAGAGGCTCAGAGTAGAACCGCTGCTCCTCCACATTGAAAGGAGTCAGTTGAGGTGGTATGGGCATCTGATTAGGATGCCTCCTGGACGCCTCCCACTTGAGGTGTTTCAGGTACGTCCCACTGGGAGGAGACCCCGGGGCAGACCCAGGACTCGGTGGAGAGACTATGTCTCCCAGCTGGTCTGGGAACGCCTTGGTATCCCCTCTGAAGAGCTGGAACAGGTGGTTGGGGAGAGGGAAGTCTGGGCTTCTCTGCTTGAACTGCTGCCTCCGCGACCCGGACCTCCGGAAAAGCGGTAGAAGATGGATGGATGGATGGATAGAGTTGTAAAATGAATAGAAAATATAGTCAAGACATTGACAAGGTTAGAAATAATGATTTGTATTTGAAATAATATTTTTTTCCAGATACTCAACCTGTTCAAAGGAAGGTCAGTTTTATAGCTTCTCTAACTAGCTAAACTGTTTTCAGCTGTGCTGATATGATTGCACAAGGGTTTTCTAATCATCCTTAGCCTTCTGACGCAATGAGCAAACACATTGTTACCATTAGAACACTGATAGTTGCTGGAAATGGGTCTCTATACACCTATGTAGATATTGCACCAAAAACCAGACATTTGCAGCTAGAATAGTCATTTACCACATTAGCAATGCGTATTAGATATTAGAGTGTATTTCTGATTAGTTTAAAGTTATCTTCATTGAAAAAAACAGTGTTTTTCTTTCAAAAATAAGGAAATTTCTAAGTGACCCCAAACTTTTGAACGGTAGTGTGTACACACACACACACACACACACACACACACACACACACACACACAGATTTCTTGAATGTATAGAGTGATGTTTCATAATCCTTTGGGCGTTTTTTTCAATTGTGTGTTTTACTGTGTGTCTGCACTCTGCACTCTTATGTACATAGTTCCACCCGCATAGCCAATACCATATCTGTGTATTTCCATAATCCTGGGCAATTTTTATTTTTATTAGGGAGCGAGCCACTGACAAAGTTAGTGGGTGAGAGCCCTATTGTAATTGTTAGAATTAAAAAAAAAAAAATTATTAGATCCCGAGCCGCTGACAAAGTCAATGGGCAAGAGCCCTATTGTAATTGTTAGAATTTTTTATTTTTTTTATTATTTTATTTTTTTTTTAATTTGTTTAAATTAAAAGAAGTATGAAGAAGAAGTGATGGTCTACACTGAACAGGAAGTTGGTCATTTTGGCACGAAGTGGCAGTGACCTGATTTCCACCTCGTGCAGTTGACGTGCATTTGATCAAACTCGTCCTAGGGTTGTTGTTCGATTGAGCTCATATGTGGTAACAATCATCTATACCCATGTGCCATTAAAAGTATATTGAAAACATTTTTTAAAGTTGGATGGTTTGGCCATAGAGGCGTGGCAAATTTTGATGCCTTGCCATGATGATTCTATGACCATTCTGACGGTAATAACTCTGGTATGCATTGTTGGATTTCAACCAAATTTAATATTATGGATATCAGTCCAATTCCAAACAGTTCTGTAGAAAATATTCATATAAATTTACAGCGCCACCTAGTGGTTTAAGGAAGAATCGCTGAAAACTGTTTTATTTATTACTTACGTGCCACTTACCACAATGACATGAAATTTTCTGAGACTCATCACACCACAGGGATGATCATAACTGCACATCAAATTTACCATGATGTCACACTTGTTACCATGGACACGCCCTCCTCGCCATTCAATCCGTGATCTTGTGGGGAGGGTTGGGAAAGACCTGGAGTCATGAAATTTCGAACATAGGTAGAGGGGACAGTCATCTGTAATCCCATATGGGTCACCAACACATAACTGATAGGTAAGTGTTACATTGGCGACATGGTGAAGGCTCCTCGCCATGAAACATCGGAAAGTTGTAATTTGGACAAACTTTGTCTGATTTTCACCAAATTTCCTATCATGAATATTACTTCTGCCCCACACACTCCTACCTAAAAATGACTGACAAAAGTTATAGTGCCCCACCTACTGCTCAAAGGAAGTACTGCACCAAACTTTATGATTAATGCAGCGCTTGCCGCAACAATGGGAAATTTTCTGAACCAGCTATGTACAACGGGCACTGGGGTCCATGACTGCATGAGGTGTGATGACCCAGTTACAGCTGCTTGCATATTTAATTTTATTCGGGCCTGAGCCACTGACAATGTCATTCGACGAAAGCCCTATTGTAATTGCTCGGTTTATTTATTATTAGGGACTGAGCCACTGACAACGTCAGTCGGCGAAAGCCCTGTTGTAATTGCTAGATTTATTTATTAGGGCCTGAGCCACTGACAACGTCAGTCGGCGAAAGCCCTATTGTAATTGCTCAATTTGAAATTCTTCCGCCTAAACGATTGCATTTTTCACCCTCTGAACATTAACCAAAACGCAATTTTTTGTTGCAAACCCCTCAGACCCAGTGAAAAATTTGATAAA
Organism: Pholidichthys leucotaenia; assembly: GCA_020510985.1. Lineage (NCBI taxonomy): Eukaryota > Metazoa > Chordata > Actinopteri > Cichliformes > Pholidichthyidae > Pholidichthys > Pholidichthys leucotaenia. The sequence goes on from CM035838.1 coordinate 72,624,469, forward strand.
CTGGGAAACATATGTGCCCCCCCACCCTTATTTTTGTGGGTGGGGCCAAACGTTCAGGGTCTATGGAGACTGGAGACCATATACTTTGCCATAGAGACATAAAATTTGGGTGAGGTGTGCATCACCTCAAGACATGCAAAAAACATAATTGTGGCCCATACCCATTGCCAACAGGAAGGCCGCCATCTTGCCTCAAAGTTGTCCGACTTCCAAGTCGAAAAAAAGGCACACCTCGCATTTGAACGAACTAGTCCTAGGGACCTGCTCCGATTGAGCTCATTTTTATATGGCAGCGTCTATAGGCAGTGCCCATTAAGAATTGTATAAATTAAGTCAAAATCTCTAAAGGTGTGGCCAGGGCGCCATGGCAAATTTTGACTCCTCCCCTTACAACATCAACCAGCTGTAACTCGGGCAAAACTTGTCCAATGTCCACCAAAGTTTCCATGATGGAAAACAGTACTGCTCCAAACAAATCTACATAAAAATATCTGATAAACGATATAGCGCCACCTATTGGTTAACGATAGAATTGCTGAAAACTGTTTAATCACGCGCCACTTGCCAGAATGACATGAAATTTTCTGAGATTCATCAGACCACAGGGATGATTATAACTGCATATCAAATTTAGCATGATGTCACATGTGTTACCAAGGACACGCCCTCCTCGCCATTCAATCCATGAGCTTATGGGGAGGGTTGGGAAGGTCCTGTAGTCATGAAATTTGGAACATAGGTAGAGGTGACTGTCTTCTGTAGTCCTATGTGGGTCACCAACACATAACTGATAGGCAAATGTTACCATGGCAACATGGTGAAGGTTGACTCCTCACCATGGGACATCGGAAAATTGTAACTTGGACAAACTTCTTCCGTATTTCACCAAATTTTTTACAATGGACAAAAGTCCCGCCCTGAACTTGTCTATGTAAAAATAATTTACAAAAGTTATAGCACCACCTTGTGGTTAGAACAAGAGACACTTATAAATTGGACAAACTTTTTTACAATTTTCACCAAATTTTCCACGATCGATATTAGTCACACTACAAATGTGTGTATATAAAAATAATAAACAAAAGTTATAGTGTTCCCGATTGGCTAAAGTAAGAATTGCTGAAAACTCTTTTATTTATTACTCACGTGCCACTGGCCAGAATGACGTGAAATTTTCTGAGGGTAATTGGACCTCCTGTTTGATCATAGATGCATATGACCTTTAGCATGGCATCACTGCTGTTACCATGGACACACCTTCCTCGCCATTCAATTGGTGATCTTGTTTGGAGGATTCGGAATGACCTGGAGTCATGAAATCTGGAACATAGGTTGAGGTGACTGTCATATATAGTTCTATATGTGTGGACAACACATAACTGACAGGGAAGTTTTGTCATGGCGACATGGCGAAGGATGACTCCTCGCCATGAAATGTCAGAAAGTTGTATCTTGGACAAACTTTGTCTGATTTTAACTAAACTTTCTACAATGGATAATAGCACAACATAACAAAAATATATATTTTTTTTAAGTTGTCTGTGTTTTTTCAACTGATTTAAGACAATTTTGCACCACTGAATCCGGAAATGACATCTATTTCTCTTGAATCAGGTCAGGTGTTTATGTCAAGTTGAAAGCAGTTGTACAGCAGTTGTACAGTTGTACTGTAAATTGAATAATAGACAGTGATAAAGGGAAGTACATGTAAATTAAATATTACATCATCATTGTTCAAAATTCAGAGAATTTCAAGAAATAAAAAAGAATTTTGCATCATATAAAGCAAAAATACCCGTACATGTAAACAAAAACGTAAAAACGTGACCATAGTTCAAAAAGTTGACCTGATTGAACAAAACCAATGTGATTTTTGGATTCAGCACATCAAAATTGTCCTAAATAAGCTAAAACAATTTCAACAATAAATTTGGTGTTGTCCAGTGTAGTCTGAATGTTCCTATATACAGTAAAAATGAAAGTTAGAGTACTGCCTAGTGGTTACAACATTGGATCATTGTAAATAGGACAAATCTTGTACGATTTTCACCAAATTTTCTACTATCAATATTCGTCCTGCCCCAAACATGTCTATATACAAATAATAAACAAAAGTTAAAGCATCCCTAATGAATAAAGAAAGAATTGCTGAAAACTTTTCTTTCTTTTTTTCTCACCAGCAGAAAAAAAGACATGAAGGAATCACTAGAGCTCACTGACATCACTTGTACATAGTACAGAACTGCTTCCATGGCAACCAGCATGCTTTAATGGCTTCCTCGCAATGCAAAACATGACAGTTACAGCTCAGACAATCCTCATCTGATTTGGACCAAACTTTGCACAAATCATACTGATGCAACTCTGAACACGTCTGCATATCAATATTCCTAAAACTGTCACATCACCACCTACTGCTGACTGAGGTACTGCACATAATTGTTTCAAATTTTGTGCAAAGACCAGTAGTCACAATGACATGACATTTTTAGTGGTTTCTCAGAGTGCATTGGACTACCCTCAGTGGAAATCACTTTTGTCCTGGGATAAGCACAGTTGCCATGGAAACCCACTCTATACCTTTCAATAATGGACACTTGTAAAATGGATAAACTATCTACGATTTTCACCAAATTTTCTATGATCTATTTTTGTCCCACACCGAACATGTCAATATGAATATAAGAAACAAAAGTTATAGCACCCCCATTGTTTAAAGGAAGAATTGCTGAAAACTGTTTTCTTTCTTTTTCTCTCACCAGCAGAAAAAAGACATGAAGGAATGACTAGGGCTCATTGACATTACTTGTACATAGTACAGAACTGTTTCCATGGCAACCAGCATGCTTTAATGGCTTCCTCGCAATGCAAAACATGACAGTTACAGCTCAGACAATCCTCAACTGATTTGGACCAAACTTTGCACAAATCATACTGATCCCACTCTGAATACGTCTGCATATCAATATTCACAAAACTGTCACACCACCACCTACTGCTGACATGAGGTACTGCACAAAATTGTATCAAATTTTGCGCAAAGACCAGTAATCACAATGACATGACATATTCAGTGGTTTCTCAGAATGCATTGGACTACCGTCAGTGGAAGTCACTTTTGTCCTGCGATAAGCACAGAGGCCATGGAAACCCATTCCTTGCCATTAAAGGGCAAGAGGATTATGTTGGTTTAAATGAATCAACTCCCTCTGGTTATTTAAACTGTCAAAATCCCAGAAGTTCTGGTCGTGGAGGAGGAGTAGCAACAATTTACCATTCCAAATTACTAGTTAATGTAAAGCAAAAAACATGTTATAATTCCTTTGAGGGCCTGGTCCTCAGTATTGGGCACTTTAGCAATTTTAGGTTAACCCAATTTTATTTGCCATAGTTTATCGTCCCCCATCAACCTACTCAAAATTTTTATCCGAATTTGCTGATTTCTTAGCTGATTTAGTGCTGAAATCTGATAGAATAATTATAGTAGGGGACTTTAATATACATGTGGATGTAGATAGTGACTGCCTTAATGTGGCATTTAATTCAATATTAGACTCGATTGGGTTTTCTCAGAAAGTAGGAAATTCTACTCATTACCTCCACCATACATTGGACCTTGTTCTGACATATGGCATAGAAATAGAAAATCTTGTAGTGTCTCCTCATAACCCTGTACTGTCAGACCATTGTCTGTTAACCTTTGATTTTACCATTTCTGACTATTTGGCTCCTAAAGAAAAATATTATTACAGTAGATGCCTCTCAGATGATGCTGTTTCCAAATTTATGCAGATTGTTTCCTCTATGCCATGTGTCAACACAACGGAAATAAGCTATAGACAGCTTGCTCCTTCTGTAATTGATAACATGGTGGATAGTCTTTCAGCTTCTCAGCATCAGGCTCTAGACTTGGTGGCCCCCTTAAAAAAGAAAAAGTCTAAATCCTTGGTTCAACACAGAAACTCGTAGCTTAAAACAGAAGACTCGTCAATTAGAAAGAAAATGGCGCTCTACTAATTTAGATGAAATCTATTTAGCTTGGAGAAATCATCTTTTAATTTATAAAAAATCTCTTAGAAAAGCTAGAACAAGTTATTACTCTGCATTAATAGAAGAGAACAAGAATAATCCCAGGTTTCTTTTCAGTACTGTAGCCAGGTTGACAAAGAGTCAGGACTCTATCAATCCTAGCATTCCCTTAGAGTTTACTAGTCAGGACTTTATGAACTTTTTCAATAATAAAATTTCATCCATCAGAGATAAAATCAATCAGATTCTTCCCACAGTTAACTTAAATACTGTAACTACTACAACTCCTTCTTTTGATGTCTGTCTTGATGAGTTTACTCCAATCGACCTTTGTGAGTTAGACAAAATAGTTTCCTCATCCAAACCTTCAACTTGTCTTTTAGACCCGTTTCCTACTAGGTTATTTAAAGAAGTCTTCCCACTTATTGGTAGCTTTATTCTTCATATAATCAATTCTTCATTAACTTTAGGCCATGTACCGTAGGCTTTTAAAACAGCTGTAATTAAACCCTTACTCAAAAAGCCAACGCTAGATCCAGGAGCTTTAGCTAACTATAGACCAATCTCTAATCTCCCTTTCATTTCAAAAATCTTAGAAAGAGTTGTTGCTACGCAATTATTTGACCACCTGCAGGGAAATGGTTTACTTGAAGAGTTTCAATCTGGGTTTAGAATCCATCATAGTACTGAAACAGCCTTAGCGAAGGTCACTAACGACCTCCTCATTGCATCTGATAATGGACTAGTTTCTGTACTTGTTCTTTTAGACCTTAGTGCAGCTTTTGATACTATCGATCATAATATTCTACTTGATAGATTAGAACACTATGTTGGACTTAATGGAACTTCGTTGCAGTGGTTTAGATCTTATTTATCTGATAGGTTCCAGTTTGTTCATGTAAATAATGAGTTTTCTTTCAACTCAAAGCTTAGTCATGGAGTTCCACAGGGATCTGTGCTAGGCCCTACTCTTTTTAGTTTATATATGCTTCCGTTAGGCAACATTATTAGAAAGCACTGTATACATTTTCATTGTTATGCAGATGACACACAATTATACCTGTCAATGAAGCCAGATGATAGTAATCAATTAGCCAAGTTAGAAGCCTGTCTTAAGGAAATCAAAGCTTGGATGACTTGTAATTTCCTGCTATTAAATTCAGATAAGACTGAAGTCATTCTTGTTGGTCCTAAAAACCTTAGAAATTCCTTTCCAAATCAAACTTTCAGTTTGGATGCAGTTACTCTTTCTCTTAATAGCTCTGTGAGGAACCTTGGAGTTATTTTTGATCAGCATTTGTCCTTCAATTCACATATTAAATTTGTTTCTAAGACTGCCTTCTATCATTTGCGTAATATTGCCAAGATTAGGAGCATCTTATCTCAGAGTGATGCTGAGAAACTGATCCACGCTTTTGTTAGCTCGAGATTAGATTATTGTAATTCTTTATTATCAGGTTGTCCTAAAACATCTTTAAAAAGTCTTCAGCTGATCCAAAATGCTGCAGCAAGAGTTTTAACAGGTACTAGAAAGAGAGATCATATCTCTCCGGTTCTGGTCTCCCTTCATTGGCTTCCCATAGAGTTTAGAATTAAGTTTAAAATCCTTCTTCTTACTTACAAAGCTCTAAACAATCAGGCTCCTTTTTATTTAAAAGATCTGATACTACCGTATTATCCTAACAGAGCACTACGCTCCCAAAATGCAGGACTACTTGTAATACCTAGAATCTCCAAAAGTACAATGGGAGGCAGAGCCTTCAGTTATCAAGCTCCTCTCCTGTGGAATCAGCTGCCAATCTGGATTCGGGAGTCAGACTCGATCTCTGTTTTTAAGAATAGGGCTAAAACCTACCTTTTTGATATAGCCTACAATTAGGGAGGGATCATGTGTTTCTGAACCCTCCCTTAGTTATGCTGCTAATAGGTTTAGTCAGCCGGGGGACCTCCAGTAATGCACTGGGCCTCACTCCTTTCCTCACTCTCTATGAAATATTTTTTTTTGCTGGTCATTAACATTTGTTTGTTCTCTCCCATAGATTGAGTCCCCATCGTGCTGTTTGCTCTCTACATGTCTGTTCTTTTCATCTTCTCTGTCCCCTCACCCCCCAGCCAGTCGCAGCAGATGACTGCCCCTCCCTGAGCCTGGTTCTGCTGGAGGTTTCTTCCTGTTAAAAGGGAGGAAAAGGTTTTTCCTCTCCACCGTCGCCAAGTGCTTGCTCACAGGGGATCACCTGATTGCTGGGGTCTTTCTGCAACTGTGGGGGTTCCCCCCTACAGTTGATAGTGCTATGAGATGACTGTTGTTGTGAAATGGCGCTATATAAATAAAGTTGAATTGAATTGAATTGAATTGAATTAAATACGTTTTATTCTTTGGAGGGTTGGGAAAGTCCAAGGGTCACCAAATGTAGAACGTAAGTCAAAGTGACTCTCTGCTGTAGTTCTGCATTGGTCTGCAAGATGTACTTAAAATGTAAGTGTTACAATGGCAACATGTCCGAGTTTACCTTATCGCAATAGGTTGGACAATTGTAAATTGGACAAACTGTGTCAGATTTTCACCGTAATTGCCATGATGGACAATAGTCCCACTCTGCACACACCTACATAAGAATATTTGACAAAAGTTATTGCGCCACTTACTGATCAATGGAAGTTTTTACCAAATGGTATACTTTATTATTCACGCAGCCCTTGCAGGGATGACGGGAAATTTTCTCAGCCAGCAAGGTACAATGGGCGGCAGATTTTGTGGGCATGGGGGGGGGGGATAGTCCACTTACAGCTACTTGCAGCTTTAATTAATTATTATTATTATTATTCCACCTAAATGATCACATTTTTCACCCTCTGAATGTTAACCAAAACGCAATTTTTTTTGGCAAACCCCTCAGACCCGCCCACAAATTTGATAAGCTGGAAAACATGTGTGCCCCCCCACCCCTAATTTTTGTGGGTGGGGCTAAACGTGCACAAACGTTCAAGTTCTTTGGAGACTGGAGACCATAAATTTTGCTGTAGAGACAAAAAATTTGGGTGAGGTGTGCATCACCTCAAGACATGCAAAAAACATAATTGTGGCCTATACCCACCGCCAACAGGAAGGCCATCATCTTGCCTCCCCTTACACCTTCAAACAGCTGTAACTCGGACAAAACTTGATCGATGTCCACCATACTTTCCATGATGGAAAATAGTCCTGCCCCGAACGCATCTACATTAAAATACCTGACAAAAGATATAGCACCACATAGTGGTTAACAAAAGAATTGCTGTAAACTTTTTTATTTATTACTCACGTGTTACTTGCCAGTCTGATGTGAAATTTTCTGAGATTCATCACACCACAGGGATGATCATAACTGCACATCAACTTTAGCATGATGTCACATGTGTTACCATGTACACACCCTCCTTGGCATTCAATCCTTGATCTTGTTTGCAGGATTAGGAACAACCTGGAGTCATGAAATTTGGAACATAGGTAGAGGTGACTGTCACCTGTAGTCCTATGTGGGTCACCAACACATAACTGATAGGTAAGTGTTACCATGGTGACATTGCGAAGGTTGACTCCTCGCCATGGGACATCCAAAAATTGTAACTTGGACAAACGTCATCTGAATTTCACCACATTATCTACAATGGATATTAGTCCCACCCTGAATGCGTCAATGTAAAAATAATTTACACAAGTTATAGCGCCACCTTGTGGTTAGAACAACAAGCACTTGTAAATTGGACAAACTTTGTACGATCTTCACCAAATTTTCCACGATTGATATTAGTCACACTGCAAATGCGTGTATATAAAAATAATAAGCAAAAGTTATAGTGCCCCGAGTGGTTAAAGGAAGAATTACTGAAATCTTTTTTTATTTATTACTCACACACTGCTGGCCAGAATGACGAGAAATTTTCTGAGGGTTATCGGACCTCCTGTTTGATCATAACTGCATATCAGCTTTAGCATGGCGTCACTGCTGTTTCCATGGACACGCCTCGCCATTCAATACTTGATATTGTTTGGAGGCTTAGGAATGATCTGGAGTCATGAAATCTTGACCGTAGGTTGAGGTGACTGTCATATATAGTCCTATATGGGTGGACAACACATAACTGACAGAGAAGTGCTGCCATGGTGACATGGCAATGGTTGACTCCTCGCCATGAAACATCGGAAAGTTGTATTTTGGACAAACTTTGTCTGATTTTCACCAAATTTTTGACAGTGGATAATAGTCCCACCCTGAAAATCAGCAGAAAAAAGGACACGAAGGAATGGCTAGGGCTCATTGACAGTACATGTGCATAGTACAGAACTGTCTCTGTGGTGTCCAACATGCTTCAATGGCTTTCTCGCCATGCAAAACATGACAGTTACAGCTCAGACAATCCTCGTCTGATTTGGACCAAACTTTGCACAAACCATACTAATCCCACTCTGAACACGTCTGCATATCAATATTCACAAAACTGTCACACCAGCACCTACTACTGACATGAGTCTGACTTTTGAGATGAGATGAGATGAGATTCAACTTTATTGTCATTACACATGTATAAATACAAGGTAACGAAATGTGACTTGGCATTTGGGCACGCTCTGCAGAGCGCATCCAAGGCCGGGGCAGCCGCTAGGCGCCAGTCATCTTTGCTGACAGAAGTCAGAATGACATGACATTTTCAGTGGTTTCTCAGAGTGCATTGGGGTGGCTGTGGCGCAGGTGTCGTGTGACTATCTACTGACTGGAGGGTCATGGGTTTGATTCCCGCTTTGTCAGCAGTCTGCATGTCAAAGTGTCCTTGAGCAAGACACTGAACCCCCATTTGCTCCTGGTGGCCAGGCTAGTGCCTGTGTGTGTATGGCAACTCTGCTGCCATCAGTGTGTGAATATGTGCATGAATGGGTGGATAGCGGGATCTGTAAAGCGCTTTAGTCATCCAGAGATGAGAAAAAGTGCTTATTAAGTGAATGTCATTTACCATTTGAATTGGACTACTCTCAGTGGAAGTCACTTTTGTCCTGTGATAAGCACAGTTGACATGGAAACCCACCCCTTGGCCTTCAAGAAGTTTTATACTTTGGAGGGTTGGGAAAGTCCAAGGGTTAGAAAGGGTTAGGGTTAGTTGCACAGAAAACTTATTTAGTGTTGTAATAGAACATACAAGCACACATATGCAAAAAAAAAAAAAAAAAAAGATGTAAAGAAAGTATTTGCTATAGAACAGTGTTACCGGCAGAGGATAATGCTTAGTCATGTTTTATATTAAATTGGACAAAATAATACAAAAAAATAATTTACAATGTGAAATGGTTTGAGGACCATACACATTTAAAAGCATATGCTAGTTGTGCTTCTTTTTCATTTTTTCTCATAAATTCTCACCTGTTATTAAATTGTGACTTTTTCAGATTAGTTTGCTGCTCACAAATTTTCCACTTTATCAACTTTTTATTTATATAAAAAAGGTTTTAAACACTATTGTAATTTAACAACCACATATTTGAGGAAAAAATTGCACACCCACTAGTGACTTAGGGGGCTCTCTGTAGTTCCACAATTGCAGATAAAAAATTTTTACCTAATTAAAACCTCAAAGCCTCCCACCAAGAAAAATTGTATCAAGTTCTCTCATGTAGATATTAATAATTTTTTAAATTAACTTGTAAACTCAGAATAGTTTAAGCTCTAGAAATTGTGTTTACACACTTAACATCAGTCATAAGAAACTAAGGATCAGTGGCTTGAGATGATGTGAAGTGCTTATTTTTCTTTAAAACATTTCAAAAGTGGGGAAAAAAATGTCACATTGTAGTTATGCAAAAGTTAACAATTTATTATATGAACAGATCCAAATAAAGTAACAGCTGCTTCAAGAACTATGAGTCTTAATGAGTGTATTAAAGTGTACTTTATTGATCCCAAACTGTAATTTCCCAGTTTGGGATCTATCTATCTATCTATCTATCTATCTATCTATCTATCTATCTATCTATCTATCTATCTATCTATCTATCTATCTATCTATCTATCTATCTACAGTATCTATCTATCTAAAGACCTTTGTCTCTTTAAAATGGAGTCCTCTGTCAGCTCCTTCAAAATGGGAGAAAACAGGCCACTGTCTCATTTACACACTGCAGAATACGTTACCTCCTCTGCAACAAACTTCAGACTGACTTCTCAGCCTCACAACAACCACATTTTAAAGACCAAGCACCTCCCACTGGGCATATCATTTATGGAAAAACATAGTTCAATAAATATTTCTATAGAAACAATTTACAATGCACCATCTTCCAATATACAGTATCTCACAAAAGTGAGTACACCCCTCACATTTTTGTAAATATTTTATTATTTCTTTTCATGGGACATCACTGAAGATATGACACTTTGATACAATGTAAAGTAGTCAGTGTACAGCTTATCCAACAGTGTAAATTTGTTGTCCTCTCAAAATTACTCAACGCATAGCCATTAATGTCTAACCTGCTGGCAACAAAAGTGAGGACGCCACTAAGTGAAAATGTCCAGATTGTGCCCAAAGTGTCAATATTTTGTATGGCCACCATTATTTTTCAGCACCGCCTTAACTCTTCTGGGCATTCAGTTCACAAGAAAGAACTGTCAAACATTTCAGTGCACAACCCCCCCAAGAAAACATTGATAACATTAACAAACATTGCACATCTTCTCCAGGACTGGAGGGGGAGAGTGTTCTGGTGTGGGGATTTTTACGCACATAGTACATTATGGGGGAAGCAAGACGACACTAACGGAGAGGTTATCCATCCATCCATCTTCTGCCGCTTAATCCTTTACGGGTCGCGGGGGTGCTGGAGCCTATCTCAGCATCTTTGGGTGAGAGGCAGGGTACACCCTGGACAGATCGCCAGTCCATCGCAGGGCCAACACAGAGAGACAGACAACCATTCACTCTCACATTCATACCTAAGGACAATTTAGAATCCCCAATTGATGCCAATTAACCTCACCTGCATGTCTTTGGCCTGTGGGAGGAAACCGGAGTACCCGGAGTAAACCCACGCAGACACGGGGAAAACATGCAAACTCCACACAGAAGGGTCACCGATGGTCTGGGGGTGGGATCGAACCCACGATGGTCAAGGGTGGAATTGATCCCATGACCTTCTTGCTGTGCTGCCACTGTGCTAACCACTGCGCCACCGTGCTGAGGTTATAGAAGAGATAATAGAGGACAAGGAGTTGGTGTGTTTGAATGACGGTTCGGGCACTAGGGTGAATTTGGTGAGGGGGACAGAATCAGCCATTGATCTCACTTTGATTTCACAAAGCTTAGCTGGCAGGTGCAGGTGGAAGTTAACAAGGGAAAGCACTATAGGAAGTGATCACTACCCAATAGTGGTTGATATTGGAATAGGAAATGACATAGATCAAGAAGGAAGAGACAAGAAGTGGGCATTTGATAAGGCAGACTGGGGAAAAATTTACACTTTTAAGTGAGAGGAAATTGACGGAAGTAAATCTAAATCAGACAGTGGAAGAGATGAACACAGAAATCACGACTTCTATCATTAAAGCAGCGAAGAAAACCATCCCAAGAACAGGTAGGGGAAAAAGGAAAAAATTAGTTCCTTGGTGGACTCCAGAGTGTTCTGAAGCAATTAAGAGTCGGAACAAAGCTTTTAAAGTATTCAAAAAATGTATTGAATATGGATAACTTGATCAATTATAAACGGGAGCAGGCTAAAGTACAGAGAATAATTAAACAGACCAAAAAAGAGTTTTGGAGAAAATATTGTGATTCATTGGGAAGAAGTACACCCTTGAAGAAGGTATGGGGTACAATTAAAAGGATGCCGGGTATAAGGAAGGAGCTAAATTATCCAATTATGGAGAATGGGGACAGTTTGATAGTGAATGAAAATGAAAAGGCAGAACATTTAATTCAGATTTTCTGTAAAATAAGTAGTGCAGATAATTTGAGCAATGCGAAAAAAAGTGGAAGAAAACAGATAAAATTAAATAATGTAGGAGCGTTGCAAGATGAGGCAGAATTTGAGAATGGGCTAAATTGGGAGTTTTCAATGTCTGAATTAAATCATATGTTAAGGAAAGTCTGAAAGACAACTCCAGGAAAAGACCAAGTGACTTATAAAATGATTAAAAACTTGAGTGATACTGGTAAAAAGATATTATTAGAGTTACACAACAAGGTTTGGGAGGAAGGGATATTGCCTATTCCATGGAAAGAGGCGGTTGTTGTTCCAATATGCAAGCCAGATAAAAATCCAGGTTTAGGTGAGAGTTACAGACCAATTGCTTTAACATCCTATGTTGGTAAAACTTTGGAAAAAAATGATTAAATGAGAGGTTAATATATTATCTGGAATCTAGAGAGGAATTAAAAGGCTACCAAAGCAGACTTAGAAAAGGGAGAAGTACTACCGATCCTGCTGTCTGTTTGGAACACGAGATTAGGAAGGCCCAAGTGAACAGGGAAAGTGTGGTTGCGGTGTTTTTGGATGTTGAGAAGGCATAAGACATGATGTGGAAGGAGGGACTGATTATCAAACTACATAATAGTTTTTTTCTCTCCCGGCGCCACATGAGTCGGCCGCCCTTTGCAACAGTGGCTCGATTCCGAGTCTTTTTCCCTTCCTCTCTCTTTTTGATCCGTCTTTTTTTTTCACTCCACTTATATCACGGACACACAGATCGTCCCAAATGTCTCCTGAGCCGGTGGACGGAGCCACTGTTTATAGCAGGATACGATACAGCAGGGAAGAGCTGCTAGCATTCAACCGCCACCCGGTCCCATTGGAAAAACTCGACATACCGAGAGAACTGAGGCGAAAACGCCACGGCTGCCGGGCTGGAGTAAGGCGGAGGACAAAAAATATAAGGTACAGACCCTCCGTTCCATCTATTGTCATGGGAAATGTACGGTCGTTACTAGGAAAGGTAGATGAGCTAGCGGCTATCTGCCGTTACGATAGCACATATCGGGAGTGCTCTCTCCTTTTGTTTTCTGAGACGTGGCTAACTGAACTAGCAGCAGATGCTAACATTGAGCTGGAGGGTTTCCACATGATACGGGCAGACCGAACACCAGACAGTGGCAAAGCAAGGGGCGGTGGAGTGATAATGTATGTTAACAACAACTGGTGCAGACCGGGACATATCACTGTTAAACAACGACACTGCAGCAAAGACATTGAGTTGCTAGCTGTTAGCATGTGGCCTACATATCTCCCGAGAGAACACTCACACGTGATCTGCATTGTTGTTTATGCAAATCCGACGGCGAACGCTGGGACAACGCGTGACGTCATCCATTCAGTAACCAGCAGGCTGCAGACAGAACACCCAGATGCTCTTCTCCTCATCTCAGGCGATTTCAACCATGTTTCACTGTCTCCCATTCTACCCACGTTCACCCAGTATGTCACATGCCACACTAGAGACAATAAAACACTGGACTTATTCTACGCAAACACTAAGGAGGCGTACACCTCATCACAACTCCCCCCACTTGGGAGATCGGATCACAACTTGGTTCATCTCCGGCCGGTGTACAAACCCCTAGTGCACAGACAACCTCCGGCCATGCGCACAGTGGAGTTATGGTCTGAGGAGACAATGGACACTCTAAAGGGCTGTTTTGAAGCCACCACCTGGAAGCAGCTCTGCGATCCACATGGTGAGGACATCGATGGCCTCACTCACACCTTCACGGACTACCTCAGCTTCTGTGTGGACAAATCCATTCCCACCAAGACCATACGGTGTTGCTCAAACAACAAACCCTGTGTCACGCCGCGCCATTCATCAGCGGCGCCACCTGCTCACGCACCTGCTACTCGTCAGCGGCGAGGGATAAAAGCCGCCTCGCCCTGAGCTTCGGCCTGAAGCCGTTAGACTTCATCGCCTTCTATGCGAAGCGTCAACTCTCTCTTCAGCGTCAAGCTAGTGGTAAGAAGATTCCTTTCCTTACCTCTCCCAGTCTGCTCCCCTGTGCACAGGTGGATTCCTCGGCGGCGGACAACTCCGTCCCTCGTCCTTCCTCGCCGCTGCACCGAGTCCTGCAGGTGACTGTCTCCCGGGGTTCCGTCCTTGTAGTGCCTGCCATCTGTCAAACTCAAGTAAGCTTCTCTCCCTCGCCTATTCTCCTCCTGTATTGGTGTGTGCCTGTCACCCTGTGTCTGTTCTTTCCCATAGGGTTGCCGGCTGAACGGTCTCCTGCCTCTGTGCCCGAAGCAGACGCCACCACCAATACATTAACATTCCACGGACACACACCCATACACCCCTGCTGTTAATAAACAGTTTGAACTACTCTGAACCTGTGTGTGTGCGTCTCCTGAGTTGAACGTTATGTCAGTACGGCTTCAGCAGAGCGGCTCGGCAGATGGCGGGCTCGCGCACCGGCTTACCACTCTCGAGGTTCGGGTGGATCAAATTGCTTATCAGCAGCAGGTGATTTTAAATCAACTTATTACCATCACTAACCGATTGGACCGCCTGGACCCCCAACAGCCGTTCCCCCCCGCTCACCAGGGTGGCGCAGCTCCTGCTGTCCCAGCGGCCGTCCAGCCGGCTCCTGCGGCACCGGTTCGGCTCACGCCGATTCCAACCCCCGCCCGCTTTAGCGGAAAGCTCGGCGGAGCGCGGGGGTTCATTATGCAGTGTGAGTCCGTATTCCACCGTGTGCCCGGAGACTTCCCCTCGGATCACAGCCGAATTGGCTACATAGGGAATCTCCTGGAGGGGCGCGCGTTAACTTGGACCTACGCCATAATGGCGAAGCCCAGTTACGCCGCCCTCACCTATGACCAGTTCGTGGCACGCTTCCTGGAGGTCTTTGACCATTCCCGAACCGAGATGGTCCAAGTCGATCGGCTTCTCGCTCTCCAGCAAGGAAGCCGGTCGGCAGCGGACTATGTGGTTGACTACCGGGTAGCGGCGGAGGAACTGGGCTGGGACGAACGCTCCCTCTGTGGCCTGTTTCTCCGCAGTCTGAATGATGATCTGAGGGATGAACTGGCTGGTCGGGATATCCCTGGGACGCTAGCTGAGCTAACTTCTCTCGCCATCAGCTTGGATAACAGGCTGCGTGAGCGCTCCTCTGGGTGGAAGTCGTCTTCTTCTCGCCCTCGGGGAGCCTCGTTGCGCCTGCCCCAAGCTCGCCCCCTGGCGACGCCGCCGCCATCGCACTCCGAGGAGTCGGAGCCGATGGTGACGGGCTGGACAAAGCTCTCCCCGGCAGAGAGACAACGCCGCCGTGAGTTGAATCTCTGCATGTATTGCGGAGATAATCAACACACGGTGGAGCTTTGTCCACATAAGCCAAACGGCGGGGTCCGCGAGTCACTGTAGGGGGCCTCGCGGACGTCAATCGGTTAAGTCCCCTTACCCAATTGAAGCTGCCCATCCGTTTTTGCCACAATTCCACTGGGCATCTCACCCACGCACTGGTGGATTCGGGTGCAGAAGGCAGCTTTATTTCACAAAGCCTGGCAACCCGTTTGGGCATTCGCTGTCAGGCACTGAAGAATCCCATCTCCCTTGTTAATCTCTCCCGTGCCTCCCTTGGGAGAGTATCACACCAAACCATCCCCGTTCCGGTCATCATCTCGGGAAATCACCAGGAGGAGATGACCTTCTACGTCCTTCCCAACTCTGTGTCACCCGTCATCCTGGGGTATCCCTGGCTTCGCCTTCACAACCCGGTCCTGGATTGGAAATCAGCTGGGATATCGGCATGGAGTACGTTCTGTATGGGCACCTGCCTTCAGTCCGCTGCCTGCTCTCTGTCCGCTCCTCCCCCTGCGACGGACGCTGCACCCCCGGACCTGTCTCTGGTGCCCCCAGAATTTCACGACCTGGGTATGGTGTTCAGCAAAGCGAAAGCTATGTCTCTCCCCCCTCATCAGCCCTATGACTGTGCCATCAACCTCCGCCAGGGGGCTCCCTTACCTTCTGGTCGCCTTTACAGCCTGTCTGCGCCGGAGAAGGAGACAATGAACGCCTACCTGAAGGAGTCATTAAGTGCTGGGATAATCCGCCCATCATCGTCACCCGTGGGGGCAGGGTTCTTCTTCGTGGGAAAGAAGGATGGGTCCCTCCGCCCTTGTATCGACTACCGGGCCCTCAATAATATCACGGAGAAGGACCGTTACACCCTGCCTCTCATGGACACTGCTTTCCACTCCCTCCAGGGGGCGACCTGGTTCACCAAGCTGGACCGACGCAGCGCTTACCACCTCGTCCGGATCCGGGAGGGAGATGAGTGGAAAACGGCCTTCCGTACCCCGAACGGCCACTTTGAATACCTGGTGATGCCGTTCGGGTTGACCAACGCTCCTGCAGTCTTCCAGCGCCTCATTAATGACGTCCTCCAGGACTTCATTGGCCTTTTCGTGTTCGTCTACCTGGACGATATTCTCATCTTCTCCAAGTCCAGGGATGAGCACCAGGTCCACGTGAGGCGGGTCCTCCAAAGGCTGCTGGAGAATCGTCTGTACGTTAAGGCAGAAAAGTGTGAATTTTACGCCAGGAGTACGTCCTTCCTGGGGTTCATCATCGCCCACGATAAGGTGCTCCCCGACCCAGAGAAGGTAAAGGCGGTGGTGGAATGGCCTACACCTGCATCCCGGAAACAGGTGCAGCAATTTGTTGGCTTCACCAATTTCTACCGCTGCTTTGTCCCCAACTTCAGTGCCATCGTTGGACCACTGACCCGCCTCACGTCCCCGAAGGTCCCGTTCCGGTGGACCGAAGAGGTCGCTGCCGCCTTTGAGGCGCTGAAGGCGGAATTCTCCTCCTCCCGGGTCCTTCGCCAGGTCGACCCCGCGCTGCAGTGCATCGTAGAGGTAGACGCTTCGGACACGGGAGTGGGAGCAGTGCTGTCCCAGCGGTCACCGGACGATGGCGCCAAACGACCGTGCGCCTTCTTCTCCCGGCGCTTGTCCCCGGCGGAGAGGAACTACGATGTGGGGGACAGAGAGCTCTTGGCCATCAAGCTCGCCCTGCAGGAGTGGCGCCACTGGTTAGAGGGGGGAAACCTGCCGTTTGTGGTCCTCACGGACCACAAGAACTTGGAATATTTACGATCTGCCAAGCGCCTGAACGCCCGCCAGGCGTGCTGGTCCCTGTTCTTCGCCAGGTTCCAATTTTCTATCACCTTCAGGCCTGGCTCTAGGAACGTCCTGCCTGACGCCCTCTCCAGGCAGTTTGCCCCCGTGGAGTCGGAGGAGGCGCCCCACTCCATCCTGCCCAGGTCGTGCGTCGTGGGAGCCATCTCGTGGGACATCGAGAGCGAGATCCGGAAGGCACAGGAGGTGGAACCTGACCCTGGCGGCGGACCGGAGGGGAGGCTGTTCGTGCCATCCACGGTCCGAGGAGAGGTCATCCACTGGCTCCACACCTCCAAGCTCACCTGTCACCCTGGCACCTCCCGGATGATAGATCTCCTCCAACGGTCCTTTTGGTGGCCAGGCCTGCGGAGGGATGCAGCCTGCTACGCCCGGGCTTGCCCAATCTGTGCCACCTGCAAGTCGGGAAATGCCCCTCCAGCGGGTCTGCTCCAGCCCCTGCCCGTCCCCGGCAGGCCCTGGTCGCACATCGCGTTGGATTTTGTCACCGGACTCCCTGTCTCCAACTCCTATGACACCATCCTGACCATCGTGGACCGCTTCTCCAAGGCCGTGCACTTCGTCCCCCTGCGAGGCCTCCCTACTGCCCTGGAGACGGCGGACCTCCTCGTCCAACACGTGGTCAGGCTGCACGGGATTCCGGTGGACGTGGTCTCGGACCGGGGCCCCCAGTTTTCATCCGAGGTTTGGAGGTCTTTCTGCAACGCCATCGGAGCCAAGGTGAGCCTCTCCTCCGGCCATCACCCCCAATCCAACGGGCAGTGTGAGAGGACCAACCAGGAGCTGGAGGCTGCGCTCCGCTGTGTGTCCAGATCCAAACCCACGTCCTGGAGCAACCATCTTGCCTGGGTTGAATATGCCCACAACACCGCTCGCTCTTCTGCTACAGGGATGTCCCCCTTCAAAGCGTCCCTGGGTTACGACCCCCCGCTGTTTCTGGAGCAGGAGAGTGAAGTAACTGTCCCGTCAGTTAGGGCCCATCTCAGGCAGTTCCGCTCCACCTGGACTGCCGCGCGCAATGCGCTATTACGCACAGCAGAGCGCAACAGGACTGTGGCGGACCGGCGTAGAAGACCTGCCCCGGCGTACAGAGTTGGGCAGCTTGTTTACATTTCCACCCAGGACGTCACTCTAAAAGGCGAGAGGAGAAAGCTGGCACAGCGCTTCATGGGTCCCTATCCCATCACCCGGATCATCAACCCGGTGGCTGTGCGCGTGGCTATTCCCCCCTCCCTCCGCATTCATCCTACTTTCCACGTGTCAAAGGTGAAGCTGGCAGTCACTGACCCCCTTTGCCCTCCTCCTGCAGCGCAACCCGGGCCCCGGATGATTGGTGGCCATCCGGCCTGGTCCGCCTCCTCCATCCTGGACTCCCGGCGCCGGGGTCGTGGGTTGCAATACTTGGTGGACTGGGAGGGCTATGGGCCCGAGCATCGACAGTGGGTGCCCCCGTCGTTTGTGTTGGACCCATCGCTCATCGCGGACTTCCACCGAGCGCACCCGGATAAGCCATCGCCAGGAGGCGCTGCTAGAGGGGGGAGTACTGTCATGCCGCGCCATTCATCAGCGGCGCCACCTGCTCACGCACCTGCTACTCGTCAGCGGCGAGGGATAAAAGCCGCCTCGCCCTGAGCTTCGGCCTGAAGCCGTTAGACTTCATCGCCTTCTATGCGAAGCGTCAACTCTCTCTTCAGCGTCAAGCTAGTGGTAAGAAGATTCCTTTCCTTACCTCTCCCAGTCTGCTCCCCTGTGCACAGGTGGATTCCTCGGCGGCGGACAACTCCGTCCCTCGTCCTTCCTCGCTGCTGCACCGAGTCCTGCAGGTGACTGTCTCCCGGGGTTCCGTCCTTGTAGTGCCTGCCATCTGTCAAACTCAAGTAAGCTTCTCTCCCTCGCCTATTCTCCTCCTGTATTGGTGTGTGCCTGTCACCCTGTGTCTGTTCTTTCCCATAGGGTTGCCGGCTGAACGGTCTCCTGCCTCTGTGCCCAAAGCAGACGCCACCACCAATACATTAACATTCCACTGACACACACCCATACACCCCTGCTGTTAATAAACAGTTTGAACTACTCTGAACCTGTGTGTGTGCGTCTCCTGAGCCAAACGTTATGTCACCCTGGATCAACCCTGAGATAAAAACACTTCTGAGAGAGAAGAAGAGGATCTTCAGGTCGGGGAATAGGGAGATGCTGAAGTCTGTACAGAGGGAGCTGATGAGAAAGATCAGAGAAGGCAAGGACAGCTTCAGGAAGAAGATGGAGGACAAGCTGCCACAGAGCGACATCAGCGGGGTCTGGAGAAACCTCAAAACCATCTCTGGGCTCCAGAATACCTCCCCCCAGGCCACGGGGGGCAGGGAGTGGGCGAACAACCTGAATCTGTTTTTCAATAGGTTTGACCAACCGCCCTCCCCCCTGACTGCACAACAACCACTGCTGCCTCTAAAGAAATCAAGTCCTGCTGCCCACTCCCACTCCACCAACACCCCCCCCCCCGCTCCCAACACACAGCCCCCCATCCTGACCCTGACCAGGACCCAGATGAGGACGGAGCTGAGGAAGATCAACATGAGGAAGGCGTCGGGACCGGACGGCATCAGCGCAAAGCTCCTCAAGTCCTGTGCAGACCAGCTGTGTGGGATTGTGACGTACATCTTCAACCTGAGCCTGAAGCTGGGGAGGGTACCACAGCTGTGGAAAACATCTTGTGTGGTACCTGTACCAAAAACTTCCCACCCCAAAGACCTGAACAGCTACAGACCGGTGGCCTTGACGTCCCACTTGATGAAGACCCTGGAGAGACTGCTCCTTGCTCACCTCTGCCCCCTGGTGGAACCAGCGATGGATCCACTCCAGTTCGCCTACCAGCATGGCATTGGGGTGGAGGATGCGGTGATCTTCCTCCTTCACCGTTCTCTGTCCCACCTGGAGAAGCCCGGGAATATGGTGAGGATCATGTTCTTTGACTTCTCCAGTGCTTTCAACACCATCCAACCGATGATCCTGAAGGACAAGCTGCTGCGCGCAGGGGTGGACCAGCACCTGTCATCATGGATCCTGGACTACCTCACGAACCGGCCTCAGTTTGTGAGAACCCGAGACTGTGTGTCCGACACGATCATCGGTCGCACGGGGGCCCCCCAGGGAACGGTGCTAGCTCCCTTCTTGTTCACTCTTTATACTGTGGACTTCTCACACAACACAACACACTGCCATCTACAGAAGTTCTCTGATGACTCTGCGATCGTTGGCCTCATCTCCAATGGAGATGAAGCTGAGTACAGAGGGCTTATCCAGGACTTCGTGGACTGGTGCCGTCGGAACTGCCTCCAGATCAACGCGAGGAAAACTAAGGAGCTGGTGGTGGACTGCCGCAGGCATGGGCAACCCCTCACAGCACCAGTAAATATACAGGGAACAGACATCGAGATGGTGACATCCTATAAGTACCTGGGTGTTCATCTGAACAATAAACTAGACTGGTCACACAATACTGACGCACTCTACAAGAAGGGACAGTGCAGGCTGTTCCTGCTGAGGAGACTCAGGTCTTTTGGTGTACAAGGGGTGCTACTGAAGACATTCTATGACATGGTGGTGGAATCAGCCATCACTTTTGGAGTGGTCTGCTGGGGCAGTGGCATTACTGCAGCCGATAGGAAGAGACTGAACAAACTGATCAAGAAAGTTAGCTCTGTCCTGGGGCAGCGCCTAGATTCGGTGGAGGAGATAGGAGAGAGAAGGACAGTGGCTAAACTGTCATCTCTGCTGGAGTCCGAGTTCCACCCTATGCAGGACATACTGAATGCACTGAGGAGCTCATTTAGCAGCAGACTACATCATCCCAGGTGCACAACCGAGAGGTTTCGCAGGTCCTTCCTACCTACGGCTGTCAGACTGTACAACCTAAGCAGGGCTGCTCGCAGAGATAGCAAAAAGACGTAACAAACTAATAATTTTTTTGAATGCAAAAGATGCAATAGACTTACACAATGGTCCCCTCCGGCATACAACTAGGAAAATACCGGTCGCTATGGAGGGTGAGAATATGTATGGGCACATAATCATACCATGTAGGATAACTAAGTAGACGGTTATGCTGTTTCATCCCATCTAGCAACAATGCTCTGCACTGTGTGTGTTTATACAGTATATTTACGTATTTATTCCATCTAGCTACAATGCTCCGCACTGGGTGTGTTTATATTTATATATCTATATATTTATTCCATCTAGCTACAATGCTCCGCACTGTGTGTTTATATATCTACATATTATTCCATCTAGCTACATTGCTCCGCACTGTGTGGGTTTATATATTTACATATTTATTCCACCTAGCTGCAATGCTCCGTACTGTGGGTGTTTATATATCTACATATTTATTCCATCTAGCTACAATGCTCCACACTGTGTGTTTATACAGTATATTCATATATTTATTCCATCCAGCTACAATGCTCTGCACTGTGTGTCTGTGTGTGTGTATATATATATTTTATAGTAATATGTACATATGTATATTAGCTGCTCTTGCTTGCTTGCTTTTTTCTTGCCTTCTGACTGTTGCTCTGAGTGTTACTATCCCTGTGCTGTTGCAATCCTGGAATTTCCCCGTTGTGGGACTAATAAAGGCTTATCTTATCTTATCTTATAAGCTAGGCATTAGAGGGAGAATGAAAAGATGGATTAAAAATTTTTTGAGTGACAGGAAAATTTCGGTAAGGATAGGAAAGCACTATAACTCAAGCCAAGTGATAGAAAATGGAACCCCACAAGACAGTACTCTTAGTCTCACATTGTTTTCAGTCATGATCAATGACATTTTTTGTAGAGTTAAGGGTTCTGTTGGTGTCTCCTTGTTTGCAGATGATGGTGCTATGTGGACAAGAGGAAAAAATCTATCATTTATTGTTAAAAAGTAGCAGCAGGCGATTGATAAAGTTGATGCTTGGGCAGTGGAATGGGGATTTAGGTTTTCAGTGGGGAAGACTGTGGTCTTCACTAGGAAGAGAATAAACAATCAAGTCAACCTTAAAATATACGATCAAAACATAGAAACTGTCAAGTGCTTCAAGTATTTGGTTGTGTGGTTTGATAAGGGTTGTTCTTGGAAGATTCATGTTGAGAAAATTGTGGCAAAATCAAAGAAGGTTTTAAATATTATTAGATGCTTGAGGAGAAGAGAATGGGGAGCAAGTAGAGGTGCTTTAAAAACATTATATGCGGCGTTAGTTATGTCAGTGTTTGATTGCAGGTGTGTTATGTATGGATCAGCTTCAGAAACATTATTGAAAAAATTGGATATAATTCAGTACCAAGCTCTGAGGTTATGCTGTGGGGCTATAAAAACTACTCCAGTAGCAGCACTCCAGGTGGAGATGGGTGAGATGCCTCTGGAGTTAAGGAGAACTCAGATAGCAGCTACATACTGGACCAACATCAGAGGATTTAATGACAGTCACCCAGTACACAGCGTACTGAAGCCTTGCCAAGAGAAGGAAAAGAGGCAAATGAGAAGCTTTGGATGAACAATAGAGAATAAAGTCAGGGAGCTAAGGGTTGCCGGTAAAGTAGTATGTCCAACAGTCCATCTTTCTGCAGATCCACCATGGTGTCTGGTAGAAGTAAAGGTGGATTTTAGACTTTTAACAAATGACATTAGAGGGAGGATAAACAAGAATGAGGTCAATAGCTATTTAGACAGTAATTATCCTGACTTTATAAAGATTTATATGGATGCATCTAAATCAACAAAGAACATTGTGGGAATAGCATTCATCATTCCAGAATTAGATGTCATGAAGAAGGAAAGGGTTAATGATGACTTAGCTGTGTATACTGGGGAGCTTCTGGCAATCTTTTTGGCATTGGGTTGGGTGGAAGAAGTAAAGCCCAGAAAGGTTTTGATAGGGTCTGACTCTAGCAGCACAATGGAAAGTATTGGGCAAATGCATTCAGAATCAAGACAGGATTTGGTAATGGAAATTGTACATTCAGTAATGAGAATTTCAAAGACAGGTGTGGACATTAGATTCATTTGGATCCCGCCACACATTGGAGTGGAGGGGAATGAGTTAGCAGATAAATATGCAAAAAGTGCAACTAGGAAGAGTCAAGTTAGTAGGAATGTGAAATATAGCAAGGCAGAGGTCAAGAGCATTATCAAAATGCAAATTAAAAAGAAGTGGCAGGAAGAGTGGGACAGAGGAAGTATAGGACGGAACCTGTATGGCATACAAAAGAAAGTAGGGGAAGCTAGAGAAGGACACGGGAGTAGAAAGGAGGAGGACATCATATCCAGGTTAAGATTAGGGCACACAGGGCTGAATAGTACATTAGTTATAATGAGAAAACACCCAAATGGAAAATGTGATTACTGTGGAAACGATGAAACAGTCGAACATATATTTATGCACTGTCCAAAGTATGAGTTTGCATGGTTAGCATTGGTGGACAGTCTATACAGGAACAAAACCCAGCTCAGTATGAAAGAGATTTGGCAGAGAAGTTCAGGGGATGCGGTTTATAAGGCAGTTTTTAGGTTTATTAGGACAACAGGTCTTATTTCAAAGATATAGGAGTGTAATGCCATTTTGAATCACACTCCAGTCCAGAAGGTGGCAGTAATACACCTACAAGCTGTTTGCCAACCGCCATAAAACATCAGAAGAAGAAGAAGAAACAGAAGAAGAAGAAGAAGAAGAAGAAGAAGAAGAACATTGCACGTCCACCATTGTGCTTTGTTTTGTTTTAAATCACGTGTGAGTATAAACCTGTTTTTATAACTACACATTCCAATACACACACATATCAAACAAAAATTTCTAGGAGAGCTAAGGATGCAAAAAGAACCCGCTTAAAAGCTGGAGTAATGACTTCAGTCTTGAAGGTTTGAGGTTTTTCTCCAAAATTGACATTTTTCTTATAATTTTCTACTTTCCTTTGCCAATTTATCAACATCTGAAACCATTTTCCTCAAATGTGTAATTTCATCTGGTAAAATTGACTTTTCTTGTACATTTGAGATGATTATAAATTTGTGGATTATTTTATGACTAATTTTTGTCTATATTTTAATAAAATTACTTAATTGTATAAGGGAAGAAAGTCAAAATATTATCACAATTTACACTTTTGACCATAATTTTTCAGAGCAAAAACAGAACAATAATTTAACTCCGACTGGAATGGTCACACTGCTTCTGAACTTCATGCAAGTAATGTACAGCTCTGCAACTGCAGCACTGACAACCACTGTGTTCTGGTCCACCCCAACACGCTTGAAAGCAGTTGACATGGTCTCTTCTGTACTGAAGCGCCGAAGAACTTTTTTGTTTTGGATCACTATCTGCTGTGGGTTTTGAGCTGTAATTCAGAGGACACAGAATTAGTTTTAGTATTCTCATAAACATTTTAACTCATCCATTGTTTCAATTTACAATATGATACATTCCACAAACTTCAGTTTACAAAGATAACACATCAGTCACACAGCCACAGTCTACGAGGCTGCAACACCTGAATTTCGACACAGCCATTGTGTCAACACGCCCAGTCAAGTGCCTGTAGCAAGCGATGCCTCATTACACTGACACTGACACTGTGACGTCATACACCTGTTTCTGCGAGGACATGTGTGTGCAGACCAAGACCTTCTGCATATACAACAACAATAAACCCTGGTTCATTCCTAAACTGAAGCAGCTACGTCAGACCAAGGAGGAGGCCTACAGGACTGGTGACTGGACTCTGTACAAGCGGGCCAGAAACATGCTGACAAAGGAGACCAGGCTTGCTAAGAGGAGCTACAGTGTGAAGTTACAAAAAAACTTCTCAGCTAACAACTCTGCTTCTGTCTGGAGAGGCCTACGGAATATCACCAACTACAGGAGACCATCCCCCCACCCTGCGGAAAACCTCCAGCTGGCTAATGACCTAAACAGCTTTTACTGCAGGTTTGAAAAGAACCTATAGTTCTCACCTCCCACCCACACAAAAGGATTATCTGCAGCCCCAGGAACTCCATCCCTCCTCCACTCTGACCTCCCACCAGCACTAATGATCTGTGAAGAGGAGGTGCGCCGGGTCTTTCAGAGACAAAAGATCAAGAAGGCTGCAGGACCTGATGGTGTGTCTCCGTCCTGCCTGAGAGTCTGCTCCAACGAGTTGGCCCCCATCTTCACCCGGATCTTTAACAGATCACTGGAGCTGCGTGAAGTGCCTTCCTGCTTCAAACGCTCCATCATCATTCCAGTTCCCAAGAAACCCTCTATTACAGGATTAAACGACTACAGACCTGTTGCCCTGACCTCTGTGGTCATGAAATCCTTGGAGAGATTGGTGCTGAACCACCTGAAGGTCATCACAGGCCCCCTGATGGACCCACTGCAGTTTGCCTACCGGTCAAACAGGTCAGTGGATGATGCAGTGAATATGGGACTACATTACATCCTGCAACACCTCGACTCCCCAGGGACGTACGCCAGGATCCTGTTTGTCGACTTCAGCTCAGCGTTCAACACCATCATCCCAGGCATTCTTCATCAGAAACTCCTCCAGCTCAAGGTGCCCCCCTCCACCTGCCAGTGGATCTCCAGCTTTCTGACTGACAGGTGGCAACAGGTGAAGCTAGGGAGATTTACATCCAGCTCCCGAAAAATTAGTACTGGCGCCCCCCAAGGATGTGTCCTTTCCCCACTGCTCTTCTCCCTCTACTCCAACGACTGCACCTCAGAGGACCCTTCGGTGAAGCTCCTGAAGTTTGCGGACGACACCACAGTCATCGGTTTGATCCGGGATGATGATGAGTCTGCATACAGGCGGGAGGTGGAGCAGCTGATCCTCTGGTGCAGCCAGAACCATCTTGAACTTAACCCAGCCAAAACGGTGGAGATGACTGTGGATTTCAGGCGAC
This sequence comes from Pholidichthys leucotaenia, assembly GCA_020510985.1. Classification (NCBI taxonomy): domain Eukaryota; kingdom Metazoa; phylum Chordata; class Actinopteri; order Cichliformes; family Pholidichthyidae; genus Pholidichthys; species Pholidichthys leucotaenia. The sequence goes on from CM035838.1 coordinate 72,650,565, forward strand.
ACCCCCCTTCATTCCCCCCACTCACCATCCTCAACAGCACAGTGTCCACTGTGGACTCCTTCAAGTTTCTGGGTACCACAATCTCCCGGAACCTGAAGTGGTCCTCCCATATTGACACTGTCCGGAAAAAAGGCCCAGCAGAGGTTGTTTTTTCTGCGTCAGCTCAAGAAGTTTGATTTGCCTCAGGAGCTGCTGGTTGTCTTCTACACCGCCATCATCCAATCTGTCCTCTGCTTTTCCATCACTGTCTGGTTTGGATCTGCCACTAAACAGGACAAGACCAGACTGCAGCGGATCATTAAGTCTGCGGAGAGGATCATTGGTACCGACCTACCCTCCATTGAGAACTTATATCGGTCCATAACCAGGAAACGGGCGGGAAACATCTGTGCTGACCCATCACACCCCGGCCACAAACTGTTTGAACTTCTATCTTCTGGTCGTCGTTACAGATCACTGAAGGTCAAAACCACCCGTCACAGGAACAGTTTCTTTCCTCAAGCCATCACTCTGATGAACTCCTAACATTCACCTAGTCCTACCTGTTGCTGTACTCATGACTTTTCATCCATTATTACATTGCACATAACTCTCACACTGCTTTTTACTTCATTCACATTATATCACTGAATCTGAGTCCACATTGAAATACTGTGTGATTGTATATTTTTTCATATATTTCTGCAAAGTGTGGTTAGTCCGAGTAAATAACTGCATATATTCCTGTATATATTTGCATCCTTTTATAGAAACGTGGACAGACTGTAATTTACTGTACATACTCTGGTTGTCATTGAATCCTTATTTAAATCCTTCACCTAAACAATGAGAGCAAGTTTTTAGCCAAAGTCAAATTCCTTGTATGTGTTGTGCATACTTGGCCAATAAAGCTGATTCTGATTCTGATTCTGATTCTGATTATGTTGGTCATATCATGTGACTTCTCCGATGGAAAAAGCGCATCCATTGCATCAAGAATCACAGGACTGAAGCGGAGAGGGGACAGAGGGAGAGGAGGTGCCTGAAAAAAAAACAACAACAACAAAAAACACAAAGTACATATTTAATTAAAACATTAAAATACTATTTCAATTATCCATGACAAATTTTTATTGACCTGCAGTTTAACCAACTCCCCCATGGATCCACACTTGGACCCTTCTGGTATATAAAGTTACCTCTTCTGTAATGACAACAAACATTTAATTTAATCAAATGTTCTTTACATTCTTGCCAAAAGTATCAAAACCTGGTTTAATGACCATGGCATCACTGTGTTTCATTGATCAGCAAACTCTCCTGACCTAAATCCCATAGAGAATCTATGGCATATTGTCAAGAGGAAGATGAGAGACACCAGACCCAACAATGCAGACGAGCTGAAGGTCACTATCAAAGCAACCTGGGCCTTCATAACACCTCAGTGCCACAGGCTGATCACCTCCATGCCATGCCATGCCACATTGATACAGTAATTAATCCAAAAAGAGCCCAGACCAAGTATTGTGTACATGGACAGACTTTTCAGTCAGCCAACATTTCTATTAAAAACTATTTTTTTAAGTAATTTTATGTAATATTCTAATATTTTTGAGAAACTTAATTTGGGGTTTTCATGCCCTGTAAGCCATAATATCAATAAATAAACGCTTGAAATATATCACTCTCTGCGTAATATGCACAACTGTATGTGTTTGTCACAATTTACAAGTTACAAATAATGCAACAACATACTTTTGACGTTTTTTTATTCAATAATAGAAAAAAATACACAATAACACACAAAGTATATAAACTAGATTCCATTCAAGTGAATGTAATAACTCATTCTTATCATTGAGACCACAGTAAAAACAAATGATTTTGAATGTAGCCCAGCCCTTGTAAAATCTACTTTACTGAAGCACAGCTACATGAAAATTGTGGTTAAATGCAACAATGAAGCACTTTTTTCTTTTTTGTCACATTCCACCACTGGCTTTTAGCAACAAGTGTATTTCCCAAATATGTTTTAAACTTGTAGCGGGCCTCTTAGCCACAGCCCAGGAGCGGTAGCTTGAAGCTCTGCATGGCTAACATTTACAGAAGGTGCCCAGTCAGGATCACAGTGTTGCGTTTCAAAAGCTGGTCTGCCTGTTAAAGCAAAGGAAATGCTAAGAAAATGCTTTGGTGTAGAAACAATTAAACCCACTTACACACGTGTAAGTGGCAACCTTTTCTAGCTATTCGGATATTGTTTTTTTCTTTAGCTTAGCTTAGCTTTGTTTAGCTTAGCACTGCTAAGGTAGGCTAAAAGCTACAAGCAAGCAAGTTTTAACAACTCAGCAACAACAACGGACTTATATGCAGTAAATCTTAATGTACCTTTATAAAAATGCTCTGAACACACTACCATCGATAAAGGAGTGTTGTTGAAAGTTATATTGGGTCTTCTCATAGCTCATAAAAACAGCACTGCTGTGGCGAAACATTATGTAGCTCACATATTCCTTGGCAGAGATCCAGACATGAGGGAACTTGGAGCTCGCACTGTGTATTGACATCACGCCTCATACTGACATTGAGTCTGGACCCCCTGCGGACTAGAGACGAAGTGAGAAGATCTGAGAGTGGACCTGAAGAGACGGTCTGACTCCTAGGGTCAGACAGAGATGCCTAGAGGACAATAGGAGGATTAGATATGAATGGAATTCTGTGTTTGATGTGAATGTGTTTTGTGTCTGGTGTTACAGTATAAAGGTATGTGGTTTACCTCAGCTAACCTTCTTCATTCCCTGACTGAGAGAGGAGGTGTAGGCTTGAGATGGAATAAGCCAATACTGAAAAATCATTCAGTCTCTTCATTTCGAGTTTCCTACATTGGTGACCCACACGTGAGAAATATGGAAAGGCTAAACTCCATTAGACTCCCCGAGTTCTGACAAGAGGACCCGCACTCATGGTTCCAACACGTGGAATCACGGTTCGTGCTTAACGGGGTATCAGAGGATGACATTAAGTTCCACAATGTCATCGCAAGACTCGACAGCCGCACAGCCCGGTGTGTGCGGAGCCTGGTGCAGCAGCCGCCCGCTGCTGGCAAATACGACGCCCTGAAAGCCGCCCTCATTCGGAGCTTTGTGCCATCGGCTGAGGTGAGGGCCAGAACACTTCTGGACCTGCGCGACAGAGGAGGACGCAGGCCGACCGTCCTCATGGAGGACATGCTGCAGATGATCGGGGCAGGCAACGATGTGTTTTTATTTAAACACATCTTTTTGAGGACCCTTCCAGCGCACATGAGAGGCTGCCTGTCCAGCATGAGGTGTGTGGACCAGTAGGACTTCCGCGCGCTGGCTTTGGAAGCAGAGCGACTCCTGGACACATGCAGCGAACAGGAGACGGCAGCGGCAGCAGCAGACCTCGGCGCGGCAGCCCGGGGCGACGGAGAACCGGTGGCAGCAGAGCCGACCCCAGCGACAACAGCGGCAGCGCGATCCCGGAGCAGAGGAGAGAACGAGTTGTGCTTCTACCATCGACGTTTCGCGCACAAGGCGCACAGATGCATCCCGCCATGCAACTTCAGGAAGCAGGGAAGCGCAAAGAGCCGGAGGTCGTTGGCAGCTTCGACCCTCGGCGAACGGAACAAGCTGCTCTACCTGACGGACGCGAGCTCCGGACGGCGATTCCTCGTTGACACCGGAGCACAGAGGAGTTTCATCACCGCGACCTACGCGGACCGGGCGGCCGGTCCCTGCGGAGATGGAGCAACAGCCGCAAACGGCTCGTCGATCAAGACGTTTGGCGAAAGAACTCTGTGCCTGTCCTTGCACGGCCGCAACTATGAATGGACCTTCATAGTAGCGGCGGTGAGTTTTAACATGTTGGGCGCCGACTTTTTGTGCTCACATGGCTTGTTGGTAGATCTGGCTAATAGACGCTTGGTTAATGCACTCTCTTTTTGTTCTATTCCCTGTGCAGTGCGAGTGTCCCCGCCGTCAGTACAGGCCAACGCCGCCGCAGCAGGAGGTAAGTTCCACACTCTCCTAAACCAGTTCCCAGCACTCACAGTTCCCACGTTTTCAGCTAAGGTGGCGAAGCACGGGGTGGAGCACTTTATAACCACAAGTGGTCCACCGGTTTTTGTGAAGGCTCGGCGCCTGGATGCAGCTAAGCTCTCTATTGCGCGTGAGGAGTTCGCCAACCTGGAAAGGTTGGGCATAATTCGCTGCTCGAAGTCCGCTTGGGCTTCCCCCCTCCACATGGTCCCTAAGGCGGACGGCTTGTGGAGACCGTGCGGCCATTATCGCAGGTTAAACAATGCCACAGAGCAGGACCGCTACCCAATTCCGCATATCCAAGATTTTTCGGTGCATTTGGCCAAGGCACGAATTTTTTCTAAAATAGACCTGGTCCGCGGTTATCACCAGGTCCCGGTCCAATCAGAGGACATTCCCAAGACAGCGGTAATAACCCCTTTCGGGCTTTTTGAATTTTTACGCATGCCTTTTGGCCTTAAAGGCGCTGCGCAAACCTTCCAGCGCATGATGGATGCCGTTTTGCGCGACCTTTTGTTTTTGTCTACTTAGATGATATTTTAGTCGCCAGCGCCTCTGAGGAGGAACACGAGAGTCACCTCAGAACTTGTTTTTCAGCGGTTGGGAGTGCAAGGGGTGGATAATCAACCCAGCCAAGTGCCATTTCGGCGCAGCACAGATTGATTTTTTGGGGCACCGCGTCTCCCCAGAGGGTGCAGTTCCGCTGCCCTCCAAAGTATGCGCGGTGGCTGAGTTTCCCCAGCCACAAACGGTAAAAGCGTTGCAGGAATTTTTAGGCATGGTAAACTTTTACAACCGTTTCATACCTCACGCGGCGCAGCTCATGCAACCGTTGTATGTCGCGCTTAAAAAACAAAAGCCCTCCACTGCGATTGAGTGATCCCCGGAGCGGGAGCGCGCATTCACTGAGGTTAAGAAAGCACTAGCGAACGCAGCACTGCTGGCTCACCCAGACCCAGCAGCCCGAATAGCGCTAACCACAGACGCGTCAGATGTGGCCATAGGAGCCGTGGTAGAACAGCAAGTCGCCGGGGCTTGGCAACCACTCGCTTTTTTTAGCAGGTCCCTACGCGATGCGGAGCGAAAATATAGCGCGTTTGACAGGGAACTGCTAGCGCTCCACCTGGCCATTCGCCATTTCCAGTTCTGGTTGGAAGGGCGACGTTTCACCGCGTTTGTCGACCACAAACCGTTAACCTTTGCAATGTCCAAAGTCTCTGAACCATGGTCAGGCCGACAGCAGAGGCAGCTGGCCGCAATTTCAGAATTCACCACCGATATACAGCACGTAGCCGGTAAATTTAATGTGGTGGCGGACTGCCTCTCGCGAGCGGTAACAGCGCCTGTCCGCGCGGATGGGGGCTGTAGCGCCGCAGACGCGGAGCGCGGTAACAGTGCGGACGCGCACGCAACTCCGGTGCACGTAGGGATAAATTACGCGGCCATGGCAGCAGAGCAGGGCGAGGACACAGACGTGCGCGCGCTCCTGTCTGGACCAACAGGGTTAAGGCTGGAGAACGTAAATTTGCAAACCGGTTCACCCCCGCTTATTTGCGATGTATCCACCGGGCGACCTCGCCCAGTGGTACCGGCCATGTGGCGCCGTCGTGTTTTTGACGCGGTGCACTCCCTAGCACACCCGGGAGTAGGCGCTTCGGTGAAAATGGTAGCAGAGAAGTTTGTTTGGCCGAGCCTGCGCAAGCACGTGAAGGAGTGGGCGAGAGCCTGCATGTCCTGCCAGTGGGCCAAAGTTCACAGACACACAAAAGCCCCTTTAGAACCTTTCCACATCCCGGCTAAGAGGTTTGATCATGTGCACGTTGATCTAGTGGGACCCCTGCCGCCCTCGCAGGGGTTCACACATCTCCTGACAATGGTGGACCGGACCACGCGTTGGCCGGAAGTGGTCCCATTGCAGTCTACCACAGCAGCAGAGGTAACTCGCGGTTTTTTAACAGCCTGGGTAGTGCGGTTCGGAGTCCCGTAGGACATTACGTCCGATAGGGGTCCGCAGTTCGTTTCAGAGCTATGGTCAGCCATGGCCAGCGGCTTAGGGGCAACAGCTCATCGCACCACCGCTTATCACCCACAGGCCAAAGGTTTATGCGAGCGTTTTCACAGATTGTTGAAGGCAGCCCTCAGAGCGTCGCTCACGGATACAAATTGGGTAAACAAACTACCATGGGTTTTATTGGGGTTGCGTTCAGCACCCAAGGAGGATTTAGATGCCTCACCTGCTGAATTAGTGTTTACTCAACCTCTCAGGCTGCCAGGAGAATTCCTGCCAGCCCATGCAGCACCCGAGCTCCCCCCGGTGCGGGGACCTCTACGCGGCACGGAGGCAGAAATGCTCCCGGGCCCCGCTCATCACACTTTTCCGCAGGTTTTTGTTCCCAAGGCTTTGCAAAACGCAGAGTTTGTTTTTGTCAGGCACGACGCCCAGCGTCACAGTCTCCGCCCACCTTATGATGGTCCGTTCCGAGTGCTGGAAACCGGGGAGAAATATTTTGTGCTGGACTTGGGGGGCAGGAAAGAGACAATCAGCGTTGACAGATTAAAGCCTGCTTTTGTGTTGCATGATGAACCTGTGCGGCCGGCTGAGGCGCCTCGGCGCGGCAGGCCTCCCAAGGGGCAGCCCCTAGTTCTCCAGCAGGGGGCAAATAACCCTTCTCCCCCTCATTCCACAGGCGCACAGCAGGACGGCACAACACAGGCTGCGAAGCCTGCGTTCAGCAGATTCAAGAGGAGGTTGAAGCCTAAGCAACGGGCAGAGTGATGTGTATTTTGATCAACCCATGTAAATTGTGCTGCAGATCCTACAAAAGGGGGGGGGGGTGATTTAAGGGTGTAATGTGTATGATTTAAGGGTGTAATGTGTATGACTGTCCATTATTGACTTAAGGTTGGTGTATGTCCGTTCTTGGGCGTTTCGGGGGGAGTGATGTGGCGTAACATTATGTAGCTCACATATTCCTTGGCAGAGATCCAGACATGAGGGAACTTGGAGCTCGCACTGTGTATTGACATCACGCCTCATACTGACATTGAGTCTGGACCCCCTGCGGACTAGAGATGAAGTGAGAAGATCTGAGAGTGGACCTGAAGAGACGGTCTGACTCCTAGGGTCAGACAGAGATGCCGAGAGGACAATAGGAGGATTAGATATGAATGGAATTCTGTGTTTGATGTGAATGTGTTTTGTGTCTGGTGTTACAGTATAAAGGTATGTGGTTTACCTCAGCTAACCCTCTTCATTCCCTGACTGAGAGAGGAGCTGTAGGCTTGAGATGGAATAAACCAATACTGAAAAATCATTCAGTCTCTTCATTTCGAGTTTCCTACACTGCTAAAAAAAAAAAATAAACTCCTCCAGGTTAATAAGTTAGCGGCTAACTTAGCACTTCTTCTTCTGATGTGTTATGGCGGTTGGCAAACAGCTTATAGGTGCATTACCACTACCTTCTGGAATGGAGTATGATTCAGAATTGCATTACCCTCCTATATCCTTGAAATTAGACCTGTTGTCCTTATGAACGTAAATACTGCCTTATAGACCACATCCACTGAACTTCTCTGTCCCACCCCGAATGCGTCTATACAAAAATAATAAACAAAGGTTATAGTGCCCCCAGGTGGTTAAAGGAAGAATTGCTGAAATCTCTTTTATTTATGACTCATGTGCCGCTGGCCAGAATGACGTGAAAATTTCTGAGGGTTATCGGACCTCCTGTTTGATCATAACTGCATAACAGCTTTTGCATGGCATCATTGCTGTTCCCATGGACATGCCCTCCTCAATCCTTGATCTTTCAATCCTTGATCTTGTTTGGAGGGTTCAGAATGACCTGGAGTCATGAAATCTTGACCATAGGTTGAGGTGACTGTCATATATAGTCCTATATGGGTGGACAGCACATAACTGACAGGGAAGTGTTGCCATGGCAACATGGAGAAGGTTGACTCCTCGCCATGACATATCGGAAAGTTGCGTCTTGGACAAACTTTGTCTGATTTTCACCAAATCTTCTACAATGCGTAATAGTCCCACCCTGAATGCTCCTATATAAAAATAACAAAACTTAGAGTGCCGCCTTGTGGCTACAACATCAGACCTTTGTAAATTGGACAAACTTTGTACGATATTCAAGAAATTTTCTACGATCAATATTCATCCTGCCCCAAAAGCATCTATATAAAAATAATAAACAAAAGTTATAGTGCCCTCTAATGTTTAATGGAAGAATTGCTGACAGCTGTTTTCTTTATGTTTCTCTCACCAGCTCAAAAAAATGACATGAAGGAATGACTAGTGCTCATTGACAGTACATGTACATAGTACAGAACTGTTTCCATGGTCACCGGCTTACAGTACTTCAATGGCTTTCTCGCCGTGCAAAACATGACAGTTACAGCTCAGACAGTTCTCGTCTGATTTGGACCAAACTTTGCACACATCATACTGATCCCACTCTGAACACGTCTGCATATCAATATTCCTAAAACTGTCACACCAGCACCTACTGCTGACATGAGGTACTGCACAAAATTCTTTCAAATTTTGTGCAAAGACCAGTACTCACAATGACATGACATTTTCAGTGGTTTCTCAGAGTGCATTAGACGACCCTCAGTGGGAGTCACTTTTGTACTGCAGTAAGCACAGTTGCCGTGGAAACCCATTTCTTGCCATTCAAGACGTTTTATACTTTGGAGTATTGGGGAAGTCCAAGGGTCACCAAATGTGGAACGTAAGTCAAGGTGACTCTCTTCTGTAGTTCGGTGGTGTCGGTAACATGTACCTAAAATTTAAGTGTTTCCATGGCCACATGTCCGAGTTTACCTGATTGCAATATGATGGACAGTTGTAACCTGGACAAATCGTGTCGGATTTTCACTGGAATTACTATGATGGAGATTAGTCACACTCTGCACGCTCCTACATAAAAATATTTGACAAAAGTTATAGCACCACTTACTGCTTACAGGAAATTCTGCACCAAATGGTTACTTTATTATTCACGCAGCCCTTGCAGGGATGACAGGAAATTTTCTGTGCCAGCAAGGTACGACGGGCGCCGAGATCCACAGGCGCATGGGGAGCGAAAGCCCGCTTACACCTGCTCTCAGGTTTAATTAGGGCATGAGCCACTGACAATGTCAGTCGGCGAAAACCCTATTGTAATTGCTCCGTTGATTTATTAGGGCCTGAGCCACTGACAACGTTAGTTGGTGAAAGCCCTGTTGTATTTGCTCCTTTTATTTATTCGGGCCTGAGCCACTGACAAGGTCAGTTGGCAAAAGCCCTATTGTATTTGTTTCGTTTATTAGGGCCTGAGCCACTGACAACGTCAGCAGCGAAAGCCCTATTGTATCTACTCCATTTATTTATCATTAGGGCCTGAGCCACTGACAACTTCAGTCGGCGAAAGCCCTATTGTATCTGCTCCGTTTATGTATTATTGCAGTATTAGGGCCTAAGCCACTGACAACGTCAGTCGATGAAAGCCCTATTGTATCTGCTCTGTTTATTTATTATTAGGGCCTGAGCCACTGACAACGTCAGTCGGCGAAAGCCCTATTTTATCTGCTCTGTTTATTTATTATTATAGTATTAGGGCTTCAGCCACTGACAACGTCAGTCGGCGAAAGCCCTATTGTATCTGCTCTGTTTATTTATTATTAGGGCCTGAGCCACTGACAACGTCAGTCAGCGAAAGCCCTATTGTATCTGCCCTGTTTATTAGGGCCTGAGCCACTGACGTCAGTTGGCGAAAGCCCTCTTGTATCTGCTTCGTTTATTTATTATTAGGGCCTGAGCCACTGACAACATCAGTTGGTGAAAGCCCTATTGTATCTGCTTCATTTATTATTATTATTATTATTATTATTATTCCACTTAAATGATCACATTTTTCACCCTCTGAACGTTAACCAAAACGCTATTTTTTTTGGCAAACCCCTCAGACCCAGCAAAAAATTCGATGAACTGGAAAAGATATGTGCCCCCCAACCCCTCATTTTTGTGGGTGGGGCCAAATGTTAACAAATGTTCACGGTCTATGGAGACTCAGACCATAAACTTTGCCATAGAGACATAAAGTTTGGGTGAGGTTTGTATCACCTCAAGACATACAAAAAACATAATTGTGGCCCATACCCAATGCCAGCAGGAAGGCCACCATCTTGCCTCAAAGTCGCCCCACCTCCAATTCGGAAAAAAGTCACACCTTGCATTTGAACGAAATTAAAAATTAAAAATTGTATAAATTAACCCTTTGAGTGCGAGAATTTGCGTGCCCCGAGTGGCAGAGTGCGGCACTGCGCCTGCCTTCTCACTCTGACTTTGTCAAAAGTGAGAAATTTCTGTTTTTTTTTAAATGTACTGATTTCTTGTTCATATACATTGAAGATAAGATGATGAGGTACCTCTGTACAAAAAACGGTGTCAAAAGACTGACCATTTTTTGTGCAAATACATCCAAAGTCCAGTTTTGACTGAGTTATGGAATTGAAAGAGGTGCCGTGACATTATGCAAATTAGATGCATAAATTTATTCCTATCTGAAACTTTGGATCATATTTTACATTTTTCTAATTCACAGTAAGCAATTATCTCTTACCACTTTCAAGTTATAGCCTTGGAAATCTGAACTATTTTATTGACAAAAAAATATTTACCATTCTTGACCACTAGGGGGAATGTCGCAGTTCTGCACCATACACACTCAAACGGTTAAGCCAAAATCTCAAAAGGTGTGGCCAGGGTGCCATTGTGAAGTTTGACTCCTCCCCTTACAGCTTCAACCAGCTGTAATTTGGGCAAAACTTGTCCGATGTCCACCAAACTTCCATGATGGAAAATAGTCCCGCACAGAAAGCAACTACATCAAAAAACCTGACAACAGATATAGCGTCACATAGTGGTTAACGAAAGAATTGCTGAAAACTCTTTTATTTATTACTCATGCGCAGCAGACCAGAATGACATGAAATTTTCTGAGATTCGTCTGACCAGAGCAAAAATCATAACTGCATAACTGTGTTACCATGGACATGCCCTCCTTGCCATTAAATCCGTGAGCTTATGGGGAGGGGTGGGAAGGTCCTGGAGTCATGAAATTTGGGACATAGGTTGAGGTCACGGTCCTTTATAGTCCTATATAGGTGGACAACACACAACTGACAGGGAAGTGTTGCCATGGCACTATGACGAAGTTTGACTCCTCCCCTTACAAAATCAAGTAGCTGTAACTCGGGCAAAACTTGTCCGATGTGCACCAAAATTTCCATGATGGAAAATAATCCCACTCCAAACACGTCTACATCAAAATACCTGACAAAAGATACATTGCCACCTACTGGTTAACGAAAGAATTTCTGAAAACTGTTTTATTCATTACTCACTTGCCCCTTGCTGGAATGATGTGAAATTTTCTGAGATTCATCAGACTATAGAGATGGTCACAATTGCACATCAAGGTTAGCATGACATCACACGCATGAACATGGACACGCCCTCCTCGCCATTCAATCCGTGAGCTTATGTTGAGGGATGGGAAGGCTCTGGAGTCATGAAATTTTGACCATGCATTGAGATGACTGTCATATATAGTCCTATATGGGTGGACAACACATAACTGACAGGGAAGTGTTGCCATGGCGCCATGGCAAAGTTTGACTCCTTCCCTTAAAAAATCAAGCAGCTGTAACTCGGGCAAAACTTGTCCAATGTGCAACAAAGTTTCCATGATGGAAAATAGTCCTGCCCAGAATGTGTCTACATCAAAAGACCTGACAAAACAAGGGGAGAGCTGGGCAGCCATCTGGGAGCTAGGAGAGAGCTGAGGAACTGAATCTGTTTTTTAATAGGTTCAACTCACAGTCTGTCACCGGAGCAACACAACCAGACCCCCACGCACCCCTTCCCACCCACGCTCCCGTGCAGAACCTCTCTCCATCTCCCCCCTCCTCCTCCTCAGGGGGCACCAGGACCCTCCCTCACTTCACGGTGATTGCAGATCAGGTGGAGAAACAGCTGGAGAGACTCCGTCAGCGGAAGGCTTCGGGCCCTGATGGCATCTTCGCAAGGACCCTGAGGACATGTGCCAACCAACTAACTCCGGTACTGAAACACCTGTACAACCTGAGCCTGAGTCTGGAGAGAGTACCGGTGCTGTGGAAGACATCCTGCCTGGTTCTTGTCCCCAAGGAGTCATCTCCATCGGATTTGAATGACTACCGACCAGTTGCCCTCACATCTCATGTGATGAAGGTCCTGGATAGACTGGTCTTAGCCTACCTGAGGCTGCAGGTGAAGATGTGGCTGGACCCTCTACAGTTTGCATATCAGCCCCATTTAGGAGTTGAAGATGCTGTCATCTACCTGCTACAACGAGCCCATCTGCACCTGGATGGTGGAGGAGATACTGTGAGAATCACTTTTTTTGATTTCTCCAGTGCCTTTAACACCATCCAGCCACTGCTGCTGGGTGAGAAGCTGCGGGTGATGGGGGTTGACAGCTCTGTGATCTCTTGGATTACTGACTACATGACAGGCAGACCACAGTTTGTCCAGCTGAGCAGTGTCTTGTCTGGAGTGGTGGCTAGTGATACGGGAGCTCCACAGGGGACTGTGCTCTCTCCTTTTCTCTTTACTTTATACACCACTGACTTTCAGTACAACACTGAGTCATGCCACCTGCAAAAATTCTCTGATGACTCAGCTGTTGTGGGGTGTATAAGAGGAGGAGAGGAGGGGGAGTACAGGGCACTGGTAGACAGATTTGTGGAATGGACGGAGCAGAATCACCCGAGGTTGAATGCCAGCAAGACCAGAGAGATGGTGATTGACTTCAGGAAGAGGAAGACTCCTTCTCAGCCACTGCAGATTAGGGGGGAGGATGTGGGAGTGGTTGAGGACTACAAATATCTGGGTGTCAGGATCAGCAGCGGGTTGGACTGGAGAGCCAACACCGATGCTGCGCACAAGAAGGGGATGAGCAGACTCTACTTCCTGAGAAAGCTGAGATCCTTCAACGTGTGCAGCAGGATGCTGGAGCTTTTCTACCAGACCGTTGTCGCCAGCGCCATCTTCTTTGCTGCTGTCTGTTGGGGAAGCAGTATCAGGGCCAGAGATACCAATAGACTTGACAAGATTATCAAGAGGGCTGGCTCTGTAATTGGTCTCAGACTGGAGACCTTTGAGACAGTGGTGGAGAGAAGAACACTAAATAAACTGCGATCCATCATGGACAATCCTGATCACCCCCTCCACCACACACTAGATAGACAGCGAAGCACTTTCTCCAGTAGACTACTACAGCTTCATTGTCGAAAGGCCAGGTACAGGAAATCTTTCCTGCCACATGCAATTTCACTGTACAATAACTCACTATGATGTTGTATCCTGGCATAGCTATGCTGCCACACTGCACCTTACAGACTAACTGGTACATGACATTTTCACTCTGCTCCTGATAGTCCTTCTTTGTACAATGGGATGATTCATGTGTTTATACAAGTCATCATATATTAAGCTATGATGTATAGAGGTTTTATAGTCGTGTTAGTTTTTACTTTCCATGGGTAATCCTTTTGTCTGTCATGTGTGTGTTTCTGTCGTTTGGTTGTCAACTGTCATGCTGCTGTTATACTGTAATTTCCCAGTTTGGGATCAATAAAGTACACCTATCTATCTATCTAAAACATATAGGGCCACCTTCTGGTTAATGAAAGAATTGCTGAAAACTTTTTATTTATTACTCACCCGCCACTTGCCAGAATGACGTGAAATTTTCTGAGATTGATCAGACTATAGCGATGGTCATAACTGAACATCAACTTTAGCATGATGTCACATGGGTTAACATGGACACGCCCTCCTCGCTATTCAATTCGTGAGCTTATGTTGAGGGATGGCAAGGGTCCGAAGTCATGAAATTTTGACCATACATTGAGGTGACATATATAGTGTCATATATAGTCCTATATGGGTGGACAACCCATAACTGACAGGGAAGTGTTGCCATGGTGCCATGGCAAAGTTTGACTCCTCCCCTTACAAAATAAAGAAGCTGTAACTCGGACAAAACTTGTCCAATGTGCACCAAACTTTCCATGATGGAAAATAGTCCCGCTACGAACGCAACTACATCAAAATACCTTACAACCGATATAGTGCCACATAGTGGTTAACGAAAAAATTGCTGAAAAATATTTTATTTATTACTCACACGCCGCTGGCCAGAATGACGTGAAATTTTCTTAAATTAATCAGACCACGGCGATGATCATAACTGCACATCAACTTTAGCATGACATCAAACGTGTGACCATGGAAATGCCCTCCTCCCCATTCAATCCATGAGTTTATGGGGAGGGGTGGAAAGATTCTGGAGTCATGAAATTTGGAACATAGGTTGAGGTGACTGTCATATATAGTCCTATATGGGTGGACAACACATAACTGACAGGGAAGTTGTCATGGTGACATGGCGAAGGTTGACTCCTCGCCATGAAATATCGAAAAGTTGTATCTTGGATAAACTTTGTCTGATTTTCAGAAAATTTTCTAAAATGGATAATAGTCCCACTCTGAACACTATTATATAAAAATAACAAAAGTTAGAGCGCCGCCTAGTGGTTACAACATTGGACACTTGTAAATTGGACACACTTTGTACATTTTGCACCACATTTTCTACGATCAATATTCACCCGGCCCTGAACGTGTCTATATACAAGTAATAAACAAACATTATAGCGCCCCGTAATGATAAAAGGAAGAATTGCTGACAACTGTTTTCTTGATTTTTCTCTCACCAGCTTAAAAAAATTACATGAAGGAATTACTAGGGCTCATTCAAAGTACATGTGCATAGTACAGAACTTTTTCCATGGAGACCGGCATGCTTCAATGGCTTTCTCGCCATGCAAAACATGACAATTACAACTCAGACTATCCTCGTCTGATTTGGACAAAACTTTGCACAAATCATACTAATCCCACTCCGAACACTTCTGCATATCAATATTCACAAAACTGTCACACCCGTACCTACTGCTGACATGAGGTACTGCACAAAATTGTTTTAAATTTTGCGCAAAGACAAGTAGTCACAATGACCTGACATTTTCAGTGGTTTCTCAGAGTGCATTGGACTATCCTCAGTGGAAGTCACTTTTGTCCTGCGATAAGCACAGTTGCCATGGAAACCCACTCCTTGCAATTCAAGATGTTTTTTTTTTACTTTGGAAGCTTGGGGAAGTCCAAGGGCTGCCAAATGGGGAAAACAAGTCAAGGTGACTCTCTTCTTTAGTTCTGTATCAGTCTGCAACATGTTCTTAAAATGTTAAGTGTTACAATGGACACATGTCCAAGTTGACCTTATCACCATACATTGGACAGTTCTAAATTGGACAAACTGTGTTGGATTTTCACTGTAATTGCCATGATGGACATTGGTCCAACTCTGCATGCACCTACATAAGAATATTTGATAAAAGTTATAGCACCACGTACTGCTCAAAGGAAGTTCTTGCCAAATGGTTTACTTTATTATTCCCACAACCCTTGCAGCGACAACGAGAAATTTTCCGAGACAGCAAGGTACGATGGGCGCTGGGTTGTGCGGAGGCGTGGGGGGTGAAGGCCCGCTTACACCTGCTCTGAGGTTTAATTAGGGCCTGAGCCACTGACAACGTCAGTTGGCGAAAGCCCTATTGTAATTGCTCAGCTCGAAGAAATTCTTCCGCCTAAATCAATGAATTTTTCACTCTCTGAACATTAACCAAAACGCAATTTTTTTTGGCAGACCCCTCAGACCCGGCGAAAAATTCCAGAAACTGGAAAACATATGTGCCCCCCCGCCCCTAATTTTTGTGGGTTGGGCCAAACGTACGAGGTCTATGGAGACTGGAGACCATAAACTTTGCCGTACTGATGTGCAACACCTCAAGACATGCAAAAATAAAAATTGTGGCCCATACCCACCACCAACAGGAAGGCTGCCATCTTGCCTCAAATTCGCCCAACCTCCAATTCAGAAAAAAGTCACACCTCACATTTGAGCAAACTAGTCCTAGTGACCTACTCCGATTGAGCTCATTTATACATGGCAGCATCTATAGGCATTGGCCGTTAAAACTTGTATAAATTAAGTCAAAATCTCAAAAAGTGTGGCCAGGGCGCCATGGTGAAGTTTGACTCCTCCCCTATCAACTTCAAACAGCTGTCACTCGGGCAAAAATTGTTCGATGTCCCCCAAACTTCCCATGATGGAAAATAGTCCCGATATAGCACCACATTGTGGTTAACAAAAGAATTGCTGAAAACTGCTTTATTTATTACTCACGTGTCACTTGCCAGACTGACGTGAAATTTTTCTGAGATTAATCACACCACAGGGATGATCATAACTGCAGATAAACTTTCACATGATGTCACACGTGTTACCATGGACACGCCCTCCTCGCCATTCAATCCGTGAGCTTATGGGGAGGGGTGGGAAGGTCCTGGAGTCATGAAATTTGGAACATAGGTTGAGGTGACTGTCATATATAGTCCTATATGGGTGGACAACACATAACTGACAGGGAAGTGTTGCCCTGGCACCATGGCAAAGTTTGACTCCTCCCCTTACAAAATCAAGCAGCTGTAACTTGGGCAAAACTTGTCCGATGTGCACCAAAGTTTCCATGATGGAAAATAGTCCGGCCCGAAATGCGTCTACATCAAAATACCAGACAAAACATATAGCGCCACCTACTGGTTAACAAAAAAAAATTGTTGAAAACTGTTTTATTTCTCACGCACCGCTGGCCAGAATGACGTGAAATTTTCTGAGATCCATGACACCACAACGATGATTATAGCTGCACATAAATGTTAGCATGACATCATACGTGTTACCATGGACAAACCTTCCTCGCCATTCAATCCATGAGCTTATGGGGAGGGGTGGGAAGGTCCTGGAGTCATGAAATTTGGAGCATAGGTTGAGGTCACTGTCATATATAGTCCTATATGGGTGGACAATACATAACTGAAAGGGAAGTGTTGCCATGGCGACATGGCGAAGGTTGACTCCTCGCAATGAAATATCAGAAAGTATCTTGGACAACCTTTGTCTGATTTTCAGCAAATTTTCGACAATGGATAATTGTCCCACCCTGAACACTCCTATATAAAAAGTTAAAGTGCCACCTAGTGGTTACAACATCAGACCCTTGTAAATTGGACAAACTTTGTACGATTTGCACCAAATTTTCTACGATCAATATTCGCCCTGCCCCGAACGCGTCTATATACAAATAAAAAACAAAAGATATAGCACCCTCTAATGATTAAAGGAAGAACTGCTGACAACTGTTTTTCTCTCACCAGCTGAAAAATATTACATGAAGGAACGACTAGGGCTCATTGACAGTACATGTACATAGCACAGAACTGTTTCCATGGCGACCGGCATGCTTCAATTGCTTTCTCGCCATCTAAAAGATGACTGTTACAGCTTAGACAATCCTCGTCTGATTTGGACCAAACTTTGCACAAATCATACTAATCCCATTCTGAACACATCTGCATATCAATATTCACAAAACTGTCACACCCACACCTACTGCTGACATTAGGTACTGCACAAAATTGTTTCAAATTTTGTGCAAAGACCAGTAGTGACAATGACATGACATTTTCACTGGTTTCTCAGAGTGCATTGGACTACCCTCAGTGGAAGTCACTTTTGTCCTGCGATAAGCACAGTTGCCATGGAAACCCACTCCTTGCAATTCAAGATGTTTTTTTTTACTTTGGAGGCTTGGGAAAGTCCAAGGGTCGCCAAATGTGGAACGTAAGTCAAGGTGACTCTCTTCTTTAGTTCTGTATCGGTCTGCAACATGTACTTAAAATGTTAAGTGTTACAATGGACACATGTCCAAGTTGACCTTATCACCATATGTTGGACAGTTGTAAATTGGACAACCTGTGTCAGATTTTCACTGTAATTGCCATGATGGACTTAAGTCCAACTTTGTATGCACCTACATAAGAATATTTGATAAAAGTTATAGCACCACTTACTGCTCAAAGGAAGTTCTTGCAAAATGGTTTACTTTATTATTCCTGCAGCCCTTGCAGCGACAACGGGAAATTTTCCAAGACAGCAAGGTACGACGGGCGCTGGGTTGCACGGGTGCGTGGGGGGTGAAGGTCCGTTTACACCTGCTTGCAGGTTTAATTAGGTCCTGAGCCACTGACAACGTCAGTCGGCGAAAGCCCTATTGTAATTGCTTGCGTTTATTTTTAGGGCCTGAGCCACTGACAACGTCAGTCGGCGAAAGCCGTATTGTAATTGCTTGCGTTTATTAGGGCCTGAGCCACTGACAACGTCAGTGGGCGAAAGCCCTAATAAATATGACATCATGATAATATGATAATATGATATATATATATATCAAATATATGATATATATGATATATGATAATATGATAATCATGATAATCATAATAATCATGATAATCATGATAATATGACATCATGCGTTTTACCATGGACACACCGTTCTCGCCATTCAATCCATGAGCTTATGGGGAGGGGTGGGAAGGTCTTGGAGGTCTAAATTTTTCAACATATGTAGAAGTCGCTGTCATATGTAGTACTATATGGGTGGACAATACATAACTTACAGGGAAGTGTTGCCATGGCAACGTGGCGACGGTTGACTATTCACCATGAAATTTCGGAAAGTTGTATCTTGGACAAACATTTTCTGATTTCCAACAAATTTTCGAAAATGGATAATAGTCCAACCCTGAACATTCCTGTATAAAATAACAAAAGTTTTAGCGCCGCCTAGTGGTAACAACATTACACCCTTGTAAATTGGACATACTTTGTACGATTTGCAACAAATTTTATACGATCAATATTCTCCCTTCCCCGAACTCGTCTATATACAAATAATAAACAAAACTCATAGCGCCCCCTAATGATTAAAGGAAGAATTACTGACTTGCAGAACTTGTGCGATGTCCACAAAACTTTCCATGAAGGAAAATAATGCCACCCCGGATGCAATGACATCAAAATATCTGACAAAAGATATAGCACCACATAGTGGTTAACGAAAGAATTGCTGAAAAATGTTTTATTTATTACTCACGCACGGCTGGCCAGAATGACGTGAAATTTTCAGAGAATCATCAGAACACAGTCATGATCATAACTGAACATCAAAGTTAGTATGACATCATAGTGTTACCATGGACACGCCCTCATCGCCATTCAATCCATGAACTTATGGGGAGGGGTGGGAAGGTCTTGGAGGTCTAAATTTTTCAACATATGTTGAGGTCACTGTCATGTGTAGTACAATATGGGTGGACAACACATTACTTACAGGGAAGTGTTGCCATGGCAACATGGCAACGGTTGACTACTCGCCAAGAAATTTCGGAAAGTTGTATCTTGGACAAACTTTGTCTGATATTCATCAAATTTTCGACAATGGATAATAGTCCCACCCTGAACACTCCTATATAAAATAACAAAAGTTTTAGCACCTCCTAGTGGTAACAACATTAGACCCTTGTTAAATGGCCAAACTTTGTACGATTTGCAACAAACTGTATACGATCAATATTCTCCCTTCCCTAAACTCATCTGTATACAAATAAACAAAACACATAGCGCCCCCTAATGATTAAAGGAAGAATTACTGATGACTTTTTTTTAAATTTTTCTCTCACCAGCTTAACAAAATTATATGAAGGAATGACTTGGGCTCATTGATAGTACATGTACATAGTAGAGAACTTTTTCCAGGGCGACTGGCGTGCTTCAGTGGCTTTCTTGCCAAACAAAACATGACAGTTACAGCTCAGACAATTCTCGCCTGATTTAGAAACATCTTTGCACAAATCATACTGATCCCACTCTGACCATGTCTGTATATCAATATTCACAAAACGGTCACACCCACACCTACTGCTGACATGAGGTACTGCACAAAATTGTTTCTAATTTTGAACAAAGACCAGTAGTCACGATGACATGACCTTTTCAGTGGTTCCTCAGAGTGCACTGGACTACCCGCGTTGGAAGTCACTTTTGTCCTGCGATAAGCACAGTTGCCATGGAAACCCACTCCTTGCATTTCAGTAACGGACATTTATATATTGGGCAAACTTGCAACAATTTGCATTAAATTTTCTACGATTGATATTGGTCCTGCACCAAACATGTCTACATAAAAATAACAAACAAAAGTTTTAGCACCCCAATTGTTAAAAGGATGAATTGCTGAAATTTTTTTTCTCTTTTTCTCTCACCAGCAGAAAAAAAATACATGAAGGAATCACTAGGGCTCAATGACAGTATACATAGACAGTACAGAACTTTTTCCATGTCGACCGGCGTGCTTCAATGGCTTTATCACCATATAAAACATGACAGTTACAGCTCAGACAATTCTCGCCTGATTTAGAAGAATCTTTGCACAAATAATAGTGATCCCACTCGGAACATGTCTGTATATCAATATTCACAAAACTGTCACACCCACACCTACTGCAGACATGAGGTACTGCACAAATTTGTTTCACATTTTGAACCAAGTCCAGTAGTCAGAATGAAATGACATTTTCTGTGGTTTCTCAGAGTGAATTGGACTACCATAAGTGGAAGTCACTTTTGTACTGCGATAAAAACAGTTGCCATGAAAACACTCTCCTTGGCTAACAATATGTTTTATACTTTGGAGGGTTTGGAAAGTCCAAGAATCACCAAATGTGGAACGTAAGTCAAGATGACTCTCTTCTGTAGTTCTGTTGTGTCTGCAACATGTAACTACATTGTAACTGTTGCCATGGCCACATGTCCAACTTTTCCTGATTGCAATACTGTATGTTGGACAGTTGTAATTTGGACAAACTGTGTCGGACTGTTACCAGAATTGCTGTGATGGAGATTAATCCCACTCCGCACATTTGACCCACCCACAAAAATGAGGGGTGGGGATGCAAATATCTTTTCCACTTGATCAAATTTTTTGCCGGAATTGTTATGACGGAGATTAGTCCCACTCCGCGCGCTCCATCCATCCATCTTCTACCGCTTAATCCTTTCGGGTCACGGGGGGGGCTGGAGCCTATCCAAGCATCTTTGGGCGAGAGGCAGGGTACACCCTGGACAGATTGCCAGTCCATCGCAGGGCCAACACAGAGAGACAGATAACCATTCACTCTCGCATCCATACCTAAGGACAATTTAGAATCCCCAGTTTTGATGCCAATTAACCTAACTTGCATGTTTTTGGCATGTGGGAGGAAACCGGAGTGCCCGGAGAAAACCCACGCAGACACGGGGAGAACATGCAAACTCCACACAGAAGGGTCACCGATGGTCTGGGGGTGGGATCAAACCCACGATGGTCAAGGGTGGAATCGATCCCATGACCTTCTTGCTGTGCTGCCACTGTGCTAACCACTCTGCGCGCTCCTACATAAAAATATTTGACAAAAGGGATAGTGCCACTTACTGCTCACAGGAAGATCTGCGCCAAATGGTTTACTTTATTATTCCTGCAGCCCATGCAATGATGACCGCACATTTTCCAAGCCAGCGAGGGACGATGGGCGCCGGGTTCAGTGGGTGCGCGGGGGGCGAAGGTCCGTTTACACCTGCTTGCAGGTTTAATTAGGGCCTGAGCCACTGACAACGTCAGTCGGCGAAAGCCCTATTGTAATTGCTCACGTTTATTTATTAGGCCCTGAGTCACTGACAACGTCAGTCGGCGAAAGCCCTATTGTATCCGCTCGCGTTTATTAGGGCCTGAGCCACTGACAATGTCAGTCGGCGAAAGCCCTATTGTAATTGCTCACGTTTATTAGGGCCTGAGCCACTGACAACGTCAGTCGGCGAAAGCCCTATTGTATCTGCTTGCGTTTATTTTTTTTTTCGTTATTAGGGCCTGAGCCACTGACAACGTCAGTCGGCGAAAGCCCTGCTTGCGTTTCTTTATTAGGGCCTGAGCCACTGACAACGTCAGTTGGCGAAAGCCCTATTGTATCCGCTCGCGTTTCTTTATTATTAGGGCCTGAGCCACTGACGTCAGTCGGCGAAAGCCCTATTGTATCCGCTTGCGTTTATTTATTCTTTATTTTTTTTCTCTATTATTCTGCCTAAATGATCGCATTTTTCACCCTCTGAACGTTAACCAAAACGCGATTTTTTTTGGCAAACCCCTCTGACAAGGCAAAAAATTTGATAAACTGGAAAACATATGTGCCCCCCCACCCCTCATTTTTGTGGGTGGGGCCAAACATACAAGGTCAATGGAGACTGGAGACCATAAACTTTGCCGTAGAAACATCAAATTTGGGTGAGGTGTGAATCACCTCAAGACATGCAAAAAACATCATTGTGGCCCATACCCACCGCCAACAGGAAGGCCGCCATCTTGCCTCAAAGTCGCCCCACCTCCAATTCGGAAAAAAGTCACACCTCACATTTTAACGCACTTGTCCTAGGGACCAGATCCAATTGAACTCATTTTGACATGGGGGCATCTACAGGCATTGGCCATTAAAAGTTATATAAATTAAGTCAAAATCTCAAAAGGCGTGGCCAGGGCGCCATGGCGAAGTTTGACTCCTCCCCTTACAACTTCAACCACCTGTAACTCGCCCAAAACTTGTCCGATGTCCACAAAACTTTACATGAAGGAAAATAGTGCCACCCCGGACGCAATGACTTCAAAATACCTGACAACCGATATAGCGCCACATAGTGGTTAATGAAAGAATTGCTGAAAACTGTTTTATTTATTACTCAAAAGCGGCTGGGCAGAATGACATGAAATTTTCAGAGATTCATCAGAACACAGACATGATCATAACTGAACATCAGTGTTAGTATGACATCATACATGTTACCATAGAAACGCCCTTCTCGCCATTCAATCCATGAGCTTATGGGGAGGGGTGGGAAGGTCTTGGAGGTCTAAATTTTTCACCATATGTTGAGGTCACTGTCATATCTAGTCCAATATGGGTGGACAACACATAACTTACAGGGAAGTGTTGCCATGGCAACATGGCGACGGTTGACTACACGCCATGAAATTTCAGAAAGTTGTATCTTGGACAAACTTTTTCTGATTTCCACCAAATTTTCAAAAATGGATAATAATCCCACCCTGAACATCCCTATATAAAATAACAAAAGTTTTAGCGCCACCTAGTGGTAACAACATTAGACCCTTGTAAATTGGACATACTTTGCACGATTTGCAACAAATTTTATACGATCAATATTCTCCCTTCCCCGAACCCATCTATATACAAATAATAAACAACACTCATAGCGCCCCCTAATGATTAAAGGAAGAATTACTGAGGGGCAAAACTTCTCCGATGTCCACAAAACTTTACAGGAAGGAAAATAGTGCCACCCCGGACGCAATGACATCAAAATACCTGACAAAAGATATAGCGCCACATAGTGGTAAATGAAAGAATTGCTGAAAACTGTTTTATTTATTACTCGTGCGCGGCTTGCCAGAATGACGTGAAATTTTCGGAGATTCATCAAAACAGAGCGATGATCATAACTCAACATCAAGGTTAGTATGACATCATACGTGTTACCATGGACACGCCCTTCTCGCAATTCAATCCATGAGCTTATGGGGACGGGTGGGAAGGTCTTGGAGGTCTAAATTTTTCAACATATGTTGAGGTCACTGTCTTATGCAGTCCAATATGGGTGGACAACACATAACTTACAGGGAAGTGTTGCCATGGCAACATGGCGACGGTTGACTACACACCATGAAATGTCGGACAGTTGTATTTTGGACAACCTTTTTCTGATGTCCACAAAACTTTCCATCAAGGAAAACAGTGCCACCCCGGATACAATGACATCAAAATACCGGCCAATAGATATAGCGCCACATAGTGGCTAACGAAAGAATTGCTGAAAACTGTTTTATTTATTACTCACGTACGGCTGGCCAGAATGACGTGAAATTTTCAGAGATTCATCAGAACACAGACATGATCATAACTGAACATCAACGTTATTATGACGTCATACATGTTACCATGGAAACGCCCTTGTCGCCATTCAACCCATGAGCTTATGGGGCGGGGTGGGAAGGTCTTGGAGGTCTAAATTTTTCAACATATGTTGAGGTCACTGTCATATGTCGTCCAATATGGGTGGACAACACATAACTTACAGGGAAGTGTTGCCATGGCAACATGGCGACGGTTGACTACACGCCATGAAATTTCAGAAAGTTGTATCTTGGACAAACTTTTTCTGATTTCCACCAAATTTTCAAAAATGGATAATAATCCCACCCTGAACATCCCTATATAAAATAACAAAAGTTTTAGCGCCACCTAGTGGTAACAACATTAGACCCTTGTAAATTGGACATACTTTGCACGATTTGCAACAAATTTTATACGATCAATATTCTCCCTTCCCCGAACCCATCTATATACAAATAATAAACAACACTCATAGCGCCCCCTAATGATTAAAGGAAGAATTACTGAGGGGCAAAACTTCTCCGATGTCCACAAAACTTTACAGGAAGGAAAATAGTGCCACCCCGGACGCAATGACATCAAAATACCTGACAAAAGATATAGCGCCACATAGTGGTAAATGAAAGAATTGCTGAAAACTGTTTTATTTATTACTCGTGCGCGGCTTGCCAGAATGACGTGAAATTTTCGGAGATTCATCAAAACAGAGCGATGATCATAACTCAACATCAAGGTTAGTATGACATCATACGTGTTACCATGGACACGCCCTTCTCGCAATTCAATCCATGAGCTTATGGGGACGGGTGGGAAGGTCTTGGAGGTCTAAATTTTTCAACATATGTTGAGGTCACTGTCTTATGCAGTCCAATATCGGTGGACAACACATAACTTACAGGGAAGTGTTGCCATGGCAACATGGCGACGGTTGACTACACACCATGAAATGTCGGACAGTTGTATTTTGGACAACCTTTTTCTGATGTCCACAAAACTTTCCATCAAGGAAAACAGTGCCACCCCGGATACAATGACATCAAAATACCGGCCAATAGATATAGCGCCACATAGTGGCTAACGAAAGAATTGCTGAAAACTGTTTTATTTATTACTCACGTACGGCTGGCCAGAATGACGTGAAATTTTCAGAGATTCATCAGAACACAGACATGATCATAACTGAACATCAACGTTATTATGACATCATACATGTTACCATGGAAACGCCCTTGTCGCCATTCAACCCATGAGCTTATGGGGCGGGGTGGGAAGGTCTTGGAGGTCTAAATTTTTCAACATATGTTGAGGTCACTGTCATATGTAGTCCAATATGGGTGGACAACACATAACTTACAGGGAAGTGTTGCCATGGCAACATGGCGACGGTTGACAACACGCCATGAAATTTCGGAAAGTTGTATCTTGGACAAACTTTTTCTGATTTCCACCAAATTTTCAAAAATGGATAATAATCCCACCCCGAACATTCCTATATAAAATAACAAAAGCTTTAGCGCCACCTAGTGGTAACAACATTAGACCCTTGTAAATTGGACATACTTTGCACGATTTGCAACAAATTTTATACGATCAATATTCTTCCGTCCACAACACATCTATATACAAATAATAAACAACACTCATAGCGCCCCCTAATGATTAAAGGAAGAATTACTGACGGGCAAAACTTGTCCGATGTCCACAAAACTTTCCATGAAGGAAAATAGTGCCACCCCGGACGCAATGACATCAAAATACAGACTAAAGATATAGCGCCACATAGTGGTAAAGGAAAGAATTGCTGAAAACTGTTTTATTTATTACTCGTGCGGGGCTTGCCAGAATGACGTGAAATTTTCGGAGATTCATCAAAACAGAGCGATGATCATAACTCAACATCAATGTTAGTATGACATCATACATGTTACCATGGACACGCCCTTCTCGCAATTCAATCCATGAGCTTATGGGGACGGGTGGG
This sequence comes from Pholidichthys leucotaenia, assembly GCA_020510985.1. NCBI lineage: Eukaryota > Metazoa > Chordata > Actinopteri > Cichliformes > Pholidichthyidae > Pholidichthys > Pholidichthys leucotaenia. The sequence goes on from CM035838.1 coordinate 72,676,645, forward strand.
AAGGTCTTGGAAGTCTAAATTTTTCAACATATGTTGAGGTCACTGTCTTATGCAGTCCAATATGGGTGGACAACACATAACTTACAGGGAAGTGTTGCCATGGCAACATGGCGACGGTTGACTACACACCATGAAATGTCGGACAGTTGTATCTTGGACAACCTTTTTCTGATGTCCACAAAACTTCCCATCAAGGAAAACAGTGCCACCCCGGATACAATGACATCAAAATACCGGACAATAGATATAGCGCCACATAGTGGCTAACGAAAGAATTGCTGAAAACTGTTTTATTTATTACTCACGTACGGCTGGCCAGAATGACGTGAAATTTTCAGAGATTCATCAGAACACAGACATGATCATAACTGAACATCAACGTTATTATGACGTCATACATGTTACCATGGAAACGCCCTTCTCGCCATTCAACCCATGAGCTTATGGGGCGGGGTGGGAAGGTCTTGGAGGTCTAAATTTTTCAACATATGTTGAGGTCACTGTCATATGTAGTCCAATATGGGTGGACAACACATAACTTACAGGGAAGTGTTGCCATGGCAACATGGCGACAGTTGACAACACGCCATGAAATTTCGGAAAGTTGTATCTTGGACAAACTTTTTCTGATTTCCACCAAATTTTCAAAAATGGATAATAATCCCACCCCGAACATTCCTATATAAAATAACAAAAGCTTTAGCGCCACCTAGTGGTAACAACATTAGACCCTTGTAAATTGGACATACTTTGCACGATTTGCAACAAATTTTATACGATCAATATTCTTCCGTCCACCAACACATCTATATACAAATAATAAACAACACTCATAGCGCCCCCTAATGATTAAAGGAAGAATTACTGACGGGCAAAACTTGTCCGATGTCCATAAAACTTTCCATGAAGGAAAATCGTGCCACCCCGGACGCAATGACATCAAAATACATGACTAAAGATATAGCGCCACATAGTGGTAAAGGAAAGAATTGCTGAAAACTGTTTTATTTATTACTCGTGCGAGGCTTGCCAGAATGACGTGAAATTTTCTGAAATTCATCAAAACACAGAGATGATCATAACTCAACATCAACGTTACTATGACATCATACGTGTTACCATGGACACGCCCTCCTCGCCATTCAATCCGTGACCTTATGGGGAGGGGTGGGAAGGTCTTGGAGGTCTCAATTTTTCAACATATGTTGAGGTCACTGTCATATGTAGCCCAATATGGGTGGACAACACATATGAGGACAACACATAAATTACAGGGAAGTGTTGCCCTGGCAACATGGTGACGGGTGACTACACGCCATGAAATTTCGGAAAGTTATATCTTGTACAACGCATCTCCTGAACTTCTCTGCAAAATCTCTTTCATACTGAGCTGGTTTTGTCCTGCGATAAGCTCAGTTGCCATGGAAACCCACTCATTGCATTTCAATAATGGACATTTATACATGGGGCAAACTTGAAACAATTTGCACTAAATTTTCTACGATTGATATTAGTCCTGCACCAAACAAGTCTACATAAAAATAACAAACAAAAGCTTTAGCGCCCCTATTTTTAAAAGGAAGAATTGCTGAAATTTTTTTTCTCTCTTTTTCTCTCACTAACAGAAAAAAAAAATGCATGAAGGATTCACTAGAGCTGATTGACAGTACATGTAGATAGTACAGAACTGTTTCCATGGCGACCAGCGCGCTTCAACACACACAGTGCAGAGCATTGTAGCTAGATGGAATAATATGTAGATATATAAACACCCAGTGCGGAGCATTGTAGCTAGATGGAATACATATATAAATATATATACACACACAGTGCAGAGCATTGTTGCTAGATGGGATGAAACAGCACAACCGTCTACTTAGTTATCCTATATGGTATGATTATGTACCCATACATATTCTCACCCTCCATAGCGACCGGTATTTTCCTAATTGTATGCTGGAGGGGACCATTGTATGTCTTTTGCATTCAAAACTATTAGGTTGTCACGTCTTTAGGCTATCTCTAAGAGCAGCCCTACTTAGGTTGTACAGTCTGACAGCCGTTGGGAGGAAGGACCTGCGAAACCTCTCGGTTGTGCACCTAGGATGATGTAGTCTGCTGCTAAATGAACTCCACCGTGCGTTCAGTATGTCCGGCATAGGGTGGAACTCGGACACCAGCAGAGATGACAGTTTAGCCACCGTCCTTCTCTCTCCTATCTCCTCCACTGGGACAACGCGCTACCCCAGCACAGAGCTAGCTTTCTTGATCTGTTTGTTCAGTCTCTTCCTATCGGCTGCCATAATGGCACTGCCCCAGCAGACCACCGTGTCATACAGTGTCTTCAGCAGCGCCCCTTGTACACCAAAAGACCTGAGTCTCCTCAGTAGGAACAGCCTGCGCTGTCCCTTCTTGTAGAGTGTGTCAGTATTGTGTGACCAGTCTAGTTCATTGTTCAGATGAACACCCAGGTACTTATAGGATGTCACCATCTCAATGTCTGTTCCCTGTATATTTACTGGTGATGTGAGGTGTTGTCCTGAAATGAGAGTGGAGCAACTTCAGCAGAGGGACATGACTGGAAGTTTGGAGACATTGTTTTTGGGCACAATGACTACGGCACCTCCACCTAATGTGCGTGGAAGAAGTCGATTGGAGTAAATGGCCAGCAGGTACTGTTCAAAGCGAGGGAGGACGGGTGGCGGGTTCCGCGGTCGCGCGGGGGGGCGAAGGTCCGTTTACACCTGCCTGCAGGTTTAATTATTATTTGCTATTTTTCTGCCTAAATGATCGCATTTTTCACCCTCTGAACGTTAACCAAAACGCGATTTTTTTTGGCAAACCCCTCTGACCGGGCAAAAAATTTGATAAACTGGAAAAAATATGTGCCCCCCCACCCCTCATTTTTGTGGGTGGGGTCAAACGTACAAGGTCTATGGAGACTGGAGACCATAAACTTTGCCGTAGACACATCAAATTTGGGTGAGGTGTGAATCACCTCAAGACATGCAAAAAATATCATTGTGGCCCATACCCACCGCCAACAGGAAGGCCGCCATCTTGCCTCAAAGTCGCCCCACCTCCAATTTGGAAAAAAGTCACACCTTGCATTTTAACGCACTTGTCCTAGGGACCAGATCCAATTAAGCTCATTTTTACATGGGGGCATCTACAGGCATTGGCCATTAAAAGTTATATAAATTAAGTCAAAATCTCAAAAGGCGTGGCAAGGGCGCCATGGCAAAGTTTGACTCCTCCCCTTACAACTTCAACCACCTGTAACTCGGCTAAAAATGGTCCCATGTCCACAAAACTTTCCATGAAGGAAAATAGTGCGACCCCGGACGCAATGACATCAAAACACCTGACAACCGATATAGCGCCACATAGTGGTTAATGAAAGAATTGCTGAAAACTCTTTCATTTATTACTCACAAGCGGCTTTGCAGAATGATGTGAAATTTTCTGAGATGCATCAGAACACAGCAATGATCATAACTGAACATCAACAATAGCATAACATCAAATGTGTTAACACGGACACGCCCTCCTCCCCATTGAATCCGTGAGCTTATGGGGAGGGGTGAGAACGTCCTGGAGTCATGAAATTTGGAACAAAGGTTTAGGTTACTGTAACATATAGTACAATATGGGTGGACAACACAAAACTGACAAGGAAGTGTTGCCATGGCGCCATTGCGAAGTTTGACTCCTCCCCTTACAACTTCAACCACCTCTAACTCGGCCAAAAATGGTTCCATGTCCACAACACTTTCCATGAAGGAAAATAGTGCGACCCCGGACGCTATGACATCAAAACACCTGACAACCGATGTAGCGCCACATAGTGGGAAATGAAAGAATTGCTTAAAACTGTTTCATTTATTACTCACAAGCGGCTGGGCAGAATTATGTGAAATTTCCGGAGATTCATCAGAACACAGCCATAATCATAACTGAACATCATCAATAGTATAACATCAAACGTGTTAACATAGACACGCCCTCCTCGCCATTGAATCCGTGAGCTTATGGGGAGGGGTGAGAACGTCCTGGAGTCATGAACTTTGGAACATAGGTTTAGGTTACTGACATATATAGTACAATATGGGTGGACAACACATAACTGACAAGGAAGTGTTGCCATGGCACCATGGTGAAGTTTGACTCCTCCCCTTACAACTTCAACCACCTGCAACTCGGTCGAAAATGGTCCCATGTCCACAAAATTTTCCATGAAGGAAAATAGTGCCACCCCGGATGCAATGACATCAAAACACCTGACAACCGATATAGCGCCACATAGTGGTTAACAAAAGAATTGCTGAAAACTGTTTTATTTATTACTCACACGCAGCTTGGCAGAATGATGTGAAATTTTCAGAGATTCATCAGAACACAGCCATAATCATAACTGAACATCAACATTAGTATGACATCTAACGTGTTACCATGGACACGCCCTCCTCACCATTCAATCCGTGAGCTTATGGGGAGGGGTGGGAATGTCCTGGAGTCATGAAATTTGGAACATAGGTTTAGGTTACTGTCACATATAGTCCAATATGGGTGGACAACACATAACTGTCATATAATGTGATAATTGTGTGTGCTGTGTCTTTAAGACTGTGGTGACGTCACAGGTCAGAGTTGACCTTCACCGAGTGAGATATGTATGAAAATGGCGATGTGTTGATGTTGCTGCCTGTTGATGTTTCCCGCTCCTAGTTTTAAAAGAGAACTTTGTTGAAACCACTATTCGTGTGGACCTCAGTTCTTTACATGGTGTCAGAAGTGCTTGACGGACGCTCTGCTTCAGTAAGATGGCCAAATTTAATCCCCCGGAAAGTTTTCCTTTTCATCGTCCGAATGAATGGGCGGGCTGGAAAGAGCGCTTTCTGCGTTTCCGGACGGCTACAAAACTGAGTAAAGAGGACGGCGAAATTCAGGTCAGTTCACTGATTTACGCCATGGGCCCCGAAGCTGAAAACATCTTCAAATCATTCTCATTTACTGAGGAAGCGGATCAAAAGAAGTTTGACGTTGTGTTAGGAAAATACGACGAGTACTTCTGTCCCAAACGGAACGTGATCCATGAGCGCGCTTGTTTTCACCAGAGGCTGCAGCGGCCCGGTGAGAAAGTGGAAATGTTTATCAGAGCCCTTTTTGAGATGTCAGAACACTGTGACTTTGGTGTAAAGAGAGATGAACATATCCGTGACCGAATTGTTGTGGGCATCCTTGATAAATTGCTGTCACGTAAACTGCAGATGATGGCTGATGTAACGCTTGCCCAAACTATTCAAACCGTTCGCCAGTCCGAGGAGGTTGTCCTCCAGGTTCACCAGCAGGGGGAGGCACACGCCACGGTGCAGGAGATCCAGGGAAAAGCTGCAGGCAGAGGAAGATCTCCATTTAAACCAAAGAAGAGAAAAAGTGGAGAGCAAAAAGACTCATGGTGTGGAAGATGTGGAAAATTCAAACACAGAGATCCTGAAAAGTGCCTAGCCATGAAGTCAACATGCAACAAGTGTAAAAAGGTGGGTCACTGGGAAAAGAAATGTCACAGTAAATCAGTCAGAGAAGTCACTGAAGAGACAGTTTCCCAGACACCATATTTTTTGGGCGCAGTCACAAAAACAAATAGAAATGATGACCCATGGACCATACAGCTTACAATTGGAACAACACCAGTCAATTTTAAAATTGATACGGGTGCAGATGCAAACATGGGACAAAAGACATTTAACGAACTAGTTCCTAAGAAGGAATTAGAGCCATCTAATGTCACACTGTGCAGCCCGGGTGGTCAGTTGGACTGTATAGGGAAATTTCAAGCCTTCATAGAATACAAAGAAAACCCATATACTTTTCCTGTGTATGTCATCAGTGGCAATAATGCAAACGATTTGCTGGGCAGAGATACAGCAATGTCGATGGGGCTTGTGAAGCGTGTTGAAGAAGTACACAAAGCATTTGGTGAGCATGGAACACTTAAAACAGAACCAGTTAAAATCCTGTTAAAAGAGAATGCTCAGCCATACACAGTGCACACTGCCCGTCGTGTCCCTTTGCCACTTTTGCAGAAGGTTAAAGAGGAATTGCAGCGTATGGAGGAGAATAATGTGATTGAAGCTGTGATTGATCCTACAGATTGGTGCGCGCCAATGGTGCCAGTCCCAAGGAAAAATGGAAAAGTGCGGATCTGTGTCGATTTAAAGAGGTTAAATGAAGCTGTACGAAGAGAGAGGTATGTTCTTCCTACTGCAGAGGAAATCACTGCAAAACTTAGTGGAGCAACCACATTCACATCATTGGATGCTGCCTCCGGGTTTTGGCAGATTCCTCTCCATCCAGAAAGCAGTAAATTAACAACCTTTATCGCACCCTTTGGGAGATATGCATTCAAACGTCTTCCATTTGGGATCTCAAGCGCTCCTGAAATTTTTCAGCGCAAAATGACAGAAACCCTCAACAGCCTGGAAGGCGTGGCTATCTACATGGATGACATACTGGTGTACGGCGACACTCCTGAACAGCACGACCAGCGTCTCAGCAAGGTACTGGAAAGGATCGAGTCAGCCGGACTTAAACTGAACAGAGAAAAATGTAAGTTTAGACAAAACAAGCTTCACTTCTTGGGCCAAGAAATTGACAAATCAGGCGTGAGACCCGACCCTGATAAAGTCAAGGCAATCCGCGAGCTCCCTTCACCACAGAACGTGCATGACCTTAAGCGTGTCCTAGGCATGTTTAACTACCTAGGGAAATATATCCCAAATCTGTCAACAGTGGGCCAGCCACTATATGAACTGTTGAAATCCAAGTCAGTGTGGATGTGGGACCATTCTCAGCAGGAGGCATTTCAACGCATCAAAGACATTCTGTCTACTTCTCCAGTTCTGAAATTCTATGATGTGAATCGACCTACTGCCGTATCAGCCGATGCCAGCAGCTATGGTATAGGTGGAGTATTACTGCAACTGCACGATGGAAACTGGAAACCTGTGGCATACTGCTCACGTCGTCTGTCAGAGGCCGAGACTAGATATGCACAGATAGAGAAGGAGTGTTTGGCGAGTGTCTGGGCATGTGAGAGATTCGAGAAGTACCTCTGTGGTCTGGAAGATTTTAAGTTGGTTACAGATCACAAACCCTTGGTGCCTCTCATGAACAAAAAGGACCTGGACAATGTGCCAATACGGTGCCAAAGGCTACTTATGAGACTTATGAGATTCAAACCGACAGCCGAATATGCTCCGGGAAAGACCTTGGTAGTAGCTGATACACTCTCAAGAAGTCCACTACAGTGCGTAGAAAACGAGACTGATACTCACTCTGATGTAGCGTGTTACATAGCAGCAGTTATTGATAACTTGCCAGCTACTACACATAAAATAGACACTATAAAGACCTCTACAGCAGCTGACTGTAACCTACAGTTGGTGTTGTGGTACATCAAGTCAGGATGGCCAGAATACATACGCAATGTCCCAGCAATTATCAGAGACTATTTTCCCATTAAAAATGAACTGTCTGAATGCGATGGAATTATCACCAGAGGAAGCCGCATGCTGATTCCGGATGTGCTCAGAGCAGACATCTTGGATCGAATACATGATGGACATCAAGGTCTGACAAAATGCAGAGAGCGGGCCTGCACATCTGTGTGGTGGCCTGGCATCTCATCTGAAATCAAACGCAAAGTCCAGTCCTGTCAGGTGTGTCGTGAGATGAGACCAGCTCAGCGAAAAGAGCCTCTCTTGTCAACCCCTCTACCTGATCGACCCTGGAAGAGACTTGCTGTTGACCTGTGTGAGCATAAAGTGAAAGTGTGAAGAGTGAAAGTTTGGAGACATTGTTTTTGAGCACAATGACTACGGCACCTCCACCTAATGCTGCGTGGAAGAAGTCGATTGGACTAAATGGCCAGCAGGTAGGGTTCAAAGCGAGGGAGGACGGGCGGCGGGTTCCGCGGTCGCGCGGGGGGGGGCGAAGGACCGTTTACACCTGCCTGCAGGTTTAATTTTTTTTTTTCTTTGTTATTATTCTGCCTAAATGATCGCAATTTTCACCCTCTGAACGTTAACCAAAACGTGATTTTTTTTGGCAAACCCCTCTGACCGGGCAAAAAATTCGAAAAACTGGAAAAAATATGTGCCCCCCCCACCCCTCATTTTTGTGGGTGGGGTCAAACGTACAAGGTCTATGGAGACAGAAGACCATAAACTTTGCCGTAGACACATCAAATTTGGGTGAGGTGTGAATCACCTCAAGACATGCAAAAAACATCATTGTGGCCCATACCCACCGCCAACAGGAAGGCCGCCATCTTGCCTCAAAGTCACCCCACCTCCAATTCGGGAAAAAAGTCACACCTCGCATTTGAACGCACTTGTCCTAGGGACCTGCTCCAATTGAGCTCATTTTTGCATGGCGGCATCTATAGGCATTGGCCATTAAAAGTTATATAAATTAAGTCAAAATCTCAAAAGGCGTGGCCAGGGCGCCATGGCGAAGTTTGACTCCTCCCCTTACAAATTCAACCACCTGTAAGTCCCGCAAAACTTGTCCGATGTCCACAAAACTTTCCATCAAGGAAAATAGTGCCACCCCGGATACAATTACATCAAAATACCGGACAAAAGATGTAGCACCACATATTGGCTAATGAAAGAATTGCTTAAAACTGTTTTATTTATTACTCACGCACGGCTGCCCAGAATGACGTGAAATTTTCAGAGATTCATCAGAACACAGACATGATCATAACTGAACATCAACGTTAGTATGACGTCATACATGTTACCATGGACACGCCCTTCTCGCCATTAAACCCATGAGCTTATGGGGCGGGGTGGGAAGGTCTTGGAGGTCTAAATTTTTCAACATATGTTGAGGCCACTGTCATATGCAGTCCAATATGGGTGCACAACACATAACTTACAGGGAAGTGTTGCCATGGCAACATCGCGACGGTTGACTACACGCCATGAAATTTCAGACAGTTGTATCTTGGACAACCTTTTTCTGATGTCCACAAAACTTTCCATCAAGGAAAATAGTGCCACCCCGGATACAATGACATCAAAATACCGGACAAAAGATATAGCGCCACATAGTGGCTAATGAAAGAATTGCATAAAACTGTTTTATTTATTACTCACGCATGGCTGGCCAGAATGATGTCAAATTTTCAGAGATTCATCAGAACACAGACATGATCATAACTGAACATCAACATTAGTATGACGTCATACATCTTACCATGGACACGCCCTTCTCGCCATTAAACCCATGAGCTTATGGGGCGGGGTGGGAAGGTCTTGGAGGTCTAAATTTTTCAACATATGTTGAGGTCACTGTCATATGCAGTCCAATATGGGTGGACAACACATAACTTACAGGGAAGTGTTGCCATGGCAACATGGCGACGGTTGACTACACGCCATGAAATTTCAGACAGTTGTATCTTTGACAACCTTTTTCTGATGTCCACAAAACTTCCCATCAAGGAAAATAGTGCCACCCCGGATACAATGACATCAAAATACCGGACAAAAGATATAGCGCCACATAGTGGCTAACGAAAGAATTGCATAAAACTGTTTTATTTATTACTCACGCACGGCTAGCCAGAATGACGTCAAATTTTCAGAGACTCATCAGAACACAGACATGATCATAACTGAACATCAACGTTAGTATGAAGTCATACATGTTACCATGGACACGCCCTTCTCGCCATTACACCCATGAGCTTATGGGGCGGGGTGGGAAGGTCTTGGAGGTCTAAATTTTTCAACATATGTTGAGGTCACTGTCATATGCAGTCCAATATGGGTGCACAACACATAACTTACAGGGAAGTGTTGCCATGGCAACATGGCGACGGTTGACTACACGCCATGAAATTTCGGACAGTTGTATCTTTGACAACCTTTTTCTGATGTCCACAAAACTTCCCATCAAGGAAAATAGTGCCACCCCAGATACAAGGACATCAAAATACCGGACAAAAGATATAGCGCCACATAGTGGCTAACAAAAGAATTGCTGAAAACTGTTTTATTTATTACTCACGCACGGCTGGCTAGAATGACGTCAAATTTTCAGAGATTCATCAGAACACAGACATGATCATAACTGAACATCAACGTTAGTATGACGTCATACATGTTACCATGGACACGCCCTTCTCGCCATTAAACCCATGAGCTTATGGGGCGGGGTGGGAAGGTCTTGGAGGTCTAAATTTTTCAACATATGTTGAGGTCACTGTCATATGCAGTCCAATATGGGTGGACAACACATAACTTACAGGGAAGTGTTGCCATGGCAACATGGCGACGGTTGACTACACGCCATGAAATTTCGGACAGTTGTATCTTGGACAATCTTTTTCTGATGTCCACAAAACTTCCCATCAAGGAAAATAGTGCCACCGCGGATACAATGACATCATAATACCGGACAAAAGATATAGCGTCACATAGTGGCTAACGAAAGAATTGCATAAAACTGTTTTATTTATTACTCACGCACGGCTGCCCAGAATCATGTCAAATTTTCAGAGATTCATCAGAACACAGACATGATCATAACTGAACATCAACGTTAGTATGACGTCATACATCTTACCATGGACACGCCCTTCTCGCCATTAAACCCATGAGCTTATGGGGCGGGGTGGGAAGGTCTTGGAGGTCTAAATTTTTCAACATATGTTGAGGTCACTGTCATACGCAGTCCAATATGGGTGGACAACACATAACTTACAGGGAAGTATTGCCATGGCAACATGGCGACGGTTGACTACACGCCATGAAATTTCAGACAGTTGTATCTTTGACAACCTTTTTCTGATGTCCACAAAACTTCCCATCAAGGAAAATAGTGCCACCCCGGATACAATGACATCAAAATACCGGACAAAAGATATAGCGCCACATAGTGGCTAACGAAAGAATTGCATAAAACTGTTTTATTTATTACTCACGCACGGCTAGCCAGAATGACGTCAAATTTTCAGAGACTCATCAGAACACAGACATGATCATAACTGAACATCAACGTTAGTATGACGTCATACATGTTACCATGGACACGCCCTTCTCGCCATTACACCCATGAGCTTATGGGGCGGGGTGGGAAGGTTTTGGAGGTCTAAATTTTTCAACATATGTTGAGGTCACTGTCATATGCAGTCCAATATGGGTGCACAACACATAACTTACAGGGAAGTGTTGCCATGGCAACATGGCGACGGTTGACTACACGCCATGAAATTTCGGACAGTTGTATCTTGGACAACCTTTTTCTGATGTCCACAAAACTTCCCATCAAGGAAAATAGTGCCACCCCGGATAAAATGACATCATAATACCGGACAAAAGATATAGCGCCACATAGTGGCTAACGAAAGAATTGCATAAAACTGTTTTATTTATTACTCACGCACGGCTAGCCAGAATCATGTCAAATTTTCAGAGATTCATCAGAACACAGACATGATCATAACTGAACATCAATGTTAGTATGACGTCATACATGTTACCATGGACACGCCCTTCTCGCCATTAAACCCATGAGCTTATGGGGCGGGGTGGGAAGGTCTTGGAGGTCTAAATTTTTCAACATATGTTGAGGTCACTGTCATACGCAGTCCAATATGGGTGGACAACACATAACTTACAGGGAAGTATTGCCATGGCAACATGGCGACGGTTGACTACACGCCATGAAATTTCAGACAGTTGTATCTTTGACAACCTTTTTCTGATGTCCACAAAACTTCCCATCAAGGAAAATAGTGCCACCCCGGATTCAATGACTTCAAAATACTGGACAAAAGATATAGCGCCACATAGTGGCTAACGAAAGAATTGCATAAAACTGTTTTATTTATTACTCACGCACGGCTAGCCAGAATGACGTCAAATTTTCAGAGACTCCTCAGAACACAGACATGATCATAACTGAACATCAACGTTAGTATGACGTCATACATGTTACCAAGGACACGCCCTTCTCGCCATTACACCCATGAGCTTATGGGGCGGGGTCGGAAGGTGTTGGAGGTCTAAATTTTTCAACCTATGTTGAGGTCACTGTCATATGCAGTCCAATATGGGTGCACAACACATAACTTACAGGAAAGTGTTTCCATGGCAACATGGCGACGGTTGACTACACGCCATGAAATTTCGGACAGTTGTATCTTGGACAACCTTTTTCTGATGTCCACAAAACTTCCCATCAAGGAAAATAGTACCACCCCGGATACAATGACATCATAATACCGGACCAAAGATATAGCGCCACATAGTGGCTAACGAAAGAATTGCATAAAACTTTTTTATTTATTACTCACGCATGGCTGCCCAGAATCATGTCAAATTTTCAGAGATTCATCAGAACACAGACATGATCATAACTGAACATCAACGTTAGTATGACGTCATACATGTTACCATGGACATGCCCTTCTCGCCATTCAACCCATGAGCTTATGGGGCGCGGTGGGAAGGTCTTGGAGGTCTAAATTTTTCAACATATGTTGAGGTCACTGTCATATGCAGTCCAATATGGGTGGACAACACATAACTTACAGGGAAGTGTTGCCATGGCAACATGGCGACGGTTGACTACACGCCATGAAATTTCAGACAGTTGTATCTTGGACAAACTTTTTCTGATGTCCACAAAACTTTCCATCAAGGAAAATAGTGCCACCCTGGACACAATGACATCAAAATACCGGACAAAAGATATAGTGCCACATAGTGGCTAACGAAAGAATTGCTGAAAACTGTTTCAGTTATTACTCTAAACTAAATATGTATTACTAAATATGTAAATATATATACACACAGTGCAGAGCATTGTTGCTAGATGGGATGAAACAGCACAACTGTCTACTTAGTTATCCTATATGGTATGATTATGTACCCATACATATTCTCACCCTCCATAGCGACCGGTATTTTCCTAATTGTATGGTGGAGGGGATCATTGTATGTCTTTTGCATTCAAAACTATTAGGTTATCACGTCTTTAGCCTATCTCTAACAGCAGCCCTACTTAGGTTGTACAGACTGACAGCCGTTTGGAGGAAGGACCTGCGAAACCTCTCGGTTGTGCACCTAGGATGATATAGTCTGCTGCTAAATGAACTCCACCGTGCGTTCAGTATGTCCTGCATAGGGTGGAACTCGGACTCCAGCAGAGATGACAGTTTAGCCACAGTCCTTCTCTCTCCTATCTCCTCCACTGGGACAACGCGCTACCCCAGGACAGAGCTAGCTTTCTTGATCTGTTTGTTCAGTCTCCTCCTATCGGCTGCCATAATGCCACTGCCCCAGCAGACCACCGTGTCATACAATGTCTTCAGCAGCGCCCCTTGTACACCAAAAGACCTGAGTCTCCTCAGTAGGAACAGCCTGCGCTGTCCCTTCTTGTACAGTGCGTCAGTATAGTGTGACCAGTCTAGTTTATTGTTCAGATGAACACCCAGATACTTATAGGATGTCACCATCTCAATGTCTGTTCCCTGTATATTTACTGGTGATGTGAGGTGTTGTCCTGAAATGAGAGTGGAGCAACTTCAGCAGAGGGACATGAGTGAAAGTTTGGAGACATTGTTTTTGGGCACAATGACTACGGCACCTCCACCTAAATCTGCGTGGAAGAAGTCGATTGGAGGAACTGGCCAGCAGGTAGGGTTCAAAGCGAGGGAGGACGGGCGGCGGGTTCCGCGGTCGCGCGGGGGGCGAAGGTCCGTTTACACCTGCCTGCAGGTTTAATTATTATTATTCTGCCTAAATGATCGCATTTTCCACCCTCTGAACGTTAACCAAAACGCAAATTTTTTTGGCAAACCCCTCTGACCGGGCAAAAAATTCGATAAACTGGAAAAGATATGTGCCCCCCCCACCCCTCATTTTTTTAGGTGGGGTCAAACGTACAAGGTCTATGGAGACTGGAGACCATAAACTTTGCCGTAGACACATCAAATTTGGGTGAGGTGTGAATCACCTCAAGACATGCAAAAAACATCATTGTGGCCCATACCCACCGCCAACAGGAAGGCCGCCATCTTGCCTCAAAGTCGCCCCACCTCCAATTCGGAAAAAAGTCACACCTCGCATTTTAACGCACTTGTCCTAGGGACCAGATCCAATTGAGCTCATTTTTACATGGGGGCATCTACAGGCATTGCCCATTAAAAGTTATATAAATTAAGTCAAAATCTCAAAAGGCATGGCCAGGGTGCCATGGCGAAGTTTGACTCTTCCCCTTACAAATTCAACCACCTGTAACTCAGCCAAAAATGGTCCCATGTCCACAAAACTTTCCATGAAGGAAAATAGTGCCACCGCAGACACAATGACCTCAAAATACCTGACAACCGATGTAGCGCCACATAGTGGTTAATGAAAGAATTGCTGAAAAATGTTTCATTTATTACTCACAAGCGGCTGGGCAGAATGATGTGAAATTTTCTGAGATTCATCAGAACACAGCCATGATAATAACTGAACATCAACAATAGTATAACATCAAACGTGTTAACATAGACACGCCCTCCTCGCCATTCAATCCGTGAGCTTATGGGGAGGGGTGGGAAGGTCTTGGAGGTCTCAATTTTTCAGCATATGTTGAGGTCACTGTCATATGTAGTCCAATATGGGTCAACAACACATAACTTACAGGGAAGTGTTGCCATGGCAACATGGCGACGGTTGACTACACGCCATGAAATTTCGGAAAGTTGTATCTTGGACAAACTTTTTCTGATTTCCACCAAATTTTCAAAAATGGATAATAATCCCACCCTGAACATTCCTGTATAAAATAACAAAAGTTTTAGCGCCGCCTAGTGGTAACAACATTAGACCCTTGTAAATTGGACATACTTTGCACGATTTGCAACAAATTTTATACGATGAATATTTTCCGTTCCCCGAACCCGTCTATATACAAATAATAAACAACACTCATAGCGCCCCCTAATGATTAAAGGAAGAATTACGGACGGGCAAAACTTGTCCGATGTCCACAAAACTTTACATGAAGGAAAATAGTGCCACCCCAGACGCTATGACATCAAAATACCTGACAACCGATATAGCGCCACATAGTGGTTAATGAAAGAATTGCTGAAAACTCTTTCATTTATTACTCACAAGCGGCTGGGCAGAATGATGTGAAATTTTCGGAGATTCATCAGAACACAGCCATGATCATAACTGAACATCATCAATAGTATAACATCAAACGTGTTAACATGGACACGCCCTCCTCGCCATTGAATCTGTGAGCTTATGGGGAGGGGTGAGAACGTCCTGGAGTCATGAAATTTGGAACATAGGTTTAGGTTACTGACACATATAGTACAATATGGGTGGACAACACATAACTGACAAGGAAGTGTTGCCATGGCACCATGGCGAAGTTTGACTCCTCCCCTTACAACTTCAACCACCTGTAACTCGGCCGAAAATGGTCCCATGTCCACAAAACTTTCCATGAAGGAAAATAGTGCCACCCTGGACGCAATGACATCAAAACTCCTGACAACTGATATAGCGCCACATAGTGGTTAATGAAAGAATTGCTGAAAACTGTTTCATTTATTACTCACAAGCGGCTCTGCAGAATGATGTGAAATTTTCGGAGATTCATCAGAACACAGCCATGATCATAACTGAACATCAACAATAGTATAACATCAAACGTGTTAACATGGACATGCCCTCCTCGCCATTCAATCCGTGAGCTTATGGGGAGGGGTGAGAACGTCCTGGAGTTCTCACTAAATATTTGACAGTGGATAATAGTCCCACCCTGAACAGTCAGGACTTTGACCCCCACGGACCTCCTCCCAGTTTTTCTAGCCCCTGCCGCCGATCTGGTTTATTGTTTGGCTCGGAAAGTGAGACGGCGGAAGAGAGGAAGACGAGCGGGCGCTCTCGTACGACTTTGCAGGAGAGGCTCACGAACGGCGCTGCCTGGCATATTTCTGTCCAATACCAACTCTCTCTCTAACAAGGTGGATGAACTGAGACTGCTGATGCGTTTTAAGGACCTCGCCTCCTCAGCTGTCCTCTGCTTTACTGAGACCTGGCTCCGGGAAAATATACCGGACAGCGCGCTGCGCCTCGACGGCTTCCAGCTCTTCCGTGCTGATCGTGACACAGAGCTTTCCGGCAAGACCACAGGAGGCGGTGTCTGCTTCTACATCAACTGTAGCTGGTGCTCTGATGTAACGGTAATTTCCAAACACTGTTCTCCTGCCTTGGAATTTCTTGTTATCAATTGCAAGCCCTTCTATTCCCCGCGGGAGTTTGCTTCTTTCATAATGATCGCTGTGTACGCCCCTCCCGACGCGGACACGCGCGAAGCTCAGCGCGTGCTCGCGGATCACATTCAACACACAGAGCGGAGTTTTCCAGACTCGCTGATTATTGTGGCTGGCGACTTTAATCAGTGCAATCTGAGCCACGATCTCCCCCGCTACAAACAGTTTATTAAATGCCCCACCAGAGGATTAAACACACTGGATCACTGTTACACCACAGTGAAAGACGCATATCGCGCTGTTCCTCGCGCTGCGCTGGGATTATCTGATCACGTGATGGTTCACCTCATTCCCACATACAGACAGAGATTGAAGCTCACTAAACCTGTTGTGAGCACTACGAAGATACGGACCAGTGATGCTGAGGAGAAGCTGGAAACGTGCATGGAAATATCTGACTGGGGCATGCTTAAAGGAGCCACGCATGATCTGGATGAGTACACGGACACTGTGAACTCATATATCCACTTTTGTGAAGAGAACATTCTTCCATCACGCACCAGGGTGAGTTACTCTAATGACAAACCCTGGTTCACAGCTAAGCTCAGACAGATCAGGAAGGAGAAGGAAGCAGCGCTGAAAAGTGGAGACAGGGACTGCTACAGGGAGGTTAAATACCGGTTTAACAGAGAGCTGAAGAGGGCTAAATCTGTGTACTCAGAGAGACTCCAGCAGCAGTTCACTGCTAATGATTCGGCTTCCGTGTGGAGAGGACTGAGGCAGATCACCAACTATCGGCCTCAGGCTCCTAAAGGTCAGGATGACAAAGCCCTTTGTCAGAGACTGTCCCAACACTATGCCCGTTTTGACACCTCGTCATCTGTGTCCAACTCCCCCCCTCCCTCCAGCTCCACAGCCTCCACATTCCCTACTTCATTTAAGGCACCCCCCCCACCTCCCCCCCTCCCCTTATCATCAGTGAGCAGGATGTGCTCAAACAGTTCTCCAGACTGAACCCGCGCAAGGCCCCCGGCCCAGACGGCGTGTCTCCCTCCACCCTGAGACTCTGTGCGAAACAGCTGGCTCCTGTATTCACAGACATTTTTAACACCTCCCTTAAGTTATGCCACGTGCCATCCTGCCTCAAATCCTCCACCATCATCCCTGTCCCCAAGAAGCCACGGATCACTGGACTTAATGACTACAGACCTGTAGCGCTCACCTCTGTAATCATGAAGTCCTTTGAGCGCCTGGTCCTGTCCCACCTCAAGTCCATCACCACCCCTCTCCTGGACCCGCTGCAGTTTGCCTACCGAGCCAACAGGTCTGTAGACGATGCAGTCAACCTGGCCCTCCACTCCATCCTGCAGCACCTGGACTCCCCGGGAACCTACGCCAGGATCCTGTTTGTAGGAAAATAGTGCCACCTCGGACGCTATGACATCAAAATACCTGACAAAAGATACAGCGGCACATAGTGGTTAACGAAAGAATTGCTGAAAACTGTTTTATTTATTACTCACGCGCGGCTGGTCAGAATGACTTGAAATTTTCTGAGATTCATCAGAACACAGCCATGATAATAACTGAACATCAACAATAGTATAACATCAAACATGTTAACATAGACATGCCCTCCTCGCCATTCAATCCGTGAGCTTATGGGGAGGGGTGGGAAGGTCTTGGAGGTCTCAATTTTTCTACATATGTTGAGGTCACTGTCATATGTAGTCCAATATTGGTGGACAACACATAACTTACAGGGAAGTTTTGCCCTGGCAACATGGTGACGGTTGACTACACGCCATGAAATTTCGGAAAGTTGTATCTTGGACAAACTTTTTCTGATTTCCACCAAATATTTGACAGTGGATAATAGTCCCACCCTGAACAGTCCCTAAAATTTCCCAATTTCAAATTCTCCTTTTAACTAAGATACATTTGCGTATTAATTTGGCTGTTGAACATATTGCACACCTTTTTGACATAAGCAGACAAAATGTGCTATATAAATGCATTTGCTTGCTTTGTAACAATTTTTGGAATAAAGTACACAATGGCTTACAAACTGCAGCTCTTTATTTCAAAGATGCAAAACTGTAACCATAACCATGACACAATACAAGAATATAAACTGACATGCATGATCAATATGTATCATTGTTCTACCATGTTATAGCGCATAACTGTCTCATGCTACAGCACTACTCTAATGCGCATGTCACAAAACCACGGCTGCTGTGGGGTTGGTGCTTCGGAGTCCCCCACATCCTAAATGGAACCACTGAATTTCACAGTTTTGGTTATCACAGGCAACCATGTCATCTAGCTTTTCTGGCTGCCTGCAAGTCCACCACACTTCCGCTGTGTTCTGTGCCTGCCAGATGTGGCAGGTGTGGAAAAGCACATGGGAATTCATTTAAAGAATGTCCTGCTCGCAATGCAGACTGCAAGAAATGTCAGAAAAAGGGGCATTTTGCTGCTATGTGTAAAACAAAAATGAGAGTGGAGGAACTTCAGCAGAGGGACATGAGTGAAAGTTTGGAGACATTGTTTTTGGGCACAATGACTACGGCACCTCCACCTAATGTGCGTGGAAGAAGTCGATTGGAGTAAATGGCCAGCAGGTAGTGTTCAAAGCGAGGGAGGACGGGCGGCGGGTTCCGCGGTCGTGCGGGCGGCGAAAGCCCGTTTACACCTGCCTGCAGGTTTAATTTATTTTTTTTCTTTTTCTGCCTAAATGATCGCATTTTTCACTGTCTGAACATTAACCAAAACGCGATTTTTTTTTGCAAACCCCTCTGATCGGGCAAAAAATTCGATAAACTGGAAAAAATATGTGCCCCCCCACCCCTCTTTTTTGGGGGTGGGGTCAAACATACAAGGTCTATGGAGACTGGAGTCCATAAACTTGGCCGTAGACACATCAAATTTGGGTGAGATGTGAATCACCTCAAGACATGCAAAAAACATCATTGTGGCCCATACCCACCGCCAACAGGAAGGCCGCCATCTTGCCTCAAAGTCGCCCCACCTCCAATTTGGAAAAAACTCACCTTGCATTTTAACGCACTTGTCCTAGGGACCAGATCCAATTGAGCTCATTTTTACGTGGGGGCATCTACAGGCATTGGCCATTAAAAGTTATATAAATTAAGTCAAAATCTCAAAAGGCGTGGCCAGGGCACCATGGCGAAGTTTGACTCCTCCCCTTACAAATTCAACCACCTGTAACTCGGCCAAAACTTGTCCGATGTCCACAAAACTTTACATGAAGGAAAATAGTGCCACCCCGGACACAATGACCTCAAAATACCTGACAACCGATATAGCGCCACATAGTGGTTAACAAAATAATTGCTGAAAACTGTTTTATTTATTACTCACACGCAGCTGGGCAGAATGATGTGAAATTTTCTGAGATTCATCAGAACACAGCCATGATCATAACTGAACATCAACATTAGTATGACATCTAACGTGTTACCATGGACACGCCCACCTATCCATTCAATCCGTGAGCTTATGGGGAGGGGTGCGAACGTCCTGGAGTCATGAAATTTGGAACATAGGTTTAGGTTACTGTCACATATAGTTCAATATGGGTGGACAACACATACCTGACAAGGAAGTGTTGCCATGGCACCATGGCGAAGTTTGACTCCTCCCCTTACAACTTCAACCACCTGTAACTCGGGCAAAACTTGACCCATGTCCACAAATCTTTCCATGAAGGAAACTAGTCCCACCCCGAACGCAATGACATCAAAATACCTCATAACCGATATAGCGCCACATAGTGGTTAATGAAAGAATTGCTGAAAACTGTTTTATTTATTACTCACAAGCGGCTGTGCAGAATGATGTGAAATTTTCTGAGATTCATCAGAACACAGCCATGATAATAACTGAACATCAACATTAGTATAACATCAAATGTGTTACCAGGGTGCCATGGCGAACTTTGACTCCTCCCCTTACCACTTCAACCACCTGTAACTCAAGCAAAACTTGTCCCATGTCCACAAAACTTTCCATGAAGGAAAATAGTCCCACCCCGAATGCAATGACATCAAAATACCTGACAACTGATATAGCGCCACATAGTTGTTAATGAAAGAATTGCTGAAAACTGTTTTATTTATTACTCACAAGCGGCTGGGCAGAATGATGTGAATATTTTCTGAGATTCATCAGAACACAGCCATGATAATAACTGAACATCAACAATAGTATAACATCAAACGTGTTAACATGGACACGCCCTCTTCGCCATTCAATCCATGAGCTTATGGCGAGGGGTGGGAATGTCCTTTAGTCATGAAATTTGGAACATAGGTTTAGGTTACTGTCACATATCGTTCAATATGGGTGGACAGCACATAACTGACAAGGAAGTGTTGCCATGGCGCCATGGCGAAGTTTGACTCCTCCCATTACAACTTCAACCACCTGTAACTTGGGCAAAACTTGTTTCATGTCCACAAAACTTTCTAGGAAGGAAAATAGTCCCACCCCGAACACAATGACATCAAAATACCTGACAACCAATATAGCGCCACATAGTGGCTAATGACAGAATTGCTGAAAACTCTTTTATTTATTACTCACAAGCGGCTTTGCAGAATGATGTGAAATTTTCTGAGATTCATCAGAACACAACCATGATCATAAATGAACATCAACTTTAGCATGCCATCAAATGTGTTACCATGGACACCCCCTCCTCGCCATTCAATCCGTGAGCTGATGGGGAGCAGTGTGAAGGTCCTTGAGTCATGAAATCTGGAGCATATGTTGAAGTGACTGTCACATATAGTCCGACATTGGTGCACAACACATAACTGACAGGGAAGAGTTCCCATGGTGCTATGGCGAATTTTGACTCCTCCCCTTACAAATTCAACCAGCTCTAAATCAGGCAAAACTTGTCCCATGTCCACTAAACTTTCCATGATAGAGAATAATGCCATCCTGAACACAACTACACCAAAATACCTGACAAAAGTTTTAGCACCTCATAGTGGTTAATGAAAGAATTGCTGAAAACTTTTTTATTTAATACTCATGCGCCGCTGGTCAGAATGACGTGAAATTCTTTGAGATTCATCAGGACACAGCTATGATCATAACTGAACATCAACGTTACCATGACATCAAACGTGTTACCATGAAAATGATCCCAAACACACCACCCGGGCAATGAAGGAGTGGCTTCATAAGAAGCATTTCAAGGTCCTGGAGTGGCCTAGCCAGTCTCCAGATCTCAACCTCATAGAAAATCTTTGGAGGGAGTTGAAAGTCCGTGTTGCCCAGCAACAGCCCCAAAACATCACTGCTCTAGAGATCTGCATGGAGTAATGGGCCAAAATACCAGCAACAGTGTGTGAAAACCTTGTGAAGACTTATAGAAAACGTTTCACCTCTGTCATTGCCAACAAAGGGTATATAACAAAGTATTGAGATGAACTTTTGTTATTTACTAAATACTTATTTTTCACCATAACTTGCAAATAAATTCTTTAAAAATCAGACAATGTGATTTTCTGGATTTTTTTCCCCCTCATTTTGTCTGTCATAGTTGAGGTATACCGATGATGAAAACTGGAGACCTCTCTCATCTTTTAAGTGGGAGAACGAGCACAATTGGTGGCTGACTAAATACTTTTTTTTACCCCACTGTATGTACCTAACAGCCACACACTTGAGGCAAAAATTGCACACCCACTAGTGACTAAGCAGCTCTCTGTAGTTGCACAATTGCAGATAAAAAAAATGGACCTAATTAAAAACTTGAATCCCCACACTAAGAAAAATTGTATTATGTTCTCTCATGTAGAAATTAATAATTTTAAAATTTACTTTTAAACTCTTAATAGTTTAAGCTCTAGAAATTGAGAATATTTATTTCCACTGAATTTCCGATATACTGTATATTTCCGATGTTCCATGGCGAGGAGTCAACCTTCGCCATGGTAACACTTACCTAATCAGTGATGTGCAGATCCAAAGAGACTAACAGCTGCTCTGAGTCTGAAAGAGTGTATTAAAGGTCTTTGTCTCTTTAAAATGGAGTCCTCTAACAACTCCTTCAGAATGGGAGAAAACAGGCCACTGTCTCATTTACAAACAGCAGAATCAAACGTTACCTCCACTGCAGCAAAATTCAGACTCCAGCCTCACAGCAACCCCATTTTAATGACCAAGCACCTCCCACTGGACATATCAGTCATGGAAAAAACAGTTCAATAAATATTTCTACAAAAACAGTTTACATTTCACCATCTTCCAACATACAATATCTCACAAAAGTGAGTACACCCCTCACATTTTTATAAATATTTTATTATATCTTTACATGGGACAACACTGAAGATATGACACTTTGATATAATGTAGTCAGTGTACAGCTTGTACAACAGTGGAAATCTGTTGTCCTCTCAAAATTACTCAACTGACATTTTGCCAAATGAAAAGATTGATAACATTAACAAACATTGCACATTGATTATTGTCCTTTGTTTTCTTTTAAATCACCACGCGTGAGGAGGAACCACTTTTTATAACTACACATTCCATTACACACACATATCAGTCAAACAAACAATTCTAGGAGAGCTAAGGATGCAAAAAGCACCTACTTCAAAGCGTGAGTAATGACTTCAGTCTGGAAGGTTTGAGGTTCTTCTCCAAAATTTATAACAATTTTTTAATTATTTTCTACTTTTCAATGTAAATTTATATACATTTGAAACCATTTTCTTCAAATTTGTAATTTCCTCTTGTAAAATTGACTGTTCTTGTACATACATAGAGTTTATAATTTTTTTTACTTATTTTGTACCCGTTGGTAGATTTGTTCTGCAGTCCGGTGACAAGCCACTAGCTGCCGGTCGCTGCGTGCGCAAGCGCCCCTTAACTCCCTAACCTGCATGTTTTTGGCATGTGGGAGGAAACCGGAGAAATCCCGGAATAAACCCACGCAAACACGGGGAGAACATGCAAACTCCACACAGATCACTGTTGGCCGGGGGCAGGGATTGAACCCACGATCCCCCGGCTGAGGGTAAACTGTGCTGCTGCAGTGCTAACCACTGCGCCACTGTGCACCCCGAATTTGTGATTTGATGACTAATTTTGGTCTATTTTAATAAAATTACTGGTTTTTTATACTTTTGAAACAGACTGTGATAAAATTTTGCCTTTTCTTCCTTACACATTTTACACTTTTGACCATAATTTTGGAGAGCAACAACAGAACAATAATTTAACTGCAACTGGAATGGTCACGTGGGGAAACTCAAATTCTCAGTCTTCTTTGCTGACCTTCATGCCACCTGTAGAGAAAAATAAGAGCAGTCAATTATGTGTCAACTCCAGTTATTCAGAAAACTGAAACTGTCGTTCTGATCCCTTACAGAAATTCAAATTGCACCCCAAAAATGTAATTGGTTTGTGTGTAGGCCAAGAAACATTTCTGGTGAAAATTTCATCCAAATCCATCCAGTAGTTTTGGATTATTGTTGCTAAAAGTGTGTGAGGATATAAGAGCCTTGGTGGAGGTATGCATTCTAATGTCATCTCCAAAAATGTAATGGCTTCTCCTCTAGCCCAAGGGCCAACTATGGTGAAAATTTCATCTAAATCCATCCAGTAATTTTTGTGTAATCCTGCTGCACAAATGCAAACAAAGGCCTTGGTGGAGGTATGCACTCTCAGATCATCACCAAACTCTAATCATCTGTTCCCCGTGCCATGACACTTTTTGAGTTATGTTGCTAACAAATGCTAGCAAAAGCATAACCTCCTTGGCGGAAGTAACAAATGATTTTGAATGTAAACCAGCACTTGAAAAATCTGCTTTACTCGGAGAGCGCACACCTCCGCCAGGCACCACATTTCCCCCATACAGTGTTTTTCATCATAAATATTAATCCTACATTTAATAATTTAACTGCAACTGGAATGGTCACGCTGGTGGGCTGCTTCTGAAGTTTGTGCAGATGCCAGGTCGCTGATATCTAGGAAATTCTCAAATTCTCAGTCTTCTTTGCTGACCTTCACGCCACCTGTAGAGAAAAATAAGAGCAGTTAATTATGTGTCAACTCCAGTTATTCAGAAAACTGAAACTGTCATTCTGACCCCTTACAGAAATTCAAAATACACCCCAAAAATGTAATGGATTTGTGTGTAGGCCAAGAAACATTTCTGGTGAAAATTACTTCCAAATCCATTCAGTAGTTTTGGAGTATTGTTGCTAAAAGTGTGTGAGGATATAAGAGCCTTGGTGGAGGTATGCATTCTAAGATCATCTCCGAAAATGTAATGGCTTCTCCTCTAGCCCAAGAACCAACTATGGTGAAAATTTCATCTAAATCCATCCAGTAATTTTTGTGTAATCCTGCTGCACAAATGCAAACAAAGGTCTTGGTGGAGGTATGCACTCTCAGATCATCACCAAACTCTAATCATCTGTTCCCCGTGCCATGACACTTTTTGAGTTATGTTGCTAACAAACGCTGGCAAAAACATAACCTCCTTGGCGGAAGTAACAAATGATTTTGAATGTAAACCAGCACTTGAAAAATCTGCTTTACTCGGAGAGCGCACACCTCCGCCAAGCACCACAGTTCCCCCATACAGTGTTTTTCATCATAAATATTTATCCTACATTTATTGTGTCTACATTTTCAGATTCCTTGACCATGAAAACATATGACTAGTAATTGGATTGGCATTGATAGGATTAGTGGTTCAGTAGTTATGCACGAAAATCTCATTTCCCGTTATGGCCCGTACCTCCTTGGAGGTAATAATTATTAGCATCATAGATATAAAAGGCTAGCTTGGCAGCGCTGGCCAGTCCGTGCTTGCGGTGGCATGACGCGCGTCCGCCATCTTGGTACAGGATATCTGTAGCACATCCCTGTGGTCCAGTGCAGACACCTGCTTGGGTCATTCTCCTTTGTTAAACGTTTGACAGTCTTCAGTGAACATGTTTACAACACAGTACAACACAGCGCATAGTGGTTTACTTTCAGCATAATCTGCATAAATATTAGGTGTTTAAGAGCTTCATAATTATTAAATTATGGCATTTTGCAGTGTCTTAATCAAGAACTGTCAAATGAGCTGAAAAAGAAGTTACCATACCCCCTGATTAATAATTAAGCCTACCTCTTTCATTGTGGCCATTTATGCATAAATATATGGCCGAAATTGATTAATTCATACTTTGTCCTGGGCTGTATTTGTTATATTTGCCATCCCAGGCAACCAGCTTATTGCCCCCCCCCCACTGTCAAAAATGTTTATCAAAGAAATATTTCAGCCTGTGCTATACAAATTGGCCTAGATATGTCAACTTTGAAATAAATAAAGAGAATAAAAAATTACAAATCAATTATTCAAGTTTCTTCATTTAACTAGACAGACATTATACCCCCCCCCCCATCTACCTGGATCTGTATAGCAGTTGTTTAAAATCAATTTGAAATTCTTATTGATTTTAGGCCCACATAACAAATTTATACAATACACCAATGTTCATTACAAATTTATTGCACAGAATAATGCACTCAACATGAAAGCAGCAAGCTCATATTAATCAATTGCAAAGTGAGGTGAAGTGTTAATTGAATCAAAACACAGTTTAAAGCAGTAGATGTAGCCTTTATTAATTTAACCCAGAGCCCAGCCCATCGTCATCACCATCATCATCACCATCATCATCATCTTCATCACACGTAATATCCACCCTGTCCCCTCCTATCCATCATAGCAAATATTTATAGTAATGTCAGGCAAAATGTAATATAAGACAGAAATAGTAATGTCTATGAGATATGACTGCATTAATCATCACCAGATCTTCTTGTACCCCCTCCCTGTAATAGACAAATGCGAAATAGGTAATGTAAAATTCTATCTGTAAAGTTTCAATTTTCAAATAACATATTGTGGAAGTTGTGTTCAATGATGAGACTGAGTTCATTCCTCAGGTTCGGCTTTATTGCAGAACACAATCATCCAACATTCTCAAATAGAAAGAAGAGGCAGAATCATGTCACATCACATTCTTATACCTCCGGGGGATTAAGAGCTCAAGTCACATGGTGCTTCTGCAAACATTTAATCACAATGCAAGTCTCTGAAGATTCACCATTGTCTCTTATTCTCCGATGTTCCGGGGATGCCCCCAGGGCCTCCTCTCTGAGACAAGGGTCCAACTTCACACCTCCTCGACATCTCCTGTCGGCCCCCGTCGATCCAGACTCTTTGTTCCTCCAGACGTGAAGCCCTCATCCACATAAGCCATACATTTGTGGGAGATATGAACCAGACATATGTGCCACAATATCTGTAAATTACTATCTGCAAACCTTCATGATGTTGGTCTGATACAGGAGGTAGATGTTTGTACACATATATGTGTAATTATTGTGTAAAGATGGTTTGATAAACCTAAATCTTTCATTAGGCCAAGTGTATACAGGAAAAAGAAAAACTATCCTCACTATGGCTGTGTAGTTGTGCATGCACATGTTGGACACATGCATATGTGATTTAGCCTCACGATGAAGGAGCCGCAGAGTCTCAAGACCCCTGCGAGGTAGAGCCGCAGAGTCTGGACCCCCTGCGGAGGACAGCGAGTGAAGACATAGGTGTGGACAGAAGGCTTCCTGACCTCTGAGGCTCGAGAGGAGAGAGGGGGGAGTAATGTAAATAAAAGGTTGATGAATGTGAATAAAGGGAATATGATGGGGATGTGTGACTTCCCCTGCGAGGGAGAGCCCTTGATGTGAGAATGTATAAAGGTGAGGACTTTGGTGTGTTTCCTCCTCTTTGTTCGCTGCTCAAGAATGAGAGCAGACTGTGGGAATGATTGCTTGAAATAAACTTGAATAAAATGCAATTCAGTTTCGTTATTCAAGGCTCCCCACATTGGTGACTGACGACATTGAGAATGACCGGAGAAGGTCTCAGGGTCCCGGACTCACAGAGTTCAGAGCTGGCGAGCGCAGTGGCCGTCAAGCTGCCGGATTTCTGGCAGGATAAGCCACGGTCGTGGTTCCTGCAAGCGGAGTCGCAGTTCGCGCTCGCAGGAGTAACGGTGGATGACACTAAGTTCCACCATGTCATCGCTAAACTGGATAACAGCACAGCTCGGTGTGTGCAGAGTTTGGTGGAGCAGCCACCCGTGACCGGCAGGTACGACAAGCTGAAATCCACCCTCATTAAGTTTTTCACCCCCTCGGCCGAAGTGAGGGCGAGGAGGATCCTGTCTTTGCTAGACCAGGGAGGACACAGGCCGAGCACCCTGATGGAGGAGATGATACAGCTGAGAGGGTTGGACAACGATGATTTCCTTTTCCAGTTCATCTTCCTCTCCAACCTCCCGACGCATGCGAGAAGCACGCTGGCCGGCAAGAAGTGTCACACCCTGGAGGAGTTCCGGGAGCTGGCCCAGGAAGCAGATGAGATTCTGGACGCCTGCAGCGGGCAGGCAACCACAGCAGCGACCCAAGACAGCGGGGAGCCAGTGGCGGCAGACCCAGACTGGCCGACGACGGCGGCAGCACGGCCGCGACGAGGTGGAGCCAATGGTCCGGTGGCAGAGGCGCGGCCCCGACACAGCGGAGGAGAGGATCTCTGCTTTTACCATCGGAGGTTCGCTGAGAGGGCACGCAGGTGTGTGCCACCCTGCAACTTCAGGAGTTCAGGAGACGACAAGACCGGGGGGTCGCTGGCAGCTTCGACCCTCAGAGAAGGCAACAAGCTGCTCTACATCACAGATGCGCGCTCCGGACAAGAGTTCCTCATAGACACCGGAGCCCAAGTGAGCTTCATCACCCCAACATACGCGGACCGGGTGGCTGGACCCCACGGTAGCGGAGCTACGGCGACAAATGGCTCGAGCATCAACACCTACGGGAAAAGGACCTTGCCTTTATGCTTACATGGCCGCACATATGAATGGACTTTTGTAATAGCGGCGGTGAGTTTCAACATGTTGGGCGCGGATTTTTTGTGTTCACACAATCTGTTAGTTGATCTTGCTAATAGACGGCTGGTAAATGCACTCGCTTTTTACTCTCTCCCCTGTTCAGCTCGAGTGTCCCTGCCACCAGTACAGACCCACGTCGCTACAGCAGGTGGTAAGTTTCACACACTCCTCACCCAATTTCCAGCGCTCACTGTGCCCACTTTTTCAGCGACAGTCGCGAAGCACGGGGTGAAACACTTTATACCTACATCTGGTCCCCCCGTGTTTGCAAAAGCCCGGCGCTTGGATGCAGTTAAGCTCGCCATTGCGCGCGAGGAGTTCGCCAGCCTAGAGAGGCTGGGCATCGTTCGTAGGTCAAAAAGCCCGTGGGCTTCGCCGCTGCACATGGTACCGAAAGCCGATGGCTCCTGGAGACCGTGTGGTGATTACCGCAGGCTAAACAATGCTACGGCGCACGATCGTTATCCTATCCTGCACATTCAGGATTTTTCGGTGCACCTGGTGGAGGCGCGCATTTTTTCAAAAATTGATCTGGTTCGCGGCTATCACCAAGTCCCAGTCCAACCGGAGGACATTCCTAAAACAGCGGTAATAACCCCGTTCGGACTTTTCGAATTTTTACGCATGCCGTTTGGTCTCAAAGGGGCGGCGCAAACGTTTCAGCGGATGATGGATGCCGTGTTACGCGATCTCCCTTTCGTGTTTGTGTACCTCAACGATATTTTGGTCGCGAGTACTTCAGAGGACGAACACGAAACGCACCTCACAGCAGTTTTTAGGAGGCTGGGAGAGCACGGCTTAATAGTTAACCCAACCAAGTGCCAGTTCGGCGTCGAGCGGATCGATTTTTTGGGTCACCGCGTCTCCCCAGAGGGAGTGGTTCCGTTACCAGATAAAGTACGTGCGGTAGCGGATTTTCCCCGGCCACAAACGGTCAAATCACTACAAGAATTTTTGGGGATGGTGAATTTTTATAACCGATTCCTGCCCCACGCAGCTCAAATCATGCAACTGTTATATGCCGCACTCAAAAAGCAGAAACCAACCCAGGCGGTCGAATGGTCCCCGGAGCGGGAGCGCGCGTTCACAGAGGTTAAAAAAGCCTTGGCTGACGCTGCGCTCCTGGCCCACCCAGACCCGGCAGCACGTATCGCGCTGACGACAGACGCTTCAGATTTAGCCATAGGGGCCGTTATTGAGCAACAGGTCGCCGGAGTTTGGCAGCCTTTGGCTTTCTTTAGCAAATCCTTAAGCGCGGCTGAGCGAAAATACAGCACGTTCGACAGAGAACTGTTGGAGCTGCATTTGGCTATTCGCCATTTCCAGTTCTGGCTGGAAGGACGGTGCTTCACCGCTTATGTGGACCACAAGCCGCTCACATACGCCATGGCCAAAATTTCAGACCCGTGGTCAGGCAGGCAGCAGAGGCAGCTGGCCGCCATCTCGGAATTTACCACTGACATTAGGCACGTTGCGGGCAAATTCAATGTAGTAGCAGATTGTCTCTCGCGCGCGTTCACGACTCCACCATGCGCAGAGGCAGAACGGGCCACCGTGACCGCGCCGCAGGAGAGCGGCATGGTGGCGCGCGCAGCCCCGGTGCACGTGGGTATAGATTATGCAGCCATGGCAGCAGACCAGGGGGCGGACGCAGACGTGCGCGCGCTCCAGTCTGGACCAACAGGGTTAAGGCTGGAGAGCAAGTGTTTACAAACCGGTATGCCCCCCCTGATCTGCGACGTGTCGACGGGGCGCCCGCGTCCGGTGGTTCCGGCCACGTGGCGCTGCCGTGTTTTTGACTCGGTCCACTCACTGGCGCACCCGGGGGTGCGCGCGTCGGTGAAAATGGTGGCGGAAAAGTTTGTTTGGCCGTGCCTACGCAAGCACGTGAAGGAATGGGCAAAAACCTGCATTTCCTGTCAACGGGCCAAAATTCACAAGCACACAAGAGCCCCGTTAGACCCGTTTCGCATTCCAGCCAGAAGGTTCGACCATATACACGTCGACCTTGTGGGCCCCCTACCGGCGTCACAGGGGTTCACGCATCTTTTGACAATGGTGGACCGAACCACACGTTGGCCGGAAGTGGTGCCGCTTGCGATGACCACGGCCGCGGAGCTGGCTCGCGTTTTTTTAACGGCTTGGGTGGCGCGCTTCGGGGTTCCGTCGGACATTACGTCCGATAGAGGACCTCAATTCATCTCTGAGCTGTGGTCAGCGATGGCCAACGGCTTAGGAGCCAAAATTCACCACACTACGGCTTACCACCCTCAGGCTAATGGTTTATGCGAGCGTTTTCATAGGTCTTTGAAGGCAGCACTCAGAGCGTCGCTCACGGATGCAGATTGGGTAAATAAACTGCCATGGGTTTTATTAGGGTTGCGTTCTGCGCCCAAAGAGGACTTAGACGCCTCCCCAGCGGAGCTGGTATTCGCACAACCTCTTAGGCTGCCAGGCGAGTTTTTACCAGAGCATCCGGAGCCCCCACCTCTCTCTGCTCTGGGACCGTTAGTTGGCACGGGAGCAGACACGCTTCCGGGTCCGGTTCATCACGCTTTTCCACGAGTTTTCGTCCCCAAGGCTTTGAAAAATGCCGATTTCGTTTTTGTCAGGCGCAAAGCCTTAAAAGCAACGCTCAAACCTCCTTACGAAGGGCCATTTCGAGTGCTGGAGGCAGGTGATAAGCAATTTGTGCTAGATTTTGGAGACAGAAAAGAGACAGTCAGTATTGACAGACTAAAACCTGCTTTTGTCATGAAGGACGGGTCTGTGCCGGTCGCAGTGGCGCCTCGACGAGGCAGGCCCCCGCAAGGGGCACATAATCACTCTCTCCCTCAGTCAACATAGCCGGAGCAGAAAGGCGCCGCAGGCAAGGCGGGGCCAACTCACAGCAGATTCGGCAGACGGTTGAAGCCCAAGCGGCGCACAGACTGAATGTTGGTGTTGATTATACAGTAGTCAGTATGTGTTATTGAATTTTAGGGAATAGTCCTTTCTTCATCGTTTGGGGGGGGGTTGTATGGCTGTGTAGTTGTGCATGCACATGTTGGACACATGCATATGTGATTTAGCCTCACGATGAAGGAGCCGCAGAGTCTCAAGACCCCTGCGAGGTAGAGCCGCAGAGTCTGAACCCCCTGCGGAGGACAGCGAGTGAAGACATAGGTGTGGACAGAAGGCTTCCTGACCTCTGAGGCTCGAGAGGAGAGAGGGGGGAGTAATGTAAATAAAAGGTTGATGAATGTGAATAAAGGGAATATGATGGGGATGTGTGACTTCCCCTGCGAGGGAGAGCCCTTGATGTGAGAATGTATAAAGGTGAGGACTTTGGTGTGTTTACTCCTCTTTGTTCGCTGCTCAAGAATGAGAGCAGACTGTGGGAATGATTGCTTGAAATAAACTTGAATAAAATGCAATTCAGTTTCGTTATTCAAGGCTCCCCACACTCACGCTATTTGAGTAACTACCAAACTAGTTACAAGAACGCAAAGTTCATTGTTGATAATATTGGCTACCAATACTGACCCAGTAACAAAGAACACAATGTAACACTGTATACTAATATTACATGAGAAATATTGCCATAACTATCGATACTGAATTACAATATATATTACACTCATGGCAGTCATGCATGTACAGAAATCAGTGACCTCCCAAATGAAAATCAGAGTTTTTACCTTTATTTTTGACAACACGCCATTAAATTATTTAAAAACAAATACTCAACACTTACCGTAAGGGTTCCAGCATAACAGTGCTTAAGTCGCAGCCCCGAGTGATCGAAGCTGCTCCTTTTTATCCTCATTAGCAGCGCCTCAGCTGATGAGGATTAATTGGGCCCCAGCCGTCCTGTAACACTGACAGCTAGGAGCCCGCAGAGACGCTGCCCAATGAGAGACAGCGATGAGAAGGGACATGGTCTGAGCGCCGGAAAACCCGGCGTCTCATCCCATGGTGGCAGAAATTAAGACTTAATCAGAGTGTTGTGCGTTAAGCTGAGCTGTGGATTTGTTGTGATTCCTGTACCAATATGGCGGCCGGAAATCTCGCGCTCCAGTGATCTACTGCCAATCTAGCCTTTTATATCTATGATTAGCATGCTCCAGGCCCCCCGTGACCCGAAACGGATTAAGCAGAAGAAGATGAATGAATGAATGAGTTTAGCTTAGCACTGCTAACTTTTCCTCAAAGCTACGAGCAAGCAAGGTTTAACCACTCAGCACCAACGGACTTATATGCTGTAAATCATAACGTACCTTTTATAAACATGCTCTTAATGCGGGCCGTGACAGAATATCAGAGGAGAAATGTCCTTTCGGAAGCAAGCCCACGTGACAAACACGCAATGCATTCTGGGAGGTGAAGTCCAGCCGGCGCTTAAGGCAAAGTTTAAAGGGACAGTCTGTCTCTGTCTGTTACCAACATAACTCAAAAAGTTATGAACGGATTTGGATGAAATTTTCAGGAAAGGTGTGTAATGGCACGGGGAAGAGATGATGAGATTTTGGTGATGCTCTGAGAGTGCATACCTCCACCAAGGGCTTTGTTTGTATTTGTGCAGCAGGATTACACAAAAACTAGTAAATGGATTTGGATGAAATTTTCACCAGAGGTGGTTCTTGGGCTAGAGAGGAACCCATTATATTTTGGTGATGATCTGAGAATGCATACCTCAGCCAAGGCTCTTATCTTCTCACTGTCTGTTAGCAACAATACTCCAAAACTGATGGACAGACTTTAATGCAATTTTCACCACAAGTGGCTACAGGCCTACACACAAACCCTTTACATTTTGGAGTTGATCCATGACAAACGGAAGGAGCCTTGGCAGAGGTATGTGCTCGATGAGTGCTTTTCTAGTTTTTTACTACAGGTTTTCTATAACCCTGGACTGATTTTTATTTCACTTGTGTGTTCTGTAACTGTGTTTTATCTAATCCTTCTATTATATTTAATTGTGCAATAGCCTGGTGGAGCTCCCACAGTTTGGTTGGACTGTACAACTGTACAATGACACTGAAGCCTATTCTATTCTATTGTTTGTGACATGATTAGATTAGTCTAGATTAGTCCCACTCCACACGCTCCTACATAAAAATATTTGACAAAAGGGATAGTGCTGTGGGGAGACTTGAATAACGAAACCGAATTGTCTTCCATTTCAGTTTATTCAAGAAATCATTCCACTGTCTGCTCTTATTCTTGAGCAGCGAACAAAGAGACTGAACACACCAAAGTTCTCTCATTTAAACATTCTCACATCAAACCATTTCCCTCGCGGGGGAAATCACACATCTATATCAAAGTCTCTTTATTCACATTCATTAGCCTTTTATTTACATAACTCCCCCTTCTCTCTTCTCAAGCCTCAGTGGTCAGGAAGTCTTCTGTCCCCTGTCCTCCGCAGGGGGTCCAGGCTCTGTGGCTCCGCACCGCAGGGGGCTGGCTCTCCTTCATCGTGGTTAAATCACATATGCAGTGTCCAACATATACATGTCTCACAACACAGCCATATAACCCCCCCCCAAACGATGAAGAACAGACTAATTCCCAAAATTTAATAGCACCTTACTCACTACTGAATAATCAACACCAACATTCAGTCTGTGCGCCGCTTGGGCTTCAGCCGTCTGCCGAATCTGCTGTGCGTTGGCCCCGCCTTGCCTGCGGTGCTGTTCTGCTTCGGGTCTGCTGACTGAGGAAGAGAGTGGTTAATTGCCCTCTGCGGGGGCCTGCCTCGTCGAGGCGCCACCGCGACCGGTACAGACACGTCCTTCATGACAAAAGCAGGTTTTAGTCTGTCAATACTGACTGTCTCTTTTCTGTCTCCAAAATCTAGCACAAATTGCTTATCACCTGCCTCCAGCACTCGAAATGGCCCTTCGTAAGGTGGTTTGAGCGTTGCTTTAAGGGCTTCGCGCCTGACAAAAACGAAATCGGCATTTTTCAAAGCCTTGGGGACGAAAACTCGTGGAAAAGCGTGATGAACCGGACCCGGGAGCGTGTCTGCCCCCGTGCCGACTAACGGTCCCAGAGCAGAGAGAGGTGGGGGCTCTGGGTGCTCTGGTAAAAACTCGCCCGGCAGCCTCAGAGTTTGTGCGAATACCAGCTCCGCTGGGGAGGCGTCTAAGTCCTCTTTAGGCGCAGAACGCAACCCTAATAAAACCCATGGAAGTTTATTTACCCAATCTGCATCCGTGAGCGACGCTCTGAGTGCTGCCTTCAAAGACCTATGAAAACGCTCGCATAAACCATTAGCCTGAGGGTGGTAACCCGTAGTGCGGTGAATTTTGGCTCCTAAGCCGTTGGCCATCGCTGACCACAGCTCAGAGATGAATTGCGGTCCTCTATCGGACGTAATGTCCGACGGAACCCCGAAGCGCGCCACCCAAGCCGTTAAAAAAACGCGAGCCACCTCCGCGGCCGTGGTCGTCGCAAGTGGGACCACTTCCGGCCAACGTGTGGTGCGGTCCACCATTGTCAAAAGATACGTGAACCCCTGTGATGCCGGTAGGGGGCCCACAAGGTCGACGTGCACATGGTCGAACCTTCTGGCCGGAATGCGGAACGGTTCTAACGGGGCTCTTGTGTGCCTGTGAATTTTGGCCCGTTGACAGGAAATGCAGGTTTTTGCCCATTCCTTCACGTGCTTGCGCAGGCACGGCCAAACAAACTTTTCCGCCACTAGTTTCACCGACGTGCGCACCCCCGGGTGCGCCAGTGAGTGGACCGAGTCAAAAACACGGCGGCGCCACGTGGCCGGAACCACCGGACGCGGGCGCCCCGTCGACATGTCGCAGATCAGGGGGGGCATACCGGTTTGTAAACACTTGCTCTCCAGCCTCAACCCTGTTGGTCCAGACTGGAGCGCGCGCACGTCTGCGTCCGCCCCCTGGTCCGCTGCCATGGCTGCGTAATCTATACCCACGTGCACCGGGGCTGCGCGCGCCACCGTGCCGCTCTCCTGCGGCGCGGTCACGGTGGCCCGTTCTGCCTCTGCGCGTGTCGGGGTCGTGAACGCGCGTGAGAGACAATCCGCTACTACATTGAATTTGCCCGCGACGTGCCTAATGTCAGTGGTAAATTCCGAGATTGCGGCCAGCTGCCTCTGCTGCCTGCCGGACCACGGATCTGAAATTTTGGCCATGGCGTATGTGAGCGGCTTGTGGTCCACATAAGCGGTGAAGCACCGTCCTTCCAGCCAGAACTGGAAATGACGAATAGCCAAATGCAGCGCCAACAGTTCTCTGTCAAACGCGCTGTATTTTCGCTCAGCCGCGCTTAAAGATTTGCTAAAGAAAGCCAAAGGCTGCCAAACTCCGGCTACCTGTTGCTCAATAACGGCCCCTATGGCTAAATCTGAAGCGTCTGTCGTCAGCGCGATACGTGCTGCAGGGTCTGGGTGGGCCAGGAGCGCAGCGTCAGCCAAGGCTTTTTTAACCTCTGTGAACGCGCGCTCCCGCTCCGGGGACCATTCGACCGCCTGGGTCGGCTTTTGTTTTTTGAGCGCGGCATATAACGGTTGCATGATTTGAGCTGCGTGGGGCAGGAACCGGTTATAAAAATTCACCATCCCCAAGAATTCCTGTAGTGATTTGACCGTTTGTGGACGGGGAAAATCCGCTACCGCGCGTACTTTCTCTGGTAACGGAACCGCTCCCTCCGGGGAGACGCGGTGACCCAAAAAATCAATCCGCTCAACGCCGAACTGGCACTTGGCTGGGTTAACTATTAAGCCGTGCTCTCCCAGCCTCCTAAAAACTGCTGTGAGGTGCGTTTCGTGTTTGTCCTCTGAAGTACTCGCGACCAAAATGTCGTCGAGGTACACAAACACGAAAGGGAGATCGCGTAACATGGCATCCATCATCCGCTGAAATGTTTGCGCCGCCCCTTTGAGACCAAACGGCATGCGTAAAAATTCGAAAAGTCCGAACGGGGTTATTACCGCTGTTTTAGGAACGTCCTCCGGTTGGACCGGGACTTGGTGATAGCCGCGAACTAGATCAATCTTTGAAAAAATGCGCGCCCCCGCCAGGTGCACCGAAAAATCCTGAATGTGCGGGATGGGATAACGATCGTGTGCCGTAGCGTTGTTTAGCCTGCGGTAATCCCCGCACGGTCTCCAGGAGCCATCGGCTTTCGGTACCATGTGCAGCGGCGAAGCCCACGGGCTCTTCGACCTACGAACGATGCCCAGCCTCTCCAGGCTGGCGAACTCCTCGCGCGCAATGGCGAGCTTAACTGCATCCAAGCGCCGAGCTTTTGCAAACACGGGAGGACCAGAAGTGGGGATGAAGTGTTTCACCCCGTGCTTCGCGACCGTCGCTGAAAAAGTGGGCACAGTGAGCGCTGGAAATTGGGTGAGGAGTGTGTGAAACTTACCACCCGCTGTAGCGACGTGGGTCTGTACTGGTGGCGGGGACACTCGAGCTGAACAGGGGAGAGAGTAAAAAGAGAGTGCATTTACCAGCCGTCTATTAGCAAGATCAACTAACAGATTGTGTGAACACAAAAAATCCGCGCCCAACATGTTGAAACTCACCGCCGCTACTACAAAAGTCCATTCATATGTGCGGCCATGTAAGCATAAAGGCAAGGTCCTTCTCCCGTAGGTGTTGATGTTCGAGCCATTTGCCGCTGTAGCTCCGTCACCGTGGGGTCCAGCTACCCGGTCCGCGTATGTTGGGGTGATGAAGCTCACTTGTGCTCCGGTGTCAATGAGGAACACTCGTCCGGAGCGCGCATCCGTGATGTAGAGCAGCTTGTTGCGTTCTCCGAGGGTCGAAGCTGCTAGCGACCCCCGGTCTTGCCGTTTCCCGAACTCCTGAAGATGCAGGGCGGCACACGCCTGCGTGCCTTCTCTGCGAACCTCCGATGGTAAAAGCAGAGATCTTCTCCTCCGCTGTGTCGTGCCCGCGCCTCTGTCGCCGGGCTATTGGCTCCCCCTCGTCGCGGCCGTGTTGCCGCCGTCGTCGGCCAGTCTGGTTCTGCCGCCTCTGGCTCCCCGCTGTCTCGGGTCGCTGCTGTGGTTGCTTGCCCGCCGCAGGTGTCCAGGATCCCGTCTGCCTCCTGGGCCAGCTCCCGGAACTCCTCCAGGGTGTGACACTTTTTGCCGGCCAGCGTGCTTCTCGCATGCGCCGGGAGGTTGGAGAGGAAGATGAACTGAAAAATGAAATCATCGTTGTCCAACCCTCTCAGCTGTATCATCTCCTCCATCAGTGCGCTCGGCCTGTGTCCACCTTGGTCTAGCAAAGACAGGATCCTCCTCGCCCTCACTTCAGCCGAGGGGGTGAAAAACTTGATGAGGGTGGATTTCAGCTTGCCGTACCTGTCGGTCGCGGGTGGCTGCTCCACCAAGCTTTGCACGCACCGAGCTGTGCTGTTGTCCAGTTTAGCGATGACATGGTGGAACTTAGTGTCATCCACCGTTACTCCTGCGAGCGCGAACTGCGACTCTGCTTGCAGAAACCACGACCGTGGGTTATCCTGCCAGAAATCAGGCAGCTTAACGGCCACTGCGCTCGCCAGCTCTGAGCGCTGTGAGTCCGGGACCCTGAGAATTTCTTCGTTCATTCTCAACGTCGTCAGTCACCAATGTGGGGAGACTTGAATAACGAAACCGAATTGTCTTCCATTTCAGTTTATTCAAGAAATCATTCCACTGTCTGCTCTTATTCTTGAGCAGCGAACAAAGAGACTGAACACACCAAAGTTCTCTCATTTAAACATTCTCACATCAAACCATTTCCCTCGCGGGGGAAATCACACATCTATATCAAAGTCTCTTTATTCACATTCATTAGCCTTTTATTTACATAACTCCCCCTTCTCTCTTCTCAAGCCTCAGTGGTCAGGAAGTCTTCTGTCCCCTGTCCTCCGCAGGGGGTCCAGGCTCTGTGGCTCCGCACCGCAGGGGGCTGGCTCTCCTTCATCGTGGTTAAATCACATATGCAGTGTCCAACATATACATGTCTCACAACACAGCCATAAGTGCCACTTACTGCTCACAGGAAGATCTGCGCCAAATGGTTTACATTGTTATTCATGCAGCCCTTGCAGTGATGACGGCACATTTTCCGAGCCAGCAAGGGACGATGGGTGACGGGTTTGTGGACTTTATTTTCAAATTGTTACAAATCCGTAAAAGACATAATGTCTGCAGGGGTAAACAATACCACAACATGTGTTGATAT
The DNA here is from genome assembly GCA_020510985.1 of Pholidichthys leucotaenia. Taxonomy (NCBI): domain Eukaryota; kingdom Metazoa; phylum Chordata; class Actinopteri; order Cichliformes; family Pholidichthyidae; genus Pholidichthys; species Pholidichthys leucotaenia. The sequence continues at coordinate 72,715,152 of CM035838.1, forward strand.
TCTAAAACTATTGGTTTAAAATGACACTTGGACACATATTGGTCAAAGCACAGGTTACAGCAACAATCTTAGCCGGTAAAGTCATGTCCTCACCTTCACATGGTACCTCAAAGGAAAGAAGTATAGTGTCATTCAATATTGCATATTTGGAGCGCATGCACCCTATTTCTCTCTCAATTCAATTTGTTTATTTAGCTCCAAACCACAACACAGTTATTTCAAGGCACTTTACATAAGGGTGGATTTAGGCCACCCTCTGCCATCAAGCTGGCTGTGGCCCCTGGTGAATGCAGGCATTTTGAGTGTGGCACCTACAAGGGCAATGCTTTCCTTAATATCAAATCCACAGTCTGCCAACACTGTCTCCTGGTGACAACTTCTGAATTAAGCCACAGTCCCACATTTTTTTTGTGCTGTACTACTGTGCAATGACAATAAAGCCTATTCTATTCTCCTCTTGCAAGACTAACATTTGGTTAAGCATAAGGTGACACATGCTACAGTTCTGCTGTTCTTGTACATTTTCCACTGGAGCATCATCAGCCTGACACACCTGTGCTGATTCATCACATCATCTGTCCTCCATCTCAGCCAGAGGTGTGGTGTCATCTGTTGGTGATAAGGACAATATATTACTTTAGTTAATATCTTTTGCAATCAACACAAATTCCAAGACACATTTTAGAAAGACAAACATATGCCAAAAAAAGATTACCTGAATATAAAGGAGCTACAATATCCATCTCAGTCATGGGGCCAGTGGTGTTGGGTTCTGTGTCGGGGTTGTCCTTGCCTGCGGCAGTCCACCACCAGCTCCTTAGTGTTCCTTGCGTTGATCTGGAGGCAGTTCCGATGGCACCAGTCCACAAAGTCCTGGATAAGCCCTCTGTACTCAGCTTCATCTCCATTGGAGATGAGGCCAACGATCGCAGAGTCATCAGACAACTTCTGTAGATGGCAGTGTGTTGTGTTGTGTGAGAAGTCCGCAGTAAAAAGGGTGAACAGGAAGGGAGCCAAAACCATTCCCTGTGGGGCCCCCGTGCTGCCGATGATCGTGTCGAACACACAGTTCCGGGTTCTCACAAACTGAGGCCGGTTAGTGAGGTAGCCAAGGATCCATGATGAAAGGTGCTGGTCCACCACTGCGCACAGCAGCTTGTCCTTCAGGATCATCAGTTGGATGGTGTTGAAAGCACTGGAGAAGTCAAAGAACATGATCCTCACTGCATTCCCAGGCTTCTCCAGGTGGGACAGAGAACGGTGAAGGAGGAAGATCACCACATCCTCCACACCAATGCCATGCTGGTAGGCGAACTGGAGTGGATCCATCGCTGGTCCCACCAGGGGGCGGAGGTGAGCAAGGAGCAGCCTCTCCAGGATCTTCATCATGTGGAACGTCAAGGCCACTGGTCTGTAGCTGTTCAGGTCTTTGGGGTGGGAAGTCTTTGGTACAGGTACCACACAAGATGTTTTCCACAGCTGTGGTACCCTCCCCAGCTTCAGGCTAAGGTTGAAGATGTACGCCACAATCCCACACAGCTGGTCTGCACAGGACTTGAGGAGCTTTGCGCTGATGCCGTCCGGTCCCGACGCCTTCCTCGCCTTGATCTTCCTCAGCTCCGTCCTCACCTGGGTCCTGGTCAGGGTCAGGTTGGGGGGGGGGGCTGTGTGTTGGGAGTGGGAGTTGGGAGATCTGCGCCAAATGGTTTTCTTTAATATTCATGCAACCCTTGCAGTGATGACGGCACATTTTCCGACCCAGCAAGGGACGACAGGCTGAGATTTGTCCCACTCCGTGCACTCCTACATAAAAATATTAGACCAAAGGGATAGTGCCACTTACTGCTCACAGGAAGATCTGCGCCAAATGGTTTACTTTATTATTCATGCAGCCCATGCAGTGATGATGGCACATTTACCGAGCCAGCGAGGGACGACGGGCAGCGGGTTCCGCGGTCGCGCGGGGGGGCGAAGTCCCGCTTACACCTGCTTGCAGGTTTAATTAGGGTTTGAGCCACTGACAACGTCAGCTGGCGAAAGCCCTATTGTATCCGCTTCGTTTCTTTATTAGGGTCTGAACCACTGACAACGTCAGTTGGCGAAAGCCCTATTTTTTTTTCACGTTCCGCCTAAATGATCGCATTTTTCACCCTCTGAACGTAAACCAAAACACGATGTTTTTGGCAGACCACTCAGACCCGGCAAAAAATTTGATAAACTGGAAAATATAGGTGCCCCCCCACCCCTCATTTTTGTGGGTGGGGCCAAACGTACAAGGTCTTTGGAGACTGGAGACCATAAATTTTGCCGTAGAGACAGAAAATTTGGGCGAGGTGTGCATCACCTCAAGATATGCAAAAAGCATCATTGTGGCCCATACCCACCGCCAACAGGAAGGCCACCATCTTGCCTCAAAGTTGCCCCACCTCCAATTTGGAAAAAAGTCACACCTCGCATTTGAACCCACTAGTCCTAGGAACCTGCTCCGATTGAGCTCATTTTTACATGGTGGCATCTATAGGCATTGCCCATTAAAAATTGTATAAATTAAGTCAAAATCTCACAAGGCGTGGCCATGGCGCCATGGCGAAATTTGACTCTTCCCCTTACAAATTCAACCACCTGTAACTCGGGCAAAACCTATCCGATGTGCACCAAACTTTCCATGATGGAAAATAGTCCCACCCCGAACACAACTGCATCAAAATCCCTGACAAAAGTTATAGCGCCACATAGTGGTTAACGAAAGAATTGCTGAAAACTGTTTTATTTATTACTCACGCAGGGCTGGCCAGAATGAAGTGAAATTTTCTGAGATTCATCAGAACACAGCAATGATCATAACTGAACATCAACGTTAGCATGACATCAAATGTGTTACCATGGACACGCCCTCCTCGCCATTCAATCCATGAGCTTATGGGGAGGGGTGGGAAGGTCTTGGAGTTATAAATTTTTGAACATATTTTGAGGTCACTGTCATATATAGTCCAATTTGGGTTGACAACCCATAACTTACAGGGAAGTGTTGCCATGGCAACATGGCGACGGTTGACTACTCGCCATGAAATTTCGGAAAGTTGTATCTTGGACAAACTTTGTCTGATTTCACCAAATTTTCGACAATGGATAATAGTCCCACCCTGAACACTCCTATATAAAATTACAAAAGTTTTAGCGCCGCCTAGTGGTAACAACATTGGACCCTTGTAAATTGGACAAACTTTGTACGATTTGCACCAAATTTTATACGATCAATATTCTCCCTTCCCCGAACTCGTCTATATACAAAAAATAAACAAAAGTCATAGCGCCCCCTAATGATTAAAGGAAGAATTACTGACGACTGTTTTCTTTATTTTTCTCTCACCGGCTTAACAAAATTACATGAAGGAATTACTTGGGCTCATTGATAGTACATGTACATAGTACAGAACTGTTTCCATTGCAACCGGCATTCTTCAATGGCTTTCTCACCATGCAAAACATGACAGTTACAGATTAGACAATCCTCGTCTGATTTTAGCCAAACTTTGCACAAATCATATTGGTCCCACTTTGAACATGTCTGCATATCAATATTCAAAAAACTGTAACATCTGCACCTACTGCTGACATTAGGTACTGCAAAAAATTGTTTCAAATTTTGCTCAAACACCAGTACTCACAATGACATGAAATTTTCAGTGGTTTCTCAGAGTGCACTGGACTACCCTCGGTGGAAGTCACTTTTGTCCTGCGATAAGCACAGTTGCCATGGAAACCCACTCCTTGCCTTTCAATCACAGACACTTGAACAATGGACAAACTTGGTACAATTTTCACCAAATTTTCTATGATCGATATTAGTCCCGCACCAAATGTGTCTACATAAAAATAACAAACAAAAGTTTTAGCGCCCCTATTGTTAAAAGGAAGAATTGCTGAAAAATTTTTTCTTTCTTTTTCTCTCACCAGCAGGAAAAAAAAACCATGAAGGAATGACTAGGGGTCTTTGACAGTAGATGTTCATAGTACAGAACTGTTTCCATGGCGACCGGCGTGCTTCATTGGCTTTCTCGCCATACAAAAAATGATAGTTACAGCTCAGACAATTTTCGCCTGATCTGGAAAAAACTTTGCACAAATCATACTGATCCCACTCTGAACATGTCTGTATATCAATATTCACAAAACTGTCACACCCACACCTACTGCTGACATGAGGTACTGCACAAAATTGTTTCAAATTTTGCACAAAGACAAGGAATCACAATGACATGATCTTTTCAGTGGTTTCTCAGAGTGCATTGGACTACCCTCAGTGGAAGTCACTTTTTTTCTGCGATAAGCACAGTTGCCATGGAAATCCACTCCTTGCCTTTCAATAACGGACACTTGTACATTGGGCAAACTTGGTACAATTTTCACCAAATTTTCTATGATCGATATTAGTCCTGCACCAAACGTGTCTACATAAAAATAACAAACAAAAGTTTTAGCGGCCCTATTGTGAAAAGGAAGAATTGCTGAAAATGTTTTTCTTTCTTTTTTTCTCACCAGCAGAAAAAAAACCATGAAGGAATGACTAGGGTTCATTGACAGTACATGTACATAGTACAGAACTGTTTCCATGGCGACCGGCGCGCTTCAATGGCTTTCTCGCCATACAAAACATGACAGTTACAGCTCAGACAGTTCTCGCCTGATTTGGAAAAAAACTTTGCACAAATAATACTGATCCCACTCTGAATATGTCTGTATATCAATATTCGCAAAACTGTCACGCCGACACCTACTGCTGACATGAGGTACTGCACAAAATTGTATCACATGCACAAAGACCAGTAGTCAGAGTGAAATGACATTTTCAGTGGTTTCTCAGAGTGAATTAGACTACCCTCAGTGGAAGTCACTTTTGTACTGCGATAACCACAGTTGTCATGAAAACCCACTTCTTGCCATTCAATATGTTTTATATTTTGGAGGGTTGGGAAAGTCCAAGAGTCACCAAATGTGGAACGTAAGTCAAGGTGACTCTCTTCTGTTGTTCTGTGGTATCTGCAACATGTACCTAAAATGTAAGTGTTACCATGGCCACATGTCCGAGTTTACCTGATCGCAATATATTGGACAATTGTAATTTGGACAAACTGTGTCGGACTGTCTCCACAATTGCTATGATAGATATTAATCCCACTCCGCACATTTGGCCCCACCCACAAAAATGAGGGGTGGGGTGCACATATCTTTTCCACTTAATCAATTTTTTTGCCAGAATTGCTATGATGGAAATTAGTCCCACTCCGCGCACTCCTACATAAAAAAATATTTGACAAAAGGGATAGTGCCACTTACTGCTCACAGGAAGATCTGCGCCAAATGGTTTACTTTAATATTCATGCAGCCCTTGCAGTGATGACGGCACATTTTCCGAGCCAGCAAGGTCTGACGAGCGCCGGGTTGCGCGGGGGGCGAATGTCCACTTACACCTGCTTGCAGATTTAATTTTTTATTATTTGTTCACCTTAATGATCCCATTTTTCACCCTCTGAATGTTAACCAAAACACAATTTTTTTTGGCAAACCCCTCAGACCCGGCAAAAAATTTGATAAACTGGAAGACATATGTGCTCTCCCACCCCTCATTTTGATGGGTGGGGCCAAACGTACAAGGTCTATGGAGACTGGAGACCATAAACTTTGCCGTAGAGACAGAAAATTTGGGTGAGGTGTGCATCACCTCAAGATATGAAAAAAAAACCCACATCATTGTGGCCCATACCCACCGCTAACAGGAAGGCCACCATCTTGCCTCAAAGTTGCCCCACCTCCAATTCGGAAAAAAGTCACACCTCACATTTGAACGCACAAGTCCTAGGGACCTGCTCCGATTTAGCTCATTTTTACATGGCGGCATCTATAGGCATTGGCCATTAAAAATTGTATAAATTAAGTCAAAATCTCAAAAGGTATGGCCAGGGCGACATGGTGAAGTTTGACTCCTCCCCTTACAACTTCAACCACCTGTAACTCGGGCAAAACCTATCCGATGTGCACCAAACTTTCCATGATGGAAAATAGTCCCGCCCTGAACGCAATGACGTCAAAATACCTGAAAACCGATATAGCGCCAAATAGTGGTTGACAAAAGAATTGCTTTATAAGTGTATTATACTTGATAAGTACAGTATATAATACTCTTTGTAAGAGTAATAAATAAAATACTTTTTTTTCAAAGGTCTTTTTATTGTTATTAAGTGAAGTGTCAATACAATGTACAATACAAAGTATTGGAAATTTTCATTTTTTATAAAAATGAAAATTTTTAATTTTAATAAAAATACAAAGAGAAGAAGAAAAAAAATTGTGTGTGTGAGGTGGGGATGGGGTGAGGGAGATATGAGCTACTCAGAAGCTATAATCGTGGGTCTCTCAAAGAAATCGAGAAACAGGCGCCACAATTTATAGAATTTATTTTCAGAGCCACGAACTGTATATCTGATTTTTTCTAAATCCAAACAGGACATTATATCTTTTATCCACTTTACATGTGAAGGAGGCGAAGAGTCTTTCCACTTCAGTAATACAGCACATCTGGCCAATAATAATGAAAATTTGAATACTTTTAGTTTGGAATTTGGCAAGTCAAGTTCTGGAGCCACACCAAAAATGGTGCATAATGGATCACGTTTAATTTGATATTGCAGGACTTCAGACATAGTGATAAAAACAGAATGCCAAAAATTTATCAATGAAGGGCAGGACCAGTACATGTGAAGCAAAGTGCCAGGAGCGTTACCACACTTTTCTCAAGTTGGGTCTATGTCCGAGTAAATACGTGCTAGCTTAGCCTTGGACTGGTGCACCCGGTGTACGATCTTAAACTGAATAAGAGCGTGACGAGCACACATTGATGCAATGTGAACCTGGCCAAGAATAGCGTCCCATAGTTCATCAGTAAAAGTAAAATTAAGGTCTTGTTCCCAATTCGATTTAATAGCGGCCACAGGAGGACATTGTAAATTTTAAATTAAATTATATAGAACTGATATTACTCATTTAGAAGTTGGTTTAACTGATAAAAAGTCATCTAGAGAATTATCAGAAGGTTTTTGAGGGAATTGTTTTGTTATGGTTTGCACATAGTATCTGACCTGAAGAAAGCGGAAAAAATGTGTAAAAGTGATGTCAAATTTGGTGGAAAGTTGAGAAAAACTTGCAAATTGTCCATCAAAATATAAATCCGCAAATGATTTTAAACCTTTTCTATGCCATATATGAAATGCACTATCAGTAGTTGATGGGGTAAATAAATGATTTGCAGCAATAGAACTTCTAATGGAGAAAGACTGAAGACTGAAATTTTTCCTGAATTGAGACCAAATTCTAAGAGACTGATGAACTACTTTGTTATTACCCGGTGTAGACAAGGCAAGGGGAAGTGGTGAACCTAAAATTGCCAGTAGGGAGGTTTGATTGTCCACATGTGACTCCATAAGGATCCAAATGGGAGAATTAGATTCCAGGTAGAAGTGTTTCCAATATAACATGCACCTGATATTTGCTGCCCAGTAGTAATATTGAAAGTAAGGCAGACCCATGCCACCCACTGATTTGGGTCTTTGAAGAAAAGTTTTCCTCAGTCTCGGATGTTTACCATTCCAAATAAATTTTAAAATAAATTCATTGTAAGATGGCGGCAGCGCGCACGGACGCAGCGGCGCCTCTTGGCATCAGCGAGTGTGAGAGTTTTGAGTGTTGTGATCATCCCAGACGTACATTCTGTAAAACTTACAACCGTGAGACCTTATTAAACATCAAGGTACTGCACCCTGCAAGAATTGCGGCGATCAGTTGTGATTTGGACATTCTACGCCAGCACGAAATTCTGGCGGAGTCCCCGCTGGAAGCTACCCATGAGAGGAGGAAGCGGAAGCGGAGGGAACGCAGGAAAAAGCTAGGAAAAAGGGCCGGGATCCATGCTAGGCTAAAGGCTAACCCCTCCAGACCAGCGGTACCGTCGCTTCTTCTCTCAAACGTCCGCGCCCTCGAAAGCAAGGTGGACGAACTGCGTCTACTGAGAGAAACCCGGAGAGAGTGGAGGGACTTCTGTGTGTTTGTTTTCACCGAGACATGGCTCCACGACAACATTCCTGACGAGGCCATTCAACTGGAAGATATGGCGATGTTTCGTGCCGACAGGGAAACGGCGAGCTCCGGTAAGAGCCGGGGGGGTGGGCTATGCATCTATGTTAACAAGAACTGGTGCGTTAATGCCACATTAGTGTCTAAACACTGCTCTCCGTTGGCGGAGTTCCTTATTGTAAATTGTCGGCCTTATTATCTGCCTAGGGAATTCAGCAACGTGTTTGTAGTCGGTGTTTACATAGTGCCGAGCGCTAATGCTAAAGCTAATGCTAAGAAGGCACTCAGGAAACTGCACAATGCAATCAGTGAAATCCAAACGTCACACCCGGACAGTTTTGTGGTGGTTGCGGGGGATTTTAACCACACCAGCCTAAAGACTGTGCTCCCCAAGTTTAAACAATGTGTAGACTTTAAGACCAGAGGAGAGAATATGTTGGACTTAGTGTACACAAACACAGATGCATATAAAGCGATACCCCGCCCCCATCTCGGCTGTTCTGATCACATATCCGTGATGCTGGTGCCTGCCTACAAACCTTTATTGAAGCACAGCAGGCCAGCAGTGAAACAAATCAGGATTTGGCCAGAGAGTGCAACCCCTGCACTGAAAGACTGTTTTCAGCACACAGACTGGAAGATCTTCAAAATAGCAGCCTCCCAGGAAGACAGGACAGATGTGGGGGAGTATGCTGATTCGGTCACCAGCTACATCGCGAAGTGCACAGAGGATTTCACTACAGTGAAGACCATCACTATGCGGGGTAATCATAAGCCCTTGATGACTGCAGAGGTGCGCTCGCTGCTCACAGCCAGAGATGCAGCCTTCAGAGCGAAGGACAGGATCGCCCTCCGCTCAGCCAGGTCTGCGCTTTCTAAGGGAATTAAGGCGGCAAAGCGCGCCTATGCGGAGAAAATCCAGGGACACCTCTGTGATACTAGGAACACCAAGCAGATGTGGCAGGGAGTTCGGACACTGACGGGCTTTAAGCCTAGGCAGGGGGTCGATGATGACGACGCTTCGCTTCCAGACAGGCTTAACGACTTCTTTGCACGTTTTGAAGCATCAAACTCGACAATCAGAGGGAGGGCTGGCCCTCCCCCACCATCGGTCGGACCAGCTTTTACCATCAACAAAGCGGACACACGGAGGACCCTAACCAGAGTCAACCCACGCAAAGCTGCAGGTCCAGACAACATTCCGGGACGTGTGCTCCGTGACTGCGCGAGCGAGTTGGCGGATGTCCTGACTGACATTTATAACATCTCCCTGAGTCAGACCATCGTTCCCAGATGCTTCAAGACCTCTATCATTGTACCGGTGGCAAAGAAACCAGTGGTGTCCTGTTTGAATGACTATCGTCCTGTTGCACTGACACCAATTGTGATGAAGTGTTTTGAACGGCTTGTCAAACCACACATTACAGCCTGCCTCCCTGCATCAAACGACCCGCTCCAGTTTGCATATCGTTCAAACCGCTCCACGGAGGATGCTATAGTCACCACCCTACACTCTGTCATCACCCACCTGGACCAGAAAGACACCTACACCAGACTCCTGTACATTGATTTCAGTTCAGCATTCAACACCATTTTTCCCCAGAGACTGATGGAGAAATTACTCCTTCTCGGTCTGAACACCGCCACATGTCTCTGGATCCTGGATTTTCTGACTGAGAGACCTCAGTCTGTCCGGGTTGGAAACAACATCTCCAAGTCTGTCACGCTGAGTACCGGATCCCCTCAAGGCTGTGTACTCAGTCCACTGTTGTTTACATTTCTAACACATGACTGTGTATCCAGACACGAGGGGAACCAGATTATTAAGTTTGCAGATGACACCACGGTGGTGGGACTTATCCAGAGGAATGAGGAATCAATGTACAGGGAAGAAGTGAGAGACCTGGAGGGCTGGTGCAGGGAGAACAATCTGGTGCTCAACGTGGACAAAACGAAGGAGATGATTATCGACTTCCGGCGGTCTCAGCCTGAGCACGCTCCCCTCAGCATCGGCAGCCGTTTAGTGGAGAGAGTGGAGAACATCAAGTTCCTCGGAGTGCAGATCTCGCAGGACCTGACCTGGAGCAAGAATTCCTTGGAGATCAGGAAGCGGGCTCAGCAGAGACTGCACTTCTTGAGGAAACTCAAACAGGCCTCTCTCCCCATCTGCATCCTCAGGACCTTCTACAGAGGTGTGGTGGAGAGTGTTCTGACGTACTGCATTGCTACATGGTACTCCAGCTGCAGTATGTCAGACAAAAAAGCCCTGCAGAGGATAGTCAAGGGGGCGGAGAGGGTAATTGGAGTCTCCCTCCCCTCTGTCCAAGAACTTTTTCAGAACCGTTGTAGGAGCAGGGCACTAAACATTGTCAAGGACCGTTCTCACCCTCTGCATAAACACTTTGAACTTCTTCCATCTGGAAAACGATTCCGGAGCATCGGAGGCAGAACCACCAGACTGATCAACAGCTTCCTTCCACAAGCTGTCAGGATGCTGAACAGTTGACCCGGAATCTCTCATACACACTACTGCACCTACGGACATTTTGTATATTATTTTTAGTTATTCTTTTTTTTCCCCAAGTATGTCTCAGGGATGTGTGAATGGATGGGGGTGGGGGTGGGGGTGGGGGGGAAGCTATGTGGGAATGTGTCTTAAATCATGCTGCTTCTTATATGGATGCCGAGAGAAACGCAATTTCATCTTGCCTGCACTACAGTTGTATGTACAGCAATATGACAATAAAGTTTGATTTGATTTGATTTGATTTGAAATGAGGTAATCAAAGAGTCCAAAGACTTAAAAAAGGATTTAGGAATAAAAATGGGGAGACACTGAAACAAATACAGTGGGGTAAAAAAATATTTAGTCAGCCACCAATTGTGCGAGTTCTCCCACTTAAAAGATGAGAGAGGTCTCCAATTTTCATCATAGGTATACCTCAACAATGAGAGACAAAATGAGAAAAAAAAAATCCAGAAAATCACATTGTCTGATTTTTAAAGAATTTATTTGCAAATTATGGTGGAAAATAAGTATTTGGTCAATAACAAAAGTTCATCTCAATACTTTGTTATATACCCTCTGTTGGCAATGACAGAGGTCAACCATTTTCTGTAAGTCTTCACAAGGTTTTCACACACTGTTGCTGGTATTTTGGCCAATTCCTCCATGCAGATCTCCTCTAGAGCAGTGATGTTTTGGGGCTGTCGCTGGGCAACACGGACTTTCAACTCCCTCCAAAGATTTTCTATGGGCTTGAGATCTGGAGACTGGCTAGGCCACTCCAGGACCTTGAAATGCTTCTTACGAAGCCACTCCTTCATTGCCCGGGCGGTGTGTTTGGGATCATTGTCATGCTGAAAGACCCAGCCACGTGGCCCTATTCATTCTTTCCTTTACACGGATCAGTCATCCTGGTCCCTTTGCAGAAAAACAGCCCCAAAGCATGATGTTTCCACCCCCATGCTTCACAGTAGGTATGGTGTTCTTTGGATGCAGCTCAGCATTCTTTCTCCTCCAAACACGACAAGTTGAGTTCTTACCAAAAAGTTCTATTTTGGTTTCATCTGACCATATGACATTCTCCCAGTCCTCTGCTGGATCATCCAAATGCTCTCTAGCAAACTTCAGACAGGCCTGGACATGTACTGGCTCAAGCAGGGGGACACGTCTGGCACTGCAGGATTTGAGTCCCTGGCGGCGTAGTGTGTTACTGATGGTAGCCTTTGTTACTTTGGTCCCAGCTCTCTGCAGGTCATTCACTAGGCCCCCCGTGTGGTTCTGGGATTTTTGCTCACCGTTCTCATGATCATTTTGACCTCACGGGGTGAGATCTTGCGTGGAGCCCCAGATCGAGGGAGATTATCAGTGGTCTTGTATGTCTTCCATTTTCTAATAATTGCTCCCACAGTTGATTTCTTCACACCAAGCTGCTTACCTATTGCAGATTCAGTCTTCCCAGCCTGGTGCAGGTCTACAATTTTGTTTCTGGTGTCATTTGACAGCTCTTTGGTCTTGGCCATAGAGGAGTTTGGAGTCTGACTGTTTGAGGTTGTGGACAGGTGTCTTTTATACTGATAACGAGTTCAAATAGGTGCCATTAATACAGATAACGAGTGGAGGACAGAGGAGCCTCTTAAAGAAGAAGTTACAGGTCTGTGAGAGCCAGAAATCTTGCTTGTTTGTAGGTGACCAAATACTTATTTTCCACCATAATTTGCAAATAAATTCTTTAAAAATCAGACAATGTGATTTTCTGGATTTTTTTTTCTCATTTTGTCTCTCATAGTTGAGGTATACCTATGATGAAAATTGGAGACCTCTCTCATCTTTTAAGTGTGAGAACTTGCTCAATTGGTGGCTGACTAAATACTTTTTTGCCCCACTGTATAAAAACTTTGGAAGTAGCATCATTTTTACAGAGTTGATTCTGCCAATTAAGGACAAGGATAATGGGGACAATTTGGAAAGTATTTGCTTGCACTGGTCAAATAAGGGGAGAAGATTATTTTTAAACAAGTAATTAAATTGTTTAGTGACACATATCCCAAGATAATTAAAATGATCAGTAACAACCTTGAAAAGAAAATTTTCGAGATCCTGAACTCGAATCTTTTCATTAATTGGAAACAATTCAGTCTTATTGAAATGAATTTTATATCCAGAAAACCTACTAAAGCTATCCAAAATATTGAGTATAGCAGGTAAGGAAGTAAGTGGATTGAAGAGAAATAATAGAAGATCGTCGGCATAGAGTGAAACCCTATGCTCGATGCCGCCCCTACAAATGCCTAGAAAGTCCCGGCTCCCACGGACTGCAATAGCTAACGGTTCAATTGCCAAGGCAAAGAGCAATGGGCTCAAAGGACAGCCTTGCCTCATACCATGGTAAAGCCTAAAATAGTCAGAATAGTGACAGTTAGTTAACACTGAAGCCAGAGGACTAGCATAGAGAAGTTTAATCCAGGAACAGAAGGAGGGACCAAAGCCGAACCTCTTCAAAGTAAAAAACAAATACTCCCACTCAACCCTATCGAATGCCTTTTCAGCATCCAAACTAATAAGACATTTGGGTATGTTATGGTGAGGAGTGTAAGTGATATTAAACAGCCGCCGCAAGTTAAAGAAAGAATGGCGATTTTTAATGAAACCGGTTTGGTCCTGTGAAATTATAAAAGGAAGAATCTTTTCCAACCTTGAAGCTAACAACTTTGACAGAATTTTAACATCGGTATTTAACAAGGAAATAGGCCTGTAAGAAGCACAATCAACAGGGTCCTTGTCTTTTTTAAGCACCACAGTCATACAGGCCTGGTAACATGAAGGAGGAGGTGTACCAGAGTCAAGCGACTCTGTAAAAACTTGGCAAAGGAAAGGGGCAAGGTCGTCAGAGAATTTTTTGAAAAAATCAGCAGAAAACCCATCAGGTCCTGAAGATTTTCCTGATTGCATGGATGATATTGCCAACTGAATTTCTTCTTTTGTGATGGTAGCTTCTAGAATTTGCCGAGATTCTGGGGAAATCAGAGGGATATCAATAGAATCAAAGAAGTCTTGCAGATCCTTTAAATTTGTTGTGCATTCTGAAGTATATAATTTGGAATAAAATGACCTGGATATATCGTTAATCACTTGTTGATCAGATGTCACATCTCCTTTATCTGTCCTAACTCCAGTAATAATTTGCTTAGCTCTAATACCGCGCAGTTGATTAGCTAGAAGTTTACCGGTCTTTTCACCATGTTCATAAAATTCACTCTTGTTCCTTATTAAACAACCTTCAATTTGTCGAGTGGAGAGTAAATTAAGTTTAGTTTGTAATGTCAAATGTTCCTTGTACAGAACAGGTGATGGAGATTGAGCATATTGCCTGTCAATGTCCAAGATTTGGTCTAAAATGGCTTTCTGTTCCTGTATTGCGGATCATCTTTTAAATGCTGCCAATGAAATAATTTCTTCCCAAAGAAATGCCTTCATGGCCTCCCATATCATTTTGTTCGACATACCAGGAGTTTTATTTTCTTTCAAAAAAAACTTAATTTTAAAAGAAATATTCGCGACCAGTTTTTCATCTGTAAGTAATAATGGATCCAGTCTCCAGTGCTTTCTCATGGAGTCACATCCATGGAGGAACATTTTAAGTACAAGAGGGGCATGATCAGAAACCGAGATGCTATCATAACTGCAAGAGCTAAGGTTATTAATTAATAAATTGTCAACAAAAAATAATCTATTCTGGTATAAGTGTGGTGTACGTGAGAGAAGAAAGAATAGTCTCTGCCATTAGGATGTAAAAAACGCCAAGGGTCTGTAAGGCTATATTCCTCAAGAAAAGACTTGACATAGGTTGCAGATTTGTTAAGACTAGCAGGTTTTGAGGTTTATTGCCAAGTTTACCTGATACTATTACAAATCGTCCATTTTTATCTAATACAACATTAGAAGGTGCAAATGGGATATTTTGATCAATAAGAATAGCAGCGCCCCTGGCCTTAGCTTTAAAATTTGAATGAAAAAATTGTCCTGACCAACATTTTGACAAGCGCAAGTGGTCGGAATCCTGCAAATGGGTTTCTTGCAAAAACAGTACCCCAGGCTCAAATTGCTTTAGACGTGACATGACTCTCTTTCGTTTAATTGGATGGTTCAACCCCTTCACATTCCAGCTTACCAAAGTAAGATTGCTATTCATTCAAAAAGTAAAATTTATATATTGTGTTGTGTAGCCCAAGAAGGGATGGGTTGAGGTACTGGTAGGGGTGGGAAAAAAAGGGGGGGGGGGTGTTAATAAATCAATAACATTAAAAAAATAAAACACCATGAAAAAACAATCAGCAACCAAACCTATAACAACACTCCAGCGGGTTGCACAGAACAGCAACCGCTCCATCTCCTGCTCTATTCTCATCCTAACAAAGTACTCCCATACAACTGGCTTCAATCCTGCATAGTGTGAACATTTTACCCTAAACTAAAAAATATCAATAAGTAAACAACGTATAAGAAGCGAATTTTACCTTGTTTTGAACATCTAAAAACGCATAAATGTCCAGTCAGTGCAGCTTTAATGAAATAATAACTCAAGTAGTCCAATGTGATAGTTGGTCAACCCGGGAATGTCCAGTTCAGGGCAGAGATCGCTGGTTTCTCTCCATGGTTTGCATGAAGCGGGTGGCCTCCAAGACGGACGCCAGCCACTGGTTTTTGCCATCTAGAAGAGTTATCCGGAGCCTGGCAGGGAAAAGAAGAGAAGGACGAAAACCTCTCTTGTACAACTCGGACATAACCTCCTTGTATTCGGCTCGTTGCTTCTGAACGTCGGTGTTGTAGTCCTCGTAGAACTGAAGTTTCTGTCCACGATATTCCAAAGTCCCATGGCGTCTCCGCGCTTCTCTCATCACCAAGTCTTTGGTCCGAAACCGGTGGAAACGGATAATGACAGCATGCGGCTTCCCGTTCGGACCCGGCTTGGGCATGAGGCTGTGGTGGGCTCTATCCAGCTCTGGGGGAGATGACAAAATTTGTGTGCCAAAAACGTCCACTAACAGCTGAGAGAAAAAGTCAGATGGCCGTGGACCCACATCAAAGGATTCCGGTAGACCCACCAAACGAATGTTCTGCCTCCTGCTTCTTCCTTCCATGTCAGAAAGTTTGTTTTTCAAAAGCTTGTTCTCCTCCTGTATTGACTCACACATAGCTTCAAGTGCCACTAGGCGCTGGCTAACGTCCTCCGAGTTGCTTTCAAGGCCGCCAATGCATTGCTCCTGGTTAGCCACATCTGCTTGAATTTTGTCCAGCTTGCCATTAATCACATCAGATGAAGCTTTGAAATCAGCAGCTATGGACATTCTGTGTTGCTCAAGCAAAGCGACAAGTGCAGGGTTAAGGCCTATGTTAGCATCCTCGGCTAAGCTGGTGTTAGCATTGTTCTCTACTGCCTCCTTTTCAGTCTGCTTTCTTGTTTTGGACATATTTCTCAACTCAAAACAGATTCCGCGTGTGTGAAATGTCCAAAACGTTGATAGCTTACAGCAAAGTAGGGTTTAAAAAGTAAAACTGAAAAAAGGTATAGCAGGAGCCAGCAGCGCACACACCTACTCCATTGCCGCCCCGATGAGGTCCCAGCAATAAAATACTTTTTTTATCTATTACTCATGCGCGGCTGGCCAGAGTGATGTGAAATTTTCTGAGATTCATCAGACCACAGCCATGATCATAACTGAACATCAACTTTAGCATGACATGAAATGTGTTACCATGGACACGCCCTCCTCGCCATTCAATCCGTGAGCTTATGGGGAGGGGTGGGAAGGTCCTGGAGTCATGAAATCTGAAACATAAGTTGAGGTGACTGTCACATATAGTCCTATATGGGTGTACAACACATAACTGACAAGGAAGTGTTGCCATGGCACCATGGCGAATTTTGACTCCTCCCCTTACAAATTCAACCAGCTGTAAATTGGGCAAAACTTGTCCGATGTCCACCAAACTTTCCATGATGGAAAATAGTCCCACCCTGAATGCAGCTACATCAAAATACCTGACAAAAGTTTTAGCGCCACATAGTGGTTAACGAAAGAATTGCTGAATACTGTTTTATTTATTACTCACGCGCTGCTGGCCAGAATGACGTGAAATTTTCTGAGATTCATCAGAACACAGCGATGATCATAACTGAATGTCAGTGTTAGCATGACATCAATCGTGTTACCATGGACACACCCTCCTCGCTATTCAATCCATGAGCTTATGGGGAGGGGTGGGAAGGTCTTGGAGTTGTAAAATTTGGAACATATGTTGAGGTCTCTCTCATATATAGTCCAGTATGGGTGGACAACACATAACTTACAGGGAAGTGTTGCCATGACAACATGGCGACGGTTGACTACTTACCATGAAATTTCGGAAAGTTGTATCTTGGACGAACTTCGTCTGATTTTCACCAAATTTTCGACAATGGATAATAGTCCCACAGTCCCATATCCCTGAGTGCTGTAGTTCAACAAAAATAAATTCTCTAAATCTGAAAAAAAAAAACAACAAAGATTATTGTTGTTTGGAAATTATAAAATAAATCATGAAAAAATGGTAATGATAGATGATACCAGAATTGAAATGGAACAGGAAAATTAGTTTCTGGGGTGATGCTAGACAATAAAATCTCTGTAAACCTCACAACAGTCACATCTGGGCCAAGTGGGAAAAATGTATCAAGATACAGTAAGACACATTTTTGTCAAAGGGGTGCAGTTAAGATGAGAAGAAGCAGTCTACAGGGGATGCATTACAACATAATTTTTGGCAGTTACAGTAAAATTATTGTAGCAACACAGTGCTGTCTGGCAATCATATGTCACAGCTTTAGTTTCTATGCAGCAAAATATAAAAATCACACAAATTATGTAGTCACACCAGTGCACAGAGTACTTTTTTACTTAAGTTGTTCATACACCATTTACTTGAATGTAGTGATGTGTCGGTAGAACTCGAGTACATGGTAAGTGAAGAACGGATTCAGAGCCTTTATTTACGCTCATTGTCGCGCAAAGACCTGCTAAAAAAGGTGAGCGGCTGCCAAGAGCCGGCAACGTACTGCTCCATGACGGCCCTATGGCCACGTCCGATGTGTTGGTAGTGAGCGCTATCCGAGCCACCAGGTCCAGGTGCGCCAGTAATGCAGCATTCGCTAGAGCTGTCTTTTAACCCAAAAGGCATGCATAAGAACTCAGAAAGACCAAACTGGGTTATTACTGCCATTTTAGGTATGTCCTCTGCGCGCATCGGGACTTGGTGGTAACCGCGGACCAGGTCTATCTTGGAAAAGTGACAGCCGCTGAAAACGTCGCAACCATGAGTGCTGGGAACTGGGTGAGTAGTGTGTGGAACTTACCCTCTGTAGCTGTGATGTTATCTAGTGTTGTGGACCCAGCTCCTCTAGCTGTACAGGGCAGAGAATCAAAAGACATTGCGTTAATCAGGCATCTGTTAGCCACATCGACTAATAATCCGTGTGCACACAAAAAATCAGCGCTCAAAAGGGGGAAGCTGCATGCCGCTATGACGACTGTCCATTGGTATGTACGGCTGTGCAAAGATATAGTCAGTGTCCTCTCACCAAAGGTCTTAATGTCTGAGCCGTTTGCGGTTGCCAGCTCGGGGCCGCTGCTTCCCGCCAGCCGGTCTGTGTAGGACAGCAGGATGAGGCTGTTTTGGGAGCAGGAGTCCACGAGGAACCGTCTCCCCGAGCGTGAGTCTGTCACATAGAGCACCTTGTTTGTGTCACCGGCGGTCACAGCTGCTACCGACTGCTGGCCCTGGCATTTCCCGAGCATTTGAATTGGCACGGTGGCACACATCGGCGTGCGTCTTCTCCAAAACGGCAATGGTAGAAGCACAGTGTCTCTCTGGTGCTTCTTGGCCTCCGCTGTAGTCACCGTCATTGGCTCCTCGCCTCCGCTGGCCGTCTCGCTGGGTTCCCATGCCGCTGCATTCACAGCAAAGGCTCTGGTGGTGAGGATAATCTGATCTGCCTCTTGTGCTAGCGTCCAGTAGTTGCGCATGGCCAGCAGTGGCGAATTGGCAAGGACCACTCTGGTCGCTGTCGGGAGGTTCCAGAGGCAAAAGTGGGCAAAGAGGAAATGCCTGTCATCTGTGCCCATCAATGCCAACATCTCCATTAATTCGACCGCAGGCCCATATCCCAACTCGGAGCGCGTCAGGAGCCTTTCCGCTCTCTCGCAGTCCGAGAGCGTGTAGCACCGGGTCAGCGCAGTTTTGAGAGCATCATATTTGTCGTGGGCTGGGGGCTGTTGGAGCAGGCTTGCCACCTGCTGTGTTGTGCGTGCGTCCAGTGCTGCAACCATATAGCAGTATTTGGTGTCATCCGCTGTTACTTCCTGGAGTGTGAACTGGGCCTTGATGTGGAGGAACCAAGACTTTGGGTCATGTAGCCAAAAGTCTGGGAGTTTGACCGAAACGGCGCACGTGGTGCTGGCACCTCCAGTCCGGGTTGTCTCCACGGTGTTCACCTGGAGTTCCATTGTGCATCAAGGGTCACCAGTGTAGAGAGAGGAATAATCAGGCCAGGCAGTCCGGAGCAGAGCAGATTTTATTAATCTCTCTCTAACATTAACAAGAATCAGAAACCTAAAAACCAGGTCGCGGGCACCTCTCTTTTTATACCATACAACTCGCCCTGTGACCTGTGGTGTTTGCATTAACATGAATACATTTGCCATGACAATTCCCTTTGTCACTCAGCCTGTCGACGCATTAAAATGCAGACCGGAGGAGAATGCATATTCTCATGCAAAAGCCGTAGACTGCCTTGCATATCCGTTTCTCCTCTCTTATGCATCTTCTCCTGCCGTGCCATTCAGTCTGAGTGGAAAATGCACTGACTGGGTCCCCCACACCGGAAACTAAAAGAAATTACAAAGAAAATGACGGTTTTTAATACAAACTTCTAGAGAAGTTTGAACACATTAATTAATCGAGGAGATATCTTTCTAATCAACTTAGATTGAACAAAGAAAAAACAACTATCCACTCTATTAAGGATACTGTATATTCACAATCAGACTTAAAAGACAAAAGGGAATTGTCATGGGGGGTTTGTGTGTGGATGTGGGGGTGGTGTGTTGATGTAAACGGTGACAAAGAGAATGGGAATTACAAAGGCTTTGATGTTAAGGCAGCACACAGAGAAGGCTGACCGAGTGATATGATTTAAGAGCAGAGGTGCCTGAGATCTGTTACTCTTTTGCTGCTTGTGTTTCTAGAGAAATGTACAGAGAGAGTGAATAAAGCCTGATATGATCTGGACCTCTCTGCTTGATTATTTCTCTCTCCACATTGGTGACCCTTGACGCACAATGGAACGCAAGGCGAACACCCTGGAGATGACCCAGACGGGTACCAGCAACGCGTGCGCCATTTCGGTCAAACTCCCAGACTTTTGGCTACACGACCCGAAGTCTTGGTTCCTCCACACCGAGGCCCAGTTTGCACTCCGGGGAATAACGGCAGATGATACCAGATAATACTACATGGTTGCAGCGCTGGATGCACGCACAACTCAGCAGGTAGCGAGCCTGCTCCAATTGCCCCCAGCCTGTGACAAATACGGCGCTCTCAAAACCGCGCTGACCTGGTGCTACACACTCTTGGACTGTGAGAGAGCGGAGAGGCTCCTGACAATCTTCGAGTTAGGAGACGGGTCGGCGGTCGAATTGATGGAGAAGATGTTGGCATTGATAGGCACAGATGACGAGCATTTCCTCTTTGCTCACCTTTCCCTCTGGAACCTCCCGATGGCGGCCAGAGCAGTCCTTGCCAATTCGCCACTGCTGGCCACGCGCAACTACCGGGCACTAGCCCAGGAGGCAGATCGGATTATCCTCACCACCAGAGCCCTCACAGTGAATGCAGTGGCATCGGACCCCAGCGAGATGGCCAGCGGAGGCGAAGAGCCAGCGATGGTGGCTGCAGCAGGGGCCAAGAAGCACCGGAGAGACATGCTCTGTTTCTACCACTGCCGTTTTGGACAGGATGCACGCCGATGAGTGCCACCGTGCCAATTCAAGTGTTCGGGAAACGCCAGGACCGGCAGTCGGTAGCAGCTGCGACTGCCGGTGAAGCAAGCAAGCTGCTCTATGTGACAGACTCCCGCTCGGGGAGACGGTTCCTCATGGAGTCCGGCTCCCAAAAGAGCCTCATCCTGCCATCCTACGCTGACCAGCTGGCGGGAACGAGCAGCCCCGAGCTGACGGCCGCAAATGGCTCAGACATTAAGACTTTTGGTGAGAGGACGCTGACTGTATCCTTACACGGCCGTACATACCAATGGGCATTCGTCATAGCGGCATGCAGCTTCCCCATCTTCGGCGCTGATTTTTTGTGTGCACAAACAGGTTTCATCAAGGGTAGGCACTCGGGTAATAATACACGCAGGCTATTTAATTTAATAGACTACTGTAAGATTAATAACTTAGAAACCACAATATTATCTCTGGATGCAGAGAAAGCCTTTGATCATGTTAACTGGATATTCCTTTTTATGGTTTTAAACAAGTTTGGGTTTGGTTCATCTTTTATAAACTGGATTAAAACACTATATAGCTTTCCAAATGCATCTGTCAGAACAAATGATCCAACCTCTCAAAGCTTTAACCTCCAGAGAGGCACCAGGCAGGGTTGTTCACTGTCTCCCTCACGTTTTACCATCTTTTTTGAACCATTAGCAGCAGCCATACAACAAAATGTTGATATTAGAGGTATCCAAACCGGAAAAAAGAACACTAGATAAGTCCTCATGCTGATGATGTATTAATTTCTCTTGAAAACTCACAAAGATCTCTTCTTCAGACAGCGACGCACATTGATAAATTTTCATCACTATCAGATTACTCTATTAACTGGGGTAAACAAACAGTCTTACCTATAAATTGTAATTTTTCACATATAGCCACTATTCCAATACAATCAGGTAATATTAAATATCTAGGAATAGATATTTCCCCTTGGCTCTCAAAGTTACTGTGACTAAATCACATTCCCCTTCTAAAAAAAAAAGATGACCTTGCACATTAGAGGACATTACCTATATCACTAATGGGAAGCGTTGCAACCGTTAAAATGATGGTCCTTCCTAAAATCAACTATCTATATTCTTTTTTTTTCCCCTTGTCCTGTCAGGCAGCGAGGTTAGCAGAACAGAAATCTGCTACCATTATTGTGCCAAACAAATTTACCTGGCAAAAAGGAGATGTGTACAGTACATACAGTATATATGTACTGTATATTGTTGCAAACTCCTCCTGTAATAACTTTTAATACTTCATTTAAATAACTTTGCCCATGAAAGACCCAACAGGAGGGGAATGGGGAGAGGAGGTATGGGGAGGGGGAAAGAAAAGGGAGCGGAACAGACAAGGAACACAAACAAACCAACAACTAAAACTAACAAAAGACACACTGCTTCTTCCACCGAAGAGGTCTCAACACGAGTCTGGTTTCCGCACCTGTTAAAGGAGAGACATATGTGTGTGTGCATCCGTGTGCGTGTGTGTGAGGGCACGTGCAAAATAAGTGTGTGCATGTGAGTGGTTTGTCAGGAAACATATGAAGAGGGCGGCCAGTCACAGCATCCCCCTTCACCCCCCCAGAAACCCTGAGCAAGCAGGACAACACCACCAACCCCCACAAAGAACAAATGTCCCAAGGCCAAGTCCCAGGAGAGCCAGACATCCACCCCAGGAGGGACGGCCAAGGAAGGCAGGGCTGCCAGGTGGCCCATGCCCTTGGACCAGCTAACCTCCCACCTCCCCAGCGGGGCCAATGCCAGCCCCCGGGCCCCAGGTGCCAGGAGGCCAGTGCCCCCACCCACCCGGCAGGAGACTGGCCCACTCCCCCAGCGCAAGCCCCCTCAGCCACCCCCCACAGTGGGCCCACCCCCACCCCAGTGTCACTGCTGCACACCCCGGGGACCCCCATGCCCAAAGAAAGTGCCCCCCGCCCCCTGTCCAGGGGAGCCCACGCAGGCAGGAGGCACAACCCCCTCAATCTAGCACCTCTGGACCAGCATACAAACCCATTCCTATGCATCCCATTCACACCCTCATGCTCTCATACACACCATCACACACTCACTCACTCCCGCTCGCCCTCTCCCCCACACAATCCCACACTTGCACTCCTGGACCCACTCACTGTCTCTCACTCCTGTACCCACTCAATCGCAGTCCCACTCCCACTCCCCCCAGAGTCACCCACACTCACTCATGTTCACCCATACACACACTCTCATTCTCACCCAGACCTACTCACATCCATTCGTGCTCTCTCCCACACATTCACTCACACTCATTCACCCTTAATACTTAGGGTGACCGCAATATAGATGCAGCGAGCATGAACACGCACCAGCACCCGGAAGCAGCTGGGGAGACTACTGGCACACCCCCGCTGACCCACCCCATGGCAGCCGCGGCCACAGAAGCAGACCACCACCCCGATGACCTTCTGTGCAACTGATCACCAGACCGCTGCAAGTGCTCCAAGATGCCACCCAACATGCAAAGCGCCACACAAAACCGCCCCACCATCACCATCTCTACTCATCACTCCCTCACTCTCACTTACTCTCTTATTAAATCACTCTCTCACTCCTTTGCTCCCATCTATTCATTTGGCAGCACCCAGGGATTTTGACAACATGACGGGCTTCAGGCCCCCCACCAGGCCCCAGGCCCTCGACAAAAGGAGGGCAACAGGGGTGGGGGATGACCTCCCCCATACACAAATCATGATGGGTGTGTGCCAGTTGTGTGATGTGATTGTGTGCAGGCGTGTGAACTACCAGAGTGCAGTTAAAATTGGGGGGATGGTGGTTGGAGCACAACTAGCCACTGTGAAAGGCAGTGGGGCTCCCATCCCCCCAAGCCCTCAGTGTGGAAAATGCAATTAATATTGAGGTGAATATGGCATCACTGCACAGCAGAAAGAGGAATCCCCTTCACCGACACAGTGCAGCACACCCCCACTCCAAAACTCTAAGCGTATCTAAGAAGATGTATGTTCCACCCAGAATCGGGGGGAGGGGTGTAAGACTGGGAGGGAGGCGGTCCAAAAGGGGAGCCGTCCACCCCCAGAAGCCAGCTCGTAAACTGGTTCAGGAGGCCATCCACTGCCCCTAGTTCCCAACCCAGGGTAGGGCCGTCAGGCCAAGCAGCCCAGGACCTGCCAGCATCACGATGCTCCAAGCACCACAAATAAAGGGAGCAGCCACACCCAAACCCACTGCCACACATCTTGCACTCACGAACATACACAACAGCAATAATCACAATAATGAACAATGGGCCAGATCCATACAGTGCCCCACATGCCAAACAACACCCCAGAGCGCCCACCGCAAGCCCACCAACCACCCACCCTGAACAAACACCAACAGTGGCAGGCCGCCCGCAGCCAAAACCACCCCAGAGCAAACCGCCGGCAACACGGTCGCCAACCCACGCCAACTCCCAACCCCCAACTCCCCCGAGCATCCACACACACCTGGCATCAAGGACACCAGAGGCAATGTGACAAATCCCCCCACCCCGTGACACAGCAGCAGGGCAGCCAGGAAAAACAGGCCCCGAACTGCCAACCCCCAGGCCACCAGATGGTCCGCCCCACCCCCTGCCACCCAACAAGGTCACCCCATCCACACTCTCCACCCCCTCACGTCTACCCACAGGTATCCACACCCACACCTACACACACACACACACACACACACACACACACACACACACACACACACACACACACACACACACACACACACACTCACAACACTTCATAATGGCAATGTTAAAAAAGTTTAAAAATCACATAGGTCTCCCGAGTCGGCGGACGGAGCCTCTGTTTACAGCAGGAGACGATACAGCAGGGAAGAGCTAGCTAGCACTCAACCGCCACCCGGTGCTAACAGAGAAACTCGACATACCAGGAGAACTGAAGCGAAAACGACGCGGGTGCCGGGCTGGAGTTTAGGCGACGTGCAAGAAATATAAGACAGAATAATAAAGAGCGATGGCAAGAACCAAGCAGACCGACCATAAATCTACTGGAGGAAAAGCCCCCAGGAAGCAGCTGGCCACCAAGGCTGCTCGGAAAAGCGCTCCGGCCACCCCACCGGCGGAGTGAAGAAGCCTCACCGTTACAGGCCCGGTACCGTGGCTCTGAGAGAGATCCGTCGCTACCAGAAATCCACGGAGCTGCTCATCCGTAAGCTGCCCTTCCAGCGCCTGGTGAGGGAGATCGCTCAGGACTTCAAGACCGACCTGCGCTTCCAGAGCTCCGCCGTCATGGCTCTGCAGGAGGCCAGCGAGGCCTACCTGGTGGGTCTCTTCGAGGACATCAACCTGTGCGCCATCCACGCCAAGAGGGTCACCATCATGCCCAAAGACATCCAGCTGGCCCGCCGCATCCGCAGAGAGAGAGCTTAGACTTTCTGCTGCACGTCCACCAACCACAATGCGCCACACTGTGTGTCTATATATATATATATATATATATATATATATATATATATATATATATATATATATATATATATATATTTATTTATATTAATATGTACATATGTATACTAGCTGCTCTTGTTTTTTCTTGCCTTCTGATTGTTGCTCTGAGTGTTGCTATCCCTGTGCTGTTGCAATCCTGGAATTTCCCCATTGTGGGACTAATAAAGGCTTATCTTGTCTTATCTTATCTTATGTACATAAGTTTTCACAGCCTTTCTTCAATACTTTGTTGATGCACCTTTGGCAGAAATTACAGCCTCAAGTCTTTTTGAATATGATGCCACAAGCGTGCCACACCTATCTTTGGGCAGTTTGGCCCATTCCTCTTTGCAGCACCTCTCAAGCTCCATCAGGTTGGATGTGAAGCGTCGGTGCTCAGCCATTTTCAGATCTCTCCAGAGATGTTCAATTGGAGTCAAGTCTGGGTTCTGACTGGGCCTCTCAAGGACATTCACAGAGTTGTCCTGAAGCCACTCCTTTGATATCTTGTCTGTGTGCTTAGGGTTGTTGTCCTGCTGAAAGATGAACCGTTGCCCCAGTCTGAGGTCAAGAGCACTCTGGAGCAGGTTTTCATCCAGGATGTGTCTGTACATTGCTGCATTCATCTTTCCCTCTATCTTGACTAGTCTCCCAGTTCCTGCCGCTGCCTGCTTCACTGTAGGGATGGTATTGGCCTGGTGATGAGCGGTGCCTGGTGTCCTCAGAACATGACGCCTGGCATTCACACTAAAGAGTTCAATCTTCGTCTCATAAGACCAGAGAATTTTATTTCTCATGGTCTGAGAGTCCTTCAGATGCCTTTTAGCCAACTCCAGGTGCCTTGTCTTCCATGTGCCTTTTACTAAGGAGTGGCTTTCGCTCTGCCACTCTACCATACAGGCCTGATTAGTGGATTGCTGCAGAGATGGTTGTCCTGGAAGGTTCTCCTCTCCCCACAGAGGAATGCTGGAGCTCTCACCGAGTGACCATCGGGTTCTTGGTCACCTTCCTAACTAAAGCCCTTCTCCCCCGATCGCTCAGTTTAGATGGCCATTCTAAGGGGCCCACAGGTGTGAGTTTGTACAGCGAGGCAAAAAAGTATTTAGTCAGCCACCAATTGTGCAAGTTCTACCACTTAAAAGATGAGAGAGGTCTCCAATTTTCATCATAGGTATACCTCAACTATGAGAGACAAAATGAGAAAAAAAAAATCCAGAAAATCACATTGAAGGATTTTTAATGAATTAATTGGTAAATTCCTTGGTAAAATAAGTATTTGGTCACCTACAAACAAGCAAGATTTCTGGCTCTCACAGACCTGTAACTTCTTCTTTAAGAGGCTCCTCTGTCCTCCACTCATTACCTGTATTAATGGCACCTGTTTGAACTTGTTATCAGTATAAAAGACACCTGTCCACAACCTCAAACAGTCAGACTCCAAACTCCACTATGGTCAAGACCAAAGAGCTGTCAAAGGACACCAGAAACAAAATTGTAGACCTGCACCAGGCTGGGAAGACTGAATCTGCAATAGGTAAGCAGTTTGGTGTGAAGAAATCAACTGTGGGAGCAATTATTAGAAACTTGAAGACATACAAGACCACTGATAGTCTCCCTCGATCTGGGGCTCCACGCAAGATCTCACCCCGTGGGGACAAAATGATCACAAGAACGGTGAGCAAAAATCCCAGAACCGCACGGGGGGACCTAGTGAATGACCTGCAGAGAGCTGGGACCAAAGTAACAAAGGCTACCATCAGTAACACACTATGCCGCCAGGGACTCAAATCCTGCAGTGCCAGACGTGTCCCCCTGCTTAAGCCAGTACATGTCCAGGCCCGTCTGAAGTTTGCTAGAAAGCATTTGGATGATCCAGAAGAGGATTGGGAGAATGTCATATGGTCAGATGAAACCAAAATAGAACTTTTTGGTAAAAACTCAACTTGTCGTGTTTGGAGGAGAAAGAACACCATACCTACTGCGAAGCATGGGGGTGGAAACATCATACTTTGGGGCTGTTTTTCTGCAAAGGGACCAGGATGACTGATCCGTGTAAAGGAAAGAATGAATGGGGCCATGTATCGTGAGATTTTGAGTGAAAACCTCCTTCCACCAGCAAGGGCATTGAAGATGAAACGTGGCTGGGTCTTTCAGCATGACAATGATCCCAAACACACAGCCCGGGCAATGAAGGAGTGGCTTCGTAAGAAGCATTTCAAGGTCCTGGAGTGGCCTAGCCAGTCTCTAGATCTCAACCTCATAGAAAATCTTTTGAGAGAGTTGAAAGTCCGTGTTGCCCAGCCACAGCCCCAAAACATCACTGCTCTAGAGGAGATCTGCATGGAGTAATGGGCCAAAATACCAGCAACAGTGTGTGAAAACCTTGTGAAAACTTACAGAAAACGTTTGACCTCTGTCATTGCCAACAAAGGGTATATAACAAAGTATTGAGATGAACTTTTGTTATTGACCAAATACATATTTTACCGAGGAATTTACCAATTAATTCATTAAAAATCCTTCAATGTGATTTTCTGGATTTTTTTTTTTTTCTAATTTGGTCTCTCATAGTTGAGGTATACCTATGATGAAAATTGGAGACCTCTCTCATCTTTTAAGTAGGAGAACTTGCATAATTGGTGGCTGACTAAATACTTTTTTACCCCACTGTATATGTGTGTGCGTGTGTATGTGTGCATGTATGCATGCACGTGTGTGAATGTGTGTACGCATGCGTATGTGCAGGTGTGCGTGAGTATGGGTGTGTGTGGGTTCTCGTGAATATGTGTGGGTGTGGATATGGGTGTGTGCACGTGTGTGTGAATATGTGGGTTTGTGTGTTGTGTGTGTAAACATGCGAGGTTGTGTGTGGGTGTAGGTGGACATATGTGATGGTGAGTATATCTGTTTACACATGAGGGTGGGCGTGTGTGTGTATGTGTGGGTGCAAGTACCTGTTAGTGGACATGCAGGGGTGGAGGGTGTGTATGTAGACAGGAAGACCTCGTTGGGCAGTGGGAGCTGGAGCGGGCCGTCTGGTGGCCTGGGGGGTGGCAGTTCGGGACCTGCTCTTCCCGGTAGTCCTGCCATTGTGTCGCGGGGTGGGGCGCTTTGACGATTTACCTCCAGTGTCTATAGCACCGGGTATAGGTGTGTGTGGGTGCTCAGGGATGGCCAGGGAGGCCGTTGGCATGGATTGGTGGACGCATTTCCGTTGGTTTGCCCTGGGGCGGCTGTGGCTGCAGGGTAGCCTGTCGATGTGTGTCTGTGATGGATGGTTGGTGGGCTTGCGGTGGGCGCTCTGGGGGGTTGCTTGGCATGCGGAGCGCCATATGGGACCGGACAATTATTCATTATTATTATTATTATTATTATTATTATTATTATTATTATTATGTTTGTGTGTACAAGATGTGTGAGATTAAGTGTGAGTGTGAGTTAGGGTTATTGGATAACCAATAACCGGGAGATTGACAGCTCAAATCCTGCTCTCCCCAGCCATCCTCCCATTGTGTCCCTGGGAAAGACATTTTACCCGCCTTGCCTCCAGTGTGCATGACACTGGGTATGAATGCGTATAAATGTTCAGCAGTGGTCAGAGAGGTCGTTGGCGCAGATTGACAGCCGCATTTCCATCTGCCCCAGGGCAGCTGTGGCTACAGAGGCAGCTTACCACTATCAATGTCTGTCTGGAGTGAATGAATAATGGACTCACTGTCAGCACTTTGAGAAGACATGTTAAGCGCCATAAAAATCTAATCCATTATTATTGTACTATTGTAAATGCCAGAGTATAATTTACATAAGACCCACTCATAGCACTATGATTTAATAATGACCTCATTACATAGTTGCAGTTACCAGTGTAGGAGTTGTATAAAGTTCTTTTTTTTTTGTCAAATAAAAATTAGAGTGATAATTTACTTGCACTGCCAGATCCATGGAAATTGTGGTTACAGATTTGTTGCATTATTCATTACACAGTTTTAGTCCCTAAAACTATAGGTTTCTTCTCTATTTCTAGGGAATAAAAAGAACAAGTAAAATGTGAATAAAGTGTATTTATTTCATTGCTGGTGGTTTTGTTGTGTCAGTGGAAGAACAATCTGAAAAGTGATTGTTGTGAATCATATCATTTGTCTCATTCTCAACATACTTTGTGTTCTTTCTCAGAAATAAACCACACAAGAACTTAAAACTTAATCCTTTTTATTCACTCAGGGTATGTGATTAAAGGTAAAACAGCTGGTTTTAAATGGTGTATGCATGATTTTAATTTTCCATGCCAACTACTGCCCTTCATGTGTGATCCAGAAAAAGACCTTGACCACCACAAGCCCATACGCTTCTGCATGTTTCTCAACCACAGGATAGAACCAGCTGTCATAACCTCAGACACCACAGAGCTAAAGAACAGCCCACAAGACAGGAAATGGGGGCAGGCACTACATTTCCATTTTTTCTTTGTTTCAAATAAATCAACTTTAATTCCATCAGTCAACTAATAGAGGGGTCTATTACATATTCTGAAGATGTTGTTCTTCCAATGCCAAGACACAACATTGCTCAGGATAAAAAGGGGGTTCATTTAAAAAACTCATCAGAAAAAAGATTAAGGTGGTATTTGGCAAGAGATGTTTATTACTTGGTGGGAAACGTCTGACATTTGGTTCCTGATTATTTTCTGCCACAAAAAAAGAAAGCCAGGAAAATATCCCTCTGATGCAATGGAAGAAGAATTTGATCATGGACTGCAAGTGCCATTTTGTTATTATTGGTCCTTTGGGATGTGGGAAAACTTTTTTATAAAGTCTGTTTTGCAAAACCGTGATGTTTTAAATTTTTTAATTTTTTGACAACAATGTTTACATATGTATCTGATTTCCACCCATGTATGGGGAAATGCAGAAGTCAAATAAAAAGTTTGTTGACTGTCTGTTACAGATTCATTTTAATATTCATTACACTGTGTTTTAGGTCTTAAAACTATCACTTGTTTCTGTATTTATAGGAAATAAAAAAAAAATGTACTGCTGGGCGATTTGTTGTGTTGGTTTGAGATCAATCTGAAAAGAAATTGAGGCATATCATTCCATTTATCACTTTTCAGGTTTAACATACTTGATTTATGTTCTGAGAAATAAATATCCACTTAAACTTTAATAATTTTTATTCCCTCAGGGAAAGGTTTGAGGGTATATGATAAAAAGTAAAACAGCTGTTTTTAAATGATGTTTACATGGTTTTAATTTTCCATCTCAACCTCTGCCCTTCATGTGTGATCCAGAGAAAGACCCTGACCACCAGAAGCCTGTTGTATTTAGGCTTCTGGACGGTTCTCAACCACAAGATGAAACCAGCTCTCGTAACCTTGGACACCACAGAAATAAAGAACAGCCCACAAAACAGGAAGTGGGACCAGTCACTATTTTTTTTTTTTTTACATCACAGAGGATTTTGTGTCACTTGTAAGTACATCATGATACCTATGTTGACAGAAGCTAAATGAATGTTGTGTTTAAATGAGTGATGGTTGGCAGAAGATACAGTGGGGAAAAAAAGTATTTAGTCAGCCACCAATTGTGCAAGTTCTCCCACTTAATTCAATTCAATTCAATTCAACTTTATTTATATAGCGCCATTTCACAACAACAGTCATCTCATAGCACTATCAACTGTAGGGGGAACCCCCACAGTTGCAGAAAGACCCCAGCAATCAGGCGATCCCCTGTGAGCAAGCACTTGGCGACGGTGGAGAGGAAAAACTCCCTTTTAACAGGAAGAAACCTCCAGCAGAACCAGGCTCAGGGAGGGGCAGTCATCTGCTGCGACTGGCTGGGGGGTGAGGGGACAGAGAAGAAGAAAAGAACAGACATGTAGAGAGCAAACAGCACGATGGGGACTCAATCTATGGGAGAGAACAAACAAATGTTAATGACCAGCAAAAAAAAAAATATTTCATAGAAAGTGAGGAAAGGAGTGAGGCCCAGTGCATTACTGGAGGTCCCCCGGCTGACTAAACCTATTAGCAGCATAACTAAGGGAGGGTTCAGAAACACATGATCCCTCCCTAATTGTAGGCTATATCAAAAAGGTAGGTTTTAGCCCTATTCTTAAAAACAGAGATCGAGTCTGACTCCCGAATCCAGATTGGCAGCTGATTCCACAGGAGAGGAGCTTGATAACTGAAGGCTCTGCCTCCCATTGTACTTTTGGAGATTCTAGGTATTACAAGTAATCCTGCATTTTGGGAGCGTAGTGCTCTGTTAGGATGATACGGTAGTATCAGATCTTTTAAATAAAAAGGAGCCTGATTGTTTAAAGCTTTGTAAGTAAGAAGAAGGATTTTAAACTTAATTCTAAACTCTATGGGAAGCCAATGAAGGGAGGCCAGAACCGGAGAGATATGATCTCTCTTTCTAGTACCTGTTAAAACTCTTGCTGCAGCATTTTGGATCAGCTGAAGACTTTTTAAAGATGTTTTAGGACAGCCTGATAATAAAGAATTACAATAATCTAATCTCGAGCTAACAAAAGCGTGGATCAGCTTCTCAGCATCACTCTGAGACAAGATGCTCCTAATCTTGGCAATATTACGCAAATGATAGAAGGCAGTCTTAGAAACAAATTTAATATGTGAATTGAAGGACAAATCCTGATCAAAAATAACTCCAAGGTTCCTCACAGAGCTATTAAGAGAAAGAGTAACTGCATCCAAACTGAAAGTTTGATTTGGAAAGGAATTTCTAAGGTTTTTTGGACCAACAAGAATGACTTCAGTCTTATCTGAATTTAATAGCAGGAAATTACAAGCCATCCAAGCTTTAATTTCCTTAAGACAGGCTTCTAACTTGGTTAATTGATTAGTATAATCTGGCTTCATTGACAGGTATAATTGTGTGTCATCTGCATAACAATGAAAATGTATACAGTGCTTTCTAATAATGTTGCCTAACGGAAGCATATATAAACTAAAAAGAGTAGGGCCTAGCACAGATCCCTGTGGAACTCCATGACTAAGCTTTGAGCTAAAAGAAAACTCATCATTTACATGAACAAACTGGAACCTATCAGATAAATAAGATCTAAACCACTGCAACGAAGTTCCATTAAGTCCAACATAGTGTTCTAATCTATCAAGTAGAATATTATGATCAATAGTATCAAAAGCTGCACTAAGATCTAAAAGGACAAGTACAGAAACTAGTCCATTATCAGATGCAATGAGGAGGTCGTTAGTGACCTTCACTAAGGCTGTTTCAGTACTATGATGGATTCTAAACCCAGATTGAAACTCTTCAAGTAAACCATTTCCCTGCAGGTGGTCAAATAATTACGTAGCAACAACTCTTTCTAAGATTTTTGAAATGAAAGGGAGATTAGAGATTGGTCTATAGTTAGCTAAAGCTCCTGGATCTAGCGTTGGCTTTTTGAGTAAGGGTTTAATTACAGCCGTTTTAAAAGCCTGCGGTACATGGCCTAAAGTTAATGAAGAATTGATTATATGAAGAATAAAGCTACCAATAAGTGGGAAGACTTCTTTAAATAACCTGGTAGGAATAGGGTCTAAAAGACAAGTTGAAGGTTTGGATGAGGAAACTATTTTGTCTAACTCACAAAGGTCGATTGGAGTAAACTCATCAAGACAGACATCAATAGAAGGAGTTGTAATAGTTACAGTATTTAAGTTAACTGTGGGAAGAATCTGATTGATTTTATCTCTGATGGATGAAATTTTATTATTGAAAAAGTTCATAAAGTCCTGACTAGTAAGCTCTAAGGGGATGCTAGGATTGACAGAGTCCTGACTCTTTATCAACCTGGCTACAGTACTGAAAAGAAACCTAGGATTATTCTTGTTCTTTTCTATTAATGCAGAGTAATAACTCGTTCTAGCTTTTCTAAGAGATTTTTTATAAATTAAAAGATGATTTCTCCAAGCTAAATAGATTTCATCTAAATTAGTAGAGCGCCACTTTCTTTCTAAATGACGAGTCTTCTGTTTTAAGCTACGAGTTTCTGTGTTGAACCAAGGAGTTAAAAATCTCTGATTAGACTTTTTCTTTTTTAAGGGGGCCACCAAGTCTAGAGCCTGATGCAGAGAAGCTGAAACACTATCCACCATGTTATCAATTACAGAAGGAGCAAGCTGTCTATAGCTTATTTCCGTTGTGTTGACACATGGCATAGAGGAAACAATCTGCATAAATTTGGAAACAGCATCATCTGAGAGGCATCAACTGTGATAATATTTTTCTTTAGGAGCCAAATAGTCAGAAATAGTAAAATCAAAGGTTAACAGACAATGGTCTGACAGTACAGGGTTATGAGGAGACACTACAAAATTTTCTATTTCTATGCCATATGTCAGAACAAGGTCCAATGTATGGTGGAGGTAATGAGTAGAATTTCCTACTTAAAAGATGAGAGAGGTCTCCAATTTTCCTCATAGGTATACTTCAACTATGAGATACAAAATGAGAAAAAAAAAATCCAGAAAATCACATTGAAGGATTTTTAATGAATTAATTGGTAAATTCCTCGGTAAAATAAGTATTTGGTCACCTACAAACAAGCAAGATTTCTGGCTCTCACAGACCTGTAACTTCTTCTTTAAGAGGCTCCTCTGTCCTCCACTCGTTACCTGTATTAATGGCACCTGTTTGAACTCGTTATCAGTATAAAAGACACCTGTCCACAACCTCAAACACTCAGACTCCAAACTCCACTATGGCCAAGACCAAAGAGCTGTCAAAGGACACCAGAAACAAAATTGTAGACCTGCACCAGGCTGGGAAGACTGAAATAAATCTGCAATAGGTAAGCAGTTTGGTGTGAAGAAATCAACTGTGGGAGCAATTATTAGAAAATGGAAGACATACAAGACCACTGATAATCTCCCTCGATCTGGGGCTCCACGCAAGATCTCACCCCGTGGGGTCAAAATGATCATGAGAACGGTGAGCAAAAATCCCAGAACCACACGGGGGACCTAGTGAATGACCTGCAGAGAACTGGGACCAAAGTAACAAAGGCTACCATCAGTAACACACTACACCGCCAGGGACTCAAATCCTGCAGTGCCAGACGTGTCCCCCTGCTTAAGCCAGTACATGTCCAGGCCCGTCTGAAGTTTGCTAGAGAGCATTTGGATGATCCAGAAGAGGACTGGGAGAATGTCATATGGTCAGATGAAACCAAAATAGAACTTTATTGTAAAAACTCAACTTGTCGTGTTTGGAGGAGAAAGAACACCATACCTACTGTGAAGCATGGGGGTAGAAACATCATGCTTTGGGGCTGTTTTTCTGCAAAGGGACCAGGACGACTGATCCATGTAAAGGAAAGAATGAATGGGGCCATGTATCGTGAGATTTTGAGTGAAAACCTCCTTCCATCAGCAAGGGTATTGAAGATGAAACGTGGCTGGGTCTTTCAGCATGACAATGATCCCAAACACACAGCCCGGGCAATGAAGGAGTGGCTTCGTAAGAAGCATTTCAAGGTCCTGGAGTGGCCTAGCCAGTCTCTAGATCTCAACCTCATAGAAAATCTTTTGAGAGAGTTGAAAGTCCGTGTTGCCCAGCCACAGCCCCAAAACATCACTGCTCTAGAGGAGATCTGCATGGAGGAATGGGCCAAAATACCAGCAACAGTGTGTGAAAACCTTGTGAAAACTTACAGAAAACGTTTGACCTCTGTCATTGCCAACAAAGGGTATATAACAAAGTATTGAGATGAACTTTTGTTATTGACCAAATACTTATTTTACCGAGGAATTTACCAATTAACTCATTAAAAATCCTTCAATGTGATTTTCTGGATTTTTTTTTCTCATTTTGTCTCTCATAGTTGAGGTATACCTATGATGAAAATTGGAGACCTCTCTCATCTTTTAAGTGGGAGAACTTGCACAATTGGTGGCTGACTAAATACTTTTTTGCCTCACTGTATATAGAGTGATGATATAGAGTGAAGCACCTGGCAGTAATGCACCTGTAAGCTGGTTGCCAACCGCTAATCAAATCGAAAAGAAGAATAAGAAGAAGAACAAGTGCATGCGTAAGACTGAACATCCAAGGATGGATAATTTTTTCACACATAAGGAGTTGTTCAGAACTCCTTATAAGAACTCCTTATACAAAGATATAGAGTGATGACTTTTATGCAAGCTTGCTGAATATCCTTGTCGGAAAAAGATATAGAGTGATGATAATCAGGTCAGTGGTGGTAATGCACCTGTAAGCTGGTTGCCAACCGCCAATCAAATCTAAAAGAAGAAGAAGAAACATTACATTGATTGCAGAGGTTAATAGATTGATAATTCAAAAATCAAACATATCAACCACATTTATTAAACAACCAAAGCAAAAAACAAAAACAAAACAGTATTACCCTCACTGACATAGTCGAGGCATAGGTATGACGGTCGTTTGAGTCTGTGAATCCATGTTCTAACTCAAGAGGAAATGATGTTAGGGTGGCCAAACTCAGCACACAGATTGAAGACGGGAGTGCCACGTTTGGCTATGGTTTTGAATTCAAAAGGTCAAGGTCGCTCTCAAGGTCAAAATCAGTTTTGGCTTATAGTGACTTCATTATGACAGATAGAGCCACCACATTCTATCACAAGCTAGAATGGGGTCTGGGACACCTCGTTAATGTCCAATGACCTTGACATTGCAATTGACCATGAAGATCTGAAAATAGGTCATGGTGTCCCATCAGAATTGAAGCAGGAAGGCAACCAGGGATTTTCCCTACTATATGACATTCCCACAAGGTGTGGGTCTTCATCTCTTGTTCAGTGCAGTTCTAGATTCACGGTAGCACTATTAAAGGAAATAGATAGATAGCTAGATAGATAGATAGATAGATAAATGTACTTTATTGATCCCAAAGTGGGAAATTACAGTGTAACAGCAGCATGACAGTTGACAACCAAACAACAGAAACACACACATGACAGACAAAGGGATTGCCCATGGAAAGTAAAAACTAACACGACTATAAAACCTATATACATCATAGCTTAATAAATGATGACCCGTCAAAACACATGAATCATCCCATTGCACAAAGAAGGACTATCAGGAGCAGAGTGAAAATGTGATGTACCAGTTAGTCTGTAAGGTGCAGTGTGGCAGCATAGCTATGCCAGAATACAACATCATAGTGAGTTATTGTACAGTGAAATTGCATGTGGCAGGAAAGATTTCCTGTACCTGGCATTTCGACAACAAAGCTGTAGTAGTCTACTGGAGAAAGTGCTTTGCTGTCTATCTAGTGTGTGGTGGAGGGGGTGATCAGGATTGTCCATGATGGATCGCACTTTATTTAGTGTTCTCCTCTCCATCACTGTCTCAAAGGTATCCAGTCTGAGACCAATTACAGAGCAAGCCCTCTTGATAATCTTGTCAAGTCTGTTGGTATCTCTGGCCCTGATACTGCTACCCCAACAGACAGCAGCAAAGAAGATGGCGCTGGCTACAACGGTCTGATAGAAAAGCTCCAGCATCCTGCTGCACACGTTGAAGGATCTCAGCTTTCTCAGGAAGTAGAGTCTGCTCATCCCCTTCTTGTGTGCAGCATCGGTGTTGGATCTCCAGTCCAACCCGCTGCTGATCCTGTCACCCAGATATTTGTAGTCTTCAACCACTCCCACATCCTCCCCCCTAATCTGCAGTGGCTGAGAAGGAGCCTTCCTCTTCCTGAAGTCAATCACCATCTCTCTGGTCTTGCTGATATTCAACCTCAGGTGATTCTGCTCCGTCCACTCCACAAATCTGTCTACCAATGTCCTGTACTCCCCCTCCTCTCCTCCTCTTATACACCCCACAACAGCTGAGTCATCAGAGAATTTTTGCAGGTGGCATGACTCAGTGTTGTACTGAAAGTCAGTGGTGTACAAGGTAAAAAGAAAAGGAGAGAGCACAGTCCCCTGTGGTGCTCCCGTATCACTAGCCACCACTCCAGACAGGACACTTCCCAGCCGGACAAACTGTGGTCTGCCTGTCAGGTAGCCAGTAATCCAGGAGATCCCAGAGCTGTCAACCCCCATCACCTGTAGCTTCTCACCCAGCAGCAGTGGCTGGATGGTGTTAAAGGCACTGGAAAAATAAAAAAAAAGTGATTCTCACAGTATCTCCTCCACCATCCAGGTGCAGATGGGCTTGTTGCAGCAGGTAGATGACAACATCTTCAACTCCTAAATGGGGCTGATATGCAAACTGCAGAGGGTCCAGCCACATCTTCACCTGCGGCCTCAGGTGGGCTAAGACCAGTCTCTCCAGGACCTTCATCTCATGAGATGTGAGGGCAACTGGTCGGTAGTCATTCAAATCCGATGGAGATGACTTCTTGGGGACAGGAACCAGGCAGGATGTCTTCCACAACACTGGTACTCTCTCCAGACTCAGGCTCAGGTTGTACAGGTGTTTCAGTACCGGAGCTAGTTGGTTGGCACAGGTCCTCAGAGTCCTTGTGGAGATGCCATCAGGGCCCGAAGCCTTCGGCTGACGGAGTCTTCCCAGCTGTTTCTCCACCTGATCTGCAATCACCGTGAAGTGAGGGAGGGTCCTGGTGCCCCCTAAGGAGGAGGAGGAGGGGGGAGATGGAGAGAGGTTCTGTACGGGAGCGTGGGTGGGGAGGGGTGCGTGGGGGTCTGGTTGTGTTGTTCGGGTGACAGACTGTGAGTTGAACCTATTAAAAAACAGATTCAGTTCCTCAGCTCTCTCCTGGCTCCCAGATGGCTGCCCAACTCTCCCCTTGCACCCAGTTATTTGTTTCATTCCCTCCCACACATCTTTAGTGTTGTTTTGCCTGAGTTTATCTTCCAACTTCCTCCTATAATTGTCATTGCACCTCCTCAGCATCTCTCTCAGCTCATGCTGCACTCCCCTCAGCTTCTCCTTGTCTCCAGCCCTAAAAGCTCTCTTCTTTTTGTTCAGAAGTGCTTTCAGGTCACTGGTGACCCATGGTCTGTTGTTGGAGAAGCAGTGTACAGTCTGAGCTGGCATGGTCATATCTTCACAGAATCTAATGTATTCTGTGATGGAGTCAGTCATATTAATAACAACAAGGATCTTTACATCAAAATAACTATACAGTAAGGCAATTCCAAACAGAACTCATGACAACCTGATGACTTCAACAAAAAAAAACCTGACCTGTATAAATCTTAAGTAGTTTTATTGAAATGTTAGGATGATTTTTTTTTTATTTAGCTATTGTCATTCATACAATTCTATAATAATGGTTTGCATTTATATAGTGCCTTTCAAGAAACCCAAAGTGCTTTACAATGAAAATCCATTATTCATTCACTCCAGAGACACACAATGGTGGCGGTAAGCTATTACTGTAGCCACACCTGCCCTGGGGCAAGGTGGGTAAAGTGTCTTGCCCAGGGACCCAACAGCAGGATGGCTGGAGAGCGCGGGATTCAAACCGCTAACACTCTGGTTATTGGATGACCCGCTCAACCCCTTGAGCCACTGTCGCCCACATTTCCGTACTTCGTTCCATTTTTGCTGAGCACCAAGCTGGATGGCAGGAAGTTCCACTTTTATATGTTTTTTTGGCATGACCCGTCTGGGACTTGATCCCCGACCTCCCAGTTGTGGGATGGATGCTCTACCCCTAGGCCACCACTTCAGTGGCCTAGGGATTATTATTTTTAATTAAGGCACAAATGTTTGTGTATAATGTACACTACCGTTCGAAAGTTTGGGGTCACTTAGAAATTTCCTTATTTTTGAAAGAAAAGCACTTTTTTTCAATGAAGATAACTTTAAACTAATCAGAAATACACTCTATACATTGCTAATGTGGTAAATGACTATTCTAGCTGCAAATGTCTGGTTTTTGGTGCAATATCTACATAGGTGTATAGAGGCCCATTTCCAGCAACTATCACTCCAGTGTTCTAATGGTACAATGTGTTTGGTCATTGCGTCAGAAGGCTAATGGATGATTAGAAAACCCTTGTGCAATCATGTTAGGTCTGCAATGCTGTAATTGCTGCAAATGGAGGATTCTTTGGCGAAAGCAAAGTTTGAAGGAAAAAAAAAATATTATTTCAAATACAAATCATTATTTCTAACCTTGTCAATGTCTTGACTATATGTTCTATTCATTTTACAACTCATGGTGGTAAATAAGTGTGACTTTTCATGGAAAACACAAAATAATTGTCTGGGTGACCCCAAACTTTTGAACGGTAGTGTACATTTTTTCTTAGTTCCACTCAAGTAGTTCATATTCTTTCTCTTATACAGTTGTCATATGTGTTCATCTTTTAAAAGACTTTTATGAACAAGTTACAATAAATAGAACACACAGACATAATGATCAAAAATCAGAAAATCAACCACCCATTCAAATAAACTCCAAAACATTATCTATATTATAAATATGTGGTGTATTAGCTACTACAGTGCTGTGCTACTTGATATTAGTTTATCTCGCACCTTGAAATGGCTGTTGCTGCGATTTGGTGACATGTTTTTCTAGGAAATAAACCCATTATATTCTACTGTATTCTTGTGCTCTACATATGGTAGAATGGACATCGAAGCCTAGTAGCAATGAGATTTACATTCTTCCACAGAACAGATGAAGTTAAAAGTCTCAGAATCAGCTTTTCTGATCCACTTATGTCCTCCACCCTTCTCCATGGTTGCAGCCTTGTCACACCCAACATGGGTTTCCTCTGGACCCCAGTTGCTATAACAGACAATCTGGTCATTGACCCAAAACCAGAAACCTGGAACACATCTGTGGTGCAATCCCAACCAAACATGGCTGGTTTCAGCATCTTCAGCTTTCTTCGCAGCCCATTTCTGTTCTTCAGGGTTATTGATGATGACCAGGTCATGGTGGTGTTCTCTGCAGTAAGCTAAGGCGTCCTCCCAGGTTTTCTTCTTTTGAATCAGGATGCATTTATCTGGAAATGAAAGGATGCAAACTGAGAACATTAGTCTTTGATGAGGATTTGTCAAAAGCACTGGAAAGGCCAAAAATGTTGAAGAAAGAATCAAACTTTAAAGCA
The DNA here is from genome assembly GCA_020510985.1 of Pholidichthys leucotaenia. Classification (NCBI taxonomy): domain Eukaryota; kingdom Metazoa; phylum Chordata; class Actinopteri; order Cichliformes; family Pholidichthyidae; genus Pholidichthys; species Pholidichthys leucotaenia. The sequence continues at coordinate 72,755,392 of CM035838.1, forward strand.
AAAACAATTCAAACACTGAATGAATTGAACTCTGATTCTGATCAGCATCATAAATTTGGATACAGGCCCTCCAGGATTTCACAGTCACACCAGTTTTCCCCGAATTCAACCAATCCATGCAAATTTTGCGGAACCTTGCAAGTTTGTCCAATCACCACAACTTTCCTGTAATTCTGGCCAATTGTCATCAACTTCCATGGATTTCACCAATCAAATTTGTCCCAAAAGCGTATGTCATCAGTCTAACCAATCAAATGCTTTGCTGCACCACGCTCATTTCCTTGTTTCCAATGAGTATAAACAGAAAACATCAGCAAAAACAGAGTGTGTGATTTAAAAAAAAAAAAAAAACGCTCACCCACACTGACCCTTCCTCTGTTGCCCTCGGCCCACCTGTGGACGTCACCCTTCATCTCTGTGCCGACCGCATATACAAAGTGCCAGGATTGTGTTGAGAAAAACATGCCTGCCTGAAAAGCACCCTCTTTGCAGGAGCGTGCATGAGGAGACGCCACAAAACTCACAAAAAATGAGCAACTATAACACTACAGCCAGCGATGTAACCTTTTATACATTTTTAGAGGTAAAAATCACTACTACATCTTGTCAATGAGTTTTAAAGCTGTGAATCTGCGGTCTGGACATGAATCTACGCAAGGCCCTTGCAAACCTCCAGAAGAGCCCCTCCTCCCAGTACGACTCATATTGAAAGCAAAGATGAGTATTTGATGAGACCACGAAGACATGCAGACAGACAGATGGGCAGGGCTGAGAGAGAGAATATTGAATCATTTTTCAGAAAAACACATATACTTCAATAAACAATGCAGAGGAAAAAAATAAACATTTTTTTCCTCTGCGCTTGGTGCCAAGTTGTTGCGGACCACTGTTGTAAGCTAGTTTTCAATTGAAGATTCTGCCGTAATTTCCAAATCTATACTCCAAACATGCATTCAGTGCATGTTTGGAGTATGGATTTGGAGTATACATGTTGTAATGGATAATTATTTTATTCATCCTTTTTATTCAAGTTCTCTCCAAGAGTAGCCTACAATATTGGTCATTTTATGACAGATTTACTGAACATTTAATTCTCAGTTAATTGTGCTAAATTCTATATTTGTTGTTACACATAAGTGTTTTGCTGTACAGCAAGGGTTTCTGCTTAATTTACAAATAAATCACTGCTCAATAGGAGATATTTGACAGTCCTGTACTGTTCTTGAGGTGTTAAATAGAATCCCATTGCAGGATGGGAAAAGCATCTGCTTTTAAATTTGTACTTCCTCCTACAACTTTTAATGCACAAAATATGCAGTGCGAGGTGGCACGTGAGCACACACCGGCCTCCATTCTCTCGTCGTGTTTTGTGCAATTTAGTCTTTTTTAAATTATGCCTATGTGTATATTCATGTGCTTAATAACTGTATATGATGCTGCGCACAAGCTACAGCTGCCACAGCCTTATAGAGATAAGGAATATGTCCAAACATTACATCTTGGATCAGAGCCTTACAGAGGAACTCTGTGGCCTAGGTCTTCTCCACCAGACCTCCACACCCCCTGACTCAAATGCTATGTTTCATCCCAAATGGAGACGCTGTAGATGGTGTGAGCAGCAACAAAAGAGAGGTATCTGAACGAAGCTAACCACTAGCCCACACAGACTCCCAATTCCTGCCCTCATTCTGGCCAACGTTCACTCACTAGACAACAAAATAGACCACATACAACTCCTGAGATCTACGCAACATGATGCACGGAACTGCTGTGTTTTTGTCTTTACGGAAATGTGGTTAAATGACAGTATACCGAACTCTTCCATTGAGTTAGCAGGGTTAACCTTTTGAGTGTGAGAGTTTGTGTGCCCCTAGTGGCAGAGCGCGGCGCTGCGCCTGTCATCTCACTCTGATATGATCGGCTGCATTGGGGATTTGTACTGATTTGAACTTATCTGTCAGTTTCAGAAGGTGGCAGACATCCACTGGAGGACTCAATGGATGACACGTAATACACCAAAGAAGGACTCCTCATTTTCTTTTCCTGTTTTTAGCATTTTAGCCCAGAAAGCTAATATGGCTGCCATCCGTCATTGTGCACCGTCACTTAGTCGGCTTTGTAGGCGGAAAATAGCCCCGGGATACAAGCGAAATTTATGTGGGATAATCATAAGACTTTGTAGATGTGGTAGAGAGCGTAGATGATCAACAGAACACAAAATAACGACCATGATGGGTGAAAACGCAGTGACCACGGCAGCAAGCAAGTCCCCTTAGCTGCCGGTAAGTGATGAATTTCTGTGGGTTTTTTTTTTTTTTATATTGTATTGATTTCTTGTTCATATACTTTGAAGATAAGATGATGAAGTACCTCTGTACAAAAAACGGTGTCAAAAGACTGAACCATTCTTTGTGCAAATACGTCCAAAGTCCAGTTTTGACAGAGTTATGGAATTTAAAGAGGTGCTGTGACATTATGCAAATTAGATGCATCATTTTATTTCTATCTGAAAGTTTGGATCATACTTTACATCTTTCTAATTGACAGTAAGCCATTATCTCTTTCCACTTTCAAGTTATAGCCTTGGAAATCTGAACTATTTTATTGACAAAAAATATTTACCACTCGACCACTAGGGGTTATGTCACAATTCGGCGACAGACACACTCAAAGAGTTAACATGCTCCCGGGCTGACAGGCTGCTCATGGAAGGAAGGAAGACACGAGGTGGAGAAGTGTGTATGCACATCAGTGACGCTTGGTGCCGAGATGCAACTGTTGTACACAAACACTGTTCTCGATTGGTGGAGTTTATGATCATCAACTTCCGACCCTTTTACATCCTGAGAGAATTTTCATCGGTCCTACTAGTTGCCGTGTATTTCTCGCCCACTGCCATTGGCGAGAGGAGTAAAGCAATAAATGAACTCTATCAGGACATCAGTGAGAAACAAACAGCACATCCAGATGGATTCCTCATCACAGCATGAGACTTCAACCATGCAGATTTAAAGGCCCTCTTACCAAATTTTTAGATTAGATTCAACTTTATTGTCATTACACATGTATGAATACAAGGTAACGAAACACAGTTTAGCATCCAATCAGAAGTGCAAAGGTCAGCAGTGCAGTATATACGGTAATTAACAGTATGTGCAATTTAAGCAAATATATGCAAATATATGCAGCAGTGCAGAAAGTTAAGAGTACTGTTATGTGCAAATAATGTGCAATAAGTTAGATGTAGTTATGTAGTTATGCAGTTATGTACAGGTGAGGATGGTAAAAGATGATTGTAAGAGAGTCAGCGGGGAACTAAGTTCAATAACGTGACAGCTGTTGGAAAGAAACTGTTCCTAAACCTGCTGGTTCTAGTCCAAAGGCTTCTGAAACGTCTTCTGGAGGGGAGAAGCTGGAACAGTCCATGAGCAGGATGGTTGGAGTCCCTAAGAATGCTGCGTGCCCGGCGCAGACATCTTTTCCTGTAGACGTCCTCTATAGCTGGAAGTGGAGTCCCTGTGATGCGTTGGGCGGTTTTCACCACCCGCTGCAGAGCCTTGCGGTCAGCTACAGAGCAGCTCCCATACCAGACTGTGATACAGTTGGTCAGGGTGCTCTCTATCACGCAGCGGTAGAAGTTGCCCAGGATGTCAGTTGACAGATGGTTCTTCTACAATGTCCTCAAGAAGAAGAGGTGCTGATGGGCCTTCTTGATCAGGCTGGTGGTGTTAACTGACCAGGACAGGTCCTCTGAGATGTGGGTCCCCAGGAATTTGAAGCTGGGGACACGTTCAACAGCTATGCCATTGATATGGAAATCAATCTACACCGGTATGTGGACTTTCCAACAAGAGGAGATAATTTGCTGGACCGAGTGCACACAACTCACAAGAAAGCATACAGAGCCTCCCCCCTTCTCCACCTGGATCTTTCTGATCACATCACAATCTTGTTAAGGTTGGCATACAAACCCAGAGTGAAAACAATCAGACCAACAAAAAAGCAGGTTTGTGTGTGGCCAGAGGGGCCCTCCGATGCTCTGAAAGACTGGTTCAGCACTACAGAATGGGACACTTACAAGCATGCAGCCACTCACAATGGACACACAATCCTAGGGGAGTACCCTGAGGTTGTTGTAGCATACATAGTTAAATGCATTGATTATATCACTTACTGAAAAACCCTCACTGTTCGTGCTAACCAAAAGCCATAGATGACAGGAGAAGTCCACAGTCTTCTGAGGGCTCGGGACGCAGCTTTCAGGGCCGGTGACGCTGCAGAACTAACAACAGCTAGGGCCAACCTCTTCCACGGCATGAAGGAGGAAAAACAACAGTACAGCAAGAAAATATCTGGACACTTCAGCAACACCAGAGATGCACGTTCCCTCTGGCGTGGAATACAGACCCTCACCAAATACAAACCTCCACCTCAGACCTGTACAAGTGACATCACACTGCTTAACAACCTATATGATTTTGTTTGCCGCTTTGAAGCACAAAACAGCACATCAGCACAGAAGACCACTCCCCCTGCAGACAAGCAGGCCATAAGTCTGAATCTGGCTAGTGTGAAGAGGACCCTCTGCAGGATCAACCCACACAAGGCAGCTGGACAAGACAACATACCAGGTTGTGTTCTGAAGGACTGTGCAGAGGAGCTAAAGAATGTTCTGGCCGACATCATCAACATCTCCTTCAGTCAAGTTGTTATCCCCACGTTTCAAAACTGCTACTATAATACCAGTCCCACAGAAGCCTGTCCCATCCAGCTACAACGATTACTGGCCTGTGGCACTGACCCCCATCATAATGAAGTGCTTTGAATGACTGGTCATGCAGAACATCAAGTTCATCCTCCCTCCCTCCCATGACCCATCTCAGTTTGCATGCAGGCCAAACAGATCCACAAAAGATGCCATCACTGCTGCTCTCCATCCAGCCCTCACCCACCTGGATTCAAAAAGTATGTGTGAATGCTGTTCTTCGACTTCAGTTCAGCATTCAACACAATCATCCCCCAGCACCTAATACAAAAACTCAGACGCTTGAGACTCAAAACCTCTCTCTGTAGCAAGGTGCTAGACTTTCTCACAGAAAGGCCACAGAATGTGTGGGTTGGCAGCAACACCTCCAAGGCAATTACACTGAGCACAGCCCGCTGCTCTTCACCCTGCTTACCCATGACTGAGTACCAGCCTACAGCACCAACCACATCATCAAGTTTGCAGATGACATGACAGTGATGGGCTTCATCACCAACAAAGAGGAGGCCAACTACAGAAATGAGGTGAGCCAACTGGTCCAGTGGTGTAAAGACAATAATCTCTTTTTGAGCGTGGGCAAAACCAAGGAGATTGTGGTCGACTTCAGGAAGGGACATGCACAGCATTCCCTTCTGATCGTCGATGGAGCAGCTGTGGAGAGGGTGAGCAGCACCAAGTTCCTGGGAGTGCACATTTCTGAGGGCCTCTCCTGGTCCAACAACACCATATCACTGGCCAAGAAGGCTCAAACTCACCTCCATTTCCTCTGCCAATTGAGGAGAGCACGAGTTCCCCCCCCCCCCCCAAGTCATGAGCTGATTCTACCGTGGCACCACTGAGAGCATCCACACGAGTTGCATCACGGTGTGGTATGGAAGCTGCACCAAGTCCTGCTGGAAGACACTGCAATGCATAGTGAAAGCAGCCAATATCGTTGGTGCCCCTCTGCCCCCCCCCCCGGCCATCTACCTCACCCGCAGAGCCATCAATATTGCAGGCGACACCTCCGACTCCCTTTTCAGCCCCTTGCCCTCGGGGAAAAGGTACCGGAGCCTCTGGGTCCACACCACAAGACAGCTCAACAGCTTTGCTCATCAGGCCATCAGGACCCTGAACTCTGTCCACCCCCCCTCACCCCCCAGTCCATAATGCACTCACCTGCACAATAACTACCTCAGCTGTTGGCACAGAAAGACTTGCTACACCAACAGTAATACATCTGCTGCTGCACGTCTGTGCATTTTATTGGAACCATTTGCACAAATACCATATCTGCTACTGTCTGTTTTGCAATACTGTTCATGCGCAGTAGACTGCTGTTGTTGTTTTTTCAGCCTTATCCTTTTTGTTTTTTATATTGCGCACACCACTGAAGAGAGAGAGAAACACCATTTCAATTCTCCTGTATGCCCTGTATGTATAGTAGTATTGACAAATAAAATCTTGAATCTTGAATCAAAGACCTCTCAAAACACTGAAACTTTTATGACAGCTTTTACAAAAGCTCCCCAAAATTCAGGCTTTTTAGGCCACAACATTCATAAAAACAGCCCGAGAAGCCCTTGAGGGACTGATTATTTGTGGGCTTTTCAAGTATCAATAATTCGGATGCACAAGATAAAAATTTTTTGCACATAACTGATATGCAAATATTTTGAAAACAGTTAAGCCAAGTGTCAATACCAAGACACACATTCGCCAAAGAATATAAGACAACTACCACCACTGACATAGAAGCTCAGGTTTTGTTGGCCTATTTTATTTATATTCTAAGATACTTTGGAATATTTTCATGAAAAGTTTAAACTTTAGCTGCTTTTAACAAACTTGTTTCATTGTTGAGAAAGGATCTTTTTTTTTTTCAATGTTGTGAGGTGAGGAAGAGATCACGAGATAAGGAGTGAGTTAGCCTCCACTGAGAAGCTCATCTTGGAGCTCCTCCAACATCTGTCACAAAGCTGTCTGGTATGGTTGGTCAAAATGATATATCCAGTTCGGTTTCCAAGGTAGCGGGCATTTGTGACAAGAACTCTAAAGGTGCATTCAGACCAAATGTGAACGCATGAATTTTTCATGCAGTGCGATTATGTATTGACTCAATGTAAGCATGTAAATAGGTGAATTTGACGTCTGATCAAGTTGCAGACAAGCAGAGTTGCCTTTATAACTTCTGCAGCTTTGTTCTACCTGCTGTGGAAATAACCAAAACACAGTCATGTTTAGGTTTACATTAGCCAACAGTTCTCTCACCTGGAAAAATTGCCCCATCCCCCAAACTTTCACAAGATGATGGTTGTTTACATTGCTAGCCCACTAGCCCTTGTTAGCACGTCCATGGCAGAAGTCTATGGGTAAATAACTCCAACACTCCCATTCAGCTGCAGAGCCCCCAGTCCATCTGTCTGCAGGTGAGTGTCAGTCTCATTTTCAAACTAGTTTACTCTCCAAAGTTGATATTTTACTCAGGTGAGGACAGAATGTCAAGGTCAATACTAGCTAGCATTATCCCTCGGACACACGAATGTGTGAATTCACGTGTTTCCCTCTTTCCATTGACTTTGCATGTATTCGTGCTGCAAGAAAAATTTGCTTTGCGTTTGGTGCAGAGGTGGTCTGTGCAGATGTCATAAATGCCCCTCAGGGTGGGACGAAGACCCAAACACTGGACTGTGACTTGCAAAGATGTTTATTAACAAAAACACAAAAATATAACAAGAGAACAAAAAACTTACAAACTGAGACATAGGTAGGATACAAGGAGAAATAGCCCAAAATAGCTCAAAGGCTAAGGTGTACGGAAATGCCGGAGACGACATGGAACGCACATCAGGACTAGGAGAAATAAGCATGGAGCACATGCTGGAAAAACAGGGAGAAATGAGACGGGGAGCTCCCGTCTGAGAACTGAGAAAAAAAGACGTAGAACTAACGTCAAATACTGAGAAGGATGCAGCAGTCCTTAAATTGGGGGGGGGGGGGGGATTAACACAATGAATAACGGATGTGGGTAACTGGAGAGAAGATAATCAAACTCAAATTTGTGACAGCTGTGGTGAACCGTGAAACTGGAAAAAACAGGAAGTAAAAAAGGAACACTGCCAGAATAAAAGAAGCACGGACCGGGAATGAATGCTAAAGATAACAAGGAAATAAATATGAAATGATTACAGAATGAGAAACAGACCGGATAAAACTAACAGGGAGACATGAACCATAAAGGCGAGGATCAGATGAATACAATGCAAGAGATGCAATACTGGAATAATAATGTAAAAATTACAAAAAGAGGACTGAGAATAAAGGTGAGGGTAGGCTCATGTCTAAACAAGGCAGATAACATTTATAATATAAAACTAGATGGTCATGGATACATAATATACATAACAAAATAATAATAATACTAAACTAAGAACAGAAACTTTCATAAACAGAAACAAATGGCAAACTCACATGACTTACAGCAAAAACCAAGAACAAAGTCAAACATAAACCTTAGATGAGGAAATTCAAAAAAATAATCAGGACAAACTGAAAGCATGAGCACGGTGCCCCCACCCACCGTGCTCAGCAACATGACAGAGCCCCCCGTCCAATGGGTGGATTCCAGGCACCCAAAGGTAATACCAGAAAGTGAAAAAAAAAATACAAACCCCTTCCCCAACAGGAACAGAATAACAGCCCAACCCGGGAGGGCAGTGGGAGAATCCAGTCTAGGAGGGACCGAAAAAAAAAAAAAAAAAAAAAAACAGTCGCTCATGACTCACTAAACAGAACAAATCAGGTGGCAACAGCCAACACCACTGGGCAAAACAAAAGACAGTTCATGCGGCCAACAAGAGTAACAGGACCGCCAGGTCACATGGTGGAATAAGTCAGGTGGCCACCCAGAGTTCCTAAACCACCCAAGCAAAGGGGATAGTCCATCGGGTGGTCTCCCAACATCCCTGAGCCAACAGGCTGCAGGGCACAACGCGCCCCCACCTGGAGGCAGCAGCTGGAACCCGTGCCTCTCATGGACCCGAGGGACTGCGTCATGGAAACCAGATGACAAAAACGACTGATCACTGGGGAAACCAGATGAAGAGGATTACTGATCAGTGGGGAAACCAGACGAAGTGATGGCTGACCAGCAAGGACACCAGACAAAGAAGATGGCTGACTACCAAAGAAGCCAGACAAAGAGGATTGCTGACCAGAATGACTGACCAACGAGGAACCCAGGCGAAGGAGATGACTGATCAATGAGGAAGCCAGACAAAGAAAACAGCTGATCAGTGAGGAAACCAGGTGGGGAAGACGGCTGATCAGGCGAAGATGGATGACCTTCGGCAACCTCAGGCAAATACAGTTGACCCTTGGCAACCTCAGGTGAAGACGGATGATCTTCGGTGACCTCAGGCAAAGACTGCCGACCCTTGGCAACCTCAGGCAACAGCTGATGACCTTTGGCAACCTCAGTCAAAATGGACTGATGACCATCAGTGAAACCAGACGAGGACTCGGACAAGAGAAAAGAGACAGACACCGGGTCAACATCACCGGCAGCAGTGGAGCCCGGCAAGGAAAGCTCAGGAGCAGATGGCAGCTGCAACTGTCTCTCTCCACCAAGAGCAAAACAAGACCTCTTTAATACCGACATAGTGAAGACAAAAAAAGGAGGACTTGACTTAACAAGGGCTCCATCGCTGTCCAGGACTACAGCAATTCAGACTGGAGTGTCTCAACTCCACTCACCTGGGAATACATCCCCGACACAGCCACCTCAGATGGGGAGGAAGAGAAAAGCACTGGATCAATGCTACTGAAAGCAGTGGAGCCCAGTGAGGAAAACTCAGAAGCAGTTGGCAGCTTCAACTAGTTTTCCCCACCACGAGCAAGACAAAGTTTCTCTAGAACTGATAATGTAGAAACAGAAAAGAGTACTTGCCTTGACTCGAGCTGGACCTCCGTCCAGGACTCCAGCAACTCTGCTGCAGCGGCCCAGGATGCAGGCGTGATGGCAGGTGAAGCTGGCAGAACACCAGGTGCAGCGGCTGATGCTGGTGGAACCCCAGACGTGGCGACTGAAGTAGGTGGAACCCCAGACGGAGCAGCTGATGCTGGTTGACCTCCAGATGAGGCGGCTGAAGCTGGGGATCGTCTCCCAATGACACTGGATTCTGTGATGCCAAAACCAGGGGACATTCTATTGTCACCTCAGGCTCCGGGACACAGGGGGTGCTTCTCTCCTGTCCAGGATGTGGCTGCATGGCTGGAATAAGACCATCTGGAACCACAGGCCCCTCCATCATCCGGCGGCTCCCTCCCATGACCAGCAGACACTTAGGGAAAGCAGAGGGGGACACGGGAGAAGCAGGTGAGGAAGAGGGAATAATTGCAGCAGCAGCAGAATTGTTGTGCCTTATTCCTGTCCAGGAATAAGGCAAGACAATTCATTCTTAGGTGTTAAAAGATGAAAAGATACTTGCCTTAGTTCCCAGGGCATGATGGTTGCAGCTGCTGCCAGTCCAGACGGAGCTCTTCCTGGTACTGCGGCGGTCGTCTGGTGAGAAGATGAGGACACAGGCTCATGGCGAGGTGGGCAAGACTCTGGAGTCAAGGGATGCCCAATCATCGGCGCAGACTCCAACCCACCCAGTAAACCTCCATCCAGTAGGGTCACATATTCTGGAAGGAGCCATGGCTTGTAATCCAGCAGAAGCTCCATCTCACAACACAAAACCCACTGGCTCTGCTCCAGCTCCTAAGCAGTGGGACCATCTGGGGGGTACGAGAGCTACATACCCAATCCAGCAACCTGTGGGCTCCTCCAGTACCGGAGTGACAGCAGATGGTGCGGGCCATTGATCTGGAGGAGAAGGCGGGGCAGCAGCTGGGCAACGGTGAGAGGCCGGAGACTTCCGTACCCGGGGACACTTCTTTGTCAGTTCAGGTACAGGTGGGAGAGAGGTTTTCCCCACCCTGCGAAGCATGGGTTGAGGATTGGTGGCCGAGGTGAGGAGACCCATGAGTTCTGGATAGCTTCAAAGGCTGGAGTATGCCTCTAATGTGAATGTGTGTGAATGGTTAAAAAGGGATGGTGCCGTATTGTGACTGCTTCATCCATCCAGGTGGTGGATGACCCTTAATTTCTGTAAAGCATCTTTGAGTGTCTATGATAAAGCGCTATATAAATCTGATGCATTGATTGATTGATTGAATACCTGTGCCATGCTATCCAAACACTGCTGAGCCTCTTCGAGAGTGTGGGAGAAGCGAGCATCCGAGACGATATCCTCCAATAATTCCACCACCCAACACTCCACCTTATCCAGCCCAAAAACACTAAAGTCTGTGCGGGCTGACACTGCCACAAAACACGGACTTCGACAAAAATAAAAATGAGTGAAAACAGAAAAAAGGCAACTCACAGTAGCTGGGTCAACACTGGAAGCGTCCTTCTGTCATATACACCCCTCGGGGCAGGACGAAGACCCAAACACTGGAATGTGACTTGCAAAGATGTTTCATAACAAAAACACAAAAATATAACAACAGAACAAAAAACTTACAAACTGAGGCATAGGTAGGATACAAGGAGAAATAGCCCAAAATAGCTCAAAGGCTAAGGCGTGTGGGAACGCCGGTGAAAACGCAGAATGCATGTCAGGACAAGGAGAAACAAGCATGGGGCACACGCTGGAAAAACAGGGAGAAATGAGATGGGGAACTCCCGTCTGAGCACTGAGAAAGAAAGACGTAGAACTAACGTCTAACACTGAGAAGGACGCTGCGCCGACAAGCGGTGCAGCGGTCCTTACATAGGGAAAAACGAGAATTAACATAATGAATAACAGATGTGGGTAACAGGAGCGAGGATAATCAAACTCAAATTACTGACAGCTGTGGTGAACCGTGAAACCGGAAAAAACAGGAAGTAAATAATGAATACTGTCAAAACAAAAGCACGGACCAGGAATGAATGCTAAAGTTAACTAACAAGGAAATAAAAATGAAATGATTACAAAATAAGAAGCAGACCGGATAAAATTAACAGGGAGAAATTAACCATAAAGGTGAGAATGAGATAAATACAAAAATGCAATACTGAAATACAAGAGATGCAATACTGGAATACGCATATCAAAACTACAAATCAAATCACACATATCAAAACTACAAAAAGAGGACTGACAAAGGTGAGGGTAGGCTCATGTCTAAACAAGGCAGACAACATTTATAATATAAAACTAGACGGTCATGGATGCATAATATGGAAGACAAAATAATAATGCTAAACTAAGAACTGAAACTTTCATAAACAGAAATAAATGGCAAACTGAAATCACATAATACATCCAAAACCAAAAACGAAGTCAATCATAAAACTAAGATGAGGAAATACAGAAAAATAATCAGAACAAACTGAAAGCATGAGCATGGTGCCCGCCCCCCTTCCGTGCTCAGCATCGTGACAGTAAAGCCCTCTTTAGCCGAGCCGAGTAGCCAGATCAGCTTCTGTTAACGTTCTCACCTCCATCTCCAGAGCTGACTGCTCGGTGTAGCAATACATGGAGAAGATGTTTTATATACTACACCAGTGCTCAACCACAAAAAGTAGTACACAACAACCCCACACAGCATTGCACGAAGCAGCAGTGTGGCTGTGTGGAGGCAGACATTTGCTGGAATAAGCACGGCTGACGCAATGACGTGAGTCCCTCGCACCGTGGGATAAAATCATAATGTCAACAGCAAAGTGTCACTCTGGACTGTCCACTGTAATATTTTATTTTTGCTGAAGTTGATAAATAATTTTAAATGCTTTATCAGCTGATACCGATAATGTGCTGATAATATAGTGCATCCCTCATCATTACTTTTCTGATAAGTTTTACAAGTTTATTTATTTATGAAAAAAGACAGTGCATATTAATGAACATAAGACATGTAAATATGTAGCATACAAGATTATAGCTGAAGCTAATTTCCATCTTGAGTCCCCTGGCCAGGCAATGCCGTCACATAAAACAGATAACACAATGCACCAACAATAAACAACACAACAATAATAAAGCAAATAACAAAATACAACAATAATAATAGCAGTAAAATTGCTCACTGATAGAAAGAGAAATAAATGAACAAAGTTTAGATGAATATTGTTGATCTCAGACCAGTAAAAAGTACCACAGTGACCAAAGTGTTACTCGGGATGTTTAAGTGTAAAGTGCTAAAGTGCATCATGTAGTTTAGTAAAGTGCGTTTGTAGAATTATATGATGCAAGAATTTAAAGTGCTTAGTAGATTGCATACGGCTCTATTGCACAGCAGATGTGTGTGTACTAATGATATTGCACCAGGTTTGTATACATGGTTGAACCCATGTACACAGGGTTATTGAAGTTATGCAAATTAACATGCAAGCATGCGTACACACAAACAATCATACACACGCCTTGGTCATATGACGGTCATAAATCTGGTCTGTTTTCAACAAACTGTTAACATATAATTATTACACATCACTCACTGGTGTTGAACATGTACAAAGGTTTGAGATGATATGAGCCACTCCTTCACTTCACTCTTAAAGGTGGCAAAGCTGAAGCTTTCCCTGACAGGAAGTGGTATGGTGTTCCATAAAGTACTACCATGAAATGAAAAAACATTTTGACCAAAAGAGGTTTTATGGAGGGGTATCACACAATCAACCTTGAGGAAGCCCTAGTGCACTGACCATGAGTGCCGCTCACTCTGTATTTGATGTATTCATTCAGGGGGAGGTGGAGCCAGACCATATAGAATTTTAGACATCAAGAAGGCCCTTTAAAATTTTTTTAAGTTCTCAAAGAACAGGAGGTTGTACCTAGGTAGAATATTGCAGTGGTGGTATGTGAGAGGTGTTACAACTCGCTCTCGCCTGTCTCCCACCTCAGCTGCGCGCACACCTGTGCCTCATCAATCTCGGGCTATATAGCTCGCTCCGCCTGGAGGTTCGGTCTGGAGCCGTCTGCTTACCAGCGCTCATCCTTCCAGCGCACGCCAACTCCCTGATGGCCTGCGCTCCTCGGATAATTCCTCGTTTAGCATGTAAGCTAATCATCCTCTCACCTTCTCTCCAGTCTCTCCCCTGTGCACAGGTGGAACCTCTGGCGGCGGATTTTCCTCCCTCATCCTCACCATCTCTCTCCTCGCCACGCCGAGTGCGCTCAAGAACGCTGTCTTCCAGTCAGGAGACCTGCGGCTTAAGCCAACGCCAGCCACCGTACCATCTGCAAGTAAGCACCAGACTGTGTATTAATTCCGCTGGGTGTGCACCGGCAGTTAATCTCTGTGTTTGCTCTGCCCTTAGGGTTGCCTGGCTGTACGGCGTTCCGCTTCGCCCTCGACGCATCCCGTCCTCCTGCAACACATCAAATCCCGCACACACGCACTCATACACCTGTTGTTTGCACAATAAAATTATTTAATCTCACTTGAGCCTGTGTGCGTGTTCCCTGGGTCCAACCTTATGTCAGTAGGGCTCCAGCAGAGCGGCCCAGCAAACAGCGGGCTCGCACACCGACTTAACACTCTCGAGGCTTGAGTGGATCAAATCACTCATCAGCAGCAGGTAATCCTTAACCAACTGACCCAAATTAACCGCCGGTTGGACCGTCTGGATCCCCAGCAGGCGTTCCCTCCGGCTCAGCGTAGCAGTCCAGCTCCCGTTGTTTCCCAGCTAGCCAGGCTAACCCGGGGCCGCCCACCCGGCTCACTCCTATTCCTACGGCCACGTGCTTCAGCGGAAGGCTCGGTGAAGCTTGGGGGTTCCTCCTCCAATGTGAGTCGGTGTTCCAGTGCGTCCCCGAGGACTTCCCGACTGATCACAGCCGAATCGGGTACGTTGCTAACCTTTTGGAGGGGCGAGCGCTAGCTTGGGCCTACGTCATAATGGCGAGGCCCAGCTACACGAACCTGACTTATGCCTAGTTTGTGCATGATTTCAATGAAGTTTTTGATCTTTCGGACCATGACAGTGTGCCAGCCACCCGGCTGCTAAACCTTTGCCAGGGTAGTCGGTCGGCGGCCGATTACGCTGTCGACTTCCGGGTGGTAGCGGCGGAAGTTGGGTGGGGGGATGCTGCCTTCTGCAGCATTTTCGCCCGTAGTCTGAGCCCTAGCCTCCGGGATGAACTGGCCTGCCGGGATCTGCCGGAATGGCTCTCCGAATTAATTTCCCTAGCTATCAGTCTCGATAACAGGTTGAGAGAGCGGGCCACCGAGCGGAAGTCGTTCAGCCGCTCGAGCGGAGTGTCCTCCCGCTCCTCTCAACCTTGCCCCCTGGCGTTGCTCACGCCAGAGTCCGCCGACGAGTCCGAGGCGATGCTGATTGGGCGGACTAAGCTTCGGGTGGCGGAGAAACAGCGCCGCAGGGAGCTGGGCCTCTGCATGTACTGCGGAGACGACCAGCACCCTGTGGAATCCTGCCTGATTAAGCCAAAAGGGGGAGTCCATGAGTCGCTGTAGGGGGCCTCGCAGACTCGTTCCAGTCAAACTCCCTATCAAAATGCCTCTTACCAATCAGGTTCTGTCACAACCACACCGAACATCTCACTCAAGTACTGGTGGACTCGGGGGCGGAACAAAGCTTTATTTCCAAGAGCCTGGCAACCCGCCTGGGCATCTCCTGCCAAGCTTTGCTGGCTCCTCTCAATCTCGTCACCCTCTCTAAGACACCCCTGGAGAGGGTTACACACCGGACAGTCCCAGTCCCCGTCATCATTTCCGGGAATCACTGGGAGGACCTCAGCCTGTTCGTACTGCCCACCTCAGCTGCCCCCGCCATTCTGGGTTACCCCTGGCTGCGCCTCCACAACCCGGCCTTCGACTGGCGATCTGGAAGTGTCCTCTCCTGGAGCTCCTTTTGTTTGGGCGCCTGTCTCCAGTCCGCTGCCTGTGCCCCTTCGCTTCCTCTCTCCTCCTCCAACTCCCCCCCTCCGGACCTCTCCAAGGTGCCTCCGGAGTTCCACGGTCTCGGAACTGTTTTCAGCAAGTCCAAAGCGCTGTCTCTCCCCCCCCCCACCGCCCATATGGCTGCGCCATTAACCTCCGCCCGGGGGCGCCCTTACCATCTAGTCGCCTGTACAGCTTGTCGGCTCCGGAGCGGGAGGCCATGGACACCTACATAAAGGAGTCGCTCAGTGTTGGCATCATTTGTCCCTCCTTGTCCCCAGTCGGAGCAGGGTTTTTTTTCGTCGATAAGAAGGATGGGTCCCTTCGGCCATGCATCAATTTTCGGGCCTTAAATGACATCACGATCAAGGACAAATACACGCTGCCACTGATGGATTTCGCCTTCGACTCTCTCCAGGGGGCTTCCTGGTTTACGAAGCTGGACAAGGATAAGGATAAGGAGTGAGTTAGCCTCCACTGAGAAGCTCATCTTGGAGCTCCTCCAACATCTATTACAAAGCTTCCTGGTATGGTTGGTCAAAATAATATATCCAGTTCGGTTTCCAAGGTAGTGGGCATTTGTGACAAGAACTCTAAAGGTGCATTCACACCAAATGCAAATGCATGAATTTTTCATGCTGTGTGATTAAGTGTTGACTCAATGTAAACACATAAATAGATGTCACAGTTTGAAAGTGGACATTTACTGTGAACACGTGATTTAAAATATATGATTCCCAGGCCACCACAACACAAACACTCTGAGAGGCAGAAGATGCTTGACTGAACAAATCCTGAAATAATATATAAAATACAACAGTTCAAAATAAAACCATAAGTTAAAAATGTGCACAGTCTAAAAAGATAAAATCACATTAAATCCCCAAAATACCCAGGAGTTTGTCCATGGGGAAATTAATGCATTAACCCGACTGATCTAAACTAGAGATTACCCCTTACACTAGACAGGCCGAAAGAGAAGCTTTGCCATGTTTTACAGCGGGGCGGGTGCGTATCTGCTATCCCTCGGAGCACAATCGGATGCTGCCGTCCTCATTGGTCCCAACACGACGTGCTGTTCATTAGGGCTCATCTATAGCCTTTAGTACACATCCCTGGTGGGCAGTTCTGACACCAAGGGAAAGAAGCAGGCAGGAGGAGAGGAGATGGGCAGGCTCACACGGTTCCATCATCTGAGATCACCTGCAGCACACAAACACAGCACAAAACTCAACCTCCCACACACACACCGGGGGCTGATTGTCATTCACATTCACACAGACAAGTAAGCATGTTCCTTTCACTTATCTGGGTATGAGCTTTTCTCCATACTGCTGCGTCACCTTCAGCTGGATCCTCTGGCATCTGCGATCCACAGCTGCTGCTGCTAATCCCAGCACCTGCTGTGTTCACTCATGAGCCTCCCCTCCACGTCCTCTCCTTCCACCTTGCCGACTCCATTAATCCATCCATCTTGGTATGATCTGCATCCCAAACTTTCCCTTTCCCCTTCTCTGTCCTTCCATCTCTCCATTCCTTCCTTCATTTCCTCTGCTCTCCCCAAGCGTCACCCCCTTCTTCTTCCCCCTAGTCTTCCTCTCAGCCCATCCTTCTGTCCCTCTGTGCGCCTGTCCTTCTTCTATTTTTTTGGTGGGGGCAGCCAGCGTAAAGGCACATTACTGACATCCAGCGTTGGAGTGTGGGCCAGACATTGTTACTCAGGCAACCTAAAAAAAAACAAAAAAAAACCCTATATCCTACTAAATAACCCTGTATCTTTAAGGTAAACAAATAACTTCCTTAACCCAATCCCCAATATCACGCTTAACATCTCCCACCCCTAGTTTCCTAATTTCCCCCACTAATATGTCTCTCTCCTGAATGTATTTCTGGCAGTGCAGAATGACATGCTCAACAGTTTCTTCCTCTCCCTCACAATAATCACACATCCCTGTCTGGTGCTTACTTATTAAATGCGTATCCATCCATCCATCCATCCATCCATCTTCTTCTGCTTAATCCTTGTTGGGTCGTGGGGGGGCTAGAGCCTATCCCAGCATCTTTGGGCGAGAGGCAGGGTACACCCTGAACAGATCGCCAGTCCATCGCAGGGCCAACACAGAGAGAGAGACAACCATTCACTCTCACAGTCTTAAATGCATAGTTTTATTTAATCTAGTATGACCCAACCTTAGTCTAGATAAAATATTCTCTTCTTTTGTTGTTCTCTTTCCCACCCTGCCCTTATTCCAACTGTTTTCTGGATAGCATACAGGTAACGTCCTGTACCTCCTGTGTCCCACCTATGCTGCCATTCCTGATTAGTATACTTTTTAATCAGTGCTTTTGCCTCAGACTTACTAAATGAAATATTCCAAACCTCCTGGTGCCCCAGAGCCCGCTTAGCCAATTAATCTGCAGTTTCATTGCCCTTTAGCCCCTTGTGAGCTGATATCCACATAAATGATACAGCCACCTCTTTATTTCTAAGTCTATATAGAGTCTCATATATTTAATAATCTATGTCCTGACTGCTGTCAGATGACCCTGATTGTATTGACATTAAAGTTGCACTGGAGTTCGAACAAAGGATAACATTTTTGATCGGCAACTCCTCAATCCACTGTAATGCAGTTACCAATGCTAACATTTCAGCTGTGTATACAGACAAATGGAAGGATGTTCTTCTGTTAACAGACATTTCCAAGGCAGGAATATAGAAGGCAAAGCCAGTGCAACCTGTCTCAGGATCTTTTTATCCATCAGTAAATACTGGGGTAAAGGAATGATACATTGTTTCCAAACGGTCCTCTACTAAAACTGCAGTGTTTCCAAATTCTCTATAACCTTGCATCTTTTCCAAAAAAAAAAATGCAAATCAACAGAAACTGAATAGAAAAACCAGGGAGGTGTGACTGGCAAAGGAACTGATGGAATATATGTTTTGTCACATAATTTCATGTCTCTGGCTATCCTCCCAGCATAAAATGCAAAACTCTCCTTTTTGACCCTTTCTCCTTCCCAACAAGGCATCAAAATTCTAGCTGTAGGATGTTGATCTTGAGTGTGCCCTTGCAGATTGACCCAGTAATTCATCATTATCTGTTTACGCCTGACATTTAATGGCATTTCCCCCATTTCCACTTGAAGAGCAGCAACAGGGGTTGTTTTAAGTGCTTCCACAACAGATCCTCGACATCTAACTTCTTCAACATGGTTTTGAAAGCAGATCCATATACAGTACACCCATAGTCCAATACAGACCTAATTAATGCAGCATAAATATTTTTAATAGCAGCTCTACTAGCACCCCACTCTGCACCTATCAAGCACCTCATTACATTCAACACCTTGTTGCATTTTATTGTCATATTTTGAACATGTTCCCTCCAAGTTAGATTAACATCAAACCAGACACCTAAAAATCTGAAAACTTCGACTTGCTCTATTTCCTGAACATACATTGTTAACTGGGCATCAGCTACCCTTTTCCTTGTAAATACAACAACCTTTGATTTTTTTCACAGAAAATTTAAATCCCCAAGAGTATGGCACCCTTCCACAGCACGTATTGCCTCTTGTATTTTCCCTCTCATATAATTAAAATTACTCCCTCTTTTCCATAATGCCCCATCATCAGCAAACAAAGAACGGCCAATGTCATTATTGACAGCAGAAAAAACATAAATTATCATGATAGGAAAAAGTACTGGGCTTATAACACTACCCTGGGGGGTGCCATTTTCCACCAAGTAACAATCTGATAAGGCTCTGCCCACTCTAACTTGAACGTACCTATTAAACAAAAAATCTTTGATCCAGTTAAATGTTCTCCCAGAAATTCCTATCATACTTAGCTTAATCATTAGCCCCTCCTCCCACAACATGTCATACGCCTTTGCCACGCCAAAAAACACTGCAATTACCATCTGTCTATTAACTTGAGCTTTCCCTACATCTGTCTCCAAACACACAACAGGATCCATAGTTTCCCTTCCTTTTCTAAATCTGCTCTGATGCAGTGACAATATTCCTCTACTTTTGAGATAAAAGGAAACTCTGTCTGTAATCATTCTCTCCATTACTTTTCCCAGATGTGATGTTAGAGCTATAGGTCTGTAGCTCGCTGGGTCTGAGGGATCCTTTCCTGTTTTCTCAATCACAGCCTCTTTCCATGCAGCTGGGAGCTTTCCCTTTTCCCACACTTTGTTGTAGACTTCCAATAGCTTCCTCATTGCCAAAGTCCCTAAATGTTTCAGTATGATGTAACAGATATCGCCTTTCCCAGGGGATGTTAATCCTGATTTGTTTACTGTTCTTTCCATTTCATCTAGAGTGAAAGGAGAGTCCAAAGAACTACTAAAGTCAAACCTTTCCTCCAGAGCCCCAGGGTGTGCTAAATTCATCCTATTTCTTCCTCTTTTACCTTCTTCAGTCAAATTGCTTGAGTTATGAATTTAAGTCAGAGTCTTTGCTATCATTGTTGCTTTTTCCTCATCAGTTACTGCAGTCACGCCTCCACTTTTTAGTATTGGATACTGCCATTCCCTCCTAACTCCCCTCATAGCCTTGATCATACTCCATACATCCCCCACAGCTGTTGATCTACCTATAGTGCTACAGTATCTCTGCCAGCATTCTCTCTTGGCCCTCCAGATAGTTTTCCTGGCTTTTGCTAGTGCCCTCTTATAATTAACCAAGTTTTGCCAATTATGAAAAAAAAATCCAAGATGGCGCCGCGGATGGCAGCCACTGGCTTCTGCTCTCTGATGTTTTTGATAATTTTGTGTGTTTTTTTGGACTTCTGCTCTTCTGTCCGAATCACCTATTCAAGGGAGGAACTACTTTCACTCAGACTACCTCCCAATGCAACTTCTCCGCCAGTTACTGCTGCTGATCTGAAGTTTTTTCAGTCCATCTTAGCTGTGGGAGCAGCGGCTATTGGCGCTGGCCGGAAACGAAGGCGGCGTGGTAAACGTGCCGGTGCGTTAGTCAGGCTGAAGAAACGAGGATTTCGCACGCCGCTCCCATCGATCCATCTGGCAAATATCCGCAGTTTGGCGAACAAAATGGATGAACTGCTGCTCCTGACTCACAAAAACCGGGATTTTAGCAGATCTGGCGCCCTTTGTTTCACGGAGTCCTGGCTGAGTGAACACATCCCGGACAGCGCGGTCCGTCTGGACGGATTTCAACTGTTTCGCGCTGATCGCAGCCGAGAATTTTCTGGAAAGACTAAGGGTGGTGGAATCTGCTTCTACATAAACGAAGGTTGGTGTACTGATGTCACAGTGTTGAAGAAGTTTTGTAGCCCTAACCTAGAGTCACTGTTCATAAACTGTAAACCCTTTTATTCACCGCGAGAGTTCTCCTCATTTATTCTGGTCGGAATTTATATCTCGCCTGCTGCTTGTACAACGGAGGCACTGCAGCTCCTCGCTGACTAGATAGCAGAGGTGGAGGAAAAACATCCAGACTCTCTGCTTATCATTCTGGGTGATTTCAATAGAGCTAATCTCACAAATGAGCTTCCTAAATACAGACAGCATATTAAATGTCCCACCAGGGACACAAATACACTTGACCACTGTTACACAGTTTTAAGAAATGCCTATCATGCCGTCCCCCGTGCAGCTCTGGGTTTTTCTGACCACTGCCTGCTCCATCTTATTCCAACATACAGACAGAAACTAAAAACTTCCAAGCCTGTTGTAAGGACTGTGAAGAAATGGACTGTGGAATCAAAGCTGAAGTTACAAGCCTGCTTTGACTGCACAGATTGGAGTGTTTTTGAAGCTGCAGCCATTAACTTAAATGAACTCACTGACACTGTGACATCATACACCTGTTTCTGCGAGGACATGTGTGTGCAGACCAAGACCTTCTGCATATACAACAACAATAAACCCTGGTTCATTCCTAAACTGAAGCAGCTACGTCAGACCAAGGAGGAGGCCTACAGGACTGGTGACTGGACTCTGTACAAGCGGGCCAGAAACATGCTGATGAAGGAGACCAGGCTTGCTAAGAGGAGCTACAGTGTGAAGTTACAAAAAAACTTCTCAGCTAACAACTCTGCTTCTGTCTGGAGAGGCCTACGGAATATCACCAACTACAGGAGACCATCCCCCCACCCTGCGGAAAACCTCCAGCTGGCTAATGACCTAAACAGCTTTTACTGCAGGTTTGAAAAGAACCTACAGTTCTCACCTCCCACCCACACAAAAGGATTATCTGCAGCCCCAGGAACTCCATCCCTCCTCCACTCTGACCTCCCACCAGCACTAATGATCTGTGAAGAGGAGGTGCGCCGGGTCTTTCAGAGACAAAAGATCAAGAAGGCTGCAGGACCTGATGGTGTGTCTCCGTCCTGCCTGAGAGTCTGCTCCAACGAGTTGGCCCCCATCTTCACCCGGATCTTTAACAGATCACTGGAGCTGCGTGAAGTGCCTTCCTGCTTCAAACGCTCCATCATCATTCCAGTTCCCAAGAAACCCTCTATTACAGGATTAAACGACTACAGACCTGTTGCCCTGACCTCTGTGGTCATGAAATCCTTGGAGAGATTGGTGCTGAACCACCTGAAGGTCATCACAGGCCCCCTGATGGACCCACTGCAGTTTGCCTACCGGTCAAACAGGTCAGTGGATGATGCAGTGAATATGGGACTACATTACATCCTGCAACACCTCGACTCCCCAGGGACGTACACCAGGATCCTGTTTGTCGACTTCAGCTCAGCGTTCAACACCATCATCCCAGGCATTCTTCATCAGAAACTCCTCCAGCTCAAGGTGCCCCCCTCCACCTGCCAGTGGATCTCCAGCTTTCTGACTGACAGGTGGCAACAGGTGAAGCTAGGGAGATTTACATCCAGCTCCCGAAAAATTAGTACTGGCGCCCCCCAAGGATGTGTCCTTTCCCCACTGCTCTTCTCCCTCTACTCCAACGACTGCACCTCAGAGGACCCTTCGGTGAAGCTCCTGAAGTTTGCGGACGACACCACAGTCATCGGTTTGATCCGGGATGATGATGAGTCTGCATACAGGCGGGAGGTGGAGCAGCTGATCCTCTGGTGCAGCCAGAACCATCTTGAACTTAACCCAGCCAAAACGGTGGAGATGACTGTGGATTTCAGGCGACACCCCCCTTCATTCCCCCCACTCACCATCCTCAACAGCACAGTGTCCACTGTGGACTCCTTCAAGTTTCTGGGTACCACAATCTCCCGGAACCTGAAGTGGTCCTCCCATATTGACACTGTCCGGAAAAAGGCCCAGCAGAGGTTGTTTTTTCTGCGTCAGCTCAAGAAGTTTGATTTGCCTTAGGAGCTGCTGGTTGTCTTCTACACCGCCATCATCCAATCTGTCCTCTGCTTTTCCATCACTGTCTGGTTTGGATCTGCCACTAAACAGGACAAGACCAGACTGCAGCGGATCATTAAGTCTGCGGAGAGGATCATTGGTACCGACCTACCCCCCATTGAGAACTTATATCGGTCCATAACCAGGAAACGGGCGGGAAACATCTGTGCTGACCCATCACACCCCGGCCACAAACTGTTTGAACTTCTATCTTCTGGTCGTCGTTACAGATCACTGAAGGTCAAAACCACCCGTCACAGGAACAGTTTCTTTCCTCAAGCCATCACTCTGATGAACTCCTAACATTCACCTAGTCCTACCTGTTGCTGTACTCATGACTTTTCATCCATTATTACATTGCACATAACTCTCACACTGCTTTTTACTTCATTCACATTATATCACTGAATCTGAGTCCACATTGAAATACTGTGTGATTGTATATTTTTTCATATATTTCTGCAAAGTGTGGTTAGTCCGAGTAAATAACTGCATATATTCCTGTATATATTTGCATCCTTTTATAGAAACGTGGACAGACTGTAATTTACTGTACATACTCTGGTTGTCATTGAATCCTTATTTAAATCCTTCACCTGAACAACGAGAGCAAGTTTTTAGCCAAAGTCAAATTCCTTGTATGTGTTGTGCATACTTGGCCAATAAAGCTGATTCTGATTCTGATTCTGATTCTGATGAGTTCTTCTTAAGACCCTAAGTGTCTTCTTCCTCTCTTTAATAGTTTTAGTGCACTCATCTGTCCACCAAGGCACTGCTTTCTTTAACAGTTTGTCTTTACTTTTAGAGATGGATTGATTAGCTGCTTCAAGAAAAAATAGTTTTAATATTTTTCTCCATACTCTCAATGTATTCATTGACCTCTACTTGAGGTAGGTCTCTCTCACAGATAAACTTAAATAGTTTCCAATTAGCAGTGCTAAAACCCATCTCCCTTTTTTATGACCACTTACCCTATTCACTGAAATGAAAATATTACAGTACACTGGGAAATGGTCACTTCCCACCGAGGACTCCTCTAAAACCTTCCACTCACACACACCTGCAATATTACTCTTCACCAAAGTTAAGTCAAGAACTGAACCACTCCCTGTATGTACATCAATTCTAGTTGCTCTACCATCATTGAAACATACTAGATTCTTCTCTTCCAAAAGTTCTTCAATAGTCACATCATTTATGTCTGTATGATTTGCCCCCCATAATACATTATGGGCATTAAAGTCCCCACATATAACCACCCTGCTTTCATCTATCCCCTCCATCTGAGATAACTGATTCAATATTAACTTCTTACAAGGATTATAAAAATGTACGACTACTAATTCACCCTCTTTTGTCCAAATTTCAACTACCACATACTCCAGCACCTTTACCTATCTCTCGGAACTGAATTCCCTCCCTCACAAATGTTGCACATCCACCTCCCATTCCCTCCCTTCTATCATTCCAAATAGAGACATATCCCACTATTTTAAAATCCAGGTTGGGTTTCGACCATGTCTCCTGGACACAGATGACATCTGGTTTGTCTGAAAGCTCCTCAATATACCTTTTGAATTCCTGTCTGTTAGCCAGCAAGCTTCTCGCATTCCATTGAACCAAAATGACCATTAGTGTAATTCCTATCCAATCCATGCTTGGTCCTGACTCGTCTGACTACTAAACCCAGTCCTCACCTCCTCCCAAGTTAATCCACTGAAACCAAGATGATTAGCTGCTGCTTTCACTATTATTTGAATTCTCTCAGTTTTAGACTTGACTTCCATTGTGGCATTCACAACTCCTGCTATAAAAATAACCAGTTTCTTCAGATCAACCTGGATTTCCCCATTCCGTCCCAGTTCTCTTTCCCTTATAAACAGCCTCCCCCCAGTCCTTTGCCCATTCCCTCCTCTCTGGTTTATCCTTTTCACTGCTTCGGCATTGGAGATTTTATTCTGCACTCTGACTTGCTGAATTTCCTTTTCTTTCATCATCCTTTCACAGCCTCCGTCGGCCACACTATGGCTACCGCCACAGTTACAACATTTTGGCGTTTCTTGGTTACACTCTCCATACTGGTGGTTGCCCCCACATCTTGCACATCTTCTTCTCCATCTACATGTTTTAGCTGTGTGTCCAAATCTTTGGCATTTATAACACTGGAATGGATTTGGGACAAATTCCCTTACACCGTAACTCAAATAACCCAGGGTTACATTTTTGGGGAGCACATCCCCTTCAAACTCACTCACCACACCCTCAGTGTCTCTTCTCTGTCCTTCTCAAGTGGCCTGTAGTCTATGAGCTGCTTTTACAATCCCCCCTTTTAAATTAGCTTTGATTTCTTCCATTGAGACTCCTATTGGTACCCCCCAAATTACACCCTTGCTCCATTTAGACCCATTATCAAAAAAGCTTGTACTTTTCACTTTGAACCGCCCAATCGCCCTCATTTTGTCAGCTCTTTCCCTTTGTTCCTCACTCCTACACACAATCAGTAGGTTTCCATCCCTCAGCACCTTTGCCATGAGTATTTCTCCAACTTGATTTTTCAGTATTGTTGTCAATTTATCTGAGGTCATTGTGGATATCCCCTTTTCTTCCTCAAACCTTAAAATAATTTTGAATTCGACTCCTTCCAGCACTCCCCCCTCAGCGCCATCACCACCACTTCCACTACTCCTGACTTTCTTAGCATTACTTCCAGGAAAGTTATTCTCTCTTTTTTCTTTCTCTTTTCCACTTCCCTGCACAGTATCCATACTGTCTTCACCATCCCAAAAATCAGAATCTCCCCAGTCTGGCCCATTCACAACGCTGTTGTGCCGACCTGCCACACCTTCTTTTACAGCGTTTCTCCCCCTCATTCTCCCATGCTTGTAAACTCCAGTCACGTCACCTAACAAACACCTAACAAATCTCTCTGGTCTTCTTTCGGAGATCTACCCATAAATCCCTCAGATTAGCCAAAAACGAGCTTTCAGATTCTGACGGAGATTCTGGATCCTGCTGACGTTCCGAACCGACCTCCCGTCTTTCGACACTGTGCTCCTGTCCTCAGTCATGCACCATCCTTTAATAGATCCCACCAGGGAAGAATTTGCAGCAGGAGCTCACTGATTGGCTCCTGCTGATTTAATCAGTCAGCTCAGGTGCGAACAATAATAAACCCAAAACACACAAAAATAAACTTAATCAAATGTCAAAACATTAAAAACAACATTACAAAATCCAACATGCAATACATTAGTCAAAAAAAAAAATAAATTACCCACTCACAACCCTGAAGCTGCTTCCCTGACATAGACATGAATTTGACGTCTGATCGAGTTTCAGACAAGCAGAGTTGCCTTTATAACTTCTGCAGCTGTTTTCTACCTGCTGTGGAAATCCCCAAAACACAGTCATGTTTAGGTTTACATTAACCGACAGTTCTCTCACCTAGAAAAATTGTCCCTTCCTCCAAACTTTCACAAGATGAAGGTTGTTTACATTGCTAGCCTGCTAGCCCTTGTTAGCACGTCCATGGCTACTCCAACACTCCGATTCAGCTGCAGAGACCCCGGTCCATCTGTCTGCAGGTGAGTGTCAGTCTCTTTTTCAAAATAATTTACTCTCCAAAGTTAATATTTTATTCAGGTGAGGGCAGAATCTCAAGGCCATTACTAACTAGCATTATTCCTCTGACGCACGAATGCGTGAATTCACATGTGTTCGCCTCTTTCCATTGACTTTGTATGTATTCGTGCTGCAAGAAAAATTCGCTTTGCATTTGGTATGTATGCACCTTAAGTAGCAGTGGTCTGTGTGGATGTCACAAACACCCCTCAGGGCAAGACAAAGACCCAAACGCTGGACTATGAGTTGCAAAGATGTTTAATGACAAAACACAAAAATATAGCAAGAGAACAAAAAACATACAAACTGAGGCATCGACAGGAAACGAGAAGGAATAGCGCAAAATAGCTCAAAGGCTAGGGCGTGCGGGAATGCCGGTGAAGATGTAGAATGCACGTCAGGACTAGGAGAAATAAACGTGGGGCACACTCTGGAAAAGCAGGGAGAAATGAGATGGGGAACTCCCGTCTGAGCACTGAGAAAGAAAGACGTAGAACTAACGTCTAACACTGAGAAGGACGCTGCGCCAAGGAGCAGTGCAGCGGTCCTTAAATAGGGATAAACAAGAATTAACACAATGAATAACAGATGTGGGTCACAGGACAGAGGATAATCAAACTCAAATTAGTGACAGCTGTGGTGAACTGTGAAACCAGAAAAAACAGGAAGTAAATAAAGAACACTGTCAGAATAAAAGCACGTACCGGGAATGAATGTTAAAGATAACTAACAAGGAAATAAATATGAAATGATTACAGAATGAGAAACAGATAAACCATATAAAACTAACATGGAGAAATGAACCATAAAGGCGAGGATGAGATAAATACAAAGAAAGAAATGCAATACTGGAATAATAATATCAAAATTACAAAAAGAGGACTGAGAAATAAAGGTGAGGGTAGGCTCATGTGTTAACAAGGCAGATAGCATATATAATTATATTATTTGTTTTGTATTTTTCTGGCACAAGACCTAGTAAATGTTTGTTTACAAGGAATTCTACTGCCTCTGGGATTATTCTTCAACATGTTTTGGGGAGCCTTATCTGAAGGAGTGGAATTATTGGTGCAGACTGGGACATATCACTGTTAAACAACAGTGATATGTTTTGTATGAAAGATGTATGTAAGACATTGAGTTGCTAGCTGTTAGCATGCGGCCTACATATCTCCCGAGGGAATACTCACACGTGATCTGCATTGTTATTTATGCAAATCCGACGGCGAACGCTGGGACAGCGCGTGACATCATCCATTCAGTAACTGGCAGGCTGCAGACAGAACACCCAGATGCTCTTCTCCTCATTTCAGGCGATTTCAACCATGTTTCACTGTCTCCCATTCTACCCACGTTTACCCAGTATGTCACATGCCACACTAGAGACAATAAAACACTGGAGTTATTCTACGCAAACACTAAGGAGGCGTACACCTCATCACAACTCCCCCCCACTCGGGAGATCGGATCACAACTTGGTTCATCTCTGGCCGGTGTACAAACCCCTAGTGCACAGACAACCTCCGGCCATGCGCACAGTGAAGTTATGGTCTGAAGAGGCAATGGACACTCTAAAGGGCTGTTTTGAAACCACTGCCTGGGAGCAGCTCTGCGATCCACATGGTGAGGACATCGATGGCCTCACTCACACCATCACGGACTACATCAGCTTCTGTGTGGGCAACACCGTTCCCACAAGACCATACGGTGTTGCTCAAACAACAAACCCTGGATCAACGCTGAGATAAAAACACTTCTGAGAGAGAAGAAGAGGATCTTCAGGTCGGGGAACAGGGAGATGCTGAAGTCCGTACAGAGGGAGCTGAGGAGAAAGATCAGAGAAGGCAAGGACAGCTTCAGAAAGAAGATGGAGGACAAGCTGCAACACAGCGACATCAGCGGGGTCTGGAGAAACCTTAAAACCATCTCTGGGCTCCAGAATACCTCTCTCCAGGCCACGGGGGGCAGGGAGTGGGCGAACAATCTGAACCTGTTTTTCAATAGGTTTGACCAACCGCCCTCCCATCCCGACTGCACAACAACCACTGCTGCCTCTAAAGACATCAAGTCCTGCTGCCCACTCCCCACTCCACCAACACCCCCCCACTCCCAAAACCAGCCCCCCCAACCTGACCCTCACTAAGACCCAGGTGAGGACGGAGCTGAGGAAGATCAAGGCGAGGAAGGCGTCTGGACCGGACGGCATCAACACAAAGCTCCTCAAGTCCTGTGCAGACCAGCTGTGTGGGATTGTGGAGTACATCTTCAATCTGAGCCTGAAGCTGGGGAGGGTACCACAGTAGTGGAAAACATCTTGTGTGGTACCTGTACCAAAGACTTCCCACCCAAAAGATCTGAACAGCTACAGACCAGTGGCCTTGACGTCTCACATGATGAAGACCCTGGAGAGACTGCTCCTTGCTCACCTCCGCCCCCTGGTGGGACCAGCGATGGATCCACTCCAGTTCGCCTACCAGCATGGCATTGGGGTGGAGGATGCGGTGATCTTCCTCCTTCACCGTTCTCTGTCCCACCTGGAGAAGCCCGGGAATGCGGTGAGGATCATGTTCTTTGACTTCTCCAGTGCTTTCAACACAATCCAACCGATGATCCTGAAGGACAAGCTGCTGTGCGCAGGGGTGGACCAGCACCTGTCATCATGGATCCTGGACTACCTCACACACCGGCCTCAGTTTGTGAGAACCCGGGACTGTGTGTCCGACACGATCATCGGTAGCACGGGGGCCCCCCAGGGAACGGTTTTGGCTCCCTTCCTGTTCACCCTTTACTGCGGACTTCTCACACAACACAACACACTGCCATCTACAGAAGTTCTCTGACGACTCTGTGATCATTGGCCTCATCTCCAACGGAGATGAAGCTGAGTACAAAGGGCTTATCCAGGACTTCGTGGACTGGTACCATCGGAACTGCCTCCAGATCAACGTGAAGAAAACTAAGGAGCTGGTGGTGGACTGCCGCAGGCAAGGACAACCCCTCACAGCACCAGTAAATATACAGGGAACAGACATCGAGATAGTGACATCCTATAAGTACCTGGGTGTTCATCTGAACAATAAACTAGACTGGTCACACAATACTGACGCACTCTACAAGAAGGGACAGCGCAGGCTGTTCCTACTGAGGAGACTTGGGTCTTTTGGTGTACAAGGGGCACTGCTGAAGACATTCTATGACATTGTGGTGGCATCAGCCATCACTTTTGGAGTGGTCTGCTGGGGCAGTGGCATTACAGCAACCGATAGGAAGAGACTGAACAAGCTGATCAAAAAAGTTAGCTCTTTCCTGGGGCAGCGCCTTGACCCAGTGGAGGAGATGGGAGAGAGAAGGATGGTGGCTAAACTGTCATCTCTGCTGGAGTCCGAGTTCCACCCTATGCAGGACATACTGAATGCACTGAGGAGCTCATTTAGCAGCAGACTACATCATCCTAGGTGCACAACCGAGAGGTTTCGCAGGTCCTTCCTACCTACGGCTGTCAGACTGTAAAACCTAAGCAGGGCTGCTCGCAGAGATAGCAAAAAGACGTGACAACCTAATAGTATTGAATGCAAAATACGCAATAGACTTACACAATGGTCCCCTCTGGTATACAACTAGGAAAATACCGGTCGCTATGGAGGGTGAGAATATGTATGGGTACATAATCATACCATGTAGGATAACTAAGTAGACAGTTGTGCTGTTTCATTCCATCTAGCTACAATGCTCCGCACTGTGTGTGTTTATATATTTACATATTTATTCCATCTAGCTACAGTGCTCCGCACTGTGTGTTTATATATATATTTATATATTTATCCCATCTAGCAACAATGCTCCACACTGTGTGTGTTTATATATTTACATATTTATTCCATCTAGCTACAATGCTCCACACTGTGTGTGTTTATATATCTACATATTTATTCCATCTAGCTACAATGCTCCGCACTGTGTTTATATATTCATATATTTATTCCATCTAGCTACAATGCCCCGCACTGTATGTGTTTATATATCTACATATTATTCCATCTAGCTACAATGCTCCGCACTGTGTGTGTTTATATATTTACATACTTATTCCATCTAGCTACAATGCTCCGCACTGTGTGTTTATATATCTACATATTTATTCCATCTAGCTACAATGCGCCGCACTATGTGTTTATATGTTCACATATTCATTCCATGTAGCTACAATACTCCGCACTGTGTGTTTATATACTCATATATTTATTCCATCCAGCTACAATGCTCCGCACTGCATTTATATATTTATATTCCTATCCCATCTAGTTACAATGCTCCGCACTTTGTGTCTATATATATATATATATATATATATATATATATATATATATATATATATATTTATTGTGGAAATGTGAAAATGACGAGGCAGAGTTTATCTCACGAGTCAGGTTTATTCACATCTTCCAACATCAGCAAAGCAGAAAGAGGAAAAACACAGACATTCGTCCTTTATATATCCAGGACCTTCAAAGCTCACAGTCACATTGCATTTAATCACAAGTAACAATGGTTGCATGAGCTGCACTGCGCGGGGGAGGAAACGGTTATAAAAATTCACCATTCCCAAAAACTCCTGTAATGCTTTGACCGTTTGTGGCAGGGGAAAATTTGCTACCGCGCGCACTTTGTCAGGCAGCGGAACCGCTCCTTCTGGAGAGACGCGATGCCCCAAAAAATCAATTTGCGTCACCCCGAACTGACACTTCGCTGGGTTGATTATTAAACCGTGCTCTCCCAACCTCCGGAAAACTGCCGTGAGGTGGTTTTCGTGTTCGTCTTTGGACACGCTGGCTACTAAGATGTCATCCAGGTAGACAAATACGAAGGGGAGATCGCGCAACACCGCATCCATCATGCGTTGGAACGTCTGCGCAGCGCCTTTAAGCCCAAATGGCATGCGCAAAAACTCGAATAGACCGAACAGAGTTATCACCGCTGTTTTGGGTATGTCCTCAGCGCGCACTGGGACTTGGTGGTAACCGCGGACCAAGTCTATCTTAGAAAAAACGCGCGCCCCCGCCAAATGAACGGAAAAATCTTGGATATGCGGGATTGGGTAGCAGTCGTGCGCTGTGGCGTTGTTCAACCTGCGGAAATCTCCGCAAGGTTGCCACGAGCCGTCAGCTTTCAGGACCATGTGAAGTGGGGAAGCCCATGGGCTGTTCGAACGCCTGATGATGCCCAACCTTTCCAGGTTGGCAAACTCCTCGCGCGCTATGGTCAATTTAGCTGAATCCAAGTGCCGAGCTTTTGCAAAAACGGGCGGTCCGGTGGTAGTAATAAAATGTTCCACCCAGTGTTTAGCGACGGCTGCTGAAAATGTGGGAACCGTGAGTGCTGGGAACTGAGTGAGCAGTGTGTGGAACTTACCGCTTGCAGCTGTGACGTTGGCTTGTGCTGTTGGCCGGGTCACTCGGGCTGTACAGGGAATAGAATAAAAAGAAAGTGCATTAACCAGGCGCCTGTTAGCAAGATCAACCAACAAACCATGTGAGCACAGAAAATCAACCCCCAACATATTGAAATTCACTGCCGCTATGACAAAAGTCCACTCAAATGTACGGCCGTGTAGGGACAGAAGCACAGTCCTCTCACCAAAGGTCTTAATCTCTGAGCCATTCGCTGCTGACGCCCCGGGACCTCTGGGAACCGCCAGCCGGTCAGCGGAGGAAGGTGTGATGAAACTCAACTGGGAGCCTGTGTCCACGAGGAAACGCCTCCCCGAGCGCGCATCCTTCAAGTAAAGCAGCTTGTTCTCCTCCCCGAGGGCCGCAGCTGCTACCGACCCCCGGTCTTGGCGTTTCCCGAGTGCTTGAACTGGCATGGTGGTATACATTTGCGTGCCTTCTCTGCAAAGCGGCGATGGTAGAAACAGAGGGTGTCTCCTCCGCGATCCTTGGCCTCCGCCGCCGCCGTCGTCGGTGGTTCTGCCACCGCCGTCTCTGGCCCCCGCCATCTCCGGCCATTGTGCCGAACTCCGTCGCTGCCGCGGTGGCCGCGCGCTGTTTGCTGGCATTGAGAATCCGGTGCACCTCCTGGGCCAGCACGCGGAAGTCCCGCTGGTCCAACAACGGCGAACTGGCCAGGGTCGCTCTCGTGGCCGACGGTAGGGTCCTGAGGAAAATGTGGGTGAAGAGGAAGTCATCGCCGTCTGAGCCCCTCAACCTCAGCATGTTCTCCATCAGGTCAGTGGGCGTGCCATCTCCCAAGTCATTCAGAGCCAGGAGCCTCTCCGCTCTCTCCTCGACTGAGAGAGTGAAGCGCTGGATAAGTGCAGCCTTCAACCCGCCGTATTTGTCGTTGGCCGGTGGCCGCTCCAATAGGTTCTCCACATGCTGAGCCGTGCGGTTGTTGAGCTTTGCAATCACATGGTAGAACTTCGTGTCATCTACCGTTATCCCCTGGAGGGCGAACTGTGCTTCAACCAAGTGGAACCAGGAGCGCGGGTTGTCCTGCCAAAAGTCCGGTAGCTGGACCGTAGCGGCATATGTTTGGCTGGGAGCTCCTGACTCGGCTGGCCCGGGGGAATTTCTTTCATCCATGATACGTCTTAGGGTCACCAGTGTGGAAATGTGAAAATGACAAGGCAGAGTTTATCTCACGAGTCAGGTTTATTCACATCTTCCAACATCAGCAAAGCAGAAAGAGGAAAAACACAGACATTCATCCTTTATATATCCAGGACCTTCAAAGCTCACAGTCACATTGCATTTAATCACAAGTAACAATGCATCTTTCCTTAAATCCTATAACATCCTCCTCATAGTCTCTGGCAGACCAGGAAATCCCCCAAGGCCGTCTCTTGCATACCAAAGACTAAATTTTCACATCCTCCTGTTATCTCACAGGAGGCCCAGTTCTTTATTCCACTCTGAGATGTGAAGCTTAAAGTGATACATATGTGTCCCACAATATATATATATATATATATATATATATATATATATACACTCACCGGCCACTTTATTAGGTACACCTGTCCAACTGCTCGTTAACACTTAATTTCTAATCAGCCAATCACATGGCGGCAACTCAGTGCATTTAGGCATGTAGACATGGTCAAGACAATCTCCTGCAGTTCAAACCGAGCATCAGTATGGGGAAGAAAGGTGATTTGAGTGACTTTGAACGTGGCATGGTTGTTGGTGCCAGAAGGGCTGGTCTGAGTATTTCAGAAACTGCTGATCTACTGGGATTTTCACGCACAACCATCTCTAGGGTTTACAGAGAATGGTCCGAAAAAGAAAAAATATGCAGTGAGCGGCAGTTCTGTGGGCGGAAATGCCTTGTTGATGCCAGAGGTCAGAGGAGAATGGCCAGACTGGTTCGAGCTGATAGAAAGGCAACAGTGACTCAAATAACCACCCGTTACAACCAAGGTAGGCAGAAGAGCATCTCTGAACGCACAGTACGTCGAACTTTGAGGCAGATGGGCTACAGCAGCAGAAGACCACGCCGGGTGCCACTCCTTTCAGCTAAGAACAGGAAACTGAGGCTACAATTTGCACAAGCTCATCGAAATTGGACAATAGAAGATTGGAAAAACGTTGCCTGGTCTGATGAGTCTCGATTTCTGCTGCGACATTCGGATGGTAGGGTCAGAATTTGCCGTCAACAACATGAAAGCATGGATCCATCCTGCCTTGTATCAATGGTTCAGGCTGGTGGTGGTGGTGTAATGGTGTGGGGAATATTTTCTTGGCACTCTTTGGGCCCCTTGGTACCAATTGAGCATCGTTGCAACGCTACAGCCTACCTGAGTATTGTTGCTGACCATGTCCATCCCTTTATGACCACAATGTACCCAACTTCTGATGGCTACTTTAAGCAGGATAATGCACCATGTCATAAAGCTGGAATCATCTCAGACTGGTTTCTTGAACATGACAATGAGTTCACTGTACTCAAATGGCCTCCACAGTCACCAGATGTCAATCCAATAGAGCATCTTTGGGATGTGGTGGAACGGGAGATTCGCATCATGGATGTGCAGCCGACAAATCTGCGCCAACTGTGTGATGCCATCATGTCAATATGGACCAAACTCTCTGAGGAATGCTTCCAGCACCTTGTTGAATCTATGCCACGAAGAATTGAGGCAGTTCTGAAGGCAAAAGGGGGTCCAACCCGTTACTAGCATGGTGTACCTAATAAAGTGGCCGGTGAGTGTATATATATATATATATATATATATATATATATATATATATATATATATATATATAGTGTGCTATAGTGTGAGTGTTGCTATCCCTACACTAGCTCTTCTACACTACTAGTAGTGTAGAAGAGCTTGAAAGAACGAGGCGATGTGACGTATCGTCACTTCCTTGTGGTAACGTATCGTCACTTCCTGTTTTGCTGTCTGCCTGTGTGGTTTGCTCTCCAGCTCTCGAGCCACTAGCTATGGCTACTACCTCTCTTTCCTCTCCTCCTCTGGTGTGCGCTCTCTGTCAGATGTTTAGCTACACCTCTGCCTCTTTTAGTGATAACGGTAAATGTAATAAATGTTGTCTTTTTGAGGCGCTCGAGGCGAGGTTGTCTGATTTGGAATCCCGGCTCCGCTGCATTGAAACACCGTCTGCGCCAGTTAATCTCGACGGACGCCCATTAGCTGCAGCGGAGCTAGCTAGCTTAGGTCCCCCTGTCACCGGTTCCCCGGCTCTCCTCTGCAGCGAGGAGACTGGGTGGGTGACGGTGAGAAGGAAGCCTAGTCGCAAAGCCCCGGTTCACCACCAACCTGTTCATGTTTCTAATCGTTTTTCCCCGCTCAGCGACACACCCGCTGAGGAAAAAACTCTGATCATTGGCGACTCTGTAGTCAGAAACGTGAACCTAGAGACTCCATCGGCCATAGTCACATGCATTCCTGGGGCCAGAGCAGGCGACATCGAGTCAAATTTGAAAATGCTGGCTAAAAGTAACTGTAAATATTCCACAATTGTTATTCACGCCGGCATTAATGACATCCGTCTCCGGCAGTCGGAAGTCACGAAACTTAATATAGAATCGGTGTGTGACTTTGCCAAAACGATGTCTGCCACTGTAGTATTCTCTGGGCCCCTCCCCAATCTGACCAGTGATGACATGTTTAGTCGCTCGTCATCCTTGAACCGCTGGCTGTCTGTGTGGTGTCCTGCAAATGACGTGGGCTACATTGACAATTGGAGCTCTTTTTGGGGAAAACCTGGTCTTATGAGACGAGACAGCATTCATCCCACTTTGGATGGTGCTTCTCATTTATCTAACAATCTGGCATCTTTTTTATCCAAATTTCCAAAACCATGACTACTCAGAGTTGGGACCAGGAAGCAGAGTTGCAGTCTTACACGCCTCTCTGCAGCTCCTCTTCATCTGCCACCCCTCAGCTTAGCCCCTGTCTTCCCCATCAGAGAATCGTTGTCTGCTCCCTCCAAAGTAAATAAAAATATAATGTATAAGCATCCCAAAGTGATAAAGCAAAATATTGGTAAAACTCAAATTAAACATAAAGCCTCTAAATTGAATGATTTGGCCTCTGTTCCTCCTCATAATTTAAAAATTAAATGTGGTTTATTAAATATTAGGTCTCTAACTCCCAAGTCTCTGTTAGTCCATGATCTGTTAATTGATCATCAGATTGATTTAATTTCCCTTACAGAGACTTGGTTAGGACAAGAGGATTATGTTGGTTTAAATGAATCAACTCCCTCTGGTTATTTAAACTGTCAAAATCCCAGAAGTTCTGGTCGTGGAGGAGGAGTAGCATCAATTTACCATTCC
Source organism: Pholidichthys leucotaenia (assembly GCA_020510985.1). Classification (NCBI taxonomy): domain Eukaryota; kingdom Metazoa; phylum Chordata; class Actinopteri; order Cichliformes; family Pholidichthyidae; genus Pholidichthys; species Pholidichthys leucotaenia. The sequence goes on from CM035838.1 coordinate 72,791,860, forward strand.
AAATTACTAGTTAATGTAAAGCAAAAAACATGTTATAATTCCTTTGAGGGCCTGGTCCTCAGTGTTGGGCACTTTAGCAATTTCAGGTTAAACCCAATTTTATTTGCCATAGTTTATCGTCCCCCATCAACCTATTCAGAATTTTTATCCGAATTTCCTGATTTCTTAGCTGATTTAGTGCTGAAATCTGATAGAATAATTATAGTAGGGGACTTTAATATACATGTGGATGTAGATAGTGACTGCCTTAATGTGGCTTTTAATTCAATATTAGACTCGATTGGGTTTTCTCAGAAAGTAGGAAATTCTACTCATTACCTCCACCATACATTGGACCTTGTTCTGACATATGGCATAGAAATAGAAAATCTTGTAGTGTCTCCTCATAACCCTGTACTGTCAGACCATTGTCTGTTAACCTTTGATTTTACTATTTCTGACTATTTGGCTCCTAAAGAAAAATATTATCACAGTAGATGCCTCTCAGATGATGCTGTTTCCAAATTTATGCAGATTGTTTCCTCTATGCCTTGTGTCAACACAACGGAAATAAGCTATAGACAGCTTGCTCCTTCTGTAATTGATAACATGGTGGATAGTGTTTCAGCTTCTCTGCATCAGGCTCTAGACTTGGTGGCCCCCTTAAAAAAGAAAAAGTCTAATCAGAGATTTTTAACTCCTTGGTTCAACACAGAAACTCGTAGCTTAAAACAGAAGACTCGTCAATTAGAAAGAAAATGGCGCTCTACTAATTTAGATGAAATCTATTTAGCTTGGAGAAATCATCTTTTAATTTATAAAAAATCTCTTAGAAAAGCTAGAACGAGTTATTACTCTGCATTAATAGAAGAGAACAAGAATAATCCCAGGTTTCTTTTCAGTACTGTAGCCAGGTTGACAAAGAGTCAGGACTCTGTCAATCCTAGCATCCCCTTAGAGCTTACTAGTCAGGACTTTATGAACTTTTTCAATAATAAAATTTCATCCATCAGAGATAAAATCAATCAGATTCTTCCCACAGTTAACTTAAATACTGTAACTACTACAACTCCTTCTATTGATGTCTGTCTTGATGAGTTTACTCCAATCGACCTTTGTGAGTTAGACAAAATAGTTTCCTCATCCAAACCTTCAACTTGTCTTTTAGACCCTATTCCTACCAGGTTATTTAAAGAAGTCTTCCCACTTATTTGTAGCTTTATTCTTCATATAATCAATTCTTCATTAACTTTAGGCCATGTACCGCAGGCTTTTAAAACGGCTGTAATTAAACCCTTACTCAAAAAGCCAACGCTAGATCCAGGAGCTTTAGCTAACTATAGACCAATCTCTAATCTCCCTTTCATTTCAAAAATCTTAGAAAGAGTTGTTGCTACGCAATTATTTGACCACCTGCAGGGAAATGGTTTATTTGAGGAGTTTCAATCTGGGTTTAGAATCCATCATAGCACTGAAACAGCCTTAGCGAAGGTCACTAATGACCTCCTCATTGCATCTGATAATGGACTAGTTTCTGTACTTGTCCTTTTAGATCTTAGTGCAGCTTTTGATACTATTGATCATAATATTCTACTTGATAGATTAGAACACTATGTTGGACTTAATGGAACTTCGTTGCAGTGGTTTAGATCTTATTTATCTGATAGGTTCCAGTTTGTTCATGTAAATGATGAGTTTTCTCTCAGCTCAAAGCTTAGTCATGGAGTTCCACAGGGATCTGTGCTTGGCCCTACTCTTTTTAGTTTATATATGCTTCCGTTAGGCAACATTATTAGAAAGCACTGTATACATTTTCACTGTTATGCAGATGACACACAATTTTACCTGTCAATGAAGCCAGATGATAGTAATCAATTAGCCAAGTTAGAAGCCTGTCTTAAGGAAATCAAAGTTTTGATGACTTGTAATTTCCTGCTATTAAATTCAGATAAGACTGAAGTCATTCTTGTTGGTCCAAAAAACCTTAGAAATTCCTTTCCAAATCAAACTTTCAGTTTGGATGCAGTTACTCTTTCTCTTAATAGCTCTGTGAGGAATCTTGGAGTTATTTTTGATCAGGATTTGTCCTTCAATTCACATATTAAATTTGTTTCTAAGACTGCCTTCTATCATTTGCGTAATATTGCCAAGATTAGGAGCATCTTGTCTCAGAGTGATGCTGAGAAGCTGATCCACGCTTTTGTTAGCTCGAGATTAGATTATTGTAATTCTTTATTATCAGGCTGTCCTAAAACATCTTTAAAAAGTCTTCAGCTGATCCAAAATGCTGCAGCAAGAGTTCTAACAGGTACTAGAAAGAGAGATCATATCTCTCCGGTTCTGGCCTCCCTTCATTGGCTTCCCATAGAGTTTAGAATTAAGTTTAAAATCCTTCTTCTTACTTACAAAGCTCTAAACAATCAGGCTCCTTTTTATTTAAAAGATCTGATACTACCGTATCATCCTAACAGAGCACTACGCTCCCAAAATGCAGGTTTACTTGTAATACCTAGAATCTCCAAAAGTACAATGGGAGGCAGAGCCTTCAGTTATCAAGCTCCTCTCCTGTGGAATCAGCTGCCAATCTAGATTCGGGAGTCAGACTCGATCTCTGTTTTTAAGAATAGGGCTAAAACCTACCTTTTTGATATAGCCTACAATTAGGGAGGGATCATGTGTTTCTGAACCCTCCCTTAGTTATGCTGCTAATAGGTTTAGTCAGCCGGGGGACCTCCAGTAATGCACTGGGCCTCACTCCTTTCCTCACTCTCTATGAAATATTTTTTTTTTGCTGGTCATTAACATTTGTTTGTTCTCTCCCATAGATTGAGTCCCCATCGTGCTGTTTGCTCTCTACATGTCTGTTCTTTTCTTCTTCTCTGTCCCCTCACCCCCCAGCCAGTCGCAGCAGATGACTGCCCCTCCCTGAGCCTGGTTCTGCTGGAGGTTTCTTCCTGTTAAAAGGGAGTTTTTCCTCTCCACCGTCGCCAAGTGCTTGCTCACAGGGGATCGCCTGATTGCTGGGGTCTTTCTGCAACTGTGGGGGTCCTCCCTACAGTTGATAGTGCTATGAGATGACTGTTGTTGTGAAATGGCGCTATATAAATAAAGTTGAATTGAATTGAATTGAATCCCTGTGCTGTTGCAATCCTGGAATTTCCCCATTGTGGGACTAATAAAGGCTTATCTTATCTTATCTTATCTTATCTTATCTTATCTTATCTTATTATAAGCTGTGCATAGATAGAATTCATTTGACCCAAAATTTTCTGCCACAACAATCATCATGTATGAATTAATTGTCTGCAAAGTGAGAGTGAATGAAGGGAAGGAATAAATGTGTTTGTTTATAGTGAGTGACGGAGGGAGGAAGGCCTGAAATAGGCAAATGTGAGTTATGTTATATGTGTTAAATGTGAGTCAGGCTGTTATATTTGTGTATTTATAATATTTATAATATTTATGTTAAATGTGAGTCAGGCTGTTATATTTGTGTATTTATAATATTTATAATTGTGTATTTATAATTTTTCTGCATTGATGTATGTGGTTATTGTGTATATTGTTTATCTTGATTCTTTTTTCTAAAGCCCATCCAGGGACAAGAGTTGCAAATTAGCTAATAGCTATACACTCTATGTGCAACACATCAGATTGATTGTCTTTGATTAATTGTCTATGTTTATTGCACTGTCCCTGTCAAATAAACTAATCTACTACTACATTTATAAAATGCATTTTGTATTAACTTGGGTTATCTGTTTCTAATATTAAAATGTGTGTGATCATATGAAACATTAAAGTGTGCCAACTCTGCAAAAATATAAGAAATTAGTAAGGGGGCAAATACCTTTTCACAGCACTGTCTGTATATGTGAAATAAATCAATAAAATGAAATAATTGAGCAATTATTTCTTTACCTGTAGAGGATGGATGAGTGGTGTGATCAGTCTGTTGTTGAATCTGTGTGGTGGAAGTTCCAGAGTCAGCAGAGCCTGTAGTTTCTCATAAATGTGTAAAAACAAACACAAAGTAAGTCATTTCAAATTAACAGAATTGCAGGAATATAACTATACTGTATTCCTGCAATTCCCTGCAATTCAGTTCCAAGCTGCAATTCCCGGCAAAGACCACCCCCCCCTTCCGTGCACACACACATTCACACATACACATATATACATACATCATACATACATCAGACATATGTCGTAGACATATGTACATATGCACACAGGTATGCACAAATGCAAACAAACACAAAACATAGGACTCCCCCATCTACCAATCCCCCAATTTGGATTTGGACTGTGTCTTTGGTATTTTGATATGAGTCTTTTATGTGTTTTTGTGTTCCGTTTTCATGTATTTTAATGAACGGGTGTTTCAACACAAATTTCTGGACAATAAAGATCTAATCTTATCTTATCTTATATGCAAAATACACAAATAAAATGAAATAGGCGAGCAATCATTGTTTTACCCATAGAGGATGGAGGAGCGTGATCAACAATATCTATTGTTTTTGAATATGCAAACACAAACACAAAGCCAGTCAGATTAAAATTAATTAGAAGTGCTAAGTAGGACTGCACAAATGATCTTATACTAAGGATAACATAATGATAGAAATACCACAACAATGTCATATTTCTTCTTAAGTAAAAATTTGATACGGACAGTCTTGGACAAAGTATAAACTAGTTATGATGAGAAAATTGCTAATTACTGTAACTATGAATATTTTCCCTCAGTTAGGATGTTAATCGCCGAATGGTCGGGAGTGAATTAATGTTTTAATGTTATATATGAGACAAATCTCACCACCATAGCAGAAGAAGGGTTTTCTTTCACCACAGTCAGCACTGTTCCATCTTCCCTGCTTGGTTAGTGCCGCTGTTGCACATTTCCTGGTACCAGTAAAACTACCAGATTCAGACATTTCTTCCTCTGGCTCATAAACACTGTTCCAGTTTCTAAAGGAAGAACTGCTCCCATCAGACCACCTCCAGGTGTCTCTGAACAGGCCGAACCACATCATAGTTGCACTCATTTGTTTGACTTCCTGTTGTTGTACCTGTTCATGTCCACTGGCCAGGTCTGTGTAATGTTCTCTGCAGTACCTCTGAGCTGCTCGCCATGTGGTTTTGCCTTGATTCAAATGGAATGATTTGGTTGTTTCTGGGAGGGAAAAAAAGACCAGTGTTTAATGGAATGACAGAAGAAAAATTTCCTTTTCTGAACAATTCTTCTTCTTCTTCTTTGAGCTGATCCCTTTAGGGGTCTCCACAGCAGATCATCTGTCTCAATCTCACCCTTTCCTTTCATCTTCCTCTGCTTTCCCCTGACTCTAACACCAACCCTCTTCATGTCCCCCTTCATTACATCCATGAATCTTCTCTGTGGCCTTCCTCTTTTCCTCCTGCCATTCAGCTTCATCTTCAACATCCTTTGTCCAATATATCCACTATCCCTCCTCTGCACGTGTCCAAACCATCTCAGTCTTGCCTCTCTTAGTTTGTCTCCAAACCGCTCAACCTGAACTGTTCCCCTGATATACGTGTTAGAAAAATACCCGATTCTTTAATTGAAAGATCCAAGAACAAGCCGGAGATTTCTTCAATTTAAAGGATGGTACATTTATTTAGAAGTCACATGTAAAGCAAGCAGCGCTGGGTGCAGCATGACGCAGCTCCCTCTGGAGCGTCGCCACACTGACCAAGACTTCCGGGTGCACGTTACATTTCTTTTCTTGGGTTGGCCAATTGGACCAATCCCCTGTACAATAGGATGGGCTTGTATGCGACCGTCTGATTGGCTAATCTACCTATGGTGGGAACAGGGCATCCACTGAACGTGCCGATTCATTCTAGAATGTGCTATCAACAGTGTGCGTGGGTGTTGAGTCTGGGTGTGTATCTAATGAGAAAGACCTGACTTAAGAGAGAGAGAGAGAGAGAGAGAGAGAGAGAGAGAGAGAGAGCTCTATAGCTTTGTCTCATTTCTGTTTTATCAGTTTACCATAACATAATTGTTCATAAGCATGCAAACAGAATTTGTATGGAATATGTGTAGAGCATAATGGGAGATTACCTACAGAATTATTATTTTGGCACTAGCTTTACATTAACCCTTTCACTCCCCCCTTTGACATGATTTTATCATGTCAACCATGTATGGTGTGAGAAACTCTAGCAATTAACAGATGGTCAATAAGGCAGGTCCCTGCATTGTGTGTCAACCCAAGAGGCTTGCACCATTGGTTCTGCTACCCTTGCCTCCCCCCTTGTGGACACCTTAGCGTGGTGCAGTGATGTCTAAGAGGTGAACTGTCACCAGGTCCTGTACCCCCCTCGAGGTCTCCTCCTGATCATAGTTCTTTGTCCGGTGATCATAGTTCTTTGTCCGGTGGACCATGTGGGGGTCACAGGGTCAAATAGGGTCAGTCCACAAAGCCCACGAAACCTTTGTCCACCGGTTGACCCTTGCCAGGGCTCACATCATTCGGCTACATTCATCACACGGTTGCGACAGAGGTTTGACCTTCCTCTGTGTCTGCTTCCTGTATCTGCAGCTGTGGAGCACAGTTCCATCTTGTTGACACAGAAGCGAAACAACTGTGTGTCCCCGCTCTCAAGAGGCACACCTCATCCCATGAGGTCTACAGGACAGTCTGGTGGGTGCAGCAGAGGGTATGTCCAGATGGTGAATAGTTCAGTGATGCTGTCCCAGGGATGCCACTCCCCTGTCTCTGGACAGAGGTGGGGATGCTGGTGTTGGAAGGCTTGAGCTCCTGGCCCCACCTTGGGTGCTGGAGGTGCGGTGGATGCGCTCGGGTACCAGTCCATTCTTCTTCTAGGGACTGAAGTCGTACAGTCACTCGCCCTATAACCTTTTCTGCATCGCAGGCACACATCGTGATGGTCTGGTGCTCTCTGGCAGGCATCTTCCCTGTACGCTACACCTTTAATCAAGTGCCGATACAAAGGGCTCAGCCAGGGCAGGACCAATAATGGTCTGAGGGGTTGCCATCACAATGTATGGAGCCTGTACAGTTTTATCCTTATTCACTACATCTGTAGTTATCTATGTGTTATTGTAAGTTATCTCCCAGTAGCCTTGAGTGTGTGATTGTTGACTATATGAAATCTGGAGGTGGTGGTTGTGTTGTGACGAGTGTGCTGGGTGATGGGACCTATATGTTCAGCAGTGGATAGGTAGTAGACAACATCGTTCAACGTTAGGAGACATCCTTATCCATGCATTGTTGTATTCAGGCTTTCAGAGCTTCTAACCTTCACCCTTATTCAGACTACCTAACCGTAATTAGCATGATGGGAATAGATAACGCAAGAACCCTGTAAGTCTCACACTCGTATCTATGTGTGGTGAGCTATGTATGATTTATGTATTATCATTAGCACACTGTGTTTACAAATAATCTGTGATGGCAGAATGGTCTTCCCCATCATCATCCTCCGTCTTGGGGTCCTCAGCTCTTCCTCTCGAACCAGCAACTGGTCTAAGACTTGCTGATGACTCCCACTGTGGAAAATTGCATTTGTTAACGCCCTTCTGGGCTTCTGAATAATGGCCTATAGTGTTGTACTCTGCTCCTTTTATTAGATCTGCATCTAGTTATCCTTTTACCATAACCAATTTGGAATTTGCTTCAAATTTTCCTCATCCCCTCATTTGTTAATGTTAAGATTGGTCATATAGGAGATTTCTGGGCATCTTTGTGTGCCTCCTTTGGTGCTGTGGTTACCCAGTTAAGAGACAATGCTTATGGTTTTGTTTTGAGAGAATATTCTATGTTAAGGTCAGGTACTGGTTTTCCATGGATGGCTCTATTCTGCACTAGAGATGACAAAATGTCCAACATTTTCCAATCCATGTGTTTGGGTCTAACTAGCGGGATGTGTGGAACCCCCCATTGGTTGAAATGTCTCTTATCCTCTTCAATTAGGACAATGGATGCTTCCACACATTTCTTTGTTTATCAGTCCAATTTTATGACCAATCTGGAGGATGGATTTATAAATGATGTTCATAATTGATAGGTGTTCTAGTGGTAGCTTGCCATTTGCAGAATTTGATCGTTACTTTTCTGACCTTGAAAAGTCCTGTATGTCATTACCCGGAGTTCTTACTTTACATGCATTAATTTAATTTTTGCTAATTTTCTGCATACGTGTAGAAGTGAGTCCACTTATCTTTTCTAGTCTTTAAGCATGCAGTCCAGTTTTTCAGTGGTGGATGTGGACGCCTCTCTCCTGCCAGCAGCAGCCATTTTGGGGCGTGCTTCCTCCTCCTCCTCCTTGCTGTCCTCCCCCCTTGTCCTCTTGGCCTCCTTTTATAAGAGAAACAGATTCATGGGGAGCCTCAGGCTCCCCTTGTGTCAGCCATTCCATGAATAAGTGCGTGTTTTTCCTTCAAATTTTATTTTCCCTTCTTATTTAGATTTCCAACCTTGAGTCAAGAAAAGAACTGCTTCAAAGTCTTCATTTAATTTTCCTAATTAATATAAGATGGGATAATAAGATGAACTATCCACCATGCCAACAGATATTATCTGCACTACTGTAATTGAATGTTGCATGGACCTTTGTGTTGCACTGGCATACACCTCCATGCTGCCACCAATTCCTTCCACTCACTGTTTGTCTTCCAAGAGTTCTGTTCAATGACATCCTATGCATACCCTCTATTGGGGAGGAACATAACTATGTTGTTAGATTGACTTTAAATGACTGTGTATATAGTAAGGCTATAATCTTTGCTGCGAGTGTTTGCTCATTAATGTTAATATTCTGAGAGAGAAGAAGAGGATCTTCAGGTCGGGGAATAGGGAGATGCTGAAGTCCGTACAGAGGGAGCTGAGGAGAAAGATCAGAGAAGGCAAGGACAGCTTCAGGAAGAAGATGGAGGACAAGTTGCAACAGAGCGACATCAGCGGGGTCTGGAGAAACCTCAAAACCATCTCTGGGCTCCAGAATACCTCCTCCCAGGCCACGGGGGGCAGGGAGTGGGCGAACAACCTGAATCTGTTTTTCAATAGGTTTGACCAACCGCCCCCCCCCCCCCTGACTGCACAACAACCACTGCTGCCTCTAAAGAAATCAAGTCCTGCTGCCCATTCCCCACTCCACCAACACCCCCCCACCCCCAACACACAGCCCCCCATCCTGACCCTGACCAGGACCCAGGTGAGGACGGAGCTGAGGAAGATCAAGGCGAGGAAGGCGTCGGGACCGGACGGCATCAGCGCAAAGCTCCTCAAGTCCTGTGCAGACCAGCTGTGTGGGATTGTGACGTACATCTTCAACCTGAGCCTGAAGCTGGGGAGGGTACCACAGCTGTGGAAAACATCTTGTGTGGTACCTGTACCAAAAACTTCCCACCCCAAAGACCTGAACAGCTACAGACCGGTGGCCTTGACGTTCCACTTGATGAAGACCCTGGAGAGACTGCTCCTTGCTCACCTCCGCCCCCTGGTGGAACCAGCGATGGATCCACTCCAGTTCGCCTACCAGCATGGCATTGGGGTGGAGGATGCGGTGATCTTCCTCCTTCACCGTTCTCTGTCCCACCTGGAGAAGCCCGGGAATATGGTGAGGATCATGTTCTTTGACTTCTCCAGTGCTTTCAACACAATCCAACCGATGATCCTGAAGGACAAGCTACTGCGCGCAGGGGTGGACCAGCACCTGTCATCTTGGATCCTGGACTACCTCACGAACTGGCCTCAGTTTGTGAGAACCCGGGACTGTGTGTCCGACACGATCATCGGTAGCACGGGGGCCCCCCAGGGAACGGTGCTGGCTCCCTTCCTGTTCACTCTTTATACTGCGGACTTCTCACACAACACAACACACTGCCATCTACAGAAGTTCTCTGATGACTCTGCGATCGTTGGCCTCATCTCCAATGGAGATGAAGCTGAGTACAGAGGGCTTATCCAGGACTTTGTAGACTGGTGCCATCGGAACTGCCTCCAGATCAGCGCAGTTCCAATGGCACTTACTGGTGCTGTGAGGCAGCCCCTCACAGCACCAGTAAATATACAGGGAACAGACATCGAGATGGTGACATCCTATAAGTACCTGGGTGTTCATCTGAACAATAAACTAGACTGGTCACACAATACTGACGCACTCTACAAGAAGGGACAGCGCAGGCTGTTCCTGCTGAGGAGACTCAGGTCTTTTGGTGTACAAGGGGCGCTGCTGAAGACATTCTATGACACGGTGGTGGCATCAGCCATCACTTTTGGAGTGGTCTGCTGGGGCAGTGGCATTACAGCAGCCAATAGGAAGAGACTGAACAAACTGATTAAGAAAGCTAGCTCTGTCCTGGGGCAGCGCCTTGATCCGGTGGAGGAGATAGGAGAGAGAAGGACGGTGGCTAAACTGTCATCTCTGCTGGAGTCCGAGTTCCACCCTATGCAGGACGTACTGAATGCACTGAGGAGCTCATTTAGCAGCAGACTACATCATCCCAGGTGCACAACCGAGAGGTTTCGTAGGTCCTTCCTACCAACGGCTGTCAGACTGTACAACCTAAGCAGGGCTGCTCGCAGAGATAGCAAAAAGACGTAACAAACTAATAGTTTTTAAATGCAAAAGATGCAATAGACTTACACAATGGTCCCCTCCGGCATACAACTAGGAAAATACCGGTCGCTAGGGAGGGTGAGAATATGTTGGGCACATAATCATACCATGTAGGATAACTAAGTAGAGGGTTATGCTGTTTCATCCCATCTAGCAACAATGCTCTGCACTGTGTGTGTTTATATATTTACATATTTATTCCATCTAGCTACAATGCTCAGCACTGGGTGTGTTCATATTTATATATCTATATATTTATTCCATCTAGCTACAATGCTCCGCACTGTGTTTTTATATATCTATATATTTATTCCATCTAGCTACAATGCTCCGCACTGTGTGTTTATATACTTACATATTTATTCCACCTAGCTGCAATGCTCCGTACTGTGGGTGTTTATATATTTACATATTTATTCCATCTAGCTACAATGCTCTGCACTGTGTGTTTATATATTCATATATTTATTCCATCCAGCTACAATGCTCTGCACTGTGTGTCTGTGTGTGTGTATATATATATTTTATAGTAATATGTACATATGTATATTAGCTGCTCTTGCTTGCTTGTTTTTGTTTTCTTGCCTTCTGATTGTTGCTCTGAGTGTTGCTATCCCTGTGCTGTTGCAATCCTGGAATTTCCCCGTTGTGGGACTAATAAAGGCTTATCTTATCTTATCTTATCTTATATTCACAACTAAAAGAATTGCACTGAAAGAATGGACACCTAATGCCTCATTGCTGCTTTAAGTACTTGGAAACATTTAAGATGGCTGCCTGCGTTTGTGCCTTCTTCCTGACACTCTTAAGCAAAATTTAATTTATTTATTGTTGGTTTTCTGTTTGTTTGGTTTTTAAAGCTACAGCTGCAATTCTTACATGGATCCTTATTTTTCCTACTAACACATACTCTGCTTTCATTTCTTTTCCATTTTCTACACTTGCTAAATCCACCGTTCTTCTTCCCCTACGCACTTTTTCCATCAGAAACACTCACTCATTCTTTACCATCCACTATCCATCTGTGTACAAGACTTCACCTTTCCCTGGACTAGCTGATGAAGCTGCACATCTCACATCTATAATCTCTTTCAGGATTAAAACTTCCTTTTGTTCATCTGGTCTCTGTTCTCTTCAGCCTTCATCAACATTCTGTTACCACCTGCTTGTCTTATTCATGATTCACTGTCCCGTCGTTCATACTACTGACTACTGTCCACAGCTAATGCTCCATGCAAGATCCTGCACATAAAAGTGATCGGTTTCATTCTGAAAAGTCAGCTTTATAGTAAACCAACATGGCTCAATTCAAAATTCTGTTTTGTGACAAAACTCATCTCTTGATTTCTACCCTGGCATTGGATACCTTTCCATTACTGACCTTTTGAATTTGTTTTGGAATTAAATAATGCCTCTGGGTCTGAACATCTGCCTTTCAAGGAATTTATTAAACTAAGATGTCTGCTGATTATTATGAAAACTAAAGTATACCAGAGTCAACTGTATCTTGGTGTGGTGGAGTCGTCTGTCTTTTTCTCCTGAACAGATAACCTCCAGACGAGCTAACACTATGACTACAAAGCTATAACAATTTTTAGACACAAAAATATAAAACTTTCATTAGCACCCAAAAACAATTCTAAATAATATTTAAATCAAGACTTAACCATGTGACACACGGACCATGCGGGTGTGAACCGCTGGTTTGTTTATCAAGCTACACTGGTCATCTTGTGTGTGTCAGAGCTGCAGATCTATGTGCACAGGACATTAAGGCCTTGTTTATGCTCCACCTCTGCTCTGTGTGTGTGTCTATGATGCTTGTACCCCTTGGATAAGGCTTGTGTGCACACAGCTATATGTATGTATATGCTTCATTCTTGAGTCTACTTGGCCGAGTGTTTGCTGTTTTTACCCCAAATTATCTTCTTGTTTCTCTAGTCTACTCTAGTTGTGTTTGTTTTAATTCATCGTCTTCTATAATGCTTTTTCCTCATCTCTTGATGATCAAAAACCATAACCCTTGTTAAGCTGCCATCTCCCATCTCCATACAAAGTGTAAGGGAATCTGTAATGCTCCGCACTGTGTATTTATATTTATGTGTACATATGTATATTCACTGCTCTTATTTTCATATCTTCTAAATTATTGCTCTGAGTGTTGCTATCCCTGTGCTGTTGCAATCCTAGAATTTCCCCATTGTGGGACTAATAAAGGCTTACCTTATTTTAATGTGGCTTTCATGTAAGCTTACAGCTTTTCTCAAATTTAAACACTTCCCTTCTAACTTTGCAACCTTTTCTCTTAATAGTTATTTTCTCCTAACAAATTTTGGATTTTTTCCTTGTAATTTTGCAAGTTCCTTTTTCAGGAATTTGTGACATTTTCTAATATTTGGCAAATTTCCTCAGTTGTGCAATTTTCTCTGAAACTTGCAGCTTTACCCTTGTACCTTTTTGCATAAATTTTCAACCTTTGTCTTAAGTTGTGATTGTAAATCAGCATTTTTATCATATTTAGCACATCCATCTTTCAAATTTGTACTTGATTTACCTTCACATGTTCATACCTTATGTCGAGTTAAAAATGCCTACTGCAAATCTCTTTAGCAATGTTATTAGATTTCAACAGATTTGTAAAGCATATGCAATACTTTTCTCTAGCTTTTCTTGAACTCTTGGCTGCAGTGCTCTCACATGTTTGGTTAATTGGTTGTTCCAAATTGTCCCCAGACATCCCTCTCCTATAGGCACCCAGAATAGAGGGCTAGCACTAGTGGTTGTCTTTGAGACTAGAAAATGTGCTAATAAGTTTAGTTCATATCCATAAAGTTTTGAGAGATGTGCAAAAAATACAGATAGGAGGGTCTGGGAACCTTCAAATATGTATTGGCCCTTCAGCATTAAGGAGCCCTAAACCTGCCTCATTTCTCTTGGTCAGCAGGTGGCTAGTTTTCTTGTAGCAAAAGTTCAGACTGCCTGATATTCTGTGGAAAAATGACCTTTCAAGCATCAAGAATTTTCCAGATTTTGGTCTTAGTTGCTAGCCTTTGTTTTATTAGATGTTTCTTAGATTGAGAATAGGTGAGCAATATAAGCTGCGGCCTCAGCCATCACCCTTTCCGGATAACATGTTGAATTGTGCAATCAGAGGAGTTATTGTTTAATTTGACCCTGTTGGATTTCCCTTGATATATTGTTCTATTCCTTTCTTTTAATCTTTTTCCAAAAAATAAAGATTCATTCATATTTATGCGCTCTTTCTGTAGCTACTCAATAGTTTGCATACATGGTAGCATTTTAGATGAGAAAGTACACCGACCTCTCAGCTATAAGGTTGAGAACATTGTGATCAATTATCTTAGTTTTGCTGTTAGATTCACTCCCTGCTTGTTAAAAAGGATACCACTTGCAAAATACCTCACTCAGACTTCAAGAAAGTAAACCTTAATGGATTAGTAACTTTTCTATATGTTCCTGTCTCACTCTCAGACTTCAAGACGGTAAACCTTAATGAATTAATAACTTTTCTATCCGTTCCTGTCTCGACCTCTCCCCCCTTGAAACAGAACGGCTTAATATCAAAGCCGGTTCTTTTTCAACATCCTGTAGGGGAGGATGCCCATTGTGTTGCTAATTGGGGGACCCCCCGGGTGCCCTCGTGGGTGTTTGAGCTCAGTGGCCAAATTGCTAACATAGGAAGTATTAGTCCCATGGGGGCCTCAGACTCTATTCAAACTCTGACCTCCTGTGGCCCTGCAGCTGATACTGATAGGTCAGACTAGGTGGGGTGTCTGGGTAAGGTCTATATTGCTGTAGTGTGAGGTCTTGAGGTAGTTGCATTTGGTAGCTGTGATTTTATCAAGGCTGTGTCTTGGAGTGAAAATGGAGTGTAGTTTGTGGTCACACGGCCTCCAACTGACGTCGCCGTGGTCAGTGGCATTTGTCTCGCTTGGGGGGCATGGCTTCTATCCATACCTGTGTGTACGTTACCATGGCTAGGTGTGTGGGCTGCCATGTGTGGGCTGTGTTCTGCAGAGGAGGCAGCAAGATGTGGATATGTTCCCATATCCTGAAGGGCTACAGTGAGGGCATTGACAGATGATGTGTCTTGGTCAGTACCTGTCTCAGCATATGACCTAGTGACAAAAGTACAATCTGACCCTGCCCCTGTATTATCGGGGGTGTTTGTAGCACTTTCTACAGTTTTTCCTAGAAATTCCTTAATTTTCTCACTACCTTCAGGCTCCCCCTTAGCTGTTTGTAACAGCCTGTTTTTAATCACCATCAGGGGGGCCATTATCATGGGTGTTGATTGGGCAAACTCAATTGGCACCTCTGCTGAGACAGTAGGTTGATTAGTGCAACTCTGGCACCTCTCTGATAGAGCTTGTGTCCCTGTGTAGGGAGGTGGGGGTGCGAGTAATTCTCCACCTAGAGGGGGAGCTGTGGACTTAACAGCAGGTGGTTCAATAGCCTCTGGACGCATTTCTGCCTTTGTGATGGAGTCTTCTGGGGTCAGTGGAGGGCCATTGGCATTACCTGACATCCTCTGCTGGGTGAGTTTAATTTCCCCCAAAAAAACATTAACAGTCTGTGAGAAATTCTACTGCTCTTTTTAATTCCTTCCCTGTTCTCCCCCTCCTAAATATACTGGCCTCCCGGTGCTTATTGCTTGCCTGCTCATGCCCCCCTCTAGCTTGTCTCATAAACATAGCCAAGTCCCCCTGGTTGGGTGGGGGGGAGGCTGTTTTCACATCCTGCAACCATTCCTCTGTCCTGCATTTGTTTGACCCATCTGGCAAATCTCTCCCTTCCTTTCTTTTGATCTGTGACTGGAACCTTTGTCAACCATCTAGCCATTGTCTGGGATAGTGCCGACCCCAGGGAGCCGGGCTTACAGACCTGCCATCGTTCCATTGTTTCTTGAGACATTTCATATAGGTATTACCCGTACCCTTTGCTGTAGCTGAGTGACGTATTGTCCGTGTATTTAGACCCCAACAGGAAGCTTCTACACAGACGCTAGCCGTCTGTGCGCCTGTTAGCTGGGACTTAACACCAGCCTATCTACACATTTTAACTCAGGGCAACAGTGGTATCATATCTGCTTGTATTCCTGCTATCCTAGTCCAATCCCTTGTATTTACACTATCACTCAAGATCTGTTTTGCTGTGTGGAATTCTCAATCAGTCTCAACTGGTTGATACACACACAGGAATACAGTAAAGATATCAATTGAGTGATGAACCACCCCACATTTCACAAATAGAGAATGACAAACTTAATTTTCTACCAGCCTCAGCGGCTTGATACATATACAGGAATACTATACAATATCAGATGCGTGAGGACTCACCCCTGTCTTGCTGCAGGGAATTGTCAAACTGGAGTTCTCAATCAATCTCTGCTGATGTGCTCAATTGTTCCTCTTTAACCCATTGTTTTGCTTTCTTTGACTACTGAAGTGGGACAGCGAAGTGGAGGGAGGAGGGGGTCACTGATGGCGTGAAGGAAGAGGATGGCCGCAGCTGCTGGGGGAGGGGTGGTCCACAGCCAACACCGTCTCAAATTAATAGGGAAACACAGGTTGTTAAACAGTGTGTTTCTTGTCCTTTTCTATCATATTTATTGATTATTTTGCATTTGTTCTCACCATTGCAGCATAAGTCTCTTATTCTTATGTTTTTTTTCCTTTCTCCAATCATTTCTCCATATTTTTTGTCTTGCGTCCTGCACAAAACTTTAACATTTCATCAGTTTTCAATTTCCTTCAAAAAAAAAATTTCCCTTTCCATTTTCTGCCCACTCTCACCTCCGAAAGGTTCATCTCCACAACAAAAACTCCTATTTATTTTATTCATTCATTTTAGTTTTTTGTATTTATTCAAATATTTTTGTATTTATAATTTAATTCATTTTTATATTTACTTATCTGTACCAACGTGCAATTTTTCATTTTTCATTTAAATTCTCTCACCTTTATATAGTGTCCACCTAGGATTTTCCTACAGTTTTGTTGAGGAATAAATCTCCTTATTCTCCAGTTTTATTGTATACCTCCATCTGCCTAATTTAAAGTTGAACCTTTTCTCTCCAAGCTGAATGGCATGCTTTTTTGCCTCACTGCATTGGCAGGCGCCAGAGGTCTTTGTTTTTGTTTACCATGCATGGATTTAAAGCTTTCCTTTCAGCCAGAGATAAAGTTCCAGATTTATTATTAAGATTTAAGTTTTTGTTGCCAGTAATTTTGTGAAATAGTGCACTTCCTATATTTGGCCACACGATGGAGGCACTGTGCCACAGCTTGAAGGTGATTCAAGATGGCGCCCTCATATGCGCAGTAGATGAGACACTCGCAAGATGGCTCCTGAGCCTATTGTTCACAAACCACGACTTTTTTCCTTTTTTTTTTTTTAGAAAACGGGGCACTGCCTCCCTAACCCCAGCTGTACACACACCAGAATAACCTTACAACTTTAATTCAGCGCTTCATTTTAATACTGTTACCTCAAATAATTCTCCTCTCAGTAACCTGTTTTACCAATCTCACCTCCACTCGGTGGTGTGGGTGAATTACTTTCCTTTGTTCTGACCATGTGGTCCGGAGTCCGCCATTAGTTAAATCATTATGGGAAAAAGTTAAATCATTATGGGAAAATTTTAATAAATATTCCCAACTCCCGGTATTTCCCAAACCACACTTTTATCCCCTAAAGACACTGAATTAAATCATACTATGGGATAGGTTTAGTAGATATTTCCAACCCCTGGTATTTCTCAAATCACATTTTTATCCCCTAAAGACACAGAATTACAGACATTCGGGACCAGGCTAACCCTAGTTCCCATATTTGAGGAGACAAAGACGGTTAATTCCGCTTCTCTAAGTCTCTTATTTCGGCACAGACTGTAACTGAAATTTGCTGGCCCCCAGGCTAATCCGGGTCCTTTAATTTGGGAGACGAATGCGGTTGATCCCACAATTCTCTAAGTCTCGTAATTATTTCGCAACAGACTGCTCCGAAATACTTCACCTACGTGGCATTGTTCCTTTTAACGGCATCGGGTCGGTTACTTAACCCCCCTGGCAACAGGCTAACCCTGGATGTTTAATTTGGGAGACGAATACGATTGATCCCGCTATTCCCTAAGTCTCTTATTTATTTTGCAACAGACTGCTCCGAAATACTTCACCTACGTGGCATTGTTCTTTTTAACGGCATTGGGTCGGTCGCTTACCCCCCCCCCCCCCCCCCGGCATCAGGCTAACCCTGGATATCAATTTGGAAGACAGGCACGGCTGTTGCCTCCTTTTGTCTTATCAAATTCTGGGTACAGACTGCAACCCAGAATCTCACCGATCCATTTAATCGTTTGTTATTATTTATTTATTTAGCGAATGCAAAGTCCTTAAGCCAAGCAGTTGCCTCCTGGTTTGCTGTATGGAGGGTGTGTAATCCTCCTTCCAGTCTTTGGAGCGGGCAAGCCTCTATGATGTGTTCCATAGTTTGCTCCTCTCCACATGCGCACAGTGGGCTAGGGCTACTGCCCCATCTGTGAAGGCTGGCCAAGCAGGGGCCATGTCCAGTCCTGAAGCGATTGAGTGTAGACCACTGTCTCCTTGGGAGGTTGGTGCCCGGGACCTGTTGGTTGGGGTTTATCACCAGCTGTTTGTTTGGGACCTCCTTGGTTTCCCATTCCTCTTGCCAAGCTGTCTGGATGGTAAAGTCAGCTGGGGGAGGGTTTTTCCAAATCGGCCGTCTGGATGAAAGTCGGGCAGTGGGTGGGGTGTAGATATCTGCATGGATTGGTAAGTGAGGAAAATCTTTAACTTTTTGGAGCATCCTTTGAGTTAATGCTGCTCGCCGGATGTGTGGAGGGGCTATGTTTGACAGTACAGAGAGCCAGGGGAGTGGTGTTGAGCGGATTGTTCCAGTTATAGTTCTCATGGTTGAGTTGAGCTGGGTGTCTACATGGTGTGTGTAAGATGACCTGGACCAGACAGGGGCACAATATTCTGCTACAGAGTATGAAAGGGCCAGTGCTGAGGTGCGCAGGGTGGAGACTGCCGCCCCCCATTTTGCACCAGCGAGCTTGCAGAGCAGGTTGTTTCGTACTTTCACCTTAGCAGCCGTCCCCTTTAGATGTTCCTTGAAGGATAAGGTCCTATCAAGGGTCACTCCAAGATAAGTTGGATTTGGGGCATGCTTAAGCTTGAGTCCGCTCAGGTGGATGTTTAGTTCTCTGGCAGCTTTTGCATTGTGGAGATGAAATACACTGGAGACGTTTTTTGCTGGGCTTGGTTTTAGGCGCCAGATTTTGCAGAACTGGTCCAGTTTAGCAAGATCTTCCGTGAGCACCCGTTCCAGTGGTTCAAAGTCTGGTGCTTGGAATGCCAAACAGATGTCGTCTGCATAGATGAATTTGCGGGATTTTGTAGTAGGCAGGTCGTTTATGTAGAGGTTGAACAGAGTTGGAGCTAGAACTGAGCCTTGTGGGAGTCCGTTTTTCTGCATTCTCCATGCACTTGTGTTCTGACTGAGGTGGACTCTGAACCTTCGGTTGGTCAGCAGGGTTTTTATAATTGCTGTTGCCCAAGCAGGGATCGCCTTTATAAGTTTCAGGAGGAGGCCTTTGTGCCAGACCGTATCATAGGCGGCTGTAAGATCGAGAAACACAGCCCCTGTCTTCAGTCTGCTCTCGAAGCCATTTTCAATGAAGGTGGTTAGGGCCAGTACTTGTTCTCCTGTACTGCGGTCCTTGCGGAAACCTGCTTGATCCACACTTAGAATATCCTCTATTTCTGGGGAAATGCGTTGCAGTATTAGGCGCTCCATGATTTTGTAAGGAACGCTGAGTAGGGAGATTGGGCGGTAGCTTGCTGGTAGTTTGTGGTCTTTGCCAGGTTTTGGGATGGCAATGACCTTTGCTGTCCGCCATTTCTTTGGGATCGAGTTCGTTTGTGTGATCCTTGTGTAGAATTGTGTCAACCAGGTTAGGGCTCGGGGGCCAAGATTCTTCATGAATTCTGGGAAGATGTTATCGTATCCTGCTGCCTTTCCACATTTCAGGCCCTGTAGGACTTTCTCCAGTTCAGCAGCCTCGAAGGGTTCAGGGTGCGTTTCCTCTACAGGCATTTTTTGGTGTTTTTTTAGCTCAGTTGTAACTGCTCTTCTGGTGTCTTTGTCTTGGGGTGCTTTGGCGATAGTCAGTAGGTGGGATGCAACTTGGTTGGGTGTGACGGATGCTCGGCTTTGGCTAGGGGGCTTCTGTGCAGCTCCTAGGCGATGGATGAGGCTCCAACATTTCCTGCTAGAGTGGTTAAAACTCCGGTCAGCAACTGTCTCCTCCCATTTCTTTCGCCGGGCTGTATTTAGCGATTCAATGAGATGGTCTGCTATCTCTGGGTCCCCTGATGTTTGATAGGATTGTAGGAGGGCAGCACTTTCTCCGTCCAAACATGGGACATAGAGGGGTCGGTAGCCTCGTGGGATTGCAGTATGGGCAGCCTTGAAGATTGCGCTGCAGAAGCGGTTGTATGCTTCATCTACAGTGATGGTGTGGAGTGGGATGGTAACAATGCTCCGGTCCAGAGTTTCACTGAATTTCTTCCAGTTGGCTTTGCGGAAGTTCCAGCGCATCTTCCTTGGGCTGTATATGACTGGAAGTTGTAGGCCAATGTGTACAAGCAGGGGCCGGTGTTGGCTGTGTGGAAAATCATCAAGAATGAGGATCTGTGTAGGATATGGCTCCCCATTCAAAGAGCTGACCCAACACAGGTCAGGAGAATAGTCCTTCTTCCACCTAGCAGAGTGGAAGGTTCCTCTTTGTTTGGGGTCGTATATCAAAGCGAGGTCATTTCTGGATGCCCAGTCTGAAAGTGCCTCCCCATCACTGTCCACTGCTGGGTACCCCCAGTCAGGGTGATGGCTGTTAAAGTCCCCCACATAGATGGCAGGGTGGGGTAGGGTGGGTAAGACCTGCAGATCCCAGTTGGCATTAGGGGGCTTGTACACATTGACAATATGGAAGCCACCAATGATTATGGTGTCTGAGAAATGTGTTGTTATCAGGTGATTTGCTTCAACTATGTCAGAACGCACATAGGTGGCACGTCCATGTTTAGCATGTAGAACATAGCACAGGAGGTCAAAGCCTTTGATGGTGAAGCGGCCAGCTTCTTCTGTGCCAATATGAGTCTCTTGGAGGCAGATTACATCAATCGAATGTTGGAAGGCGAGGACTTCGATAAGGCTTCGCTTGGCTGCAGATAGGCCTTCAACGTTTAGTTGTAATATGCGAAGGGCAGATCCTACCACAAAGTGCTCTTGGGGCTGTTTGCTTTCGGCTTTAGGACTGTGACTAGGATTCTTCTTTGACTTGGCACAGAGGCGTCGTCTCTTCGAATTTAGTCTGCTGGTAGGATCATTAGCTTCCCCAGGCAAGCCCGGGTACTGGCGGAGGGCGCGACGAGAACGCTGATCCGCTGCCCCCCAATGGATCCCCCCCAATGGATCTGTTTAATCGTTTGTTAAACAGAGAGTACTTTTGCTGAGACCTCGGCAGGTCCCCCACGCACAAGCGGTACCGTGATTAACTCTGATACACAGTGGGCACTTTCCCTCGGGGTCTTCCTTCGGCTCCGAGAAAAAGCGGTGTCTTGTGTCCAGCAAATTAAACAATCGTGGCTTCGCTCCCCACGGCATCGGGTAAAACTCTTTTCATGGCTCCCCCCAGCATCAGGTTGCTAAAACCTGGCTTATAATTTGGGAGACGAACCTGGGTGATTATTAGTAACCCTGGCTTCCTAAGTCTCGTATTTTGGTTCAGACTGACTCCAAAATGTTTTAAAATTTGATGGACCATACACCCGTAATGTACGTCCATGGCCACGGCCGTTCTACCTCAGACTGAAAATAGAACACGTGCACTCTCTTTAACTTTTCAAACTATTGTTTAGACTTTACCTGTGACTCCCAACCAAATGATAAATTTTGGGATCGGATATACCCCTTTATCAGACAACTGTAAATTTAGAATGGCCAAACTGCAGAATTTTGTAGAGAAAAGGCTCTACTTACCTTATTTTTGTTCAGGCGCCACAGTAGTCTGAAAAAGGGTCCTTCCGATGTGGTGTGTTCAGGCTCGTCTCGGAATAATTCAATCCGGGTCACGGCACCAATTTGTTAGAAAAATACCCGATTCTTTAATTGAAAGATCCAAGAACAAGCCGGAGATTTCTTCAATTTAAAGGATGGTACATTTATTTAGAAGTCACATGTAAAGCAAGCAGCACTGGGTGCAGCATGACGCAGCTCCCTCTGGAGCGTCGCCACACTGACCAAGACTTCCGGGTGCACGTTACATTTCTTTTCTTGGGTTGGCCAATTGGACCAATCCCCTGTACAATAGGATGGGCTTGTATGCAACCGTCTGATTGGCTAATCTACCTATGGCGGGAACAGGCCATCCACTGAAAGCGCCGATTCATTCTAGAATATGCTATCAACAGTGTGCGTGGGTGTTGAGTCTGGGTGTGTATCTAATGAGAAAGACCTGACTTAAGAGAGAGAGAGAGAGAAGAGAGAGAGAGAGAGAGAGAGAGAGAGAGAGAGAGAGAGAGCTCTATAGCTTTGTCTCATTTCTGTTTTATCAGTTTACCATAACATAATTGTTCATAAGCATGCAAACAGAATTTGTATGGAATATGTGTAGAGCATAATGGGAGATTACCTACAGAATTATTATTTTGGCACTAGCTTTACATTAATCCTTTCAACGCATTTCTAATCTTGTCCTTCCTAGTCACTCCCAATGAAAATCTTAGTATCTTCAACTCTGCCACCTAAAGATCCATCTCCTGTCTTTTTGTCTGCGCCACTGTCTCCAAACCATACATCATAGCAGATCTCACTACCATCTTGAAAATCTTCCCTTTAACTCTTGCTACTACCCTTCTGTTACAAATCACCCCTGACACTCATCTCCACCCACTCCACCCTGCCTGCAGTATCTTCTTCACCTCTCTTGTGCATTTTTCATCCCTTTGGATGGTTGACTCCAGGTATTTAAACTCATCTACTTTCACTACTTCTACTCCTTCCATCTTCACCATTCACACCTGCCTCCCTGTCATTTACACTCATGTATTCTGTCTTGCTTCTACTGAATTTCATTCCCCTTCTCTCCAGAGCATACCTCCATCTCCCCAGGTTCTCTTCCATCTGCTCCCTACTTTCATTACTGATCACAATGCTGTCTGCAAACATCATGGTCCATGGAGACTCCTGCCTGACCTCATCTGTCAGCCTGTTGATCACTATGGCAAACAAGAAGGGGCTGAGAGCCAATCCACGATGTAACCCCACCCCCACCTTGAAGCCATCTGTCACTCCTACAGCACACTTCACCATCATCTTGGTGTCCTCATACATGTCCTGCATCACCCTCACATATTTCTCTGCCACTCCAGACTTTCTCATACAGTACCACACTTCCTCTCTTGGCACCTTATCATATGCTTTCTCTAGATCCACAAAGACACAGTGCAACTCCTTCTGACATTCCTCTGAACACTGTTGGAACATATTTCATCACAACAGAATATATCACATGGAATCAATGAAATTTAATTTTTTTGGAATATTATATGTACATGTTGTGGAGAGAGGAATAATCAGGCCGAGCATTCAGAGCAGATGAAACTTTATTCTTCTCCCTCTCACATCCACCAGAATCCAAAACATTAAAAACTGAGGTTGCAGGCATTCTCTTTTATATTAACACTCCTCCGTTACCTGAGGTGCTGTATTAACATATCAACCCCCCATGGCAATTCCTTTTGTCCCCCAGCACCTTTGATCTGCCATGCCCTTCAGTCTGAGGGAAAAATACTGAGGGAAAACGACTGAGTGGCTTCCCACACACACACACCCCCGCCCCAGTCTCTCAGACTGAGCCTTAACCCTCATGTCCTTTGGGCTTTAGCCTCCGTCCATAGCTACTGTAATGGGGGATCTTCGGCTCTGAGGCGCTGCTGTGCCGGTGGGGGGTTCCTGGTGGTGTGTCCGTCTGTGGGGGGACAATGGGGGGGGGGATACCTTCAGCATGCTCATGTGACTGATCTGGCGAGTCATTTTCCTGGGGAGTTCTCAGTGGGGGCCTTCCGTGCTGAGGATCTCGGGCCAACACCACCTGTTCGTCTGCTAAAACAAAGGCGGGCTTAAGCCTGTCTATACAGATTGTCTCCCGGCGACCCCCCAAGTCTAACACAAAATGTTTGTCCCCGGGCTTCAGCAATCTGAACGGGCCATCGTAGGGCGGGTGCAATGGGGTCCGGTGGGCATCGAGCCTGACAAATACGAACAACGCGTCCTTCAAGGTCTTTGGCACAACAGCGCAGGGAAAACAGTGGTGGGCTGGGCCGGGTAGCATCCCTGCCCTTGCACTGTGCCATGAACGCGGGGACGGATGGGTGTTCGGCGTGGGGTTATCCGGCAAAAATTCCCCAGGGAGCCGCAGCTGCTGGGAAAAAAAAAAAAAACAGCTTTGCTGGGGAGGCCGCCAAATCCTCCTTCGTTGCTGAATGCAACCCTAATAGAACCCATGGCAACCGGTCCACCCAATTTGCATCGGTAAGCGAAGCCCTGAATGCTGCTTTAAGCGATCTATGGAAACGCTCGCATAACCCATTGGCCTGGGGGTTGTACGTCGTCCTGCAATGAATTGTAATGCCCAGGCTCCGGGCCATGGTGGACCAGAGGTCGGAAAAAAACTGCGGGCCCCGATCGGACGTGATGTCCGAAGGGACGCCAAAACGTGCCACCCATGTCATCAAAAAAGCTCTTGCAACTTCTACGGATGCAGTGGAAGCTAGCAGGACTGCTTTGGGCCAGCGCGTGGTGCGGTCCACCACTGTCAGGAGGTGCGTGAACCCCTGCAATGGCGGGAGGGGGCCCATGAGGTCCACGTGAATGTGGTCGAACCGCTTAGCCGGGATATGGAACGGCTCCAAGGGGGTCTTTGTGTGCCTGTGCACTTTGGCTCATTGGCACGCTATGCAGACTGCCGCCCACTGTTTCACCTGTTTGCACAGGCTCGGCCAGACCAACTTTGCTCCCACCATTTTGACTGACGCGCACACTTCTGGGTGCGCCAGGGAGTGAACTGACTCAAAAACGCGGCAGCGCCAAGCACGTGGGACCACCAGGTGTGGGCGGCCCTTAGAGACGTCACAGATTGGGGGGGGGGGGTCCGTCCTGCAGTACTCTGCTCTCAAGCCTTAACCCTGTTGGTCCAGACTGGAGCATGCAAACGCCCGCATCGCCGATCTGCTCAGCGGCCATGGCCGTGTAATCTATCCCCACGTAGACTGGGGCCACTAATGTGCGTGACAGGCAGTCCACCACCACATTGAGTTTACCGGCCACATGCTGAATGTCGGTCGTATACTCCGAGATCACAGCCAGCTGTCTCTGCTGCCGGCCCGACCATGGTTCCGAAACCTTGGCCGTGGCAAACGTTAGCAGCTTGTGGTCCACGAACGCAGTGAAGGTGCGCCCTTCCAGCCAGAACTGGAAATGGTGTATGGCCAGGTAGAGAGCCAGTAACTCTCTTTCGAACGTGCTGTATTTACGCTCACTGTCGCGCAAAGACCTGCGAAAAAAGGCGAGCGGCTGCCAAGAACTGGCGACATGCTGCTCCACGACGGCCCCTATGGCCACGTCCGAGGCGTCAATAGTGAGCGCTATCCGAGCTGCTGGGTCCAGGTGCGCCAACAGGGCAGCATTTGCCAGGGCTGTTTTAACCTTGGAAAACGCCTGCTCTCACTCAGGAGTCCAGTCAACTCTGTCCGCCGGTTTCCATTTCTTAAGCGTGGCGTACAACGGATGCATGAGCTGGGCTGTGCGGAGGAGGAAGCGGTTATAAAAGTTAACCATCCCCAAAGACTCCTGCAGTGCCCTGACCGTCTGAGGCCGGGGAAAATCCGCCACTGCGCGCACCTTGTCTGGCAAAGGTATCGCACCCTCAGGTGAGATGCGGTGGCCCAAAAAATCGATTCTCGTCACCCCATACTGGCACTTCGCTGGGTTGATTATTAACCCGTGCTCCTCCAACCTCTGGAAAACTGTCCTGAGGTGGGCTACGTGTTCGTCCTTGGACGCGCTGGCCACCAGGATGTCGTCCAGGTAGACAAACACAAACGGCAGATCGCGCAACACTGCATCCATCATGCGTTGGAATGTCTGCACCACGCCCTTTAACCAGAAAGGCATGCGGTCCAGTCAAACTCAAACAGACCAAACAGGGTTATTACTGCCATTTTAGGTATGTCCTCAGCGCGCACCATTACCTGGTAGTAACCGCAGACCAGGTCTATCTTGGAAAAAATGCGGGCCCGGTGAGGTAAACGGAAAAATCCTGAATATGCGGGATGGGGTAGTGGTCATGCACTGTGGCGTCATTTAATCTGCGGAAATCACCGCAAGGTTGCCACGATCCCTCGGCCTTAGGAACCATATGTAGCGGGGATGCCCATGGGCTGTTTGAGCATCTGATGATGCCCAACTTTTCCAAGTTGGCAAATTCCTCGCGCGCTATGGCCAATTTAGCTGCATCCAGGCGCCGTGGTCAGGCAAAAACGAGTGGCCCCATGGTGGTAATGAAGTGCTCCACCCCGTGTTTAGTGACGGTCGCCAAAAAAGTCTGGACTGTGAGTGCTGGGAACTGGGTGAGTAGTGTGTGGAACTTGCCCCCTGGCGCTGTGACGTTGGCTAGTGTTGTGGGCCCAGCTCCTTGAGCTATACAGGGAAGAGAATCAAAAGACATTACGTTAATCAGGTGTCTGTTAGCAACATCGACTAGTAGTCCATGTGCACACAAAAAATCAGCTCCTAAAATGGGGAAGCTGCATGCCGCTATGATGAATGTCCATTGGTTTGTACGGTCATACAAGGATATTGTCAGTGTCTTCTCACCAAAAGTCTTAATGTCTGAGCCGTTTTCGGTCGTCAGTTTGGGGCCGCCAGTTCCCACCAGCCGGTCGGCGTAGGATGGCAGGATGAGGCTCTTTTGGGAGCCGGAGTCCACGAGGAACCGTCTCCCCAAGCGGGAGTCTGTCACATAGAGCAGCTTGCTTACTTCACCGGCGGTCGCAGCTGCTACCGACTTCCGGCCCTGGCATTACCCTAGCGCTTGAATTGGCACGGTGGCACGCATCGGCGTGCATCCTCTCCAAAACGGCGATGGTAGAAACAGAGCGTGTCTCCAGTGCTTCTTGGCCTCTGCTGCAGCCACCGTCGCTGGCTCCTCACTTCCGCTGGCTTTCTCGCTGGGTTCTGACGCCACTGCGTTCACTGTGAGGGCTCTGGTGGTGAGGACGATCCGATCTGCCTCTTGGGCTAGAGCCCGGTAATTGTGCGCGGCCAGCAGCAGTGAATTGGCAAGGACCGCCCTGGCTACTATTGGGAGGTTCCGGAGGAAAAGGTGGGCAAAGAGAAAATGCCCGTCATCTGTGCCCATCAATGCCAACATCTTCTCCATCAATTCAACCGCCAACCCGTCTCCCAAGTTGGAGAGCGTCAGGAGCCTCTCCGCTCTTTCACAGTCTGAGAGCGTGTAGCGCCAGGTCAGTGCGGTTTTGAGAGCACCGTATTTGTTGCGGGCTGGGGGTTGTTGGAGCAGGCTCACCACCTGCTGGGTTGTGCATGTGTCCAGTGCTGCAACCACGTAGTAGTATCTGGTGTCATCTGCCGTTATTCCCCGGAGCGCGAACTGGGCCTCGGTGTGAAGGAACCAAGACTCTGGGTCGTGTAACCAAAAGTTCAATTCAATTCAATTCAACTTTATTTATATAGCGCCATATCACAACAGTCATCTCATAGCACTTTCAACTATAGAAAGACCCCAGCAATCAGGCGATCCCCTGTGAGCAAACACTTGGCGACGGTGGAGAGGAAAAACTCCCTTTAAACAGGAAGAAACCTCCAGCAGAACCAGGCTCAGGGAGGGGCAGTCATCTGCTGCGACTGGCTGGGGGGTAAGGGGAGAGAGAAGATGAAAAGAATAGACATGTAAAGAACAAACAGCACGATGGGGACTCAATCTATGGAAGAGAACAAACAATATGACCAGCAAAAAAAAAAAATATTTCATTGAGAGTGAAGAAAGGAGTGAGGCCCAGTGCATTATTGGAGGTCCCCCGGCTGACTAAACCTATTAGTAGCATAACTGAGGGAGGGTTCAGAAACACATGATCCCTCCCTAATTGTAGGCTATATCAAAAAGGTAGGTTTTAACCCTATTCTTAAAAACAGAGATCAAGTCTGACTCCCGAATCTAGATTGGCAGCTGGTTCCACAGGAGAGGAGCTTGAAAACTGAAGGCTCTGCCTCTCATTGTACTTTTGGAGATTCTAGGTATTACAAGTAATCCTGCATTTTGGGAGCGTAGTGCTCTGTTAGGATAATACGGTAGTATCAGATCTCTTAAATAAAAAGGAGCCTGATTGTTTAGAGCTTTGTAAGTAAGAAGAAGGATTTTAAACTTAATTCTAAACTCTATGGGAAGCCAATGAAGGGAGGCCAGAACCGGAGAGATATGATCTCTCTTTCTAGTACCTGTTAAAACTCTTGCTGCAGCATTTTGGATCAGCTGAAGACTTTTTAAAGATGTTTTAGGACAACCTGATAATAAAGAATTACAATAATCTAATCTTGAGCTTGTGGCCACACATATGTGACCTACTTTGTGACTGATGTAAGGCCTCACATTTTAGATCAGAACAAAGACAGAGCTTCCTTGGAGATAACAGGAAGCTGTGAGGATGTTAGCTTTGGTATGCAGGGCTTGAGACTGTGGGGGTGTTATTAGAGGATTAAAGAGGAGATGCATTGTAGACTGTGGGTGTGATATTAGAGAGAGGAGATGCATTGTTACTAGCGATTATAATGCAATGTGACCTGTGATGCATGTGACTTGTGAACTGTGAGAGTCCTGGTATTTAAGGACGAGAGTTAACTAACTAACTAACTAACTAACCTGCACTTATATAGCGCTTTTCTAGTCACAAAGACCACTCAAAGCGCTTTCATTAATACTAACCCTCTATTCTAAGGGCCTATAGGAAACAGATATCTAGGGACAATTTAGAATAGCCAATTAACCTAACATGCATGAGTTCCCTGTAATGTCCTCTTTCTTCGTTGAGATGTTGGCGAATGTGAATAAAGCTGCTTTGAGAGAAATCTGTCTCATCATTTTCACATTCCCACAAGCTAACAAAAGCGTGGATCAGTTTCTCAGAATCACTCTGAGACAAGATGTTCCTAATCTTGGCAATATTACGCAAATGATAGAAGGCAATCTTAGAAACAAATTTAATATGTGAATTGAAGGACAGATCTTGATCAAAAATAATTCCAAGGTTCCTCACAGAGTTATTAAGAGAAAGAGTAACCGCATCCAAACTAAAAGTTTGATTTGGAAAGGTATTTCTAAGATTTTTTGGACCAACAAGAATGACTTCAGTCTTATCAGAATTTAATAGTAGGAAATTACAAGTCATCCAAGCTTTGATTTCCTTAAGACAGGTTTCCAACTTGGCTAATTGATTACTATCATCTGGCTTCATTGACAGGTATAATTGTGTATCATCTGCATAACAATGAAAATGTATAAAGTGCTTTCTAATAATGTTGCCTAGCAGAAGCATATATGAACTAAAAAGCATAGGGCCTAGCACAGATCCCTGTGGAACTCCATGACTAAGCTTTGAGTTGAAAGAAAATTCATTATTGACATGAACAAACTGGAACCTACCAGATAAATAAGATCTAAACCACTGCAATGAAGTTCCATTTAGTCCAACATAGTGTTCTAATCTATCAAGTAGAATATTATGATTGATAGTATCAAATGCTGCACTAAGGTTTAAAAGGACAAGTACAGAAACCAGTCCATTATCAGATTTGATGAGGAGGTTGTTAGTGACCTTCGCTAAGGTTGTTTCAGTACTATGATGGATTCTTAACCCAGATTGAAACTCTTCAAGTAAACCATTTCCCTGCAGGTGGTCAAATAATTGCGAAGCAGCAACTCTTTCTAAGATTTTTGAAATGAAAGGGAGATTAGAGATTGGTCTATAGTTAGCTAAAGCTCCTGGATCTAGCGTTGGGTTTTTGAGTAACGGTTTAATTACAGCCGTTTTAAAAGCCTGAGGTACATGGCCTAAAGTTAATGAAGAATTGATTATATGAAGAATAAAACTACCAATAAGTGGGAAGACTTCTTTAAATAACCTGGTAGGAATAGGGTCTAAAAGACAAGTTGAAGGTTTGGATGAGGAAACTATTTTGTCTAACTCACAAAGGTCGACTGGAGTAAACTCATCAAAACCGACATCAATTGAAGGAGTTGTAGTAGTTACTGTATTTAAGTTAACTGTGGGGAGAATCTGATTGATTTTATCTCTGATGGATGAAATTTTATTATTGAAAAAGTTCATAAAGTCCTGACTAGTAAGCTCTAAGGGAATCCCAGGATTGACAGAGTCCTGATTCTTTGTCAACCTGGCTACAGTACTGAAAAGAAACCTGGGATTATTCTTGTTCTATTAATGCAGAATAATAACTCGTTCTAGCTTTTCTAAGAGATTTTTTATAAATTAAAAGATCATTTCTCCAAGCTAAATAGATTTAATCTAAATTAGTGGAGCGCCATTTTCTTTCTAATTGACGAATCTTCTGTTTTAAGCTACGAGTTTCTGTGTTGAACCAAGGAGTTTGAAATCTCTGATTAGACTTTTTCTTTTTTATTAAGGGGGCCACCAAGTCGAGAGTCTGATGCAGAGAAGCTGTAACACTATCCACCATGCTATCAATTACAGAAGGAGCAAGCTGTCTATAGCTTATTTCCGTTGTGTTGACACATGGCATAGAGGAAACAATCTGCATAAATTTGGTAACAGCATCATCTGAGAGGCATCTACTGTAGTAATATTTTTCTTTAGGAGCCAAATAGTCAGAAACAGTAAAATCAAAGGTTAACAGACAATGGTCTGACAGTACAGGGTTATGAGGAGACACTACCAGATTTTCTGTTTCTATGCCATATGTCAGAACAAGGTCCAACGTATGGTGGAGATAATGAGTAGAATTTCCTACTTTCTGAGAAAACCCAATCGAGTCTAATATTGAATTAAATGCCACATTAAGGCAGTCAATATCTACATCTACATGTATATTAAAATCCCCTACTATAATTATTCTATCTGATTTCAGCACTAAATTAGCTAAGAAATCAACAAATTCAGATAAAAATTCTGAGTAGGTTGATGGAGGACGATAAACTATGGCAAATAAAATTGGGTTTAGCCTAAAATTGCTAAAGTGCCGAATACTGAGGACCAAGCCCTCAAAGGAATTATAACATGTTTTTTGCTTTACATTAACTAGTAATTTGGAATGGTAAATTGTTGCTACTCCTCCTCCACGACCAGAACTTCTGGGATTTTGACAGTTTAAATAACCAGAGGGAGTTGATTCATTTAAACCAGCATAATCCTCTTGTCCTAACCAAGTCTCTGTAAGGGATATTAAATCAATCTGATGATCAATTAACAGATCATGGACTAACAGAGACTTGGGAGTCAGAGACCTAATATTTAACAAACCGCATTTACTTTTTAAATTATGAGGACGAACAGAGGCAAAATCATTCAGTTTAGAGGCTTCATGTTTAATTTGAGTTTTACCAACTTTTTGTTTAATCACTTTGGGATGCTTATATATTATATTTTTATTTACTGTACTTTGGAGGGAGCAGACAATGATTCTCTGATGGGGAAGACAGGGGTAAAAAAAAGTCTGGGAGTTTGACCGAAACGCCGCACGCATTGCTGGTATTTCCCGTCCGGGTCACCTCCGGGGTGTTCGCCACGCGTTCCATTGTGCGTCAAGGATCACCAGTGTGGAGAGAGGAATAATCAGGCCAAGCGTTCAGAGCAGATGAAACTTTATTCTTCTCCCTCTCACATCCACCAGAATCCAAAACATTAAAAACTCAGGTTACAGGCACTCTTTTACATTAACACTCCTCCGCTACCTGAGGTGCTGTATTAACATATCAACCCCCCATGACAATTCCCCTTGTCCCCCAGCACCTTTAATCTGCCATGCCCTTCAGTCTGAGGGAAAACTACTGAGGGAAAACTACTGAGTGGCTTCCCACAATGTACTGTTTAATAATGCATGTTGATAATTACAGCTATTGCATTAGCAATATAATTACAGTTATTGCAATAATTACAGTTATTGCATTCTGGCTTCAAGACTATATGGGGGGACAGAGATGTGAAAAACAGCAGGAAAAAGAGAGGAGGAGGAGTGGCACTTCTTATTAATGAACAATGGTGTCATACTAGACACATTTATGTGAAGGAAAAGTGCTGCAGCCCAGACATTGAACTGCTGGCTGTTAGTATGAGACCTTATTATATGCCACGAGAAATGAAGTGCGCTTTAATTGTTATTGTCTACGTCCCTCCGTCAGCTGACGCAGCGGTGGCCTGTGATGTCATCAGCTCCACTGCGGCCACATTACTGGAGAAGCACCCGGATGCATTCATGGCCATCACAGGTGATTTTAACCATGTCTCAGTAGGAAAAACACTACCAAAGTTTCACCAGTTTTTTGACTGTCCCACCAGAGAGAACAAAACACTGGATTTACTGTATGCCAATGTCAGTGATGCATATAGTGCCACAGCTCTACCCCCCATTGGTAAATCAGATCACTGCATGGTCATATTAACACCCAAGTATGTCCCCCTTGTGCAAAGGCAGCCTGCTTATACATGGACTGTGAGGAGGTGGACACAGGAGGCTGCTGATGCACTGCAGGACTGCTTCGAGACGACAGACTGGAGCGTACTCTGTGAACCACATGAGGTGGACATAGACAATATGACCGACTGCATCACAGAATACATTAGATTCTGTGAAGATATGACCATGCCAGCTCAGACTGTACACTGCTTCTCCAACAACAGACCATGGGTCACCAGTGACCTGAAAGCACTTCTGAACAAAAAGAAGAGAGCTTTTAGGGCTGGAGACAAGGAGAAGCTAAGGGGAGTGCAGCATGAGCTGAGAGAGATGCTGAGGGGGTGCAAGGACAATTATAGGAGGAAGTTGGAAGATAAACTCAGGCAAAACAACACTAAAGATGTGTGGGAGGGAATGAAACAAATAACTGGGTGCAAGGGGAGAGTTGGGCAGCCATCTGGGAGCCAGGAGAGAGCTGAGGAACTGAATCTGTTTTTTAATAGGTTCAACTCACAGTCTGTCACCTGAGCAACACAACCAGACCCCCACGCACCCCTCCCCACCCATGCTCCCGTGCAGAACCCCTCTCCATCTCCCCCCTCCTCCTCCTCAGGGGGCACCAGGACCCTCCCTCACTTCACGGTGACTACAGATCAGGTGGAGAAACAGCTGGAAAGACTCCGTCAGCGGAAGGCTTTGGGCCCTGATGGCATCTCCGCAAGGACCCTGAGGACCTGTGCCAACCAACTAGCTCCGGTACTGAAACACCTGTACAACCTGAGCCTGAGTCTGGACAGAGTACCGGTGCTGTGGAAGACATCCTGCCTGGTTCCTGTCCCCAAGAAGTCATCTCCATCAGATTTGAATGACTACCGACCAGTTGACCTCACATCTCATGTGATGAAGGTCCTGGAGAGACTGGTCTTAGCCACCTGAGGCCGCAGGTGAAGATGTGGCTGGATCCTCTGCAGTTTGCATATCAGCCCCATTTAGGAGTTGAAGATGCTGCCATCTACCTGCTGCAACAAGCCCATCTGCACCTGGATTCTGGAGGAGATACTGTGAGAATCACTTTTTTTTAATTTCTCCAGTGCCTTTAACACCATCCAGCCACTGCTGTTGGGTGAGAAGCTGCGGGTGATGGGGGTTGACAGCTCTGTGATCTCCTGGATTACTGGCTACCTGACAGGCAGACCACAGTTTGTCCGGCTGGGAAGTGTCTTGTCTGGAGTGGTGGCTAGTGATACGGGAGCTCCACAGGGGACTGTACTCTCTCCTTTTCTTTTTACCTTATACACCACTGACTTTCAGTTCAACACTGAGTCATGCCACCTGCAAAAATTCTCTGATGACTCAGCTGTTGTGGGGTGTATAAGAGGAAGAAAGGAGGGGGAGTACAGGGCACTGGTAGACAGATTTGTGGAGTGGACGGAGCAGAATCACCTGAGGTTGAATGTCAGCAAGACCAGAGAGATGGTGATTAACTTCAGGAAGAGGAAGGCTCCTTCTCAGCCACTGCAGATTAGAGGGGAGGATGTGGGAGTGGTTGAGGACTACAAATATCTGGGTGTCAGGATCAGTAGCAGGTTGGTCTGGAGATCCAACACCAATGCTGCGCACAAGAAGGGGATGAACAGACTCTACTTCCTGAGAAAGCTGAGCTCCTTCAACGTGTGCAGCAGGATGCTGGAGCTTTTCTACCAGACCGTTGTAGCCAGCGCCATCTTCTTTGCTGCTGTCTGTTGGGGTAGCAGTATCAGGGCCAGAGATACCAACAGACTTGACAAGATTATCAAGAGGGCTGGCTCTGTAATTGGTCTCAGACCGGAGACCTTTGAGACAGTGATGGAGAGGAGAACACTAAATAAAGTGCGATCCATCATGGACAATCCTGATCACCCCCTCCACCACACACTAGAAACCACAGCGAAGCACTCTCTCCAGTAGACTACTACAGCTTTGTTGTCAAACGGCCAGGTACAGGAAATCTTTCCTGCCACATGCAATTTCACTGTACAATAACTCACTATGATGTTGTATTCTGGCATAGCTATGCTGCCACACTAACACAGACTAACTGGTACATCAGACTAACTGGTACATCACATTTTCACTCTGCTCCTGATAGTCCTTCTTTGTGCAGTGGGATGATTCATGTGTTTATACGGGTCATCATATATTAAGTTATGATGTATATAGGTTTTATAGTCATGCTAGTTTTTACTTTCCACAGGTAATCCCTTTGTCTGTCATGTGTGTGTTTCTGTTGTTTGGTTGTCAACTGTCATGCTGCTGTTACACTGTAATTTCCCAGTTTGGGATCAATAAAGTACATCTATCTATCTATCTATCTATCTATCTATCTATCTATCTATCTATCTATTTTTACTATAATCTAAAATGTAAAAATGGCAATTAAAGGTAAAGAAGAATATGACAAAAGAAAACTTAAGCTACGATGCGATGAATATACACCATTAATATTACTGTCATACATTACCATTGTAGCACACCGATCTCAGTGACCGATTACAGCGATCATCATAAAGATAGTGAAAGTAGATCGCCACACAGTTCCCAAGACCTGATGGCATTTCATCAGGCTGTCCTGACTTCCATGGAATTACATCATTAACTAATTCTTCTCCTGGAAGTGACCAGTGAAACACTCTGTTGTCTTTTCCAAAGATGCTGTTCAGCCCAATCCAGGCTTCATTTTCATCATTTGTAGAATTATGGAGTGTTTTCATGTGTGCCATGTTAGGCACTGTGGCCAGATCTCTGAACCTTTCTCTACAGTAGCTCTGGGCTTCATCCCAGGTTTTTGACTCCCCAATAAAGTGGTACTGAAGCTGTTCACACATGAACAAGGAACGTGGTCCTAAAACACAAAAAGATAAGAGTTAGAATTGTGTTGATAACACAACAAAAATGTTAATGTGATCAGATTAAAGTGCAGTGAATAAAAGAAGCAGTTCGGTGAACATTTGGCAAGGGACGTGCACAGACATTCTATCACCTGAAACAAGGACACCCTCCCACTGTCTGCATACCAAATAAGCAGTTATAAAGTTGTGCTTCATGGAGCATAGGAAATATATGCCTTTAAGTATCAGCACATTGTGAATTTATGCTGAAGAAGTGAAGAGAAATTGAGCTCTTGCACAATCTAGAGTGACATACATGAGCCCCTTTTCCACTAGTACCCACTTAGCCCTAGTCACCTAGCCTCAACTCTACTTGACTCAGCTCCACAGTGTGGTTTGTTTTCCATTACAGCTGAGCACTGCCTGAGGTGGGTGGGATTTTTTTACAGCAAGGCAGCCCAACACTCCCGTGACGTAAATATATGTGCAACACAAGCAAAACAAAAGATGGAGTATTACAAGGCGATGGTATACATACTGCTCAGTCTCTGGCTTTTTGTCACAGTAAAAGCAAAAAAAGGAGAGCCAGAGAAGGCTACGTGTGGCAAGATGAAACACAGAGGAAAGGTACAAGAGAGTTTTGCATGCCATAGAGGACTATGTGTCATGGTTTGAGCGCTGATTCTGTCCATGCTCGGGCTGTCCCATATTTTCCCCATTCTGTTGTCATATGGCCTTCCAGGGCTTTTATTGTGAAAGCGTCATGGCGGGACTTCCGGCTGTCAGAGCTGAGCTGCGCCGTGACAGCTGAATCACATTCCATTAATTACATTCTCTTATCCTGATTAATCTAGTGCCTTATTTAAGGGAGCAGCTGAGGTTACTCCGGGCTGCGAACTCGCATAACATTGGTTCCATACAACATTCGGCTGGAGTCCCTAACCCCGGCTCCAGTCACCCCTTTGATTCATCATGTCTCAGTAAGTGTTTACCTCAGAGTCTGTATCCTGTGTTTATAGTCTTAGTCATAGTCATAGTTTGTGTTTTTGCCCCACGTAGCAGTTCTTTGGTCTTTTGGAGTTCTTGTTAATAAATATGCAAACTCATCGGCTGCCTGTAGTGTCTCATTAAGGGCCCGCGAGGGCCATCCATGACACTATGAAGCCAAAAATGTGAGGATGCAAACTAGAAGACGGATGAGGATAAGCTAATGATTGCTGATGCTTGCTACAGTCATTTTAATCCTGTGGACTATGTTGTGATGGTGGCAGGTTATCACTATTAAAGGTATTAAAATATGGATGCTGTGTGTGAGTTTCAGATGGCTGGTTTGTGGCAAAATAATTGCTACAAACCGTTGCTCTGGACATTCAACCACGCCTCGCAGGGGTGGGATCTCATTGTTCCTAACTTCACAAGCACGCAGTGGTTGCAGAACTTCAGGATGTCTGAAGAAATTTTTAACTTCCTGTGCAACAAATTGCATCCAGCCAAGGAGCGACAACTAACTAACTAACTAACCTGCACTTATATAGCGCTTTTCTAGTCACAAAGACCACTCAAAGCGCTTTCATTAATACTAACCCTCTATTCTAAGGGCCTATAGGAAACAGATATCTAGGGACAATTTAGAACAGCCAATTAACCTAACATGCATGTTTTTGGCATGTGGGAGGAAACCGGAGAAATCCCGGAGTAAACCCACGCAACACGGGGAGAACATGCAAACTCCACACAGATCACTGTTGGTCGGGGGCTGGGATCGAACCCACGATCCCACGATCCCCACAATCCCCCGGCCAAGGGTAAACTGTGCTGCCGCAGTGCTAACCACTGCGCCACCGTGCAGCCAAGACACAACATTCCGCCAATGTGTGCCCCTAAAGAAGAGAGTGGCTATTGCACTGTGGAAGCTTGTTATGGGCTTAGAGTACAGGAGTATTGGCCATCTAAATAATGAAATAAGAAAACTTATGAAGAGGCGAGACTATGCACTGAAAACATCTCTAACCTCCAAACTACAAAATGATCACCTTGTGTACAAAAGTTTAAGAAATAAAGTGGTACATGAGCTGCGAAAATCAAAAATATCTTATTACAATAAACTGATAGATCATGCAAAGGGTAACAACAGTTCCCTATGGAGGCATTTAAATAACTTAACTAATAAAAAAAACGATCAGAAGGGGGTAAAGGAACTTAGAATCAATGGCAAGACCGTCAGTGACAAGGCTACTTTGGCAAATGAATTTAATTCACACTTTGTGGGCTCTGTGGAAGACTTAACAAAAAATTTTGTGCTGCCAAATGTGCTCAACAACACAAATTCCATACTTCCAACAGATACTTTTCACATCGATGAGGTAAATGAGAAGTTAATTGCTGGTATTGTTAAAACACTGTCAAACTCAAAAACTAATGATATCTACAATATGAGCACCTCCTTTCTCAAAATGCACAGCAAAATATTAATCAAACCACTGACTCATCTCATTAATCTCTCCATTAGGTCTAGTACATTTCCATCTGGCTGGAAAAAAGCTGTCGTCATACCAGTTCATAAATCAGGCAGTAAAGACGATATATGCAATTACCGCCCAATCTCTATTTTACCAGTCCTATCTAAGGTTCTTGAAAAAGTTGTAGCTACACAGCTGATAGACTACTTACAAGACAGTCAACTTCTTCATCCACATCAATTTGGTTTTAGACCAGGATACTCAACAGAAACAGCAAATTGTTGCCTTATTGAAAACGTCAAACAGTCCTTGGACAGGGGTAATGTGGTAGGAGCTGTTTTTCTAGATCTCAAAAAGGCTTTCGATACTGTAAACCACAGTTTGCTTTTATCCAAAATGGTATCTTTTAACTTCTCCCCAAATACATTAGAATGGTTTGCATCTTATCTCCAGAATAGAGAACAGTGTGTAAAAGTTCACCAGGATAAATCCTCATTTTTAAACAACCGCATGGGTATCCCACAAGGGTCCATTCCTGGTCCTTTACTTTTCAGCATTTTTATTAATGACTTGCCGTTACACTGCTCAGCTGCAACATGCCAACTTTATGCAGATGATGCAGTTATTTACACAGCTGCAAAGACTCCAGCACAGGCTGCAGATGTACTGTCTACAAGTATGGTTGATGTCCAAGAGTGGCTCCTCAAGAACCATCTATTGCTGAACCTTCAGAAAACAGTCTCAATGTGCTTTTCAATCAAAAAATGTAACCTGCAACATTTTAAAGTTAATATACATGATCATGACATCAGTTTAGCTACAGAATTCAAATACCTTGGCATTGTACTAGATCCTCAACTCAAATTTAATCTTCATATAAAGAAAATTTCAAAAACAGTAAAAAAAAATCTGAACTGCTTTAAATTAATTAGATATTACATACCTTACGAAGCAGCTGCACTGTATATGCATTCTATGGTTTTTTCTCATATATCATACTGTTTGACAGTCTGGGCTCAAGCAGCCCCTTCCACAATAAGACATATAGGTTCATTATATAATCAAACCCTAAAAATCTTGGACAAAAAGCCCATTAGGTGGCATCACTGTAATGTTTTAAAAAAATACAACCTATTGAGTTTTGAGAGCTTCATTGACCTCTGTCTTCTGAAATTAACGTTCAAATGTTTCCATAAATCAGCACCCGAGCCACTTGCTGGTTTCGTCCAAAGACAGGACAGCAGCAGAGCCACCAGGAGTTCTGTTAACAATAACTGTAAAATATTCCACCGCAGAACCACATTTGGACAAACAGCTTTCTCTATAAAGGGCAGTCACATCTGGAACACAATGCCAAATGAAATTAAAATAATAACGGACTTTAAAACATTCACTAAAAATGTTAAAAACTGGCTGAAAAATAAACAAGAATGTACTCATGTATGAATTAATTGTCTGCAAAGTGAGAGTGAATGAAGGGAAGGAATAAATGTGTTTGTTTATAGTGAGTGACGGAGGGAGGAAGGCCTGAAATAGGCAAATGTGAGTTATGTTATATGTGTTAAATGTGAGTCAGGCTGTTATATTTGTGTATTTATAATATTTATAATATTTATGTTAAATGTGAGTCAGGCTGTTATATTTGTGTATTTATAATATTTATAATATTTATAATTGTGTATTTATAATTTTTCTGCATTGATGTATGTGGTTATTGTGTATATTTTTTATCTTGATTCTTTTTTCTAAAGCCCATCCAGGGACAAGAGTTGCAAATTAGCTAATAGCTATACACTCTATGTGCAACACATCAGATTGATTGTCTTTGATTAATTGTCTATGTTTATTGCACTGTCCCTGTCAAATAAACTAATCTACTACTACTATCTTTTTGGAGTAAGCATGACAACTGTGTGCAGGACTTTTGTGCTGCAGCAGAGTCATTATTGGTGCCAGAACAAATCTTTTTTCCTGATGAAGGAAGGTTTAGAGAAATAGCTGTCTACATTCAGAACAGGTGGAAGCTCCCATACTGTGTGGGTGCAATTGATGGCTCCCACATACCCATCATTGCACCACAACAATATCACACTGACTATTTCAATCACAAAGGCTGGCACTCCAGAATCCTTCAAGGTGTTGTTGATGGGAGGAAACTAATGGGAGCTCCCATTTGGCAGCTCAAATGGGAGCCAACCATCAGCTCCCTCATCAAAAAGGCCCAGCAGAGGATGTTCTTTCTGCGGCAGCTGAGGAAGCTCAAGCTACCCACCAAGATGTTAGTGCAGTTCTACACGGCCATCATCGAGTCCATCCTCACCTCCTCCATAACCGTGTGGTACGCAGGAGCCACTGCCAGGGACAGACTAAGGCTGCAGCGCGTCATGCGCACTGCTGAGAAGGTGATCGGCTGCAAGCTCCCATCTCTCCAGGACCTGTACATCTCCAGGACCCGGAGGCGTGCAGGCCGGATCATAGCCGATCCTTCACACCCTGGTCACGTACTGTTTGCCCCCCTCCCCTCAGGTAGAAGACTTCGGTCCATTCAGACTAAAACCTCCCGGCACATGAACAGCTTTTTCCCCTCTGCCATCAGACTGCTGAACATTAAGTGACTTATTGATTCTCGTGCACTATATACAGCAGCTCATGTCGTTCATCACTGTTTTTCTGTTGCATTATCGACTGAACTGTGGTACCCCATATTATCTGCTACTTGCTAATTTATTTAAATCTGCCTTGACTAGTATTACTCATTATTATTATTATTATTACTTATTATTCTACACTTATTGCATGTTTTTAGTCTTTTAGTTTTTTAGTTTATCTCTTTATCTCATCATGTTTTTAATGTTGCAGCATGGCACCGAGACAAATTCCTAGTTTGTGTACTACATGAACAATGGCAATAAATCTGATTCTGATTCTGATTCTGATGGAAAGAGGCTGTTCTGGAATGTGTTTGCTGGACTGACAGGGAGCTTGCAGGATGCTAGGGTTCTGAGACTGTCCACACTGTGGGAGTTATCCAGCCGGGGAAACCTCTTCCCAGCTCACACCAGGAGCATTGGTGTGGTAAGTGTGGACTATTACATCTTCAGAGACTCAGCATATCCTTTGCAAAACTGGCTCTTGAA
Organism: Pholidichthys leucotaenia; assembly: GCA_020510985.1. Lineage (NCBI taxonomy): Eukaryota > Metazoa > Chordata > Actinopteri > Cichliformes > Pholidichthyidae > Pholidichthys > Pholidichthys leucotaenia. Next base: position 72,832,744 of record CM035838.1, read on the forward strand.
ACCATTCCATGACACTGGGCGAGTGACAGAAGAACAGCACATGCTCAACCAAAAAAATCAATCAAGCATGGGTGGATGTGGAGAATGCTTTCGGCAGGCTGAAGGGAAGGTGGCGCTGCCTTCTGAAAAGGAATGACTGTGATATCCACCTGGTGAAAGCTATGGTGCTGACTTGCTGTGCTCTGCATAATCTGTGTGAAAATCATGGAGAGACTTTTGACACTTCATGGGATGATCCAGCAGCTGCAGCACTTGAACTGGTGGTGGCAGCAGCACAGGATGTAGAGGAGGGCAGAGATGTACGAGATGCCCTGATGCAGTAACTTGTGTAGCAATACTGACTAAACAATGTGATTGCCTTCCCACTCATGTGCCTACACATGTACACCTTTTGTATTTTGACAATAAAATTTTCTACCCTTTTCAGATATGTCTCCTCTGTGGGGCACCCCCACAACAGACTGGGACAAGCAGCGTGCTCAACTAGAGCAATTAACATAACAGTGAAATGTGTGTATTAGTGTCAACAGGCAGCCTCGCTTCGTCTGGCTCTTTCCTGCTCAGTACTGTGATGTTAATGTGCCATTCATGCATTGTGTTCAAGCTTCCTGCTCTTACTGTGATGCAAATGTCCCATGCCTTTCATGTATTGTCTGTAACTGGGTATATAAGCTGACTGAAATTCATGTTCACCCTCTCTCTGACTACTGCTGCTGACACACGCATTCTGTGTCTCCTCACGAGAGCCTGAGGACCCGCTCCAGCCCGCCTGCACAGGGCTGGAGTGAGTTCAATGATGGCAGATGAATGATAATAAACTTCCTTTTAAACTCTCAGTTCGCTGCTTTATTATTCTTCGGCCGCACCTCTTTTGTTTATAAGCGATAATTGTGAAGGTTACAAAGAGTGACAAATTAAATGCTAAAAGACATGGGAAGCTTCCTATGAATAATCCAGCAGTTACACAAATCACTTTTGGTTTGATGTAAATCTGTTAACAGAATTATGAATCATGTGTTAAAACATGTTAAATCCCAGTTAACCCTAACCCATTATTATGAAATACTTAAATGCTTTGGTTATTTTTTCTTAACTGCTTAGCATCCCTGCCAATTTCCAGCGAATGTGAAACTGTCATGAATCCGGGTTTGGAGGCCAAACCCGGCTCTGACTTATTGTTATGATTTGTCTTAGTTTCCTCCTGACAGCTCTGGCACGCCCCCTCCTCCTGTCAAGCTCCGTCAGCTGCACTGCCACGGGTACTCACACGCATACACACACCCACATGCACACACACATGCGCATGCTCCATTCACTCTCATTCACACACGCTCTCACACACCGGATGCCAATCACTTCTGCCCACGTATTCTCACATAGGAACTCTCTTTCCTCGTTAGCTTCAGGAGTATTTGTTGGCCGCTCCAGAGGAAAGAGATTGTCGGCTCAGCTGTGATCAATTCTGATTGGAAAGCTCGTTTTTGGCTAATCTGAGGGATTTATGGTTAGATCTCCGAAGAAAGACCAGAGAAATTTGTCAGGCGATTTGGCAAAGAAGTTAGGTGACGTGACTGGAGTTTGCAAGCATGGAAGCATTAGGAGGAGAAACGTTGTAAAAGAAGGTGTGGCGGGTCGGCACAACAGTGTTGTGAATGGGCCAGAGTGGGGAGATTCTGATTTGTGGGATAGTGAAGACAGTATGGATACTGGGCAGGGAAGCAGGAAAGGGCAAGAAAAAAGAGAGAACAACTTTCCTGGAAGTAATGCTAAGAAAGCCAGGAGTAGTGGAAGTAGTGGTGGCGCTGAGGGAGGAGTGCAGGAAGGAGCTGAACTCAAAATTATTGTAAGGTTTGAGGAAAAAAAGGGAATATCCACAATGAGCCTAGTTAAATTGACAACAATACTGAAAAACCAAGTTGGGGAAATACTCATGGCAAAGGTGCTGAGGGATGGAAACCTACTGATTGTGTGTAGGAGTGAGGAGCAAAGGGAAAGAGCTGACAAAATGAGGGAGATTGGGCGGTTCAAAGTGAAAAATACAAGCTTTATTACCTCCACCAAGGAGGTTATGTTTTCATCGGCATTGGTTTGTCTCTCTGTCTGTCTGTCTGTCTGTCTGTCTGTCTGTTTGTTTGTTAGCAAGATAACTCAAAAAGTTATGGACGGATTTTCATGAAATTTTCACAGATTGTCAGAAATGGGGTATCCTACAGATGATTAGATTTTGGTGGTGATCTGGATCACCGTCCAGAAGAAAACCGCCATTACGGAAAATGCCATTTTCATCAATAACTACTGAACCACTAATCCTATCATTGTGAATCCAATTGCTAGTCATATGTTTTCATGGTCAAGGAATCTGAAAACGTACACACAAACACTGTATGGGGGGAACTGTGACGCTAAACCGCTATTACGGAAAATGCCATTTTCGTCAATAACTACTGAACCACTAATCCTATCATTGTGAATCCAATTGCTAGTCATATGTTTTCATGGTCAAGGAATCTGAAAACGTACACACAAACACTGTATGGGGAGAACTATGGCGCTTGGCGGAGGTCTGCGCTCTCCAAGTGCTTTTCTAGTTGATAATGGGTCTAAGTGGAACAAGGGTGTAATTTGGGGGGTGTCAATAGGAGTCTCAGTGGAAGAAATCAAAGCCAATTTAAAAGGGGGGATTGTAAAAGCAGCTCGTAGGCTACAGGCTGCTTGGGAAGGACAGAGGAGAGACACTGAGGGTGTGGTGAGGGAGTTTGAAGGGGATGTGCTCCCCAAAAATGTAACCCTAGGTTATTTGTGTTATGGAGTAAGGGAATTTGTTCCTAATCCAGTCCGGTGTTATAATTGCCAAAGATTTGGACACACAGCTAAAACATGTAGATGGAGAAGAAGGTGTGCAAGATGTGGGGGCGACCACCAGTATTGAGAGTGTAACCAAGAAACGCCAAAATGTTGTAACTGTGGCGGTAGCCATAGTGTGGCCTATGGAGGCTGTGAAAGGATGATGAAAGAAAAGGAAATTCAGCAAGTCAGAGTGCAGAATAAAATCTCCTATGCCGAAGCAGTGAAAAGGATGAACGAGAGAGGAGGGAATGGGCAAAGGACTGGGGGGAGGCTGTTTATAAGGGAAAGAGAACTGGGACGGAATGGGGAAATCCAGGTTGATCTGAAGAAACTGGTTATTTTTATAGCAGGAGCTGTGAATGCCACAATGGAAGTCAAGTCTAAAACTGAGAGAATTCGAGACTTCCGGTTATGGCGGCCACGTAAGAAGGACACGTATCACTCTGCTCTGCTCCTAGAGAAAAAAATCGGCAAATAACTCTCTCATTTGGGACAGAACCTATCCCAGCGTTTGGGCGAGGATATGTCGGTGAAGCCTAAGGCTGGAAAATCAGGAAGAGGAAAAAGCGAACCGCCGAAACAGTCCAAATTAACGGACTTTCACGTCCGTGACGCAGCAGATAAAGCTTCAGATATGGCAGAGGAAGCTAGCAGCGGTGCGGTGACTGCGGGCAACGGCACAGGTGCAGTGCTAGCTGCCATTAGTTCAATGAGAGCAGACTTTTCCGCTAAATTTGATGGGATTATGGCAGCATTGGAAGGAATGAGAAAAGATTTGGGTGACTGTGTAGAACGAATGGCACAGGTGGAGCTTCGTGTTTCCAGTGCTGAGGATGACGTCACAGGCCTTCAATTAAAGGTGCGCACTTTGGAAAAAAAAAAATAAATGTCTGGAAGATAATGTCCTGGACTTGGAGTCCCGGTCGAGATGGAACAACTTGAGGCTGGTGGGTCTACCGGAGGGAACCGAGGGTCGGGACCCATGTTCCTTTTTGGAAAAGTGGATTCCGGAGGCGCTGGGCAGCGCGGAGCTGCAATCATCAGTCGTTCTAGAAAGCGCACACCGAATTGGCCCACCGAGAGATAAGGGACCACCGAGGACGCTTATTATGAAGTTCCTCAGCAACAGAGACAGGATGAAGATCTCCAACGCTGCGCGAGCCAAAGGAGAGATTAAACACCAGGACCAGCAGGTGCGGTTCTACCCAGATTTGGCCACAGGAATCCAACAATTGAGGAAGCAGTTTGACCCCGTATGTAAAGAGCTGCGTAACCTTGGGATTCGTCATGGTGTAATTCACCCTGCGAGACTGTTGACCACGTATGGGGGCAGAACACACATCTTCAAGACCCCAGAGGAGGCGCAGGAGTTCATCAAGAAGATCCAAGAAGAGACTGGTGGGAGCTAAGCATGAACAAAATATAAGGTAAAATATTTAAGCATTTGCAGAGATATCTGACTGATTTGAAGCAAATAGCAAGTTTACAAAATATAGATTGTATTATATATATAAAAAAAAACTCTATGATGTACAAAGTTACTAAAAATTTTGGAGTTAAGTTGGAAAACTCCTCCCATACCCGGGTTTTTGCTTCAGCAACCACCCGAACTGCACTATGCTTGGCCTGCCGGTACACCTCAGCTGCTTCGGGAGTCCCACAAGCCAACCAAGCTTGATAGGACTCCTTCAGCTTAATGGCCCCCCTCACCACTGGTGTCCACCACTTGGTTCGGGGGTTGCCACCACGAGATGCACCAACCACCTTGCGGCCGCAGCTCTGGGCCGCCGCTTCAACAACAGAGGTGGAGAACATGGCCCATTCAGACTCCATGTCTCCAGACTCCCTCGGAATGTGGTTTAAGTTCTTCCGGAGGTGGGAGTTGAAGACCTCCCGGACAGGGGCCTCAGCCAGACGCTCCCAGCACACCCTCACTATACGTTTGGGTCTACCAGGTCTGAATGGCTTCCTCCCCTGCCATTGGATCCAACTCACCACCAGGTGGTGATCAGTTGACAGCTCTGCACCTCTCTTTACTCGGGTGTCCAAGACATACGGTCGCAGGTCTGATGACACGATAACAAAATTGATCATCGACCTGCGACCTAAGGTGTCCTGGTGCCAGGTGCACATATGGACACCCTTATGCTTGAACATGGTGTTCGTTATGGACAGACTGTGGTTAGCACAGAAGTCCAATAACTGAACACCACTCGGGTTCAGATCAGGCAGGCCATTCCTCCCAATCACCCCCCTCCAGGTTTCACTGTCGTTGCCCACGTGCGCATTGAAGTCCCCCAGTAGGACAATGGAGTCTCCAAGAGGAGCGCCCTCCAGCACCCCAGTCACTGACTCCAAAAAGGGTGGGTACTCTGAAACATCATTTGGTGCATAGGCACAAATGATGGTCAGGACCCGTTTCCCAACCCGAAGGCGCAGGGAAGCAACCCTTTTGTCCACCGGGGAAAACTCCAATATAGAGGCAGCAAGGTGGGGCGATACAAGAATACCCACCCCTGCTCGTCGCCTCTCACCCGGGGCAACTCCAGAAAAGGCCAAGCTCCAGCCCCTCTCCAGGAGACTGGTTCCGGAACTGGAGCTGTGTGTTGAGGTGAGGCTGACTATATCTAGCCGGTATCTCTCAACCTCGTACACCAGCTCAGGCTCCTTCCCCACCAGAGAGGTGACATTCCACGTACCGAAAGCCAGTTTAGAAAGCTTGGGATCAGTCCGCCAAGGTCTCCGCCTTTGACCGCCACCTGATCCACATAGCACCGGACCCCCATGACCCCCATGGTTGCTGAAGCAAAAACCCGGGTATGGGAGGAGTTCGGTGAGGCCATGGAAGAAGACTTTCGGTCGGCCTCAAAGAGATTCTGGCAAACTGTCCGGCGGCTCAGGAGGGGAAAGCAGCTCCCCGTCCACACTGTGTATGGTGCAGATGGGGCACTGCTGACTTCGACTGGGGACATCGTCGGGCGGTGGAAGGAATACTTCGAGGATCTCCTCAATCCCACTGATATGCCTTCCACAGAGAAAGCAGGGTTTGGGGACGAGGGGGATGACTCGCCTATCACAGGGGCTGAGGTCGCCAAGGTGGTTAAAAATCTCCTTGGTGGCCGGGCCCCGGGGGTGGACGAGATTCGCCCCGAGTACCTCAAGGCCCTGGATGTTGTTGGGTTGTCATGGTTGACACGCCTCTGCAACATTGCGTGGAGGTCGGGGGCAGTGCCTTTGGCATGGCAAACTGGGGTGGTGGTTCCTCTCTTTAAAAAAGGGGACCGGAGGGTGTGCTCCAACTTTAGAGGGATCACACTCCTCAGCCTCCCTGGGAAGGTCTATGCCAAGGTACTGGAGAGGAGAGTCCGGCCGTTGGTCGAACCTCGGATTCAGGAGGAGCAATGTGGTTTTCGTCCTGGCCGTGGCACATCGGACCAGCTCTTTACCCTCTCGAAAATTCTCGAGGGTTCGTGGGAGTTTGCCCAACCAGTTTACATGTGTTTTGTGGACTTGGAGAAGGCATTTGACCGCGTCCCTCGTGGATTTTTGTGGGGGATGCTTCGGGAGTATGGGGTATCGGGCTTGTTGTTACGAGCTATTCGGTCTCTGTACGACCGTTGTGAGAGTTTGGTTCGTATTGCCAACACTCGGTCGGAGTCATTCCCAGTGAGAGTTGGACTCCGCCAGGGCTGCCCTTTGTCACCGATACTGTTCATAATTTTTATGGACAGGATTTCTAGGCGCGGCCAGGGAATGGAGGGTGTCATGCTTGGTGACCACAGGATCTCATCTCTGTTGTTTGCAGATGATGTTGTCCTGTTGGCTTCATCCAGCAATGACCTACAGCTCTTGCTGGGACGGTTTGCCGCTGAGTGTGAAGCGGCTGGGATGAGAATCAGCACCTCCAAGTCCGAGTCCATGGTCCTCAGCCGGAAAAAGGTGGATTGTCCTCTCCGGGTTGGGGACAGGCTCCTGCCCCAAGTGGAGGAGTTTAAGTATCTTGGGGTCTTGTTCACGAGTGAGGGGAGAATGGAGCGAGAGATCGACAGACGGATTGGAGCAGCATCTGCAATGATGCGGACGTTGTACCGGTCTGTTGTGGTGAAGAGGGAGCTTAGTTCTAAGGCAAAGCTGTCGATTTATCAGTCAATCTACGTTCCTACTCTCACGTATGGTCACGAGCTTTGGGTAATGACCGAAAGAACGAGATTGCGGATACAAGCGGCTGAAATGAGCTTTCTCCGTAGGATTGCTGGACTCACCCTCAGAGATAGGGTGAGGAGCTCAGTCATCCGGGAGAGGCTCAGAGTAGAACCACTGCTCCTCCACATTGAAAGGAGTCAGTTGAGGTGGTATGGGCATCTGATTAGGATGCCTCCTGGATGCCTCCCACTTGAGGTGTTTCAGGCACGTCCCACTGGGAGGAGGCCCCGGGGCAGACCCAGGACTCGGTGGAGAGACTATGTCTCCCAGCTGGTCTGGGAATGCCTTGGTATCCCCTCTGAAGAGCTGGAGCAGGTGGCTGGGGAGAGGGAAGTCTGGGCTTCTCTGCTTGAACTGATGCCTCCACGACCCGGACCTCTGGAAAAGCGGTAGAAGATGGATGGATGGATGGATGGATGGAAGTTGGAAAACTACAGAAGAGAGTTAATGTTATGTCATTTAAAGCAGTAGAGTTAGGGTGATTGGGAGGATGAAGAGGGAGTGGCTTTGGCTGATCCTCGTGGGTGTGGAGCGGTCGATGGCTATATCGGGAGACGGAATTTTTCTTTTGATTTTGGGGGGATCACCACAAATGTGGGAAGGGGGAATTTGTTTGTGTGTAGTTTGTAGGATGAATGTTCAACCACTCATGTTTTTGCTTCTCTGTATGAGCATGTTTACACTGCAAGGTAACCCCAAACTCCCTATTGATCATAAACCAAAGCGTTAATCTTAATTTAACTTCATGGAATTGCAGAGGTCTACAAAATTTTAAAAAAACTTAAACAAGTTATGAATAAAATAAAAGACATGGGTTCAAAAATTGTGTTTTTACAAGAAACTCATCTAATAGAGGAGGATGTAAAAAGAATTAGGAGTAGATGGCAAGGAAGTGTTTTCACCTCATCATTTTCATCCCGAGCCAGGGGAGTTATGATTCTCATACATAAATCAGTCCCATTTCAAGTGAAAAATGTAATTGGAGACAAATTTGGAAGATATTTAATCATTCAAGGATCTTTGCTATTAGAAAATATAAATCTGGTGAACTTATATGGTCCCAATATAGATGATCAAACGTTCTTTGCTAATTTATTTCTTATCTTATCATCACTTACAGGGCAACATATAATAGCAGGGGATTTTAATTGTACATTGAATCCCGGTATAGATAGATCAACAGGACTGGACTGTACGCACAATGGATGTAGGATGATCATTAATCATTTTATGAAAGAATTGAGATTGCTAGATATATGGAGAGAAATGAAACCACAAGTTAAAGCCTACTCTTGTTATTCTAATACCTACAAGACATTCTCACGTATTGATTATTTTTTGATCTCCACAGAATTAAGGTCCAAGATTCAAAACTGCTTTTATGATAACATTGTGATCTCTGATCATGCACCCTGCTGTCTAATATATGTAGATAAGAAATTGACAAAGGAACCAGGTAGATGGCAATTTCAGCATAAATGGCTTCAGGATGAGGAATTTGTTAAGTACATAGAAAAACAGATAGATGAGTTCTTTGATATCAATACTACACAAACATCAGCATGTGTAAAGTGGGAGGCTTTCAAAGCTTTTATTAGGGGACATATTATTAGTTATACAGGTTCAAAATCTAAGAAGACTCGAGAGGAGAGAGTCCAATTAGAACATAAACTAAAAATTCTTCAAGAAAAAGTGTATGCAGGAAGTGATCCAAGGTTGGAGAACGAATTACTGATTTTGAGAGCCGAATATGACAAAAAATCAGCGAATAGAGCTGCCTCGAGTCTTCTAAGATTGAAACAATCTTTTTATGAACAAGGTGAAAAATCAGGAAAATTATTGGCATGGCAGATTAAACAATTAGAATTTAAAACACCAGTTACCAGTATTATAAGTAACGGACAGGTAGTTATAGATCCTTTAGAAATTAATAGAGCCTTTAGAGATTACTATGAAAAATTATATGATACCAAAAATGAATCTGACTTAACAAAACTAAATGGGTTTTTGAACGGACTATCTATACCGTGTATTCCAAATGAAAACAGGGAGATACTGGAGTCTAAAATTAGTCAAGAAGAAGTTGGGCTAGCCATTGATAATATGAAATCAGGAAAAAGTGCAGGACCAGATGGTCTTCCAGTTGACCTTTATAAAAAATTTAAGAATAAATTAATAAAACCTTTTTTGGAAATGGTTTTAGAAGCATTTAAAAATAGTAATTTACCATCATACATGAATAATGCCTTAATTATACTGTTGCCAAAACCAGGTAAACCCTCTAATAAATGTGAAAATATGAGACCAATAAGCCTATTAAATGCCGACCTTAAGATAATCTGTAAAATCTTAGCAAGACGAATACAAGAAATTTTACCAAATATTATTAATCGAGATCAGAATGGCTTTATAAAGGGAAGACAAGGCTTCCATAATGTAAGAAGACTATTTAATATTATTTATTCTAATAAAGAAGCACCAGATACAGCTCTCCTATCATTGGACGCCGAAAAGGCCTTTGATAGAGTCGAATGGCCCTTTCTTTTTGAAGTCTTACAAAGGTTTGGACTTGGAAATAATTTTATAAAATGAGTTCAGATAATATACAATAATGCTACAGCAGAAATCCTAACAAATAGCAATATTTCAAAATCAATAAAAATCAATAGAGGATGTCGACAAGGCTGTCCACTTTCACCTTTACTGTTTACTATGGCAATTGAACCTTTAGCGATGGCGGTACGTTTACATTCACAAATATATGGAATTAAAGTTGGACCAACAGAACATAAAATCTCCCTGTATGCCGATGACATAATTTTGTTTATGTCGAATCTTAAAAAATCAATTCCGATATGGTGCATATTTAAGGCACATATATGGCATGCTTGTATGGTACGCTATCTCCCCCCACATGCTTCCAGTAGGCATGTCGGTGCAGACCCTGCAGATCAAACGTCCATAAGAACAATGCCCCAGCAGGGACCTCGGCTAGGAGGTGGGTGCTGGAGGAAGACGGAGGTGGAAGACAATGTCTCAGCAGGAGCCCCGAGGTGGAGAGGAGAACAGAAGCACCAGCAAGTCTCGGGGACTGTGGTTCATGTATTTACCAAACTTAGGTGGGGTGAAGGTGTGAGATACGTGATGTGGGGGTTTTGTATCTCTGGGATATAAAAGCTGTGAGGAAAGTGGGATTTGTCTCTTTTTCTGCTGAGAACTTTGATGTTAGAAGATGTGACCTTCAATAAAGGTTTCCTGAGAAAATACACTCAGACTCGTTTGTAAGGCATCTTCTACACCGACCTTGTTGAATTTAATAAAGAATTTTGGGGAAATATCAGGATATAAAATAAATAAAACTAAATCTTCAATATTAATGCTAAATGAGACCCAGAGAAATCACCCAGCTCCTGAGGTAAATCAATTCAGTGTTGTAAATCAGTTTAAATATTTAGGAATCCAAATTGTGCCTAAGCTAGAATCAGTCGCCAGTGTCAACTATGAAGCCTTAATGACAGACATTAATGAGTTACTTCAGAGATGGATGTCACTACCAATGTCGATGATCGGGAGAATCAATATACTTAAAAGTAATATCTTACCTAAAATACTTTATTTATTTCAATACATTCCCTTACCACCACCTTTAGATTTATTCTCAAGAATTAAAAAAAAGTTAGTGGAATTTATATGGAACAACAGGAGGGCTAGATTACGTCTGTCCTTATTATATTTACCATTTGATCGTGGAGGTCTGAAATGTCCAAACTTTATGTTGTATTATTGGTCGGCACAACTGAGGTCTATGACATATTATTTTTCATCAAACGATCTCCCTCACTGGACTGAAATGGAATCATACAATTTACCTTTACCTCTTCCCATATTCATATACTCAGATTCGGCAAAAAATTACAAAAACAAGTTAAAAATCCATTTGTAAAGCATATGATCAAAATATGGTGTGAAACTAAAAACTATTTAAAAGAACCACACTTATTGTCACAATTTAGCCCAATATGGGGTAATCAATATTTTAAACCAGGGAGAGTGGATGCTGTATTTAAAGTATGGAATTTAAAAGGGATTCAAAAGATTCAAGATTTATATCTGTCATGTGCAGATAACATAATGTCTTTTGAAGAGCTGAGGATCAAATTTAATCTTAATAGAACACATTTTTTTAAAATATCTTCAACTTAGGAACTTTATTCGATCAAATCAAAATAAAGCTCTCACTCGACCTATTTATTCATCCTTGGAAAAAATGTTGATGAAAGATAGTAAAAGAAAGGGTATTATTTCAGCGTTTTATAACTCATTGACACTATCCTCAAGTGAAAACTCACAGAAAAGATTAAACTACTGGAAAGAAGATCTGCAAACTGAAATTTCAGAGGAACAATGGGAATTGGCTTGTACAGAAGCTCAAACCAAATCAATAAATGTACGTCTTAAATTGATACATTTTAAATGGTTAATGCGGATGTATGTTACACCGGTGGAGTTAAATAGATATAACAAAAACATACCAGATACGTGCACAAAATGCATGGAAAGTAAAGGAACCTTATTTCATTGTGAATGGGAATGTAGAATAATTAGAATGTTTTGGGAAGAGGTGAGGGTAACAATTGAAAAAATAATTTCAAAACAAATCATATTGAATCCTAAACTGTTTTTGCTGGGTCTGTACCCAGAAAAGCATATCTTTAATAAAAGTGAAAGAACATTCATAGACCTCAGTTTGCTTAATGCCAAAAAATGTATTGCACTACTGTGGAAAAAGACTCATAGACCAGATGTGACTCAGTGGTTAAGACAGATGTTAACAAACCTTCCACTAGAAAGAATAACATACATAGTAAAATCAAAGGAAATTGTGTTTGAGAATATATGGAGACCTTTTATTGATTATGTAAAGAATTTAAACATAACTTTTGAAGAAGAAGGTAAATGATGTGTGTGGACCTTGTAAATTCCAAACTGGTGAATATAATATGTATATTTATGTAATGGATTGCCTAGACTAAACAGAGGAGCATTGTTGAAGACTTGATTTTGTTGGTAGTTGTTGGTGTTTTTAGTGCATTTTTTTTGTAGTACTTTAGTGTTAGTGTTTGATTGTTTGTGCCATGTTTGTTAAAAAAAAGGTTCAATAAAGATATTGTGGAAAAAAAAAACTGAGAGAATTCAAATAATAGTGAAAGCAGCAGCTAATCATCTTGGTTTCAGTGGATTAACTTGGGAGGAGGTGAGGACTGGGTTTAGTAGTCAGACGAGTCAGGACCAAGCATGGATTGGATAGGAATTACACTAATGGTCATTTTGGTTCAATGGAATGCGAGAAGCTTGCTGGCTAATGGACAGGAATTCAAAAGGTATATTGAGGAGCTTTCAGACAAACCAGATGTTATCTGTGTCCAGGAGACACGGTTGAAACCAAACCTGGATTTTAAAATAGTGGGATATGTCTCTATTTGGAATGATAGAAGGGAGGGAATGGGAGGTGGTGTGGCCCACATATTTGAGATGCTTAAGCTGCATATGTATATTACTTTTGAGATGCTTAGGCTGCATATGTATATCACTGTTACCTCACGTCTTAGAAGGAACAATAAGTCTGGACCTCCTGGGGATGACAGGAGGATGTGAAATGTGTCTTTAGAAATGGCTCTGAGAAGACTTCCTGACCACCAGGGTTTAGGTGGAGAAGAGAGGACCTGGGGGGGTGATGTATTGTCTCTGGGGAGTGACTGACAATGTGATTCTGTACTCTGATGTCCCGGGTATAAAAAGGGGAGATGTGGGAAGTTGGTTCTCTTTCTGTTTGAAAAGATGTTGGAGACACATGATTGTTAATAAACCTGAATTGAGAAATAAATTCAGCATCTTCATTTCATGCTCTCCACACTGGTGACCTTAAGACGTATAATGGGCAGAGACGATTCCCCCGAACCAGACTCGCCAGGGACCAGCCGGGCAAGCACAGTCTCAGTCAAGCTACCAGAATTCTGGCAGGACAACCCGGACTCATGGTTCCTCCTGGTTGAAGCCCAGTTCGCTCTCGGGGGAATAACAGCAGATGACACAAAGTTCTACCACGTCATCGCCAAACTTGACAGCCGCACAGCTCGACATGTGCGGAGCCTGGTGCAGCGCCCACCCGCTGGCGACAAATACGGCGGGTTGAAAGCTGCCCTCATCCAGCGTTTCACTCCCTCAGCCCAGGAGAGAGCCAAGAGACTCCTGGCCCTGCACGACTTGGGAGAAAGCACGCCTGTTGACCTGATGGAAGACATGCTGAAGCTGAGAGGCTCAGACAACGATGATTTCCTCTTCACTCACATCTTCCTGAGAACTCTACCATCACAGACGAGGGCGACCTTGGCGGGCTCCCAGTTTGTGACCCAGCGGGACTTCCGCGCGCTAGTCCAGGAGGCACAGCGGATCCTCAACGCCAGTGGACGGCACATGGCCACCGCAGCAGCGGCAGATCTCAGCACGACGACCGGGAACGGCAAAGGGCCAGAGGCGACGGAGGCAGATACACCAACAACGGCGGCGGCGAAGACCCGACACCGCGGAGGAGACGACCTCTTTTTTTACCATCGTCGCTTTGCAGAGAGGGCACGCAAGTGTATACCGCCGTGTCAGTTCCAGAGCTTGGGAAACTCCAGGACCGGGAGTCGGTAGCAGCTGCGGCCCTCGGTGAACAGAACAAGCTGCTCTACCTGACAGATGCGTGTTCTGGAAGGCAGTTCCTCATGGACACAGGCTCCCAAGTAAGTTTCATCATGCCAACCTACGCTGACCAGTTGGCGGGCCCCGGGAGTCGCGGAGCATCAGCGGCGAATGGCTCGAGCATTAAGACCTTCGGTGAAAGGACCCTACTACTGTCCCTGCACGGCCGCACATATGAGTGGACTTTTATTATAGCGGCGGTGAGTTTCAACATGTTAGGTGCTGATTTTCTGTGCTCATATGGGTTGTTGGTTGATCTCCCCAATAGACGCTTGGTTATTACACTCTTGTTTTACTCTATCCCTTGTGCAGCTCGAGTGTCCCCGCCCACAGCACAAGCCAACGTCGCCACAGCAGGCAGTAAGTTTCACACACTCCTCACTCAGTTTCCAGCACTAACGGTTCCTACTTTTTCAGCAGCCGTTGCTAAACACGGGGTGGAGCACTTTATCACTACCGCTGGTCCCCCCGTTTTTGCAAAAGCTCGGCGCTTGGATGCAGCTAAACTGACCATAGCGCGCGAGGAGTTCGCCAACCTTGAAAAGTTGGGCATCATTCGGCGTTCGAATAGCCCATGGGCTTCCCCGCTCCACATGGTCCCTAAGGCTGACAGCTTGTGGTGACCTTGTGGTGATTTTCGCAGGTTGAACAACACCACAGCGCATGACCGCTACCCAATCCCCCATATTCAGGATTTTTCGGTTCATCTGGCAGGGGCGCGCATTTTTTCTAAAATAGACTTAGTCCACGGTTATCATCAAGTCCCAGTACGCGCTGAGGACATTCCCAAAAGAGCGGTAATAACTCCGTTTGGACTTTTTGAGTTTTTGCGCATGCCATTTGGGCTTAAAGGCGCAGCGCAAACTTTCCAGCGCATGATGGATGTGGTGTTACACGATCTCCCTTTTGTGTTCATCTACCTGGATGACATTTTGGTAGCCAGCGCGTCTGAAGAAGAACACGAAAAGCACCTCACGGCAGTTTTGCGGAGGTTGGGGGAACACGGGTTAATAATCAACCCAGCCAAGTGCCAGTTCGGGGTGGCGCAGATTGATTTTTGGGGGCGCCGCGTCTCCCCAGAGGGAGCAGTTCCGCTGCCGGACAAAGTACTCGCAGTAGCAGATTTTCTCCAGCCACAAACGGTCAAAGCACTACAGGAGTTTTTGGGAATGGTGAATTTTTATAACCGTTTCCTCCCCCGCGCAGCGCAGCTTATGCAACCATTGTATGCCGCACTTAAAAAACAAAAACCCTCAAATGCGATCGAATGGTCCCTGGAGCGGAAGCGCGCATTCTCGGAGGTAAAAAAAAGCCCTTGCGGACGCTGCGTTGTTGGCTCACCCAGACCCAATGGCCCGCATAGCGCTCACCACTGATGCGGCAGATGTGGCCATAGGGGCGGTAGTGGAGCAACAGGTTGCCGGGGCTTGGCAGCCGCTGGCCTTTTTCAGCAGGACCTTGCATGAGGCCGAGCAAAAATACAGCGCGTTCGACAGGGAGTTGTTGGCGCTCCACTTAGCCATTCGTCACTTCCAGTTCTGACTGGAAGGTCGGCATTTCACCGCGTTTGTCGACCACAAACCGCTCACTTTTGCGATGGCCAAAGTTTCGGAACCATGGTCGGGCCGGCAGCAGAGGCAGCTGGCTGCAATTTCAGAATTTACTACTGATATTCAACACGTAGCGGGTAAACTTAATGTGGTGGCAGACTGCCTCTCTCGCGCCGTAACCGCTCCAGTCCGCGTGGAGGTAGATTATACTACCGTGGCCGCAGAGCAAAATAGCAGCGCGGAAGCATACGCGGCCCCAGTCCACTTGGGGATAGATTACGCAGCCATGGCTGCGGATCAAGGTAGCGACGCGGACGTGTGCGCGCTCCAGTCTGGACCAACAGGGTTAAGGCTGGAGAGCAGGAGGCTGCAAGATGGTACGCCCCCCCCCTAATCTGCGATGTCTCTACAGGACGACCGCGTCCGGTAGTGCCGGCCGCGTGGCGCCGCCGTGTTTTTGACTCGATTCACTCTCTGGCGCACCCAGGGGTGCGCGCGTCGGTAAAAATGGTAGGAGAGAAGTTTGTTTGGCCAAGCCTGCGCAAGCACGTTAAGGAGTGGGCAAGAGCCGGCATGGCTTGCCAGCAGGCCAAAATACACAAACACACAAAAGCCCCCTTAGAGCCGTTTCACATCCCGGCCAAGAGGTTCGATCATGTGCATGTCGACCTCTTAGGCCCCCTACCCTCGTCGCAGGGGTGCACGCATCTTTTGACAATGGTGGACCGCACCACGCGTTGGCCTGAAGTGGTTCCACTGGCATCAACCACAGCCGCAGAGGTGGCCTGCGCATTTTTAACGGCTTGGGTAGCGCGTTTTGGGGTCCCGTCGGATATTACGTCCGACAGGAGGCCTCAATTTGTTTCTGAGCTTTGGTCAGCGATGGCCCACAGCCTGGGGATAACAATCCACCGCACTACCGCGTACCACCACCAGGCTAATGGTTTATGCAAGCGTTTTCATAGGTCATTGAAAGCAGCCCTCAGAGCGTCGCTGATGGATGCAAATTGGGTAAACAGACTACCATGGGTTTTATTAGGGTTGCGTTCTGCACCTAAAGAGGACTTAAGAGCCTCCCCTGCTGAGTTGGTGTTTGCACAACCACTCCGTCTGCCAGGGGAATTTCTTCCCGATGACCCGGCGCCAGAGCGTCCCCCTGCTCAGCGGTCACTGAACGACATGGGAGCGGACATGCTTCCGGGCCCCGTTCATCACACTTTTCTGCGTGTTTTTGTACCTAAATCTTTAAAAAAACGCCGAGTTTGTTTTTGTCAGGCACGAGGCTCAGCGCCCAACCCTGCGACCACCTTATGACGGCCCATATAGAGTGCTGGAAACAGGTGATAAGCATTTTTTGCTAGATTTAGGGGACAGGAGGGAAACACTTGCTATAGACAGACTTAAACCTGCTTTTGTGGTGGCTGGTGAAACTGTGCAAGTGGCGAGGGCTCCTCGACGCGGCAGACCCCCCAGGGAGCAGGCCCCAGAGCCCTCTCAGGGATTGACTAACAGTTCTCATCCTCAGATAGCAGATTCACTGCAGGATGGCGCCACGGGAGCGGTGAAGCCCGCCTACAGCAAGTTCGGAAAGAGGTTGAAGCCCAGACAGCGTATGGACTGATGTTGTGATTTTATCATGTTGTCTAGACTATGTTGTATTGTTTCATCTTCGACGTTTGGGGGGGGGGGGGGTTATGTGGCCCACATATTTGAGATGCTTAAGCTGCATATGTATATTACTTTTGAGATGCTTAGGCTGCATATGTATATCACTGTTGCCTCACATCTTAGAAGGAACAATAAGTCTGGACCTCCTGGGGATGACGTCTTTAGAAATGGCTCTGAGAAGACTTCCTGACCACCAGGGTTTAGGTGGAGAAGAGAGGACCTGGGGGGGGTGATGTATTGTCTCTGGGGAGTGAATGACAATGTGATTCTGTACTCTGATGTCCCGGGTATAAAAAGGGAAGATGTGGGAAGTTAGTTCTCTTTCTGTTTGAGAAGATGTTGGAGACGCGTGATTGTTAATAAACCTGTATTGAGAAATAAATTCAGCCTCTTCATTTCACGCTCTCCACAGGTGGGTGTGCAATATTTGTGAGGGATGACATAATTCTTGGCCCAGGAAACACGCATGCAGGCTCAGGTAGATTTGAAAGCTTTATTCAACCAGTGAAACGTGTTTGGATGCGTGTATGTGATATGGTAATGTATTGTGGGTGGAAGATGAGGACAGGAACAGAGCAGCACGCCGTGCGGCCAGGCAACCCTATGGGAGAGACACAAACAGGGAGTGAGCTGGGCAAACCACACGGGAGAGTGATACAGTGATGTGCTTACTTGCAGAGATATAGGTGGCTGGTGTTGGCGAGGATTCCAAGCCTGGGAGACAGCGCCCTGCTGAGCATCCAACGAGGTGTAGAGATGCGGGGAGGAGATGATGGCAAGGGAGAAGATTTCCGCCGCCAGGGAATCCACCTGTGCATAGGGGAAGGCTGAGAGAACAGGTGAGTAATGAGACAGCTTACATGTCGCAGCGATGAATAGCAGGCCTGAAGGAAGGATTCTGCTGAGGGATTGAGCGCGTTGTAAGACAGACAGCTCCAGGCCGATGTTCAAGGCGAGGTGGAATAAATAGTTCAGCGCTAACGAGGTGCAGGTGTGTGCGCAGCTAAAGTGGATGCCTGAGAGCGGCGAGTGGTGACAGTACTCCCCCCCCCTAACAGCGCCTCCTGGTGCTGGCTTACCCGGGTGCGCCCGGTGGAACTCCGTGATGAGATCTTGATCCAGCACCCAAGAAGAGCACACCCAGGATCTCCACTCTGGGCCATAACCCTCCCAATCCACCAAGTATTGCAGCCCACGACCTCGGCACCGGGAGTCCAGGATGGAAGCAACACCCCACGCCGGGTGACCGTCGATCATCATGGGAGTGGGCGGCGACCTAGGAGGAGGACAGAGTGGGTTGGAGACAGCAGGCTTGACTTTGGAAACATGGAAGGTGGGACACACACGGAGGGAGGGGGGATGGCCAAACGCACAGCCACCGGGTTGACAATCTTGGAAATCACGAAGGGACCGAGAAACCGTGGAGCCAGCTTCCTCTTCTCAGCCTTGAGGTTGATGTCCTGCAAAGAAAGCCAGACCCGCTGACCCACCTGGTAATTAGGAGCTGGCCTCCTGTGGCGATTGGCAGTGGAGCTGTTGTGCGCCGCCGTGCGTAAAAGCGCCTCTCTCGTCCTGGTCCACAAACTCCGGCAGCATCTCATATGTGCCTGAATGGAGGGAACAGCCAACTCACCCTCCTGCTCGGGGAACAAGGGGGGATCGTACCCCAACAACGCCTTGAAGGGGGACACACCAGTGGCCGAAGACCATGCCGTGTTGTGGGCGTACTCCACCCAGGCCAAGTAGGAGCTCCAGGAGGACGGGTTAGAGGAGGTCACACAGCGCAGGGCAGCCTCCAGCTCCTGATTAGTACGTTCACACTGTCCGTTGGACTGGGGTTGGTCCGTCCAGACCACAAAAGGCTGAGCTGCCCCCTCCAGCCAGTGACGCCACTCCTGCAGCGCGAGCTTGACAGCAAGGAGTTCCCTGTCGCCGACGTCATAATTTCGCTCAGCTGCAGACAACCGTCGAGAGAAGAAGGCGCAGGGCCGCTTGACTCCATCCACTGGTGAATGCTGGGAGAGCACCGCCCCCACCCCCATGTCAGATGCATCAACCTCCACCAAGCACTGCAGCGCGGGATCGACCTGGGTAAGGACCCGGGAGGATGAGAACTCCGTCTTGAGGGTCTTGAAGGCGGTAGCTGCCTCCTCGGACCACTGGAAGGGCACCTTAGAAGAAGTGAGGTGAGTCAGGGGAGTAACAATGGCGCCGAAGTTGGATACAAAGCGACGGTAGAAATTAGCGATGCCGATGAACTGTTGCACCTGTTTCCTGAAGGTAGGCGTGGGCCACTCGACCACCGCTTTTACCTTAGCGGGGTCGGGGAGGATCTGATTGTGAGAGATGACAAATCCCAGGAAAGAGGTGGTCTTGGCGTAGAATTTGCATTTCTCCACCTTGATGTAGAGCCTGTTCTCCAGCAACCACTGCAGGACCCGCCTCACATGAGCCTGGTGCTCCTCCTGTGACCTGGAGAAGATGAGTATATCATCCAGGTAGACGAAGACAAAGACCTCCAGGAAATCTCGTAGGACGTCATTTATGAGTCGCTGAAAGATGGCAGGTGCGTTGATGAGCCCAAACGGCATCACTAAGTACTCGAAGCGGCCGCTGGGCGTCCTGAAGGCCGTCTTCCTCTCATCGCCCTCCCGGATCTGAACAAGGTGGTAGGCACTGCGGAAATCTAATTTTGTGAACCAGGTCGCCCCCTGGAGGGAGTGGAAGGCGGTGTCCATCAGAGGCAGGGTGTAGCGGTCCTTAACCGTAATGGTAAATGGTAAATGGTAAATGGCACTCACTTATATAGCGCTTTTATTCTCATCTCTTGATGACCAAAGCGCTTTACAGATCCTGCTATTCACCCATTCACACACACATTCACACACTGATGGTGGCACACTGATGGTAATGTCATTGAGCGCCCTGAAATCAATGCAGGGGCGAAGGGACCCATCCTTCTTGGAAACAAAGAAGAAGCCAGCACTGAGCGGAGACGAGGAGGGGCGAATGATCTCATCGCTGAGCGACTCCTTGATGTAAGAATCCATCGCCTCGCGTTCAGGGGCTGAAAGGCTGTAAAGGCGGCCGGAAGGTAAGGGCGCCCCTGGGCGGAGGTTTATGGCGCAGTCATACGGTCGGTGAGGGGGAAGAGACATGGCTTTGGACTTGCTGAATGCCATCCCCAAGTTGTGAAACTCCTGTGGCACCAGGGTGAGGTCCGGAGGCTCGGTGACCGGCGCGGGCGGAGGGGAGGATGGAGTACAAGCCGCAGACTGGAGGCAGGTGCTCAGGCAGAAGGAGCTCCACGAAAGGACACTACCAGACCTCCAATCAAGGATGGGGTTGTACAGGCGCAGCCATGAGTAGCCCAGAATGACACGGTCCGAAGAGGAGGACAGGACATATAGAGTTAGGTCCTCACGGTGGTTGCCAGAGATTATTATGGGGACCGGCTTGGTGTGATGCATCCCTACCCCCAGGGGAGAGCGAGAGAGGGTGACCAGATTAAGGGGAGTAGATAATGGCTGACAGGGTATGCCCAAGCTGGTTGCCAGGCTTTTGGAAATGAAATTTTGCTCTGCCCCCGAGTCCACCAGTGCATGAGTGAGATGCCTGATGGAATTATGGCAGAATCTGATGGGCAGTATAGAACTAGAGAGGGGATTTGACCGGTTAGAGTCCGCGAGGCCCCCTACAGTGACTCGCGGACCCCCCGGTTTGGCTTGACCGGGCACTGCTCCACAGTATGCTGGTCGTCTCCGCAATACATGCAGAGACCCAGTTCCCGCCGGCGTTGTCTCTCCGCAAGAGGGAGCCTGGTGCGCCCGATCGACATGGCCTCTGACTCATCGGCGGACTCCGGAGCGGGTAACGCCAGGGGGCGAGACTGAGGAGAGCGGGCGGAAGATCCGCGCGAGCGGCTGACTGACTTCCGCTCCGCGGCCCGCTCTCGCAGCCTATTGTCCAAACTAATCGTTAGGGAGATTAGCTCGGACAGCCACCCTGGAAGATCCCGACTGGCCAGTTCGTCCCGCAGACCTGAATTGAGGCTATGGAGGAAGATGCTGCAGAGAGAAGCCTCTCCCCAACCAACCTCCTCTGCTGCCACCCGGAAGTCAACAGCGTGATCCACCGCCGACCGGCTTCCCTGTTGGAGGCTAAGGAGCCGATCAGCGAGGACGCTGTCACGACGCGAGTGGTCAAACACCTCTAGGAAGTCTTGCACGAACCGGTCATAGGAGAGGGTCGCGTAGCTGGGCTTCGACATGATGGCGTAAGCCCAAGCTAACGCTTGCCCCTACAGGAGATTAGCCATGTAACCGATTCGGCTATGGTCTGAGGGGAAATCCCCAGGAACGCGTAAGAACACCGACTCACATTGTAAAATAACCCCCCGTGCCCCACCAAGCTTCCCGTTGAAGCGAGCAGGGGTCAGGATAGGTGTGAGCCAGGTCGGCGCTCCTGAGCTAGGTTGGCCAGCCGTTGAAGCGGCCGAAGCCGAGCTGCCTGGATGAGCTGGGGGGAACGCCTGCTGGTGGTCAAGACGGTCTAGCCGGTGAGTGATTATAGTTAATTGGTTGAATATGACCTGTTGTTGATGTGCAATCATATCCACCCGAGCCTCAAGGGTGGAAAAACGGCGTGCGAGCCCGCTGTCCGCTGGGCCGCTTTGCTGGAGCCGTACTGACATAATTCTCGGCCCAGGAAACACGCACGGAGGCTCAGGTAGATTTGAAAGCTTTATTCAACCAGTGAAACGTGTTTGGATGCGTGTATGTGATATGGTAATGTATTGTGGGTGGAAGATGAGGACAGGAACAGAGCAGCACGCCGTGCAGCCAGGCAACCCTATGGGAGAGACACAAACAGGGAGTGAGCTGGGCAAACCACACGGGAGAGTGATACAGTGATGTGCTTACTTGCAGAGATATAGGTGGCTGGCATTGGCGAGGATTCCAAGCCTGGGAGACAGCGCCCTGCTGAGCATCCAACGAGGTGTAGAGATGCGGGGAGGAGATGATGGCGAGGGAGAGGATTTCCGCCGCCAGGGAATCCACCTGTGCACAGGGGAAGGCTGAGAGAACAGGTGAGTAATGAGACAGTTTACGTGTCGCAGCGATGAATAGCAGGCCTGAAGGAAGGATTCTGCTGAGGGATTGAGCGCGTTGTAAGACAGACAGCTCCAGGCCGATGCTCAGGGCGAGGTGGAATAAATAGTTCAGCGCTAACGAGGTGCAGGTGTGCGCGCAGCTGAGGTGGATGCCTGAGAGCGGCGAGTGGTGACAAGGGAGGGAATTCATTTCAGAGAGATAGGTAAAGGTGCTGAACTGGAATATGTGGTAGTTGAAATTTGGACAAAAGAGGGTGAATTAGTAGTCGTAAATTTTTATAATCCTTGTAAGAAGTTAATATTGAATCAATTATCTCAGATGGAGGGGATAGATGAAAGCAGGGTGGTAATATGTGGGGACTTTAATGCCCATAATGTATTATGGGGGAAAATCATACAGACATAAATGGTGTGACTATTGAAGAACTTTTGGAAGAGAAGAATCTAGTATGTTTAAACGATGGTAGAGCAACTAGAATTGATGTACATACTGGGAGTGGTTCAGTTCTTGACTTAACTTTGGTGACGAGTAATATTGCAGGTGTGTGTGAGTGGGAGGTTTTAGAGGAGTCCTCGGTGGGAAGTGACCATTTCCCAATGTATTGTAATATTTTCATTTCAGTGAATAGGGTAAGTGGTCATAAAAAAGGGAGATGGATTTTTAGCACTGCTAATTGGAAACTATTTAAGTTTATCTGTGAGAGAGACCTACCTCAAGTAGAGGTCAATGAATACATTGAGAGTATGGAGAAAAATATTAAAACTATTTTTTCTTGAAGCAGCTAATCAAGCCATCTCTAAAAGTAAAGGCAAAATGTTAAAGAAAGCAGTGCCTTGGTGGACAGATGAGTGCACTAAAACTATTAAAGAGAGGAAGAAGACACTTGGGGTCTTAAGAAGAACTCATAATTGGCAAAACTTGGTTAATTATAAGAGGGCACTAGCAAAAGGCAGGAAAACTATCCAGAGGGCTAAGAGAGAAAGCTGGCAGAGATACTGTAGCACTATAGGTAGATCAACAGCTGTGGGGGATGTATGGAGTATGATCAAAGCTATGCGGGGAGTTAGGAGGGAATGGCAGTATCCAATACTGAAAAGTGGGGGAGTGACTGCAGTAACTGACGAGGAAAAAGCAACAATGATAGCAAAGACTCTGACTCAAATTCATAGCTCAAGCAATTTGACTGAAGAAGGTAAAAGAGGAAGAAATAGGACAAGTTTAGCACACCCTGGGGATCTGGAGGAAAGGTTTGACTTTAGTAGTTCTTTGGACTCTCCTTTCACTCTAAATGAAATGGAAAGAGCAGTAAACAAACCAGGATTAACATCCCCTGGGAAAGACAATATCTGTTGCATCATGCTGAAACATTTAGGGACTTTGGCAATGAGGAAGCTATTGAAACTCTACAACAAAGTGTGGGGAAAGGGAAAGCTCCCAGCTGCATGGAAAGAGGCTTTGATTGTTCCTGTAAGAAAACCAGGAAAGGATCCTTCAGACCCAGCGAGCTACAGACCTATAGCTCTAACATCACATCTGGGAAAAGTAATGGAGAGAATGATTACAGACAGAGTTTCCTTTTATCTCGAAAGTAGAGGAATTTTGTCACCACATCAGAGTGGATTTAGAAAAGGAAGGGGAACTATGGATCCTGTTGTGTGTTTGGCGACAGAGATACGGAAAGCTCAAGTTAATAGACAGTCGGTAATTGCAGTGTTTTTTGACGTGGAAAAGGCATACAACATGTTGTGGAAGGAGGGGCTAATGATTAAGCTAAGTAGGATAGGAATTTCTGGGAGAACATTTAACTGGATCAAAGATTTTTTGTTTAATAGGTACATTCAAGTTAGAGTGGGCAGAGCCTTATCAGATAATTACTTGGTGGAAAATGGCACCCCCCAGGGTAGTGTTATAAGCCCAGTATTTTTTTTTCTATTATGATAAATGATGTTTTTTTCTGTTGTGAATAATGACATTGGCCATTCTTTATTTGCTGATGATGGGGCATTATGGAAAAGAGGGAGTAATGTTAATTATATGAGAGGGAAAATACAAGAGGCAATACATGCAGTGGAAGGGTGGTCATACTCTTGGGGATTTAAATTTTCTGTGGAAAAAATCAAAGGTTGTTGTATTTACAAGGAAAAGGGTAGCTAATGCCCAGTTAACAATGCATGCTCAGGAAATAGAGCAAGTCAAAGTTTTCAGATTTTTAGGTGTCTGGTTTGATGTTAGTCTAACTTGGAGGGAACATATTCAGAATATGACAATAAAATGCAACAAGGTGTTGAATGTAATGAGGTGCTTGATGGGTCAGATTGGGGTGCTAGTAGAGCTGCTATTAAAACCTTTATGTTGTGTTAATTAGGTCTGTATTGGACTATGGGTATACTGTATATGGATCTGCTTCCAAAACCATGTTGAACAAGTTAGATATCATCCAGGCCCAAGCATTGAGGATCTGTTGTGGTGCACTTAAAACAACCCCTGTTGCTGCTCTTCAGGTGGAAATGGGGGAAATGCCATTAAATGTCAGCCATAAACAGATAATGATGAATTACTGGGTCAATCTGCAAGGGCACACTCAAGATCAACATCCTACAGCTAGAGTTTTGATGCCTTGTTGGGAAGGAGAAAGGGTCAAAAAGGAGAGTTTTGCATTTTATGCTGGGAAGATAGCCAGAGACATGAAATTATGTGACAGAACATATATTCCATCAGTTCCATTGCCAGTCACACCTCCCTGGTTTTTCTATTCAGTTTCTGTTGATTTGTATTTTTTGGAAAAGATGTAAGGATATAGAGAATTTGGAAACACTGCAGTTTTAGTAGGGGACTGTTTGGAAACAATGTATCGTTCCTTTACCCCAGTATTCACTGATGGATCAAAAGATCCAGAGACAGGCTGCGCTGGCTTTGCCTTCTATATACCTGCCTTGAAAATGTCTGTTAACAGAAGAACATCCTTTCATTTGTCTGTATAGACAGCTGAAATGTTAGCTTTGGCAACTGACATGATTAGGGACCCAGGAGACAGACGCTGACACGAGTAGATAGTAGACAATTATTTATTGATTAAGATAGTGAGTGTTGGGTGAGTGAGTGAGTGAATGAGTGTGTGGCTGTCTGGTCACTGGAGCCGAGCGTTTCCTGCGGCGACCTGGCAACCCTGGAACACACAAGCACAGGAGATTACTACTGTCCACAAGAATAGGAAGCTGAAGCTTGTGATGCTTACTTGCAGGCGCCACAGAGAGAATCCTGCTGGCTCCGAGTGCCCATGCGGCGTGGTGTTCGTGGTGCTCGACGCTGAGGTGGTGAGGAGGCACTCCGAGGTGGAGGAGCTGGCGTCCCGTCAGCAGGGGAGGTAAGTCCGCCGCCAGGGAGGTCCACCTGTGCACAGGGGAGAAGGCTAGGAGAGGATGAGTGAAAAGGTTTCTTACTTGGCGTGGCTTGGCTTGATGACTTGGCTTTGGCTCTGGCTTGAGGTTGTATCCTCGATGCATTGCTATGCAAAGGCGACAAATGACTCCGTGCAGAGCAGTCTGAGGTTCTGGCTTTTAAAGCCCGTTGATTATCACCTGCCGGTGTGAGCGCAGCTGAGGATGATGATGATGGCCCAGTGGCCGTCATGACAGTACTCCCCCCTCTAGAGGTGCCTCCAGGCACCTGCCCAATCCTACCTGGTTGCGCCCGATGAAAATCGCGGATCAGCTGCTTGTCGAGGATCAATGCTGGGCGAATCCAGGAGCGATGCTCAGGACCAAACCCCTCCCAGTCCACCAAATACTGAAGGCCCCGACCCCGCCGGTGGACATCCAAGATGGCAGTCACCCCCCAAGCTGCATGGCCATCGATCATCCTCGGGGGGGCAGGAGCCGCGGGGGGCAGGCGCAGAGGGTCGGCGATGTACGGCTTGACCTGGTAGACGTGAAAGGTAGGGCAGATGCACATGGAAGAGGGGAGCGCAAGGCGCACAGACACAGGGTTGATAACTTGAGAAATCACATAAGGGCCGATGAAGCGCTTGGTCAGCTTGCACTTCTCGGCCAGCACATTGATGTTCCTAGTGGACAACCAAACCTTC
The DNA here is from genome assembly GCA_020510985.1 of Pholidichthys leucotaenia. Lineage (NCBI taxonomy): Eukaryota > Metazoa > Chordata > Actinopteri > Cichliformes > Pholidichthyidae > Pholidichthys > Pholidichthys leucotaenia. The sequence continues at coordinate 72,858,954 of CM035838.1, forward strand.
TGACCCACCTTATAGTCCGGGGCGGGCCTCCTGTGGCGGTTGGCCACCTGGATGTTACGTTCCATAGTCCTTAGGAGGGCTCTGCGGGTGATAGACCAGATCCGCCGACAACGCCTGGCGTGGACCTGCACTGAAGGGACCGCTACCTCCTTCTCCTCCTCAGGGAACAGTGGTGGATCAAACCGCAGAGACGCCTTGAAAGGGGACATCCCCGTAGCAGAGGACACCGTGGTGTTATGGGCGTACTCAATCCAGGGTAGAAACTTGCTCCAAGAAGAGGAGCAGGAGGAGATGACACAGCGGAGCGCAGCCTCCAGCTCCTGATTAGCCCGCTCGCACTGACCGTTGCTCTGCGGGTGGTACCCAGAGGAGAGACTGGCTGTGGCCCCCAGCACCGTGCAGAATGCCTTCCAGACTTGAGATACAAACTGTGGTCCTCGATCCGATATGATGTTAGCCGGGATACCGTGAAGACGGACCACATGCTGAACAAGAAGGTCCGCCGTCTCCCGCACCAAAGGCAGCCCCCGGAGAGGCACAAAGTGAGCTGCCTTGGAAAAATGGTCTACTATTGTCAGAACTGAAGTAAAATTACCAGAGGGGGGCAGGCTGGTTACAAAGTCCATGGCCACGTGGGACCAGGGGCGAGAAGGGACAGGCAAAGGGTGAAGAAGACCCGCCGGGGGGGGAAGATGATGATTTCCCAGTGGCGCACTGGGCGCAGGCCTGGACATAGTTATTGACGTCCTTCCTCAACCCTGGCCACCAAAAGGCTCTCTGGAGAAGATCCGTGGTTTGGCCAACTCCTGGGTGGCACGCCAGTTTGGACGCGTGACCCTATTGAATCACCTGGCTCCTGACAGAAAGAGGGACGAACAGATGACCTGGGGGCCCCCCCACCCGGGTCAGGCTACGTCTCCTGTGCTCTTCTGACCTTGTCCTGGATCTTCCAAGACAGCACACCCACCACACAAGATGACAGCAGGATGGTCTCCTCCTGATCTTCGGTGGACTGTGCATCAAACTGCCTCGAGAGGGCGTCAGGCTTGCCATTCTTGCTCCCCGGCCGGTAGGTGATGGTAAAATTGAACTGGCCGAAGAAAAGAGACCAGCGGGCTTGGCGTGCGTTCAACCGCTTGGCCGTCCGGAGGTACTCAAGGTTACGATGATCTGTCCAGACGACGAACGGCTGGGCAGCCCCCTCCAGCCAGTGCCTCCACTCCTCCAGGGCGAGTTTCACGGCCAGCAACTCCCTGTCTCCTATGCAGTAGTTTCTCTCTGCGGGTGTCAGGAGGTGGGAGAAGTACGCACATGGCCGGATCCTGCCATCCACCGGACAACGCTGGGAGAGAACCGCCCCAACTCCCGAATCCGAGGCATCCACCTCCACGAGGCACTGCAGCGCTGGGTCCACCTGGGTCAGTACGCGGGCCGAAGCGAACTCCTCCTTTAATCTCCCGAACGCCATGGCAGCCTCCTCACTCCAACGAAAAGGCACCTTAGGGGACGTGAGAGCGGTCAGGGGGCGGGCGATGTTCCCAAAATTCGGCACGAACCGTCAGTACAAATTGGCAAAACCCAGGAACCCCTGTAGCTGTTTCCTGGACGTGGGCGTGGGCCAATTGCCCGCCTGATTGCGGGCGATAATAAACCCAAGAAAAGAGGTTTTATCAGTGTGGAACTCACATTTTTCAGCTTTGATCAACAGCTGGTTCTCCAGGAGGCGCTGCAGGACCCGTCGCACATGCACCTGGTGCTCCTCCAACGTGCGTGAGAAGATGAGGATGTCGTCGAGGTAGACGAACACGAAGGAGTTGAGGAAATCCTGGAGGACGTCGTTTATCAGACGCTGGAAGACAGCCGGAGCGTTGGTTAACCCAAACGGCATCACCAGATACTCGAAGTGGCCGCTTGGGGTCCGGAAAGCCGTCTTCCCTTCGTCACCCTCCTTGATGCGCACCAGGTGGTAGGCGTTCTGCAGGTCCAACTTCGTAAACCAGGACGCCCCCTGGAGAGAGTCAAAAGCCGTGTTCATCAGCGGCAGCGTATATTTGTCCTTTATGGTGATCTCATTGAGCCCTCGGAAATCGATGCAGGGACGCACCGAGCCATCCTTCTTTCCCACGAAGAAGAAACCTGCACCCACAGCCGAGGATGAAGGACGAATCATCCCGGAACTAAGGGACTCCTTAATATATGTGTCCATAGCCTCACGCTCCGGGGCGGACAGGCTGTATAGACGGCTTGCCGGGAGAGGGGCCCCTGCCCTGAGATTGATCGCACAGTCATAAGGATGGTGAGGGGGAAGGGACAGCGCCCGTGACTTGCTGAACACCGCTCCCAGATCGTGGTAGACCTCTGGTACCATGGACAGGTCCAGGGGTGGCGTTGAAGGAGGAGGCACCGAAACCGAGGGAGCACACGCCGCAGATTGGAGGCAGGCACTCAAACAGAAGGAACTCCAAGCAGTAATACTCCCAGCTTGCCAATCAAAGGTGGGGTTGTGAAGCCGAAGCCATGGGTACCCCATGATTACAGGGGAGGAGGAGATGGGTAATACCAAGAAGCGAATCTCCTCCCGGTGGTTCCCAGAGACTATCACTGACACGGGGACCATCTGGTGGGAAACAGAGGTCAGTGACGTCTTCGACAACGTGACGAGATTGACAGGAGGGCACAGAGGTTGACAGCTGAGGCCCATCTGGGTTGCCAGGTCTCTGGAGATGAAGTTTTGCTCAGCTCCAGAGTCAACTAAGGCATGTGTTGTATGTTCCTTATGTTTGTGAAGTAACCTAATGGGGATACGGCAACTAGTGAGGGGCTTTTTCTGTTTCTCGTCCGTGAATCCCCCTACTGTGATCCACGGACCTCCCCTTTTTAACCGGTTTGGACATTCAGCAACCCCATGAGACCCATTGCCACAATAAAAACAAAGGCCCAGATCCCTGCGGCGCTGTCTCTCAGCCGCTGAAACTCCCGATTGTCCGATGACCATATCCTCCTTCTCGGAAGTTCCTCTGACGAAGGCAGAGCGAGGAGAGGTGACCTAGCGGAGCGAGGGCAGGGTTTACTCAAACGGCTGGCTGTCTTTCGTTCGGCCGCTCACTCCCTTAGCCTACTATCCAAGCTGATGGTGAGGAAAATTAATTCCCCTAACCTGTCTGGTTTGTCCCGTGCCGCTAGCTCATCTTTCAGTTCTGAGCTAAGACTGCGGAGGAAGATACCACAAAGCGCTGGCTCCCCCCCACCCAATCTCAGCGGCCAATACCCGGAAGTCTATGGCGTAATCGGCGGCAGATCTACTGCCCTGCCGAAGGCTTAACAGCCGTTCGGTTAGCACCGCGGCCCGGTCTGTATGATCAAATACCTCCATGAACTCTGCCACGAACTGCTGGTAGGCCAAAAAGAGATAATTAGGTTTAGCCATAACTGTATAAGCCCAGTCTAATGCCCTACCCCCCAGCAGGTTGGAGATATACCCAATTTTGCTTTGGTCAGTGGCAAAATCTCCCGGGACGTGGTGAAACACCGATTCACACTGGAGCAAAAAACCTCGCGCTTCCCCAAGTTTTCAGCTGACGCGGGCGGGGGTTGGCACGGGAGTGAGACGAGGTAAAGATGGTTGATTAACTTGGCTAGTAGGAGAGGCTATGGGGGCTGGAGATGCCCCGGCAGTTGGGGGGAACGCCTGGCGTCCTTCCAGACGGTCCAGCCGGCTGTTAACCTGAGTTAATTGATTCAAAATAACTGTCTGTTGATGTGAAATCATATCTACTCGGGCGCTAAAAGTGTTTAGACGGCGCGCCAGTGCGCCGTCAGCTGGGTCATCTTGACGGAGTCGTATTGACATGATTAGGGACCCAGGAGACAGACGCTGACACGAGTAGATAGTAGACAGTTATTTATTGATTAAGATAGTGAGTGTTGGGTGAGTGAGTGAGTGAATGAGTGTGTGGCTGTCTGGTCACTGGAGCTGAGCGTTTCCTGCGGCAACCTGGCAACCCTGGAACACACAAGCACAGGAGATTACTACTGTCCACAAGAATAGGAAGCTGAAGCTTGTGATGCTAACTTGCAGGTGCCACAGAGAGAATCCTGCTGGCTCCGAGTGCCCATGCAGCGTGGTGCTCGTGGTGCTCGACGCTGAGGTGGTGAGGAGGCACTCCGAGGTGGAGGAGCTGGCGTCCCGTCAGCAGGGGAGGTAAGTCCGCCACCAGGGAGGTCCACCTGTGCACAGGGGAGAAGGCTAGGAGAGGATGAGTGAAAAGGTTTCTTACTTGACGTGGCTTGGCTTGGCTTGATGACTTGGCTTTGGCTCTGGCTCTGGCTTGAGGTCATATCCTCGACGCATTGCTATGCAAAGGCGACAGACGACTCTGTGCAGAGCAGTCTGAGGTTCTGGCTTTTAAAGCCCGTTGATTATCACCTGCCGGTGTGCGCGCAGCTGAGGAGGATGCTGATGGCCCAGCGGCCATCAGGACAGTAACTGCATTACAGTGGATTGAGGAGTTGCTGATCAAAACTTCCGCCCTCCCAAGAGAGCAGACGCTTTTTTCTTCTCTCCTGCTGATTTTTTCCTCCCCTCCTACTGGATCCCAGCTTGCTGTTGTCTGTCTGCGTCTGACTGCGACCGCCGAAAAGAAATTATGGAGTTAATAAGCTGGGCTTTGAACACAATTGACACTATTTTTTCAACAAGGAAAAGTGCTCCGGGGGAAGCTGTTTGCCCCGCTGGAACGGCTCCAGTGGGCTATCTATGTGACACAGGTATTTGGAAAATGCTGTGTCTCTCTAATCTCTCTATCGAAGATATTGAAGATTTGTTTATCTTCGTAATCTTGGTGATTGGGATAATTCTGATTGGGACGGGAATTGTCTTGGTTTACCGCAAATTGCTGAAGATGGATTCAACCTATCAAAATGCTGGCCAGGCGAGATGCATCCAACAAATTGAGAAACTGGAGAAGACCCTGATAGCGACTACTGGAGAACTGTCTCGTAAGGTGGATTACATCATGGGTTCGCTCAGGTCTTTCCACGACGAGTTCAAAGCTGCGCAATGAAGGATTAATGTACTGAATCTACGGAAGAAATACAAGTCTTCTCTGTGATCAGTCCTATTTGGCATTATTATTCCCCATGAAAATTCCTCCTGGCTGTCTGCAGACTGTGTTTTTTTTCAAAATCATGAGCACAAGGCCTTGGACAGCCAGCTGCAGCGCCAGATAAGACTGGGCGCCAGACAGACAAAACATCTTCTGCCAAGGGTCCTTGGGTCTCTCTTATTATCATCAACACTGCTCAACACCGCACACACATTGATTCATGAACTGATTAAAGATATACTGTACACTGCTCTCTTGTGTCTCGTGAATTCTGAGTTGTTGCTCTGTGCTATTGAGAGATTTTTTTTCATTGTAATCACAATCTGCTTAAAAATAAGCTGTATTTTGATAACGAATTTTTTTTTTCTCCTCCCCCCTTGTGTCGTTCCCTCCCTTCCCCTCCCTTTCTTATCTATCTCTGTTTGATGAGGCGCCTTTATGGCTGCCGTGTCGTTGTGTCGCGCGCATGCGCACCAATGTCAAGTCAAGTTCCTCGTGTGTTTTTTTTACATGCTTGGCAATAAAGTTTATTCTGATTCTGATTCTGATTCTGATTCAAAAGTGTTATCCTTTTTTCAGACTCCAGTGCAGCTTTAATGTCAATACAATCAGGATCATCTGACAGCAGGTAGGACATAGATTATGAAATATATGAGACTCTATATAGACTTGGGCTGCACGGTGGCACAGTGGTTTAGCACTGTGGCAGCACGGTTTTACCCTCGGCCGGGGGACCGCGGGGATCATGAGATCGTGGGTTCGATCCCAGCCCCCGACCAACAGTGAGCTGTGTGGAGTTTGCATGTTCTCCCCGTGTTGCGCGGGTTTACTCCGGGATTTCTCCGGTTTCCTCCCGCATACCAAAACATGTAGGTTTAGGGCGCTCGCGCACGCAGCGACCAGCAGCCGGTGGCTTGTCACCAGACTGCAAACCAAGTCTACCTACGGGTACAAATAAGTAACAAAAAAAAAAAAAAAAATAGACTTAGAAATAAAGATGTGGCTGTATCATTTATGTGGATACCAGCTCACAAGGGGCTAAAGGGCAATGAAACTGCAGATTAATTGGCTAAGCAGGCTCTGGGGCACCAGGAGGTTTGGAATATTTTGTTTAGTAAGTCTGAGGCAAAAGCATTGATTAAAAAGTATACTAATAGGAATGGCAGCATAGGTGGGACACAGGAGGAACAGGACATCACCTGTATGCTATCCAGAACACAGTTGGAATAAAGGGCAGGGTGGGAAAGAGAACAACAAAAGAAGAGAATATTTTATCGAGACTAAGGTTGGGTCATACTAGATTAAATAAAACTATGCATTTAATAGGTAAGTACCAGACAGGGATGTGTGATTATTGTGAGGGAGAGGAAGAAACTGTTGAGTATGTCATTTTGCACTGCCAGAAATACATTCAGGAGAGAGACATATTAGTGGGGGAAATTAGGAAACTAGGGGTGGGAGATGTTAACTTCGGCGTGATATTGGGGATTGGGTTAAGGAAGTTATTTGTTTACCTTAAAGATACAAGGCTAATTAATAGGATTTAAGGTTTTTTTTTTTTTTTTTTTTTTTTTGAGGGTGTCTGGGTAACAATGTCTGGCCCACACTCCAATGCTGGATGGCGGTAATTTGCCTTTACGCTGGCTGCCCCTGCCAAAAAAAATAGAAGAAGAAGAAGAAAGAGATTGTCCTTGTTCATGGCAACTAGCTCTCCATGAATGACGTATCACTCCCTTCACGTTCTCAGCCCGACATCTTCGGATGATTAATCCCTGGGTGTTCACGGCTGCCGCATCTTCCTATCCTCATCCACCAGACTTCTCGGACAGCTCTGAATTTGTTCCAGCCGTAAGTGTTTACTTGCCTTTCCTTTTGTGCTATTGCTGTGTCGGCACTAGGCTGTCGCCTTTCCCTGTTGTGCTTTTAGCAGTTCGGTAGCACTAGGCATTCTCCTCCCTGGCTGTAGAACATCCGGGTAGCTCCCCTGTTTGTCTGGTGACCCTTATCTCAGCATATTCATCTCTCTGTATTGTGGACATTGTTGGACTTGTTATTTTCTTTGTGTTTGTTAATAAACGTGCACCACCCACTCTCGCTCTTGGGTTTATTCATTCCCCTCCGTGCACTGTGGAGAAGCGCATGGAGAGTTTTTGACAGAAACATTCTGTGGGTGGAAAACTAGAATTTTGGCTTAGAAAGAAGATTTAAATCCCTTACCATTTCAGCCGGAATGCAAAGAGGTAAATGAGCCATTGTTGTCAACATACTGACAAATGTGTGGTTTGTGCTGTTGACTGTTTTCCCACCATTGTCAAAACAGATAAAACACAATCATGATGCAAACACATTAGTCACTATGATTTATTAAAAGTAGCAGCAGATTATTGTTTTGCTTTTTTCTCATTATGTAGTGCTTTCTAGTCAACCATCAATTTTGTCATTTTCACATATTGTACAGTTCCAATCAAAATAACTCAAACCACACTGCAAATTAGGTTTATTGGCAAAATGTACAAACTAGGAGATATCTGCAAGAAATCATGCAAGAGCAATTTAAGCAGCTCAATACAACAAAATATTACAAGTGGTGTCTCCAAACTCAACACAAAATTCTGTTTTTAATGACTATTGCAGTTTCAAATATATTCATCCCCTCTGTGACAAACATCTTTAGTACTTACTAGAGCACGCTTTTGTGGTTATGACCTGCTTCAAACATGATGCATAGCCAGACACCAGCTTCTGGTAGCATTCTGAGGAATCTTAGTCAGTTTCTCATGGGCGAAGACCTCCAGTTTACTAATATTCTTTGGTTTGCGTGCTGCAACTATAGCACTTGTAATTGTTGCCATGTTTCCTGCAAAATTTATTTGATTCAGAGTTCATTAATACTGGATTACTGCTCATTTGTTCTGTTTTGGACATTCATTTCAAAGGTCAGTAGGGGGCAGCATAGCCTCTATGTAACATACTACTTCCAGGTAATGAGAAAAGAAGAGGGTGGGGACCTGAGAGTTGAAGCCTGTAACTGAGGTGTGTGTGGTTGGTGTGGCTGCTCCTGCCATGCAGCTTGTATGTTTCTACTGTCCCTGTTGGTGAAGCTTTATTTAAAAAGAACGTTTTCAAAACACATTAAGAACGGTGTCCAGCCTGAGTGGTGTAACACAACCACCTTATTCAAATCCCACCAGTGATTTTTAATGGGGTTCAAGTCAGGTGACTGTGATGGCCACTGTTGCATCTTCCAGGACTTCTTCTGAAACCAGACCTTGGTGGACTTTGAGGTATTCTTGACATCATTGTCCTGTTGGGAGGGCCAATGATGGCCAAGCTTCAGCTTCCTCACAGACTTCATGACATTTTCTCCCAAGATTTCCTGATACTTGATTGAATCCATCTTACCCACCACACACTGCAGGTTTCCAGTACCAGAGGAAGTGAAACTACCACAAAGCATCACTGTGTCATTGCCATGCTTCACTTTAGGCATGTTGTTTTTTTCAGCATAGGCTTCATTCTTCAACTTCCAGACATATCGCTGATCCATAGGCCCAATTCATTTCAGTTTTGTTTCATTGCTCCACAGAACAGAATCCAATAATGTCTTTGGCTTTTTTATATGTAATTTTGAGCAAACTGGACATGACTTTTCATACCTGTGGCTCAATGGTATGTCTGGAGGAGGAAGAATGAAGCATACGTTGAAAAGAACAACATACCTAAAGTGAAGCATGGTGGTGGCTCAGTGATGCTCTGGGGCTGCTTCCCTTCCTCTGGCACTGGAAACCTGCAGAGTGTGGATGGTAATATGTATTCAATCAAGTCTGTGAGGAAACTGAAGCTTCGATGTCATTGGACCTTCCAGCAGGACAATGATTTCAAGCATTCCTCATAGTCCACCAAGGTCTGGCTTCAGAAGAAGTCCTGGAAGAGAGAAGAGTGGCCATCCCTATCTCCCAACTTAAACCCTATGGAAAATCTCTGGTGGGATTTGAAAAAGGTGGTTGCAACACACAAACCCAAGAATATTAGTAAACCTGGAGAACTTTTCCCATAAGGAATGGGCTAAAATTACTCAGAAGCTGGTGTCTGGCTACGCATCATGCTTGCAGCAGGTTATAACAGCAAAAGGATGCTCTACTAAGCAGAAGAGATGCTTGTCATGAAGAAGCTGAATAAATTTGAAACTGTAGTAAATAAAAGATAAATTTTGCATTGCATTTGGAGAAATAACATGCAATATTAGTTGTGTTGAGCTACATGTATTTAAATTGTTCTTGTATGACTTGTTTATTGCAAACAGCTACTAGTTGTACCTTTTGCCAGTAAACCTAATTTTGAATGGGGGTTGAATAATTTCAATTGCAACTGTAGAAAAAGTGTACTGGCAGATTGTTTTTTCTTTATAAAGTTAGTGTTTTGCATTTGACCCTTTTTTGGAATCACACTGTGCCTTTTTATTGTTAGCACAGTTAGCTTTGCATAGCTCAGTTATCCTATGGTTCCTGTCTACCCCATTCCGAATTCCACTGCATGGCTGTAATGGACCTGTAAACTCACCAAAACATATGTCTGACTCCCATTTGTTAGCTGACCTGTTTTAATATTGCTTTATGTATGCTCAATCCCTTGTTATTGTTGCTTTTCATAGTATTACTGTTCTTGTTATTAGCCTAGATAGCTTCCAATTACAACATTACATCTTGCTCTTAAGGACAATGATGATTATGTTCCTGGCATGAGTGGCATCGTAGCTAGGACATCAGATTAGTTCTTGAACATCAATCTATCAAGAGGACTCTGATTTCGACAGTTTTATGACGGACATGTCACTTTGAGAAAGAATCAGCTGTTAGGTATTGAAATACTAACAGATAGGCCACACGGCACCTTGGTTGGAGAGTGACGTGACTGGACGAGCCAGACTCTATTGTCTGGCGAGCAGATGCAGGTTTGGGCAAGTAGAGGACGAAATGGAGTGGGACCAGCTAGTGGAGCACTCCAGCAACCCGCGGCTGTGGAAGAGGCTAATCAGAGGGCCCAACAACCTACCGCTGGCGAAGGGGGTGGTGTTGGTGTTCTGAATGGAGACTGCCGACAAGCTAACGTCACAGCTAGGTGAGCCACAATGACAAGTCTTGCTAGCTTATGCAGTTACCCCAGCAGAAGTGCCCGTTAACACCGCAACTTGCTTGGAGGACACCGAGGTGTACTTTATGGGCCAACAAAACATCATGGGACACCGTTCGTGTGGTAACTGTAGCTCCCCAAGGCACCAAGAGCAGGCGTGATCTTGCCCAGCCAGGGGACAGCGATCCAGTTGCTGCGGAAAGCTCATTCAATTCGCCAAGGTGTGCCAATCATCACAATGGACATCAAACCAGCCAGAGAGCCAAAAAGACTCACCAATGACCATCATTCACACTGTGAACTCCAGAGACTCAGTGTACATGTGGTGCATGGTAAAACTGGATGACGCCGACGTACCGTCACTGCTGGACACCACCGCCATGAGGTCAGTGCTGAATTGGGTTACTGTTGAGAGGCTTTTCTCCGACCCCCGCTGTTGAGAAGATTCCATTGGAGTTATATGGCTTTGGGCACACATACATCAACGTTGCAGGAACCGTATTGTTGGCAGTTCACTACGGGTCAACAGTCCTCCTGGTGTTCGTTTTCCAGGTGGCTGCACACGAGGATAAAAAAAAATGAGTTTTACCATCTGTGAAAACCTTAGGCTCTGTTGGGACACTGATGTTGGGAGCACAACATGCCCGGTTGGGGATACAGCTGCTCCGAGCTTGACACTGCAAGGAGAGGACAGCAAGTAAAAAGGGCTGAAACCGGACTCATTGGTTATCCGCGCCTGGCGTCAGAAGCAAAGAGCCGTTGCAGTGCTGCAGGATACAGAGTCCGTGGCCCAGCAGGATCCCAGCGGGACAATGCCAACTGGGGGTACATCCTGCCGTCAGTGCAAAAGTCACGCCAACTCAGCTACAACCAGCATCAGGGACGAGTGAACAACAGCGCCAAGTGCAACCAAACAGATCGCTGCTCACAGTGCCTGATTAGGCTTGGGTCGGCAGACCTGAATGCCCAGGCGGCCTGCGGATGTTCCTGTCCCCGCCGATGCAAATCGACACACGGTTGGGCCTAACCGTTTTCCAGATGACCGATGATTTGAGATGGCATCCAGGCCCGCCTCTGCCAGCGTCTCCAGGGCCACGCCTACTGCAGGCTCGACTGAGGCCCCCGAAGTTGAACTGTAAGCAGTGAAAGTTTTTGACATGTTTGACAGAGCACGACTGCTTCGGTAGTGGCAGAATAATCGACACAGTCATGCAGGGTTAACCAGCAGTCTACCTGGTGGCCCAGGTTGTATTTCATTGCTTGTTATAATATAAAAAAGCATTGAACGTAATGAAAAAGAGACAGCGCTATTGTGAATTGTGTTCATAATGTTTTGAGTTTTTCAAGGAGGAGGTAGATGTTAGGTATTGACATACTAGCAGACAGGCAGCACGGATGTGACGTAGGATCCATGGGTGATGTCAGCACACCATGCCTACTAAAGGGGACTGTTGGAGGGAGTCGTCCTCTTTGGCGCCCTGCCTCTAGCCAACACACTAGCCTATACCCAGTCCTAGTTTGCTTATAAGCTACTGTTCTGTGTGTAACATGTACTTCTATTACTTTTATTAAAACCACTGTTCAGTTCAACCACCACCTCCATGGGCACTCATTTACAGACATAACACCAGCTAACTCTCAAGAAATCCTTTGTTAAACTTGAAAAAAACACAATGAAAGTCCAATATTACCCTCCAACGGATGAACGTTGAAGTATTTTTCCCTGAGGACTGAATATTTTCTCCCTGTTGCTTCAGAATTGTGAACTATGAAATAACTTATTATCCACACACAGCAATGACTATTGAAGAATATGGATGAACTTTGATGGGCTCTAATAGGTTTGAAATGCTTTTATTGATATATGTGGCCAGCCATGCAAAACCAGGAACAAGTCTACCGAAGGGGATTTTCAATTCAATTCAATTCAGCTTTATTTATAAAGCGCCATTTCACAACAACAGTCATCTCATAGCACTATCAACTGTAGGGGGGACCCCCACAGTTGCAGAAAGACCCCAGCAATCAGGCGATCCCCTGTGAGCAAGCACTTGGCGACGGTGGAGAGGAAAAACTCCCTTTTAACAGGAAGAAACCTCCAGCAGAACCAGGCTCAGGGAGGGGCAGTCATCTGCTGCGACTGGCTGGGGGGTGAGGGGATAGAGAAGAAGAAAAGAACAGACATGTAGAGAGCAAACAGCACGATGGGGACTCAATCTATGGGAGAGAACAAACAAATGTTAATGACCAGCAAAAAAAAAATATTTCATAGAGAGTGAGGAAAGGAGTGAGGCCCAGTGCATTACTGGAGGTCCCCCGGCTGACTAAACCTATTAGCAGCATAACTAAGGGAGGGTTCAGAAACACATGATCCCTCCCTAATTGTAGGCTATATCAAAAAGGTAGGTTTTAGCCCTATTTTTAAAAACAGAGATCGAGTCTGACTCCCGAATCCAGATTGGCAGCTGATTCCACAGGAGAGGAGCTTGATAACTGAAGTTCTTGATAACTGAAGTTGAGTTCTTTACAGATTCTAAGAGTGTGGAATCTAAGCTATCCAATGTAACACATGGAAATCTGAAAAGATTTGAAGGAGATGTGGCCATTTGAATGTTAGCACCTCTCAAACTACTTCTCTGAGAAAATCAGGTTCAAAGTTTCCAAGGATCACCACCTTCCAGGGGAGCCAGGTGGGGGGCTGTAACAAAAGCTGGTCATTTGCATGACTTAGCATGAACCCAAGCCCCCTTATGGTGCTTATCAAAAGGAGCTGTGGAAACCCTCCTAAGACAAGCTGCTTCAGTAGCCATATATTTCTACTTGAATGTGCTGCTGATTGGCCTAAATGAATAACAAGGACATGCAAATAGCCAAACAAGCCAAACAAACTGAAGATGTAAATTCTAGGTAATATTTACTGAAATAAAAGCAATTTCAATCAAAAATATCTTAACAGGCCAAGTTACATGTTAACATAGGACCCATTCTTTGATACAACCTTCACAATTCTTGAATCCATTGAATGTGTGAGTTTTTGGAGAGTTTCTGCTTGAATTTCTTTGCAAGGTGTCAGAATAGCCTCCCACAGTTGCTGTTTTGATGTGAACTGCCTCCCACCCTCATAGATTTTTTGCTTGAGGATGCTCCAAAAGTTCTCAATAGGGATGAGATCAGGGGAGGATGGGGGCAACACCATGAGTTTCTCTCCTTTTATGCCCATAGCAGCCAATGACACAGAGGCATTCTGTGCAGCATGAGATGGTGCATTGCCATGCATGAAGATAATCTTGCTATAAAAGGCATGGTTCTTCTTTTTGTACCATGAAAGAAAGTGGTCAGTCAGAAACTCTATGTACTATATAATGCTTAAGTTTTTGTGAAATATCTATTGTTTTCATATCTTGCCCAAGGCATTGCATTATGTGACGCTTTTCGGCAGCAGAGAGATCCTTTTTTCTTTCCCATATTGCTTGAAACCTGTGGCATGCTTAACACATAAGAACCCAGACCCATTTTTCCTTAAAGGAAAATTGTGTGGGATATACCACAGACCAAGTGAACCACATAGAACACATTTCTGATGGGTTTTTTTTCGGAATAACACTTTCTGTGTTGTTACATATATGTTACATATATGTTACATTGGGCGTTAGTAGTAAACGTATTCCTTGTATGAAAATAAGTAAACCTGACAGTTTTTACTGCTTGGTAACATAAAATTGCCTTTTGATTTGCATTTCCACAACATATATCAAAGCTGTGACTTTAATAGCAAGGTTTAACATAAAATTCTTCTTCAGTTTTGCTTTGCGTCACAAAATATGCCAACTGCATCAAAATAAATAACACTGCCTATTTGGGGGCTAACCCTAACCCTAACCCTTGTTACACTGGTGTCACAGTGGGTTCTTATGGGTTAATAATGTAGAACATCCTTCTTAAGTAGTTTTCTTTGAATTGGGCTTACCATGCAAACTAATTATGACGGGTGTCTGAGATTGATTTCAGTGATCCAAAGAGCCCTGAGACACAATACCATCCATGATTTTAACTGAAAAAAATTGAATGTTTATGACACTAAAATCATATTTCAATTCAATTCAATTCAATTCAACTTTATTTATATAGCGCCATTTCACAACAACAGTCATCTCATAGCACTATCAACTGTAGGGGGAACCCCCACAGTTGCAGAAAGACCCCAGCAATCAGGCGATCCCCTGTGAGCAAGCACTTGGCGACGGTGGAGAGGAAAAACTCCCTTTTAACAGGAAGAAACCTCCAGCAGAACCAGGCTCAGGGAGGGGCAGTCATCTGCTGCGACTGGCTGGGGGGTGAGGGGATAGAGAAGAAGAAAAGAACAGACATGTAGAGAGCAAACAGCACGATGGGGACTCAATCTATGGAAGAGAACAAACAAATGTTAATGACCAGCAAAAAAAATATTTCATTGAGAGTGAGAAAAGGAGTGAGACCCAGTGCATTACTGGAGGTCCCCCGGCTGACTAAACCTATTAGCAGCATAACTAAGGGAGGGTTCAGAAACACATGATCCCTCCCTAATTGTAGGCTATATCAAAAAGGTAGGTTTTAGCCCTATTCTTAAAAACAGAGATCGAGTCTGACTCCCGAATCCAGATTGGCAGCTGATTCCACAGGAGAGGAGCTTGATAACTGAAGGCTCTGCCTCCCATTGTACTTTTGGAGATTCTAGGTATTACAAGTAATCCTGCATTTTGGGAGCGTAGTGCTCTGTTAGGATAATACGGTAGTATCAGATCTTTTAAATAAAAAGGAGCCTGATTGTTTAGAGCTTTGTAAGTAAGAAGAAGGATTTTAAACTTAATTCTAAACTCTATGGGAAGCCAATGAAGGGAGGCCAGAACCGGAGAGATATGATCTCTCTTTCTAGTACCTGTTAAAACTCTTGCTGCAGCATTTTGGATCAGCTGAAGACTTTTTAAAGATGTTTTAGGACAGCCTGATAATAAAGAATTACAATAATCTAATCTCGAGCTAACAAAAGCGTGGATCAGTTTCTCAGCATCACTCTGAGACAAGATGCTCCTAATCTTGGCAATATTACGCAAATGATAGAAGGCAGTCTTAGTCTTATTATTTGCATAATAATTTGTAACTTGGTGTAAATGACTGCAATAATGGGAAAAATATTATGATTTGTTTGTTTAACCAGTGGCAGCGCAGTGGCAGAATGGTTAGCACTGCGGCAGCACAGCAACTCACCCTTGGCTGGGGGATCCTGGGTTTGATCCCAGTCCCCGACCAACAGTGATCTGTCTGGAGTTTGCATGTTCTCCCCATGTCTGCGTGGGTTTACTCCGGGATTTCTCCGGTTTCCTCTCACATACCAAAAACATGCAAGTTAGGTTAATTGGCATCAAAAGTGGGGATTCTAAATTGTCCTTAGGTATGACTGTGAGAGTGAATGGTTGTCTGTCTCTCTGTGCTGGCTCTGCAATGGACTGGTGATCTGTCCAGGGTGTACCCTGCCTCTCGCCCAAAGATGCTGGGATAAGATAAGATAAGATAAGATAAGCCTTTATTAGTCCCACAACGGGGAAATTCCAGGATTGCAACAGCACAGGGATAGCAACACTCAGAGCAACAATCAGAAGGCAAGAAAAAAAACAAGCAAGCAAGAGCAGCTAATATACATATGTACATATTACTATAAAATATATATATACACACACACACACACACACAGACACACAGTGCAGAGCATTGTAGCTGGATGGAATAAATATATGAATATATGAACACACAGTGCAGAGCATTGTAGCTAGATGGAATAAATATGTAAATATATAAACACCCACAGTACGGAGCATTGCGGCTAGGTGGAATAAATATGCAAGTATATAAACACACTCAGTGCGGAGCAATGTAGCTAGATGGAATAATATGTAGATATATAAAAACACAGTGCGGAGCATTGTAGCTAGATGGAATAAATATATAGATATATAAATATAAACACACCCAGTGCTGAGCATTGTAGCTAGATGGAATAAATATGTAAATATATAAACACACACAGTGCAGAGCATTGTTGCTAGGTGGGATGAAACAGCATAACCGTCTATTTAGTTATCCTACATGGTATGATTATGTGCCCATACATATTCTCACCCTCCATAGCGACCGGTATGTTCCTAGTTGTATGCCGGAGAGGACCATTGTGTAAGTCTATTGCATCTTTTGCATTCAAAAAAACTATTAGTTTGTTACGTCTTTTTGCTATCTCTGCGAGCAGCCCTGCTTAGGTTGTACAGTCTGACAGCCGTTGGTAGGAAGGACCTACGAAACCTCTCGGTTGTGCACCTGGGATGATGTAGTCTGCTGCTAAATGAGCTCCTCAGTGCATCCAGTATGTCCTGCATAGGGTGGAACTCGGACTCCAGCAGAGATGACAGTTTAGCCACCGTCCTTCTCTCTCCTATCTCCTCCATCGGATCAAGGCGCTGCCCCAGGACAGAGCTAGCTTTCTTAATCAGTTTGTTCAGTCTCTTCCTATCGGCTGCAGTAATGCCACTGCCCCAGCAGACCACTCCAAAAGTGATGGCTGATGCCACCACCGTGTCATAGAATGACTTCAGCAGCGCCCCTTGTACACCAAAAGACCTGAGTCTCCTCAGCAGGAACAGCCTGCGCTGTCCCTTCTTGTAGAGTGCGTCAGTATTGTGTGACCAGTCTAGTTTATTGTTCAGATGAATACCCAGGTACTTATAGGATGTCACCATCTCGATGTCTGTTCCCTGTATATTTACTGGTGCTGTGAGGGGCTGCCCATGCCTGCGGCAGTCCACCACCAGCTCCTTAGTTTTCCTCGCGTTGATCTGGAGGCAGTTCCGATGGCACCAGTCCACAAAGTCCTGGATAAGCCCTCTGTACTCAGCTTCATCTCCGTTGGAGATGAGACCAACGATCGCAGAGTCATCAGAGAACTTCTGTAGATGGCAATGTGTTGTGTTGTGTGAGAAGTCCGCAGTATAAAGAGTGAACAGGAAGGGAGCCAGCACCGTTCCCTGGGGGGCCCCCGTGCTACTGATGATCGTGTCGGAAACACAGGCTGGAGGCTGGATAGGCTCCAGCCTTCCCGCAACCCGAAAAGGATTAAGCAGAAGAAGATGGATTGATGGATGGATGTTTAACCAGTTATTTTGCACAGCTGAGAATAAAATAGTCCCTTCTAAAAGTACTGAGCAATCCACCAATACTGGGTGAACAAATGTCCGTCTTTTTGCCCATCTGTTTTCTTCCTCTGCCACTAAAAAGCAAAAGCTCCTGTTCATCTTGGTTGTCACTGTATTCACGTACCTCCATCACTTCTGTCATTTTAAATGTCTGCAACTATGCTGTTCTTTGTGTTTGGATTGCACTTGTTCAAATCAGGTTGTAGCTCTTGCCTTCCGCCGACAGTATGGGCATGTGAACTGCAGATTATTTTCACTGCGCATGCGTGTACTCTAAAACTACTGGATGGATTTGGATGCAGTTTTTACCAGGCTTGGGCTAGAAAGGAACCCATTACATTTTGGTGATGATCCGAGAACGCGTATCTCTGCCAAGGCTCAAGCACTGAGGCATCAGCACCTTGGTGCTTTCATTGCTTCACTAAACACAACACTGTGTCTGATGTCACGTCTTCTTCTGTGCATGCAGGTCTCTTCATAGCCATAGACCATTCACGCTGGAGTCCAGTGGTGGACTCAGATATGTGCCATGTGAGCAGGCACCCAGAGCATTATTGCTGGCACTCAGCAATAATGGAACGGAGGAGGAAAATTTGTGATGGCGCCTTGCATAGCAGCGACTCCTCTGATTCTAGATGTGATTAACATTGTAGATAAGAGAAATATAATTTTGTTCTGCTGTATGGATTGAATGACAATAAAAGTTGGCTTTACCTTTATAATTATGTGTGTTGAGAGTGTATTTGTGGCAAATGGGAACCCTCTACAGGCGGGATGCCAGTGGACTCTGGCTGCGGCTGGCAAACTCCACATGCCAGATTCCAGTATGGCTGACAATTAAAGCGGAGCAACTGAGGATAAAAAAACAAACAAACAAACAAACAAAAAAAAAACATTAAAAGTAAAGTTGTTTTTTTTTTTGTTTTTTTTTAGTTATTATTATGCAGCGGTTTGAATTTTAAAACACTGAGCCCTAAAACGACAATATTTGGTTATCACAGCTTATGTTATGTAACATAATTTTGTCTCCAATGTATAGTCGGCTTCAGTTTAGTGACCACATGAATTAATTTCAGGGCTGTGCAGAGGCCATTTGAGAGGTAGGGGCACAAATTAATTAAAAAAAAGGGCACATGGAATGAGATTTGTTAAAAAATATAGATCAACTTTATGTGTTACTTAGTTGGTTTGTGTATTACTTTAATAACTCTACACTCATAGACATTTAATACCCCACAGATTTTTACAAATTATCAACTGCCACAGAGACCATGGTCTTCATCATTAATTATATAAAGGTCAATGACAAAAAAAAAATAATGGACAGCTTTCATTGAAAAATGATTATCTCGTCAAAATAAAAACATCTTTGCAAAAATCTGAAAAAAAAGCTTTTATTTCAATATATAAATAATTCAAACTTAATTCAATTGACGAAATTGTTGCAAAAAATTAAAAAGGCCATTCGCCTTGTCAGCAAAATGAGTCCAAACCATCCCCTCTGTTAACCTGCCCCCCTCCATCCCCACAAAGACTGCAAGGATAGTTGATACAGGACAACATAGTACAGGAGATTCTCAATAAATTAGAATGTCAGCAAAAAGTTGATTTATTTCAGTAATTCACTAAAATAAATGAAAGTCATATATTTGTTTTTGCTTTGCCACAACTTTCAGATCCTGTTACCCGTATCCATCACGGACGCCAAGGACACATATATCGTCACACTGGCATTGATATTAGCCATCTTTCTGCTCATATCGCCAATGACTACTGACCTGGTGAGTGGAGGATCCATTGTTTACAGTAGGAGTCAGCTGATAGCATTGGGCTGCTCCACGGTGCTAACACAAAGACCTGATATCCCATGAGAAATCAGGCAAAAATGACGGGGAGAATAAGGTAGAGACCCGTCCTACCATCCGTTATTATGGGAAATGTGAGATTGCTACTTAACAAGACAGACGAACTTGCAACTGTGTCCCGGCATGAGAGTGTCATCAGAGAGATTAGCATTATGTTGTTTTCTGAAATGTAGCTAACAGAACTAACAACAGATGCTAACATTTGACTGGATGGTTTCCACTTAATACGGGCAGATTGGATGCCAGATAGCGGAAAGAGCAGAGGCGGGGGGCTGATAATGAATGTCAATAACAGATGGTGTAATCCTGGACAAATCACGATTAAAGAACACTGTAGCAAGGACATTGAGTTGCTAGCTGTTAGCATGCGACCAGCATGTCTCCCCAGACAGTTCTCACATGTCATCGCAATTGTTATTTATGTACCCTCTTCTGTGAGCGCTGAGGCAGCGTGTGACATCATCCACTCAGTCACCAGGGGATCGTCGAACTGGGGATCGTCACTTCCTTGTGGTAACGTATCGTCACTTCCTGTTTTGCTGTCTCCCTGTGTGGTTTGCCTGTGTGGTTGCTCTCCAGACACTAGCTATGGCTACTAGCTCTCCTTCCTCTCCTCCTCTGGTGTGCTCTCTCTGTCAGATGTTTAGCTACACCTCTGCCTCTTTTAGCGATAACGGTAAATGTAATAAATGTTGTCTTTTTGAGGTGCTCGAGGCGAGGTTGTCTGATTTGGAATCCCGGTTCCGCTGCATTGAAACACCGTCTGCGCCAGTTAATCTTGACGGACGCCCATTAGCTGCAGCGGAGCTAGCTAGCTTAGGCCCCCCTGTCAGCGGTCCCTCGGCTCTCCTCAGCAGCGAGGAGACTGGGTGGGTGACGGTGAGAAGGAAGCCTAGTCGCAAAGCCCCGGTTCACCACCAACCTGTTCACATTTCTAATCGTTTTTCCCCGCTCAGCGACACACCCGCTGAGGAAAAAACTCTGATCATTGGCGACTCTGTAGTCAGAAACGTGAACCTAGAGACTCCAGCGGCCATAGTCAAATGCATCCCTGGGGCCAGAGCAGGCGACATCGAGTCAAATTTGAAAATGCTGGCTAAAAGTAACTGTAAATATTCCACAATTGTTATTCATGCCGGCATTAATGACATCCGTCTCCGGCAGTCGGAAGTCACGAAACTTGATGTAGAATCGGTGTGTGACTTTGCAAAAACGATGTCTGCCACTGTAGTATTCTCTGGGCTCCTCCCCAATCTGACCAGTGATGACATGTTTAGCCGCTCGTCATCCTTGAACCGCTGGCTGTCTGTGTGGTGTCCTAAAAATGACGTGGGCTACATTGACAATTGGAGCTCTTTTGGGGGAAAACCTGGTCTTATGAGACGAGACAGCATTCATCCCACTTTGGATGGTGCTTCTCATTTATCTAACAATCTGGCATCTTTTTTATCCAAATTTTCAAAACCCTGACTACTCAGAGTTGGGACCAGGAAGCAGAGTCGCAGTCTTACACGCCTCTCTGCAGCTCCTCTTCATCCGCCACCCCTCAGCTTAGCCCCTGTCTTCCCCATCAGAGAATCGTTGTCTGCTCCCTCCAAAGTAAATAAAAATATAATGTATAAGCATCCCAAAGTGATAGAGCAAAATATTGGTAAAACTCAAATTAAACATAAAGCCTCTAAATTGAATGATTTGGCCTCTGTTCCTCCTCATAATTTAAAAATTAAATGTGGTTTATTAAATATTAGGTCTCTAACTCCCAAGTCTCTGTTAGTCCATGATCTGTTAATTGATCATCAGATTGATTTAATTTCCCTTACAGAGACTTGGTTAGGGCAAGAGGATTATGTTGGTTTAAATGAATCAACTCCCTCTGGTTATTTAAACTGTCAAAATCCCAGAAGTTCTGGTCGTGGAGGAGGAGTAGCAACAATTTACCATTCCAAATTACTAGTTAATGTAAAGCAAAAAACATGTTATAATTCCTTTGAGGGCCTGGTCCTCAGTATTGGGCACTTTAGCAATTTTAGGTTAAACCCAATTTTATTTGCCATAGTTTATCGTCCCCCATCAACCTACTCAGAATTTTTATCCGAATTTGCTGATTTCTTAGCTGATTTAGTGCTGAAATCTGATAGAATAATTATAGTAGGGGACTTTAATATACATGTGGATGTAGATAGTGACTGCCTTAATGTGGCTTTTAATTCAATATTAGACTCGATTGGGTTTTCTCAGAAAGTAGGAAATTCTACTCATTACCTCCACCATACATTGGACCTTGTTCTGACATATGGCATAGAAATAGAAAATCTTGTAGTGTCTCCTCATAACCCTGTACTGTCAGACCATTGTCTGTTAACCTTTGATTTTACTATTTCTGACTATTTGGCTCCTAAAGAAAAATATTATCACAGTAGATGCCTCTCAGATGATGCTGTTTCCAAATTTATGCAGATTGTTTCTTCTATGCCATGTGTCAACACAACGGAAATAAGCTATAGACAGCTTGCTCCTTCTGTAATTGATAACATGGTGGATAGTGTTTCAGCTTCTCTGCATCAGGCTCTAGACTTGGTGGCCCCCTTAAAAAAGAAAAAGTCTAATCAGAGATTTCTAACTCCTTGGTTCAACACAGAAACTCGTAGCTTAAAACAGAAGACTCGTCAATTAGAAAGAAAATGGCGCTCTACTAATTTAGATGAAATCTATTTAGCTTGGAGAAATCATCTTTTAATTTATAAAAAATCTCTTAGAAAAGCTAGAACAAGTTATTACTCTGCATTAATAGAAGAAAACAAGAATAATCCCAGGTTTCTTTTCAGTACTGTAGCCAGGTTGACAAAGAGTCAGGACTCTGTCAATCCTAGCATTCCCTTAGAGCTAACTAGTCAGGACTTTATGAACTTTTTCAATAATAAAATTTCATCCATCAGAGATAAAATCAATCAGATTCTTCCCACAGTTAACTTAAATACTGTAACTACTACAACTCCTTCTTTTGATGTCTGTCTTGATGAGTTTACTCCAATCGACCTTTGTGAGTTAGACAAAATAGTTTCCTCATCCAAACCTTCAACTTGTCTTTTAGACCCTATTCCTACCAGGTTATTTAAAGAAGTCTTCCCACTTATTGGTAGCTTTATTCTTCATATAATCAATTCTTCATTAACTTTAGGCCATGTACCGCAGGCTTTTAAAACGGCTGTAATTAAACCCTTACTCAAAAAGCCAACACTAGATCCAGGAGCTTTAGCTAACTATAGACCATCTCTAATCTCCCTTTCATTTCAAAAATCTTAGAAAGAGTTGTTGCTACGCAATTATTTGACCACCTGCAGGGAAATGGTTTACTTGAAGAGTTTCAATCTGGGTTTAGAATCCATCATAGTACTGAAACAGCCTTAGTGAAGGTCACTAATGACCTCCTCATTGCATCTGATAATGGACTAGTTTCTGTACTTGTCCTTTTAGACCTTAGTGCAGCTTTTGATACTATCGATCATAATATTCTACTTGATAGATTAGAACACTATGTTGGACTTAATGAAACTTCGTTGCAGTGGTTTAGATCTTATTTATCTGATAGGTTCCAGTTTGTTCATGTAAATAATGAGTTTTCTTTCAACTCAAAGCTTAGTCATGGAGTTCCACAGGGATCTGTGCTAGGCCCTACTCTTTTTAGTTTATATATGCTTCCGTTAGGCAACATTATTAGAAAGCACTGTATACATTTTCATTGTTATGCAGATGACACACAATTATACCTGTCAATGAAGCCAGATGATAGTAATCAATTAGCCAAGTTAGAAGCCTGTCTTAAGGAATTCAAAGCTTGGATGACTTGTAATTTCCTGCTATTAAATTCAGATAAGACTGAAGTCATTCTTGTTGGTCCAAAAAACCTTAGAAATTCCTTTCCAAATCAAACTTTCAGTTTGGATGCAGTTACTCTTTCTCTTAATAGCTCTGTGAGGAACCTTGGAGTTATTTTTGATCAGGATTTGTCCTTCAATTCACATATAAAATTTGTTTCTAAGACTGCCTTCTATCATTTGCATAATATTGCCAAGATTAGGAGCATTTTGTCTCAGAGTGATGCTGAGAAGCTGATCCACGCTTTTGTTAGCTCGAGATTAGATTATTGTAATTCTTTATTATCAGGATGTCCTAAAACATCTTTAAAAAGTCTTCAGCTGATCCAAAATGCTGCAGCAAGAGTTTTAACAGGTACTAGAAAGAGAGATCATATCTCTCCGGTTCTGGCCTCCCTTCATTGGCTTCCCATAGAGTTTAGAATTAAGTTTAAAATCCTTCTTCTTACTTACAAAGCTCTAAACAATCAGGCTCCTTTTTATTTAAAAGATCTGATACTACCGTATTATCCTAACAGAGCACTACGCTCCCAAAATGCAGGATTACTTGTAATACCTAGAATCTCCAAAAGTACAATGGGAGGCAGAGCCTTCAGTTATCAAGCTCCTCTCCTATGGAATCAGCTGCCAATCTGGATTCGGGAGTCAGACTCGATCTCTGTTTTTAAGAATAGGGCTAAAACCTACCTTTTTGATATAGCCTACAATTAGGGAGGGATCATGTGTTTCTGAACCCTCCCTTAGTTATGCTGCTAATAGGTTTAGTCAGCCGGGGGACCTCCAGTAATGCACTGGGCCTCACTCCTTTCCTCACTCTCTATGAAATATATTTTTTTTTTTTGCTGGTCATTAACATTTGTTTGTTCTCTCCCATAGATTGAGTCCCCATCGTGCTGTTTGCTCTCTACATGTCTGTTCTTTTCTTCTTCTCTATCCCCTCACCCCCCAGCCAGTCGCAGCAGATGACTGCCCCTCCCTGAGCCTGGTTCTGCTGGAGGTTTCTTCCTGTTAAAAGGGAGTTTTTCCTCTCCACCGTCGCCAAGTGCTTGCTCACAGGGGATCGCCTGATTGCTGGGGTCTTTCTGCAACTGTGGGGGTTCCCCCCTACAGTTGATAGTGCTATGAGATGACTGTTGTTGTGAAATGGCGCTATATAAATAAAGTTGAATTGAATTGAATTGAATTGAATAGTGCAGCCAGGACAAAGGAGTCTTTGAAAGAAAAAATCAATCAAGAAAAACAATTGAGTGAGGTTGATAAACAAATTAAGGATCATCCATCTGCGGCTCTACACAAGAAATCTGAAGCTATCAGATCAGTTCTTAACCAACTCCTATCACAAAAAGCAGAAGCAAGTATCTTTTATATTAAACATAGATTGTTTGAAATGGGAGACAAACTGGGATGACTACTTGCTCAACTAGCAGCTGGCAGACGAGATTTCAAACCCATCTTATCATTAGAAGATGAGTATGGGAAAAATCACTATGAAACTAAAACATTAGTGGAGATAACAGAAAAATTTTGTAAAAAAAAAACTCTATACTTCTGAATTCAATAAATCTCAGAGATGTATGGATGATTTCATAGGAAATCGCAATCTTCCATCACTTATAGAGACAGAAAGAGCTGCACTTGGCAGACCAATTAATGATTAAGAGATTAGAAATGCAATTAACTCCCTCCAGGGTGGAAAAGCTCCTGGGCCTGATGGATATGGCCCTGAGTTAAAGGGCCCTTTTTTAAAGATGTACCTTCACTTGGCTGAGAAAGATTCTCGTCCTGACTCTTTGTACTCGACAACCATCCCATTAATTCTTACAAAAGATAAGCCCCCTGAGAAATGCAGTTCATATCGGCCCATCAGTTTGACCAATGTAGATAGAGTGTATATATATTTATATATATATTCCATCTAGCTACAATGCTCTGCACTGTGTGTATATATATTTATATATTTATATGTACATATGTATATTCGCTGCTCTTGTTTTTCTTGTCTTCTTGATTGTTGCTCTGAATGTTGCTATCGCTGTGCTGTTGCAATCCTGGAATTTCCCCATTGTGGGACTAATAAAGGCTTATCTTGTCTTATCTTAAAATCTTCTCCAAGATATTAGCAAACAGACTTGAGCGCTATCTCCCACTACTAATTAAGCCAGACCAGACAGGTTTTGACATATTGTTGGACCCAGGGAACACACACACAGGCTCAAGTGCAATTCAATGATCTTTATTTGTGACCAACAGAAGATGTGTGGGTGCGTGTGTGCATTATGTGAATGTGCTGATGGTGAACGAGCTGCAGCCGGGGGCGAGACAGTACGCCGTACAGTCTGGCAACCCTAGAAACACAGCCAAAGCACAGGTGTTAATCTCAGCCACAACACCAAGAATTAGGTATTAATTGGCACTTACTTGCAGGTGGTCTGAAGAGGGCGCAGGCTTCGGCTCGTAGCCTCCAGCCAGAGAGACAGCATCTGTGAGGCACACCCGGGGACGAGCGATGATGTTCGGTGAGGCGAGGGGAACGTGCCGCCGCCGCGGAGAGTCGGTTCCGCCGCCAGAGGGATCCACCTGTGCACAGGGGAGAGCCTGGGAGAAAAGGTGAGTCGCAATTATGCTTACTTGTGATGAAGAGATCTTTCAGAAGAAGTGCAGGGCTGTATGGAAACAGGCATGCGAGAGACGAAGGTCCGGTAGCAAGACAGATGGCTCCGTGCCGAAGCTTCAGGCAGAGCGGGCTATAAAGCCCGTGATTGATTAGCCGCAGGTGAGCACGCAGCTGAGGCAGATGACGGCCCAGAGTGGGTCATGATAGTACTCCCCCCCCCGAGCAGCGCCTCCTGGCGCTGGCCTACCTGGGTGCGCCTGATGGAAGTCCTTGATGAGGCGTTTGTCCAACGCCAACGACGGACGCACCCAGGACCTCCACTCGGAGCCATACCCCTCCCAGTCCACCAGGTACTGCAGGCCGCGACCCAGGCGGCGGTCGTCCAAGATGGAGTTGACTCTCCATGCCAGGTCGCCGTCGATCAACACTGGCGGGGGTGGAGCCCTAGGAGGGGGGAAGAGCAGGTTGGAGACCACGGGCTTGACCTGGGAAACGTGAAATGTGGGACAAACATGGGGGGGGTGGAGAGCCAGACGCACAGCCACAGGATTAATCACCCGGCCAATCGGGAAGGGCCCGATAAAACGTTGGGCCAGCTTCCTCTTTTCAGCCTTCAGGTTGATGTGCTGGGTTGATAACCATACCTGCTGACCCACCTGATACTGCGGAGCAGGCCTCCTGCGCCGGTTCGCTGTTCTGGCATTGCGCTCGGCTGTGCGTAAAAGGGCCTGGTGCGTAGCAACCCAGAGCTGACGACAGCGCCTCAGGTGGGCATGGACGGAAGGCACGGCCACCTCCCCCTCTTCTTCCGGAAACAATGGGGGATCGTAGCCCAGCGACGCCTTGAACGGTGACATGCCAGCAGCCGAGGACAGAATCAGGTTATGAGCATATTCAATCCACGGCAGATGACTGCTCCAAGATGATGGGCTGGAAGCGATGACACAGTGCAGAGTGGCCTCCAGCCCCTGATTGGCTCGTTCGCACTGCCCATTACTCTGGGGGTGATGACCAGAGGATAAGCTCACCGTAGCCCCCAGCGCTTTGCAAAAACTCCTCCAAACACGGAACACAAACTGGGGACCCCATTCGGAGACAATGTCCTTGGGGATCTCATGAAGCCGCACAACGTGCTGCACCAGTAGGTCCACCATCTCTCGTGCTGTTGGGAGCCCATGCAAGGGGATAAAATGGGCGGCCTTAGAGAAACAATCCACAATGGTGAGCATGGTGTCGAAACTGTTGGACGCCGGAAGCCCCATTACGAAGTCCAAGGCAATGTGGGACCATGGCCTTCCAGGAACCGGCAGGGGGTGGAGGAGACCCACTGGCAGCGATGATGACGTCTTCCCGGTGGCGCACTGGGGACAGACGCGGACATAGTTCATGACGTCATTCCGGAGACCCGGCCACCAGAATGATCTCTGGAGCAGCTCCACCAGGCGGGTAATCCCAGGGTGGCAGGCAAGCTTGGACGAGTGGGCCCAGTGGATCACATCACCCCAGACAGGAGATGGAACTGTAGAGGATGCGTTCAATGATGAGGCTGAGTTTTATTTCTCAGGTTCAGCTTTATTGACAGAACACATACTCTAGCATTCTCAAAGCAGGAATAAGAGAAAGAACTATATCACATCACCTTTTTATACCCTTCCAGCATCGGAACTCAAGTCACATGGTGCTTTAGCAAACATACAGTCACATGGTACTTAATCCCAGCCACAATGCAACTCTTTGAACTTTCACCATTGTCTCTTATTCATTGATGAACCGGAAATCTCTCTGGGGCATCTTCGAGACAAAGGCCAAATCTCACACCTCCTCGTCATCCTCTGCAGATCCAGGCCTTTTGTCCTTCGAGACGTGAAGCCTCCAATAAACATGCAGTCATACCTTTGTGGAAAATATGAGCCCAACATATGTGCCACATAACCCCCCCCCCCAAAAAAACGTCTATTAAAGGACAAAACATGCATGGCATAAAAACACTCCCACATATTACAAATCAATCCACCAGATGCCTAGGTCTTAACCTTCTGCCGAATCTGCTGTAAACCGGCTTTGCTACTTCTGCAGCGTCTTTCTGCCTCTGTGGATTAGAGCTGTTAGCACATTTCTGTGGGGGTTCTAGAGAATGCCTTCTCGGGGGCCTGCCACGGCGGGGGGGACCTCGCCAGCTTCACGTGGTCATCAGCCAGAACAAAAGCGGGTTTGAGTCTGTTTATGCAAATCAACTCCTTTCTGCCCCCTAAATCTAGCAGAAAATGCTTCCCCCCGGTTTCCAGCACTCTGAAAGGCCCATCATAAAACGGCCGCAAACTTGGGCGCTGAGCATCATGTCTAATAAAAACAAACTCTGCATTTTTTAAAGCCTTCGGCACAAAAACACGTGGGAAACTGTGATGAACCGGGCCAGGGAGTGTGTTTGATCCTGTGTCGCTCTGCAACGGCTGAGCGGGGGGCGGGGGCAATTTGGTGCGGGATTGTCGGGAAGAAATTCGCCCGGCAAACGGAGAGGTTGTGCAAAAACTAACTCAGCCGAGGAAGCCTGCAAATCTTCCTTAGGTGCAGAACGCAACCCCAATAAAACCCATGGAAGTTTGTCCACCCAATTTGTATCCGTAAGTGACGCTCTGAGGGCTGCTTTCAACGACCTGTGAAAGCATTCGCATAAACCATTAGCCTGGGGGTTATACGCGGTAGTGTGGTGAATCTTCACCCCTAAGCTGTGGGCCATCGACGACCATAGTTCGGAAATAAATTGGGGACCCCTGTCGGACGTTATGTCCGACGGGACTCCGAAACGCACAACCCACACTGTTAAAAACGCTCGCGCAACTTCTTCCGCTGTGGTTGATGCCAGAGGAACCGCTTCTGGCCAACGCGTGGTGCGATCCACCATCGTCAAAAGGTGTGTGTGCCCTTGTGATGACGGAAGGGGGCCCACCAAGTCAACATGCATGTGATCAAAACGCTTAGCCGGGATGTGAAAAGATTCCAACGGAGCTCTAGTGTGCTTGTGTATTTTGGCTCGCTGACACGCTATGCAGGCTGCTGCCCATTCCTTGACCTGTTTGCGCAACCCGGGCCAAACAAATTTCTCCCCCACCATCTTAATCGATGCGCGCACCCCTGGGTGCGCCAGAGAATGGATCAAGTCAAAAACGCGGCGACGCCACGCAGCTGGAACTACGGGGCGAGGCCGTCCCATGAAGACATCGCAGATTAGGGGGGGCATACCAATTTGCTGCACCCTGTGCTCCAGCCTTAACCCTGTTGGTCCAGACTGGAGCGCGCGCACGTCCGCATCATTAACCTGCTCCGCGGCCATGGCTGCATAATGTAAACCTACGCGGACCGGGGCTACGCGCGCTTCTGCATCGCTGCCCTGGCCCGCGGCCACGGCTACAGAGTCTGCCCCCACGGGGCCTGGCGTTGCTACGGCACGCGAGAGACAGTCTGCCACTACATTATGTTTACCTGCGACATGCTGGATATCGGTGGTGAACTCCGATATCGCGGCTAGCTGCCTTTGCTGCCGGCCTGACCAGGGTTCTGAAATCTTGGCCATCGCAAACGTTAGCGGTTTGTGATCCACAAACGCGGTGAAACGGCGCCCTTCCAACCAGAACTGGAAGTGGCGGATGGCCAAGTGTAGGGCCAAAAGCTCCCTGTCGAACGCACTGTATTTACGCTCGCTATCGCGCAAGGTTTTGCTGAAAAACGCAAGGGGTTGCCAGGTCCCTGCCACAAACTGTTCAACGACCGCCCCCACCGCTAAATCGGAAGCGTCAGTGGTGAGCGCCATGCGGGCCGTTGGAACTGGGTGTGCTAACAAAACTGCGTTTGCCAGGGTTGATTTGACCTGGGCGAAAGCGCGCTCCCGCTCCGGAGACCATTCAACCTTATTTGTGGGCTTTTGTTTTTTTAACGCAGTTTATAATGGTTGCATGAGCCGCGCTGCGCTTGGAAGGAACCGGTTGTAAAAATTAACCATTCCCAAAAACTCCTGCAGCGCCTTGACCGTTTGAGGTTGCGGAAAATCTGTTATTGCGCGTACTTTATCGGGCAGAGGGACCGCTCCTTCTGGCGAAACGCGATGCCCCAAAAAATCAATTTGCGCTACCCCAAACTGGCACTTCGCTGGGTTAATTATTAACCCGTGCTCTGTTAGCCTCCAAAAAACTGCTGTGAGGTGACTTTCGTGTTCGCCTTCGGACGTGCTGGCTACTAAAATGTCATCCAAGTAGACGAACACGAAAGGGAGGTCGCGTAAAACTGCATCCACCATGCGCTGGAAAGTCTGCGCGGCACCCTTGAGACCAAACGGCATGCGCAAAAACTCAAAAAGCCCGAAAGGATTTTACCGAGGGTCGTAGCTGCTACTGACCCTCGGTCTTGGCATTTCCCGGACGCTTGAAGTGGCACGGTGGGACGCACTTGTGTGCCCTCTCTGCAAAACGGCGATGGTAGAAGCACAGGCCATCATCCGCTCTGCGCCGCCTGGTACCTGTCGCCGCCGTCGTCACTGCGTCTGGCGCCACGACCACTGGCTCCAAGCCGTCTCCGGACGTCGTTCCTGGACTAGCTGCCGCGGCCGAAACCGCGCTCCGTTTGTGTGTGTCGACGAGCCGCTGCGCCTCCTTGCTCAGCCCATGGTAGTCTCGCCTGGCCAATCGGGGCGACTCTGCCAGGGCTACTCTCACTGCTGGCGGCAGGGTCCGGAGGAAAAGGTGGGCGAAAATAAATTCACCATCTTCGGAGTCTTTCAGCCTCAGCATCTTCACCATCAGGTCCGCAGGTCTGTCGTTCTCCGACTCCATCAACGTTAGGAGCCCCTCTGCTCGCTGTTGTACCGAAGGGGTGAAATGGCTGATCAGCGCGTCCTTCAATGCGCTGTACTTGTCGCTGTCCGGTGGATGATTGACCAGATCTTCCACCCTCTGGACCGTGTGCCTGTCCAGCTTCGCTACCACATGGTAGAACTTTGTGTCGTCCTTTGAGATTCTCCGGAGGTTGAACTGTGCCTCGACTGCGCTAAACCAGGAGCGCGGACTGTGCTGCCAGAAGTCAGGCAGCCGGAGTGTGGAGGCGGCCATCAGGCTGGCTTCTGCCGAGCCCCGCTTGGGAGAATTCTGTCTGCTCATTCTTTGTCGTAGGGTCACCAGTGTAGAGGATGCGTTCAATGATGAGGCTGAGTTTTATTTCTCAGGTTCAGCTTTATTGACAGAACACATACTCTAGCATTCTCAAAGCAGGAAGAAGAGAAAGAACTATATCACATCACCTTTTTATACCCTTCCAGCATCGGAACTCAAGTCACATGGTGCTTTAGCAAACATACAGTCACATGGTACTTAATCCCAGCCACAATGCAACTCTTTGAACTTTCACCATTGTCTCTTATTCCTTGATGAACCGGAAATCTCTCTGGGGCATCTTCTCCGAGACAAAGGCCAAATCTCACACCTCCTCGTCATCCTCTGCAGATCCGGGCCTTTTGTCCTTCGAGACGTGAAGCCTCCAATAAACATGCAGTCATACCTTTGTGGGAAATATGAGCCCAACATATGTGCCACAGAACGAACAATCTTCCTGCAGGCCCTCCGCCTGGATCTGGCTCAGCCTCCTGCGCCTTCAGGACCTTGTCCCTGATCCCCCATGAGAGGGCGCCCACGACGCACGAAGCAGGGAGGATGGTGTGCTCCTGCCCATCACAGACCTCCGAAGCAAACTGTCTGGACAGGGCGTCAGGTTTAACGTTCCTCGACCCAGGGCGGTAGGTGATGGTGAACCTGAAGCGCCCGAAGAACAAGGACCACCGCGCCTGGTGGGCATTCAGGCATTTAGCCGTCCTCAGGTACTCCAAGTTTTTGTGGTCGGTCCACACCACAAAGGGTTGCGCCGCCCCCTCCAGCCAGTGCCACCACTCCTCCAGCGCAAGTTTCACAGCCAGGAGTTCTCTGTCGCCGATGTCATAGTTCCTCTCTGCTGGAGACAGCCACCGAGAGAAGAAAGCGCAAGGGCGGATCACCCCATCCACCGGAGAGCGCTGTGATAAGACTGCCCCCACCCCCAAGTCAGAGGCATCCACCTCAACCAGACACTGGAGAGCAGGATCCACCTGCGTCAGGACCTGGGAGGATGAGAACTCGGTCTTCAAGGTAGCAAAAGCCGCCGCAGCCTCCTCTGTCCAACGGAACGCCACCTTGGGGGAGGTGAGACGGGTCAGGGGAAGGGCGATCGAGCTGTAGTTAGGTACGAATTGCCGATAAAAACTGGCAAATCCCAGGAATTGTTGCAGCTATTTCCTCGAAGGGGGGGGGGGGGCAATCCACCACCACCTTCACCTTCTCGGGATCCGGAATGACCTGATTGTGTGAGATGATGAACCCTAGGAACGAGGTCTTCTCCATGTAGAACTCACACTTCTCTGCCTTAATGAATAATTTATTCTCCAGGAGTCGCTGAAGAACCCGCCTGACATGGACCTGATGCTCCTCTCGTGACTGGGAGAAGATTAAGATATCATCCAGGTAGACAAAGACAAAGGACCCGAGGAAGTCCTGGAGAACATCATTAATTAAACGCTGGAAGACGGCCCGAGCGTTGGTGAGCCCAAACGGCATGACCAGATATTCAAAATGGCCGCTAGGAGTCCGGAATCCCGTCTTCCACTCGTCGCCCTCCCGGATCTCCCGGATTTAGGAGACGGGCCGGCGGTCGAATTGATGGAGAAGATGTTGGCTTTGATGGGCACAGATGACGGGCATTTCCTCTTTGCTCATCTTTTCCTCCGGAACCTCCCGATGGCAGCCAGAGCGGTCCTTGCCAATTCACCGCTGCTGGCCACGCACAACTACCGGGCGCTAGCCCAGGAGTTGGATCGGATAATCCTCACCACCAGAGCCCTCACAGTGAACGCAGCGGCGTCGGACCCCAGCGAGATGGCCAGCAGAAGCGAGGAGCCAGAGATGGTGGCTGCAGCAGGGGCCAAGAAGCACCGGAGAGACACGCTTTGTTTCTACCACCGCCGTTTTGGAGAGGACCTAGCGGCCCCGAGCTGACGATGCGTGCCACTGTGCCAATCACAAGCGTTCGGGAAACACCAGGACCAGCAGTCGGTAGCAGCTGCGACCGCCGGTGAAGCAAGCAAGCTGCTCTATGTGACAGACTCACGCTCAGGGAGATGGTTCGTTGTGGACT
The DNA here is from genome assembly GCA_020510985.1 of Pholidichthys leucotaenia. Lineage (NCBI taxonomy): Eukaryota > Metazoa > Chordata > Actinopteri > Cichliformes > Pholidichthyidae > Pholidichthys > Pholidichthys leucotaenia. The sequence continues at coordinate 72,891,966 of CM035838.1, forward strand.
CCGGTTCCCAAAAGAGCCTCATCCTGCCGTCCTATGCTGACCGGCTGGCGGGAACTAGCGGCCCCGAGCTGACGGCCACAAACGGCTCAGACATTAAGACTTTTGGTGAAAGGACGCTGTCTGTATCTTTGCACGGCCGTACATACCAATGGATATTCATCATAGCGGCATGCAGCTTCCCCATCTTCGGCGCTGATTTTTTGTGTGCACATGGACTACTAGTCGATGTTGCTAACAGACGCCTGATTAACGCTATGTCTTTTGATTCTCTCCCCTCCCAGCACTCACGGTCCCGACATTTGCGGCGGCCGTCACCAAACATGGGATGGAGCACTTCATTACCACCACGGGGCCACTGGTTTTTGCAAGACCTCGGCGCCTGGATGCAGCTAAACTGGCCATAGAGCGCGAGGAGTTTGCCAACTTGGAAAGGTTGGGCATCATCAGGCGCTCAAACAGCCCATGGGCATCCCCGCTACATATGGTTCCGAAGGCCGAGGGATCGTGGCGACCGTGCGGAGACTTCCGCAGATTAAACAACGTCACAGTGCACGACCGCTACCCCATCTCTCATATTCAGGATTTTTCCGTTCACCTCACCGGAGCACGCATTTTTTCCAAGATAGACCTGGTCCGCGGTTACCACCAGGTCCCGGTGCGCGCTGAGGACATACCTAAAATGGCAGTAATAACCCCGTTTGGCCTGTTTGAGATTTTACGCATGCATTTCGGGTTAAAAGACGCAGCGCAGACATTCCAACGCATAATGGATGCGGTGTTGCGCAATCTGACGTTTGTGTTCGTCTACCTGGATGACATCCTCGTGGCCAGCGCGTCTGAGGACGAACACGTAACCCACCTCAGGACAGTTTTCCAGAGGTTGGAGGAGCACGGATTAATAATCAACTTGGTGAAGTACCAGTTCAGGGTGGCGGGGATCGATTTTTTTTGAGCCACTGCATCTCACCGGAGGGCGCGACACCCTTGCCGGACAAGGTGCATGCCGTGGTGAATTTTCCCCGGCCTGAGACGGTCAGGGCGCTGCAGGAGGTTTTGGGGATGGTTAACTTCTACAATCATTCCCCCCCCCCCCCTGCGCAGCCCAGCTCATGCAGCCGTTGTACGCTGCGCTTAAGAAACGGAAACCGGCAGACAGAGTCGACTGGACTCCTGAGCCGGAGCAGGCGTTTTCCGAGGTTAAAACAGCTCCGGCGAACACTGCACTGCTGGCGCACCCCCTTCGGTGCAGGCCCCTTCGGATATCACGTCCGATCGGGGCCCGCAATTTGTTTCCGACCTCTGGTCCACCATGGCCCGGAGCTTGGGCATCTCACTTCATCGCACGACCACGTACAACCCACAGGCCAATGGGTTATGCGAGCATTTCCATAGATCGCTTAAAGCAGCGCTCAGGGCTTTGCTTACGGATGCAAATTGGGTGGACCAGTTGCCGCGGGTTCTATTAGGGTTGCATTCAGTACCGACGGAGCCTCCCCAGCAGAGCTGTTTTTTTCACAGTCGCTGCAGCTCCCAGGAGAATTTTTGCCGGACAGCCCCACGCCATATACTGATCCTTCCCCACTTTCACCACGTAATGCAGTGGCAGGGACGGTACCCGGTCCGATCCACCACTGTTTTCCACGCGCTTTTGTACCAAGGGCCTTGAAGGACGCGACGTTCGTATTTGTCAGGCACGATGCCCACCGGACCCCCTTGTGCCCGCCCTACGATGGCCCGTTCAGAGTGCTGGAACCTGGGGAGAAACATTTTGTGTTAGACTTGGGGGGATGCAGAGAAACAGTCTGTATAGACAGGCTTAAGCCCACTTTCGTGTTATCAGACGAGCAAGTGGTGCTGGCCCGAACTCCTCGGCGCGGACGACCCCCACTGAGAACTCCCCAGGTAAATGACTCATCAGATCTGTCACAAGGGCATGCTAATGATGTTTTCCTTCCTCCCAATGTCCCCCCACAGACGGACGCACCCCCAACCTCGAAGCTGCAGACCCCACGTTACAGCCGCTACGAACGAAAGCTGAAGCCCAAAGGACATGAGGGTCAAGGCTCAGTCTGAGTCTGGGGCGGGGGGGTGGGGGGAATCCCTCTCAGTATATTCACACTCAGACTTAAGACAAAAGGGAATTGTCATGGGGGGTTTGTGTGTGGATGTGGGGGTGGTGTGTTGATGTGAACAGTGACAAAGAAAATGGGAATTACAAAGGCTTTGATGTTAAGGCAGCGCACAGAGAAGGCTGACCAAGTGGTTGGATTTAAGAGCAGAGGTGCATGAGATCTGTTACTCTTTTGCTGCTTGTGTTTCTAGAGAAATGTAGAGAAAGAGAGTGAATAATGCTTGATATGATCTGGACCTCTCTGCCTAATTATTTGTCTCTGTCAGGGCTGGCCCTCATGAGCCAGCATAAGACGCCACAGTCCAGTGAAGATGCATAGGTGTTTATTCACAATTAGGGAAAGGGAAGGACAAGATAACCAGCCATGTGGGCCAAACAATAAGACTACTAATTAACTCACAGGATGATCGTTGACAGCTGAGACGAGGAGCGCTCGCTCAGCGTCTGATAAGGAAAAGAATGACAGAGTACAACAATAATCACAGGCGAATAACAAACTTACAAATGAGATGAGAAGGAATCGTTGACGCTCGTTAGACGAACATTAGACAAACGTTTGACGAGACTGCCGCAAGATGCTGCCGCTGGTGCCATCTTTTAAAGCCGGCCGCTAACAACCACAAATGCAGTGCAGCTGTTCAGGCCTTGACAGCGGGAAGCTCCCCCGAGCGTTGTCCAATCACAGCCCGGGGAGCCAGAATAACAACACCACTGTCAAAGCCTGACAGTAATGGTACGTGGCCCGAGCGCGGACAATATTAGCGCTGGGGTTGTTACAGGACCTCCCCCTCAAAGGCGGACTCCCGGATGCCCGTTAACATCCAAACCCCCCCACCTCACCCCAGGGCGGGTGGATGGGGGAGCAGGCAAAGGGGGGACAGAACCTGCCTCACCAAAAACCAAATCAGCCCGATATCCTACCACACAAATCACAATAAAGACAGGGCAGGAACAGAAAACAACCAGGGCATACATTCACAGGGAAAAAAAAAACACTATACAACACAGGAGCACATACGGGGTACGAGAAAAGAGGAAAAAACCCACAGGGTAACACAGTCTCATCCCTCCAACAGGAGGGGAAAAGAAAAAAAAGCACACGCTGATTCAGGCAAGCATGACAAAAACACAATGGTATAGCCTGTTATAAAGCTGAAAAGAAAAAAAAGGCAATTACAGGCACAATAACAGAAAATACAGCACTCTCAAATGCACATATCAAAACTGAGCCGCCACAAGACAACCTAAGAAATTAAATGTGCAAATGGGGAAAAACAGCATAATGGCTATTGGCTACATTAATTAAATAGCTGCAGAACTGAGGGGCAGAGAAAGAAACCGGGATGACAGGCATAATGTACAGTTCAGGGGGCATTCCCGCACCCCGCATCCAAGCCGCTAACCGGGGTAACGGGAAGTGTTCTGGTGGCCTACCCGAATCCCAGGCCGAGGATGACCAAACCTCCGGCTGCTGGACCAGGTTGCCAAAAATAGGGTTCAGTTTATCAGGGGGCCGGCCCAGGACGCCAAACGGGAAGAGCAGGCTTTCAGGTGGTCGACCCGCATCAACCTGCCAACAGGACCACTGGAGAAAGCTCGGTGACGGTCTCCCAACGGTGAGAGGAAACAAGGGAGAGCCGGGCCAACTATGGGTAATCCCCGCGGTTCCTGGTGCGAGGGAAGAAAAATTGTGACAAAGATAAGGGATCAGTTCAGTGTCACTCAGCGGCGGGTCTGCAGCTCCTTCTCCGGATCCCACATGAACAGGCGCTGATTGGGCTGGCACCAATCTGGTAATGGACCCCGACTGGGCCGACGCTGCACCCGCAGTGGACCCCAATCGGGCCGAAACCAAGGCGATGACGAACTCCGACTGGACCACAGCTGCACCCGCGTCGGACCCCGATTGGGTCGTGGCCGCGCCAGTATCGACCTCCAACTCCGAACCCGGAACCCCCGGCACAGCGATTGGCGTCTGCTCTGCACCGGCAACCCTGGGAGAAGGCTCAGAAGGGAGAGAAAAAGAACCGGGATCAGGATCACTGGCAGCGCCAGAACCCCACGAGACAAGCTCGGACGCAATGGACGGCTGCACCCGGCTCGCCCCCCCCCCCCAAGAGACAGGCAAAAATGCTCAATAATAGAAAAGGCAAAGACAGCACTAAGCACTTGCCTGATCTCAAGTTCGGACGCCGTCCAGGACTTCGACGATCTGGGCTCAGACGGGAGGAGGTTGTCTTCTTGCTCCCACTCAGCTGCGTCGGGCTCCGCAGCTGGCATGATGGTTTCTGCAGCCTGAGGACCCTTCGGCGAGTCGTCCACGCTGGCAACCCGTACGGTGTGGTGGCAGGGGGCCCCTGGCCCGCTGGGTCTGACTGATCATCCGTGGAGACCCGGGGACGCTTCGTCATCAGCATAGGCTCCATACAGCAGTCCGCTCTCCTCCTCTGTCCTTGACGTGGCTGCGGGGCTGGAATTACGTGCTCCAGGGCCGCAGGCCCCCTCCTCATCCGATGACGCTTGGCTGACGTCGAGGATCGCTCCGTGGAGGGAGACACAGAGGCAGCGGGTTTAGTTATTATCTCAGCAGGTGGTGGAGGCTCGGGGGGCTGGGAACCCTGAACCTCACCCCCAGGAGTCAGACAAGACAAATCACTATTAGGAGAGGAAGAGTGAACTTGTACTTGCCTGTCTCCCGGAGGGAGGCTGGTACCTGCTGCGGGGAACGTTGCTCCTTCTTCTCGCCGAATGGTGGCAGAGGGCTCCCTGGAAGGACGAGGGGGAGCCGCTCGTGATGGACTCGGCTCCACGCTCACCGAAGCAGAACTCCTCGTACAGCCAGCAGCTGGAGGAGGCGTCGGAGAGGAGGGGGCGACAGCCGAGACGGGCCGGGCACGGCGCACTGACGGGACAGAGGGGGACGATGGCCCGGGAAGAGAGGGTGGGGGGGTTCCCTCCTGGCGAGACGCTGAAGAGACAGCTGTCAGGTTGATGGGGTCATTCCGGTGACCCGGAACCGAATCTGGACAGGGTTCTTGCTGAGGTTGTCTCTGGCCGTGGCGCCAACGTCTTTGATGGGCCTCGGATGGTGCGAACTCCTGGCCTGGATCGAGGAGAGGATCGGGATCCCAAAGCGGGGAACGAGGATGCCTTCTCCTCTGCTTTCGGTCGTCTTCTTCCTCGTACATCCGGAGTATCTCTCGTTGGGCGGCAATGTTATCCCTCCTTATGCCGACTTCTGGGTGGTAAGCGTAGCAGGGAAAACGGTTCAGGACGTCCTCAGCGCTGTCCAAGTACCAGCATACGTCGGGGTGATAGTTGAGGAGGGAGGCGGCGATGAGGATTTCATCAACTTCATCCAGCTCCTCGGTCAGCTTGTGGCTGGGACTCCGAGCGCGGCCCCTCCGCGACGGCATACTTCCAGCACACTGTACCCAGACAGGAAAGGGCAAAGTTCTCCTGAATGCAACTTCACTGAGAACGGCATCTCCTTCTGGTGGCAGTCTACTGTCAGGGCTAGCCCTCACGAGCCAGCATAAGATGCCACAGTCCAGTGAAGATGCACAGGTGTTTATTCACAATTAGGGAAAGGGAAGGACAAGATAACCAGCCAAGCGGACTAAACAATAAGACTACTAATTAACTCACAGGATGATCGTTGACAGCTGAGACGAGGAGCGCTCGCTCAGCGTCTGATAAGGAAAAGGATGACAGAGTACGACAATAATCACAGGCGAATAACAAACTTACAAATGAGATGAGAAGGAATCATTGACGCTCGTTAGACGAACATTAGACAAACATTTGACGAGACTGCCGCAAGATGCTGCCACTGGTGCTGGCTTTTAAAGCCGGCCGCTAACGACCGCAAATGCAGCGCAGCTGTTCAGGCCTTGACAGCGGGAAGCTCCCCCGGGCCTTGTCCAATCAGAGCCCGGGGAGCCAGAATAACAACACCACTGTCAAAGCCTGACAGGAATGGTGCGTGGCCCGAGCGCGGACAATATTAGCACTCGGGTTATGACAGTCTCTCCACAATATATTGAATAAAATTGATCCTAGTAAATCACCATTATGTCTTAAATGTAAACTGACAACTGGGACCTATATACATTGTTTTTGGTCTTCTCCAAAAATTGCTAAGTTTTGGACGTATGTATCTAAAGAGGTCAGTGCTATATTAAAGCATAAGATACGTAAAGATCCGGGCAAGTTTCTATTGGGGCTGCCGACTAAAGAAAGAAGCATGAAGGCCAAACAATCTAATTTACTAAATAAACTCTTAGGTTTAGCTAGAAAATTTATACTATTTAATTGAATCCACGAGAACCCACCTACTGTAACTCAGTGGTACAAAGAAATATTCAGAGTGGTACCAATGGAAAGGCTTAGTGCCAGACAAAAAGGAAACAATAATGTTTTTATGCATAGTTGGCAGCCCATAACAGAATACTTGCCCACAGACCTAAGTGACATTATCATGAAGAGGAAGGATGTGAATACCTCATGTTGACCTTAAATTGTACAGATGGAGTTGTGTTGTGCAGATGAAATGGAGTGATGCCCTCACAGTGTGCTTATCTGAACTGTGGAAGGATGTTTAGAGTGCAGATGCATTTGTGATAAATATTTGTGTTTTTTTTTTCTTTTTTTTTCTTTTTTCCTTTCCTTTTTTAACTAATTATTAGTTTGGCCAGTTGGTCATAACTTTGTGTTTGTATTATTAATTTTATTACCAATTATTTTAACTCGGGCTTGTGTGTTGTGTTTGTTTGCTGTTGTGTGTTGTATAAGAAAGCAAAATAAAATGTGTTTGATAAAAAAGTAAAAATAAAATGTTAAAAAAAATGTGTGGGGGTGGGGGAGGCAGTCCACCCAAGGCATCATACAAGCTAGGACCTCCTGGACTGTTAATGATTAACGGTATAATGTGTTCATGATACACGTTGAATTCACTGCCTCAAAGTCATCCGACTGTACTCATCGAAGCTGAATTTTTTTTATTAAACTTTTAAAGGGTGTATTGGAGTTATTGTTTAATTTCATGTCCATTTTCTTGATTAAAAGCAGAGAACTCACAAGTTTTGAGACCGATTCATCTGTGGTACACATACTGAATTATTAATCAAATTGTCCATCTTCTGGACTGGTTCTCCGAATGAGCTTATATGTACTGATAATGAAAAGAAATCTTCATTCCCACTCACATATATATTGATATTAATAGTTTGTACCAGATAATACTACACTCCTGTGTTATTTATTCTTGTAATAAGTTTGACTCACTTCGAATAACATTGCATGGACTCAAACAAAAGTGGGGAATAAAGTCACTGAGAGGTGGTATGGTAAAGACTGATTTTACTTAATACAAGGATACAACTGATTTAACCTGGTTCTTAAATCTATCCATCCATCCATCTTCTTCCGCTTAATTCTTTTTTGGTCGCGGCGGTGCTGGAGCCTATCCCAGCATCTTTGGCCGAGAGGCAGGGTACACCCTGGACAGATCGCCAGTCCATCACAGGGCCAACAAAGAGAGACAGACAACCATTCACTCTCACAGTCATACCGAAGGACAATTTAGAATCCCCAGTTAATGCCAATTAACCTAACTTGCATGTTTTTGGCATGTGGGAGTCACATGTGAACAATTACTGAAAGTGTATTAAAAACAGTAAGTTTGTCAAAAATTTGTTAAACTCATGAGGAAAAAGCTTTTTCTTATTAAAAAGTTGTCAGATCTACAGTGGGGTAAAAAAGTATTTAGTCAGCCACAAATTTTGCACGTTCTCCCACTTAAAAGATGAGAGAGGTCTCCAATTTTCATCATAGGTATACCTCAACTATGAGAGACAAAATGAGAAAAAAAAATCCAGAAAATCACATTGAAGGATTTTTAAAGAATTTATTTGCAAATCATGGTGGAAAATAAATATTTGGTCAATAACAAAAGTTCATCTCAATACTTTGTTATATACCCTTTGTTGGCAATGACAGAGGTCAAACATTTTCTGTAAGTTTTCACAAGGTTTTCACACACTGTTGCTGGTATTTTGGCCCATTCCTCCATGCAGATCTCCTCTAGAGCAGTGATGTTTTGGGGTTGTCGCTGGACAACACGGACTTTCAACTCCCTCCAAAGATTTTCTATGGGGTTGAGATCTGGAGACTGGCTAGGCCACTCCAGGACCTTGAAATGCTTCTTACAAAGCCACTCCTTCATTGCCCGGGCGGTGTGTTTGGGATCATTGTCATGCTGAAAGACCTAGCCACGTTTCATCTTCAATGCCCTTGCTGGTGAAAGGTGGTTTTCACTCAAAATCTCACGATACATAGCCCCATTCATTCTTTCCTGTACACGGATCAGTCGTCCTGGTCCCTTTGCAGAAAAACAGCCCCAAAGCATGATGTTTCCACCCCCATGCTTCACAGTAGGTATGGTGTTTTTTCTCCTCCAAACACGACAAGTTGAGTTTTTACCAAAAAGTTCTATTTTGGTTTCATCTGACCATATGACATTCTCCCAATCCTCTTCTGGATCATCCAAATGCTCTCTAGCAAACTTCAGATGGGCCTGGACATGTACTGGCTTAAGCAGGGGGACACGTCTGGCACTGCAGGATTTGAGTCCCTGGCGGCGTAGTGTGTTACTGATGGTAGCCTTTGTTACTTTGGTCCCAGCTCTCTGCAGGTCATTCACTAGGTCCCCCATGTGGTTCTGGGATTTTTGCTCACCGTTCTCGTGATCATTTTGACCCCACGGGGTGAGATCTTGCGGGGAGTCCTAGATCGAGGGAGATTATCAGTGGTCTTGTATGTCTTCCAGTTTCTAATAATTGCCCCCACAGTTGATTTCTTCACACCAAGCTGCTTACCTATTGCAGATTCAGTCTTCCCAGCCTGGTGCAGGTCTACAATGTTGTTTCTGGTGTCCTTTGACAGCTCTTTGGTCTTGGCCATAGTGGAGTTTGGAGTCTGACTGTTTGAGGTTGTGGACAGGTGTCTTTTATACTGATGACCAGTTCAAACAGGTGCCATTAATACAGGTAACGAGTGGAGGACAGAGGAGCCTCTTAAAGAAGAAGTTACAGGTCTGTGAGAGCCAGAAATCTTGCTTATTTGTAGGTGACCAAATACTTATTTTCAACCATAATTTGCAAATAAATTCTTTAAAAATCAGACAATGTGATTTTCTGGATTTTTTTTTTCTCATTTTGTCTCTCATAGTTGAGGTATGCCTATGATGAAAATTGGAGACCTCTGTCATCCCCTAAGTGGGAGAGGGGTCACAACTGGTGGCTGACTAAATACTTTTTTCCCCCACTGTACATCTGGCAAATGAGGAAGAAATAGAACTCACGGTGCGGACAAAACTCTAGTGTAACATGATTTATTAAAAACGAAAATAAATATAGCTCGGGAGCTGTTAAACATAAGAGCTGGTAGGGCTAGACACTTACAAAGAATGGTGGTAAACACGATGATGAAGAACCAGAGGGATATTCTGCTTTGTTGCCGCAATGAGAGTGCAGACAATAACAACTGATAATGGAAGCTAATAATTATAATACAAGACAGCTGAGGATAATTCTGAAACAGTAAATCAGAGGATGATAGGGAAAACAGGAAGATGAACTACAACAATAAAACTGGGCAGGAACATAAACTAGGAAATACTTCAAAAAGAGCAAACCTAAGAACTCAGAACAAACAGGGAATGAAAACAGAACACCGCTAAATAAATCAAAGACTGGGAGAATACTTGGTAAAATAATAATGAATGACAAAAAAACAACTTAAAGGGTGAGACATGTTCACAGAAAATGTCCCCCATGACAAAAGTCATAAAATTACAAGAGAAAAATTATGAATTTTTTTTTTTTTTTTAAAAAGTCTCAAGTCACAAAGTTTGAAAAAGTGATGCTAAAATAACAAATTAAAGAAGACAGCAAGGTCATGAGAGAAAAAAAGCCTAAAATCTGCAGGAAGTCTCTCGGTGGGAAAAAGGCTAATTTACAAGAAAATGAATGAAGAAAAAAATATTTAAAAACATGACAAGGAAAAAGTATATAATTAATAAGAATATTGCAAATTGCATTTTTTTTTTGATTTTGTATACTTTATTGATCCCCAGAGGGGAAATTGAGGGCATCCACCTGGATGGATGAAGCAGCCACGGTACAGCACTATCCCTTAACCATTCACACACACATTCACACCTAGGACCACTTTAGAGTCTCCTATTAACCTAACCTGCATGTTAAGAAAAAAAATCTCTGAACTACAAAGGCAATCAAATTTTAAAGAAAAAAGTCACAAATCTGTGATCAAAAAGATGATAATACAGTGCAGTTATAAAAGGATAATGTGACAAGTCCAGTGAAAACATTATGAGAGAAAAGCTACCCATATAGACACAAAATATTGTAACTTTACAGTCACATATTTATTGGCATATGGATTATAGGAAAGAAAATGCCCCATATTTTAAAAGGAAAAGTTGCAATTTAACAAATTCATTTCAGAAAAACTTAATATTTTAAAGAAAATCTAATATTGACAGTCCAGTATATTTATTTATTTTGTTTAATCTTCATTTTAATTCTCAAATATGTTTTGCATTTTCATGGAGATTTTAGGGCCAAAAAATTGATCAAAATATCTGTTTCCACATGTAAAAGTTGTCGACTTGAGATTTACACCATTTCCAGAGTCACAATATTTACCCGACACCTTCACAGCTGCAGCAAGTGTCCACATGAGTCAGTTATGTTAGATAATGATTTACTTCGGTCTAATATCAGCAATTACAGTCCACTATGATAATATAATAATAAGACACATTTCTTTTTTATGTCTTAATTCACTGCTCCCTAAATAGGAGAGGTACAGACAAAGAAGGCAGAAGGCCTGATGGGCAGGCAACAATAGACTGTATCTGTACACGTCCTTGCAGCTACTCATCTAGAATCATCCACTTACCAGTCAGAATGAGCAGAAAATGCCTCCACTCCATCTTTGATCTGATTGAGGAAAATATATATATTGTTTTATCCTTTTAAAATTTTGTCTGAAATTAATTAGAAATCATTTTCATATAAACAGAATGAAATGAGGAAACAAATATTCAAATTAGACAAAGTAGAACTCATAAAGATTGAAGAATTGAGAAGTAAGACTATCCATAAGATAATATGTTTATATTCTGAATGCAAATAGACACAATAGCAGCCACTATTTGAATTTTTAATATAGTTTAACCTGAAAAATTTGCCGGCACCTAGGTTAAATTAGATCAGTTTCTGCTATTTAAAACATCCTAAACAAATGAACAAAACTACAATTTTTATTCTACTAAATAAACACATCCTAAATCAAATAAACATATTTGATCACATAGAAGACAGAAAATATTGATGAATTTATGAGGATGCAGAGGTGAAAATTCTGAATGACATTTTAAAGTTTGACCTTACATGTTGTCATGTGTCACATCTGTTTGCCTTCCTCTGTCTTCTTCTGGGTGTCCTGATGAACACTAACTGAACAATCATCATTCCTGTGTTGATATGGTGACTTTGTCATTTCTGCTTTGAATACTGGAACAACAATAAAAGCTCAGATTGTACCACACATTCAAATGAACAAATTTGTTTAATTTTTATTAGTAGGTTTGGTCCCTCCACATCAAGGACAGATGAGGACATGCCATGTAAATACTTTATTACTGTTGTAACCTTGTTTTTGAATAATTTTATTGAACACTGTTGATCACTTGTCAACATGAACCAGGAGCAAGCTACAGCCCTACATTACATTTTCTCATGCCCACTAATAAATTCTGACTTTAAATGAAATGTGTCGGTGATTTTTCCCCTCCTTCAGTGCAACTAAAAATATTGCAATATCAATGTACTGTGGAGGAAGAAAGCAGACGAGGCCACGAGCTAGATGACACACAAACTTTATTTTCTCCTCCAACATCAAGTACAGCAAAACTCTAACTGGGGCTCAGGGCACCCTCTTCTTATAACCTTTAATTCTGTGTCCCAAGACCGAGGGAGTCTGACAACAATACATTGTTTGGAACAAAGACATGTGTGGCACCTTAACATCACATAACGCCAGTACTGCTCACATCCTCCCTTCCTCCAGCAGTTCTGGCGCCTCCTGAACTCCCCAGGGGGCGAATAATCCTTTCTGTCCCTTCTGAGGCCACCCAGTGCCACTTCCTCCTTCAGGTCACCCTCTCAAAACACTGGACTTATTCTACGCAAACACTAAGGAGGCGTACACCTCATCACCACTCCCCCCACTCGGGAGATCGGATCACAACTTGGTTCATCTCCTGCCGGTGTACAAACCCCTAGTGCACAGACAACCTCCGGTCATGCGCACAGTGAAGTTATGGTCTGAGGAGGCAATGGACACTCTAAAGGACTGTTTTGAAACCATTGCCTGGGAGCAGCTCTGCAATCCACATGGTAAGGACATTGATGGCCTCACTCACACCATCATGGACTACATCAGCTTCTGTGTGGACAACACCGTACCCACCAAGACCATACGGTGTTGCTCGAACAACAAACCCTGGATCAACCCTGAGATAAAAACACTTCTGAGAGAGAAGAAGAGGATCTTCAGGTCGGGGAACAGGGAGATGCTGAAGTCTGTACAGAGGGAGCTGAAGAGGAAGATCAGAGAAGGCAAGGACAGCTTCAGGAAGAAGATGGAGGACAAGCTGCAACAGAGCGACATCGGTGGGGTCTGGAGAAAACTTAAAACCATCTCTGGGCTCCAGAATACCTCCCCCCAGGCCACGGGGGGCAGGGAGTGGGCGAACAATCTGAACCTGTTTTTTAATAGGTTTGACCAACTGCCCCCCCCCAACTGCACAACAACCACTGCTGCCTCTAAAAACATTGAGTCCTGCTGTCCACACTCCACTCCACCAACACCCCCCCACTCCCAACACACAGCCCCCCAACATGACCCTCACTAAGACCCAGGTGAGGACGGAGCTGAGGAAGATCAAGGCGAGGAAGGCGTCGGGACCAGACAGCATCAGCGCAAAGCTCCTCCAGTCCTGCGCAGACCAGCTGTGTGGGATTGTGGAGCTCATCTTCAACCTGAGCCTGAAGCTGGGGAGGGTACCACAGTTGTGGAAAACATCTTGTGTGGTACCTGTACCAAAGACTTCCCACCCCAAAGACCTGAACAGCTATAGACCGGTGGCCCTGACGTCTCACATGATGAAGACCCTAGACAGACTGCTCCTTGCTCACCTCCGCCCCCTGGTGGGACCAGCGATGGATCCACTCCAGTTCACCTACCAGCATGGCATTGGGGTGGAGGATGCAGTGATCTTCCTCCTTCACTGTTCTCTGTCCCACCTGGAGAAGCCTGGGAATGTGGTGAGGATCATGTCCTTTGACTTCTCCAGTGCTTTCAACACCATCCAACCGATGATCCTGAAGGACAAGCTGCTGTGCGCAAGGGTGGACCAGCACCTGTCATCATGGATCCTGGACTACCTCACTAACCGGCCACAGTTTGTGAGAACCCGGGACTGTGTGTCCGACACGATCATCAGTAGCACGGGGGCCCCCCAGGGAACGGTGCTGGCTCCCTTCCTGTTCACTCTTTATACTGGTGGGGGGGTTTGCGTGCCCCAGTGATCCCAGGAGCTATGTTGTCCGGGGCAATTTGCCTCTGATAGGGTCTCCCAAGACAAACTGGTCCTGGGTGAAGGGCCAGACGAAGAACGATCCAACAGACTCTCATGATAAATTGTATATCAAGGATTCAGTGTACCCCGCCCGGTATGGGGTTACCGGGGCCCCACCCTGGAGCCAGGCCTGGGGGAGGGGCTCGAAGGCTAGCGTCTGGTGGCCGGGTTCCCACCCATGGGACCCGGCCGGGCTCAGCCCGAAGGAGTTACATGGGTCCGCCCTCCAGTAGGTTCACCACCTGCAGGAGGGATCATGGAAGTCCGGTGCTATGTGGATTAGGTGGCAGTCAAAGGCGGAGACCTTGGCGGACTGATCCCAAGCTAAAATGTCCCAAAGTCAAACTGTTGAAATCTGTTTCAGATAATAAAGGATTCTCGGGGTTTAATTTTCCATGGCGATATGTCTCTGCACACAGGGAGAGTGGTGTACGGTGCAGTTTGGAAGAGACTCCCACTCCAGCTGTGTCTAGCTGACTCTGTGGACTCTTTTAAAAAGCAGTGTAAACCATTTTTGTTTTCAAGGATTTCCACTGAGTTTCAGCTGCTCTGTAATGGTAAGTCTGATATTTTAAAATTATTAGGGCCGAGCCACTGACAACGTCAGTGGGCGAAAGCCCTATTGTAATTAGGGCTGGAGCCATTGACAACGTCAGTCAGTGAAAGCCGTATTGTAATTTATTAGGGCCTGAGCCATTGACAATGTCAGTCGGCGAAAGCCCTATTGTAACTGTTCCATTTATTAGGGCCTCAGCCACTGACAACGTCAGTCGGCGAAAGCCCTATTGTATATGCTCTGTTTATTTATTTGGGCCAGAGCCACTAACATCAGTCGGCGAAAGCCCAATTGTATCTGCTCCATTTATTTATTATGATTATTAGGGCCTGAGCCACTGACAACGTCAGTTGGCGAAAGCCCAATTGTATCTGCTCCGTTTCTTTATTAGGGTCTGAGCCATTGACAACGTCAACCGGCGAAAGCCCGATTGTATCTGCTCCCTTTATTTATTAGGGCCTGAGCCACTGACACCATCAGTCGGCGAAAGCCCTATTGTATCTGCTCCATTTATTAGGGCCTGAGCCACTGAAAATGTCAGTCGGCAAAAGCCTTATTATTTTTCTGCTTAAATGATCGCATTTTTCACACTCTTGACGTGAACCAAAACGTGATTTTTTTTGGCAAACCCCTCAGACCCAGCAAAAAATTCGATAAACTGAAAAAGATATGTGCCCCCCCAGCCCTCATTTTTGTGGGTGGGGCCAAACGTACAAGATCTATGGAGACTGGAGATCATAAACTTTGTTGTAGAGACAGAAAATTTGGGTGAGGTGTGCATCACCTCAAGATATGCAAAAACATAATTGTGGCTCATACCCACCACCAACAGGAAGGCCGCCATCTTGCCTCAAAGTCGCCCCACCTCCAAGGGGCGACTTGGGGGTGACACCTCCAAGGGGTTTTCCTTTGGAAAAAAGTCACACCTCGCATTTGAATGAACTAGTCCTAGGGACCTGCTCCGATTGAGCTCATTTTTACATGGTGGCATCTATAGGCATTGACCATTAAAAATTGTATAAATTAAGTCAAAATCTCAAAAGGTGTGGCCTGGGTGCCATGGCGAAGTTTGACTCCTCCCCATACAACTTCAACCACCTGTAAATCGGGCAAAACTTGTCCGACGTCCACCAAACTTTCCACGATGGAAAATAGTCCCGCCCCGAACGCAACTACATCAAAATACCTGTCAAAAGATATAGCACCACATAGTGGTTAACGAAAGAATTGCTGGAAACTGTTTTATTTACTACTCACGCGCCACATGCCAGAATGACGTGAAATTTTCTGAGATTCATCAGAGCACAGTGTTGATCATAACTGCACATCAACATTAGCATGACATCAAACGCGTTACCATGGACACACCCTCCTTGCCATTCAATCCTTGAACTTATGGGGAGGGGTGGGAAGGTCCTGGAGTCATGAAATTTGGAGCATATGTTGAGGTGACTGTCATATATAGTCCTATATGGGTGGACAACACATAACTGACAGGGACGTGTTGCCATAGCGCCATGGCGAAATTTGACTCCTCCCCTTACAAAATCAAGCAGCTGTAACTCGGGCAAAAGTAGTCCGATGTGCACCAAACTTTCCATGATGGAAAATAGTCCTGCCCCGAACGCAATGCCATCAAAATACCTGACAACAGATATAGCACCAAATAGTGGTTAACAAAAGAATTGCTGAAAACTATTTTATTACTCACGCGCAGCTGGCCAGAATGATGTGAAATTTTCTGAGATTCATCAGACCACAGCCCTGATCATAACTGCACATCATCTTTAGCATGACATGAAATGTTTTACCATGGACACGCCCTCCTCACCATTCAATCCGTGAGCTTTTGGGGAGGGGTGGGAAGGTCCTGGAGTCATGAAATCTGGAACATAGGTTGAGGTGACTGTCATATATAGTCATATATGGGTGGACAACACATAACTGACAAGGAACTGTTGCCATGGTGAATTTTGACTCCTCCCCTTACAAAATCAAGCAGCTGTAACTCGGGGAAAACTTACCTGATGTGAACCAAACTTTCCATGATGGAACACAATACCGCGCGGAACTCGTCGATTTCAAAATACCTGACATAATATATAGTGCCACATAGTGGTTAAAGAAAGAATTGCTGAAAACTGTTTTATTTATTACTCACACGCAGCTGGCCAAAATGACGTGAAATTTTCTGAGATTCATCAGACCACAGCCCTGATCATAACTGCACATCATCTTTAGCATGACATGAAATGTTTTACCATGGACACGCCCTCCTCACCATTCAATCCGTGAGCTTTTGGGGAGGGGTGGGAAGGTGCTGGAGTCATGAAATCTGGAACATAGGTTGAGGTGACTGTCATATATAGTCCTATATGGGTGGACAACACATAACTGACAAGGAACTGTTGCCATGGTGAATTTTGACTCCTCCCCTTACAAAATCAAGCAGCTGTAACTCGGGCAACACTTGTCCGATGTGCACCAAACTTTCCATGATGGAAAATAGTCCCGCGCAGAACTCGTCGATATCAAAATACCTGACACAATGTATAGTGCCACATAGTGGTTAACGAAAGAATTGCTGAAAACTGTTTTATTTATTACTCGTGCCACTTGCCTGAATGACGTGAAATTTTCTGAGATTCATCATACCACAGCCATGATCATAACTGAAAATCAACTTTAGCATGACATGAAATGTGTTACCATGGACACGTCTTCCTCGCCATTCAATCCGTGAGCTTATGGGGAGGGGTGGGAAGGTCCTGGAGTTATGAAATCTGGAACATAGGTTGAGGTGACTGTCATATATAGTCCTATATGGGTGGACAACACATAACTGACAAGGAAGTGTTTCCATGGCGAAGTTTGACTCCTCCCCTTACAAAATCAAGCATCTGTAACTTGGGGAAAACTTGCCCGATGTGCACCAAACTTTCCATGATGGAAAATAGTCCCACGCAAAACTCATCGATATCAAAATACACAATATATAGTGCCACATAGTGGTTAAAGAAAGAATTGCTGAAAACTGTTATATTTATTACTCATGTGCCACTTGCCTGAATGACGTGAAATTTTCTGAGATTCATCAGACCACAGCCATGATCATAACTGAACATCAACTTTAGCATGACATGAAATATGTTACCATGGACACGCCTTTCTTGCCATTCAATCCGTGAGCTTATGGGGAGGGGTGGGAAGGTCCTGGAGTCATGAAATCTGGAACATTGGTTGAGGTGACTGTCATATATAGTCCTATATGGGTGGACAACACATAACTGACAAGGAAGTGTTTCCATGGTGAATTTTGACTCCTCCCCTTACAAAATGCTGCCATCAGTATGTGAATGGATGGATAACAGGATCTGTAAAGCTCTTTGGTCATCGAGAGATGAGAATAAAAGTGCCATATAAGTGAATTCCATTTTCCATTTTACCATTCAAGACGTTTTATTCTTTGGAGGGTTGGGAAAGTCCAAGGGTTAGAAAGGGTTAGGGTTAGTTTCACAGAAAGCAAATTTAGTGTTGCAGTAGAACATACAGGCACACATATGCAAAAAAAAAATGATGTAAACAAAGTATATGATATAGAACAGTGTTACCAGGAGAGGTTAATGCTTAGTCATGTTTCATAATAAATTGAACAATACAAAAAATAATTTAGGATGTGAAATGTTTTGAAGTCCATGCACACTTAAAAGCATATGCTAGTTGTGCTTCTTTGTAATTTTTTCTCATAAATTCTCACCTGTTATTAAATTGTGACTTTTTCACATTAGTTTGCTGCTCACAAATTTTCCACTCTTAACAACTTTTAATCTATTTTAAAAAAAAAAAAGGTTTTAAACAGTATTGTAATTTAACAACCACACATTTAAGGCCAAAATTGCACACCCACTAGTGACTAAGTGGCTCTCTGTAGTTGCACAATTGCAGATAAAAAAAATGGGCCTAATTAAAACCTCGAAGCCCCCCACCAAGAAAAATTGTATGATGTTCTCTCATGTAGAAATTAAAATTTTTTAAATTAACTTGTAAACTCTTAATCGTTTAAGCTCTAGAAATTGAGAATATTCATTTCCGATATGTGCGGTGGTGCAGTGGTTAGCACTGCGGCAGCACAGCAACTCACCCTTGGCCTTGGGATCCCTGTTTCGATCCCAGCCCCTGACCAACAGTGATCTGTGTGGAGTTTGCATGTACTCCCCGTATCTGCATGGGTTTACTCCAGGATTTCTCCGGTTTCCTCCCACAGGCCAAAAACATGCAAGTTAGGTTAATTGGAGACTCTAAAGTGGCCCTAAGTGTGAATGTATGTGTGAATGGTTAAGGGATAGCGCCATACCATGGCTGCTTCATCCATCCAGGTAGATGCCCTCAATTTCCCCTCTGGGGGCCAATAAAGTAAACAAAATCAAAAAAAAAAATATTTCCAATGTCCCATGGCGAGGAGTCTACCTTCGCCATGTCGCCATGGCAACACTTACCTATCACTGATGCGTTGGTGACCCACATGGGACTCCAGATGACAGTCACCCTCCCCATAATGCAAAGGTTCACAATTTATGTGAACAGATCTAAAGAGAGTAACAGCTGCTCCAAGAACTATGAACCTGAATGAGTGTATTAAAGATCTTTGTCTCTTTAAAATGGAGTCCTCTAACTCCTTCAAAATGGGAGAAAACAGGCCACTGTCTCATTTACAAACAACAGAATCCACGTTACCTCCACTGCAACAAAGTTCAGACTCCTCAGCCTCAAAGCAACCACATTTTAATGACCGAGCACCTCCCACTGGACATATCATTCATGGAAAAAACAGTTCAATAAATATTTCTATAAAAACAGTTTACAGTTCACCATCTTCCAATATACAATATCTCACAAAAGTGAGTACACCCCTCACATTTTTATAAATATTTTATTATATCTTTTCATGGGACAACACCGAAGATATGACACTTTGACATAATGTAAAATAGTCAGTGTATAGCTTGTATAACAGTGTAAATTTGTTGTCCTCTCAAAATTACTCAACACACAGCCATTAATGTCTAACCTGCTGGCAAAAAAAGTGAGTACACCACTAAGTGAAAATGTCCAGATTGTGCCCAAAGTCTCAATATTTTGTGTGGCCACCATTATTTTCATGCACCGTGTTAACTCTTCTTGGCATTCAGTTCACGGGAAAGAACTGTCAAACATTTCAGTGCACAACCCTCCCAAGAAAACATTGATAACATTAACAAACATTGCACATCCACCATTGTCTTTGTTTTGTTTTAAATCACATGTGTGAGTAGGAACCTCTTTTTATAACTACACATTCCAAT
The DNA here is from genome assembly GCA_020510985.1 of Pholidichthys leucotaenia. Taxonomy (NCBI): domain Eukaryota; kingdom Metazoa; phylum Chordata; class Actinopteri; order Cichliformes; family Pholidichthyidae; genus Pholidichthys; species Pholidichthys leucotaenia. The sequence goes on from CM035838.1 coordinate 72,911,726, forward strand.
ACACACACATACCAAACAAAAATTTCTAGTAGAGCTAAGGATGCAAAAAGCACCCACTTAAAAGCTGAAGTAATGACTTCAGTCTTGAAGGTTGTTCTCCAAAATTTATAACAATTTTCTTATCATTTTCTACTTTTCTTTGTCAATTTATCTACATTTGAAACCATTTTCCTCAAATTTGTAATTTCCTCTTGTAAGATTGACTATTCTTGTATTGTCTATATTTTAATAAAATTACTGTTTTAATATAAATTTGAAACAGATTGTATAAGGGAAAAAAGTCAAAATATTATCACAATTTACACTTTTGACCATCATTTTGCAGAGCAACAACAGAGCAATAACTCTGACTGGAATGGTCACGCTGCTTGTGTCAACACGCCCAGTCACATGCCTGTAGCAAGCAACACCTCTTTATGTTGGTCATATCATGCGACTTCTCCGATGGAAAAAGCGCATCCATCGCATCAAGACTCACAGGATTGAAGGGGAGAGGGGATGGAGGGAGAGGAGGTGCCTGTATATATATATATATATATATATATATATATATATATATATATATATATATATATATATATATAAACACACACACAAAGTACATATTTCATCAAAACATTAAAATATTATTTCAATTATTCATGACAAATTTTTACTGACCTGAAGTTTAACCAACTTCCCCATGGATCCACAGTGGGACCCCTCTGGTATATAAAGTTTCCTCTTCTGTAATGGCAACAAACATTTAATTTAATCAAATGTTCTTTACATTCTTTTTTTTTCCACACTATTTTTTATTGAACCTTTTTTTATACAAACATGGCACAAACAATCAGACACTAACACAAAAGTAATTTAAAAATTAAAAAGAACAATAACAAAAAAAGTGTAATAAAAACAACAACAACAACAACCATTAACAAACACAAGTCAACAACAATGCTCCTCTGTTTAGTCTAGGTAATCTATTATATAAGAATACATAATATACATTCAACAGCTTGGAATTTGCAAGGTCCACACATATCATTCACCTTCTTCTTCAGACGTTATGTTTAAATTCTTTACATAATCAATGAAAGGTCTCCATATATTCTCAAACACATTTTCCTTTGATTTCAGTATATATGTTATTCTTTCTAGTGGAAGGTTTATTAACATTTGTCTTAACCACTGAGTCACATCTGATCTATGAATCTTTTTCCACAGTAGTGCAATACATTTTTTGGCATTAAGCAAACTGAGGTCTATGAATGCTTTTTCACTCTTATTAAAGTTATGTTTTTCTGGATACAGACCCAACAAAAACAGTTTAGGGTTCAATATGATTTGTTTTGAAATTATTTTTTCAATTGTTACCCTCTCCTCTTCCCAAAACATTCTGATTTTTCTACATTCCCATAAACAGTGAAATAGGGTTCCTTTACTTTCCATACATTTTGTGCATGTGTCTGGTATGTTTTTGTTATATCTATTTAATTCCACTGGTGTAACATACATCCACATTAACCATTTAAAATGTATCAGTTTAAGACGTACATTTATTGATTTGATTTGAGCTCCTGCACAAGCCATTTCCCATTGTTCCTCTGAAATTCCAACTTGCAGGTCCTCTTTCCAGTAATTCAGTCTTTTCTGTGAGTTTTCACTTGAGAATAGTGTCAATGAGTTGTAAAACTCTGAAATAATACCCTTTCTCTTATTATCTTTCATCAAAATTTTTTCCAAAAATGAATAAGTAGGTCGGGTGAGAGCATTATTTTGATTTGATCGAATAAAATTTCTAACCTGAAGATATTTAAAAAAGTGTGTTCTATTAAAACTAAATTTAATCCTCAGTTTTTCAAAAGACATTATGTTATCTGAGTGTGACAAATATAAGTCTTGAATCTTTTGAATCCCTTTTATATTCCATATTTTAAATACAGTATCCGCTCTCCCTGGTGTAAAATATTGATTGCCCCATATTGGGCTAAATTGTGAAAGTGAGTGTGGTTCTTTTAAATATTTTTTGGTTTCACACCATATTTTGATCATGTGCTTTACAATTGGATTTTTAACTTGTTTCTATAGTTTTTTAGCCGAGTCTGAGTATATAAATAAGGGAAGAGGTAAAGGTAAATTGTATGATTCCGTTTCAGTCCAGTGAGGAAGATCATTTGATGAAAAATAATATGTCATAGACCTCAGCTGTGCTGACCAGTAATACAACATAAAGTTTGGACATTTCAGACCTCCACGATCAAATGGTAAAAATAGTAAGGACAAACGCCTTCCTATTGGTCCATATAAATTCCACTAACTTTTTTTTTTAATTCTTGAAAATAGATCTGAAGGTGGTGGTAAAGGAATGTTTTGAAATAAATAAAGTATTTTTGGTAAGATATTACTTTTAAGTAAATTAATTCTCCCGATCATCGACACTGGTAGTGGCATCCATCTCTGAAGTAACTCATTAATATCTGTCATTAAGGCTTCATAGTTGGCATTGGTGACTGATTCTAGCTTAGGCAAAATTTGAATTCCTAAATATTTAAACTGATTTGCAACATTGAATTGGTTTACCTCAGGAGCTGGGTGATTTCTCTGGGTCTCATTTAGCATTAATATTGAAGATTTTGTTTGAATTATTTTATATCCTGATATTTCCTCAAAGTTCTTTATTAAGTTTAACAAGGTCGGAATTGATTTTTTAAAATTCGACATTGTGGTGAACACTCAATGGACCTGTTGGACCGGTTCTGTGACTCGCATCTCAGGTCAGAACAAAGGCAGGAAGCTTAGCCTTGTTATGCAAGGCTGGAGACTGTGGGGGGTCGATTAAAGGATGCGTGGGAAACAGTGGAAGTGATATCATGGAGGGAAATACATTGTGACTGTCTTTATTATGCCAGGTGGTGAAATGCATTGTGACTGTCTTTATTATGCTTTCAACACCATCCAACCAATGATCCTGAAGGACAAGCTGCTGCGCGCAGGGGTGGACCAGCACCTGTCATCATGGATCCTGGACTACCTCACGAACCGGCCTCAGTTTGTGAGAACCCGGGACTGTGTGTCCGACACGATCATCAGTAGCACGGGGGCCCCCCAGGGAACGGTGCTGGCTCCCTTCCTGTTCACTCTTTATACTGCGGACTTCTCACACAACACAACACACTGCCATCTACAGAAGTTCTCTGATGACTCTGCGATCGTTGGCCTCATCTCCAATGGAGATGAAGCTGAGTACAGAGGGCTTATCCAGGACTTCGTGGACTGGTGCCATCGGAACTGCCTCCAGATCAACGCGAGGAAAACTAAGGAGCTGGTGGTGGACTGCCGCAGGCATGGGCAGCCCCTCACAGTACCAGTAAATATACAGGGAACAGACATCGAGATGGTGACATCCTATAAGTACCTGGGTATTCATCTGAACAATAAACTAGACTGGTCACACAATACTGATGCACTCTACAAGAAGGGACAGCGCAGGCTGTTCCTGCTGAGGAGACTCAGGTCTTTTGGTGTACAAGGGGCGCTGCTGAAGTCATTCTATGACACGGTGGTGGCATCAGCCATCACTTTTGGAGTGGTCTGCTGGGGCAGTGGCATTACTGCAGCCGATAGGAAGAGACTGAACAAACTGATTAAGAAAGCTAGCTCTGTCCTGGGGCAGCGCCTTGATCCGATGGAGGAGATAGGAGAGAGAAGGACGGTGGCTAAACTGTCATCTCTGCTGGAGTCCGAGTTCCACCCTATGCAGGACATACTGAATGCACTGAGGAGCTCATTTAGCAGCAGACTACATCATCCCAGGTGCACAACCGAGAGGTTTCGTAGGTCCTTCCTACCAACGGCTGTCAGACTGTACAACCTAAGCAGGGCTGCTCGCAGAGATAGCAAAAAGACGTAACAAACTAATAGTTTTTTGAATGCAAAAGATGCAATAGACTTACACAATGGTCCCCTCCGGCATACAACTAGGAACATACCGGTCGCTATGGAGGGTGAGAATATGTATGGGCACATAATCATACCATGTAGGATAACTAAGTAGACGGTTATGCTGTTTCATTCCATCTAGCAACAATGCTCTGCACTGTGTGTGTTTATATATTTACATATTTATTCCATCTAGCTACAATGCTCAGCACTGGGTGTGTTTATATATTTATATATCTACATATTATTCCATCTAGCTACAATGCTCCGCACTGTGTGTGTTTATATACTTGCATATTTATTCCACCTAGCTGCAATGCTCCGTACTGTGGGTGTTTATATATTTACATATTTATTCCATCTAGCTACAATGCTCTGCACTGTGTGTTCATATATTCATATATTTATTCCATCCAGCTACAATGCTCTGCACTGTGTGTCTGTGTGTGTGTGTATATATATATATTTTATAGTAATACGTACATATGTATATTAGCTGCTCTTGCTTGCTTGTTTTTTTCTTGCCTTCTGATTGTTGCTCTGAGTGTTGCTATCCCTGTGCTGTTGCAATCCTGGAATTTCCCCGTTGTGGGACTAATAAAGGCTTATCTTATCTTATCTTATCTTATCTTATCTTATGGAAGGTGGTCTGTGGGACATGTGATCTATGAGGTGTGAAGTCCCTGATATTTAAGGACGAGAGTTACTGTTTCATACTCTCTCTTTTTTCTGCTTTGAAATGATGGAGATGTGAATAAAGCTGTCTCTGAGAAAGAACGCTGCCTCGTCATTTTCACATCTTCCACACTGGTGACCCTGAGACATATCATGGAAGAAAGAAATTCCCCCGGGCCAGCCGCGTCAGGAGCCCCCAGCCAAGCGAACGCCGCTACAGTCCAGCTACCGGACTTCTGGCAGAACAATCCGTGCTCCTGGTTCAACGCAGTTGAGGCGCAGTTCAACCTCCGGGGGATATCGGTAGATGTCACGAAATTCTACCACGTAGTCGCAAAGCTGGACAACAACACGGCCCAGCCTGATCGACCAGCCGCCGGAGAGCGACAAATACGGCGCGTTGAAGGCTGCACTCATCCAGCAATTCACCCCCTCGGCGGAGGAGCGAGCAGAGAGGCTCCTGACGCTGACGGAGGGGGAAAACGACATGCCCGTGAGCCTGATGGAGAAGTTGTTGAGGTTGAAAGACTCTGGCGATGATCACTTCATTTTCACCCACCTCTTCCTCAGGACCCTACTGTCAGCAGCGACAGCGGCTCTGGCCAGTTCGCCACTGTTGGCCCTACGGGACTACCACGCGCTGGGCCGAGAGGCGCAGCAGATTGTCAACGCCACCAAGCGGCGCGCAGCCACGGCCACTGCAGCGGAATTCGGTGCGATGACAGCAGACAACAGGAGGCCAGAGACAGAGGTGCCAGACTCACCGACGACGGCGGCGGCAAGGGCTAGGGAGCGTGGACCGGACGTCTTTTGTTTCTACCATCGCCGCTTTGCAGAGAGGGCACGCAAGTGTGTACCGCCGTGCCAGTTCGGACGTTCGGAAAATGCCAAGACCGGGGGTCGGTAGCAGCCGTGGCCCTCGGGGAAGAGAACAAGCTGCTCTACTTGTCAGACGCACGCTCCGGGAGGCAGTTCCTCGTCGACACAGGCTCCCAGTTGAGTTTCATCACTCCTTCCTACGCGGACAGACTGGTGGGTTCCGGAGGTCCCCTGGTGACAGCGGCGAACGGCTCGGAGATTAAGACCTTTGGTGAGAAGACTCTGCTTCTGTCTCTACACGGCCATGAATATGAGTGGACTTTTGTTGTAGCAACAGTAAATTTCATTATGCTGGGGGCTGATTTTTTGTGCTCACATGGGTTGTTGGTTGATCTCACTAACAGGCGCCTGGTTAACGCATTTTCTTTTGATTCTGTCTGTTACAACTCGCCGCTCATTAGCGGCGCCAGCTGAGCGCACACCTGCACCTCGTCAGCAGCGTGGCATATAAGCCACTCTGCCCTGGGCCTCGGCCTGAAGCCATCTGTTCCCTTCAGCTACTTGCTTCAGAGGAACCCCCTCGCCTTCCAGCAAGATTTCTCGCATAAGCATACCTCCTCTTGTGTTCCAGTTTCTCCCCTGTGCACAGGTGGATCTTCCCCGGCGGTGGACTCCGCCTCTGCATCACCATCTCGTAGCTGCTGTCAGGTGCATCGTCAGGTTGCTGTCTCCAGGACTCTCCCTTGTGCACGCCTGCCACCTGCCCTGCCAAGTAAGCCAACAAATCCCTCGTTACCTGTTATACTGGTTCGGTGCCCATCACCTTCTCCCTGTGCTCTCTCCCCAGGGTTGTCTGGCTGTACGGTTTCCTGCCTCCGTGCCTGACGCTGACGTCCGCCACCAGTACATCCACATACCACAGACACGCATCCACACATCCTTGTTGTAAAATAAAGCTGTTAAATTCACTCTGAGCCTGCGTGTGTGTCTCCTGAGCTGTGCGTTATGTCAGTACGGCTTCAGCAGAGCGGCTCGGCGGACAGCGGGCTCGCACGCCGATTTTCCACCCTCGAGGCTCGGGTGGATTTAATAGCTCATCAGCATCAAGTGATACTCAATCAATTAGCCCTAATAACTGACCGGTTAGACCGCCTGGACCCCCAACAGCCATTCCCCCCGGCTCGTCAGGGAGGTGCAGCTCCCGCTGCTTCAGCGGCCGTCCAGCCAGCCCCGGGTGTCCCAGCCCGTCTCACACCCATTCCTACCCCCACCCGCTTTAGCGGTAAGCTCGGTGTAGCGCGGGGATTCATAATGCAATGTGAGTCGGTGTTTCTGCGTGTCCCCGGGGATTTCCCCTCAGACCATAGTCGAATTGGCTATATAGGAAACCTCCTGGAGGGTCGTGCACTCACCTGGGCTTATGCTGTAATGGCGAGGCCCGGTTATGCCACTCTCACCTATGGCCAGTTCGTTAAACATTTTCTGGAAGTCTTTGATCACTCCCGTATGGAGAGTGTCCTGACCGATCGCCTCCTCAGCCTTCAGCAGGGGAGCCGATCGGCCGCGGACTACGCCATTGACTTCCGGGTCACAGCGGAGGAGGTTGGCTGGGAGGAACGAGCCCTCTGCGGCATCTTCCTCAGCAGTTTAAACTCTGGTCTGAGGGATGAACTGGCTGGTCGGGACATCCCTGAGACATTGGCGGAGCTAATTTCCCTCACTATCAGCTTGGACAACAGGCTGCGCGAGCGTGCCTCTGAGCGGAAGTTGCCTTCTCGCTCGCGGGGGGCCTCGTCACGCTGGCCTCAAGCTCACCCCCTGGCGTTACCGCCACCGGAGGTTCCTGAGGAGTCGGAGCCAATGGTGATGGGCCGGGCAAAGCTCCCCCTAGCGGAGAGACAACGCCGACGTGAGCTGGGTCTCTGCATGTCCTGCGGAGACAACCAGCACACGGTGGAGCGATGCCCGGAGAAGCCAAACGGGGAGGTCCGCGAGTCACTGTAGGGGGCCTCGCGGACGCTAACCGGTCAATTCCCCTCACTCATTTGTCGCTGCCCATCCGTTTCTGCCACAACATCACAGGGCATCTCACTCATGCACTGGTGGACTCAGGCGCGGAAGGCAGCTTCATTTCACAAAGCCTGGCAACCCGATTGGGCATCCGTTGCCAGCCCCTTAAAACTCCTCTCACCCTCATCAATCTCTCCCGTACATCTCTGGGGAAAGTGACCCACCGGACTAACCCCGTCTCTGTCATCGTCTCTGGAAATCACCGGGAGTTGATCTCCTTTTACATCTTGCCATCCTCTGTGTCTCCGGTGATCCTTGGTTATCCGTGGCTCCGTCTCCATAACCCCGTCCTGGATTGGAAGACCGGAAGGGTGATAGCCTGGAGTACCTTTTGTATGAGCACCTGCCTCCAATCCGCTGCCTGCTCGCCATCCTCTCCTCCCGTGGTCAAGGATGCCACGCCCCCGGACCTCTCCTTGGTGCCTGTGGAGTTTCACGACCTGGGCGCAGTCTTTAGTAAGTCCAAGGCGATGTCCCTTCCTCCACACAGGCCTTACGACTGCGCCATAAACCTCTGCCAGGGGGCGCCTCTTCCCTCGGGACGTCTCTACAGCTTGTCAGCGCCGGAGAAGGAGGCCATGAACACCTACCTTAAGGAATCTCTCAGTGCAGGTATTATTCGTCCATCATCATCTCCATTAGGTGCAGGGTTCTTCTTTGTGGGCAAGAAGGATGGCTCTCTTCGTCCGTGCATCGACTTCCATGCCCTCAATGACATCACGGAGAAGGACCGTTACACCCTGCCCCTGATGGACACTGCCTTCCACTCCCTCCAGGGGGCGACCTGGTTTACTAAGCTGGATCTCCGCAGCGCGTACCACCTTGTCCGGATCCGGGAAGGAGATGAATGGAAAACAGCCTTCCGTACCCCTAACAGCCACTTTGAATACCTGGTCATGCCGTTCGGGTTAACCAACGCTCCAGCCGTCTTTCAGCGCCTGATAAATGACATTCTCTGGGACTTCATCGGCCTGTTTGTGTTCGTTTACCTGGATGACATTCTTATCTTCTCCAAGTCCAGGGATGAGCACCAGGTGCATGTGAGACGGGTCCTTCAGAGGTTACTGGAGAATCGGTTGTATGTGAAGGCGGAGAAGTGCGAGTTCTATGCCAAGAAGACGTCATTTCTCGGGTTTGTCATCTCCCATGACCAGGTGCACCCTGACCCAGCTAAAATTAAAGCGGTGGTAGATTGGCCGACTCCCACATCTAGGAAGCAGGTGCAACAATTCGTCGGCTTTGCCAACTTCTACCGCCGCTTTGTGCCCAACTTTGGAGCCATCGTCGGCCCTCTGACCCGTCTCACCTCCCCTAAAACCCGGTTCCAGTGGACTGAAGAGGCCGCGGCGGCCTTCCAGGCGCTGAAGGCGGAGTTTTCATCCTCCCGGGTCCTCAGCCAGGTCGATCCCTCTTTGCAGTGCATCGTGGAGGTCGACGCCTCGGATACGGGGGTGGGGGCGGTGCTGTCTCAGCGGTCACCTGCTGATGGGGTCAAACGGCCTTGCGCCTTCTTCTCCCGGCGCTTGTCCCCAGCGGAATGCAACTACGATGTGGGGGACAGGGAGCTTCTTGCCATCAAGCTCGCGCTCCAGGAGTGGCGTCACTGGCTGGAGGGGGCCGTCTTGCCCTTCGTGGTGTTAACGGATCACAAGAACCTGGAATATTTAAGAACTGCCAAGCGTCTGAACACCCGCCAGGCCCGTTGGTCCCTGTTTTTTGCAAGATTCCGTTTCACCATCACATTCAGGCCGGGCTCCAAGAACGGACTCCCTGACGCCCTCTCCAGGCAATTCGCCCCTGAAGACTCGGAGGGCGCTGTACACACCATCCTGCCCAGGTCGTGCATCGTGGGGGCCGTTACCTGGGAGATCGAGGATAAAGTCCGGAAGGCGCAGGAATCAGAGCCGGACCCGGGCGGCGGACCGGAGGGGAGGCTCTTCGTTCCATCTTCCGTTCGGGGGGAGGTCATCCATTGGCTTCACACGTCCAAGCTAGCCTGCCATCCTGGGACCTCCCGAATGATTGACCTGCTCCAACGCTCCTTTTGGTGGCCGGGATTGCGCAAGGACGCTGCCCGCTACGCCCGGGCCTGCCCCATCTGTGCCACAGTAAAACCGGCAACTCTCCCCCTGCGGGTTTGCTCCAGCCCCTGCCCGTTCCTGGTAGGCCCTGGTCGCACATTGCATTGGACTTCGTCACCGGTCTCCCCGTCTCTAACAACTTCAACACTGTCCTGACCATCGTCGACCGTTTCTCTAAGGCTGCCCATTTCGTGCCATTACGGGGGCTTCCCTCTGCCTTGGAGACGGCAGATCTCCTCATCCAACATGTGGTCAGGCTGCACGGGATACCAGTTGACGTGGTCTCCGACCAGGGTCCCCAATTCACCTCGGACGTCTGGCGGGGTTTTTGCAAGGCATTAGGAGCCCAGGTAAGCCTCTCCTCCGGCCATCACCCCCAATCTAATGGGCAGTGTGAACGGACCAACCAGGAGCTGGAGGCTGCTCTCCGCTGCGTCACCGCCTCAAAGCCTGCATCATGGAGCAAACACCTTGCCTGGGTGGAGTACACCCACAACACCGCTCGCTCCTCAGCCACAGGGATATCCCCCTTCAAGGTGTCCCTGGGTTACAACCCCCCTCTGTTCCCCTCGCTGGAGAACGAGTCGGCTGTTCCCATGGTTCAGGCTCACCTCAGGCGGTGCCGCTCCATTTGGACAGCTGCGCGTAATGCACTTTTATGCACGGCAGAGCGCAATAAGGCCACGGCGGATTGGCATAGAAGACCTGCTCCTGCCTACCAGGTAGGCCAACCGGTCTGGGTATCTACGCAAGATGTGAACCTGAAGGGTGAGAGGAGGAAGTTGGCTAAACGTTTCATAGGTCCATACCCCGTCACCAAGATTATCAACCCGGTGGCTGGCGTGTTGCTACTCCCCCCTCCCTCCGCATCCATCCCACCTTCCACGTCTCCAAGGTGAAAGCGGTGGTGTCTGATCCCATCTGCCCTCCTCCTGCTGCGCCGCCCGTGCCTCGGATGATTGATGGCCATCCGGCTTGGACTATCTCTACCATCTTGGATTCCCGACGCCGGGGTCGCGGGCTACAGTATTTGGTGTACTGGGAGGGCTATGGTCCAGAATGGAGACAATGGGTTCGCCCCTCATTCGTGTTGGATCGCTCTCTCATCACCGAGTTTCACCGGAAGCACCCCGATAAACCATCGCCAGGAGGCGCTGCTAGAGGGGGGAGTACTGTTACAACTCGCCGCTCATTAGCGGCGCCAGCTGAGCGCACACCTGCACCTCGTCAGCAGCGTGGCATATAAGCCACTCTGCCCTGGGCCTCGGCCTGAAGCCATCTGTTCCCTTCGGCTACTTGCTTCAGAGGAACCCCCTCGCCTTCCAGCAAGATTTCTCGCGTAAGCATACCTCCTCTTGTGTTCCAGTTTGTCCCCTGTGCACAGGTGGATCTTCCCCGGCGGCGGACTCCGCCTCTGCATCACCATCTCGTAGCTGCTGTCAGGTGCATTGTCAGGTTGCTGTCTCCAGGACTCTCCCTTGTGCACGCCTGCCACCTGCCCTGCCAAGTAAGCCAACAAATCCCTCGTTACCTGTTATACTGGTTCGGTGCCCGTCACCTTCTCCCTGTGCTCTCTCCCCAGGGTTGTCTGGCTGTACGGTTTCCTGCCTCCGTGCCTGACGCTGACGTCCGCCACCAGTACATCCACATACCACAGATACGCATCCACACATCCTTGTTGTAAAATAAAGCTGTTAAATTCACTCTGAGCCTGCATGTGTGTCTCCTGAGCTGTGGGTTATGTCACTGTCCCCTGTGCAGCGCGAGTGGCCCCGCCTACAGCACAAGCCAACGTCACAACAGCAGGCGGTAAGTTCCACACACTGCTCACTCAGTTCCCAGCACTCACGGTTCCCACATTTTTGGCAACAGTTGCTAAGCACGGGGTAGAGCATTTTATTACCACTACCGGACCGCCCGTTTTTGCAAAAGCTCGACGCAGTTAAGCTGGCCATAGCGCGCGAGGAGTTCGCCAACCTGGAGAGGTTGGGCATTATCAGACGTTCAAACAGTCCGTGGGCTTCCCCCCTACATATGGTCCCGAAAGCTGACGGATCATGGCGCCCTTGCGGGGATTTTCGCAGGTTAAACAACGCTACAGCGCACGACCGCTGTAGCGGTCGTGCGCTGTAGCGTTGCGCGGTTGTGGTTGCGTGGTTGTGCGTGGTTGTGCACGACCACGACCCAATCCCACATATCCAAGATTTCTCAGTTCATTTGGCAGGGGCGCGCATTTTTTCTAAAATAGACTTGGTCCGCGGTTACCACCAAGTCCCAGTGCACGCTGAGGACATACCCAAAACAGCGGTAATAACTCCGTTTGGTTTATTTGAGTTTTTACGCGTGCATTTCAGACTTAAAGGGGCTGCTCAGATGTTCCAACGCATGATGGATGCGGTGCTTCGCGATCTCCCTTTCGTGTTCGTCTACCTGGACGATATTTTAGTAGCCAGTGCGTCCGAAGATGAACACGAAAAACACCTGGCCACAGTTTTCCGAAGGTTGGGAGATCACGGGTTAATAATCAACCCAGCGAAGTGTCAGTTCGGGGTGGCGCAGATCGATTTTTTAGGACATCGCGTCTCCCCCGAAGAAGCAGTTCCGCTGCCTGACAAAGTGCGCGCTGTGGCAGATTTTCTCCGGCCGCAGACAGTCAGGGCGTTGCAGGAGTTTTTGGGAATGGTGAATTTTTATAACCGTTTTCTCCCCCGTGCGGCGCAACTCATGCAGCCGCTGTATGCCGCGCTCAAAAAAAAGAGACCCGCGGATAAGATCGAGTGGTCCCCGGAGCGGGACCAAGCGTTCTCGGAGGTTAAAGCAGCCTTGGCAAAGGCTGCGTTGTTGGCACACCCAGACCCAACAGCCCGCATAGCGCTCACCACTGACGCGTCAGATGTGGCCATAGGGGCGGTCGTGGAGCAACATGTAGCCGAGGTTTGGCAACCCCTTGCATTTTTCAGCAGGACCTTGCGCGATAGCGAACGTAAATACAGCGCGTTCGACAGGGAGCTGCTCGCTCTCCATTTGGCCATCCGCCACTTTCAGTTCTGGCTGGAAGGACGCGCTTTCACCACGTTCGTTGATCACAAACCGCTAACATTCGCGATGGCCAAGGTCTCGGAACCGTGGTCAGGCCGGCAGCAGAGAAAGCTGGCCACGATATCAGAATTTACCACTGATATTCAGCATGTGGCGGGCAAACTCAATGTAGTGGCAGATTGCCTCTCGCGCGCTGTGGCGGCCCCAGTCAGCGTAGGGTTAGATTATGCAGCCATGGCCACAGAGCAGATTAATGACGCAGACGTGCGCGCGCTCCAGTCTGGACCAACAGGGTTAAGGCTGGAGAGCAGGGTGCTGCAAGACAGTATGCCCCCCCTAATCTGCGATGTCTCCACTGGACGGCCGCGTCCAGTGGTACCAGCCACGTGGCGCCGCCGCGTTTTTGACTCTGTTCATTCTTTGGCGCACCCTGGAGTGCGCGCGTCGGTCAAAATGGTAGGAGAGAAATTTGTTTGGCCGAGCCTCCGCAAACAGGTCAAAGAGTAGGCAGCAGCCTGCACGGCGTGTCAACGAGCCAAAGTACACAGGCACACGAGAGTTCCTTTGGAACCGTTTCACATTCCGGCCAAGAGGTTCGATCACATTCATGTGGACCTCGTTGGACCCCTCCCGCTGTCACAGGGGTGCACACATCTTCTGACAATGGTGGACCGCACCACGCGCTGGCCTGAAGTGGTCCCGCTGGCATCAACCACGTCCGAAGAAGTGGCGCACGCATTTTTAACAGCTTGGGTGGTGCGCTTCGGCGTTCCATCGGACATTACGTCCGACAGAGGCCCTCAATTTGTTTCTGAGCTTTGGTCGACAATGGCCCGCAGCCTGGGTGTCACAATTCATCGCACAACCGCGTACAATTTGCAGGCTAATGGGTTATGCGAACGTTTTCATAGGTCATTGAAAGCGGCTCTCAGAGCGTCACTGACGGATACAAATTGGGTTGGCAAGTTACCATGGGTGTTATTGGGGTTGTGTTCTGCACCTAAAGAGGATCTAGAAGCCTCCCCAGCGGAGCTCGTGTTTACGCAGCCACTCCGGCTGCCTGGGGAGTTTCTCCCAGATAACCCTGCGCCAAACGCCTCCCCGTCTCAGCTGTTAAGATAAGATAAGCCTTTATTAGTCCCACAACGGGGAAATTCCAGGATTGCAACAGCACAGGGATAGCAACCCTCAGAACAACAATCAGAAGGCAAGAAAAAAAAAAGCAAGCAAGCAAGAGCAGCTAATATACATATGTACATATTACTATAAATATATATATACACACAGACACACAGTGTAGAGCACTGTAGCTGGATGAGATAAATATATGAGTATATAAATACACAGTACGGAGCATTGCAGCTAGATGGAATAAATATGTAAATATATAAACACAGTGCGGAGCAATGTAGCTAGATGGAATAATATGTAGATATATAAACACACAGTGCGGAGCATTGTAGCTAGATGGAATGAATATATAGATATATAAATATAAACATAAACATAAACACACCCAGTGCGGAGCATTGTAGCTAGATGGAATAAATATGTAAATGTATAAACACACACAGTGCAGAGCATTGTTGCTAGATGGGATGAAACAGCACAACCGTCTACTTAGTTATCCTACATGGTATGATTATGTGCCCATACATATTCTTACCCTCCGTAGCTACCGGTATTTTCCTAGTTGTATGCCGGAGGGGACCATTGTGTAAGTCTATTGCATCTTTTGCATTCAAAAAACTATTAGGTTGTTACGTCTTTTTGCTATCTCTGCGAGCAGCCCTCCTTAGGTTGTACAGTCTGACAGCCGTTGGTAGGAAGGACCTGCGAAACCTCTCGGTTGTGCACCTGGGATGATGTAGTCTGCTGCTAAATGAGCTCCTCAGTGCAATCAGTATGTCCTGCATAGGATGGAACTCGGACTCCAGCAGAGATGACAGTTTAGCCACCGTCCTTCTCTCTCCTATCTCCTCCACCGGATCAAGGCGCTGCCCCAGGATGGAGCTAGCTTTCTTGATCAGTTTGTTCAGTCTCTTCCTATCGGCTGCAGTAATGCCACTGCCCCAGCAGACCACTCCAAAAGTGATGGCTGATGCCACCACCGTGTCATAGAATGTCTTCAGCAGCGCCCCTTGTACACCAAAAGACCTGAGTCTCCTCAGTAGGAACAGCCTGTGCTGTCCCTTCTTGTAGAGTGCGTCAGTATTGTGTGACCAGTCTAGTTTATTGTTCAGATGAACACCCAGGTACTTGTAGGATGTCACCATCTCAATGTCTGTTCCCTGTATATTTACTGGTGCTGTGAGGGGTTGTCCTTGCCTGCGGCAGTCCACCACCAGCTCCTTAGTTTTCCTCGCGTTGATCTGGAGGCAGTTGCGATGGCACCAGTCCACGAAGTCCTGGATAAGCCCTCTGTACTCAGCTTCATCTCCATTGGAGATGAGGCCAACGATCGCAGAGTCATCAGAGATCTTCTATAGATGGCAGTGTGTTGTGTTGTGTGAGAAGTCCGCAGTATAAAGAGTGAACAGGAAGGGAGCCAACACCGTTCCCTGCGGGGCCCCCGTGCTACTGATGATCGTGTCGGACACACAGTCCCGGGTTCTCACAAACTGAGGCCGGTTCGTGAGGTAGTCCAGGATCCATGATGACAGGTGCTGGTCCACCCCTGCGCGCAGCAGCTTGTCCTTCAGGATCATCGGTTGGATGGTGTTGAAAGCACTGGAGAAGTCAATGAACATGATCCTCACCACATTCCCGGGCTTCTCCAGGTGGGACAGAGAACGGTGAAGGAGGAAGATCACCGCATCCTCCACCCCAATGCCATGCTGGTAGGCGAACTGGAGTGGATCCATCGCTGGTTCCACCAGGGGGCGGAGGTGAGCAAGGAGCAGTCTCTCCAGGGTCTTCATCAAGTGGGACGTCAAGGCCACCGGTCTGTAGCTGTTCAGGTCTTTGGGGTGGGAAGATTTTGGTACAGGTACCACACAAGATGTTTTCCACAGCTGTGGTACCCTCCCCAGCTTCAGGCTCAGGTTGAAGATGTACGTCACAATCCCACACAGCTGGTCTGCACAGGACTTGAGGAGCTTTGCGCTGATGCCGTCTGGTCCCGACGCCTTCCTCGCCTTGATCTTCCTCAGCTCCGTCCTCACCTGGGTCCTGGTCAGGGTCAGGATGGGGGGCTGTGTGTTGGGAGTGGGGGGTGTTGGTGGAGTGGGGAGTGGGCAGCAGGACTTGATGTCTTTACAGGCAGCAGTGGTTGTTGTGCAGTCAGGGGGGAGGGCGGTTGGTCAAACCTATTGAAAAACAAATTCAGATTGTTCGCCCACTCCCTACCCCCCGTGGCCTGGGGGGAGGTATTCTGGAGCCCAGAGATGGTTTTGAGGTTTCTCCAAACCCCGCTGATGTCGCTCTGTTGCAGCTTGTGCTCCATTTTCCTCCTGAAGTTGTCCTTGCCTTCTCTGATCTTTCTCCTCAGCTCCCTCTGTAAGGACTTCAGCATCTCCCTGTTCCCCGACCTGAAGATCTTCTTCTCTCTCAGAAGTGTTTTAATCTCAGGGTTGATCCAGGGTTTGTTGTTTGAGCAACACCGTATGGTCTTGGTGGGAACGGATTTGTCCGCACAGAAGCTGAGGTAGCCCGTGAAGGTGTGAATGTTGCAGAGTAACATAGAATCAAGCACGCTGCCCGGCCCCGCGCACCACAGTTTTCCGCGCATTTTTGTGCCTTAAACTTTGAAGAACGCAGTTTGTTTTTGTTAGACACGATGCGCATCGAACCCCGCTGCGACTGCCTTATGACGGACCTTTCAGAGTGCTAGAAACAGGGGGCAAGCAGTTTTTGCTAGATTTGGGGGGTAGGGAAGAGAAAATTGGCATAGACAGACTTAAACCCGCTTTTGTGGTGGCAGAGGAGGAAGTGCTGTTGGCAAAGGCCCCGCAGCGAGGTAGACCACCACGGAGGGTTTCACACAGTAATGTTTCCCAAAGTAATGTTTCCCCAGAACACCCGCAGAGACTGACAAAGGGTTTCCGCCCCCAGATGGCAAATCCCCAGCAGGACAGCGCCGCAGAGACTGTGAACCCCAGCTACAGCAGATTCGGCAGGAGGCTGAAGCCTATCCAACATGTGGACTGATGTGTATTGATGCTATCACGGCATGCATATGGTTATTTTCTTGTTGTTCTGTTTTTCTAAAATGCTGGGGGGGCTTGTGTGGTGAACACTCAATGGACCTGTTGGACCGGTTCTGTGACTCGCATTTCAGGTCAGAACAAAGGCAGGAAGCTTAGCCTTGTTATGCAAGGCTGGAGACTGTGGGGGGTCGATTAAAGGATGCGTGGGAAACAGTGGAAGTGATATCATGGAGGGAAATGCATTGTGACTGTCTTTATTATGCCAGGTGGTGAAATGCATTGTGACTGTCTTTATTATGCAAGGTGGTCTGTGGGACATGTGATCTATGAGGTGTGATGTCCCTGATATTTAAGGACGAGAGTTACTATTTCATACTCTCTCTTTTTCTGCTTTGAAATGATGGAGATGTGAATAAAGCTGACTCTGAGAAAGAATGCTGCCTCGTCATTTTCACATCTTCCACAACATAAACAAAATTATGTCATCGAAATACAGGGAGATTTTATGTTCTGTTGGTCCTACTTTAATTCCATATATTTGTGGATGTAAACGTACTGCCATCGCTAAAGGTTCAATTGCCATAGTAAACAACAAGGGTGAAAGTGGACAGCCTTGTCGACATCCTCTATTGATTTTTATTGATTTTGAGATATTGCTGTTCGTTAGGATTTCTGCTGTAGCATTATTGTATATTATCTGGACCCATTTTATGAAATTATTTCCAAGTCCAAACCTTTGTAGAACTTCAAAAAGATAGGGCCATTCGACCCTATCAAAGGCCTTTTCGGCGTCCAATGATAAGAGAGCTGTATCTGGTGCTTCTTTATTGGAATAAATAATATTAGTCTTCTTACATTATGGAAGCCTTGTCTTCCCATTATAAAGCCATTCTGATCTCGGTTAATAATATTTGGTAATATTTCTTGTAGTCGTTTTGCTAAAATTTTACAGATTATTTTAAGATCAGCATTTAATAGGCTTATTGGTCTCATGTTTTCACATTTATTAGGGGGTTTACCTGGTTTTGGTAACAGTATAATTAAGGCATTATTCATGTATGGTGGTAAATTACCATTTTGAAATGCTTCTAAAACCATTTCCAACAGTGGTTTTATTAATTTAGTCTTAATTTTTTTATAGAGGTCAACTGGAAGACCATCTGGTCCTGCTCTTTTTCCTAATTTCATATTATCAGTGGCTTGCCCAACTTCTTCTTGACTAATTTTATCTTATCTTATCTTATCTTATCTTATCTTATCTTATCTTATTTTTGTATCATATAGTTTTCCATAATAATCTCTAAAGGCACTATTAATTTCTAAAGGATCTATAACTACCTGTCCATTACTTATAATACAGGTAATTGGTGTTTTAGATTCTAATTGCCAATAATTTTCCTGATTTTTCACCTTGTTCGTAAAAAGTTTGCTTCAATCTTAGAAGACTCGAGGCAGCTCTATTCGCTGATTTTTTGTCATATTCAGCTCTCAGAATCAGTAATTCGTTCTCTAACTGTGGGTTACTTCCTGCATACACCTTTTCTTGAAGGATTTTTATTTTACGTTCCAATTGGACTCTCTCCTCTCGGGTCTTCTTAGATTTTGAACCTGTATAACTAATAATATGCCCCCTAATAAAAGCTTTGAAAGCCTCCCACTTTATACATGCCGTTGTTTGTGTAGTATTGATATCAAAGAACTCATCTATCTGTTTTCCTATGTACTTAACAAATTCCTCATCCTGAAGCCACTTATGTTGAAAATGCCACCTAACTGGGTCCTTTGTCAATTTCTTATCTACATATATTAGACAGCAGGGTGCATGATCAGAGATTACAATATTATCATAGAAACAGTTTTGAATCTTGAACCTTAATTCTGTAGAGATCAAAAAAATAGTCAATACGTGAGAATGTCTTATAGGTATTAGAATAACAAGAATAAGCTTTGACTTGTGGTTTCATTTCTTTCCATATATCTAGCAATCTCAGTTCTTTCATAAAATGATTAATGGTCATCCTACATCCATTGTGCGTACAGTCCAGTCCTGTTGATCTATCTATACTGGGATTCAATGTACAATTAAAATCCCCTGCTATTATATGTTGCCCTGTAAGTGATGATAAAGTGAGGAATAAATTAACAAAGAAGTTTTGATCATCAATATTGGGGCCGTATAAGTTCACCAGATTTATATTTTCTAATAACAAAGATCCTTGCATGATTAGATATCTTCCTAATTTGTCTCTAATTACATTTTTCATTTGAAATGGGACTGTTTTATATATGAGAGTCATAACTCCCCTGGCTCGGGATGAAAATGATGAGGTGAACACATTACCTTGCCATCTTCTCCTAATTCTTTTTACATCCTCCTCTAATAGATGAGTTTCTTGTAAAAATACAATTTTTGAATCTATGTCTTTTATTTTATTTTATTTTTTTTATTTTATTTGTTTATTTTTCAGGGACAGTGCAATAAATATAGACAAAAAAGAAAATCTGATGTGTTGCACAGAGAGTGTATAGCATTAAGCTAGTTTGCAACTCTTGTCCCTGGATGGGCTTTAGAGAAAAGAAACAGAAAAAGAGAAAAAGATGAAGAAAAAACAAAATGAAAACAGTATAAGCATTATCCACATACATCAAGATAAGATAAGATAAGATAAGATAAGCCTTTATTAGTCCCACAACGGGGAAATTCCAGGATTGCAACAGCACAGGGATAGCAACACTCAGAGCAACAATCAGAAGGCAAGAAAAAAAAAAAAAAAAAAAAAAAAAGCAAGCAAGAGCAGCTAATATACATATGTACATATTACTATAAAATATATATATACACACACACACACAGACACACAGTGCAGAGCATTGTAGCTGGATGGAATAAATATATGAATATATGAACACACAGTGCAGAGCACTGTAGCTAGATGGAATAAATATGTAAATATATAAACACCCACAGTATGGAGCATTGCAGCTAGGTGGAATAAATATGCAAGTATATAAACACACACAGTGCGGAGCAATGTAGCTAGATGGAATAATATGTAGATATATAAAAACACAGTGCGGAGCATTGTAGCTAGATGAAATAAATATATAGATATATAAATATAAACACACCCAGTGCTGAGCATTGTAGCTAGATGGAATAAATATATAGATATATAAATATAAACACACCCAGTGCAGAGCATTGTAGCTAGATGGAATAAATATGTAAATATATAAACCCACACAGTGCAGAGCATTGTTGCTAGGTGGGATGAAACAGCATAACCGTCTATTTAGTTATCCTACATGGTATGATTATGTGCCCATACATATTCTCACCCTCCATAGCGACCGGTATGTTCCTAGTTGTATGCCGGAGAGGACCATTGTGTAAGTCTATTGCATCTTTTGCATTCAAAAAAAAAACTATTAGTTTGTTACGTCTTTTTGCTATCTCTGCGAGCAGCCCTGCTTAGGTTGTACAGTCTGACAGCCGTTGGTAGGAAGGACCTACGAAACCTCTTGGTTGTGCACCTGGGATGATGTAGTCTGCTGCTAAATGAGCTCCTCAGTGCATCCAGTATGTCCTGCATAGGGTGGAACTCGGACTCCACCAGAGATGACAGTTTAGCCACCGTCCTTCTCTCTCCTATCTCCTCCATCGGATCAAGGCGTTGCCCCAGGACAGAGCTAGCTTTCTTAATCAGTTTGTTCAGTCTCTTCCTATCGGCTGCAGTAATGCCACTGCCCCAGCAGACCACTCCAAAAGTGATGGCTGATGCCACCACCGTGTCATAGAATGACTTCAGCAGCGCCCCTTGTACACCAAAAGACCTGAGTCTCCTCAGCAGGAACAGCCTGCGCTGTCCCTTCTTGTAGAGTGCGTCAGTATTGTGTGACCAGTCTAGTTTATTGTTCAGATGAATACCCAGGTACTTGTAGGATGTCACCATCTCGATGTCTGTTCCCTGTATATTTACTGGTGCTGTGAGGGGCTGCCCATGCCTGCGGCAGTCCACCACCAGCTCCTTAGTTTTCCTCGCGTTGATCTGGAGGCAGTTCCGATGGCACCAGTCCACAAAGTCCTGGATAAGCCCTCTATACTCAGCTTCATCTCCGCTGGAGATGAGACCAACGATCGCAGAGTCATCAGAGAACTTCTGTAGATGGCAATGTGTTGTGTTGTGTGAGAAGTCCGCAGTATAAAGAGTGAACAGGAAGGGAGCCAGCACCGTTCCCTGGGGGGCCCCCGTGCTACTGATGATCATGTCGGAAACACAGTCCCGGGTTCTCACAAACTGAGGCCGGTTCGTGAGGTAGTCCAGGATCCATGATGACAGGTGCTGGTCCACCCCTGCGCGCAGCAGCTTGTCCTTCAGGATCATCGGTTGGATGGTGTTGAAAGCACTGGAGAAGTCAAAGAACATGATCCTCACCATATTCCCGGGCTTCTCCAGGTGGGACAGAGAACGGTGAAGGAGGAAGATCACCGCATCCTCCACCCCAATGCCATGCTGGTAGGCGAACTGGAGTGGATCCATCGCTGGTTCCACCAGGGGGCGGAGATGAGCAAGGAGCAGTCTCTCCAGGGTCTTCATCAAGTGGGACGTCAAGGCCACCGGTCTGAAGCTGTTCAGGTCTTTGGGGTGGGAAGTTTTTGGTACAGGTACCACACAAGATGTTTTCCACAGCTGTGGTACCCTCCCCAGTTTCAGGCTCATGTTGAAGATATACGTCACAATCCCACACAGCTGGTCTGCACAGGACTTGAGGAGCTTTGCGCTGATGCCGTCTGGTCCCGACGCCTTCCTCGCCTTGATCTTCCTCAGCTCCGTCCTCACCTGGGTCTTGGTCAGGGTCAGGATGGGGGGCTGTGTGTTGGGAGTGGGGGGGGGGGTGTCGGTGGAGTGGGGAGTGGGCAGCAGGACTTGATTTCTTAGTGGCAGCAGTGGTTGTTGTGCAGACAGGGGGGAGGGCGGTTGGTCAAATCTATTGAAAAACAGATTCAGGTTGTTCGCCCACTCCCTGCCCCCCGTGGCCTGCAATGCAAACAAATAAGATAAGATAAGATAAGATAAGCCTTTATTAGTCCCACAACGGGGAAATTCCCGGATTGCAACAGCACAGGGATAGCAACACTCAGAGCAACAATCAGAAGGCAAGAAAAAACAAGCAAGCAAGAGCAGCTAATATACATATGTACATATTACTATAAAATATATATATACACACACACACACACAGACACACAGTGCAGAGCATTGTAGCTGGATGGAATAAATATATGAATATATGAACACACAGTGCAGAGCATTGTAGCTAGATGGAATAAATATGTAAATATATAAACACCCACAGTATGGAGCATTGCAGCTAGGTGGAATAAATATGCAAGTATATAAACACACACAGTGCGGAGCAATGTAGCTAGATGGAATAATATGTAGATATATAAAAACACAGTGCGGAGCATTGTAGCTAGATGGAATAAATATGTAAATATATAAACACACACAGTGCAGAGCATTGTTGCTAGGTGGGATGAAACAGCATAACCGTCTATTTAGTTATCCTACATGGTATGATTATGTGCCCATACATATTCTCACCCTCCATAGCGACCGGTATGTTCCTAGTTGTATGCCGGAGAGGACCATTGTGTAAGTCTATTGCATCTTTTGCATTCAAAAAAAAAACAAAAAAAAAAACTATTAGTTTGTTACGTCTTTTTGCTATCTCTGCGAGCAGCCCTGCTTAGGTTGTACAGTCTGACAGCCGTTGGTAGGAAGGACCTACGAAACCTCTCGGTTGTGCACCTGGGATGATGTAGTCTGCTGCTAAATGAGCTCCTCAGTGCATCCAGTATGTCCTGCATAGGGTGGAACTCGGACTCCAGCAGAGATGACAGTTTAGCCACCGTCCTTCTCTCTCCTATCTCCTCCATCGGATCAAGGCGTTGCCCCAGGACAGAGCTAGCTTTCTTAATCAGTTTGTTCAGTCTCTTCCTATCGGCTGCAGTAATGCCACTGCCCCAGCAGACCACTCCAAAAGTGATGGCTGATGCCACCACCGTGTCATAGAATGACTTCAGCAGCGCCCCTTGTACACCAAAAGACCTGAGTCTCCTCAGCAGGAACAGCCTGCGCTGTCCCTTCTTGTAGAGTGCGTCAGTATTGTGTGACCAGTCTAGTTTATTGTTCAGATGAATACCCAGGTACTTGTAGGATGTCACCATCTCAATGTCTGTTCCCTGTATATTTACTGGTGCTGTGAGGGGCTGCCCATGCCTGCGGCAGTCCACCACCAGCTCCTTAGTTTTCCTCGCGTTGATCTGGAGGCAGTTCCGATGGCACCAGTCCACAAAGTCCTGGATAAGCCCTCTGTACTCAGCTTCATCTCCGCTGGAGATGAGACCAACGATCGCAGAGTCATCAGAGAACTTCTGTAGATGGCAATGTGTTGTGTTGTGTGAGAAGTCCGCAGTATAAAGAGTGAACAAGAAGGGAGCCAGCACCGTTCCCTGGGGGGCCCCCGTGCTACTGATGATCGTGTCAGACACACAGTCCCGGGTTCTCACAAACTGAGGCCGGTTCGTGAGGTAGTCCAGGATCCATGATGACAGGTGCTGGTCCACCCCTGCGCGCAGCAGCTTGTCCTTCAGGATCATCGGTTGGATGGTGTTGAAAGCACTGGAGAAGTCAAAGAACATGATCCTCACCATATTCCCGGGCTTCTCCAGGTGGGACAGAGAACGGTGAAGGAGGAAGATCACCGCATCCTCCACCCCAATGCCATGCTGGTAGGCGAACTGGAGTGGATCCATCGCTGGTTCCACCAGGGGGCGGAGATGAGCAAGGAGCAGTCTCTCCAGGGTCTTCATCAAGTGGGACGTCAAGGCCACCGGTCTGAAGCTGTTCAGGTCTTTGGGGTGGGAAGTTTTTGGTACAGGTACCACACAAGATGTTTTCCACAGCTGTGGTACCCTCCCCAGTTTCAGGCTCATGTTGAAGATATACGTCACAATCCCACACAGCTGGTCTGCACAGGACTTGAGGAGCTTTGCGCTGATGCCGTCCGGTCCCGACGCCTTCCTCGCCTTGATCTTCCTCAGCTCCGTCCTCACCTGGGTCTTGGTCAGGGTCAGGATGGGGGGCTGTGTGTTGGGAGTGGGGGGGGTGTCGGTGGAGTGGGGAGTGGGTAGCAGGACTTGATTTCTTAGAGGCAGCAGTGGTTGTTGTGCAGACAGGGGGGAGGGCGGTTGGTCAAATCTATTGAAAAACAGATTCAGGTTGTTCGCCCACTCCCTGCCCCCCGTGGCCTGGGGGGAGGTATTCTGGAGCCCCGAGATGGTTTTGAGGTTTCTCCAGACCCCGCTGATGTCGCTCTGTTGCAGCTTGTCCTCCATCTTCTTCCTGAAGCTGTCCTTGCCTTCTCTGATCTTTCTCCTCAGCTCCCTCTGTACGGACTTCAGCATCTCCCTGTTCCCCGACCTGAAGATCCTCTTCTTCTCTCTCAGAAGTGTTTTTATCTCAGGGTTGATCCAGGGTTTGTTGTTTGAGTGGCGCCGTATGGTCTTGGTGGGAACGGATTTGTCCACACAGAAGCTGAGGTAGCCCGTGAAGGTGTGAATGAGGCCATCGATGTCCTCACCATGTGGATCGCAGAGCTGCTTCCAGGCAGTGGCTTCAAAACAGTCCTTTAGAGTGTCCATTGTCTCCTCAGACCATAACTCCACAGTGTGCATGGCCGGAGGTTGTCTGTGCACTAGGGGTTTGTACACCGGTCGGAGATGAACCAAGTTGTGATCCGATCTCCCAAGTGGGGGGAGTTGTGATGAGGTGTACGCCTCCTTAGTGTTTGCGTAGAACAAATCCAGTGTTTTATTGTCTCTAGTGTGGCATGTGACATACTGGGTGAAAGTGGGCAGAATGGGAGACAGTGAAACGTGGTTGAAATCGCCTGAGATGAGGAGAAGAGCATCTGGGTGTTCTGTCTGCAGCCTGCTGGTTACTGAATGGATGACGTCACGCGCTGTCCCAGCGTTCGCCGTCGGATTTGCATAAACAACAATGCAGATCACGTGTGAGTGTTCTCTCGGGAGATATGTAGGCCTCATGCTAACAGCTAGCAACTCAATGTCTTTGCTGCAGTGTCGTTGTTTAACAGTGATATGTCCCGGTCTGCACCAGTTGTTGTTAACATACATGATCACTCCACCGCCCCTAGTTTTGCCACTCTCTGGTGTTCGGTCAGCTCGTATCGTGTGAAAACCCTCCAGCTCAATGTTAGCATCTGCTGCTAGTTCAGTTAGCCACGTCTCAGTAAACAAAAGGAGAGAGCACTCCCGGTAAGTGCTATCATAACGGGAGATAGCCGCTAGCTCATCTAACTTTCCCAGTATCGACCGTACATTTCCCATGACAACAGATGGAAGGGAGGGTCTGTACCTTATATTTTTTGTCCTCCGCCTTACTCCAGCCCGGCAGCCGCGGCGTTTTCGCCTCAGTTCTCTCGGTATGTCGAGTTTTTCCAGTGGGACCGGGTGGCGGTTAAATGCTAGCAGCTCTTCCCTGTTATATCGTATCCTGCTATAAACAGTGGCTCCGTCCACCGGCTCAGGAGACATTTGGGATGATCTGTGTGTCCGTGATATAAGTGGGGTGAAAAAAAAAAGTGATCAAAAGAGAGAGGAAGGGAAAAAAAACTCGGAATCGAGCCGCTGTTGCAAAAGGCAGCCGACTGGTGTGGCGCCGAGAGGGCTGATGCATCAATGCAAACAAAATTATAAATACACATCATAACTTGTTTAAATTTTTTTAAGATTTTGTAGACCTCTGCAATTCCATGAAGTTAAATTAAGATTAACGCTTTGATCTATTATCAATAAGGAGTTTGAGATTACCTTGCAATATGAACATACTCTTACAGAGAAGCAAAAACATGGATGATGGAACATTCATCCTACAAACCAAACAAAAACAAAAACAAATTCCCTTTCCCCACATTTGTGGTAATCCCCCCAAAATAAAAAAAAATTCTGTCTCCCGTTATAGCTAGTGACTGTTCCACACCTGCGAGGATCAGTCAAACCACTCTCTCTTTCTCCTCTCAATCACCCTGACTCTACTATTTTTATGACATTAACTCTCTTCTGTAGTTTTTTCAACATAACTTCAAAGTTTTATAGCAACTTTGTACATCATAGCTTTTTTTTTAATACAGTCTGTATTTTGTAGACATGTTTTATGTTTCAGATCAATCAGATGCCTGTACAAATGCTTAAATGTTCTACCTTTGTCATGTTCATGCTTAGCTCCCGCCAGTCTCCTTTTGGATTTGCTTGATGAGCTCCTGCGTCTCTTGCGAAGTCTTGAAGATGTGGGTTCTCCCTTTATATGTGACCAGCAGTCTTGCCGGATAAATCCCTCCGTTACGAATCCCGAGGTTGCGCAGCTCTTTGCGGGCGGGGTCGAACTGCCTCCTTAATTGTTGAATTCCTGTGGCCAAATCTGGGTAGAACCGCACCTGTTGCTCCTGGTATTTAATTTCCCCTTTAGCTCGCGCCGCATTGGTGACCGTCATCTTGTCCCTGTAGTTGAGGAACTTCATAATCAGCATCCTCGGTGGTGCCTTATTATCTCTCGGTGGGCCGATTCGGTGAGCGCTCTCTAAGACGACCGATGACTGCAGATCCGCGTTGTTCAGTGCTTCTGGAATCCACTTTTCCAAAAAGGAACATGAGTCCCGTCCCTCCGCTCCCTCCGGGAGGCCCACCAGCCTCAAATTATTCCGTCGCGAGCGAGATTCCAAATCCAGGACGTTATCTTCCAGACGTTTCCATTTTAATTCCAGTGTTTGCAACTTTGATTGTAGGCTGGTGACGTCTTCAGCGCTTGAAATTCGGAGCTCCGCCTGCGATACTCGCTCCAAACAGTCATTTATTTCTTTCCTCATTCCTTCTATCGCTGCTATAATTCCATCAAATTTAGACGAAAACTCTGTTCTCATGGAGTTGATGGCAGTGAGCACTGCGTTTGTCTCCTCTTCAGCAGTTCCCGCTCCGCCGCTGGCTCCATCCTCCGCCATCGTCTCTGGAGTTTTTTCTGTTTCGCCTCGAGCGTGGAAGTCTGTTAGCTTGGGTTGTTTTGTCGAATTGCTTTTTCCTCCACCTAATTTCCCAGCCTTGGTCTTTACCATATCCGCGCCTAAACGCTGAGATGGGTTTTTGTTCCAATTAAGAGAGTTTTAGTAAACTTTTTTTTTTTAGGAGCAGAGCAGTGTGAAACACGTCTTCCTACGTGGCCGTCATAACCGGAAGTGTTCTTTACATTCTTACCAAAAGTATCAAAACCTGGTTTAATGACCATGGTATCACTGTGTTTGATTGGCCAGCAAACTCTCCTGACCTAAACCCCATTGAGAATCTATGGAGAATTGTCAAGACGAAGATGAGACACCAGACCCAACAATGCAGATGAGCTGAAAGTCACCATCAAAGCAACCTGGACCTTCATCACGCCTCAGCAGTGCCACAGGCTGATCACCTCCATGCCACGCCACATTGATACAGTAATCAATCCAAAATTTGCCCAGACCAAGTACTGAGTGTGTACATGGGCATACTTTTCAGTCAGCCAAAATTTCTATTAAAAAAACAACAACAATTTTTAAGTAATTTTATGTAATATTCTAATATTTTTGAGAATATTGACAATACTCCATAGATTCTCTATGGGGTTTAGGTCAGGAGAGTTCTTCTTTGCTGACCTTCACATCACCTGTAGAGAAAAATAAGAGCAGTTAATTACAGCCGTGGACAAAACTGTTGGTACCCCTCTGTTAACCACTTGCACTCCATTGTTCCGCGGGCGGGCAAGTCTCTGCGTCCTAGGGCGCACGATGGCACACGAGAGCGCCCTCGTGCACGCTTGGACGCATGACGCATGATGGTGGTGATGGTGATGTAGTGGCGTCCAAGCGCCACTCAAAAAAAAACTGCAGAGACAGCCGCGAACAGATTAGTTCATCTGATTGACCTCTCATTCGACTAATAAGAGCCTTGAATTGGGTTTCTGAAACCTTGAAGAGCCAATGAATGAAAATCTAGGAAGGAGGACCCGCCTACTGTGAACGCAGGAGCCAATTGAAGCACAGAAATTCAGGCTGGGTGAAGAGAGATTTACTGTTGCAACAGATGAAAACAAAGGACGCTGGACGAATCTACTACAGACCCAGGCTCACCCAGCAGCATGGAGAACACCCACAAGTGGGACCTGCACTCATTCCAGCAGAATAGACGGAGGCCGAAGACAAAAGTCGTAAATCATTCGCCAAAACGGCAATAATGGAATTATGTTTTGATTGGGATCCACGAGCGGAGCAGCGTCGTGTTCGTCTGACAATGGGGGAAGAAATGTTCGCCACGACTCTGCTGCTTTGAAGAGGTAAGGTGTGATAAGCTAAATTATTATTTATCCCTGAAAACTGTAATCCAAAAATGACTTTTGACCGATCGGTAAATTACAACTGTACTGCGCACGAAGTACGAAGTGCGTGCGCCACGATAAACGGTTCATTTGCCGTGTTCGGACCGTGAACGCCCCCCCGCTGCAGAAGAGGAGCAGGGAAGGGGGCGTTCACGGTCCGAACGCCCCCCGGTCCGTGGGGGGAAGCATATCAGTCTATTCCATCATGTAGCGATGGCCCTCTTCTGTAGCGAGGGGGGGGGCATTCACGGTCCGTTCACGGTTCCCCCCCCCCCCCCACACACACACACAGTAGCGAGGGGGGGGGGAGCCGCTGTGAAAACATGCAAGAAGTGTAATCCGTCATGTAGCGAGGGCCGAATTTGGTCCTTGGTAGCGGGGGGGGCGACCCCCCGCCCACACACACACACACACACACACACACACACACACACACACACACACACAGCCCTGAGTGTGACCTTTCATTAGAGCCTAAAATGAAGCTTCTACATTGAATTATTCAAAAGTTACAGACGTTTTCCAAACTGTGCCATTTGGCACAATTTGGCACAGTTCCAAAACGCCTGGGAACAGCCTGAGAACAAAGCTGTGTAAAATATTCATTTTTTGTGGTATTGTTACCAAATTTGGATCTCAGCTGGATAACACTTCGTTCTACATTTCTGTTGCATTTTCCAGCCGGATCGGACAGCTGTGTGTTATTTACAAGCATTTGTATCCAAAAAAACACTGTGTCCAATTTTTTTTTCTTCAAGTTCAGTATGTTTAGATGACTGTAACTCAGTGGCCGAAGCACGTAGAGAGATTATGTTTTTTTTGCCAAAAAATTCAAAGTGTTTTCTTTTAAATGAGACCAACCTCATGAAGATGCTGCAAAGGGTTGAATAACAGCTTTCGAGTTACTTTGGGCACATTATTTTTTGGCATTTTTAGGAAAATTGCCCGGAGTGCAAGTGGTTAATGGAAAAAAAAACCCACAAAGGTCACAGAAATAACTTGAATCTGACAAAAGTGGTAATAAATAAAAATTCTATAAAAATTAACCAAAGAAAATCAGACAATGCTTTTGAATTGTGGTTCAACAGAAATACTTTAAAAAATAAACTCAATGAAACAGGCCTGGACAAAAATGATGGTACCCCTAGAAAAGATTGAAAATAATGTGACCATAGGGACATGTTCAACCAAGATGTGTCCTCTAATTAACATCACAGGTGTCTACAAACTTGTAATCAGTCAGTTGGCCTATTTAAAGAGTGACAAGTAGTCACTGTGCTGTTTGGTGACATGGTGTGTACCACACTAAACATGGACCAGAGGAAGCAAAGAAGAAAGTTGTCTCAGGAGATTAGAAAGAAAATTATAGACAAGCATGTTAAAGGTAAAGGCTATAAGACCATCTCCAAGCAGCTTGATGTTCCTGTGACTACAGTTGCACATATTATTCAGAAATTTAAGATCCACGGGACTGTAGCCAACCTCCCTGGACATGGCTGTAGGAGGAGACGGATAATACGAATGGTAACAAAAGAGCCCAGAACAACCTCTAAACACATTCATGGTGAACTCCAAGGTCAAGGTACATCAGTGTCAGATCGCACCATCCGTCGTTGTTTGAGCTAAAGTGGACTTCATGGGAGACGACCAAGGAGGACACCACTGTTGAAAACAAATCATACAAAAGCCAGACTGGAATTTGCCAAACTGCATGTTGACAAGCCACAAAGCTTCTGGGAGAATGTCCTATGGACAGACAAGACAAAACTGGAACTTTTTGGCAAGGCACATCAGCTCTAAGTTCACAGACGCAAAAATGAAGCATAGCAAGAAAAGAACACTGTCCCTACAGTGAAACATGGAGGAGGTTCTGTTATGTTCTGGGGCTGCTTTGCTGCATCTGGCACAGGGTGTCTTGAATCTGTGCAGGGTACAATGAAATCTCAAGACTATCAAGGTATTCTAGAGAGAAATGTGCTGCCCAGTGTCAGACAGCTTGGTCTCAGTCGCAGGTCATGGCTCTTGCAACAGGATAATGACCCAAAACACACAGCTAAAAACACCCAAGAATGACTAAGAGCGAAACACTGGACTATTCTAAAGTGGCCTTCTATAAGCCCTGATCTAAATCCTATTGAACATCTGTGGAAGGAGCTGAAACATGCCATCTGGAGAAGGCACCCTTCAAACCTGAGACAACTGGAGCAGTTTGCTCATGAGGTGTGGGCCAAAATACCTGCTGAGAGGTGCAGAAGTCTCATTGACAGTTACAGAAATTGTTTGATTGCAGTGATTGCCTCAAAAGGTTGTGCAACAAAATATTAAGTTAAGGGTACCATCATTTTTGTCCAGGCCTGTTTCAATAGTTTGTTTTTTTAAAATAATGCTGTTAAATCACAATTCAAAAGCATTGTCTGATTGGTTAATTTTCATAGAAATTTTATTTATTACCACTTTTGTCAGATTCAAGTTATTTCTGTGACCATTGTGGGTTTTTCTTTCATTAACAGAGGGGTACCAACAATGTTGTCCACGGCTGTACATCTCAAAAAATTAGAATATCATGATAAAGTTCGATATTTTTGGTCACTCATTTCAGAAAGTGAAACCCATGTATTATATAGATTCATTACACAGCGAATGATATATTTCAAGTGTTTATTTATTTTAATTTTGATGATTATGGCTCACAACCCATGAAAACCCCAAATTCAGTTTCTCAAAAAATTATAATATTACAGAAGATTAATTTTAAAGACTAGTTTTTTTAATAGAAATGTTGGCCAAATGACAAGTATGTCCATGTACACACTCAATACTTGGTCGGAGCAAATTTTGGATTAATTATTGTATCAATGTGGCGTGGTGTGGAGGTGATTAGCCTGTGGCACTGCTGAGGTGCTATGAAGGTCCAGGTTGCTTTGATAGAGACCTTCAGCTCATCTGCATTGTTGGATCTTGTGTCTCTCATCTTCCTCTTGACAATCCTCCATAGATTGTCTATGGGGTTTAGGTCAGGAGAGTTTGCTGGCCAATCATACACAGTAATACCATGGCCATTAAACCAGGTTTTGATACTTTTGGCAGTGTGTGTGTGTGTGTGTGGGGGGGGGGGGGGTACCAAGTCCTGCTGGAAAATGAAATCAGCTTGTCCATAAAGCTTGTCAGCAGAGGGAAGCTTGATGTGCTCTGAAATTTCTTTGTAGATTACTGTGCTGACTTTGCTCTTGATAAAACACAGTGGACAAACACCAGCAGATGACATGGTTCTTCAAGTCATCACTGACTGTGGAAATGTCACACTAAACCTCAAGCAACTTAGATTCTGTGCCTCTCTGCTTTCTTCAGACTCTGGGACTTTGATTTCCAAATGAAATGCAAAATTTACTTTTATCTGAATAGAGGTCATCTGCTGGTGTTGGTCCACTGTGTTTTATCAAGACCAAAGTCACCGCAGTCGTCTACCAGGAAATTTTACAGCACTTCATGCTTCCCTCTGCTGACAAGTTTTATGGAGAAGCTGATTTTATTTTCCAGCAGGACTTGGCACCCCCCCCCCCCACACACACACACACACTGACAAAAGTATGAAAATCGGGCAAAACTTGTCCGATGTCCACAAAAAATTCCATGAAGGAAAATAGTGGCACCCCAAACGCAACTACATCAAAATCCCTGACAAAAGTTATAGCGACACATAGTGGTTAACGAAAAAATTGCTGAAAACTGTTTTATTTATTACTCACGTGCATTTCTGAGATTCATCAGAACACAGCATTGATCATAACTGAACATCGACGTTAGCATGACATCAACCGTGTTACCATGGACACACCCTCCTCGCCATTCAATCCACGAGCTTATGGGGAGGGGTGGGACGGTCTTGGAGTTATAAATTTTTGAACTTATGTTGAGGTCACTGTCATATATAGTCCAATATGGGTGGACAACACATAACTTACAGGGAAGTGTTGCCATGGAAACATGGCAATGGTTGACTACTCGCCATGAAATTTCGGAAAGTTGTATCTTGGACAAACTTTGTCTGATTGTCACCAAATTTTCGACAATGGATAATAGTCCCACCCTGAACACTCCTATATAAAATAACAAAAGTTTTAGCGCCGCCTAGTGATAACAACATTAGACCCTTGTAAATTGGACAAACTTTGTACAATTTTCACCAAATTTTGTACGATCAATATTCTCCCTTCCCCGAACTCATCTATATACAAATAATAAACAAAAGTCATAGCGCCCCCTAATGATTAAAGGAAGAATTACTGACGACTGTTTTCTTTATTTTTCTCTCACCAGCTTTACAAAATTACATGAAGGAATGACTTGGGCTCATTGATAGTTCATGTACATAGTACAGAACTGTTTCCATGGTGACCGGCGTTCTTTAATTACAAAAGTTTTAGCCCCGCCTAGTGGAAACAACATTGGACCCTTGTAAATTGGACAAACTTTGTTCGATTTTCACCAAATTTTATATGATCAATATTCTCCCTTCCATGAACTCGTCTATATACAAATAATAAACAAAAGTCATAGCGCCCCCTAATGATTAAAGGAAGAATTACTGACGACATGAAGGAATGACTTGAGCTCATTGATTGTACATGTACATAGTACAAAACTGTTTCCATGGCAACCACCGTTCTTCAATGGCTTTCTCGCCATGCAAAACATGACAGTTACAGCTCAGACAATCCTCGTCTGATTTTGGCCAAACTTTGCACAAATCATACTGATCCCACTATGAACATGTCTGCATATCAATATTCAAAAAACTGTAACACCTGCACCTACTGCGGTACTACAAAAAATTGTTTCAAATTTTGCTCAAACACCAGTACTCACAATGACATGAAATTTTCAGTGGTTTCTCAGAGTGCATTGGACTACCCTCGGTGGAAGTCACTTTTGTCCTGTGATAAGCACAGTTGCAGTGGAAACCCACTCCTTGCCTTTCAATCATGGACACTTGTACATTGGACAAACTTGGTACAATTTTCACCAAATTTTTCTATGGTCAATATTAGTCCTGCACCAAATGTGTCTACATAAAAATAACAAACAAAAGATTTAGCACCCCTATTGTTAAAAGGAAGAATTGCTGAAAATTTTTTTCTTTCTTTTTCTCTCACCAGTAGGAAAAAAAAAATACATGCAGGAATGACTAGGGCTCATTGACAGTAGATGTACATAGTACAGAACTGTTTCCATGGTGCTTCAATGACTTCCTCGCATTGCAAATCTTGACCTTTATAGCTTGAGCTTTATAGACTCGTCTGATTTGGACCAAACTTTGCACATGTCATACTGATCCCACTCTGAACATGTCTGCATATCAATATTCACAAAACTGTCACACCAGCACCTACTGTTGACATGAAGTACTGCGCAAAATTTGATGAAATTTTGTGCAGTACTTCAGCAGTAGGTGGTGGTGTGACAGTTTTGTGAATATTGATATCCAGATGTGTTAACAATAACAATAACAATATAATATAACAATAACAATATTTGATAAAAGTTATAGCACCACTTACTGCTCAAAGGAAGTTCTTGCCAAATGGTTTACTTTATTATTCCCGCAGCCCTTGCAGCGACAATGGTAAATTTTCCGAGACAGCAAGGTACGATGGGCGCTGGGTTGCGGGGGTGCGTGGGGGGGTGAAAGCCCACTTACACCTGCTTGCAGGTTTAATTCTTTTTATTTTTCCGCCTAAATGATCACATTTTTCACCCTCTGAACGTTAACCAAAACGTCACTTTTTTTTTGGCAAACCCCTCAGACCCGGCAAAATATTTGATAAACTGGAAATCATATGTGCCCCCCCACCCCTAATTTTTGTGGGTGGGGCCAAACGTACAAGGTCTATGGAGACTGGAGACCGTAAACTTTGCTGTAGAGACATACAATTTGGGTGAGGCGTGCATCACCTCAAGACATGCAAAAAACATAATAGTTGCCCCTACCCATCGCCAACAGGAAGGCCGCCATCTTGCCTCAAAGTTGCCCCACCTCCAATTTGGAAAAAAGTCACACCTCACATTTGAACTATCTAGTCTTAGGAACCTGCTCCCATTGAGCTCAATTTTACATGGCAGCATCTATAGGCATTACACCTTCTTGCAGGTTTTATTTTTTTTTTCTTCTTCTCCATCTAAGATCTCATATTTGGGGTAGTCAGCGTCCATGAAAACTCACCATTTTTTGCAGGGACCTCAACACTGGCAACAAATTGAATATTTTGGAGGAAATACAGACTTCTAAACAATATATATAAATAATATGGGGACTGGCACACACTTACTGTACTTTTGCATAGAAAGATTAAAATCGGGTGAATTGTTTAGAATGTCAATACATACAACAAACTCCATAGAAGTGATGGTCTACACCGAACAGGAAGTCGGCCATTTTGTGACATAACGCACGGCTCAGGAGACGCACACACACAGGCTTAGAGTAGTTCAAAGAGTTTATTAACAGCAGGAGTGAGTGAGTGCGTGTCTGCGGGATGTAAATGTGTTGGTGATGGTGTCTGCTCCAGGCACAGAGGCAGGTGACCGTACAGCCGAGCAACCCTATGGAGAGAGCACAGGGAGAGGGTGACGGGCATACACCAACACAGGAGGGATTTATGGCGAGAGAAGGACTTACTTGGTGGGTCAGGACAGCTGGCACAACAAGGGGGCGAAGCCCGGAAGACAGCCACCTGGAGAGCTCTGTACAGCAGCGAGGATTGGGCGATGGAGTGGAGATGTCCGCCGCTGGGGAATCCACCTGTGCACAGGGGAGAAGACTGAAGAAAAGAGGTAAGCGATCTTCTTACCAAAATGGTGACGCTGAAGGGAAGTATGCTCACAACGGTGAGGGACGAAGTCTGACGGCTTCAGGCCGAGCCTCCGGGCGAGACGGCCTTTATCCCTCGCCGCTGATGATTGTCAGGTGCGTGAGCAGGTGGCGCCGCTGATGAATGGCGCGGCGTGACAGTACTCCCCCCTCTAGCAGCGCCTCCTGGCGATGGCTTATCCGGGTGCGCTCGGTGGAAGTCCGCGATGAGCGATGGGTCCAACACAAACGACGGGGGCACCCATTGTCGATGCTCGGGCCCATAGCCCTCCCAGTCCACCAGGTATTGCAACCCACGACCTCGGCGCCGGGAGTCCAGGATGGAGGAGACGGACCAGGCCGGATGGCCACCAATCATCCGGGGCGCGGGTTGCGCCGCAGGAGGAGGGCAAAGGGGGTCAGTGACTGCCAGTTTCACCTTCGACACATGGAAAGTGGAATGGATGCGGAGGGAGGGGGGGAATAGCCACGCGCACAGCCACCGGGTTGATGATCCGGGTGATGGGAAAGGGACCCATGAATCGCTGTGCCAGCTTCCTCCTCTCGCCTTTTAATGTGACGTCCTGGGTAGACACATACACGAGTTGCCCAACTCTGTACGCCGGGGCAGGTCTTCTGTGCCGGTCCGCCACGGTCCTGTTGCGCTCCGCCGTGCGTAAAAGCGCATGACGCGCGGCAGCCCAGGTGGAGCGGAACTGCCTAAGGTGCGCCCTAACAGAGGGGACAGTCACCTCGTTCTCCTGCGCTGGAAACAGCGGGGGGTCGTAACCCAGGGACGCCTTGAAGGGGGACATCCCCGTTGCAGAAGAGCGGGCGGTGTTGTGGGCATACTCCACCCAGGCGAGATGGTTGCTCCAGGACGTCGGCTTGGATCTAGTAACACAGCGGAGCGCAGCCTCCAGCTCCTGATTGGTCCTCTCACACTGCCCGTTAGACTGGGGGTGATGGCCGGAGGAGAGGCTCACCTTGGCTCCGATGGCGTTACAAAAGGATCTCCAAACCTCGGATGAAAATTGGGGACCCCGGTCCGAGACCACGTCCACCGGAATCCCGTGCAGCCTGACCACGTGTTGGACGAGGAGGCCCGCCGTCTCCAGGGCAGTAGGGAGACCTCGCAGGGGAATGAAGTGCGCAGCCTTGGAGAAACGGTCCACAATGGTCAGGACGGTGTCAAAGGAGTTGGAAACGGGGAGTCCGGTGACGAAGTCCAGTGCGATGTGCGACCAGGGCCTGCCGGGGACGGGCAGAGGCTGGAGCAGACCCGCTGGGGGGGCATTTCCCGACTTGCTGGTGGCACAGATTGGGCAAGCCCGGGCGTAGCGGGCTGCATCCCTCCGCAGGCCTGGCCACCAAAAGGACCGTTGGAGGAGGCTGATCATCCGAGAGGTGCCGGGATGACAGGTGAGCCGGGAGGTGTGGAGCCAGTGGATGACCTCTCCTCGGACCGCAGATGGGACGAACAGTCTTCCCTCCGGTCCGCCGCCAGGATCAGGTTCCACCTCCTGCGCCTTCCGGATCTTGTCTTCAATGTCCCAAGAGATGGCACCGAGGACGCACGACCTGGGCAGGATAGTGTGGGGCGTCTCCTCAGCCTCCACGGGGGTGAACTGCCTAGAGAGGGCGTCAGGCAGGCCGTTTTTGGAGCCCGGCCTGAAGGTGATCGAGAAGCGGAACCTGGCGAAGAACAAAGACCAGCGCGCCTGGCGGGCATTCAGGCGCTTGGCAGATCGTAAATACTCTAAGTTCTTGTGGTCCGTCAGGACCACAAACGGCAGGTCCGCCCCCTCTAGCCAGTGGCGCCACTCCTGTAAGGCGAGTTTAATGGCCAGGAGCTCTCTGTCCCCCACATCGTAGTTCCTCTCCGCCGGGGACAGGCGCCGGGAGAAGAAGGCGCACGGCCGTTTGGCACCATCGTCAGGTGACCGCTGGGATAACACTGCTCCCACTCCCGTGTCCGATGCGTCCACCTCCACAATGCACTGCAGCGTGGGGTCGACCTGGCGAAGGACCCGGGAGGAGGAGAACTCCGCCTTCAGCGCCCTAAAGGCAGCAGCGACCTCTTCAGTCCACTGGAACGGGACCTTCGGGGACGTGAGGCGGGTCAGCGGTCCGACGATCGAGCTGAAATTTGGGACAAAGCGGCGGTAAAAATTGGCGAAGCCAACAAACTGTTGCACCTGCTTCCGGGATGCGGGAGTAGGCCACTCCACCACCGCCTTCACCTTCTCTGGGTCTGGGAGCACCTGATCTTGAGCGATGATGAATCCCAGGAAGGATGTGGTCCTAGCGTAGAATTCGCATTTCTCAGCCTTCACGTACAGACGATTCTCCAGCAGTCTTTGGAGGACCCGCCTCACATGGACCTGGTGCTCGTCCCTGGACCTGGAGAAGATAAGGATGTCATCCAGGTAGACGAACACAAAAAGGCCGATGAAATCCCGGAGGACGTCATTAATGAGGCGCTGAAAGACGGCAGGAGCGTTGGTCAGCCCGAACGGCATGACGAGATACTCAAAGTGGCCGTTCGGGGTACGGAAGGCTGTCTTCCATTCATCTCCCTCCCGGATCCGGACGAGGTGGTAAGCGCTGCGTAAATCCAGCTTGGTAAACCAGGTCGCCCCCTGGAGGGAGTGAAAGGCAGTGTCCATGAGGGGCAGGGTGTAACGGTCCCTCTCAGTGATGTCATTCAGCGCTCGGTAGTCTATGCAGGGGCAGAGGGATCCGTCCTTTTTCCCGACAAAGAAAAACCCTGCCCCCACGGGTGACGACGATGGGCGAATAATCCCAGCGCTCAGAGATTCCTTCAGGTATGTATTCATGGTCTCCTTCTCCGGCGCCGACAGGCTGTAGAGCCGACCAGATGGCAGGGGAGCCCCCTGGCGGAGGTTGATGGCACAGTCATATGGTCGATGCGGGGGAAGAGACATAGCTTTCGATTTGCTAAATACCATACCCAGGTCGTGAAATTCTGGAGGCACCAGTGACAGGTCCGGAGGTGCTGTATCCGCCACAGGGGGAGCCGCGGATGGGGAGCAGGCAGCGGACTGAAGGCAGGTGCCCATACAGAAGGTACTCCATGCCGATACCCCAGCGGACCTCCAGTCCAGGACAGGGTTGTGGAGGCGTAGCCAGGGATACCCCAGGATGACGGGCGACACAGAGTTGGGCAGGACGTAAAATACCATCTCCTCCCGGTGGTTCCCTGAGATGATGACTGGGACAGGCATGGTTTGGTGAGAAACTCTCCCAAGGGAGGCACGGGAGAGATGGACCAGGGAGATGGGGTGTTTTAATGCCTGACAGCGGATGCCCAATCGGGTTGCCAGGCCTTGTGAAATGAAGCTGCCCTCTGCGCCCGAATCCACCAGTGCGTGGGTGAGGTGCCCAGTGGGATTGTGGCAAAAACGGATGGGCAGCTTTAATTGAGTGAGAGAGTCTAACCGGTTGGGATCCGCGAGGCTCCCTACAGCGATTCGCGGACCCCGCCGACTGGCTTTCCGCGGGCAACGCTCCACAGTGTGTTGGTCACCTCCGCAATACATGCAGAGGCCCAACTCACGGCGGCGTTGTTTCTCCGCAGGGGAAAGCTTGGTCCAGCCCGTCACCATCGGCTCCGACTCCTCGGGGCACAATGCTGGCGGCGCCGCCAGGGGGCGAGCTTGGAACAGGTGCGGCGAGACTCCACGAGGGCGAGAAGAAGAAGACTTCCGCCCCGAGGAGCGCTCGCGCAGCCTGTTATCCAAACTTATCGCTAAGGATGTCAGCTCCGCTAGCGTCCCAGGGATATCCCGTCCAGCCAGTTCATCCCTCAGATCACTATTGAGGCTGCGGAGGAACAGGCCACAGAGGGAGCGTTCCTCCCAGCCCAATTCCTCCGCCGCTACCCGGAAGTCGACCGAGTAGTCCGCTGCCGACCGGCCTCCCTGCTGGAGAGCGAGGAGCCGATCGACCTGGACCGTCTCGGTTTGAGAATGGTCAAAGACCTCCAGAAAGCGCCTCACGAACTGGTCATAGGTGAGGGTGGCATAACTGGGCCTCGCCATTACGGCGTAGGTCCAAGTTAACGCACGCCCCTCCAGAAGATTCCCTATGTAACCAATCCGACTGTGATCCGAGGGAAAATCTCCGGGCACACGGTGGAACACGGACTCACACTGCATAATGAACCCCCGCGCTCCGCCGAGCTTACCGCTAAAGCGGGCGGGGGTCGGAATCGGTGTGAGCCGAACCGGTGCCACCGGAGCCGGCTGGACGGCCGCTGGAACAGCAGGAGCCGCGCCACCCTGACGAGCCGGGGGGAACGGCTGTTGAGGATCCAAGCGGCCCAACCGGTTAGTTAAATTCAATAATTGATTAAAGATCACCTGTTGTTGATAAGCTATTTGATCCACTCTAGCCTCGAGAGTGGAAAACCGGTGTGCGAGCCCGCCGTCCGCCGAGCCGCTCTGCTGAAGCCGTACTGACATAACGCACGGCTCAGGAGACGCACACACACAGGCTTAGAGTAGTTCAAAGAGTTTATTAACAGCAGGAGTGAGTGAGTGCGTGTCTGCGGGATGTAAATGTGTTGGTGATGGTGTCTGCTCCAGGCACAGAGGCAGGTGACCGTACAGCCGAGCAACCCTATGGAGAGAGCACAGGGAGAGGGTGACGGGCATACACCAACACAGGAGGGATTTATGGCGAGAGAAGGACTTACTTGGTGGGTCAGGACAGCTGGCACAACAAGGGGGCGAAGCCCGGAAGACAGCCACCTGGAGAGCTCTGTACAGCAGCGAGGATTGGGCGATGGAGTGGAGATGTCCGCCGCTGGGGAATCCACCTGTGCACAGGGGAGAAGACTGAAGAAAAGAGGTAAGCGATCTTCTTACCAAAATGGTGACGCTGAAGGGAAGTATGCTCACAACGGTGAGGGACGAAGTCTGACGGCTTCAGGCCGAGCCTCCGGGCGAGACGGCCTTTATCCCTCGCCGCTGATGATTGTCAGGTGCGTGAGCAGGTGGCGCCGCTGATGAATGGCGCGGCGTGACATTTTGGTAGGAAGTGGCGGTTGTAGAAGAGCTTGAAATGATGAGGCGATTTGATATATAAACCAAAGTTTAATTATCAGCTCTCCTAACAAGTCTCATCTAGTGCAGAGGTAGCAGAAGGAAAAGAGACCGAATATCTCCGGCTCACTGACTTTATACTTGCACATAACAAAAGACATGCATAACAAAGGCTGACATCCCTCATTATCTTAATCCCCCCATTGTCTTGGTATTTCCTCTCCTCGCCCAGGGGGTGAGGATAGCTCCTCCGGTCTCCACCGCAGTGTCTGGGAACGTCTTTGTTCTTCACTTGGCGGTTGAGAGCCTTTGTCCTTTCAGAGGTGTGAAGTTGCTTTACATATGTAATTACCAAACATTTCCACATGCTTCAACATATGTAGGTTATGGAATATATGATTAATATAGCCCACACACACCCCCAAACGACTAAGAAAAGACAATAGAAAGGTTCACAGTCTAAGATAATTACTATGACATACTAAGTGTTACATCTCTTGCCACAGAAGAAACTTTCCAGCAGCCATGCCCCTAAGAGAGTTCAGTGGTAATCATAACAGCATAGTAAAATCATAAGTCAGTCCTAAACTGTTGCAGCACAATTAGTGAACAATTGTGGAGTAGTTTGCATCAGTCCCTGTGCTGTCTGGGTTTTAATCTTCTCCCAAAACTGCTGTGGGTTCGTTTAGGCGTCCTGCTGGGACCTTCTTGTGAGGAATCTGCAGCGTGGGAAGGAGAGTGGTTAATTGTTCCCTGCAGGGGGGCTGAGTCTTTTCTCTTGGGGGGTCTACCCCACCGAGGTGCTCTCGCCAACTGTGCAGGCTCGTCTTTCAACAAGAAGGCAGGTTTAAGTCTGTCAATGCTGACTGTTTCTTTTCTATCCCCAAAATCAAGCACAAAGTGTTTATCACTATGTTCCAGCACTCTGAATGGCCCATCGTATGCTGGGCGGAAAGTTGGTTTTAAAGCTTCATGCCTAACAAAAACGAACTCAGCGTTTTTTAAAGCTTGAGGGACAGAAACCCGTGGAAAGGAGTGATGAGCTGGACCGGGGAGAGAGTCCGGTCCATTGCTGCCTAAAAACCTTGGGACTGGAAGATGCCCTGGCTCTGGGTTCTCTGGTAAAAATTCACCTGGGAGCCTGAGAGGCTGTGCAAAAACTAATTCTGCTGGAGAGGCGTCTAGATCCTCTTTAGGCGCAGCACGCAACCCCAATAAAACCCAGGGAAGTTTATTTACCCAATTTGTATCCGTTAGGGAGGCTCTGAGGGCAGCCTTTAAAGACCTGTGAAAACGCTTGCATAACCCATTAGCCTGAGGGTGATAAGCGGTGGTGCGGTGAATTGTTGTCCCTAAGCTGCTGGACATGGCTGACCAAAGCTCTGAGACAAATTGAGGCCCCCTATCGGACGTGATGTCCGATGGGACGCCGAAACGTGCTACCCAGTTTGTCAAAAAGACGCGAGCGGCTTCCTCCGCTGTAGTTGCCGCTAGAGGGACTGCCTCTGGCCAGCGTGTGGTGCGGTCTATCATTGTTAACAGGTGTGTGAAACCTTGGGAGGAAGGTAGTGGCCCCACGAGGTCAACATGAACGTGGTCGAACCTTCTAGCAGGGATTGGAAAAGGCTCCAGAGGGGCTTTTGTGTGTCTGTGTATTTTGGCGCGCTGACAAGAAATGCAAGTTTTTGCCCATTCTTTTACATTTTTGCGCAGGCCTGGCCACACAAACTTTTCGGCGACCATTTTAACCGAGGCGCGCACACCTGGGTGCGCGAGGGAGTGAATTGCGTCAAAAATACGGCGGCGCCATGTAGCTGGTACTAACGGGCGAGGTCGGCCGGTTGAAACATCGCATATTGGGGGGGGGGCACGCCGTCGCGTAAACCCTTTTTCTCCAACCTTAACCCTGTTGGTCCAGACAGGAGTGCGCGCACGTCCGCGTCACTGCTTTGTTCCTCTGCCATGGCTGCATAATCTATCCCTGCATGGATAGGTGCTGCGTATGTGTCTGCATTAGTGAAGAGTTCTGCTGCTGAGGCAGTATAATCTGTCTCCTCGTGCTCTGGTGATGTCACAGCGCGAGAGAGGCAGTCTGCTACCACGTTAAGTTTGCCTGCCACGTGTCGAATGTCTGTGGTGAACTCTGAAATCGCAGCCAGCTGTCTTTGTTGCCTGCCTGACCATGGTTCTGAAATTTTAGCCATAGCAAAGGTGAGCGGTTTATGGTCTACAAAAGCTGTGAAACTCCGCCCTTCTAACCAGAACTGGAAGTGGCGGATGGATAAATGAAGCGCTAGCAGCTCCCTGTCAAAAGTGCTGTATTTACGCTCAGTTTGGTTTAGCGATTTGCTAAAGAATGCTAAAGGTTGCCAGATCCCGCTGACATGTTGTTCTACAACTGCCCCTATAGCCCGGTCCGAAGCGTCTGTGGTTAGCGCGATGCGGGCCAAGGGATCTGGGTGAACTAACAATATGGCGTTAGCTAGAGCGCTCTTTACTTCCGCGAAGGCGTGTTCGTGCTCTGGGGTCCATTCGACCGCGTTGGAAGCTTTCTTTTTTTTGAGCGCGTCATATAGGGGCTGCATGAGCTGAGCTGCGTGGGGGAGGAAACGGTTGTAAAAATTAACCATTCCTAAAAATTCTTGTAGCGATTTGACCGTGTGTGGCCGTGGGAAACTTTTTATCGCGTGAACTTTGTCTGGAAGTGGAACTGCCCCCTTCGGAGAGACTTTGTGTCCTAAAAAATCAATTTGTGACACGCCGAATTTGCATTTGGCTGGATTGATTATTAGCCCGTGCTCTTCTAGT
The DNA here is from genome assembly GCA_020510985.1 of Pholidichthys leucotaenia. Lineage (NCBI taxonomy): Eukaryota > Metazoa > Chordata > Actinopteri > Cichliformes > Pholidichthyidae > Pholidichthys > Pholidichthys leucotaenia. Next base: position 72,954,692 of record CM035838.1, read on the forward strand.
CTCTGAAAAACCGTAGTGAGGTGCTGCTCGTGCTCTTCCTCAGACGAGCTGGCTACCAGCATGTCGTCGAGGTAGACAAAGACAAAAGGGAGGTCGCGTAAGACCGCGTCCATCATTCGTCGAAAAGTTTGAGCAGCGCCTTTGAGGCCAAAAGGCATTCGCAGAAATTCAAAAAGGCCAAAAGGGGTTATTACAGCTGTTTTAGGAATGTCCTCCGCTCGGACTGGGACTTGATGATAACCGCGGACTAAGTCTATTTTTGAAAAAATGCGCGCACCCGCCAGATGTAGTGAAAAATCTTGAATGTGAGGAATTGGGTAGCGGTCATGCGCTGTAGCATTGTTTAATCTGCGGTAATCTCTGCACGGTCTCCAAGAACCGTTGGATTTCAGAACCATGTGAAGTGGTGAGGCCCAAGGGCTCTTCGAGCGTCTAACAATGCCCAATTTTTCAAGGGTAGTAAACTCGTCCCGTGCTATGTTGAGCTTGGCCGCGTCTAAGCGGCGAGCTTTGGCAAATACGGGTGGGCCCGTTGTGGGAATAAAGTGTTCAACCCCGTGTTTAGCCACAGTGGCTGAGAATTTGGGAATTGTGAGTGCTGGAAATTGGGTGAGGAGTTGCTCAAACTTACCTCCTGCCGTGGTGACGTTAGCCTGCACAGGTGGTGGAGAAACTCGAGCTGAGCATGGAATAGAAGCAAAGGACAGTGCATTAACCAAGCGCCTATTTGCTAGATCCACTAATAACCCATGTGCACACAAAAAATCTGCGCCTAACAAGTTAAAACTCACCGCCGCTACAACAAATGTCCATCTGTAGTTGCGGCCGTGGATGTGGAGGTGCAGGCTCTTTTCGCCGAAAGTGTCGATGTTAGAGCCGTTGGCTGCCACCGCTCCATTGCCCCGGGTGCCCATGGCTCGATCTGCGTGGGAGGGCGTGACGAAACTCAGCTGAGCTCCTGTGTCGATGAGGAACTGCTTGCCGGTGTGTCCATCCGTCACATACAACAGCTTATTCTTCTCGCCGAGAACCGCTGCCGTTAACGGCTCTCGGCTTTGGCGTTTAAATTTGCAGGGGGGAACACATTTGTGAGCCTTCTCGGCGAAACGGTGGTGATAATAACAGACGTTGCTCCGTCTGTTACGTTTTGGCCGTGTCGCTGTCACCGCGGGCTGGATCTGCTCAGTGGGTTGTGGCTCTTCGTGGTTCTGGGCATCAGCGTTGAGGTCTGCAGATGCTGCTGTGGGTGTCAGCTCCTTGCAGGCGTTGACGAGCCATTGAGCTTCATTGGCGAGCACGCGGAAGTCTTGCTGGGTGCTGCATCTCATGTTGGCGAGTGTCCCTCTCATGTGTGGCGGCAGCGTGCTGAGGAATATGAATTGGAGGAGGAAGTTGTCGTTGTCCTCTTCTTTCAGCTGCAGCAAATCCTCCATGAGGGCTTTTGGTTTGCACCCTCTGTGGCCGTAGACCGCCAGGATCTTCTCGGCTCTCTCTTCAGCTGAGGGGATGTAATTTGCCACGATGGTTGCTTTCAGTATTTCATATTTGTCTTGGGCCGGCGGCCGCCGGATCATGCTCCGCACACACCTCGAAGTGGCGGCGTCGAGTTTGGAGACGATATGATAGAATTTCGTATCGTCAGCTGTGATGCCCGCCATTGCAAACTGGGCTTCAGCTTGCTGAAACCACGAGGCGGGGTCTTCTTGCCAGAAGTCTGGCAACTTGACAGCGACGGCATTCGTGTATACCATCACTGCTGTGTCCGCAGGGTGAGAGTGCCTTGCTTCGGCTCTCACAGCGGTGCTGGTGCTCGGTTGAGCCCTCTCAATCCCTTCTGCCGGGGGGGGAAAGTCGTCCATCTATTCCCCCGTCTGCGTGGTCGCTGGCGTCTGCCTGGGTCGCCACGGATGAGTCGATTGCGGGGGAACGCCTCAGGTCCATAGTCGCGTCAGGGGTCACCAGTGTAGAAGAGCTTGAAATGATGAGGCGATTTGATATATAAACCAAAGTTTAATTATCAGCTCTCCTAACAAGTCTCATCTAGTGCAGAGGTAGCAGAAGGAAAAGAGACCGAATATCTCCGGCTCACTGACTTTATACTTGCACATAACAAAAGACATGCATAACAAAGGCTGACATCCTTCATTAACTTAATCCCCCCATTGTCTTGGTATTTCCTCTCCTCGCCCAGGGGGTGAGGATAGCTCCTCCGGTCTCCACCGCAGTGTCTGGGAACGTCTTTGTTCTTCACTTGGCGGTTGAGAGCCTTTATCCTTTCAGAGGTGTGAAGTTGCTTTACATATGTAATTACCAAACATTTCCACATGCTTCAACATATGTAGGTTATGGAATATATGATTAATATAGCCCACAGCGGTGACCAAATTTCCACCTCGCGTATTTCATCGAACTCGTCCTAGGGTTTTTGTCCAATTGAGCTCATTAGTGGTGACAATCTTCTATACCCATGTGCCATTAAAAGCTATTGAAAACTTGGCGTGGCAAAGTTTGATGTCTCACCATGATCATGTTATGACAATTCTGACAACAATAACTGTGGTATGCATTGTCAGATTTCAACCAATTTTAATATTATGGATATCAGTCCAATTCCAAAAAGTTCTATTGAACAATATTCATAGAAATCTACAGCACCACCTACTGGTTAAAGGAAGAACTGCTGAAAACTGTTTTATTTTTTACTCATGCTTCACTTTCCAGAATGACGTGAAATTTTATGATATTCATCAGACCACAGGGATGATCATAACTGCACATCAACTTTAGCATGACTTCACACTTGTTACCATGGACATGCCCTCCTCACCATTCAATCCGTGATCTTGTGGGGAGGGTTGGGAACAACCTGGAGTCATGAAATTTGGAGCATAGGTAGAGGTGACTGTAATCTGTAGTCCTGTATGGTTTACCAACACATACCTGACATGGAGGTGTTGAAATGGCAACATGGCGAAGGTTGACTCCTTGTCATGGAACATCGGAAAGTTGCAACTTGGACAAACTTCATCCGATTTTCTATGATTTTCTATGATGCATAGTAGTCTGACCCCGCACACTCCTACATAAAAATTGATGGACAACCTTAAACCACTACCTACTGCTAATGGGAAGTACTGCACCACTTGCATTTCAACAACCTCCTCCCGGGGGCCTGCTCTCATTGAACTTATTTTCACATGGCAGCATCTATTTGCATTGGCCATTAAAAGTTATCAAATGTGAGTCGCAATCGACAAAGTTTGACTCCTCCCCTTACAACATGAAACAGCTGTAACTCGAGAAATCTTGTCTGATGTCCACCAAAGTTTCCATTTGGGAATGTCCTGGAGTTGTGAAATTTGGAGCATAGGTAAAGGTGACTGTCACCTGTAGTCCTATATGGGTCCACAACACAACTGATAGGTAAGTGTTACCATGGCAACATGGCTAAGGTTGACTCCTCGCCATGGAACATTGAAAAGTTGCAACTTGGACAACCTTCATCCTATTTTCACCAAATTTTCTACAATGGATACTAGTCCTGCCCCAAACGCATCTATATAAAAATATCAAACAACAGTTGTAGCGCCACGTACTGCTCACAGGAAGTACTGTGCCAATTGGTTTACTTTATTATTCAAGCAGCGCTTGCCACAACGACTGGAAATTTTCTAAGCCAGCTAGGTATGGCAGGCACTGGGGTCCATGGTTGTGCGGGGGCAAGGTCCTGCTTACAACTACTTGCAGCTTTTTTTTTCTTCTTCTCCATCTAAGATCTCATTTTTGGGGTAGTTAGCATGCATGAAAACTCATCCTTTTTTGCAGGGACTTCAAGACTGGCAACAAATTGAATATTTTGGAGGAAATATGAATGACCCCTCAAAAGTGGCTCTACAGCATCACCTAACGTGATGTCAATGGGGAGTGGCACATGCTTACTTTGCTGTAGAAAGATGAAAATCGGGTGAGATGTTTACCATGTCAATACATGCAAAAAACTCCATAGAAGTGATGGTCTATACCTAACAGGAAGTCAGCCATTTTGGCAGGAAGTGGCAGTGACCTGATTTCCACCTCATGCATTTCATTGAACTTGTCCATGGGCTGTTGTCTGATTGAGCTCATTTGTGGTGACAATCATCTATACCCATGTGCCATTAAAAGTTATTGAAAACTTTTCCAATAGCTCAACAATTTGGCCGTAGGGGCGTGGCAAAGTTTGATGCCTTGCCATAATCATTCTATTGTGGTGGACACACATACGGACCTGTTTTGTGACTCACATTTTAGGTCAGAACAAAGGCAGAGCAGCTCCCTTAGTGATTACAGGAAGCTGCAAGAATCTTAGCTTTGGTATGCAAGGCTTGAGACTGTGGGGGGTTTAATTAAAGGATTAAAGAAGGGATGCATTGGAGACAGTGGAAGTGATATCATGGAGAGAAAATGCATTGTGACTTATTTTTAATGCAAGGTGGTCTGTGAGACATGTGACCTGTGAAGTGTAAGAGTCCTGATATTTAAGGACCAGAGTTTACTGTGTGGATCTCTTTTTTTCTGCTTTGAGATGATCGTGTTGTGAATAAAGCTGACTTGAGAGAGGACTCTGCCTCATCATTTTCACATCACCACACTGGTGACCCGAGACGTATCATGCAAGAGGAGAATTCCCCCGGGCTAGCCTCGTCAGGAGCCCCCAGTCAAGCGAATGCCGCCACAGTCCAGCTACCAGACTTCTGGCAGAACAATCCGCGCTCCTGGTTCAACATGGTTGAGGCGCAGTTCAACCTCCGGGGGATATCGGTAGACGCCACAAAATTCTACCACGTAATCGCAAAGCTGGACAACAACACGGCCCAGCATGTGGAGAGCCTGATCGACCAGCCACCGGACAGCGACAAATACGGCACGCTGAAGGCTGCACTCATCCCGCAATTCACCCCTTCGGCGGAGGAGCGAGCAGAGAGGCTCCTGGCGCTGACGGAGTTGGAAAATGACATGCCCGCGAACCTGATGGAGAAGGTTGTTGAGGTTGAAAGACTCTGACGACGATCACTTCATTTTCACCCACCTTTTCCCCAGGACTCTACCATCAGCAGCGAGAGCGACCCTGGCCAGTTTGCCACTGTTGGTCCAACGTGACTACCGCACGCTGGGCCGAGAGGCGCAGCGGATTGTCAACACCACCAAGCGGTGCGCAGCCACGGCTGCGGCAGCGGAACTCGGCGTGATGACCGGAGACGACAGGGGGCCAGAGGCAGCGGTGCCAGACTCACCGATGACGGCAGCGGCAGGGGCCAGGGAACGCGGATCAGACGTCCTTTGTTTCTATCATCGCCGTTTCGCAGAGAGGGCATGCAAATGTGTACCACCGTGCCAGTTCAGGCGTTCGGGAAACACCAAGACCGGGGGTCAGTAGCAGCCGCGGCCCTCGGGGAAGAGAACAAGCTGCTCTACTTGTCGGACGCACGCTCGGGGAGGCAGTTTCTCGTCGGCACAGGCTTCCAGTTGAGTTTCATCACACCTTCCTACGCAGACAGACTAGCTGGTTCCGGAGGTCCCCGGGTGACGGCAGCGAACGGCTCGGAGATTAAGACCTTTGGTGAGAAGACTCTGCTTCTGTCTCTACACGGCCGTGCAATTTGAGTGGACTTTTGTTGTAGCAGCAGTAAATTTCAATATGTTGGGGGCTGATTTTTTGTGCTCACATGGTTTGTTGGTTGATCTCGCTAACAGGCACCTGGTTAATGCACTTTCTTTTAATTCTATCCCCTGTACAGGGCGAGTGGCCCCGCCAACAGCACAAGCCAACGTCACAGCTGCAAGCGGTAAGTTCCACACACTGCTCACTCAGTTCCCAGCACTCACGGTCCCCACATTTTCGGCAACAGTCACTAAACACGGGGTGGAGCATTTTATTACCACTACCGGACCGCCCGTTTTTGCAAAAGCTCGGCGCTTGGATGCAGTTAAACTGGCCATAGCGCGCGAGGAGTTTGCCAACCTGGAGAGGTTGGGCATTATCCGACGTTCAAACAGTCCTTGGGCTTCCCCGCTACACATGGTCCCGAAAGCTGACGGAGCATGGCGACCTTGCGGGGATTTCCGCAGGTTAAACAACGCTACAGCGCACAACCGCTACCCAATCCCACATATTCAAGATTTTTCCGTTCATTTGGCGGGGGCGCACATTTTTTCTAAAATAGACTTGGTCCGCGGTTACCACTAAGTCCCAGTGCGCGCTGAGGACATACCCAAAACAGCGGTAGTAACTCCGTTTGGCCTATTCAAGTTTTTACGCATGCCATTCGGACTTAAAGGGACTGCTCAGACGTTCCAACGCATGATGGACGCGGTGCTTCGCGAACTCCCTTTCGTGTTCATTTACTTGGATGATATTTTAGTAGCCAGCGCATCCGAAGACGAACACGAAAAACACCTGGCCACAGTTTTCCGAAGGTTGGGAGATCACGGGTTAATAATCAACCCAGCGAAGTGTCAGTTCGGGGTGACGCAGATCGATTTTTTGGGACACTGCGTCTCCCCCGAAGGAGCAGTTCCGCTTCCTGACAAAGTGCGCGCGGTGGCAGATTTTCCCCGGCCGCAGACGATCAGGGCGTTGCAGGAGTTTTTGGGAATGGTGAATTTTTATAACCGTTTTCTCCCCTGCACGGCGCAACTCATGCAGCTGCTGTATGCCGCGCTCAAAAAAAAAGAAACCCGCGGATAAGATCGAGTGGCCCCCGGAGCGGGACCAAGCGTTCTCGGAGGTGAAAGCAGCCTTGGCAAAGGCTACGTTGTTGGCACACCCAGACCCAACGGCCCGCATAGCGCTCACCACTGACGCGTCAGATGTAGCCATAGGGGCGGTCGTGGAGCAACATGTAGCCGGGGTTTGGCAGCCCCTTGCATTTTTCAGCAGGACCTTGCGCGTTAGCGAACATAAATACAGCGCGTTCGATAGGGAGCTGCTGGCTCTCCATTTGGCCATCTGCCACTTTCAGTTCTGGCTAGAAGGACACTCTTTCACCACGTTTGTTGACCACAAACCGCTAACATTCGCAATGGCCAAGGTTTCTGAACCGTGGTCAGGCCGGCAGCAGAGACAGCTGGCAGCGATATCAGAGTTTACCACTGATATTCAGCATGTGGCGGGCAAACTCAATGTAGTGGCAGATTGCCTCTCGCGCACCGTGGCGGCCCCAGTCAGCGTAGGGGTAGATTATGCAGCCATGGTCGCGGAGCAGGTTGGTGACGCGGATGTGCGCGCGCTTCAGTCTGGACCAACAGGGTTAAGGCTGGAGAGCAGGGTGCTGCAAGACGGCATGCCCCCCCTAATCTGCGATGTCTCCACGGGACGGCCGCGTCCAGTAGTACCGGCCGCTTGTCCGGTTTTTGACTCGGTTCATTCCTTGGCGCACCCTGGAGTGCGTGCGTCGGTCAAAATGGTAGGAGAGAAATTTGTGTGGCCGAGCCTCCGCAAACAAGTTAAAGAGTGGGCAGCAGCCTGCACGGTGTGTCAACAAGCCAAAGTACACAGGCACACGAGGGCTCCTTTGGAGCCGTTTCACATTCTGGCCAAGAGGTTCGATCACGTTCATGTGGACCTCGTGGGCCCCCTCCCGCTGTCACAAGGGTGCACACACCTTCTGACAATGGTGGACCGCACCATGTGCTGGCCTGAAGTGGTCCTGCTGGCATCAACCACGGCCGAGGAGGTGGCGCGCGCATTTTTAACAGCTTGGGTGGCGCGCTTCGGCGTTCCGTCGGACATTATGTCTGACAGAGGCCCTCAATTTGTGTCCAAGCTTTGGTCAACAATGGCGCGCAGCCTGGGTGTCACAATTCACCGCACAACCGCGTACAATCCACAGGCTAACGGGTTATGCAAACATTTTCATAGGTCATTGAAAGTGGCTCTCAGGGCGTCACTGACGGATACAAATGGGGTTAACAAGTTACCGTGGGTGTTATTGGGTTGCGTTCTGCGCCTAAAGAGGACTTAAAAGCCTCCCCAGCGGAGCTCGTGTTTGCGCAGCCACTCCGGCTGCCTGGGGAGTTTCTCCCAGATAACCCTGCGCCAGATGCCTCCCCGTCTCAGCTGTTGCAGAGCAACATAGAAGCAAGCACGCTGCCCGGCCCCGCGCACCACAGTTTTCCACGCGTTTTTGTGCCTAAAACTTTGAAGAACGCAAAGTTTGTTTTTGTTAGACATGATGCGCATCGAACCCCACTGCGACCGCCTTATGACGGACCATTCAGAGTGCTAGAAACAGGGGACAAGCAGTTTTTGCTAGATTTGGGGGGTAGGAAAGAGAAAATTGGCATAAACAGACTCAAACCCGCTTTTGTGGTGGCAGATGAGCAGGTGCTGTTGGAGAGGGCCCCGCGGTGAGGTAGACCACCACGGGGGGCTTCACAGAGTAATGTTTCCCCAGAACACCTACAGGTGCTGATGAAAGGTTTCCACCCCCAGACGGCAAACCCCCAGGACAGCGCCGCGGAGACGTTGAATCCCAGCTACAGCAGGAGACTGAAGCCTATAAAGCATGTGGACTGATGTGTATTGATACTATCACTGCATGCATGTGGTTATTCTCTTGTTGTTCTGTTTGTTCTAAAATGCTTGGGGGGCTTTGTGTGGTGGACACACATACGGACCTGTTTTGTGACTCACATTTTAGGTCAGAACAAAGGCAGAGCAGCTCCCTTAGTGATTACAGGAAGCTGCAAGAATCTTAGCTTTGGTATGCAAGGCTTGAGACTGTGGGGGGTTTAATTAAAGGATTAAAGAAGGGATGCATTGGAGACAGTGGAAGTGATATCATGGAGAGAGCATTTTTTTTTTTTTTTTTTTGTTACTTATTTGTACCCGTAGGTAGATTTGGTTTGCAGTCTGGTGACAAGCCACCGGCTGCCGGTCGCTGCGTGCGCGAGCGCCCTAAACCTACATGTTTTTGGTATGCGGGAGGAAACCGGAGAAATCCCGGAGTAAACCCACGCAACACGGGGAGAACATGCAAACTCCACACAGCTCACTGTTGGTCGGGGGCTGGGATCGAACCCACAATCTCATGATCCCCGCGATCCCCCGGCCGAGGGTAAAACTGTGCTGCCACAGTGCTAAACCACTGCGCCACCGAGGTCTGTGAGACATGTGACCTGTGAAGTGTAAGAGTCCTGATATTTAAGGACAAGAGTTTACTGTGTGGATCTCTTTTTTTCTGCTTTGAGATGATGGTGTTGTGAATAAAGCTGACTTGACAGAGAACTCTGCCTCGTCATTTTCACATCACCACACTATGACCATTCTGACCACAATAACTCTGGTATGCATTGTTGGATTTCAACCAAATTCAATATTATGGATATCAGTCCAATTCCAAACACTTCTATAGAACAATATTTATAGAAATCTACAACGCCACCTACTGGTTAAAGAAAGAATTGCTGAAAACTTTTTAATTTTTTTCTCACACACCACTTGCCAGAATGACATGAAATTTTCTGAGATTAATAACACCACAGGGAAGACCATAACTGCACATCAACTTTAGCATGATGTCACATTTGTTACCATGGACATGCCCTCCTCACCATTCAATCCGTGATCTTGTGGGGAGGGTTGGGAATGACCTGGAGTCATGAAATTTGGAGCATTGGTAGAGGTGACTGTCCTCTGTATTCCTATATGGGTCAGCAACACATAAATGATAGGTAAGTGTTACCATGGTAACATGGCAAAGGTTGACTCCTCGCCATGGAACATCGAAAAGTTGCAACTTGGACAAACTTCATCCAATTTTCACCAAATTTTCTACAATGGATATTATTCCGACCCAGCACACTCCTACATAAAAATGGTTGACAAAATTTATAGCACCACCTACTGCTCACAGGAAGTACTGTGCCAAATGGTTTTCTTTATGCTTCACGCAGCACATGCTGTGATGACGGGAAATTTTCTGTGCCAGCTTTGTCCGACAGGCATCAGGTTCTGTGGGTGCGTGGGGGGTGAGGGCCCACTTAAAGCTGCTTGCAGCTTTAATTACGGTCCGAGCCACTGACAAAGTCAGTGGGCGAGAGCCCTATTGTCAATGTTAAATTTTTTGTTTTTAAATTTTTATTTTTTTTCTCCATCTAAGATCTCAATTTTGGGGTAGTGAATGTGCATGGAAACTCACCATTTTTTGCAGGGACCTCAAGACTGGTGAAAATTTGAATATTTTGGAGGAAATATGGTTGACGCTACAAAAATGGCTCTACAGCGCTACCTACCATGTGAAGTCAATGGGGAGCGGCTCATGCTTACTTCTGCGTAGAAAGATGATGTTTATCATGTCAAGACATGCAAAAAACTCCATAAAAGTGATGGTCTACACCCACAAGGAAGTCGGACATTTTGGCATGAAGTGGCAGTGACCTGATTTCCACCTTGCGCAATTGACACACATTTGATTGAACTCGTCCTAGGGTTTTTGTCGGATTGAGCTCATTTGTGGTGACAATCATCTATACCCATGTGCCATTAAAAGTTATTGACAACTTTTCCAAAAGCTCGATGGTTTGGCCATAGGGGCATGGCAAAGTTTGATGCCTCGCCATGATCATTCTATGACCATTCTGATGGCAATAACTCTGGTGTGCATTGTTGGATTTCAACCAAATTCAATATTATGGATATCAGTCTAGTTCCAAACAGTTCTATAGAACAATATTCGTAGAAATCTACAGCACCACCTATAGGAGGCAGAAAGGTTTGCATCAGAAAGTTTGCATCATGTTTTTTTTTTTAATACCTCTGGAATGGAATGTCAGATTGGCACCAAGATATGTATGACGTATATGGGTATGCCTCCAAACAATTACAGCTATAAAAAATTCGATAAACTGGAAAAGATATGTGCCCCCCCACCCCTAATTTTTTCAGTGGGGCCCGTCGTACAAGGTCTATGGACACTGGTGACCGTAAACTTTGCCGTAGAGACATAAACTTTGGGTGAGGTGTGCATCACCTCAATACATGCAAAAAACATAAGTGTGGCTCTTACCCACCACCAACAGGAAGGCCGCCATCTTGCCTCAAAGTCACCCCACCTCCAGTTAAGCCAAAAAACACCCCTTGCATTTAAACAAACTCCTCCTAGGGGCCTGCTCCTATTGAGCTCATTTTCACAAGGCAGTATCTACAGGAATTGGCCATTAAAGGTTATCCAGTCTCAAAAGTTGTGGCCAGGGTGCCCTGGTAAAGTTTGACTCCTCCCCTTTCAACATCAAACAGCTGTAACTCGAGAAAATCTTGTCTGATGTCCACCAAAGTTTCCATGATGGAAAATAGTCCCCCCCCCCCAATGCGTCTATATAAAAATACCTGACAAAAGGTATGGCACCACCTAGTGGTTAAAGGAATGTTTGCTGAAAATTGTTTTATTCATTACTCACTCACCACGAGCCAGAATGACGTGAAATTTTCTGAGACTCATCAGACCACAGGGATGATCATAACTGCACATCAACTTAAGCATGTCATCACTCTTGTTACCATGGATATGCTCTCCTCGCTATTCAATCCGTGATCTTGTGGGGAGGGTTGGGAAGGTCCTGGAGTCATGAAATTTGGAACATAGGTCAAGGTGACTATCATCTGTAGTGCTATATGGGTCAGCAACACATAAATGATAGGTAAGTGTTACCATGACGACATGGCAAAGGTTGACTCCTCACCATGGAACATCGAAAAGTTGCAACTTGGACAAAGGTCATCCAATTTTCACCAAATTTTCTATAATGATATTAGTCTGACCCCACACGCTCCTATGTAAAAATGGTTGATAAAACTTATAGCACCTGCTATACTGCTCACGGGAAGTACTGTGCCAAGCAGTTTTCTTTATTATTCATGCAGTGCTTGCCGTGATGACGGGAAATTTTCTGTGCCAACTGGGTCCAGTGGGCAGCAGGGTCTGCAGGGGCGGGGCGCTTACAGCTGCTTGCAGCTTTAATTATTATTATTATCATTATTATTATTATTATTATAAGTATTTCCTGGTGCTCAGTTTATTTAGTAGTTTGTTCTCTGTCCATAATTTTTAGATTTGCTCTTATTTTGAAATCATCCCTGCTTCATTTCATGTGGCCTTGTTAGTCCTTGTATAGTCCTGCTTCCAATTCACCGGTTATAATTTGCTATTTATGTTTCTGTCTCCTACCTCTCATCAGCTCTAACTGTCCATCTAAAGGTAGGCCTATATTATGTCTCCATTCCTGCACCTCTGTTTTTGTAATTTCACTGTCCTTCTTTTAGTTTCACTTTTAGCGTTTTCTAGCAGTAAAACAGCAGCTGCTGCTACACAACACACTTGGTTCTGCTCAGTTCTTGAGAGAATTCAGCATACTTTTTTGCTGCTGTGATACTTTTGCAAGTGTTTTATCGAGTTGGTGGTGTAAAATTGTAAGTGCTGATACCACACAGCAACATACTGAGGCCAGTCCCACAGACAGGCTCCAGTGATGTGATGCCCGTTGCCTCTGATTACAGAAACCGTGTGCAGCACGGGTGAGAACAGGATCACACCTTCATTTTAATATTATTAATGTATCGGCTTGATAATTTACTTTTATTGCTTAATGATACTGATCCAGCCATTTTGCCTGGACAGAACCCGACACCAATACAGCAGATCGAATAGGCTCATCCCTAGTAAAAATCTTAATTTGAGGCTAACTTCAGTCAGGCCAGAGACAGTTCTTACATCTTGACTGGCTCAACACTACGGACCTGTTATAGTTATATTGTAGCCACACATGTGACTTACTTAATGCCTTGCATAATGCCTCACATCTTAGATAAGAACAAAGTGCAGAGTTTCCTTGGAGATAACAGGAAGCTGTGAAAGTGTAATCTTTTATATGCAAGAGACTGCTTGGAGGATCCTTTGTGGGCCAAAGACTGTGAGGGGGATGCCAAGGGATTAAAGAGGAAATGCAAAGTTACCTTTGATGCGAATGCAATGTGACTTGTGAGCTGTGGGGAGACCTTGGTATATAAGGGACGAGTTTTTTCTGAGATGTCCTCTTTCTACTATGCTCATGATGGAGACGTGTAATAAACTGCCTTGAGACAAACCTGCCTCGTCAATTACACACTCCACAATATCATCAAAAACCTTTCATCTAAACGCCTTTTTCCAAGGGGAGGAGCTTAACTGAAATTTTACAGCAAAAAAAGACAGACATGACACATTTGAATGATTTTGCTCTTGATATGTCTTGTAAGACATAAAAATCATGTTACAGACATGTTAACAAGAAAAACAAGAGTGTGTCACACATAAGCTAATTTGCTGTTTTATGGCCCTCTTATCCAGTACGTGACATTGGGTCTCCTCATTTTGAATAAAGCCGGTGCAAAGAGGAGAAGATCTGTAATTGTCCTCTTGTGAGACAGTACTCATGGTCATGAAATTTTGCACTCATGCATGTTCACATAGATCAGTGTTTTTCCCCAGACGCCAGGGGGCCTGTGAGAGAATGTTTGGGAACTTGTCTAATTTCACTTCTTAATTGGTCCAAAAAATTGCAAACAATTTTCCGCTGTTGCGCATTGGCCCCTGCAGTGTCTCCTCCATATCAGCTCATGACAACATGAATGCAAACCCTCCTCTTCTTCCTCTTCTTCCTCTTCTTGATGGAAAACTTGCCTGTGCAGAAGCGGGGCCACCTTCACAACCCCCGCAACAGATGTAGGACATACTGTACAAAAAACCAAAAAGAAAAAAAATGCTGCTATGCCTGAGCCCACAACACTATCCAGACAGGGAAAATGGCATCACCTTCCCCAGAAACCATTCTGATTTCAGCCATCCCCAGCACCAAACAAACAAGTGCATAAAACAACTGCCACATACTAGGTCAGAGATATTGTGATGAGAAAAGCACGTCTGCCCATCTACCCAATACATCTGTTGATTCATTTGCACGAATTCCACCTAAAGCTTTATGAGGCCTTATTGCTTCTCTTCAGATTTTGCATACAACTCTGATTTGTCCACACAATTCTGGCTCCTTTTCTGCTTTTGGTGAGTTTTCACACAGACTGGGATTTTCACCAATTTCATTCTGGCCACTCCTTCATTCTTGTGCTTCTAGCAGCATCCCAAAATACATAATCACGTTAATGGATAATTTCTAAGTCTGCTAGACTTACAGCCTTGAAGAGCTGTGCAACATTCAGTTTTGTTTTCTGAGATGTTTTTATTGGAAAATACTGACGGTCCTTTTGAGACCTTCCACATACTGCAGACTGAGCTTGTTGTTCTTTATTTATCCAACATTTTTATTTTCAGTAAACATTTTTCATGCACTTCATACAGTGGTCATTCTTTATTAATTTATGTTTATGTTTAATTTTTGTTAAGGGCACTGTTTGAATTGTAGCAATAAGGTGGAAGATTGTTGAGTTATTAAGACTGATATAAATATGTTTTGAAAGCTGGGAGGTCCAAAGGATTGTCTTTCACAGAGTTATCTCAAGGCTGATAATTTAAACCTCTGTATTTGTCAGTCTGTGAATGGTAATTGTTGCAATTCTGAGATATTACTTTTTTCCTGCTATATTTTTGGTTGTGGAAAAGCAACTTCACTGATGTCAGGTAAAGCTTGCCACTACCTGTCACATGCATCATTGCTAACCATTCGACCATTCAACCTCTCTAAAGTGCTTTTAGCACTCAGATTGTGGGTTTTACCCCTCACAGTTTCTTCAAAGCATTTACAAAACAAGAGTTGTTCCCTATTTCTTCTTTGTGTGCAGTAAATATGTTCATGTGAGTTTGTTTTTTTTAAAATAAGTTTAAGTTCACAGGAGTCTTTACATATTACCATGCTACCTTACAGTCTGTCTGGTACTGTAATCTGTCTGCTTTTCATTTGTTTGTAATTCTCTGGAGTGTTTAAGACACACACACAGCCCCACTTACTGAACCATTTTGGTCTCAACCCAGAAAATCCCCTTTTAACAAGCACAGCAATCTCTCTCTCACACGCTCACACACACATTGACCACAACATTCTCAGTGGCAGTAATCTCTAAATCCATTGGCTAGTCTGTTGATTTAACCCCCAGAAACAACGTAACAATTTTGGAGGGGGTTAACAGTGTAGCCAGGAGATACACAAACATTTCAATTTCTTCCATTTGTAAATAACAACTGCCAGTTGTTATTTACAAATGCAGATAATTGTAAATAATAGGGCTGGGAAGAAAAATCAATATGCTGCAATATTGCAAAGCCTTGTGGTGGTGATAGTGTTTCGATTCAGAGACACCAGTATAGTGATACTATATTAAAAACTAGAAGTGTTACAAGAGCCCCTCCAGGGCGAAGAAGAGGACCCACTTGCGAGGCAGATTTGGTAAACCATGATTTATTTAACAGAAAGCAGAAAATAAAGCAGCATGTGGGTTGAACAAAGGCAAAGCTTGTCAGACTTACAGACTAGTAGGATAATTCTCAACAAGACAAACTGGATGGAAGCGTGGGAAACATGCCGACATGAGACAAGGACGCCGCACAGGACACAGACTGAGACCGGTATAAATGGACAGGGGAGCAATCAAGACAACACAAGACAGGTGGGAGCAATCAGGGGAAACAGAGACAGCAGGGAGTGTCTATAGGCATGGGAAACATGAGGGGTTGAGACCAAAGGTAAACCAGAGACATGAACACAGGACCAGGCAATACACAACCATGACAAATGATAATAATAACAGAGAGTCATACAAAACTAACTTCAAACCTCAGACCATAATAGTGAATATAACATGGCTGTGATGATAAATAATAAATACAGAGAATTAAAAAAAAAACCCAAACAAAAAAACAACTGAACTGAGGCAGGGGAAATACAATAGCAAAAACAAACTTAAAGTGGGAGCATGGTCCCCAACCCATGCTCAGACCCTAACACTAAGAGCCTTGGTGGAGGTATGCATTTTAGATCATCACCAAAATCTAATCATGTGTTCAATGTGCCATTACACACCTTTCTTGAAAATTTGAATAAAAGGTGCTATATAAATTCAATCCATTATTATTATTTTTATTATTGTTAGTTGAAGTTATTTCTTGGCTTGATTTTATGCCAGCTAGTTCCATATCTTCGAGGGCAAGCTAAGCCTTTTAGCCTCAGGCCTCCAGAACTTTTCTGAGAATGTGCGCCGTTCCAAGTAGAGCAGCTTTTTGTAGGAGCTTGATCTTGGCAGAGATGCTAATTGTGCTAAGATGTTTCTCCAGGTTGTGTGTAACTGTGCCCAGGGCTCCCACCACTATTGGAATAGCAGTTGTCTTGATGTCCCATAGTCTAGCCACCGCTCTTCTCAAGTCCTGATATTTGTCAACTTTCTCCTTTTCCTTTTCACCGACCCCAGTATCACTTGATACAGCAATGTCAATAATAAAGCACTGACGCTCCTTTCTGTTAACCAGCACTAGATCCAGTCCCTGAGCTTGTATTTCCTTGTCTGTCTGTATGTTGAAATCCCAGAGGAGTTTCACTTCTTGACTTTGAACTGCTCCTTTTGGCTTGTGGTCATGCCACTTGTCAGCAGCGTTGAGCCCATGTACTTTGGCAAGCTTCCAATGGATAGTCCGTGCAACATTGTCATGTCGTTGCTTGCATTCAACTTGCACAAGTTTACTGTATTCACATACAAGATGGTTTGTTGTTTCATCCTTTACCCTGCACATCCTGCATAGGGGCGACAGGTTCTGTGTCATGATCTGAGCACGGAGGGATTCCGCCATGCTCAGTCTCATTGTCCTTTTCCTTATTTGTATATTTGTTGTATTTTTGAGTCTTAGTTTCTCATCATTTTATCCTTAGTTGGTTTTCATATATCTTGTATTGTTTCTTAGGTCTACTCATTCTCTTGTTATGTTTATCGCAATCTTGTTATTTATTGTATATATTTGGTATTTACTTGTATCTATCCTTCAGTCTTTATTTGTCATCATTTTAGTTCTTACTTTATATTTGTACTTTTGTGTTTTCTCTCTTTCTCTCTCTCCGGGGCTGCAGCTGTCAGTGGCACTTCTGGGTTTTGCTATGTAGTGGGTGGTGCTCCTGTCAAGCTGTCAGTCCCGTCTCCTTTCCTCTCATAACCCCCAGCTGATCTCTATTGTGTATTCATGGTCACTTCCTGTCCACTCACTTGATCCACACCTGGTATCATTTGTTATGATTGATCTCCTGCCTTATTTGACTGTTTTTTTCATTCACTCCTTGGCAGAGTCTCATCCCGCATCTACTCACTCCCGTCAGGACTCTCTCCTTGTCCTGACGTGTATTCCTGTGCTTGTTCTGCCGACTACTTATTGTAAGTTTATTTTTGTGCACTTTATGGACCTTATGTTGCCATTAATAAATACCACAAACTGCAGTTCAGCACCTGAGTTGTTCGCTCTCCCCCAAAGAGGCGAACCATGACAAGTAGACTCAATTTGTAGAGTCAATTTGAGACCCAGCTGCTGTAGTTTGTGGGGTTTTTTTGTTTCCACTCACCTGTTTTCCACCGGAGCAATTTTCAGCATGTTCCCTGGCTACACCTCTTCTATGGGAGGGCGAGAGTACCCGATGAGTCTGGGATGGGAGGTCTGCAAAACATTGATGGAGATGGATGATCTTGTCTCCAACGCCTGCAGGGCTTCTACGCCCAAAGACGCCCTGTGGTACCTAGGTATGGCGGAGGCAGTTGCTTGTTGGTGCCCTCAGCTCACAGAGCATGCTGAGGGGGTGGAGAGGATTTCACTGGGGGTGGCTTTGCAACATGAGAACAGTGGGATGATGAGGAATTCCCTGAAGAAGCCTGGGCCAGTGCTGAAGGGGAGGCGTCCCCAAGCCTCTATATTATCAGTTCCTCATCAGTCTCCGGCACCAGTTCCTGTTCCCGCTCCACCTGCTCCGGGACGCTGCTGTCCAGTGAAATCCCGCTGGAAGAATGCCACCACCTCTCAGTCAGCAGTTTTTTCTACGCCAAGACAGACAATCCCCACAGCAGTTCCTTATTCCTGTTCTCCTTTTTCGGCTGCCCTGTCAGCCTCCTCTTCCTCCTTTGCTGCTGCGACTCCTGTCTCCTTGACATTTCCTCCCACTGCTGAGGGTCTGGATGTTTCCTGTCCGGCTTCGTCCGTCACGTGTCTGCAGGGGTGGCTCCTCTACATTCCTCTGAGGGGCCCTCAACCACTGAAGTCACAGAGAGGGCTGATTCTCAACAAGCTGCAGGAGAAGACATTGTGCCCCTGGAACTCAGGCAAGTGTTTTTTCACTCTCATTCACCAAAACATGAATTATCTTGCCTGATTCCCGGTGGTGAGGCTTAGACTATGCAGTCCACTGAGTCCTCACTGCCTGCTGCAGCTATAAACTGTTCACCTCCTCTCTCCGTGTCTCCTGAGTCGTGTCGTGTCTCTCTGAGTGTCTGCCGGCCCCAGGATCGTGCCGCTGAATGATGAAGGAGCCTGCGGCCCTGGAGGACTTGGTTCCAGCCCTGCAGCCACGGTCCGGATGGAGAGAGAGTACTGTTACCGAACTGAAGCCTGAGCCCATGATGGAGTGTCCCCTGGCTTCAGCAGTGCAGGGTCCAGCGCCAGCAGGGAGCCGACTTCCTGTCACCACGCTGGGCGAGTCACCTGATTGGGTCACTCCACTGGGGGGGGGGGTCCCAGGACTGAATCTACCACCATGCCTTCTGCAAGGGCCGCTGCAGCAGAGCTGAAGCTGGCCCTCCAGAAGGCTGGGCCCGAGATGTCGCCACCTGAATCGACGGAGTCCTGGGTGGCGGTAGAGTTTGGGCTCAGGCAAGTGCTCTCCTTTGTTTTCACTATTTCTATTTTGATTAAATCTTGTCTGGCTCTTGGTGGGGAGGGCCAAATGCAGCCATCAGCTGCACCTGAGCTCACTTTGCCGGGCGCCACTGCCGCTGGTGACCCTTACCCTTTTATCTCTGCCTCTCCTGTTGGAGTCTTTCCCCAGGGTCCAACTTCACCAGAGGTCGCCGTGGGTCCAGCTCCTCCAGCTGAGGTCATCGCGAGTGCTTCCCCTTCAGCTGAGGTCATCATGGGTGCTCTTTCCCAGCCTGGAACCTCCGTGGGTGCAGCTCCTCCTCAGCCCAGGTCTCCATGGGTATTGTGTCCCAGTCGGGGGCCATCGTGGGTGCTGCGTCCCAGCTTCAAACCTACGTAGGTGCTGCACCACAGCTTGGGTCCACCGTGGGTGTCATGCTCTAGCCCGGGGTCCACCGTGGATGTAGCTCTGTCCCAGTCTGAGACCACCATGGGTGCAACTTTGTCCCAGTCCGGGGCCACCGCGGGTGCCGCTATGCCCCAGCCTGGGGCCACCGCAGATGCTGCCATGCCCCAGTCCGGGGCCACCAAGGGTGCTACAGGACAGTCCAGAGTTGCCGTGGTCCCTCAGTCCTCACCAAACTCCACCACGGTCTCCTCTCCTCTGCCCGAGGCTGTTGTGGTTCCCTCTTCTCTGCCTGACATCATCTTGGTCCCCTCTCCTCTGCCTGACATCATCGTGGTCCCCCCTCCTCTGCTTAATGTCATTGGGGTCCCTTCTCTCCAGCCCAAGGACATCGTGATTCCCCCATCTCTTCCCGACGTCATTGGGGGTCCCCATTCCCTTCCGTCCTCCACACCACCGATTTTTCCCATTGGGCAGCCGCACCCTGGACCACCCCTTCTGTTTGGGTGGTGAACGAACTCTGGTAGACCA
This sequence comes from Pholidichthys leucotaenia, assembly GCA_020510985.1. Classification (NCBI taxonomy): domain Eukaryota; kingdom Metazoa; phylum Chordata; class Actinopteri; order Cichliformes; family Pholidichthyidae; genus Pholidichthys; species Pholidichthys leucotaenia. The sequence goes on from CM035838.1 coordinate 72,974,471, forward strand.
CCCGACAGACCACATTGCTGGGGCAGGTGGTCCAAGTTCTCCGGGAGGCCACCTGAGTCCTTCCACATTGCCATCCGCCGGGCCTGGGATGCTGGCCGCCCGCCTGAACTGTCCAGCTTTCCAGTCCAGGGGGTTAGGTGATTTGGTTGTTGCCTGGTGTGGGTCCTGAGCGGGTTTCTTTGGTTCCTTTTTGTTGTTGTTGTTGTTGTTGTTCCCTCCTAGCCTGTTCCCCCCACCACCTGCTCGGGGTGGTTTATTGTTCTACTCCTTTTTTTTGGGGGGGGGGTCTTTTTTGATGTTACCCTGGGTGTCTGGGGTCCACCCCTTGAGAGGGGGGCTCTGTCATGATCTGAGCACGGGGGGTTCCGCCGTGCTCAATCTCATGGTCCTTTTCCTTATTTGTATATTTGTTGTATTTTTGAGTCTTAGTTTCCTGGCATTTTATCCTTGGTTGGTTTTCATATATCTTATATTGTTTCTTAACCCTTTGACATTGGCACGGCGCAGCACTACGTCTGTCAAGTTGTAATCACCTGCCAAAAACACTGCCGGCTCTATGGACAATTTGTGCTTATCATGCCCATACCCAAGATGGCAGAATGGAATACACCACAGAAGAAGAATCTCCTTCTTTAAGAAATGGAGAAGAAGAAGAAGACCTCCACAGTTAAATATGGCCAGTCACCGGTGGGACGATAGCGGCATTTATGAATGAAATTGCAAACAATCACAGCATTTATGATGGAAGTTGCGGTGGAATAAATAACAAGATTCATGTGAGACTTTCTGGATGTGGAAGAGAAAGCAAAATTGCCTGGCAGTAGACAAAATAAGGACCGTAGATGACGAGAGTGGACAAATCAACATGCCACTAGCGGCAGGTCCGATTGTAATACGGTTTGTGTACATTCTACTGAATTTCTGGTTCATATACTTTAAATACTTTAAAGATAAGAAAGAAAAAAAAAAAACAAGAAACGGTGACATAAAGCAGAACCATTCTTTGTGTAAATATGCCCCAAAGTCCACTTTTGACCAGTTATGAATTTGATGTGACTGCCACGGAATTATGCAAATTACATGCGTAAATTTACTCCTATCTGAAACTTTGGATCATATTCTACATCTTTCTAAATGACAGTAAGCCATTATCTGTTACCACTTTAAAGTTATAGCCTTGGAAATCTCTCTTTCAATATTTTATTGAAAAAAAATCATTACCACTATTGACCACTACGTTTTTTGTTGCAGTTTGGCGACATTCACAGACAAAGGGTTAAGGTGCATTCACACCAAACGTGAACAGACAAATTACAATATAAATCAATGTAAACACGCCAACAGACATGAATAGTGAGATGCAGACAAGTGAAGTTGTCTTTAAAACTTCTGCAGCTGTGTTCAACCTGCTGTGGAAATTCCCAAAATAACGTCATGCTTAGGTTTACATTAGCCGACTGGTGGTTCACCTGAAAATGTTGTCTCAAGCCTCCAAAACTTCACAGATGATGGGTGTTTAAGTTGCTAGCTTGCTAGCTTGCTAGGACTCTGTGGCCGGAAACCATGGGTAAATAACTCCAAAATCCCGATTCAGCTGAAGAGTTCCCGGTCCTCCTGTCTCCCGGTGAGTGAATTTCATTTTCAAACTAGTTTATTCTGCAATGGGGATACTTTTACTCCAGTGACAGCAGAATCTCCAAGCAGCTGCTAGCTAGTGGATGTGAACGCGCTACTGCTCAAATTCACACGTACTCGCGTCTTCCCATTCACTTTGTATGGATTTGCACCGCCCATTAGCATTTGGTGTGAACACACCTTAAGTTCTATTCATTCTCCTGTTATGTTTATCACAGTCTTGTTATTTATATATTTGGTATTTACTTGTATCTATCCTTCAGTCCTTATTAGTCGTCATTTTAGTTCCCGCTTTATATATGTATTTTTGTGTTCTTTCTCTTTCTCCGGGGCTGCAGCTGTCAGTGGCACTTCTGGGTTTTGCTCTGTAGTGGGCGGTGCTCCTGTCAAGCTGTCAGTCCCGTCTCACGGTCACCTCCTGCCCGCTCACGTGATTCACACCTGGTATCATTTGTTATGATTGATCTCCTGCCTTATTTAAGACTGTTTTTTTCATTCACTCCTTGGCAGAGTCTCATCCCACTCCCGTCAGGACTCTCTCCTTGTCCTGATGTGTATTCCTGTGCTTATTCCGCCGACTACTTATTGTAAGTTTATTTTTGTGCACTTTATGGACCTTTTGTTGCCGTTAATAAATACCACAAACTGCAGTTCAGCACCTGGGTTGTTCTCTCTGCCCCAAAGGGGTGAACCATGACATTGTGTTTCTGGATCTTAGCCTTTGTTTTGTTGGTACTTAGTGCCTGATTTTGTGTAGCAGTAATAAGTCCTTCAGTCTCTTTCTTGAGATTCCCTTTTACCATCCAATCCCATGTTGTCCTGCCTCTTATGTCTTCTGTTTGATGCAAGAATTGGCCGTGCATAGGCTTAATCTTCCACCCTTCTAATCGCTTCTGCTTATTCGGTTCTTTAACAATCTTTGGGTCTTCAACCTCCTCTTTAAGCAGCAAGCCTTCCTTCTTGACTTCAATGAGTAGCTGTTGCATGCTTGTCTGGATGTAACTTGCAAGCCCAATTTCCTCATTACGGATACAGTCTTCAGTGCTGATAAGGCCACGGCCTCCACAACTTCTAGGAGCATATAGTTGGTCCACGTTCACTTGCAGATGGAGCATTCCATAAATGGTTAACTGCTTTCTAGTTTTCCTATCCATTTCTTCTAATTCAGTTTTTTTTTCCACAATATCTTTATTGAACCTTTTTTTTTTAACAAACATGATACAAACAATCAAACACTAACGCTAAAGTACTACAAAAAAAAAAAAATGCACTAAAAACACCAACAACCACCAACAAAATCAAGTCTTCAACAATGCTCCTCTGTTTAGTCTAGACAATCCAATACATAAGTATACATATTATGTTCACCAGTTTGGAATTTACAAGGTCCACACACATCATTCACCTTCTTCTTCAAGAGTTATGTTTAAATTTTTTACATAATCAATAAAAGGTCTCCATATATTCTCAAACACAATTTCCTTTGATTTCAGTATATATGTTATTCTTTCTAATGGAAGGTTTGTTAACATCTGTCTTAACCACTGAGTCACATCTGGTCTATGAGTCTTTTTCCATAATAGTGCAATACATTTTTTGGCATTAAGCAAACTGAGGTCTATGAATGTTCTTTCACTTTTATTAAAATTATGCTTTTCTGGGTACAGACCCAACAAAAACAGTTTAGGATTCAGTATGATTTGTTTTGAGATTATTTTTTCAATTGTTACCCTCACCTCTTCCCAAAACATTCTTATTAATCTACATTCCCATAAACAATGAAATAGGGTTCCTTTACTTTCCATGCATTTTGTGCATGTATCTGGTATATTTTTGTTATATCTATTTAACTCCTCCGGTGTAACATACATCCGCATTAACCATTTGAAATGTATCAATTTAAGGCGTGCATTTATTGATTTGGTTTGAGCTTCTGTACAAGCCAATTCCCATTGTTCCTCCGAAATTTCAATTTGCAGATCTTCTTTCCAGTAGTTTAATCTTTTCAGTGAATTTTCACTTGAAGATAGTGTCAATGAGTTATAAAACTCTGAAATAATACCCTTTCTTTTACTATCTTTCATCATCATTTTTTCCAAGGATGAATAAATAGGTCGAGTGAGAGCTTTATTTTGATTTGATCGAATAAAGTTTCTAAGTTGAAGATATTTAAAAAAATGTGTTCTATTGAGATTAAATTTGATCCTCAGCTCTTCAAAAGACATTATGTTGTCTGCACATGGCAAATATAAATCCTGAATCTTTTGTATCCCTTTTAAATTCCATACTTTAAATACAGCGTCCGCTCTCCCTGGTTTAAAATATTGATTACCCCATATTGGACTAAATTGTGACAACAACTGTGGTTCTTTTAAATAGTTTTTAGCTTCACACCATATTTTGATCATATGCTTTACAAATGGATTTTTAACTTGTTTTTGTAATTTTTTTGCCGAATCTGAGTATATGAATATGGGAAGAGGTAAAGGTAAATTGTATGATTCCATTTCAGTCCAGTGAGGGAGATCATTTGATGAAAAATAATATGTCATAGACCTCAGTTGTGCCGACCAATAATACAACATAAAATTTGGACATTTCAGACCTCCACGATCAAATGGTAAATATAATAAAGACAGACGTAATCTAGCCCTCCTGTTGTTCCATATAAATTCCACTAACTTTTTTTTTATTCTTGAGAATAGATCTAAAGGTGGTGATAAGGGAATGTATTGAAATAAATAAAGTATTTTAGGTAAAATATTACTTTTAAGTATATTGATGCTCCCGATCATCGACATTGGTAGTGACATCCATCTCTGAGTTAACTCATTGATATCTGACATTAAGGCTTCATAGTTGACGCTGGCGACTGATTCTAGCTTAGGCATAATTTGGATTCCTAAATATTTAAACTGATTTACAACATTGAATTGATTTGCCTCAGGGGCTGGGTAATTTCTCTGGGTCTCATTTAGCATTAATATTGAAGATTTAGTTTTATTTATTTTATATCCTGATATTTCCCCAAAATTCTTTATTAAATTCAACAAGGTTGGAATTGATTTTTTTAGATTCGACATAAACAAAATTATATCATCGGCGTACAGGGAGATTTTATGTTCTGTTGGTCCAACTTTAATTCCATATATTTGTGAATGTAAACGTATCGCTATCGCTAAAGGTTCAATTGCCATAGTAAACAAGTAAAGGTGAAAGTGGACAGCCTTGTCGACATCCTCTATTGATTTTTATTGGTTTTGAAATATTGTTATTTGTTAGGATTTCTGCTGTAGCATTATTGTATATTATTTGAACCCATTTTATGAAATTATTTCCAAGTCCAAACCTTTGTAGGACTTCAAAAAAGAAAGGGCCATTCAACTCTATCAAAGGCCTTTTCGGCGTCCAATGATAGGAGAGCTGTATCCGGTGCTTCTTTATTAAAATAAATAATATTAAATAGTCTTCTTACATTATGGAAGCCTTGTCTACCCTTTATAAAGCCATTCTGATCTCGATTAATAATATTTGGTAAAATTTCTTGTATTCGTCTTGCTAAAATTTTACAGATTATCTTAAGGTCGGCGTTTAATAGGCTTATTGGTCTCATATTTTCACATTTATTAGAGGGCTTACCTGGTTTTGGCAGCAGTATAATTAAGGCATTATTTATGTATGATGGTAAATTATTATTTTGAAATGCTTCTAAAACCATTTCCAAAAAAGGTTTTATTAATTTATTCTTAAATTTTTTATAAAGGTCAACTGGAAGACCATCTGGTCCTGCACTTTTTCCTGATTTCATATTATCAATGGCTAGCCCAACTTCTTCTTGACTAATTTTAGACTCCAATATCTCCCTGTTTTCATTTGGTATACACGGTATAGATAGTTCGTTCAAAAACCCATTTAGTTTTGTTAAATCAGGTTCATTTTTGGTATCATATAATTTTTCATAGTAATCTCTAAAGGCTCTATTAATTTCTAAAGGATCTATAACTACCTGTCCGTTACTTATAATACTGGTAATTGGTGTTTTAATTTCCAATTGTTTAATCTGCCATGCTAATAATTTTCCTGATTTTTCACCTTGTTCATAAAAAGATTGTTTCAATCTTAGAAGACTCGAGGCAGCTCTATTCGCTGATTTTTTGTCGTATTCAGCTCTCAAAATCAGTAATTCATTCTCCAACCTTGGGTCACTTCCTGCATACACTTTTTCCTGAAGACTTTTTATTTTATGTTCCAATTTAGCTCTCTCCTCTCGAGTCTTCTTAGATTTTGATCCTGTATAACTAATAATATGTCCCCTAATAAAATCTTTGAAAGCCTCCCACTTTACACATGCTGATGTTTGTGTAGTATTGATGTCAAAGAACTCGTCTATCTGTTTTTCTATATACTTGACAAATTCCTCATCCTGAAGCCATTTATGCTGAAATTGCCATCTGCCTGATCTAATTCAGTTTTAGTCCAGTTAATGACTCCAGCTCCATAGCGGAGGACAAAGACAGCCCATGTATTTATTCCTATTGTGATGTTCTTGCCATTTAACTTTGACTTTAACACGCTCTTCAATTTGCGAAGATGCTCACCCCTTAATTTGCTCTTCATTCCTTCGTGCAGTATGTAATTATATTCAAGGACTCCCAGGTACTTATATCCATCTTCATCAACTGTTTTCATCTTTCTTCCATTGGGCAAGTTAATCCCTTCAAACATGATGACCTTCCCTCTTTTCAAAACAAGCATGCCACATTTGTTTAAGCCAAACTCCATGCCGATGTCTTCACTGAACACTTGTACTGTGTTCACCAAGGAGTCCACCTCGAGCTCATCATTGCCATAGAGCTTTAGGTCATCCATAAATAGTAAGTGGTTAATAGCTGGGCATGCTTTTCCAAGTTGGTATATTGCCTTTGTCTCCCTTAGGATTATTGATAGTGGTATCAGCGATATGATGAACAGCAGAGGGGATAAGATGTCACCCTGAAAAATACCTCAACATATTATGACTTCCCCTAAAGACTGATCATCAGTTGTTAGTTCCGTTCTCCAATTCTGCATGCTATCTCTCACTAGTCATTGAATGCTGGGAGCTATCCCTGTCATCTCAAGTGTCTCCAGTATCCAGGAATGTGGCATCATATCGTAAGCCTTCCAATAATCAATCCATGCCATAGTGAGATGTGTTTTTCTCCATTTGCATTTCTGGAGCACCATTTTGTCCATCATAAGTTGGTCTTTTGTGCCCTTTGAGTTCTTTCTACATCCTTTTTGTTCTTCTGGGATTATCCTCTCTGTCCCAAGGTGGTGATATATCTCCTTGGAGAGTATCCCGCTGAGTAGCTTCCATGTGACTGGAAGGCATGTTATTGGTTGAAAATTTTCAACGGCACTGCCCAACAGTGGATCCTTAACACAGAGCACTATCTTTCCAAGGGTCATCCATTGTGGCACCAAGCCAAGCTTCAAGATCATGTTAAGTTGGTCTGTGAAGCGATTGTGAAGTGATGTGAAATACTTCAGCCAGAAGCCTTGGATACCTTCAGGCCCTGGTCCTTTCCAGTTTGGTACTTTCTTCAAGCATTGTTTCATGTCCATGATGGAAATTGTCACATTCTCCTGGGGCATGTGTTTGTTTAGCTCTTTTTACATTTCTTCCAGCCATTCAGCACTTTGATTGTGCGCCGTAGGGTTGTCCCAAATGTTGCTCCAGAAATCACAGCTTGCTTGGGGATGTGGTTTAGCATCACTGTGCATAGTTACACCACCCAATTCCTGGCAAAGCTTTTACTGGTCATACTGGAACATTCTATTCTGTCTGTACTGGTTTATTCTCTGCTCATACCTTCTCAGTTTTGCAGCTGTAGCTGTTATACACTGCTTCAGTTCTTCAATAATCACTTCCAGTCCTTTCTTTCCTACACCATATTTCTCTTCTATCTGTGCCACCCCATTGAAATCTTTACTCTGTTTATACTTTCTTCTCTCTACCTTGCTTAGTTCTTTCCTTTTGTTTGTTAGCAGATTTGGTCAAAGGCCATTCATATTATAGTCTTAGACAGTTAATCTTCATAGAAAATGGTATGCTGAAATATAACAGTTCAATAGTACTCAGAAAACTGTCAAATGACAAAACAAAGTCAAAAGATATATAGCATGAACAATATCTGTATGGATAACTCTATAAGAAGAAAATGAGGAAGGAAGGAACGAGGAACTAAATAAGGAAGTAGCATGGAATTAAGGAAATGGTGAAGGAGTGAAACTAGGAAAGAAATGAGGTAGAAAACAAGGAAGGAAGGGAAGAAACAAGGACACAAGGAATTAAACAAGGAAGGAAACAATTAAGGAAACAAAGAAAGAAAGAAAAATGAATGGAAAGTGAAAAGGGGAGGAAACAAGGAAGGAAGGAAAATAAGAAGGTAATGTGGAGCATATTTTTTTTTTTTTTTAGATTTAGTATACTTTATTGATCCCCAGAGGGGAAATTGAGGGTCATCCACCACCTGGATGGATAAAGCAGCCACAATACGGCGCTATCCCTTAACCATTCACACACACATTCACACCTAGGGCCACTTTAGAGTCTCCAATTAACCTAACCTACATGTTTTTTGGCATGTGGGAGGAAACCGGAGAAATCCCGGGGTAAACCCACACATACACGGGGAGAACATGCAAACTCCACACAGATCACTGTTGGTCGGGGGCTGGGATCGAACCCACGATCCCACGATCCCCCGGCCAAGGGTAAACTGTGCTGCCGCAGTGCTAACCACTGCGCCACCGTGCAGCCCTAATGAGGAAGGAAGGGAGGAAACAGAAGGAAGGAAACATGGAAGGAAGGATCAGCAGTTAAGCTAAGGGCAGGCGGTCTCTCTCTCACCTCCTCGGAGCCAAGGTGAACTGTATCCGGTTACAGTGATTGACTCCACCACCTAACAAGCAAATGCTAATGGTTCAATGTAGCATCATGGTGAAAATATGGCAAAATAAGCCAGAATGATGCGAGATATATTAAAGACTGTGGATTAGTGAACCACGTGGAAACATGGATGTTTATTTGTGTGACAGAAATCTAAAGAAAATAACAATATAAACCGTGTTTGGCAAACAAACTTCTTGTAATACTGTTAGCTCACCAAGTGGAGTGGTGGCCTAGTGGTAGATCATCCACCCCACATCCGGGAGGTGAGTGGTTCAAGCCTTGGCTGGGTCATACCAAAGATCACACAAAAATGGTACTTCCTGCCTTCTATCTTGGTGCTCAGCATAATAGAATGAGGGAAAGGAAAGCTGTTTATTTGTGGCGATGCCTTGCAGTAGCCTCTCTGATTCTAGATGTGACTGACATTGCAGATAGGAGAAATATAATTTTGTTCTACTGTACATGATTGACTGTATGAATTGAATGACAATAAAGTTGTCTTTCTTTCTGTCTTCCGGCACCACACAAGTAGGCTGCCTTTTTGCAACAGCGGATTAATTTCTTCCTGTTTCTATTTACTATCTGGCTTCTCTTGCTAATCTTTCTGATCCAGCGATACCTTATCCATCACGGATGGACACGGATCGCCCAAATGTCTCCTGAGCTGGCAGAAGAAGCCACTGTTTTTAGCAGGATACGTTACAGCAGAGACCAGCTGTTAGCACTTAACCGGACCAAGATGATAGCGCAAGACTTCGACATACCGGGTGAAATAAGACAGAAACGACGTGGATGCCATGCTGGAGCAAGACAGCGGGCGAGAAATATAAGGTACAGACCCGTCCTTCCATCCGTTATTATGGGGAATGTACGATGGCTACTCAATAAGACTGACGAGCTAGCGGCTATCTCCCGCTACGAGAGTGTCTTCAGAGAGATTAGCATGATGTTGTTTACTGAGACGTGGCTAACAGAACTAGCAACAGATGCTAACATCGAACTGGAGGGTTTCCACGCAATACGGGCAGAATGGACATCAGACAGTGGGAAGGCAAGGGGCGGAGAAGTGATAATGTATGTCAATAACAGCTGGTGCAGACTGGGACATATCACGGTTAAACAACAACACTGCAACAAAAACATTGAGTTGCTAGCTGTTAGCATGAGGCCTACCTATCTCCCGAGGGAATACTCACACGTGATCTGCATTGTTATTTATGCAAATCCGACAGTGAACGCGGGGACAGCGCGTGACGCTATTCACTCAGTAACTGGCAGGCTGCTGACAAAACACCCAGATGCTCTTTTCCTCATCTCAGGTGATTTCAACCATATTTCACTGTCCTCCATTCTGCCCACATTCACCCAGTATGTCACATGCCACACTAGAGACAATAAAACACTGGACTTATTCTATGCAAACACTAAGGAGGCGTATACCTCATCAATCTGAACCTGTTTTTTAATAGGTTTGACCAATCGCCCCCCCTCCCCCCCCGACTGCACACCAACCACTGCTGCCTCTAAAGTCATCGAGACCTGCTGTTCACACCCCACTCCGCCAACCCCCCCCCCCCCCCCCCCCCAGCACACAGCCCCCCAACCTGACCCTCACTAAGACCCAGGTGAGGACGGAGCTGAGGAAGATCAAGGCAAGGAAGGCCTCGGGACCGGACGGCATCAGTGCGAAGCTCCTCAAGTCCTGCGCAGACCAGCTGTGTGGGATTGCGGAGCACATCTTCAACCTGAGCCTGAAGCTGGGGAGGGTACCACAGTGGTGGAAAACATCTTGTGTGGTACCTGTACCAAAGACTTCCCACCCCAAAGACCTGAACAGCTACAGACCAGTGGCCCTAACGCCTCACATGATGAAGACCCTGGAGAGACTGCTCCTTGCTCACCTCCGCCCCCTGGTGGGACCAGTGATGGATCCGCTCCAGTTCGCCTACCAGCATGGCATTGGGGTAGAGGATGCAGTGATCTTCCTCCTTCACCGTTCCCTGTCCCACCTGGAGAAGCCCGGGAATGCGGTGAGGATCATGTTCTTTGACTTCTCCAGTGCTTTCAACACCATCCAACCGATGATCCTGAGGGACAAGAGATAAGGGGGATAAGGATCTGTACTTATATAGCGCTTTTCTAATCTCAAAGACCACTCAAAGCGCTTCACTAGCACTAACCCTCTACTCTAAGGGCCTATAGGAGACAGATATCTAGGAACAATTTAGAACATCCGGATCGTCACTTCCTTGTGGTAACGTATCGTCACTTCCTGTTTTGCTGTCTGCCTGTGTGGTTTGCTCTCCAGCCACTAGCTATGGCTACTACCTCTCTTTCCTCTCCTCCTCTGGTGTGCTCTCTCTGTCAGATGTTTAGCTACACCTCTGCCTCTTTTAGTGATAACGGTAAATGTAATAAATGTTGTCTTTTTGAGGCGCTCGAGGTGAGGTTGTCTGATTTGGAATCCCGGCTCCGCTGCATTGAAACACCGTCTGCGCCAGTTAATCTCGACGGACGCCCATTAGCTGCAGCGGAGCTAGCTAGCTTAGCCCCCCCTGTCACCGGTTCCCCGGCTCTCCTCAGCAGCGAGGAGACTGGGTGGGTGACGGTGAGAAGGAAGCCTAGTCGCAAAGCCCCGGTTCACCACCAACCTGTTCACGTTTCTAATCGTTTTTCCCCGCTCAGCGACACACCCGCTGAGGAAAAAACTCTGATCATTGGCGACTCTGTAGTCAGAAACGTGAACCTAGAGACTCCAGCGGCCATAGTCACATGCATTCCTGGGGCCAGAGCAGGCGACATTGAGTCAAATTTGAAAATGCTGGCTAAAAGTAACTGTAAATATTCCACAATTGTTATTCACGCCGGCATTAATGACATCCGTCTCCGGCAGTTGGAAGTCACGAAACTTAATATAGAATTGGTGTGTGACTTTGCCAAAACGATGTCTGCCACTGTAGTATTCTCTGGGCCCCTCCCCAATCTGACCAGTGATGACATGTTTAGTCGCTCGTCATCCTTGAACCGCTGGCTGTCTGTGTGGTGTCCTGCAAATGACGTGGGCTACATTGACAATTGGAGCTCTTTTTGGGGAAAACCTGGTCTTATGAGACGAGACAGCATTCATCCCACTTTGGATGGTGCTTCTCATTTATCTAACAATCTGGCATCTTTTTTATCCAAATTTCCAAAACCCTGACTACTCAGAGTTGGGACCAGGAAGCAGAGTCGCAGTCTTACACACCTCTCTGCAGCTCCTCTTCATCCGCCACCCCTCAGCTTAGCCCCTGTCTTCCCCATCAGAGAATCGTTGTCTGCTCCCTCCAAAGTAAATAAAAATATAATGTATAAGCATCCCAAAGTGATAAAGCAAAATATTGGTAAAACTCAAATTAAACATAAAGCCTCTAAATTGAATGATTTGGCCTCTGTTCCTCCTCATAATTTAAAAATTAAATGTGGTTTATTAAATATTAGGTCTCTAACTCCCAAGTCTCTGTTAGTCCATGATCTGTTAATTGATCATCAGATTGATTTAATTTCCCTTACAGAGACTTGGTTAGGGCAAGAGGATTATGTTGGTTTAAATGAATCAACTCCCTCTGGTTATTTAAACTGTCAAAATCCCAGAAGTTCTGGTCGTGGAGGAGGAGTAGCATCAATTTACCATTCCAAATTACTAGTTAATGTAAAGCAAAAAACATGTTATAATTCCTTTGAGGGCCTGGTCCTCAGTGTTGGGCACTTTAGCAATTCCAGGTTAAACCCAATTTTATTTGCCATAGTTTGTCGTCCCCCATCAACCTATTCAGAATTTTTATCCGAATTTGCTGATTTCTTAGCTGATTTAGTGCTGAAATCTGATAGAATAATTATAGTAGGGGACTTTAATATACATGTGGATGTAGATAGTGACTGCCTTAATGTGGCTTTTAATTCAATATTAGACTCGATTGGGTTTTCTCAGAAAGTAGGAAATTCTACTCATTACCTCCACCATACATTGGACCTTGTTCTGACATATGGCATAGAAATAGAAAATCTTGTAGTGTCTCCTCATAACCCTGTACTGTCAGACCATTGTCTGTTAACCTTTGATTTTACTATTTCTGACTATTTGGCTCCTGAAGAAAAATATTATCACAGTAGATGCCTCTCAGATGATGCTGTTTCCAAATTTATGCAGATTGTTTCCTCTATGCCATGTGTCAACACAACGGAAATAAGCTATAGACAGCTTGCTCCTTCTGTAATTGATAACATGGTGGATAGTGTTTCAGCTTCTCTGCATCAGGCTCTAGACTTGGTGGCCCCCTTAAAAAAGAAAAAGTCTAATCAGAGATTTTTAACTCCTTGGTTCAACACAGAAACTCGTAGCTTAAAACAGAAGACTCGTCAATTAGAAAGAAAATGGCGCTCTACTAATTTAGATGAAATCTATTTAGCTTGGAGAAATCATCTTTTAATTTATAAAAAATCTCTTAGAAAAGCTAGAACGAGTTATTACTCTGCATTAATAGAAGAGAACAAGAATAATCCCAGGTTTCTTTTCAGTACTGTAGCCAGGTTGACAAAGAGTCAGGACTCTGTCAATCCTAGCATCCCCTTAGAGCTTACTAGTCAGAACTTTATGAACTTTTTCAATAATAAAATTTCATCCATCAGAGATAAAATCAATCAGATTCTTCCCACAGTTAACTTAAATACTGTAACTACTACAACTCCTTCTATTGATGTCTGTCTTGATGAGTTTACTCCAATCGACCTTTGTGAGTTAGACAAAATAGTTTCCTCATCCAAACCTTCAACTTGTCTTTTAGACCCTATTCCTACCAGGTTATTTAAAGAAGTCTTCCCACTTATTGGTAGCTTTATTCTTCATATAATCAATTCTTCATTAACTTTAGGCCATGTACCGCAGGCTTTTAAAACGGCTGTAATTAAACCCTTACTCAAAAAGCCAACGCTAGATCCAGGAGCTTTAGCTAACTATAGACCAATCTCTAATCTCCCTTTCATTTCAAAAATCTTAGAAAGAGTTGTTGCTACGCAATTATTTGACCACCTGCAGGGAAATGGTTTACTTGAGGAGTTTCAATCTGGGTTTAGAATCCATCATAGCACTGAAACAGCCTTAGCGAAGGTCACTAATGACCTCCTCATTGCATCTGATAATGGACTAGTTTCTGTACTTGTCCTTTTAGATCTTAGTGCAGCTTTTGATACTATTGATCATAATATTCTACTTGATAGATTAGAACACTATGTTGGACTTAATGGAACTTCGTTGCAGTGGTTTAGATCTTATTTATCTGATAGGTTCCAGTTTGTTCATGTAAATGATGAGTTTTCTCTCAGCTCAAAGCTTAGTCATGGAGTTCCACAGGGATCTGTGCTTGGCCCTACTCTTTTTAGTTTATATATGCTTCCGTTAGGCAACATTATTAGAAAGCACTGTATACATTTTCACTGTTATGCAGATGACACACAATTATACCTGTCAATGAAGCCAGATGATACTAATCAATTAGCCAAGTTAGAAGCCTGTCTTAAGGAAATCAAAGCTTGGATGACTTGTAATTTCCTGCTATTAAATTCAGATAAGACTGAAGTCATTCTTGTTGGTCCAAAAAACCTTAGAAATTCCTTTCCAAATCAAACTTTCAGTTTGGATGCAGTTACTCTTTCTCTTAATAGCTCTGTGAGGAACCTTGGAGTTATTTTTGATCAGGATTTGTCCTTCAATTCACATATTAAATTTGTTTCTAAGACTGCCTTCTATCATTTGCGTAATATTGCCAAGATTAGGAGCATCTTGTCTCAGAGTGATGCTGAGAAGCTGATCCACGCTTTTGTTAGCTCGAGATTAGATTATTGTAATTCTTTATTATCAGGCTGTCCTAAAACATCTTTAAAAAGTCTTCAGCTGATCCAAAATGCTGCAGCAAGAGTTTTAACAGGTACTAGAAAGAGAGATCATATCTCTCCGGTTCTGGCCTCCCTTCATTGGCTTCCCATAGAGTTTAGAATTAAGTTTAAAATCCTTCTTCTTACTTACAAAGCTCTAAACAATCAGGCTCCTTTTTATTTAAAAGATCTGATACTACCGTATCATCCTAACAGAGCACTACGCTCCCAAAATGCAGGTTTACTTGTAATACCTAGAATCTCCAAAAGTACAATGGGAGGCAGAGCCTTCAGTTATCAAGCTCCTCTCCTGTGGAATCAGCTGCCAATCTGGATTCGGGAGTCAGACTCGATCTCTGTTTTTAAGAATAGGGCTAAAACCTACCTTTTTGATATAGCCTACAATTAGGGAGGGATCATGTGTTTCTGAACCCTCCCTTAGTTCTGCTGCTAATAGGTTTAGTCAGCCGGGGGACCTCCAGTAATGCATTGGGCCTCACTCCTTTCCTCACTCTCTATGAAATATTTTTTTTTTGCTGGTCATTAACATTTGTTTGTTCTCTCCCATAGATTGAGTCCCCATCGTGCTGTTTGCTCTCTACATGTCTGTTCTTTTCTTCTTCTCTGTCCCCTCACCCCCCAGCCAGTCGCAGCAGATGACTGCCCCTCCCTGAGCCTGGTTCTGCTGGAGGTTTCTTCCTGTTAAAAGGGAGTTTTTCCTCTCCACCGTCGCCAAGTGCTTGCTCACAGGGGATCGCCTGATTGCTGGGGTCTTTCTGCAACTGTGGGGGTCTTCCCTACAGTTGATAGTGCTATGAGATGACTGTTGTTGTGAAATGGCGCTGTATAAATAAAGTTGAATTGAATTGAATTGAACAACCAATTAACCTAACATGCATGTCTTTGGATTGTGGGAGGAAACCGGAGACCCTGGAGTAAACCCACACAGCACAGGGAGAACTTGCAAACTCCACACAGAAAGGTTCCTACCCCTGCCAACCTGGGGATTTGAACCTGGAACCTTCTAGCTGTAAGGCAACAGTGCTAACCACTGCACCACCGTGTAGCATCATCTCACTTTGGCTCAGCAACAATTATTTTTCTGCTTAAAGACATTTTGTTTCATCCAGGAATAACACAAAAAAAAATGAATTTTCTTCCTCCAGGCCACAGCTGAAATCCCCCTTCTTTTGTTAAAACCAGCCTAAGGAATTTCCCCAATGTCCGGCTTCACTTTTATTGCCCCCATAAAACATGCAACAGATCCACGACTCAGCTAATTTCCTTAAACTCTGGACATGCTGGATTTAAACAGTGAACTTTAAAGTACATTATTACAAACTCAATTCTAAACCTTCATTCTTTTCAGAACTATGAAAATGCAGATGGACTCTGATGTTTTTGATGTGGAAAATCAATAATATGTGTGAAATGCATTAATCTGTGATTTTATATATATGCATGTTAATGTTTAAATGATTGTTTACTCCTGCATGTTGATTTAGAAGCACTGCTTATAATTTATACTAATCACTAAAGTTATCTTAGTTTAATACATAAAGGGAAATATTAACTTCCAGTATGTATCAAAGTTTTGCCTCGCTATCACATGTGACTCCAACAGCCAATCTCTGCATGACAACTCTTCATCCCAAAGCGCTCCAAACAATAGACTGTTTGTTATTGGACTAAAGGTTCATCGAGCCCGCCCACGAAGGACTCTCATTGGCTGAGATTCCGGTCAGGCCGGAAGCCCGCGAAACTCAACAGAGCTTATATAAAGGAGAGGGACCCCTGCTTCACTTCTTTTTCGTCACCCTCTTTTCGTCATCGCTTTTCGGCTGCTCCCTTTTTTGCTCCGGACCCTCTTTTGCTTCACTTTTTCCCCGGATTTCTTTTCAGCTGCTCCCTTTCTCTGATCTTCTCCATTGTCTACACACAGCAAGGAAGAACAAAGGACCGTCTGAACAAACACGTGTCGCTTTTCTGAACACAGAGCAGATAACTCGTAATTTGTTTATGTATTTTAATGCCTTTTTCTTTTTCTCTTAAATACCTAGGAATTCCTATTTCTTTGAGCTCAATTCTTAATCGGAGTTAAACTCCAATTTTTATTCATCACTTTTTCTTTGTTAAGTTGTAAAACCACCGTTTGTTTGATTTTAATGTAAACTTAATCTTGACTTGATTTTTATAATATTTTTCTTGACCAAGCACCCACCAGAAGCTACTATTTTTATCTAAAGTCCAAAGCCTTTTTGATTTGAGATCTGATTAGATCTAATTATTATCGAAGACCTCTGCAGCTGCTTGTCTACCAGGAAGAAAAGAAGCAGCTCCCACATCGCGCTGAAGAAATGTCACCATCTGGCTTGGAACCCAGTTTCAACTGTGGGTCATACGGCCAAGATCCAGCCCCCTTCGACCGCTTGAATTTAAAGGTCGAACTGTGGACCCTGAAATATCTGCGGGCAGATATTTCCCCTAACATCCACGAAATCTTGGGCTGAGGACGACGACAGAACCATCGTCAGCCGAGGATCACGTGAGCTGCAAAAACTTTAATTCCTCTGCTGAATTAAAATTTTGAGGTTCGGTAATAATTTGTATATCTAATCAGATGCAAATTAAGAAGCCCTTAACACAACTCTTCTTTTCATTAAAATTCCGTTTTTATTTTCTTAAGATCAATCAAGGACTTTGTCATATAATTAGTAAACTTTCTCCATAAATTTGCGGGTTTTTTTATAATCTGTTAACTCAAACTGATAGAAATTCATTTCTCAGTTTAACCCTGGTTCCGAAAATATTGACATTGTCAATCTATCATTTACAAGAGTGATTTTATGATTAAGGAAATTACTGCAATGTCTGTTAATCATTTCGTTTAATAAATATTTAAAAATGAGAGAAGTTGTTGGGAATTTATTTCATTCTGAGTCTGTTCAAGCCCAGGTATCGAATTCACGGAAAATTTTTGAGACTGATTATTGATTAATTTATTGAGTGATTAAACAGGTATAAAGTGAAATTAAAGATCAAATTGCTTCTTAAAGATAGAAGCTGGTGCCCCTTACGAGTGTTATTAACTTTTCTGATGTATATGAAATGAGATTTGAGCTCAGATTCCAATACATCAATATAAATTAAATAATTCATACCTGATCATATTTATTATTTATTAAATATTTCTATTTTCCCTTACAACCGTGCTGCCTGACAAGCTGCTGTGCGCAGGAGTGGACCAGCACCTGTCATCATGGATCCTGGACTACCTCACTAACTGGCCACAGTTTGTGAGAATCTGGTATTGTGTGTCCGACACCATCATCGGTAGCACGGGGGCCCCCCAGGGAACGGTTTTGGCTCCCTTCCTGTTCACCCTTTATACTGCGGACTTCTCACACAACACAACACACTGCCATCTACAGAACTTCTCTGATGACTCTGTGATTGTCGGCCTCATCTCCAACGGAGATGAAGCTGAGTACAGAGGACTTATCCAGGACTTCGTGGACTGGTGCCATCGGAACTGCCTCCAGATCAACGCGAGGAAAACTAAGGAGCTGGTGGTGGATTGCCGCAGGCAAGGACAACCCCTCACAGCACCAGTAAATATCCAGGGAACAGACATTGAGATGGTGACATCCTACAAGTACCTGGGTGTTCATCTGAACAATAAACTAGACTGGTCACACAATACCGACACACTCTACAAGAAGGGACAGCGCAGGCTGTTCCTACTGAGGAGGCTCAGGTCTTTTGGTGTACAAGGGGTGCTCTTGAAGACATTCTACGACACGGTCGTGGCATCAGCCATCACTTTTGGAATGGTCTGCTGGGGCAACGGCACTACAGCAGCCGATAGGAAGAGACTGAACAAACTAATCAAGAAAGCTAGCTCTGTCCTGGGGAAATGCCTTGACCCAGTGGAGGAGATAGGGGAGAGAAGGATGGTGGCTAAACTGTCATCTCACTATTCACTAAAGTTTAAAGAATTTATGCTTTCATAGGCTGCACACATATTTAAGGAGGATTTCAGTCTTCATATCAAATATCTCTATCTCTGCTCTGTGGGAGACCCCCACCTCAGAGACTTTAAGTGACCAATAGAACTGCAGGCTTTATTTTTGTTGAACAAAGCTCAAATGTAATTGGTCCAGCTCAGGTTTCATGAAGTTTTGGACCACCCTGCAACACCCAAGAAAACTTGATTTTGTTTCACTTTGTTTGAGAGAGTTTTAGGTGGTGGCCAAGCTGTGAGGAGCCTTCTCTCCTCCTCCAATTTTTCTCCTATCTTTAGATAGGCCCAGAGTCTGTCATGCTCTTCAAAGATCCTGTTCCTTTCTTTAAAATTCATTTTTCTTATTTTAATCTTCTTTTTCCTTAAATCACCATGCAAGAAGATTTTGTTTGACTTTTTCTAAGCTTAAACCAACTCATTCAAGCCACATACATCGGAAGAAATGGGTCTGTGGCGTGTTTTGTCCCAATTTGACTTTCTGATCAGACTTTGAACAATAAACTAATTCCTTCTTCAGTGCATCAGAGGAGACCTCACCCAGTTTTCTGAAGAACAGCCTTTGCGATCTTGGGAGCAGGCCATAACAGTGGTAATTAGTCTGTCTATCAGCCTCTCCATCAGCAGAATATACGGACATCCAGCTGAATCAAGGTTGGCACGTGGGAGCCTGCTACCTACTGGGACACAATGGTTCTGCTGTGGCTGATGGTCTGTTGTTTAATTTATGTTAATTCTTCAGAATATTCCTGATATAAGTTCTTTTAACTTAATTTCATGCAAACCCCCATCAGGATTTCAAAATGCATGTGGTTCTTTCATTAATCTACGTTCTTTTTCAGAGTAAAACAAATTTTCCATTTTTCTAAATAGTTAATTATCATTTTCGTGATCCACGTTTCTTAACCAATGCTATTTTATGGTTTTCCAATTTCCAGCATACTGACAAATTAAACTATGCGTCATTTTGTTCCACAAATGCTTGATTCATAAGTAACAGTAATAGTCTATGATGCCCATGATACATGTGAATTCTCTGTTTTAAAGTTATCCAGATATGTTAACCTATTCTGATATTTCTTATTAAACCACTGAAAGACATATGGATGGAAGTCATTGTTTGATTTCATGTCCATCTCCTTCATCATCAGAGACAAGAACTCACAAGGGTTTATTTTGAGACTGATTCATAACTGGTACAAATAAAGAATTGTTAATAAAATTGTCCAGTATATGGACTGGTGCCCTACGAGGATATGAGTTAATGAAAATAAATTCTCATTCCTACTCACATTCATATTTACATTAATACTTGTACTGTAGAGACTGGGTTAATCATCTCAGACTGGATGCAGAAGGTAAACAGAGAGGACAATAGCTATGGAGATTATGGTGGGGTAGCAGGAAGAAGGAGCTGGGGGGAGAAGGGAAGTCTGCTGCATAAATAAGTCTCGTTATTTACACTCTCCACACTGGTGATGCCTTGACGAATTATGGAACACGAGGCAAGAACCCCGGACTCGGCCCGGACGGGAAGCCCCACCAACGCGGCAGGCATCCCAGAGACAGCCCGGACGGGAACCCCCAGCAATGCATGCGCTGTTTCGGTCAAACTACCGGACTTTTGGCTGCACGACCCACAGTCTTGGTTCCACCACACTGAGGCTCAGTTCGCCCTCTGGGGAATAACAGCGAGACGACCAGCGGAGGCGAGGAGCCGGCGACGGTAGCGGCAGCGGAGGCCAGGAAGCGCCAGAGAGACACGCTCTGCTTCTACCATCGCCGCTTTGGAGAGAACGCACGCAGATGTGGCCACCGTGCCAATTCAAGCGCTCGGGAAACACCAAGGCTGGCAGTTGGTAGCAGCTGCAGCCGTCGGTGAAGAGAACAAGCTGCTCTACGTGACGGACTCGCGCTCGGGGAGACGGTTCCTAGTAGACACCGGAGCCCAGAGGAGCATCATCCTGCTGTCCTACGCCGACCGGCTAGCACAGGGGTCGGCAACCCGCGGCTCCAGAGCCGCATGCGGCTCTTTCATCCCTCTGCTGCGGCTCCCTGTGGCTTTGGAAAATAAATAATGAGTATTTAATTAAAATGTATTTTATTTTAGTTGTAGTTTTTAAAATGTAATTCTAAATTTGAAGATTATGGTGATCTTGTAAAATCTAAAAAAAAACGTGTTAAAGTTTAATCACCGTCAGCGAAAAATCAACACGAAGTCGGAAGTCGTCTCCCGCGATAACCCGGATGTGTTGTGTTCAAGCTATTGCTGTATTGTAAACAGCCCTGCGATTGGATAGTTGCAAACGATTGGACCAATCAAATGGCTCGTTGTATGCTTTTTCAAAGTTTCATGGCGGCGTGTTCTCAGGGATGTGATTTTCTGTTAATTCGCCGAATTCCGCTTTATTTTATCTTCCAGAAAGATAAAGTACGTTAAGTACGTTAGCGGCTTGTGGTCCACGAACGCAGTGAAGCTGCGCCCTTTCAGGCAGGACTGGAAGTGGCGTATGGCCACCGGTAATCGGTATGGCCAGGTGGAGAGTCATTAACTCTACAACGGCTGTATGAGCTGGGCTGGCGCGAGGGATTAAACGGTAATAAAAGTTAACCACCCCCTTTTATGATTCCAAACAGTTTGAAATTGACAGTGCACAGTGGACATTGACTCATAACTTTTGAATATTTCTAAGACTTGGCTGCATCAGTGATTGTGCAAAATGAACTGCTCAAGACTCAATAGACTTTGAAACTGGTGATCTGAAATGAATGCTGAAATTATAAAAAGTAATGGTATGTTGGAATTTTATTTCTATTATGGAATAGATAAAATTAACTAATTTTGATTTGATCAAGTGTTAAAGCATGTGATGGATAGTGCTTGTTGGAATATTTTAGGAATGCTATCTTCTTGGAACATAAGACAATATTATACATTAATAAGTGGCATTCAGCTGTTTGTTTTATGTCATTTAAGCACAGTTGTGCCCTTCAGAGGTAAAGTGGGCTATCCCACAAAACCATTATTTTGAGAAAATGAGCTCTAAAGTTGAAATATTCTCAAAAAATCAGTGTGCCTATATCATTAAAAAGTTACCCCCTATAGGGTAACTTTTTAATGATATAGGCACACTGATTTTTTGAGAATATTTCAACAGAGTCGAATGGACTCCGGAGCGGAAGCAGGCATTCTCTGAGGTTAAAACAGCCCTGGCAAACGCCGCACTGTTGGCGCACCTGGACCCGGCGACCCAGATAGCGCTCACTACTGACGCCTCGGACGTGGCCATAGGGGCCGTTGTGGAGCAACGTGTTACTGGTTCCTGGCAGCCGCTTGCTTTTTTCAGCAGGGCTTTGCACGACAGTGAGCGTAAATACAGCGCGTTCGCCAGAGAGTTGCTGGCTCTCCACCTGCCCATACGCCACTTCCAGTTCTGGCTGGAAGGGCGCAGCTTCACCGCGTTCATGGACCACAAGCCGCTAACGTTTGCGATGGCCAAGGTTTCGGATCCATGGTCGGGCCGGCAGCAGAGACAGCTGGCCGCGATCTCGGAGTTTACAACCGATATTCAGCATGTGTCGGGTAAACTGAATGTGGTAGCGGACTGCCTCTCGCGCACAGTAGTGGCCCTGGTCTGAGTGGGGATAGATTATACAGCCATGGCCGCAGAGCAGATTGGCTATACGGACGCGTGCGCTCCAGTCTGGACCAACAGGGTTAAGGCTGGAGAGCAGAGTACTGCAAGATGGCAAGCCCCCACTAATCTGCGATGTCTCCATGGGATGCCCGCGCCCCGTGGTCCAAGTTGCTTGGCGCCGCCGCGTGTTTGAGTCAGTTCACGCTCTGGCGCACCAAGGAGTGCGCGCATCAGTCAAAATGGTGGGAGTGAAGTTCGTGTGGCCAGGCCTGCACAAACAAGTGAAAGAGTGAGCTGCAGCCTGCGTAGCGTGCCAATAAGCCAAAGTACACAGACACACGAAGGCCCCCTTAGAGCCGTTTCATATCTCGGCTAAGAGGTTCGACCATGTTCACGTGGACCTCGTGGGCCCCCTCCCACCATCGCAGGGGTGAACGCACCTTCTGACAGTGGCAGACCGCACCACACGCTGGCCAGAAGCAGTCCCGCTGGCGGCAACCAAGTCCGCGAATGTGGTGCGCGCTTTTTTGACGACATGGGTGGCAGGTTTTGGAATCCCGTCGGACATCATGTCCGATAGGGGCCCTCAGTTTGTTTCAGACCTCTGGTCCATGATGGCCCATAGCCTGGGTGTTGCAATTCATCGCACAACCGCGTACAACCCACAGGCCAATGGGTTATGCGAGCGTTTCCATTGGTCACTGAAAGCAGCGCTCAGGGCTTCGCTGACGGATGCAAATTGGGTAGACCGGTTGCCGTGGGTTTTATTGGGGTTGCGTTCCGCACCAAAAGAGGATTTAGAGGCTTCCCCGGAGGAGCTTGTTTTTTCTCAGCCACTGCGGCTGCCCGGGGAATTTTTGCCAGATAATCCCACGCCGGACAACTGCCCATCTCAGCGTTTGCAGCATAGTGCAGGCACAGGCACACTGCCCGGCCCGGCCCACCACTGTTTTCCACGCGCTTTTGTGCCAAAAACTTTGAAGTACGCGGCGTTCGTGTTTGTCAGGCACGATGCCCACCGCCCTCCATTGCGCCCACCCTACAATGGCCCGTTCAGAGTGCTGGAAACAGGGGACAAATGTTTTTTGTTAGACTTGGGGGATCGTCGGGAGAAAATATGCATAGACAGACTTAAGCCCGCCTTTGTGGTGGCAGACGAGCAAGTGCTGTTGGCTCAGGCCCCTCGGCGCGGAAGACCCCCACTGAATCAGAATCAGAATCAGGTTTATTGCCATTGTTCATGTAGTACACAAACTAGGAATTTGTCTCGGTACAATGCTGCAACATTAAACATGATAAGATAAAAGAAATAAACTATACATGTAATAAAGTGTAGAATAAGATTAAGTGATACTGGTCAACAGTTAAAATATATTAGCGAGCAGCAGATACTGTGGAGAACTATATAGTGCAGTCGGTAATGCAGGAAGAAAACAGTGATGATTGACATGAGTCTGGTTGAGCTGCTGTACATGGTGCACGAGAGTCAATAAGTCACTTAGTGTTCAGCAGTCTGATGGCAGAGGGGAAGAAGCTGTTCATGTGACGGGAGGTTTTAGTCTGGATGGACCGAAGTCTTCTACCAGAGGGGAGGGGGGCAAACAGTACATGACCAGGGTGTGAGGGATCGGCTATGATCCGGCCAGCATGCCTCTGGGTCCTGGAGATGTACAGATCCTGGAGAGATGGGAGCTTGCAGCCGATCACCTTCTCAGCAGTGCGCACGACGCGCTGCAGCCTTAGTCTGTCCCTGGCAGTGGCTCCTGCGTACTACACGGTTATGGAGGTGGTGAGGATGGACTCGATGATGGCTGTGTAGAACTGCACTAACATCTTGGCGGGTAGCTTGAGCTTCCTCAGCTGCCGCAGGAAGAACATCCTCTGCTGGGCTTTTTTGATGAGTGAGCTGATGGTCGGCTCCCATTTGAGGTCCCTGGTGATGGTAGTGCCTAGGAAGCGGAAGGAATCAGCAGTGGTGATGGGAGAGCCTGAGAGGGTGAGGGGGGGCAGAGGGGTAGTGACTTTCCTGAAGTCTACAATCATCTCCACTGTCTTCAGAGCATTCAGCTGCAGGTTGTTATTGTTGCACCAGGACGCCAGCTGGGCCACCTCTCTCCTGTAGGCGGACTCGTCGCCGTTGGAGATGAGCCCGATGAGGGTGGTGTCGTCCGCAAACTTGATCAACTTGACAGACTGGTGGCTGGAGGTGCAGGAGTTGGTGTAAAGGGAGAAGAGTAGGGGGGAAAGTACACAGCCCTGGGGTGATCCGGTGCTGATGCTAGTATAGTCTGAGACAGTCTTTCCCAGCCGCACATGCTGCCTCCGGTCCGTCAGGAAGTCGGTGATCCACCTGCAGAGGGAGTCAGGCACGTTGAGCAGGGACAGCTTGTCCCGGAGCAGAGCGGGGCGGATGATGTTGAATGCGGAGCTGAAGTCCACAAACAGGATCCTGGCGTAGGTTCCCGGGGAGTCCAGGTGCTGCAGGATGGAGTGGAGGGCCAGGTTGACTGCGTCGTCTACAGACCTGTTGGCTCGGTAGGCAAACTGCAGCGGGTCCAGGAGAGGGGTGGTGATGGACTTGAGGTGGGACGGGACCAGGCGCTCAAAGGACTTCATGACTACAGAGGTGAGCGCTACAGGTCTGTAGTCATTAAGTCCAGTGATCCGTGGCTTCTTGGGGACAGGGATGATGGTGGAGGATTTGAGGCAGGACGGCACGTGGCATAACTTAAGGGAGGTGTTAAAAATGTCTGTGAAGACAGGAGCCAGCTGTTTCGCACAGTGTCTCAGGGTGGAGGGAGACACGCCGTCTGGGCCGGGGGCCTTGCGCGGGTTCAGTCTGGAGAACTGTTTGAGCACATCCTGCTCACTGATGATAAGGGGAGGGGGGGAGGAGGGGGGGTGCCTTTAATGAAGTAGGGAATGTGGAGGCTGTGGAGCTGGAGGGAGGGGGGGAGTTGGACACAGATGACGAGGTGTCAAAACGGGCATAGTGTTGGGACAGTCTTTGACAAAGGGCTTTGTCATCCTGACCTTTAGGAGCCTGAGGTCGATAGTTGGTGATTTGCCTCAGTCCTCTCCACACGGAAGCCGAATCATTAGCAGTGAACTGCTGCTGGAGTCTCTCTGAATACACAGATTTAGCCCTCTTCAACTCTCTGTTAAACCGGTATTTAACCTCCCTGTAGCAGTCCCTGTCTCCACTTTTCAGCGCTGCTTCCTTCTCCTTCCTGATCTGTCTGAGCTTAGCTGTGAACCAGGGTTTGTCATTAGAGTAACTCACCCTGGTGCGTGATGGAAGAATGTTCTCTTCACAAAAGTGGATATATGAGTTCACAGTGTCCGTATATTCATCCAGATCATGCGTGGCTCCTATAAACATGCCCCAGTCAGATATTTCCATGCACGTTTCCAGCTTCTCCTCAGCATCACTGGTCCGTATCTTCGTAGTGCGAACGAGAGCTCCCCAGGTAAACGATTCATCAGAGCAGCCACACGGGCAAGTCGAAGGGTTCACCCCCCTCACCACAGCCCACCCACAGACAGACACAGCCCCCCTCCGGCACAGCAGGAGGCGGTAAACCCCCGTTACAGCAGATATGGGAGGAGACTGAAGCTAAAAGGATGTGAGGACTGAAACTCTGTCTGAGATTCTGGGGGGGGGGGGGGGCGGTGTAGAGACTGGGTTAATCATCTCAGACTGGATGCAGAGGGTAAACAGAGAGGACAATAGCTGTGGAGATTATGGAGGGGTAGCAGGAAGAAGGAGCTGGGGGGAGAAGGGATGAATGTATTGTGATGTGAGATGTCATGCAGATGTGAGATGGGCGGTTGGTATAAAAGGAGAACCCATGGTGTATTGTGTTATTCTTTTCTGTGTATGACTGATGTGAGAGTGAATAAAATCGTCTGCTGCATAAATCAGTCTCGTTATTTACACTCTCCACAGTACCAACATTAAATTACCAATAAAAACCCATAAATCCACTACACAGTTCAAAGTGCTTTACATTAAAAAAACATTAAAGCATTAGAGCAATTTTCCAAAAGGAATACATAAGAATTTAAAAGCAAACGCAAAAGTGTGTCCGACATGATCATCGGTAGCACCGGGGCCCCCCAGGGAACGGTTTTGGCTCCCTTCCTGTTTACCCTTTATACTGTGGACTTCTCACACAACACAACACACTGCCATCTACAGAAGTTCTCTGACGACTCTGCAATCGTCGGCCTCATCTCCAACGGAGATGAAGCTGAGTACAGAGGACTTATCCAGGACTTCGTGGACTGGTGCCATAGGAACTGCCTCCAGATCAACGCGAGGAAAACTAAGGAGCTGGTGGTGGACTGCCGCAGGCAAGGACAACCCCTCACAGCACCAGTAAACATACAGGGAACAGACATTGAGATGGTGACATCCTACAAGTACCTGGGTGTTCATCTGAACAATAAACTAGACTGGTGACACAATACCGACACACTCTACAAGAAGGGACATCTCAGGCTGTTCCTACTGAGGAGACTCAGATCTTTTGGTGTACAAGGGGCGCTGCTGAAGACATTCTACAACACGGTGGTGGCATCAGCCATCACTTTTGGAGTGGTCTGCTGGGGCAGTGGCATTACAGCAGCCGACAGGAAGAGACTGAACAAACTGATCAAGAAAGCTAGCTCTGTCCTGGGGCGGCGCCCTGACCCAGTGGAGGAGATAGGAGAGAGAAGGATGGTGGCTAAACTGTCATCTCTGCTGGAGTCCGAGTCCCACCCTATGCGGGACATACTAAACGCATTGAGGAGTTCATTTAGCAGCAGACTACATCATCCTAGGTGCACAACCGAGAGGTTTTGCAGGTCCTTCCTACCTACGGCAGTCAGACTGTATAACCTAAGCAGGGCTGCTCGCAGAGATAGCAAAAAAACGTGACGACCTAATAGTACTGAATGCAAAAGACGCAATACACTTACAAAATGGTCCCCTCCAGTATATACAACTAGGACAGTATCGGTCGCTACAGAGGGTGACAATATGTATGGGTACATATTCATACTATGTAGGATAACTAAGTAGACGGTTATGCTGTTTATTCCATCTCGCTACAATGCTCCGCGCTTTGTATATATATTTATATATTGATGTGTATGTATGTATATCCACTGCTCTTATTTATATCTTCCGTATCGGAGGATCAAACATCGGAGGATCTGAGTGTTGCTATCCCTGTGCTGTTGCAATCCTGGAATTTCCCCATTGTGGGACTAATAAAGGCTTGTCTTATCTTATCTTATCTTATCTTATCTTATCTTATCTAAGTAAATTAAAAAGAAACAAAAGCAGGCTAAAATAGATTACAACAGGAATAAGAATTTACAGCACATTATAGGAGATTAACAGTTGTTCTACTGAAAGGCCACGGCAAACCTGATTGGAAGACATCAAAACAGTCATTTAATGTCAGGAAGTTGTACAATTGTTGAAAAACAGGTTTTTCTATTATTTTTCTAAGAAAGGGAACGTTTGATATGGGCCTATAGCTGTTCATGAGTGAGGTGTATAGGTTACTCTTTTCTAGAAGTGGCTTGATAACAGCTGTTCTAAAGCACTGAGGGAAGACACCTGAATGCAGAGACATATTTATGATCTGTAGTAGAGCTGAGGCCATACAATATGAAACATTTTTAAAAAACCCTGTTGGGAGAGTATCAAGGAAGAAGGTAATGGATTTCAGGTGGCGTATGATGTCATCCAAAATTTTATGATTGGAAAAAATTTCACCATGGTGTTTACATCTGTACGTGGACACAGAGGAAGCACAAATACACCATCTGGCTTAGGAGCACTGACTGACTGTCTAATTTTCTGAATTTTGTCAGTAAAGAAAAAGGCAAAGTCATTGCAGGCATGGTTGGATAGAAGTTCGGGAGCTACTGACACAGAGGGATTTGTTAGCCTGTCAACAGTAGTGAACAAGGTGCGTGCATTATTGTTGTTTTTAGCAATGATGTCAGAAAAAATATGCTTGCCTTGCATTTCTCAGCTCCAAATTATAAATGCTCAATCTCTCTTTATAGATTTCATAATGAACCTGTAATTTAGTTTTTCGCCACCTGCGTTCAGCTTTTCAATACTCTCTTTTTTCAGCTCTTACTAGTTTGGCATTTCTCCATGGAGATTTCTTTTAATAGTGACCACCTTCACCTTCACGGGAGCAATGGCATTGATAACACTGGTCAACACCAAATTTATTGTCTAAGTTTTTTTTAGCTGATTTAGGACAATTTTGATGTGCTGAATCCAAAAATCACATTGGTTTTGCTCAATCAGGTCAACTTTCTGAACTATGGTCACATGTTTTTTTACGTTTTTGTTTACATGTATGGGTATTTTTGCTTTATATGATGCACAATTCTTTTTTATTTCTTGAAATTCTCTGAATTTTGAACAATGATGACGTAGCATTCAATTTACATGTACTTACCTTTATCAATGTCTACTATTCTGATGCGCGTGACGTCATCCATTCAGTAACCAGCAGGCTGCAGACAGAACACCCAGATGCTCTTCTCCTCATCTCAGGTGATTTCAACCACGTTTCACTGTCTCCCATTCTACCCACGTTCACCCAGTATGTCACATGCCACACTAGAGACAATAAAACACTGGATTTATTCTACGCAAACACAAAGGAGGCGTACACCTCATCACAACTCCCCCCACTCGGGAGATCGGATCACAACTTGGTTCATCTCCGGCCGGTGTACAAACCCCTAGTGCACAGACAACCTCCGGCCATGCACACTGTGGAGTTATGGTCTGAGGAGACAATGGACACTCTAAAGGACTGTTTTGAAGCCACCGCCTGGAAGCAGCTCTGCGATCCACATGGTGAGGACATCGATGGCCTCATTCACACCTTCACGGGCTACCTCAGCTTCTGTGTGGACAAATCAGTTCCCACCAAGACCATACGGCGTCACTCAAACAACAAACCCTGGATCAACCCTGAGATAAAAACACTTCTGAGAGAGAAGAAGAGGATCTTCAGGTCGGGGAACAGGGAGATGCTGAAGTCCGTACAGAGGGAGCTGAGGAGAAAGATCAGAGAAGGCAAGGACAGCTTCAGGAAGAAGATGGAGGACAAGCTGCAACAGAGCGACATCAGCGGGGTCTGGAGAAACCTCAAAACCATCTCGGGGCTCCAGAATACCTCCCCCCAGGCCACGGGGGGCAGGGAGTGGGCGAACAACCTGAATCTGTTTTTCAATAGATTTGACCAACCGCCCTCCCCCCTGTCTGCACAGCAACCACTGCTGCCTCTAAGAAATCAAGTCCTGCTGCCCACTCCCCACTCCACCGACACCCCCCCCCACTCCCAACACACAGCCCCCCATCCTGACCCTGACCAAGACCCAGGTGAGGACGGAGCTGAGGAAGATCAAGGCGAGGAAGGCGTCGGGACCGGACGGCATCAGTGCAAAGCTCCTCAAGTCCTGTGCAGACCAGCTGTGTGGGATTGTGACGTATATCTTCAACATGAGCCTGAAACTGGGGAGGGTACCACAGCTGTGGAAAACATCTTGTGTGGTACCTGTACCAAAAACTTCCCATCACAAAGACCTGAACAGCTACAGACCAGTGGCCTTGACGTCCCACTTGATGAAGACCCTGGAGAGACTGCTCCTTGCTCATCTCCGCCCCCTGGTGGAACCAGCGATGGATCCACTCCAGTTCGCCTACCAGCATGGCATTGGGGTGGA
The DNA here is from genome assembly GCA_020510985.1 of Pholidichthys leucotaenia. Taxonomy (NCBI): domain Eukaryota; kingdom Metazoa; phylum Chordata; class Actinopteri; order Cichliformes; family Pholidichthyidae; genus Pholidichthys; species Pholidichthys leucotaenia. The sequence goes on from CM035838.1 coordinate 73,004,364, forward strand.
GGATGCGGTGATCTTCCTCCTTCACCGTTCTCTGTCCCACCTGGAGAAGCCCGGGAATATGGTGAGGATCATGTTCTTTGACTTCTCCAGTGCTTTCAACACCATCCAACTGATGATCCTGAAGGACAAGCTGCTGCGCGCAGGGGTGGACCAGCACCTGTCATCATGGATGCTGGACTACCTCACGAACCGGCCTCAGTTTGTGAGAACCCGGGACTGTGTCTTCGACACGATCATCAGTAGCACGGGGGCCCCCCAGGGAACGGTGCTGGCTCCCTTCCTGTTCACTCTTTATACTGCGGACTTCTCACACAACACAACACACTGCCATCTACAGAAGTTCTCTGATGACTCTGCGATCGTTGGTCTCATCTCCAACGGAGATGAAGCTGAGTACAGAGGGCTTATCCAGGACTTCGTGGACTGGTGCCATCGGAACTGCCTCCAGATCAACGCGAGGAAAACTAAGGAGCTGGTGGTGGACTGCCGCAGGCAAGGACAACCCCTCACAGCACCAGTAAATATACAGGGAACAGACATCGAGATGGTGACATCCTATAAGTACCTGGGTGTTCATCTGAACAATAAACTAGACTGGTCACACAATACTGACGCACTCTACAAGAAGGGACAGCGCAGGCTGTTCCTGCTGAGGAGACTCAGGTCTTTTGGTGTACAAGGGGCGCTGCTGAAGTCATTCTATGACACGGTGGTGGCATCAGCCATCACTTTTGGAGTGGTCTGCTGGGGCAGTGGCATTACTGCAGCCGATAGGAAGAGACTGAACAAACTGATTAAGAAAGCTAGCTCTGTCCTTGGCAGCGCCTTGATCCGATGGAGGAGATAGGAGAGAGAAGGACGGTGGCTAAACTGTCATCTCTGGTGGAGTCCGAGTTCCACCCTATGCAGGACATACTGGATGCACTGAGGAGCTCATTTAGCAGCAGACTACATCATCCCAGGTGCACAACCGAGAGGTTTCATAGGTCCTTCCTACCAACGGCTGTCAGACTGTACAACCTAAGCAGGGCTGCTCGCAGAGATAGCAAAAAGACGTAACAAACTAATAATTTTTTGAATGCAAAAGATGCAATAGACTTACACAATGGTCCTCTCCGGTCCTCTCCGGACCGCACTGTGTTTTTATATATCTACATATTATTCCATCTATCTCGCAGAGATAGCAAAAAGACGTAACAAACTAATAGTTTTTTTTGAATGCAAAAGATGCAATAGACTTACACAATGGTCCTCTCCGGCATACAACTAGGAACATACCGGTCGCTATGGAGGGTGAGAATATGTATGGGCACATAATCATACCATGTAGGATAACTAAATAGACGGTTATGCTGTTTCATCCCACCTAGCAACAATGCTCTGCACTGTGTGTGTTTATATATTTACATATTTATTCCATCTAGCTACAATGCTCTGCACTGGGTGTGTTTATATTTATATATCTATATATTTATTCCATCTAGCTACAATGCTCAGCACTGGGTGTGTTTATATTTATATATCTATATATTTATTCCATCTAGCTACATTGCTCCGCACTGTGTGTGTTTATATACTTGCATATTTATTCCACCTAGCTGCAATGCTCCGTACTGTGGGTGTTTATATATTTACATATTTATTCCATCTAGCTACAATGCTCTGCACTGTGTGTTCATATATTCATATATTTATTCCATCCAGCTACAATGCTCTGCACTGTGTGTCTGTGTGTGTGTGTGTGTATATATATATTTTATAGTAATATGTACATATGTATATTAGCTGCTCTTGCTTGCTTGTTTTTTTTTTTTGTTTGTTTTTTCTTGCCTTCTGATTGTTGCTCTGAGTGTTGCTATCCCTGTGCTGTTGCAATCCTGGAATTTCCCCGTTGTGGGACTAATAAAGGCTTATCTTATCTTATCTTATCTTATCTTAGCTACATTGCTCCGCACTGTGTGTGTTTATATACTTGCATATTTATTCCACCTAGCTGCAATGCTCCGTATTGTGGGTGTTTATATATTTACATATTTATTCCATCTAGCTACAATGCTCTGCACTGTGTGTTCATATATTCATATATTTATTCCATCCAGCTACAATGCTCTGCACTGTGTGTCTGTGTGTGTATGTGTGTATATACAGTATATATCTTATAGTAATATGTACATATGTATATTAGCTGCTCTTGCTTGCTTGTTGTTTTTTTTTTGTTTTTTTTTTTTGTTTTTTCTTGCCTTCTGATTGTTGCTCTGAGTGTTGCTATCTCTGTGCTGTTGCAATCCTGGAATTTCCCCGTTGTGGGACTAATAAAGGCTTATCTTATCTTATCTTATCTTATTCAATTTACAGTACAACTGTACAACTGCTGTACAACTGCTTGCAACTTAGCATAAAAACCTGACCTGATCGAGAGAAAGGGATGTCATTTTCGGATTCAGTGGTGCAAAGTTGTTTTAAATCAGTTGAAAAAACACAGACAACTTACAAAAAAAATATTTTTGTTATGTTGTGTAATATTTGTAATTTTACCATTGCAATTTTCCACAAGCTCATTTACTGAAGGTGTGTGTGGGTGTGTGTGTGGGGTGGTGGTGAGGAAGAGAAAGCTTGGATGAATGTTTTACTGGTATTATCACTGATGTGCCGTTTTTTGATGAGCTCTGTCTGGATATTTCTGTTGACATTAATAGTACTCTCAAAGAAAACACAAGAATGGTCAGACAGAGCAACATCCATCACCATAACCTTAGAGATGTTCCGACCTTTGGAGATGACCAAGTCCAGATTGTGTCCTCTGATGTGTGTTTTTTTTCTGTTACATGCTGAGTCAGTCCAAAGTTATCAAGGACACAACACAATTCTTTGGTCCCTCTGTCCTGACGGTTGTCAACATGAATGTTAAAATCACCAACAATAACTACACAAAGTCAACACAGGTAGTAGACAGCAGTTTTGTAAAATCATCTAAAAAGGTGGCATGGTATTTAGGTGGAAAAATCAAAACAGCTAATCAAACACAGAGACAATATAAAGGCTGTGTGTGTGTGTGTGTGTGTGTGTGTGTGTGTGTGTGTGTGTGTGTGTGTGTGTAAAGAAATCAGCATTTTGATCATTTTCAACAATCACGTCACCAACAGATGCATTTCACAGCATTAAAACCTACAAAAACACTAATTTTCAGTCATTGACCTGTTTAGTATTGTGTGTAGCAATTTCAATTACAAACTTGTAAAATTCAGTACTTTTTTATTTCAAGCTTTAATGTGACAAGACTACTGTACATGGTAGGTCAGCACACTGACACTTTTTAACTGCAGTTGCATTGAATTACTTTCTAGCACTGATATGACCTGTAACTTTTGCTCAAACTTTTCTTTGAGTTAAAGGTGAAATTGCTTTGACACACCATTTCAGCCACCGAGAATAATAACTGTTGTTTTTTTGTAGCATCAGATGCTTTTTATTTCCATAACCTTGAAATCAATGTTCACATTGCAACAAACAATAAAAAAAACATCAGGGACTGATCAGTAACAGCAGACACAGGAGATACTAGGGGTTGTAGGTGTCACAAGCTGAGCACAGGAGGTTTCTGCTTTGCTCAGTCTCATGGCTTTTTCTTTATATTTATATATTTGTTGTATTTTGTGCTTTTTGGGTTTCTGTATTCTTGTTTATGTTTTAGTTTTGTTACACTTTTGTTTTGTATTAATTTACATTTATATTTCAGTCTGCATTTGTTGATATTGTATTCTTTAGATCTTTACTGTTGGGTTGACAGCTGTCAAGGGTGTTTTCGGGTTTTGTAATTTGTGTGGGAGTTGCTCCTGTCAGCTGTTGGCTTCAGCCGCGCTCCTCTCATTTCCCCCAGCGGGGTCCTATTATAAATCATTGGTTCCTTCTGCCTGCTCATGTGACCCACACCTGTCGTTACTTATGTAAATTGTTTGTGACCCTATTTAAGGGCAGTTATTTTTGTTTCTTGTTGCCACAGTCTTGATTAAGTTTTTCCTCGTCTCCACCAGAGCCCTACCTCACTCTGGTGTGCGGTAGTAAGTTTGCTCATTTGTTTAAATTCTGTATTAGAGCACTGTGTTGGACTTTTTGTTGTTTTTTTCAATAAATCTTACAAACTCACAGTTCAGCACGTGGGTCTCACCTTTCTGCCCCGAAGGGCAATTCCTGACAGAAGACTGTGGCCAGTAGAGACCCAGCTGCTATGAGTTTGCGGATTTTTGGGGGTTTTTTTGTTTTGTTTTCACTCACTTTTATTCTGTGAAGCCCATCATGTCCCCAGCACACCGGTCTCCAACAATCAAAGGAAGGTCTGCAGCAGGATCCCCGAGTGTGGAGGAGGAATGGGCTGCCAAATTTATCCAGAGATTTGTGGATGAAGCCCTCGCCTCCCACAGCCCAAAGAAAATCTGGGAAAAGGTGGATGCGGCGACTGCCGTTGTCAAGGTGCATCCGGGGTTGTGGAAGCATGCCCAGTTTGCGGATTTGTTGGTTACACTCTCAGTCTTCCAACAATCCTCCCCTGGGCTGAGATGGGGACCACCTCCTATGAGTCCAAGGACAACGCAAAAGCGCGCGCCGCGGCAGACACCCTTCTTCACCTCCAATTCGTCCATTCTTGCTCCCACTTCACTGGCTTCATGACGACGTCATCCAGCTCTGGCCCACTGGAGGAATGCTCCCGCCTCTCAGGCAGCAACTTCCCCTTCGCCAAGGCAGAAGCCTCCTTCAGCAATGCACTCTCAGTGTTTTTCCTCTCCGGCTGTATCATCAGCCTCTTCTCTCTCCACAGCTGCTGTTTCCTGCTTCTCCTCAACGCTCTCTCCCGCTGCTGAGAGGTTGTCTGTTTTCCCTCCGGCTTCGCCCGTCTCCGTGTCCACAGGGGCGGCTCCTCTATGATCCTCTGAGGGGCCCATGTCCACCATAACCACGAAGAGGGATGACTCTACACCTGCTGCAGCAGGAAACATCAAGCCCTGGGAACACAGGCAAGTGTCATTTCATTCTCCCACATTTTATGATGACATGCCTTGCCTGATTCTCAGTAGTGAGGCTCAGTGTTTGCAGTCCCCTGAGTCCTCACCGCCTGCTGCAGCCATTCATTTCCCACCTGCCCTCTCCGTGTCTCCTCCTGTTCTCCCTGAGTGTCCACCAACTACTGAGTTGAGCCACCGGGTGATGGAGGAGCCTGCGGCCCTGGAGAACCTGGTTCTAGCCCCACAGCCATGGTTCAGATGGAGGGAGAGAGCTGCCTGTGATCCGGAGCCTGTGTCAACAAGTGAGCGTCCTCGGACTTCAGCTGTGCTGGATCCAGAGCCTAGAGGGAACGGACCTCTTGTTGCCATGCCGGGCGAGCCACTTGTGTGGGTCACATCACTGGGGGGTCCCGGGACTGCAACGACCATCATGCCTGCTGCTGGGGCTGCCACAGCAGAGTTTGAGCTGGATCTCCAGCTGACTGGACCCAAAACATCATTGCCTGAATCGACGGAGTCCTGGACGGCGGTGGAGCTCAAGCTCAGGCAAGTGCTCTCCTTTGTTTTCATTGTCTCAATTTTGGAGAGATCTCCTTGGGCTCTTGGTTGGGAGAACCAAGTGCAGCCATCAGCTGCACCTGAGCTCACCTCACTGGGCTCCACTGCTGCCGGTGACCCTGACCCTGTTTCTCTGCCTCTCTTGCCTGAGCTGTTCCCCAGGGACACCGAGGATGGTCCAGCTTCACCAGAGGTCCCCATGGGTCTGACCTCACCACCTGAGATCTCTGTGGGTCCAGTTCCCCCTGTTGAGGTCATTGCGGGTGCTCCGTCCCAGTGCGGGACCTCCGTGGGTGCTGCTCCCCCTCCTGCTGAGGTCATCCCGGGTGCTCTGTCCTAGCCCAGGACCTCCGTGGGTGCTGCTCCCCCTCTGGTTGAGGTTGTTGTGGGTGCTTCATCCCAACCTGGGGCCTCCGAGGGTGCTGCTTCCCCATCTGATGAGGTTGTCGCGGGTGCTTTGTCCAAGTCCGGGACCTCCTTGGGTGCAGCTTCTCCTCAATCCGGATCTCCGTTGGTGCTGTGTCCTAGTCAAGGACTGGAGTGGGTGCTGCGCCCCAGCCTGAAACCTGTTTGGGTGCTGCGCTCCAGTGTGGGCCCACTGTGGGCATTATGCTCCAGCCCGGGGGCCACCATGGGTGCAGCAATGGCCCAGTCCGGGCCCACCATGGGTGCAGCTATAGCCCAGTCTGGGTCCACCATGGGTGCTGCTATGGCCCAGTCCGGGCCCACCGTGGGTGCAATTATGGCCTGGTCCGGGCCCACCGTGGGTGCAGCTATGGCCCGGTGCGGGCCCACCACACTTGCAGCTCTGCTCCAGCCTGAAGCCACCACGGGTGCTGCAATGTCCCAGTCCAGGACCACTGAGGGCGCTACAGGCCAGTCCGAGGGCGTCATGGTCCCCCCTCCTCTGCCTGACGCCGTCGTGGTTGCCTCTCTTTTGCCAGAGGTCATCATGGCTCCCTCTCCTCCACCTGACGTTGTTGTGGTTCCCTCTCCTCCACCTGACATCGTCATGGTTCCCCCGACTCCTCTATTGCTCCCACAATTAGCTCTTCCCTTTGGGCAGCTGCCTCCTGGACCACCCCTTCCCTTCAAGTGGTTGAAAAACTCTGGCAAACCACCCGACAGGCTGTGCCATGGAGTTGGGTCGCCCACGTTCTCTGGGAGGCCACCCGACTCGTTCCATCATGCCATCTGGCAGGCTTGGGACTCTGGTCACCCGCCTGAACGGTCCAGCTCTTCGGTCCAGGGAGCTTAGGGGGGTTGGGGCTTGCTTGGTGTGGGTCCTGAGCAGGATTTTTGTTTTGTTCCCTCCTAGCCTGTCCCCCCCCCCACCCGGAGTGAGTTATTGTTGTGCTTCTATTGGGGGGGGGGGTTCTTTCTTTTTCTGTTGATGTTACCCTGGGGTGTCTGGTGTCCACACCTTGAGAGGGCGGTTCTGTCGTGAGCTGAGCACAGGAGGTTTCCGCCTTGCTCAGTCTCATGGCTTTTCTTTATATTTATCTACAGATGTGGACAAAATTGTTGGTACCCCTCTGTTAATGAAAGAAAAACCCACAGTGGTCACAGAAATAACTTGAATCTGACAAAAGTGGTAATAAATAAAAATTCTATGAAAATTAACCAATGAAAATCAGATAATGCTTTTGAATTGTGGTTCAACAGAATTATTTTAAAAAATAAACTCATCAAACAGGCCTGGACAAAAATGATGGTACCCCTAGAAAAGATTGAAAATAATGTGACCATAGGGACATGTTCAACCAAGATGTGTCTTCTAATTAACATCACAAGTGTCTACAAACTTGTAATCAGTCAGTTGGCCTATTTAAAGGGTGACAAGTAGTCACTGTGCTGTTTGTTGACATGGTGTGCACTACACTAAACATGGACCACAGGAAGCAAAGGAGAGAGTTGTCTCAGGGGATTAGAAAGAAAATTATAGACAAGCATGTTAAAGGTAAAAGCTATAAGATCATCTCCAAGCAGCTTGATGTTCCTGTGACTACAGCTGCACATGGTATTCAGAAATTTAAGATCCACAGGACTGTAGCCAACCTCCCTGGACGTGGCCACAGGAGGAGACGGATAATACGAATGGTAACAAAAGAGCCCAGAACAACCTTTAAACACGTTCATGGTGAACTCCAAGGTCAAGGTACGTCAGTGTCAGATCGCACCATCCGTCGTTGTTTGAGCTAAAGTGGACTTCATGGGAGACGGCCAAGGAGGACACCACTGTTGAAAACAAATCATAAAAAAGCCAGACTGGAATTTGCCAAACTGCATGTTGACAAGCCACAAAGCTTCTGGGAGAATGTCCTATGGACAGAGGAGACAAAACTGGAACTTTTTGGCAAGGCACATCAGCTCTATGTTCACAGATGCAAAAATGAAGCATACCAAGAAAAGAACACTGTCCCTACTGTGAAACATGGAGGAGGTTCTGTTATGTTCTGGGGCTGCTTTGCTGCATCTGGCAGAGGGTGTCTTGAATCTGTGCAGGGTACAATGAAATCTCAAGACTATCAAGGTATTCTAGAGAGAAATGTGCTGCCCAGTGTCAGACTGCTTGGTCTCAGTTGCAGGTCATGGGTCTTAAAACACACAGCTAAAAACACCCAAGAATGGCTAAGAGTGAAACATTGGACTATTCTAAAGTGGTCTTCTATGAGCCCTGATCTAGTAAATCCTATTGAACATCTGTGGAAGGAGCTGAAACATGCCGTCTGGAGAAGGCACCCTTCAAACCTGAGACAACTGGAGCAGTTTGCTCATGAGGAGTGGGCCAAAATACCTGCTGAGAGGTGCAGAACTCTCATTGACAGTTACAGAAATCGTTTGATTGCAGTGATTGCCTCAAAAGGTTGTGCAACAAACTATTAAGTTAAGGGTACCATCATTTTTGTCCAGGTCTGTTTCATGAGTTTGTTTTTTAAAATAATTCTGTTGAACCACAATTCAAAAGCATTGTCTGGTTTTCAATGGTTAATTTTCATAGAATTTTTATTTATTACCACTTTTGTCAGATTCAAGTTATTTCTGTGACTATTGTGGGTTTTTCTTTCATTAACAGAGGGGTACCAACAATTTTGTCCACGTCTGTATATGTTTGTTGTATTTTGTGCTTTTTGGGTTTCTGTATTCTTGTGCTGTTTGATATTTTCCTGTTTATATTTTAGTTTTGTTACACTTTTATTTTGTATTAATTTACATTTATATTTCAGTCTGCATTTGTTGATATTGTATTCTGTCAAGATCAGGTGAGCGTGCGCTCCTCCTCCCTTCCCGCGAGGCTTTCCCCGGCTCCACAGGTAGTCATCACACCTGCGTGAGTAGACACACCTGCTGCCTCTTCTCTGCCAGCACTGAAAAGGACCGGTTTGTGAATGGTCCAGCGCTGGCTCATTGGGTATATTGTCTAAACAGCAAGCAAGTTTATGTCTCGCTCTCTGGGGAACTTTAATCCAGGTTGCTGCCATCTTCGTGGTGCGTCTCCGGGGTTCGTTGTGCGCTCACCTACCCTATCATCCTCATCACCACTTCAGCTGCCTTATTCCACCCTGTCAGACACCTCACCCAGCTCCACTACCAGTGTCCTCGCCGGTGGTTTGCCTTTTCCCTGCTGGGTTCAGCTGCCAGGCTCGCTGCTCACCCTACGTGAGTGTTGTCCTATTTTCCCCTTGTCCTATCTCCCTCCTATACTAATCAGCTCTCGTCTCCCTTTACAGGATGAATCCTCCTCTGGCGAGTGGCGTTTTTTCTTAACTGTGCTCTCTTTTGGATCAATAAATTGTGGTTACGCAACTTCTTTGTGTCATGTGAGTGATTTCTCTGGTATTGTTCCCTGCACGTGAGCTGATCATTCCTTCAATATGACAGAACGAGTCAGCCATAGTGCAAGCTCAGTGGGAGCAGCATCAGCGGAACATTCCGCTCTAGAGCGCCTCGATGCCACAGAGAGGTTGGCGGCTGTGCTCACACAGCAGCTGCAGACAATTACGCAGCAGCTGGGCATGGTCACTGAGCATTTGACCCATATGTCTCGTCTGGGTTCTACCCCGCCACCTGTTGCCCCAGCTTCTTCCACCGTGCATCAAACCACCTCTGTTCCCTCACCTGCCCCATAGCAGGGGAGGTAGGGAAATGTAAGGGGTTTCTTTGCCATCCATCCATCCATCTTCTTCCGCCTAATCCTTTTCGGGTCGCGGGGGGGCTGGAGCCAATCCCAGCATCTTTGGGCGAGAGGCAGGGTACACCCTGGACAGATCGCTAGTCCACTGCAGGGCCAACACAGAGAGACAGACAACCATTCACTCTCACAGCCATACCTAAGGACAATTTAGAATCCCCAGTTTGATGACAATTAACCTAACTTGCCTGTTTTTGGCATGTGGGGGGAAACCGGAGAAATCCCGGCGTAAACCCACGCAGACACAGGGAGAACATGCAAACTCCACACAGATCACTGTTGGTCAGGGGCTGGGATCAAACCCAGGATCCCCCGGCCAAGGGTGAGTTGCTGTGCTGTCGCAGTGCTAACCACTCCACCACTGCGACACCGGGTTTCTTTGCCATGTTCCTCTTTATTTGGGCCAGGTGGGCGTGCAGTATCTGGACGATACCTCTAAAATTCACTTCATGACCCTCCTGCTGCGAGACCGAGCCCTCAGCTGGGCCCGGTCCATTCTCGACAGTCCGGAAGGCCCTAGTTATTCTTTTGATAAATTTGGAAGTGAATTTGCCCGCGCTTTCGACCGAACAGAGAGTGAGGGCAACATCATGAGCCGGGTCATGTCTCGCCGCCAGGGGAGTCAGTCTGCCGCCGACTACTCTGTGGAGTTTTGGGTCGCTGTGGTGGACTCTGGCTGGAATGACATTGCATAATGCAGCGTCTTCCTCCAGGGTTTAAATGAAAACCTCCGCGACAACCTAGCATTTCATGCTGTTCCCTCCTCCCTGGACGGTCTCATTGACCAGGCCATCAATTTAGACAACCGTTACCACGAGCGTGCGAGGGAGCGCAAGACCTCCTCCGGCCCGCCCATTCCGCGAGTGTCTGTCCTGGTTACTGACACAAGTGGAGCCAACAACTCCTCCGAACCTATGGTGCTCGGCCGAGCCCATCTGGCTCTGGAAGAGCGCCAGTGGCGGAGGAGAGCAAGCACATGCATATACTCTGGCTCTATGGAGCACACACTGTCTAAGTGCCACATGAAGCCAAAAGACGTGGCCCGTCAGTCACCCTGGGGGGTCTGACGGGTGGGAATTCTTTACATCCCCCCGGGAACTTCTCCATTTTGGCCCTCATCCAGTTGCCGGCGGTCGAGAGGAGAGTCATGGCATTAATTGACTCAGGGGCAGAGCAGTTTCAGTTCTGCACAGCTCGTGCAGGAAGTAGGCATCCCCACGACCAAATTGGCGACGCCTCTTAATGTCATGACCTTATGAAGTGGTAGCGTAGCTTCTATAACCGAAAGCATGGCGCCAGTTTCTGTCCTCCTTTCCGGGAACCACCGGGAAACCCTATCGTTCCTTATTCTCCCTAAATCGTCTCACCCGGTGGTTCTAGGGTTCCCGTGGCTCCGGAAGCATAACCCCATTATTAATTGGGCACATAATTCCATCTCTTCCTGGAGCCCCTATTGTTTGGCATCCTGTCTCAGCTTGGCCGAATGTTCACCGTCGCTGCTCATCTCCTCCCCTCCAGTAGAGCTGCCGGACCTCAGTCTTGTACCCGAGGTCTATCATGACCTCAGGGAGGTCTTTAGCAAGTCAAGAGCGCTTTCTTTGCCTCCTCATCGCTCCTACGACTGTGCCATAGACCTCCTCCTGGGTGTGCAGCTGCCATCCAGCCGGCTCTACAGCATTTCTGGGACAGCGAGGGAGGCAATGGAAAGCCACCTCAAAGACTCCTTGAATGCCGGCCTCATTTGACCCTCCTCGGCCCCTCTTGGGGCAGGATTCTTTTTTGTCAGGAAGAAGGAGGGATCCTTGCGTCCATGCATAGACTACCATGAATTAAATGCCGAGGATATTTGTCTTTGACCAACAGTCAAAGACAAATATCCTCTGCCTCGATCAACTCCGTGCTTGAGCTCCTTCAGCGCACGCAAGCATTCACTTAACTGGATTTGTGTAATGCCGACCATCTGGTTCGCATTTGTGAAGGGGACGAACAGAAGCCAGCCTTTAAAACACACTTGGGGCAATTTGAGAACCTTGTGATGCCTTTTGGGCTCACCAATACCCCTGCCATCTTCCAGCATATGATCAATGACGTCCTCTGTGATGTGGTAAATTAATTTGTTTTTGTCTCCCTTGACGACATTTTGATTTTTTCCTGCATGCCAGAGGAGCATGCAGTCCATGTCAAGTCTGTGTTACAGCGGCTCCTGAAAAGCCAGCTCTTTATTAAAGCCAAGAAGTGCGAGTTTTCCACCTGCTCCACTTTTTTCCTTGGCTTTATAGTAGCTGAGGGGGAACTGAAGGCCGACCCGGCCAAGGTGAAGACTGTGCTGGATTGGCCTATGCCCCACTCCCTCAAGGATCTCCACCACTTCTTGGGGTTTGTGAATTTTTATCACCGTTTCATTAGAGACTACAGTAGGGTAGCACACCCTCTGACCCAGCTGACTTTGGTCAAGGTGCCCTTCACCTGTTCTGAGACAGCCAAACGGCCCGCAACTCCAAACCCGCCTCCAAACCCGTAGCTCCAGTTTATTCTGGAGGTGGATGCTTCTGATTCAGGGGTGGGCGCTGTCCTTTCGCGGTGCTTGGCCTCCGATCAGAAGATCCATCCATGCGAGTATTTCTCTTGGGGGCTCACGTTGGCTGAGAGGAATTACAACATAGGGGACTGAGAGCTCCTGGCCATTAAATTGGCCCTCGACGAGTGGAGGCAGTGGCTGGAGGGAGCGGTCCATCCCGTAATTGTGTGGACCGACCACAAAAATTTAGAATACCTTTGGTCAGCCCACAGACTTAACGCCAGGCAGACCCGCTGGGCCTTATTTTTCGTTAGATTTAATCTTACCATCACTTACAGGTCTGGCTCACGTAATGTCAAACTAGACGCTCTCTCCTGCCAGTTTAGTTCAGACCCCCCAGACCCTCATCCCCTCCCCCAACCCCTTATCCCACCCTCATGCATCCTTGAGGCTCTTACCTGGGAGATTGAGCAGAGGGTCCGGCAGGCTCAATCCACTGAACCCAAGCCTGAGGGGGGCCCTGACGACCGTCTGTTTGTCCTGGCCGGCCTCTGCAGTGACATCATCCGGTGGTGGCCACACCAGCCATTTTGCCTGCAACCCTGGAGTCTCCCGGACTATTAACCTTATCCGGCAGGTGCTCTGATGGCCCGTCCTGCGGACAGACGTCCGGAACTATGTCAGAATCTGGAAACTTTAGAGTGATCGTATGTTGGTTCGTTACCTCAAATAAGATTCATGACACAAGTATATTCCTCATATGAGCTCTTTACTTGCAAGGAGTGCCGTACTTTTAACAGAAAATGCAGCACTCCCCATAAAAAACAATCAGGAAGTATTTATACATAGTCAGTCACACAAACATCTACTGGATACATTTCACAGTCATAATATGAGTATACAAAACACTGGCCTGGACTGAAAACATGGCCTTGCAGGTGTGCCCCAGACTCCAAGTTAATCATAGTCACAGCATTTCATAGGAAAACAAGATTAATTCTCCCTCACTCCCAGACCCCTTATCATATACATAGTCTGGTCTGGTGAGACACTTTGACTTCTAAGCACATCTTAATGAAGGACACTCAATGGGTCCACTTATTACAGAGAAACAATACAGTATGCTATAACCTCATAGATGATGCATGCAGTATACATTTTAATCATATAAGATGGTTATGCAATGATAATGATAATGATGTTAGTAATTATAAAATGATAAATGATTGAACATGCATGATAAACAATTTTCTGACATTTCCCTCCTGTTTTATCATTTTTTATCACAGTTTTCATTTAGGGATGCTTTTATTCATCAGAAACATGTAACTTCTCTCGATTTTCTACATGCCCATCATTTGCATCATATTCCAATTATACAGGAGATTATTCACAATCTTCACAGTCATCATCAGTTTTTGAAAGAGCTGCATATTGTCCTTTACACTCAAGTTTCAACATAGCAGTTTGCAACAGAAAAGTATGATGAACAATGGCCCGTGTAATCATAGATCTCATACAGGGAATAACACACATGAAGAGCACACTGAATAAGACCAATATCACAATCAATGGGGTCAACCACTTCAAAAGAATTTGCCACCAAGTTCCACTTTGAAACCAATCCCAGGGGCTCCAACCCTTATCTTCATCTAAAGTGTGTTGTAAGTGTAAAATGTCATTTAAATGGCTAATAATGTGAGAGAGATTCTGATTAAAATCTGGGATGTATGCAGCACTCCTGGCCAATATCATGACACACTCCTCCTTGTGCAGCTAATGTTGAATCTAAAGCCATCCTGTTTTGCAATGTCATCATCCTTGAGAATTTCTGCTCCTCAGTCAAAGCTGTGAAACCTTGTTCCGTTAATACAGTTAGATTTTCCACTGTCCATGCTAATGCATTTATGTGATATGTAGCCAGGTAACTGCCATACATTGGAAAAAGAGTACTCATTACAATTTTGAAATCACTAATCCTCTGTTTCCCAGACAGCCTACCTATTAGTTGTTGCATATCTGGGGTTGTACTTCTCCGTGCCCTGGTGTGAATTTCAGTTTGGTCAGGATGATAATAATGGGAGTATGATGTCTTCATTTTATGTGTGAGATTTGAACTTATGCTAATGTGTGGGATCAAAATAGCCATGTAGCATCTGCCACACCACCCTGGAGGAAGTAATGAGTAAACATTAGACCCTAAACATCCATACCCATCATCATTTGGCCAAAAAACAGTAGGATTATTGCTACAGTTAAAAGTATAATTTTTGCTCTTTAAGGTAAAATTTCCAGTAGCAATATAGGGAAAGTGAAATGCATTTCTACAAACAGAATCATGGTATCTTACTCCACAGGTTGCCGTCTTCACATCATTACACCTTGGTGAAAAACCTAGACTGCAAGCTTTATTAAAACAGATTGGTGAAGTAAACAGTGTAGGATTTACCTTCATCAAGGACTTTTTAACAGCAAGCAAAGACTTCCCAATTCCAGTAGTGTTGAATATTCTTAACTTAGACCCAGTGTAATCAGTAACAGTGACATTCAATTTATTAAAATACCCTTCAGACAAATTTCTTACCAACCAATGTCTAACACCATTACTTGAATTTAGCAGATTGAGACGTGAGGTCATCGCTATTGTCACTCCAGCTGTCTCCTCTTCGCTCAGCGGCACATCATGGGGATTGCAGTCTTGTGTGAATGGGGTAGCAATGAACACACATAGCAGGAAGTGTTGATTCCCAGTCCTCTCACCGAAACCACCATTGTTTGGTACCACAGGTTGTGCGTATAGTCCACGTATTGTCCATTGTCCATTGTCCATGTCTTGCGGTCCATGTTTTGCGGGCTCCTCGTCCTGGAATCAGAAATGGTCCCCCACCCCACAGTCATGAAAAGTATGGAACACAGAGTCATCAGTACCTTTGGTGCCATGCCTCCACCTGAGAGAGTACCCATCTGGGCCCCTATCTTCACCAGGTTTGAGACGGCTCTGTCCTTAGAAGGACAAAGCCCCCTTTGTAACTGGACTTACTCAGGGAAACAAGTTAGTTCACTTACAGGCACCCGCAGTCTCTTAATGTGTGAAAGGTGAATCCAAGATGGTCGTTCAGCAATACGTATAGCAGTGGGGGTGGGAGTGTCCCGTGTTGTCGGTGGTGGTTCTTTATGAAGACATAGTCTCCAGGTTGCAATGGGTTATCCGCTTTCTTTCTGTGGAGTAGAGAGAGCTCTTGACAGAATCAATGTGCTCTGAGATGTATTTGTTAGACGTGATTAGTGGTGAGAGGTCAGGCAATACATAAGGATGGTATAGGGTTAATCATTAGTTTGATTGTACCATTTTTCTTTTTACAAATCCTGTACTTTGTGGGTGGTAGGCACTATGAAATTTGATCTTACTTCTTACAGCTTGGATTAAGTCTTGAACTGTTTGTGCCGTAAAATGAGTTCCATTATCTGCATAAATCAGTTCTGGAACCCCAACGGCGGGAAAAACGTGATTCATGTGCTGCGTTTGCTGAGGATGTGGGGTGAATTTCTGTCCACCTTGTGAGGGTGTCAATCAACACCAAGCAATATCGTAGCTTCTCATTCCTCCTTGAGCATTATTTTATAAACAAATGATGCACTTTTGGCATGTTTTTGTTACTTCTTTCAAAATATTAGGACAGTTTTCCCAACATCCTCATCATTCCCTCCTGTTGGCACATGAATAGTTCATGTGCCACCAGGGCAGCCCATTTGTATAACATGGGTGGCAAAACAATTTTTCCATCAGGCAAGCCACATGTAACAGGAGGGAGGTCCAAATTATTTTAACAGTCTTTTAAAACATCAACATCAACATTATTAAAAAACAGACGGTTCTTAAAAAATCAATAGCAGTATAATGAGCAGCGATATCAGCCAAGCGTTTACTGGTTTTCCTGTGGAGGTGGCAAACCCCGCAGGTTCAAGGTAGCGGTATGCAGGCAGCATGCGTTATAAGCATATTTACTGTCTGTACATATAGTTGCTTTTAGGTTAGTAGCTCATGTCCAATAGTTCAGCCATTGGAGGTGATGCAGGTTGTGGAATTTTACACAATCAGGACCCCAGACAATGTTGTCACAGCATAAACAGTGGATGTTGACCTGTCGGGCTTTTTTAAAGATGAGCCATCAGTAAATAGCTACAAGGAATGTATGGCAATGTGTAGGATAATAGAGGGCCTGATCTTGCTATTATCCCATAAATAATAAGAAAGTGGTCTGTATTGCTCAGCATGTATTTGAGTTATAATTGCAGCAATGTGTTTATCCTGGGCACTACAGAAAATTAGAGAATGAAATAAAATAAAAGTCCTGTCCTAATTTAGCAAAGCTAACACACATAAGCATCAATAAGCTCTTTAAGTTCAGTCCTCAATTCTAAATTGGAGGCTGGTGTAACGTTTTTTTTTTTCCCTCTCTCCTCAAAATGTCATATGCTGTAGCAATTTTTCTTCATTTTCCCTCCTCCTTAGAGAAAATGACACTTCATTTATTTAGATGAAATCTATTTAACTTGAAGAATTTCTTTATTTTATTTTTTTTTTTTAGAAAAGATAAAATAAGTCATTAGTCTGCATTAGTCTGCATTAGTAGAAGAAAACAAAGGTAATCTCAGTTTTTTCTTTCTTCTTTTCTCAGCACTGTAGCTAGGCTGTCAGTTCTGCAAGTACGGGGGTGCAACTATGGGAGGTGCAAGTATGGGGGTTCCCCCTATAGCTCAAAGTGCAATGAGGTGTTATGAAAATAAAGTTGAATTGAATTCATTTATTTATTCATTTATTGATAATTTTTATGCATTATCTATTTTTCTGAGGGTTACTAATTATTTGCTAATTAATTTCTTTGATACCCCCTGCTTTGATACATGAAGACGCACATGCAGCAAAGTTACAGGGTATTTGCTTGATAATTCCTTCAAAAATAAGAGTTCAATAATCATAGCCTTTTTTTGTGACTTTTCTTGAACTAATTTACAGATTCCATTTAAGAGAAACAAATAACTATGTGTGCATTTTTGATATGCTTCAGCATTGATGAATAAGATCAGTTTGTCCAGTTGAACACAGATGGGTTGAATTTGAATAAATGAATAAAGATTGTATCACACTCTTTCAGTCAACAGAAAGGTGGGCCTTTTGCCTAATTAGAATTTGATTAAAATTTTTACCAGGAATATACAAAATGATTTTTATATATTCATTGGTAAATTATGGGGTGAATGTAGTTTACCCTGACCCAGCTTGGCCACTGCCGAATCAGGAAAAACACATTCCTCCTTACTGTCACATTTCTGAAATATGATGTTGCTGCACCATTTGTGGTGAGTAATATCAATATAAAATCATATAAACATTACATTTGTAAAGTCGAAGTCATTTGAATCAGTACACCTTATGTTATCTACAATGTCATACAAAGTCATACTTGGCTTCAAAAAATGTTTATCAACAAGGATCCTTTCTCCAAGATCTTTGTCTGATAACCCATAGCCCCTGGCAGATCATATGTGTCACACGTCAGTCCTGCACTGTCATGTTTCAGTAAAAGGAAAAAAGGTTGGTAATGCGTCAAAATTGCTTTTAAAAATATGTAAACAGTTTATCACGTACGCAACATTAATCAAGACCCCACAAAGTTAGATTGAAAAGATAAAAATCCCAAACCTTGTAAAAATACCCATATTTAGACCACTTTTTCCACACAGATCAACCACACACATACAGAGGATTGTTTTTATTTCCACAAGGTCGAAGCAGCTCCTTCCATTCTCTCCACACTGCCATAACACAAAACTAGTCAACTCCTTCTGCTCAAGGCCACTATTTTCAGATACCTATAATTTCAAACATTTCTCAGAAGGATAACAATTAGACAATCAGTCCTTTTATACCAAAAATTACAAACAGTTTAAAAACCTGCTCCCTCCGCCTTCGCAGAGAACTCAGAACTCTCATCCCTTTTCCTCACACTGGAGCCGTTTACAGAAACAAAAAACAATCCAAGCTGCAGCTGCCTCTAAGGCTCACACACACACAAAAATAAAATAACTGTTTCTCATTGTCCATTTTAGTGTTATCCGGTTCCGTTGCCACTTAACCCGACCGTCTTTAGATCTTATAGTCTAGTATCAATATCTTATAACATAGAGTAAAGTTATTATTATGATTTTATTTACTTCCTCCTTCTCCCAACCTCTTGGGCTTCTTTTAATAATTTGCTGTATGGACCCTCCTTAGGATCTGTTACAGGATGGGGGGGGGGGCGCGCTCAGTTTTCTTCTGTCCAGCTGTGACAGAGAATTTTCACTGTTTTGATTCTCACATGGGTTTTTTCTGATCCACTCCTTTCTTACTATTTTTGCATCCTTGGCTGGCTTTTATTCAGGCATCTGCAGCTGCTGCCAAAGATCTGCACATTTAAGTTCCAAATTTGGCTTTCTCTTATTTCCTTTGGTCACTAATTTTGCCGTCGACACTAAGACTGCGCACTCATCCACATCTAATGTGGGTTTGAAGGAATAGTCCTTTTCCCATTTGCTCAGATATTTTTCAGGATCCTTTATCTGTTCTCTATCTTTTAACCGGTCATTGTAATGTACTGTCTGCTCCCTTTTCTGCTGTTTTGTTTTTTGCTTATTCTCTTTTTTCCCCACACAGTTACCCATTTTTTCCCTTTTTTCTGCTGTTTTTATTATTTTTTAAACCCCTTGGTAATTCCACAGGAATTAAGATGCTTTACCAGGAAAAGTGTGAAACGCCGTCACACTACCATTACAGCATAACCGCGACCTGATATTCTATTTTTAGTTCCAAAACTCGGGGATCTCAACCCAAAACCTTATTGTTGTCCCTGACCGGGGATTTCAACCCAAACCTTTTACCTCGTTGCAACTACTTCCGCGCACTTTATTTACCTTTATTTACTTTTCGCGTTAGTCGCTCGTAGTTGGATTTGGAGATTCTTGTAACATGTTTAACATTACTCACTCAAGGCTCGATTTTAGAGAATCTTCTAAACGCACATATAGTAAATAATAAAAAAGATGTCACTTACTTTTCTTTCTTTTAATTGAGGAGGATGGGCTTCACTAGATGAAGTCTAGAGTCCCGCACAATCCAGATTTCCTCAATGGGGAGTCCAATACTGACTGTATGCAGTCAGACCATGCACATGGATTTCCAACCTGGAGAGCGCGTCGCCTCCATCCGTCGTCCAGATATTGCCCATCCAGGTCACGGCACCAAGTATGTCAGAATCTGGAAACTTTAGAGTGATTGTATGTTGGTTCGTTACCTCAAATAAGATTCATGACACAAGTATATTCCTCATATGAGCTCTTTACTTGCAAGGAGTGCCATACTTTTAACAGAAAATGCAGCACTCCCCATAAAAAACAATCAGGAAGTATTTATACATAGTCAGTCACACAAACATCTACTGGATACAATTCACAGTCATAATATGAGTATACAAAACACTGGCCTGGACTGAAAACATGGCCTTGCAGGTGTGCCCCAGACTCCAAGTTAATCATAGTCACAGCATTTCATAGGAAAACAAGATTAATTCTCCCTCACTCCCAGACCCCTTATCATATACATAGTCTGGTCTGGTGAGACACTTTGACTTCTAAGCACATCTTAATGAAGGACACTCAATGGGTCCACTTATTACAGAGAAACAATACAGTATGCTATAACCTCATAGATGATGCATGCAGTATACATTTTAATCATATAAGATGGTTATGCAATGATAATGATAATGATGATAAGGATAATGATAATGATTCTCACTTCCGCCCTCCAAAGAGAGCAGACGCCTTTCTCTTCTCTCTTGCTTCTGACTTATCTCCTTCTCCCCAAACTAACTGGATCCCAGCTTGCTGTCGTCTGTCTGCGTCTTTACTGCTGATTATCGAAAGAAATTATGGAATTAATAAGCTGGGCTTTGAACACAATTGACACTATTTTTTCAACGAGGAAAAGTGCCCCGGGGGAGGTTGTTTGCCCCGCAGGAACGGCTGCTGCGGGCTATTTACGGGAGACAAGTAATTGGAAACTCTTGTGCCTGACTAATCTTTTTATCGAAGATGTAGAAGATTTGTACGTCTTCGCAGTAATGGTGATTGGGATCATTCTGATTGGATCTGGGATTGTCCTGGTGTACCGCAAATTGTTGAAGATGGATACAACCTATCAAAATGCTGGCCAGGCGAGGTGCATCCATCAAATTGAAAAAATGGAGAGGACCCTGATAGCGACAAATGGAGAACTGTCTCGGAAGGTGGATTACATCATGATTACGCTTAGGACCATCCACGATGGACTCAACGCCCAGCAATGAAGGATTAAGTACTGAATCTGTAAGAGAATATAAAGTTTCCTCTCTGTGATCAGTACTATTCGACTTAATCTGACTTCCTCACAAAAATCCTTCTGATCATCTGCAGTCTTTGTTTTCAAAACATTGAGCTCATGGCCTTGGACAGGCAGCTGCATGGCCAAGGACAATGCCAGTAGCCAGACAAAACATCTCCTGCCAAAGTGCCCTTGTTGTTCTCAACTGATACAACACCTACTTTCAACATTATACTCATACTGATCCACAAACTGATGATAAAGATGATTCACTCACTGCTCTCTTTGTGTCCTGTGAACTTTTTTGGTCTGCTGATTGTGCATTAAGGGCTTTTTTTTTCTTTGTAATCATAATATTGATCATATATGACCACTATTCTGAAATCAATGATTTTTTTGCTCCTTCCTATTGTATTATTTCCTATGCTACCTGTACCCTCCTGTTGGCAGGCGTGTTTCAGATGCAGCCGTGTCACCGGAAATGCAGGTTCATTTTCTGTGTCAAGTCAAATCCCTCGTATGTTATCAGTGATCTGTTATCAGTGATCTGTTATCAGTATCTGTTAATGTGCTTGGCAATAAATCTTTTCTGAGTTCTGAGTTCTGAGTTGAGTTATGTTAGTAATTATAAAATGATAAATGATTGAACATGCATGATAAACAATTTTCTGACAAACTATATCAAGGCTTGCCAAGTCTGCACCCATAACAAGTCCGACTCCTCGCCCCCTGCTGGTCTCCTCCACCCACTACCTATCCCCAGCCGACCTTGGTCCCACATCGCCCTGGACTTTATTACTGGACCCCCCCCCCCCGACAAGACAACTCTGTTATCCTCACCTTCATGGATCGTTTTTACAAGGCGATCCATCTGGTGCCCCTCCCTAAATTACCCTCCGCCTCTGAGACCGCCAACCTATTAACCACCCATGTCATCCATCTGCACGGCATCCCCCTAGACACTGTGTCTGACCGGGGTCCACAATTTACCTCCCAGGTCTGGAGATCCTTCTGCCACTCCTTAGGAACCACAGTCAGCCTTACATCCAGGTACCATCCTCAACGCAATGGGCAGGCTGAGCATGCCAACCAATCCCTGGAGGCCGCCTTAAGGTGCATAACAGCCTGCAACCCATGCTCGTGAAGCACCCATCTGACCTGGGTGAAGTACTCACATAATTCTGCAGTCTCAGCATCTACCGGACTGACTCCTTTCGAGGCCTGCATGGGGTATACTCCCCCTGTTGCCTATAGCAGAAAGGAAGATCACTGTGCCATCATTGGGGGCTCACGCTCGTCGCTGCCGCCAGCTTTGAAAGGCCACCTGGGCTGCTCTTTTCCGCTTTGCCGAACAAAATCACCAGTATGCGGACCGCAGGTGGGTCACTGCACCCAAATACTCTGTCAGGCAGCGCGTATGGCTGTCAGTGGACCAGGTTCCCTTAAAGACGGAGTCCCGGAAACTTTCCCCTCGCTACCTGGGCCCGTTCCCCATCTCCAGGGTCATTAATGATGTCACAGTCCGCCTGGAGCTCCTGCCGGCACTTCGTATTCACCCCACCTTTTATGTCTCCAAAATCAAGCCCCTCTCTGCACCCCCCACCCCCCTGAAGCTGCCTCCTCCCCCTCGGGTCCTTGATGGCCAGACCACCTACACGGTCCAGAGGATTCTGGATGTCCGCCGTCGGGGCCGAGGGCTACAGTACCTAGTCCACTGGAAGGGCTACGACCCCAAAGAAAGGTCATGGATCCCAGGTTCCAACTTCCACTATAGGGGATGGTCCGGGCTTTTCAAAAGGCACACCCCAACAAACCCAGTGGACCGCCAGGAGGCACCCCTTGAGGGGGATGCACTGTCATGATCAGGTGAGCGTGCTCTCCCCCTCCCTTCCTGCGAGGCTTTCCCCGGCTCCACAGGTAATCATCACACCTGTGTGAGTAGACACACCTGCTGCCTCTTCTCTGCCAGCGCTGAAAAGGATCAGTTTGTGAATGCTCCAACACTGGCTTGTCGGGTAAACTGCCTAAACACCAAGTAAGTTTATTTCTCGCTCTCTGAGGAACTTTAATCTGATTACTCTTCTTCTCTTTTCTCCTCCAAGTTGCTGCCATCTTCATGGTGCATTTCCGGCATTTGTTGTGCGTTCACCTGCCCCATCATCCTCATCACCACTTCAGCTGCCTTATTCCACCCGGTCAGACACCTCACCCAGCTCCACTACCAGCATCATCTCCGCTGGTTCACCTTTTTTCCTGCTGAAACAGCTGCCGGGCTCGCTGCTCACCCCATGTGAATGTTTTCCTATTTTCCCCTTGTCCTATCTCCCTCCTTTACTAATCAGCTCTCATCTCCCTTTACAGGCTGAGTCCTCCTCTGGTAAGTGGCGTCTTTTCTTAACTGTGCCCTCTTTTGGATCAATAAATTACACAGGTCAATGGTTATACAGCTTCTGTGTGTCGTGTGAGTGATTTGGTGTTGTCCCCTGCAGGTGAGCTGATCATTCCTTCAATATGATATATTCTTTAGATCTTTACTGTTGGGTTGACAGCTGCCAAGGGCATTTCCAGGTTTTGTGCTTCATGTGGGCATCACCCCTGTCAGCTGTCAGCTTCAGCCACTCTCCTCTCATTGCCTCCAGCTGATCCTATTATGAATCATTGGCTCCTTCTGCCTGCTCCCGTGACCCACACCTGTTGCTACTTATGTAAATTGTTTTTGATCCTATTTAAGGGCAGTTATTTTCATTTCTTGTTGCCACAGTCTTGATTAAGTTTCTCCTCATCTCCACCATAGCCCTGCCTCACTCTAGTGCGCGTTATCAGTAAGTATGCTCATTTGTTTAAATTCTGTATTAGAGCACTGTGTTGGACTTTATATTTGTTGTTTTTTCAATAAATTTCACAAACTCATAGTTCAGTTTGTGGGTCTCACCTTTCTGCCCCGAAGGGCAATTCATGACAGTAATTCAACTCAATTGTCTGTGTCCTGTTCAGTTAAGTTCCTGCCTTGAATTCGCTCTTTCCTTTAAACGTCTGGGAAAATACTTTTTCTTCTGCTTGAGCTCAACCTTCTCTTTTATATGGAGTGAAACTCCATATTCTCAGATGTTTTTTCCAATTTAATTCTGTTAAACCTTTTCTATGGATTTTTCTTAGCTCACCGTGTTTTAAAGTGGACTGATATTTTTTTTTCTCTCACACTGGAAGCTGCTTTCGCCAATCACCACAACATCTGAAGAACTCGGATTTTGTGGCTTAAATAATTTTTTAAAATTTTTGTCTCTTTGATTCTGTGACTTTGATCAGACTTTAAATTATCTCCAATTTATTTGGACCCAGGAGAGCCGATGAAAAAAAAAGTGATTACACTCTTTTTGCTCAGTAATCAGTTACAAGTTGAATGTTATGCTTGATACTTGATCATTTCACCTTACCAACAAGTCTGTTGAATGTAGTGTCATTTAATCTGAGTCTGATCATTAAAACTGTAAACGGTATGTGGAAGTTTCTGTTGATTTCTTTTTCTTGTGTCTGTTTTTGAAGTCACCCAGGAGAATTCATGAATATTTGAGACTGATTGATTGAAGGTATAAAGATTAGTTATTAATAAATTGTCCAGGTTTTTGACTGGTGCCCCCAAAATGAGTTTTGTTATTGTGTGTATGTGGACCCGAAGCAAACCTTCATTTCCACACACAACTATAGGTAAATGGGATTCACTTATATAGCGCTTTTATTCTCATCTCTTGATGACCAAAGCGCTTTACAGATCCTGCTGTCCACCCATTCACACACTGATGGCGGCATGCTACCTAACATGGCCCTTCCAGACCCACCAGGAGCAATTGAGGGTGAAGTGTCTTGCCCAGGGACACAACGGCAGGATATCTGGGGAGAGTGAGATTCAAACCGCCAACCATGCAGTTATTGGACAACCTGCTCTACCTCCTGAGCCACTGCCGCCCATTCATTTAGGTATAAATGAAATAATCTTTGTACCTTATAAACAATTTCCCCTACTGTCTGATTGCTGGGGTCTTTCTGCAACTGTGGGGGTCCCCCCTTCAGTTGATAGTGCTATGAGATGACTGTTGTTGTGAAATGGCGCTATATAAATAAAGTTGAATTGAATTGAATTGAATTACTGTAGTAATTACAAAAAATAAAATTATAACATTAACACAAACAGAAAAATGGCAAGTAGAACAATAATACCTAAACCCAAAAGCGTAAAATGCAACAAATGAGTAAATAAGATGCTCTCCGGCTATCAGAGAGAGCAGACGCATTTCTTCTCCTCTCCCTTCTCCTCCTCCCCTTACTGATCCCAGCTTGCTGTGTCCTGTCTGTGTCTCGCTCTTCTTCTGCTGCATCTCGACCCAAACGGAAAATTATGGAATCGGTGAGCTGGGCTTTAAACGCAATTGACACCACTTTTAAACAGAAAATCGGGCCAGGGGGAGCCCAAGTGGAGAGACTCATGGGACAATTGGAACTCATGTGTCTGTGTGATTCGATTGAAGATGTCAGAATCAGAATCAGAATCAGAATAAAGTTTATTGCCAAGCACATTTACAAGTAAACAAGGAAACATACGAGGAATTTGACTTGACATTGGGCGCGCCTGAAAGGCGCATCCCAATGACGCGGCAAGCCATAACGAGGCGCCTGTCAACAGGAGGGGAATAGAGGGCAAGGGTCAAGGAAAAAAACAATAGGCAGAGAGAAAAAACATAGTTATCAAAATAACGCTCGTAAGCTCAAATAAGCTCAAGTGAGCCGAATTATGATCACACAGAAAAAAACCCTCAATGCACAATTAGCAGACAATGAATCACACTTAACAACAGAAACAGTAGAGAGAACAGTGAATGTGTGTCTTTCATCAGTACAAATGGGTCAGTCGTGTGTGTGTTGGATGCAAGGGTGTCAGTTATCAGTTACTGGTGGACAGCAAAGATCTCTCTCTCAGCAGATGTTATAACTAGTGTCTGAAAGTCAGAGGCACATGTCCTTGAGCACGGCAGATGGAAATTCTCTGAGTCAGACACATGGAGCTGTCCTTGAGAGTTCAGATACTGTGCGCCAGATGTTTATGAAAGGGAAAATCAACATTTATACTGTTATCTTCATCCAGGAGGACTGAGTGCTGAGGGCGCCAAAAACAGGTCGAATGAGCACTGACGTTCAGAGAAAAACTTTCCATTCTCTTATGGGTTCAGTGCTCCATAATTCCATCGTTGCCAGGCTTTGAAATCATATCCCGGAGAGCTCTTAGCGTCACCGTGATGTTTTCAGTCTTTCTGTTCAGTTCTCCATTAGCCGCTATCAGAGTCCTCCCCAGCTGGTCGAATTGATGAAAGAGCTTCGCAGGGTCAGCTTTTTGATAAGCTCTGTCCATCTTCTTTAATTTTCGATGCACCAGGACTATCCCAAAGCCGATCAGTAGAAGTCCTGAGACCGTAGCGCCAAATAGATATATATCTTCTATATCTTCAATTGAAAGATCACACAGACACATAAGTTTCCAATTATATGTGTCTTTAATATAACCCGCAGCAGCAGTACAGAATTTCTGCTGTTTGGCCTTGGAGTTTTCCTGGTGTATCGGAAATTAAAGAAGTTGGAAAGAGCTAATCAAAATGCAGACCCGGCGAAGCTCCTTCAACAATTCAACCAGCTGGGGAGAGCACTGATAGCGGCTAATGGTGAACTGAATAGGAAGATGGGTAACATCTCGGAGTCGCTGGGTGCTCTCCAGGAAATGATTTTAAAGCCTGGAAATGTATATGGAAATGTACATGCAAATTGCGATGCACAGAATCGCATGAGAGGTGAAATTTCTATGCTCTAAGTGAACTGTGCCTATCAGGCCTTGATTCGGCATCCTTGAGAATCATTCCTCCAGGAGAAAAGATAAGGCAGAAGGGAGTTTTGGCTTGGCTTCTCTCTAACCCAAACAATTGCTGATGTGCAACAATCTGAACTCTCCAAGGACAGCCATGTGACTAACATGGAATTTTACCATCTGTCATGAACTGAAGAGAGATGAACTTTGTGGACATGTTATCTATGTTTTAGGACACTAAGGACATAACATCTAGCCGTTGCCTAAGAGAGGATTTTTGTTGTCCACCAGTAACTGATACTTCACACACTGCATTCACACTGATATCACATGACTGACATACACACACTGGTCTCTCTCTTGCTTTGTTAATGTGTGGATCTGTATTGTCTGCTAAGTGTGCTTAGAGGGTTTTTTTCTATGTGATCACAATCTTGCTCACTCGAGCCATATTTTGATAACTATGTTTTTTCTCTCTGCCCAATGTGTCACCCCCTTCCCCCCTCCCCCTTTTTACCCCCCACTACATGAGGCGCCTGTATGGCTGCCGCGTCATTAGGGAGCGCTTAACACGAGCACACCTTAGTGATAAGTAAAATTACTGTATGTGTAAGCATACTTGGCAATAAAGTTGATTCTGATTCTGATTCTGAAAAAGCCATGAGACTGAGTCTGGCGGAGAACTCCAGCACTCGGCTCATGACACAAACTGGACAAAACTGACATTTCTCGCTTAACTGAGCACTTTCAAAGGAGAAAAAATTGACTGACATGAAAAGAAACAAATTGTCTCCCATCGCGGAAGGTTTGAATGAACTCTGGTCCAATAAGAAAGCAGTCCTTTGTCTGTAACTGACCAATAGAATGAAAGGGGCGTTGTCCAACAAAGACTGGCTGGTGATCATCTGAGCCAGTCAGATTACTTGCATATGTTTTTGAATATGAAGAACACATATGTAGCGATATTTATTAAAATATAGTTTAATAAGGTACAGGAATTATTTATTTTATTTAATAGTGGGTGTGCGAGGGAACAGAGTTAAACCGTCACCCCTACACTCAATAAATAAAATAGGAAAGCACTCGTAAAAAGGGGGCACCAGTTCTAAAAGAGCAACTTAATTAATGAATTAATTTCAATTAATTGATTTCCGTACCTTCAATAACTTAATGAATCAGTCTCAGAATTTAAGAGAGTTCTTTTCCTGCCGTGATCTAGAAAACATACACACGTGGACAAAATTGTTGGTACCCCTCTGCTAATGACAGAAAAACCCATAATGATCACAGAAATAACTTGAATTTGAATTTGAAATAACTTGAATTTGACAAAAGTGGTAATAAATAAAAATTCTATGAAAATTAACCAATGAAAATCAGACAATGCTTTTAAATTGTGGTTCAACAGAATTATTTTAAAAAACAAACTCATGAAACAGGCCTGGACAAAAATGATGGTACCCTTAACTTAATATTTTGTTGCACAACCTTTTGAGGCAATCACTGCAATCAAACAATTTCTGTAACTGTCAATGAGACTTCTGCACCTCTCAGCAGGTATTTTGGCCCACTCCTCATGAGCAAACTGCTCCAGTTGTCTCAGGTTTGAAGGGTGCCTTCTCCAGATGGCATGTTTCTGCTCCTTCCACAGATGTTCAATAGGATTTAGATCAGGGCTCATAGAAGACCACTTTAGAATAGTCCAATCTTTCGCTTTTAGCCATTCTTGGGTGTTTTTAGCTGTGTTTTGGGTCATTATCCTTTTGCAAGACCCATGACCTGTGACTGAGACCAAGCTGTCTGACACTGGGCAGCACATTTCTCTCTAGAATACCTTGATAGTCTTGAGATTTCATTGTACCCTGTGTAGCGCCCATAACTGTAACCTTATGTAGCTCACATATTTGACTGCATAGGCTCAAACACAGAACGACTTTAAGCTTGCAGTGTGTATTGACATCACGCCTCAGATGGACAATGGGTCGGGACCACCTGCGGACTTGGAAGGAAGACAGAGGATCGGGAGCGAGATCCTGAAAGGGTTGTCTGACCCCCTGGGGTCAGACGGAAGAGCAAAGAGGACTCTGAAGTGATTAATTGTAAATAGAAGGATTTGACCTGAGTGTGTGATTCTGTCTTTGATGTGCTGGTATAAATGTGTGGGGGTTTACCGTAGCTCTCTCTCTTTTTTCCTGATTGAGAGAGAGAGCTGGGGACGTGAAATGCAAAAAACCAATACTGAGAAATAATCCAGTCTCATCATTTCGTGATCCCCACATTGGTGATCAAGACGTAAGATGCAGGGGGATCGTTACCCTGACCCGGATTCACCGGAGACCGCCTGCACGAGTGCAGGCTCGATTAAGCTCCCCGAGTTCTGGCAAGACGACCCGCACTCATGGTTCCAACACGCAGAATCGCGGTTTGTTAGGCGCTGACTTTTTGTGCTCACATGGCTTGTTAGTGGATCTGGTTAATAGACGCCTAGTAAATGCACTATCTTTTTATTCTATCCCTTGTGCAGCTCGAGTGTCCCCGCCGCCACTACAGACCAACGTTGCCACAGCAGGCGATAAGTTTCACACTCTTCTAACCCAGTTCCCAGCACTCACAGTTCCCACGTTTTCAGCTAAGGTTGCGAAGCACGGGGTGGAGCACTTTATCACCACAGTTGGCCCACCAGTTTTTGCGAAAGCTCGGCGCTTGGATGCAATTAAGCTCTCCATTGCGCGCGAGGAGTTCACCAACCTGGAAAGGTTGGGCATAATTCGCCGCTCGAAGAGCCCTTGGGCCTCCCCGCTGCATATGGTTCCTAAGGCTGACGGCTCATGGAGACCTTGTGGTGATTATCGCAGGTTAAACAATGCCACAGCGCAGGACCGCTACCCAATTCCGCACATCCAGGATTTTTCAGTGCATTTAGCAAAGGCGCGCATTTTTTCTAAAATAGACCTGGTCCGCAGTTATCATCAGGTCCCGGTCCAACCAGAGGACATTCCCAAAACAGCGGTAATAACCCCGTTCGGACTTTTTGAATTTTTACGCATGCATTTTGGCCTTAAAGGCGCCGCGCAAACCTTCCAACGAATGATGGATGCCGTGTTGCGCGACCTCCCTTTTGTTTTTGTCTACTTGGACGACATTTTAGTCGCCAGTGCCTCCGAGGAGGAACACGAAAAACACCTCACTACGGTTTTTCAGAGGTTGGGAGCGCACGGGTTGATAATAAACCCGGCCAAGTGCCATTTTGGCATAGCGCAAATCGATTTTTTAGGACACCGCGTCTCCCCAGAGGGAGCAGTCCCTCTACCGGCCAAAGTATGCGCAGTGGCAGAGTTTCCCCAGCCACAAACGGTCAAAGCGTTGCAAGAATTTTTAGGAATGGTAAATTTTTATAACCGTTTCATACCCCACGCAGCGCATCTCATGCAACCGTTATACACCGCGCTTAAAAAGCAGAAGCCCTCCAATGTGATCGAGTGGTCCCCGGAGCAGGAGCGCGCATTCACAGAGGTTAAAAAAGCACTTGCAGACGCAGCACTGCTGGATCACCCAGACCCATCAGCCCGCATAGCGCTAACCACTGACACGTCAGATGTGGCCATAGGGGCCGTTGTAGAGCAGCAGGTCACCGGGGTTTGGCAGCCGCTCGCTTTTTTCAGCAGATCCTTGCGCGATGCTGAGCAGAAATACAGCGCGTTTGACAGGGAGCTGCTAGCGCTCCACCTGGCCATTCGCCATTTCCAGTTCTGGCTGGAAGGGCGGTGTTTCACCGCGTTTGTCGACCACAAACCGCTCACTTTTGCAGTGTCCAAAATTTCAGAACCGTGGTCAGGACGGCAGCAGAGACAGCTGGCCGCAATTTCGGAATTTACCACTGATATTCAGCACGTAGCCGGTAAGCTCAATGTAGTAGCGGACTGTCTCTCATGCGCGGTAACAGCGCCTGTCCGCGCGGATGCAGATTGTACTACTGCAGCCGCGGGGCGGAGTAACAGCGCGGACGCGCATGCAGCCCCTGTTCACGCGGGGATAGATTATGCAGCCATGGTGGCGGAGCAAAGCAGAGACGCAGACGTGCACGTGCTCCTGTCTGGACCAACAGGGTTAAGGCTGGAGAGCAGGAGTTTACAAACCGGTTCGCCCCCCCAATCTGTGACGTATCCACCGGGCGGCTACGCCCGGTGGTACCGGCCGCGTGGCGCCGTCGCGTTTTTGACGCGGTGCACTCCCTGGCGCACCAGGGAGTACGCGCTTCTGTGAAAATGGTAGCGGAGAAGTTTGTTTGGCCGAGCCTGTGCAAGCACGTGAAAGAGTGGGCGAAAGTCTGCATGGCTTGCCAGCGGGCCAAAGTCCACAGGCACACGAAGGCCCCCTTAGAACCGTTCCACATTCCGGCTAAGAGTGTTATGACTCGCCGCTCATCAGCGGCACCAGCCGCGCACACACCTGCTCCTCGTCAGCGGCGAGGTATTTAATCCACTCTGCCCTGGGCTTCGGCCTGAAGCCGTCTCTCTACTTCGGCCCCTTTGCTACTACGGATCTCAAACCGACTAGTGAAGATATCTTGGGTAAGCCCCCCTTACCTCTCTCCTCTAGCCTTCCCCTGTGCACAGGTGGACATTCCCGGCGGCGGACTTCATTACCTCGCCGTTGGCTCTACGCTGCTGCCACAGGTACCGCAGGTCGCTGTCTCCCGGGCTTCGCCCTTGTCGACGCCAGCCACCTGTCATAACCAAGTAAGCCAGCTACCATCATTATTCCCTGTATTGGTGTGGTGCCCGTTACCCTTCTCCCTCTGCTCTCTCCCACAGGGTTGTCCAGCTGTACGGCCTCCTGCCCCCGTGCCTGACGCAGACGCCACCACCAATACATTCTTATTCCACAGACACGCAGCCATACACTTCCTTGTTGCTAATAAAGCTGTTAAATCTATCCTGAGACTGCGTGTGTGTCTCCTGGGCCGTGCATTAGTACGGCTTCAGCAGAGTGGCTCAGCAGACAGCGGGCTCACACGCTGTCTTTCCACCCTCGAGGCTCGGGTGGATTTAATAGCTCATCAGCAACAGGTGATATTAAATCAATTAATTATCATTACTAACCGATTAGACTGCTTGGACCCCCAGCAGCCGTTCCCCTCGGCTCGTCCGGGTGGCGTGGCTCCTGCGGCTCCGGTGGCCGTCCAGCCCGCTCCGGGTGCGCCAACACGGCTCACACCAATCCCCACTCCTGCTCGCTTCAGCGGTAAGCTGGGTGGAGCTCGGGGTTTTATTATGCAGTGTGAGTCCCTCAGACCATAGCAGAATTGGCTATATAGGTAATCTCCTTGAGGGTTGTGCACTTACCTGGGCTTACGCCATTATGGTGAAGCCCAGCTACGCCACCCTCACCTATGGCCAGTTCGTGCGACAATTTCTGGAAGTGTTCAATCATTCCCGTTTGGACAGTGTCCAGGTCGACCGCCTTCTCGGACTCCAGCAGGGGAGCTGATCGGCGGCCGACTACGCGATCGACTTCCGGGTTACCGCGGAGGAAGTTGGCTGGGAAGAGCGCGCGCTCTGTGGCATCTTCCTCCGCAGCCTAAATTCCAGTCTGAGGGATGAGCTGGCTGGACGGGATACCCCGGAGACGCTGGCGGAGCTGATTTCTCTCACCATCAGTTTGGATAACAGGCTGCGCGAGCGCGCCTCCGAGTGGAAGCAGTCTTCTCGCTCGCGGGGCTTCTCTGCACGTCTGCAGAGGCGTCTGCACGTCTGCCCCAAGCTCGCCATCTCGCCACGAGAAACAGCGCCGTCGTGACCTGGGCCTCTGCATGTATTGCGGAGGTAGCCAGCACATGGTGGAGCATTGTCCAGAGAAGCCAAACGAGGTGGTCCGCGAGTCACTGTAGGGGGCCTCGCGGGGGGGGCCTCGCGGACGCTAATCGGTTAAATCCCCTCACACATTTGACGCTGCCCATCCGCTTCTGTCACAACCTCACTGGGCACCTCACACATGCACTGGTGGATTTAGGCGCGGAGGGTAGTTTTATTTCACAAAGCCTGGCAACCCGACTGGGCATCCATTGTCACTCCCTCGACACTCCTCTCGCCCTGGTTAATCTCTCCCGAGTTTCCCTGGGAAAAGTAACTCACCAAACATCCCCCGTTCCCGTGATCATCTCTGGAAACCATCGGGAGGATAGCTCCTTTTACGTCCTGCCCACCTCAGTAACTCCTGTCATCCTCGGTTATCCCTGGCTCCGCCTCCACAACCCCGCCTTGGACTGGAAGACTGGGAAGGTGTCAGCGTGGAGCACTTTCTGCATGGGTACCTGCCTCCAATCCGCGGCCTGCGCCCCGTCCTCGCCTCCCACAGCTCAGGACACCGTGCCCCCGGATCTCACCCTTGTGCCCTCAGAGTTCCACAACCTGGGTGCTGTTTTCAGTAAGTCCAAGGCGATGTCTCTGCCTCCTCACCGGCCCTACGACTGCGCCATTAACATCCGCCAGGGGGTGCCCTTACCCTCAGGACGCCTCTATAGTCTGTCAGCGCCGGAGAAGGATGCAATGAACAGCTATCTGAAGGAGTCGCTCAGTGCTGGGATTATCCGACCGTCCTCCTCTCCAGTAGGTGCAGGGTTCTTCTTCGTGGGAAAGAAGGACAGATCTCTTCGTCCTTGTATCGACTATCGAGCTCTCAACGATATCATGGAGAAGGACCGGTACACCCTGCCCCTTATGGACACTGCCTTCCACTCCCTCCAGGGGGCGACCTGGTTTACTAAGCTGGATCTTCGCAGTGCTTACCACCTCGTCCGGATCCGGGAGGGAGATGAGTGGAAAACCGCCTTCCGTATCCCAAACGGGCATTTTGAATATCTCGTGATGCCGTTTGGGTTGACCAACGCTCCAGCCGTCTTTCAGCACCTCATCAATGACGTCCTCCGGGACTTCATCGGCCTGTTTGTATTCGTCTACCTGAACGACATTCTCATCTTCTCCAGGTCCAGGGATGAACACCGGGTCCACGTGAGGCGGGTCCTGCAGAGACTGCTGGAGAACCGTCTGTACGTCAAGGCAGAAAAATGTGAATTCTACGCCAAAACGACTTCCTTCCTGGGGTTCGTCATCTCCCATGACCAGGTGCTTCCGGACCCAGCGAAGATCAAAGCAGTGGTGGATTGGCCCACACCAACCTCTCGGAAACAGGTTCAGCAATTCATCGGGTTCGCCAATTTCTACCGCCGCTTTGTCCCGAACTTTGGAGCCATCGTCGGGCCCCTGGCCCACCTCACCTCTCCTAAGACCCCGTTCCAGTGGACTGAAGAGGCCGCTTCGGCCTTCCAGGCGCTGAAGACGGAGTTCTCCTCCTCCCGGGTCCTCAGCCAGGTCGATCCCGCGCTGCAGTGCATTGTGGAGGTGGATGCTTCGGACACGGGGGTGGGGGCGGTGTTGTCCCAGCGGTCCCCAGCCAATGGAGTCAAGCGACCCTGCGCCTTCTTCTCTTGGCGCCTGTCCCCGGCGGAACGAAACTATGACGTAGGGGACAGAGAGCTTCTTGCCATCAAGCTTGCCCTTCAAGAATGGCGTCACTGGCTGGAGGGGGCAGCCTTGCCTTTTGTGGTCCTCACCGACCACAAGAACCTGGAGTACCTGAGATCTGCCAAGCGTCTGAACGCCCGCCAGGCGCGTTGGTCCCTGTTCTTTGCAAGGTTTAAGTTCAGCATCACATATAGGCCTGGCTCCAAGAACGGCCTGCCCGACGCCCTCTCCAGGCAATTTGCCCCGGAGGCCACTGAAGACGTTGCTCACACCATCTTGCCCAGGTCGTGCGTCGTGGGGGCTGTTACATGGGACATAGAAGACAAGATCCGGAGGGCGCAGGAGTTGGAACCGGACCCTGGCGGCGGACCGGAGGGGAGGGTCTTCGTGCCATCTGCCGTCCGGGAGGACGTTATACACTGGCTCCATACCTCCAAGCTCACCTGCCATCCTGGAGCTTCGCGGATGATTGACCTTCTCCAGCGATCCTTTTGGTGGCCAGGCCTGCGGAAGGACGCCGCCCGTTACGCCCGGGCCTGCCCCGTCTGTGCTACCAATAAGTCAGGTAACGCTCCCCCTGCGGGTCTGCTCCAGCTCTTGCCCGTCCCTGGCAGGCCCTGGTCGCACATCGCTCTGGACTTCGTCACCGGGCTCCCTGTCTCCAACAACTTTGACACAGTTCTGACCATTGTTGACCGTTTTTCCAAGGCCGCCCACTTCGTGCACCTACGTGGACTTCCCTCAGCCTTGGAGACGGCGGACCTCCTCATCCAGCACGTGGTCAGACTGCATGGAATCCAGGTCGACGTGGTCTCCGACCGCGGCCCCCAGTTTTCTTCGGACGTCTGGAGGTCATTTTGCAACGCCCTGGGAGCCAAGGTAAGCCTCTCCTCCGGCCATCACCCCCAGTCTAACGGGCAGTGTGAGCGGACTAACCAGGAGCTGGAGGCTACGCTCCGCTGCGTTACTTCATCCAAACCCACGTCCTGGAGTTCTCACCTCGCCTGGGTGGAGTACGCCCACAACACCTCTCGCTCTACGGCCATCGGGATGTCGCCCTTTAAAGCATCCTTGGGCTATGATCCACCCCTGTTCCCCGCACAGGAGGGTGAGTTGGTTGTCCCCTCTGTCCAGGCACATCTGAGGCGGTGCCGCTCCCTTTGGTCCACGGCGCGTAATGCGCTTTTACGCACGGCGGAGCGCAATAAGTCTACAGCGGACTGACATAGGAGACCTGCACCTGCCTACCAGGTGGGACAGCAAGTTTGGGTATCCACACAGGACGTTAACCTAAAGGGTGAGAGGAGAAAGCTGGCCCAACGGTTCATCGGCCCTTATCCCATAACCAGAATCATCAACTCGGTGGCTGTGCGTGTGGCTATTCCCTCCTCCCTCCGTATCCATCCCACCTTCCACGTCTCCAAAATCAAACCGGTGGTCTCTGACCCCCTCTGCCCTCCACCTGCGGCGCACCCCGCTCCCCGGATGATTGGTGGCCATCCGGCCTGGACCGTCGCTGACATCTTGGACGCCCGATGCCGGGGTCGCGGATTGCAGTACCTGGTGGATTGGGAGGGCTATGAACCCGAGTGGAGACAGTGGGTGCCTTCCTCACTGGTGTTGGACCGGTCACTCATTTCTGAGTTTCATCGAGCGCACCCGGAAAAACCATCGCCAGGAGGCGCTGCTAGAGGGGGGAGTACTGTTATGACTCGCCGCTCATCAGCGGCGCCAGCCGCGCGCACACCTGCTCCTCGTCAGCGGCGAGGTATTTAATCCACTCTGCCCTGGGCTTCGGCCTGAAGCCGTCTCTCTACTTCGGCCCCTTTGCTACTACGGATCTCAAACCGACTAGTGAAGATATCTTGGGTAAGCCCCCCTTACCTCTCTCCTCTAGCCTTCCCCTGTGCACAGGTGGACATTCCCGGCGGCGGACTTCATTACCTCGCCGTTGGCTCTACGCTGCTGCCACAGGTACCGCAGGTCGCTGTCTCCCGGGCTTCGACCTTGTCGACGCCAGCCACCTGTCATAACCAAGTAAGCCAGCTACCATCATTATTCCCTGTATTGGTGTGGTGCCTGTTACCCTTCTCCCTCTGCTCTCTCCCACAGGGTTGTCCGGCTGTACGGCCTCCTGCCCCCGTGCCTGACGCAGACGCCACCACCAATACATTCTTATTCCACAGACACGCAGCCATACACTTCCTTGTTGCTAATAAAGCTGTTAAATCTATCCTGAGCCTGCGTGTGTGTCTCCTGGGCCGTGCATTATGTCAAAGAGGTTCAATCATGTGCACGTAGACCTAGTGGGCCCCCTACCGCCGTCACAAGGGTTCACACATCTCTTGACAATGGTGGACTGAACCACACGTTGGCCGCAAGTGGTCCCGTTAACATCGACCACAGCGGCAGAGGTGGCTCACGTTTTTTTAACAGCCTGGATAGCGCGGTTTGGGGTTCCGTCGGATATTATGTCCGATAGGGGACCTCAAATTGTGTCGGAACTGTGGTCAGCAATGGCCAGCAGCTTAGGAGCGGGAGTCCACCGCACTACCGCTTATCACTCCCAGGCCAACGGTTTATGCGAGCGTTTTCACAGGTCTTTGAAGGCAGCCCTCAGAGCATCGCTTACGGATGCAGATTGGGTAAACAAACTACCATGGGTTTTATTGGGGTTGCGTTCAGCGCCCAAAGAGGACTTAGATGCCTCACCCACGGAACTAGTTTTTGCACAACCTCTCAGGCTGCCCGGCGAGTTCCTACCAGCCCATGCGGCACCAGGGCGCCCCCCAGCGCGGGGACCTCTGATTGGCACGGGAGCAGAAATGCTCCCGGGCCCCGCTCATCACACTTTTCCGCGTGTTTTTGTTCCCAAAGCTT
This sequence comes from Pholidichthys leucotaenia, assembly GCA_020510985.1. NCBI lineage: Eukaryota > Metazoa > Chordata > Actinopteri > Cichliformes > Pholidichthyidae > Pholidichthys > Pholidichthys leucotaenia. The sequence goes on from CM035838.1 coordinate 73,041,281, forward strand.
TACAAAACGCTGAATTTGTTTTTGTCAGGCACAACATTCAGCGACACAGTCTCCGCCCACCATATGACGGTCCATTTCGAGTGCTGGAAACAGGGGATAAATATTTTGTGCTAGATTTGGAGGGCAGGAAAGAAACAATCAGTATTGATAGATTAAAGCCTGCCTTTGTGTTGCATGACGAATCTGTACGACCGGCGAGGGCGCCTCGACGCGGCAGACCCCCCAGGGAACGGCCCCTGGAGCCCCCGCAGAGGACAAATAACCTTTCTCCCCCTCATTCCACGGATTCGCCGCAGGACGGCACAACAACGACTGTGAAACCTGCATACAGCAGGTTTGGGAGGAGGTTGAAGCCTAGACTACGTGCAGAGTGATGTGTGTTTTGATCAAACTGTGTAGGTTGTGCTGTAGATTCTGCAGGTGGGGGGTGACATATGCTGTATTGCCATTAGGATACTGTTATTGTGTGTCCATTCTTTGGCATTTGGGTGGGGGGGGTGATGTAGCGCCCATAACTGTAACCTTATGTAGCTCACATATTTGACTGCATAGGCTCAAACACAGAAAGACTTTAAGTTTGCAGTGTGTATTGACATCACGCCTCAGATGGACAATGGGTCGGGACCACCTGCGGACTTGGAAGGAAGACAGAGGATCGGGGGCGAGATCCTGAAAGGGTTGTCTGACCCCCTGGGGTCAGACGGAAGAGCAAAGAGGACTCTAAAGTGATTAATTGTAAATAGAAGGATTTGACTTGAGTGTGTGATTCTGTCTTTGATGTGCTGGTATAAATGTGTGGGGGTTTACCGCAGCTCTTTCTCTTTTTTCCTGACTGAGAGAGAGAGCTGGGGACGTGAAATGCAATAAACCAATACTGAGAAATAATCCAGTCTCATCATTTCGTGATCCCCACACCTGCACAGATTCAAGACACCCTGTGCCAGATGCAGCAAAGCAGCCCCAGAACATAACAGAACCTCCTCCATGTTTCACAGTAGGGACAGTGCTCTTTTCTTGGTATGCTTCATTTTTGCGTCTGTGAACATAGAGCTGATGTGCTTTGCCAAAAAGTTCCAGTTTTGTCTCCTCTGTCCATAGGACATTCTCCCAGAAGCTTTGTGGCTTGTCAACATGCAGTTTGGCAAATTCCAGTCTGGCTTTTTTATGATTTGTTTTCAACAGTGGTGTCCTCTTTGGTCATCTCCCATGAAGTCCACTTTGGCTCAAACAACGACAGACACTGATGTACCTTGACCTTGGAGTTCACCATGAATGTGTTTAGAGGTTGTTCTGGGCTCTTTTGTTACCATTTGTATTATCCGTCTCCTCCTGTGGCCACGTCCAGGGAGGTTGGCTACAGTCCCGTGGATCTTAAATTTCTGAATAAGATGTGCAACTGTAGTCACAGGAACATCAAGCTGCTTGGAGATGGTCTTATAGCCTTTACCTTTAACATGCTTGTCTATAATTTTCTTTCTAATCTCCTGAGACAACTCTCTCCTTTGTTTCCTCTGGTCCATGTTTAGTGTGGTACACACCATGCCACTAAACAGCACAGTGACTACTTGTCACCCTTTAAATAGGCCGACTGACTGATTACAAGTTTGTAGACACCTGTGATGCTAATTAGAGGACACATCTTGGTTGAACATGTCCCTATGGTCACATTATTTTCAATCTTTTCTAGGGGTACCATCATTTTTGTCCAGGCCTGTTTCATGAGTTTGTTTTTTAAAGTAATTCTGTTGAACCACAATTCAAAAGCCTTGTCTGATTTTCATTGGTTAATTTTCATAGAATTTTTATTTATTACCACTTTTGCCAGATTCAAGTTATTTCTGTAACCATTGTGGGTTTTTCTTTCATTAACAGAAAGGTACCAACAATTTTGTCCACGGCTGTATATGCAGAAGGAAAATGCTTCAACTTCTCTCATTTACAGTTTTATTAAATTAAACTCATTCAGGTTACATGATATGGCATTCAAATGATCGATAGACAGATTCAAATGATAAACAGGTGTTCAATATCACAGCAACTGTTAGTGGATTCCTGAACATAAAATCTAGAGTTAGACCTTTGTGGAACCAAGAGGAAACTAGATTTTATGTTTCAGCTGTAATGCAATGGAAGGCTGAAATATCTAACAAAACCAGAACACAATTTTATGGGGAAAAATTCAATAAGCTGATTATCTAAAAGGAACTCCTGAATTAATCTACAAAAATGAAAGGAGGTTTCTTAAAAATGAATAAGAATTTTCCTTCAGTTTATAGCTTTGTCCTATGGCTGAGGGACTAATTGTACCATGAAATACTGGTTATGTTCAACTGTAATCAATATTTTAGGACATCACATTTAAACCCAGCAGATAGGAAAATGGGAGTCTCACTTACGAACAGCTGTAGGTCCACATGTTCAGCGGTGGTCAGTGCCAGCCGGTGGTATAGGGACCAAGGGGGAAAGCGGCTGTTGCTCGGCTTTCAGATGGTTCACAACTGTAAGAAGCATAGATTTGGCCGGGGGCTCACAGGGCGGTCAGGCAGCAGTGAAGACTGTCTCAGAGAAGGCGTGGAGTCCTTTGGCAACCGGTCCGAATTTAATATGTCTCCGGCCCGCGGCACAAAACCAAAGACTGAAGGAAGAACGTTTTAGTCAGTTTCACCCACGAGCTTCGAGTTTCTTTACGGGATCAGATGTGGATGAGGCCGGAAAAGAATGTCCAAAAAATCTCTCTCTCTATCTATAGTTTACTTTAAAATAGGAAAATTGAAAGTCCACTTTAACTGCATGAAAAGTCAAAAGAATCCAAGAAAAAAATTTTTCAACTAGGATAAGAATGGCTTCTGAGGTGAAAAAAAAGGATTTTGAGAGTTTGACTCTCTTTAAAGCAAGCTCATAAGAAAAGAATGGTTTCTCCTCAGTTAACCAGAAAACAAGAAAAAAGATGACTTTGGAAAGTTAACGCAGGATTTGACAAGGTCCACACACACAAAAGACTTCTTAAAATTCACAGAACAATTTAGACAAAAGAAAACTGCAAGGAAGTACCAAGAAGAAGTGAAAACAAAAATTTTCTTTTGTTCTTTTTCGATCTAGATCTTTTTTCTTTTCTGTATCTTTTCTCTTTTTTTCTTCTCGTAACTTCTAAATGCAGGGTGGCTCTCACACATTTAACTGAAGTGCGCTGTTGGGTCATAAAACAGGGCCAGCTGCAAGACAGGCAAATCATCTTCCATAAAGAGGAGTTTGAATGAGCTTTTTTTCCAATGAGGGAACATCTCTTTATTTGGAAACAATCAAATGAAAAGGGGCGTTATCCAGTGGAAGGCAGCCTAGTGATTGGTTATAATGAGTGATAGCAGACAGATTGATAAACATTCAGTTCTTATGAAATTATGTGTTCAATGTAAACTCTAACTTATTAAGTGACTCAGGGCTAATATTCAGTGATCATGTATTTATACCATTACTAATAATATTAACATTCATTTGAATAACACTCATGAAAATAAACATTCCTAATACACATTCCTAATACATGCACTCACATTTAAATCAAGGATTAATGAATTACTGCAAACCATGGTTGGTGATCAAAAGGGTGATTTTCACAGTGTCCTTAGAATCCTGGGGAGATGATAGCTGGAAGAAAAGCTTAATGTTTAGTCAGAATTAACAGTCAGATTACACAGTGAAACATATTCTGTAGATGTCCACTAGGAGGTACTGTTGAGCTGTAGATAATTTTTAGGTCTCTGGAATGTCAGTGGGGAGGGGGCGGGGGGGGGGGGGGGCTAGAGGGTTCTGGAAACTGTCTAAAAGAAGGAAGAAGGCCATATATCTGCCCGCTTAAGAAGTTTATGACTTTTTAAGAGCATCGGTTCCTGTAGAGCAGATACAATCGGCATGAACTGTCCATTTTGGGATCTTGACTTCAAGAGTTTATGGTCCACTTAAGCTTTTAAAAGCAAATCCTTATCAAGTCTCTCTACAAAAGTGAAATTGTTTACACTGGGGTCCTGTTGAAGACACAACATTCTTGACCAGACCTTGAGTGAGAGTTGCTTTAAAATGAAGAAAAGTAAATTTCTGTAAAATGAAGAAAAGTGATCTCCTGGGTTGGCCTGAGGTGAGATGTTGATGCTACACATATTGATTAAAAGAAAAATGCAAAGAATCACCTTATATGGTAACTTTCGGTGCCACACGAGTAGGCTGCCTTTTTGCAACAGCAGATCAATTTCTTCCTATTTCTATTTACTATCTGGCTCTCTTGCTAATCTTTCTGTTTCGGTGACACTTTGATCCATCACAGACACGTAGATTGCCCAAATGTCTCCTGAGCCAGCGGACGGATCCACTGTTTGTTGCAGGAGGCAGTACAATAGGGACCAGCTGTTAGCACTTAACCGGACCATGATGCTAACGCAAAAACTTGACGTACCGGGAGAAATAAGACGAAAACGGCATGGATGTCGTGCTGGAATAAGACGGCAGGCGAGGAATATAAGGTACAGACCCGCCCTCCCATCCGTTATTATAAGATAAGATAAGATAAGCCTTTATTAGTCCCACAATGGGGAAATTCCAGGATTGCAACAGCACAGGGATAGCAACACTCAGAGCAACAATCAGAAGGCAAGAAAAAAAAACAAGCAAGCAAGAGCAGCTAATATACATATGTACATATTACTATAAAATATATATATACACACACACAGACACACAGTGCAGAGCATTGTAGCTGGATGGAATAAATATATGAATATGTAAACACACAGTGCGGAGCAATGTAGCTAGATGGAATAATATGTAGATATATAAACACACAGTGCGGAGCATTGTAGCTAGATGGAATAAATATATAGATATGTAAACATAAACACACCCAGTGCGGAGCATTGTAGCTAGATGGAATAAATATGTAAATATATAAACACACACAGTGCAGAGCATTGTTGCTAGATGGGATGAAACAGCACAACCGTCTACTTAGTTATCCTACATGGTATGATTATGTGCCCATACATATTCTCACTCTCCATAGCGACCGGTATTTTCCTAGTTGTATGCCGGAGGGGACCATTGTGTAAGTCTATTGCATCTTTTGCATTCAAAAAACTATTAGTTTGTTACGTCTTTTTGCTATCTCTGCGAGCAGCCCTGCTTAGGTTGTACAGTCTGACAGCCGTTGGTAGGAAGGACCTGCGAAACCTCTCGGTTGTGCACCTGGGATGATGTAGTCTGCTGCTAAATGAGCTCCTCAGTGCATTCAGTATGTCCTGCATAGGGTGGAACTCGGACTCCAGCAGAGATGACAGTTTAGCCACCGTCCTTCTCTCTCCTATCTCCTCCACCGGATCAAGGCGCTGCCCCAGGACAGAGCTAGCTTTCTTGATCAGTTTGTTCAGTCTCTTCCTATCGGCTGCAGTAATGCCACTGCCCCAGCAGACCACTCCAAAAGTGATGGCTGATGCCACCACCGTGTCATAGAATGTCTTCAGCAGCACGCCTTGTACACCAAAAGACCTGAGTCTCCTCAGCAGGAACAGCCTGCGCTGTCCCTTCTTGTAGAGTGCGTCAGTATTGTGTGACCAGTCTAGTTTATTGTTCAGATGAACACCCAGGTACTTATAGGATGTCACCATCTCGATGTCTGTTCCCTGTATATTTACTGGTGCTGTGAGGGGTTGTCCTTGCCTGCGGCAGTCCACCACCAGCTCCTTAGTTTTTCTCGCGTTGATCTGGAGGCAGTTCCGATGGCACCAGTCCACGAATTCCTGGATAAGCCCTCTGTACTCAGCTTCATCTCCATTGGAGATGAGGCCAACGATCGCAGAGTCATCAGAGAACTTCTGTAGATGGCAGTGTGTTGTGTTGTGTGAGAAGTCCGCAGTATAAAGAGTGAACAGGAAGGGAGCCAGCACCGTGCCCTGGGGGGCCCCCGTGCTACTGATGATCATGTCGGACACACAGTCCCGGGTTCTCACAAACTGAGGCCGGTTCGTGAGGTAGTCCAAGATCCATGATGACAGGTGCTGGTCCACCCCTGCGCGCAGCAGCTTGTCCTTCAGGATCATCGGTTGGATGGTGTTGAAAGCACTGGAGAAGTCAAAGAACATGATCCTCACCATATTCCCCGGCTTCTCCAGGTGGGACAAAGAACGGTGAAGGAGGAAGATCACCACATCCTCCACCCCAATGCCATGCTGGTAGGCGAACTGGAGTGGATCCATCGCTGGTTCCACCAGGGGGAATGTACGATGGGGAATGTACGATCGCTACTCAGAAAAACAGATGAGCTAGTGGCTATCTCCCGCTACGATAGCATATACAGGGAGTGTAGCCTGATGCTACTCACGGAGACATGGCTAACAGAACTAGCAACAGATGCTAACATTGGACTGGAGGGTTTCCACGCAATACGGGCAGACCGAAAACCAGACAGTGGGAAGGCAAGGGGCGGAGGAGTGATAATGAATGTCAATAACAACTGGTGCAGACCGGAACATATCACGGTTAAACAACAACACTGCAACAAAGACATGGAGTTGCTAGCTGTTAGCATGCGGCCTACATATCTCCCGAGGGAATACTCACACGTGATCTGCATTGTTATTTATGAAAATCCGACAGCGAATGCTGGGACAGCATATGACGCCATCCACTCAGTAACTGGCAGGCTGAAGACAGAGCACCCAGATGCTCTTCTCCTCATCTCAGGCGATTTCAACCATATTTTACTGTCTCCCATTCTACCCACGTTCACCCAGTATGTCACATGCCACACTAGAGACAATAAAACACTGGACTTATTCTACGCAAACACTAAGGAGGTGTTCACCTCATCACCACTCTCCCCACTCGGGAGATCGGATCACAACTTGGTTCATCTCCTGCCGGTGTACAAACCCCTAGTGCACAGACAACCTCCGGTCATGCGCACAGTGAAGTTATGGTCTGAGGTGGCAATGGACGCTCTAAAGGACTGTTTTGAAACCACTGCCTGGGAGCAGCTCTGCAATCCGCATATCGATGGCCTCACTCACACCATCACGGACTACATCAGCTTCTGTGTGGACAACACCGTACCCACCAAGACCATACGGTGTTGCTCGAACAACAAACCCTGGATCAACCCTGAGATAAAAACACTTCTGACAGAGAAGAAGAGGATCTTCAGGTCGGGGAACAGGGAGATGCTGAAGTCCATACAGAAGGGGCTGAGGAGGAAGATCAGAGAAGGCAAGGACAGCTTCAGGAAGAAGATGGAGGACAAGCTGCAACAGAGCGACATCGGTGGGGTCTGGAGAAACCTTAAAACCATCTCTGGGCTCCAGAATACCTCCCCCCAGGCCACGGGGGGCAGGGAGTGGGCAAACAATGTGAATCTGTTTTTTAATAGGTTTGACCAACCGCCTTCCCCCCCATCTGCACAACAACCACTGCTTCCTCTAAAGACATCGAGTCCTGCTGCCCACACCCCACTCCACCAACACCCCCCCACTCCCAACATACAGCCCCCCAACATGATCCTCACTAAGACCCAGGTGAGGACAGAGTTGAGGAAGATCAAGGTGAGGAAGGCGTCGGGACTGGACAGCATCAGCGCAAAGCTCCTCAAGTCCTGTGCAGACCAGCTGTGGGGGATTGTGGAGCTCATCTTCAACCTGAGTATGAAGCTGGGAAGGGTACCACAGTTGTGGAAAACATCTTGTGTGGTACCTGTACCAGAGACTTCCCACCCCAAAGACCTGAACAGCTACAGACCAGTGGCCCTGACATCCCACATGATGAAGATCCTGGAGATACTGCTCCTTGCTCACCTCCGCCCCTTGGTGGGACCAGCGATGGAGCCACTCCAGTTCGCCTACCAGCATGGCATTGGGGTGGAAGATGCAGTGATCTTCCTTCTTCACCGTTCTCTGTCCCACCTGGAGAAGCCCGGGAATGCGGTGAGGATCATGTTCTTTGACTTCTCCAGTGCTTTCAACACCATCCAACCGATGATCCTGAAGGACAAGCTGCTGTGCGCAGGGGTGGACCAGCACCTGTTATCATGGATCCTGGACTACCTCACTAACCAGCCACAGTTTGTGAGAACCCGGGACTGTGTGTCAGACACGATCATCGGTAGCACGGGGGCCCCCCAGAGAACGGTTTTGGCTCCCTTCCTGTTCACCCTTTATACTGCGGACTTCTCACATAACACAACACACTGCCATCTACAGAAGTTCTCTGACGACTCTGCCATTGTCGGCCTCATCTCCAATGGAGATGAAGCTGAGTACAGAGGACTTATCCAGGACTTCGTGGACTGGTGCCATCGGAACTGCCTCCAGATCAACGCGAGGAAAACTTGGACTGCCGCAGGCAAGGACAACCCCTTACAGCACCAGTAAACATACAGGGAACAGACATTGAGATGGTGACATCCTACAAGTACCTGGGTGTTCATCTGAACAATAAACTAGACTGGTCACACAATACCGACGCACTCTACAAGAAGGGACAGTTCAGGCTGTTCCTACTGAGGAGACTCAGGTCTTTTGGTGTACAAGGGGCGCTGCTGAAGACATTCTACAACACGGTGGTGGCATCAGCCATCACTTTTGGAGTGGTCTGCTGGGGCAGTGGCATTACAGCAGCCGATAAGAAGAGACTGAACAAACTGATCAAGAAAGCTAGCTCTGTCCTGGGGCAGCGCCTTGACCCAGTGGAGGAGATAGGAGAGAGAAGGATGGTGGCTAAACTGTCATCTCTGCTGAAGTCTGAGTCCGAGTCCCACCCTATGCAGGACATGCTGAACGCACTGAGGAGCTCATTTAGCAGCAGACTACATCATCCTAGGTGCGCATCCGAGAGGTTTCGCAGGTCCTTCCTACCTACGGCTGTCAGACTGTATAAGTCATTCTTGTTGGTCCAAAAAACCTTAGAAATTCCTTTCCAAATCAAACTTTCAGTTTGGATGCAGTTACTCTTTCTCTTAATAGCTCTGTGAGGAACCTTGGAGTTATTTTTGATCAGGATTTGTCCTTCAATTCACATATTAAATTTGTTTCTAAGACTGCCTTCTATCATTTGCGTAATATTGCCAAGATTAGGAGCATCTTGTCTCAGAGTGATGCTGAGAAACTGATCCACGCTTTTGTTAGCTCAAGATTAGATTATTGTAATTCTTTATTATCAGGTTGTCCTAAAACATCTTTAAAAAGTCTTCAGCTGATCCAAAATGCTGCAGCAAGAGTTTTAACAGGTACTAGAAAGAGAGATCATATCTCTCCGGTTCTGGCCTCCCTTCATTGGCTTCCCATAGAGTTTAGAATTAAGTTTAAAATCCTTCTTCTTACTTACAAAGCTCTAAACAATCAGGCTCCTTTTTATTTAAAAGATCTGATACTACCGTATTATCCTAACAGAGCACTACGCTCCCAAAATGCAGGACTACTTGTAATACCTAGAATCTCCAAAAGTACAATGGGAGGCAGAGCCTTCAGTTATCAAGCTCCTCTCCTGTGGAATCAGCTGCCAATCTGGATTCGGGAGTCAGACTCGATCTCTGTTTTTAAGATTAGGGTTAAAACCTACCTTTTTGATATAGCCTACAATTAGGGAGGGATCATGTGTTTCTGAACCCTCCCTTAGTTATGCTGCTAATAGGTTTAGTCAGCCGGGGGACCTCCAGTAATGCACTGGGACTCACTCCTTTCCTCACTCTCTATGAAATATTTTTTTTTTTTTTTGCTGGTCATTAACATTTGTTTGTTCTCTCCCATAGATTGAGTCCCCATCGTGCTGTTTGCTCTCTACATGTCTGTTCTTTTCATCTTCTCTGTCCCCTCACCCCCCAGCCAGTCGCAGCAGATGACTGCCCCTCCCTGAGCCTGGTTCTGCTGGAGGTTTCTTCCTGTTAAAAGGGAGTTTTTCCTCTCCACCGTCGCCAAGTGCTTGCTCACAGGGGATCACCTGATTGCTGGGGTCTTTCTGCAACTGTGGGGGTTCCCCCCTACAGTTGATAGTGCTATGAGATGACTGTTGTTGTGAAATGGCGCTACATAAATAAAGTTGAATTGAATTGAATTGAATAACCTAAGCAGGGCTGCTCGCAGAGATAGCAAAAAAACGTGACGACCTAATAGTAATGAATGCAAAAGATGCAACAGACTTACACAAATGTCCCCTCCAGTATACAACTAGGACAATATCAGTCGCTACGGAGGGTGGCAGTATGTATGGGTACATATTCATACTATGTAGGATAACTAAGCAGATGGTTATGCTGTTTATTGCATCTAGCTACAATGCTCCGCACTGTGTGTATATATATTTACATATTTATTCCATCCAGCTACAATGCTCCACACTGTGTGTTTATATATTTATATGCACATATGTGCATATGTATATTTGCTGCTCTTGTTTTTCTTGTCTTCTTGATGAATGTTGCTATCCCTGTGCTGTTGCAATCCTGGAATTTCCCCATTGTGGGACTAATAAAGGCTTGTGGCGGTTCGTTTTAACCCCACAACAGACTAAGGACACTCAGCCCTCTTTTCTGTTTTTCTGCTGCATTACTGAGAAGCAATGTGCCATTCATGTATTTGTGATGCAAACATGCATGTGTTGTGATGTAATGCGCCATTCTGTATAGTGTGCATATGGCTTGTCCTTACTATGCTTTTTCTGAGCATCTTAGATGTGCTTTGGTGTATTAATGTCTACAGGTAGACGAGTTTCTTCTGTCTCACCTATGTGATGTTAATCGATGCCTTTCATCCTTTGTACTCATGCATCCTGTCCTTACTGTGACCTAGAGACTCAGATCAATATGTAGATGTGCTTGTTAGCCTCTTTGTCTTGCACTTAGAGCGAGGTCTAGCTAATCTGCCCATTGTGATGTATGGCTTACAAATGCAAATACCTCCTGCCTGTTCTGTTGTCCCTTTGATCATTCTAGACTGTGGGGTATGTCTTTTTGATGTATTGTTATGATCAAGTATTTAAGGTGCAACTCTGTAACGCAATCTCTCTCTTCTTCTCTCACTCTGATCCTGCTACTGGTAGACACACACGTGTCCTCCTCTCCTTCTCTGAGAGCTTAGGGATCCCGCTCCGGGCTGCTCCACTATGCACCGGAGAGGGGATCCCGTGAAGGCGACATGATATAATAAAACCTGCTTAAAACCACAGCACTGCTGCTTATATTTCCATGCCGCCTCACTGGTGACCCCGACGTGATATGAACACGCACACGTTTTGTGCGAAAGCAACCTTCCGAGCTGGACAACCACACAGCTGCGTTGGTGGCCCCTTGAAGACGCACACGTTTTGTGCAACGCAGCCTTCTGTTTTGGATGGCCACGCTGGCGAACCGACGCTGAAAAAAACGAGTGGCCAGCGAACGCAACACCCGGGCATGAATGCTCCGTCGCCTGAGATCTGCACAACCACGCTGGACCGGCCGCTTTCACTGAGAGCGCACGCACCTCGTCCTCTCTCCACGACGGCAACCTCCAGGGCCGACGGGGAGCGCAGCGCGTGGAACTGAACGCACCATGGCCGCACGAGCGACAACGATCGTCTCCTCCCCCTCACCGCTCCAACGCAGCTGCACGAGCCCGGGGCACAAAGATCGTCTATTGCCTCGCACCGCTCCGACGCGCCTCCACGAGCCCGAGGGACGGAGATCGTCTACTTCCTCACACCGCTCCAACGCAGCTGCATGAGCCTGAGGAACAAAAGATCGTCTGTTCCCTCCCGCCGCTCCAACGCCTCTGCACGGGCCTGAGGGACTAAAGATCGTCTATTTCCTCTCAACGCTCCAACGCACCATGGCCAAATCTACAGCAACAGCTCAACCTGGATTTTATTGGCACCGTCTGCGCTGATCTCCGCCAAGTTTCTGCACCCTGACTCACCACTCCAGCGGCCCACCCACGCACTGAACCCCCGCGCACGCATCGGGGAGTTACAAGGACGGCGCATCACGCATGGGACAAGTAATGGCTCCACAGACTGCCTTCCTCCTTCGCCGCTGCCTTTCAGGGCTGCTCGCTCACCTGAGGCACGCATGCAGCATACTGGAAGGATTTGTTAACAGTCTCAGCCACGCCACAGACCGCCATCGTCCTCCGCCGCTGCCCACAGAACCTTCAGGGTTGCTCGTTCACCTGAAGCAAGCACGCAGCTCGCCACTGGATTTTTTAATGGTCTTAGCCACGGCACAACGGGATTTCAGCCGTCAGCTGTTCCCAGGAGCTTTGGGGTTGCTTCAGCACCCAAAGCCAACAGTCCCTATGCTTTGTTTACTTTTTTTCTTACAGCCGCTCCTGCTTTTCTTCATGGCCACGAGAGGAGTCAGAGACTAGTTTTTCTTCTTGTGATCTCCGCACGTGCAACGGGACAAACCCCTCGACGTCACGGAGCAGCAAGCAATTTTTGCACGGCTCAGGACGATTTCTCAGCTCCTGCCGGCACTTACTACCCCTCCCCTCCCTCCCCCTCCGCCTGCAGCGAGCTTCTCCCACAGCTCGCTCACACAGATGGATTATCGAGGTCGCGACCCCCTGCCGCGTCCTCTGGGGGGGAGCGTGTGTGGCGGTTCGTTTTAACCCCACAACAGACTAAGGACACTCAGCCCTCTTTTCTGTTTTTCTGCTGCATTACTGAGAAGCAATGTGCCATTCATGTATTTGTGATGCAAACATGCATGTGTTGTGATGTAATGTGCCATTCTGTATAGTGTGCATATGGCTTGTCCTTACTATGCTTTTTCTGAGCATCTTAGATGTGCTTTGGTGTATTAATGTCTACAGGTAGACGAGTTTCTTCTGTCTCACCTATGTGATGTTAATCGATGCCTTTCATCCTTTGTACTCATGCATCCTGTCCTTACTGTGACCTAGAGACTCAGATCAATATGTAGATGTGCTTGTTAGCCTCTTTGTCTTGCACTTAGAGCGAGGTCTAGCTAATCTGCCCATTGTGATGTATGGCTTACAAATGCAAATACCTCCTGCCTGTTCTGTTGTCCCTTTGATCATTCTAGACTGTGGGGTATGTCTTTTTGATGTATTGTTATGATCAAGTATTTAAGGTGCAACTCTGTAATGCAATCTCTCTCTTCTTCTCTCACTCTGATCCTGCAACTGGTAGACACACACGTGTCCTCCTCTCCTTCTCTGAGAGCTTAGGGATCCCGCTCCGGGCTGCTCCACTATGCACCGGAGAGGGGATCCCGTGAAGGCGACATGATATAATAAAACCTGCTTAAAACCACAGCACTGCTGCTTATATTTTTCATGCCGCTTCAGGCTTATCTTATCTTATCTTATCTTACACACACACACACACACACACACACACACACACACGTGGACAAAATTGTTGGTACCCCTCTGTTAATTAAAGAAAAAGCCCCAATGGTCACAGAAATAACTTGAATTTGACAAAAGTGGTAATAAATAAAAATTCTATGAAAATTAACCAGTGAAAATCAGACAATACTTTTGAATTGTGGTTCAACAGGATTATTTTAAAAAACAAACTCATTAAACAGGCCTGGACAAAAATGATGGTACCCCTAGAAAAGATTGAAAATAATGTGACCATAGGGACATGTTCAACCAAGATGTCTCCTCTAATTAACATCACAAGTGTCTACAAACTTGTAATCAGTCAGTCGACCTATTTAAAGGGTGACAAGTAGTCACTGTGCTGTTTGTTGACATGGTGTGTACCACATTAAACATGGACCAGAGGAAGCAAAGGAGAGAGATGTCTCAATAGATTAGAAAGACAATTATAGACAAGCATGTTAAAGGTAAAGGCTATAAGACCATCTCCAAGCAGCTTGATGTTCCTGTGTCTACAATTGCACATATTATTCAGAAATTTAAGAGCCACGGGACTGTAGCCAACCTCCCTGGATGTGGCCACAGGAGGAGACAGATAATACGAATGGTAACAAAAGAGCCCAGAACAACCTCTAAACGCATTCATGGTGAACTCCAAGGTCAAGGTACATCAGTGTCAGATCGCACCATCCGTCGTTGTTTGAGCTAAAGTGGACTTCATGGGAGACAACCAAGGAGGACACCACTGTTGAAAACAAATCATAAAAAAGCCAGACTGGAATTTGCCAAACTGCATGTTGACAAGCCACAAAGCTTCTGGGAGAATATCCTATGGACAGACGAGACAAAACTGGAACTTTTTGGCAAGGCACGTCAGCGCTATGTTCACAGATGCAAAAATGAAGCATACCAAGAAGAGAACACTGTCCCTACTGTGAAACATGGAAGAGGTTTTGTTATGTTCTGGGGCTGCTTTGCTGCATCTGGCAGAGGGTGTCTTGAATCTGTGCAGGGTACAATGAAATCTCAAGACTATCAAGGTACTCTAGAGAGAAATGTGGTGCCCAGTGTCAGACAGCTTGGTTTCAGTCGCAGGTCATGGCTCTTGCAACAGGATAATGACCCAAAACACACAGCTAAAAACACCCAAGAATGGCTAAGAGTGAAAGATTGGACTATTCTAAACTGGCCTTCTATGAGCCCTGATCTAAATCCTATTGAACATCTTTGGGAGGAGCTGAAACATGCCGTCTGGGGAAGGCACCCTTCAAACTTGAGACAACTGGAGCAGTTTGCTCATGAGGAGTGGGCCAAAATACCTGCTGAGAGGTGCAGAAGTCTCATTGACAGTTACAGAAATCGTTTGATTGCAGTGATTGCCTCAAAAGGTTGTGCAACAAAATATTAAGTTAAGGGTACCATCATTTTTGTCCAGGTCTGTTTCATGAGTTTGTTTTTCAAAATAATTCTGTTGAACCACAATTCAAAAGCATTGCCTGATTTTCATTGGTTAATTTTCATAGACTTTTTATTTATTACCACTTTTGTCAGATTCAAGTTATTTCTGTGACCATTGTGGGTTTTTCTTTCATTAACAGAGGGGTACCAACAATTTTGTCCACGGCTGTACAGTATATATATATATACACTACCGTTCAAAAGTTTGGGGTCACTTAGAAATTTCCTTATTTTTGAAAGAAAAGCACTGTTTTTTTCAATGAAGATAACTTTAAACTAATCAGAAATACACTCCAATATCTAATATACATTGTTAATGTGGTAAATGACTATTCTAGCTGCAAATGTCTGGTTTTGGGTGTAATATCTACATAGGTGTATAGAGGCCCATTTCCAGCAACTATCACTCCAGTGTTCTAATGGTACAAGTGTTTGCTCATTGCGTCAGAAGGCTAATGGATGATTAGAAAACCCTTGTGCAATTAAGTTAGCACAGCTGAAAACAGTTTAGCTGGTTAGAGAAGCTATAAAACTGACCTTCCTTTGAGCAGGTTGAGTATCTGGAAAAAATTATTATTTCAAATACAAATCATTATTTCTAACCTTGTCAATGTCTTGACTATATTTTCTATTCATTTTACAACTCATGGTGGTAAATAAGTGTGACTTTTCATGGAAAACATAAAATAATTGTCTGGGTGACCCCAAACTTTTGAACGGTAGTGTATATACACACAACATTTATATGGTCTTATAGCCTTTACCTTTAACATGCTTGTCTATAATTTTCTTTCTAATCTCCTGAGACAACTCTCTCCTTTGCTTCCGCTGGTCCATGTTTAGTGTGGTACACACCATGTCAACAACAGCACAGTGACTACTTGTCACCCTTTAAATAGGCCAACTGACTGATTACAAGTTTGTAGACACCTGTGATGTTAATTAGAGGGCACATCTTGGTTGAACATGTGTATATATATATACACTGTATATATATATACACTACCCAAGCCCCCCCTCACCCTCCCCCCCCATGGTGGGCGGATGTAGGGGACAGGCCTGGAAGGAGAGAATCAGCAAAAGAGAAAACACCATAAAGATGGCCAGGAACCTATTGATAATCACAGAGTAAGGTTTAACAGGGAAACACAATACTCCATAAAGCACAAATGATAATTAAGACAGGGCACAAGTGAGTCAATTACTGATCCTGGTTAACAGAATACAATACTCCATAATGTACAAATGATAACAAAAAGAGGGCACAAAGGAGGCAGTTTCCGAGTAAGGTTAACAGAAACTACAATACTCCGTAACACACAGTAAACCCAAAGAGCAGGAAAAAAAAAACACAAGTTAGGCACATTTCATCCCTCACACAGGAGGGGAGAGAAAAAAAAAACATGCTAACAATGGCAATGCATAGAGCAGAACAACTACACTGAATGACCCACTCCTCAGTGGAACCACACAACCCATGAGGATGACGACGGGCAGAGTCCAAAAACAACGGGAGCAGTTCCGGTGGTCTCCCTGCGTCCAATGGCCAAGAGGTCATTAAGGGGAAAAGGACATATTCGGGCGGCCTACCCCAGTCCCAGGCCCGGAAAGTCAGAACCTCCGGCGGCCGAACCAGGTCGCCCAGTAGAAGGCACAGTACGTCGGGTGGCCGACCCAGGGCGCCGAACCGGCGAAAAAGCTCCTCAGGCGGCTGACCCGCATCCCTCAGCCACCAAAACCGTGGGGAAACAATTGGCGACGGCCTCCCTGGTGGGGGGGAAGACATGGGAGAGCCGGGTCGAACGCAGAGGCCCCCAACGGCCCCCGGTGGTGATGAGTTGGGTTGGTGACGATAGTGAGGGAGATGATGGTGACGGTGAGCCCGTACAATGTCAGGTGGCAAAGGGTCTGCAGCTCTTTCACTGACCTTGACTCATACCAATTCTGCACTCGCGTTGGACCCTGATTGGGTCATGGCTGCACCCGCGTTGGACCCCGATTGGGTCGTGGCTGCACCCGCGTTGGACCCTGATTGGGTCGGTGCAGCACCAGTGACGACCTCCAACCCTGAACCTGGAACCTCCGGCACAGTGACTGCGATTGGCATCGCACCGGTGACTCTGGAAGAAGGCTCAGGAGACAAGAAAGAACCAGGATCAGAATCACCGGTAGCGACAGAGCCCAGCAAGACGAGCTTGGGTGCAGCAGACGGCTGCCCCTGGCTCGCCTCCCCGAGAGGCAGGCAGAAATGCTCCAAGATAGAAAGGAGAAAAATAAAGTAGAGCACTTGCCTGCACTCGGGTTCTGTCGCCGTCCAGGATTTTGTTGATCCAGGCTCAGGACGAAGAAGATCGTCGTCAGGCTCCCACTCGGCCACGGTGGGTTCCGCAGCTGGCATGATGGTTTCTGCAGTCTGAGGACCCTCCGGCGCTAACGTCCACGCCGACAACCCTCACGGCGTGGTGGCAGGGGACCCTCGACCCGCTGGCTCGAACTGCTCCTCTGTGGAGACCCAGGGATGCTTCGTTGTCGGTGCAGGTTCCAAGCTGCAGTCCGCTCTCCCCCTCTGCCCATGACGTGGCTGCGGGACTGGAACCAGGCTCACCAGAACTGCAGGCCCCCTCCTCGTCCGGCGACGTAGGCCTGGCATCGTGGACCGCTCAGCGGAGGGAGACACAGAGGCAGCAGGTTTAATAACAGAGGCCACAGCAGGTGGTGCGAGCTCGGAGGACTGTGAACCCCAAACTCCACCCCCAGGAGTCAGACAAGGCAGAGAACAACTACGGGGAGAGAAGTGAACTTGCACTTGCCTGTTTCCTGGAGGATAGATGGTGCCTGCTGTAGCGGATGGAGTTCTTCCTTTTCCCCTCCGGATGGTGACGGCAGACCCCTCGGGAAGATGAGGAGGAGCCGCTCGCGGTGGATTGCTGACGGGCCTCGCCGAAGCACGACTCACAGCACTCACAGCAGCCGGAGATAACGTCGAGGAGGAGGGGGCGGCAGCCGAGGCGATCTGGGCACGAGTAGCTGACGGAACAGCTGAGACAGATGACCCAGGGGAGGCGACTGTGGGGATTCCCTCCTGTCGTGACGTGGGAGATGCAGATGACTGGGAGGCTGGGTCCCTCCGACGACCCGGAGCTGGATCCGGACGGGATTCTCACTGGGGCCTGGTTGTCACACGGCGACGGAGCTTACTGGCCGACGGTGCGGCGAGGGGACCAGGAACACATGGCGCCAGGACTGGACGGACGACAGGAGCTGAATATGACTGGCGCCTAGCGGCTGCCCCGGCCTTGGATGCGCTCTGCAGAGCGTGCCCAAATGCCAAGTCACGTTTTGTTACCTTGTATTCATACATGTGTAATGACAATAAAGTTGAATCTCATCTCAATCTCATCTCAATTCCGAAACGTGGAGCGGAGATGCCTCTCCGTCGGCCTCCTGCCTGGATTTCCCTCCAGCCTATGGATCTCCACTTTCGTCGGGGACGCCGTACTCAAGGGAGGAGGAACAGGTTCCTGGAGCGCCTTTCCAATTAACTCTCACTGAGCCACAATCCATGTTATCCTCTCCTTTCCTTCCAGAAAGGAGGTGAGGTGGTATTTTAATAAGGCCCACTGGGCGAGGAACAAATAGTCATTGGCCGCTCGAGTGGGCATGAGACGACGGGCTTCCGCCAGATAGCCGTCGATCTCCTCAAACCACTCAGGGCAATACCCACGCTCGAGGGTGGACATCCTGTTCACAAGCCTGAGCAAAAGGGAAAAACTCCAAACCACGGCAAACTCACGGTGACAGGCGTCTCAGTTTGGCAGCAGTCTACTGTCATGTGGTGGCCCTCGTGAGCCACCATAAGACGCCACAAGACACCGGTGAGTTTGCACAGTTTATTGAGAGAACAGAAAAGGGACAAAATAACGAGCCACGGGGGGCTAAAGCACACTATAATGAACTCAGTCCATAACAAGGGAAAATGGATACATAAGGAGATGCACTTACAAATAAAGGAGGGTGGTCTATGTCTGAACAGCGGGATGCTCAAATAATGTCCGACCATGGAGAGGTTTTTGACGAGACTGCCGCATCTTTCCGCTCCCAGTTGCCCTCTTAAATGGAGGACCGCTGATGAGCCGAAATGCAGCTCAGCTGTCAAACTTGACAGCCGGAAGCCCCTCCGAGCGCTGTCACAATAAAGGCTCGGGGAGCCGGAAGGTACACACCGCTGTCAAAACCGATGAGGATGATGCATGGCTCGAGCGCGGACGAGATCGGCGCTCGAACCATGACAAAATCTGTGTCTAATTTAAAATCACTGTCCATGATAAAACCAAGGTTCTTAACTGTGGATTTCACGTAAGGTGTGAGGGTGCCCAAGTTTACAGGAGGGGACTCAGAGGGGCCACTAGGTTCAAACACCATCACTTCTGTCTTCCTAGCATTAAAGTTTAAAAAATTAAGGGCCATCCAAGACTTGATGTCTTCAATGCATTACAGAAGTGGTTTACTGATGAGGCGTCTTTTTGTTTTAGATGGATATATATCTGGCAATTATCAGCATACAGATGGAAGGAGATACCATGCTTTTTAAAAATGGAACCCAGCGGAAGTATATACAGAGAAACAAGCATGGGCCCTCGAATTGACCCCTATGGGACCCCGTATGGCAGAGGAGCAAAGAGGATTCAAACCCAGACATGCTAACTTTAAAACTCCTGTCTACCAGATAGGACCTAAACCAGTTGAGAGCGGAGCCACAAATGCCCACTAGGTGCTGCAAACAGGAAATTAAAACGTGATGGTCCGCTGTCTCAAAGGCAGCAGTTAAATCAAGCAACACAAGAACAGCATATTCACCTGAATCACAATGATGCTAAGAGGATGTCATAAAAAACGTTTAACAAGGCTGTCTCT
Source organism: Pholidichthys leucotaenia (assembly GCA_020510985.1). Classification (NCBI taxonomy): domain Eukaryota; kingdom Metazoa; phylum Chordata; class Actinopteri; order Cichliformes; family Pholidichthyidae; genus Pholidichthys; species Pholidichthys leucotaenia. The sequence goes on from CM035838.1 coordinate 73,061,011, forward strand.
GTGCTATGAAGAGCTTTGAAACTGGATTGAAAAAAACTCCAAAATACCGTGTTGGTCCAGAAAAGATTTCAGCTGCATGTAGACTGTACTGTTGCACCCAATGTGACTCGTGTCCTATATTGAGATTCACAGCCAGCTAAACTCTCTCTTGCATCACTTCCTCCAAGGAACAGGTAGGTGTCGTTTTGGACTAGGATTTAATACAGAGAGTGTGAAACTGAAAAATACAGACACAAAGAAATATTTACAAATTAGAAAATAAAGACGATATTTACAAGCGGTACATTTAAGGGTCAATGTTAGCTAAACAGCGTCATTACACGGACTCAGATATGGCTTTGCTATCACTAACACATCGCCGATTAGCGTCTATAAAACTTCCATCCATCCATCCATCTTCTACCGCTTTTCCGGAGGTCCGGGTCGCGGAGGCAGCAGTTTAAGCAGAGAAGCCCAGACTTCCCTCTCCCCAGCCACCTGCTCCAGCTCTTCAGGAGGGATACCAAGGCGTTCCCAGACCAGCTGGGAGACATAGTCTCTCCACCGAGTCCTGGGTCTGCCCCGGGGTCTCCTCCCAGTGGGACGTACCTGAAACACCTCAAGTGGGAGGCGTCCAGGAGGCATCCTAATCAGATGCCCATACCACCTCAACTGACTCCTTTCAATGTGGAGGAGCAGCGGTTCTACTCTGAGCCTCTCCCGGATGACTGAGCTCCTCACCCTATCTCTGAGGGTGAGTCCAGCAATCCTACGGAGAAAGCTCATTTCAGCCGCTTGTATCCGCGATCTCGTTCTTTCGGTCATTACCCAAAGCTCGTGACCATAGGTGAGAGTAGGAATGTAGATTGACTGGTAAATCGACAGCTTTGCCTTAGAACGAAGCTCCCTCTTCACCACAACAGACTGGTACAACGTCCGCATCACTGCAGATGCTGCTCCAATCCGTCTGTCGATCTCTCGCTCCATTTTCCCCTCACTCGTGAACAAGACCCCAAGATAGTTAAACTCCTCCACTTGGGGCAGGAGCCTGTCCCCAACCCGGAGAGGACAATCCACCTTTTTCCGGCTGAGGACCATGGACTCGGACTTGGAGGTGCTGATTCTCATCCCAGCCGCTTCACACTCAGCGGCAAACCGTCCCAGCAAGAGCTGTAGGTCATTGCTGGATGAAGCCAACAGGACAACATCATCTGCAAACAACAGAGATGAGATCTTGTGGTCACCAAGCATGACACCCTCCATTCCCTAGCTGCGCCTAGAAATCCTGTCCATAAAAATTATGAATAGGATCGGTGACAAAGGGCAGCCCTGGCGGAGTCCAACTCTCACTGGGAATGACTCCGACCGAGTGTTGGCAATACGAACCAAACTCTCACAACGGTCGTACAGAGACCGAATAGCTCGTAACAACAAGCCCGATACCCCATACTCCCGAAGCACCCCCTACAAAAATCCACGAGGGACACGGTCAAATGCCTTCTCCAAGTCCACAAAACACATGTAAACTGGTTGGGCAAACTCCCACGAACCCTCAAGGATTCTCGAGAGGGTAAAGAGCTGGTCCGATGTGCCACGGCCAGGACGAAAACCACATTGCTCCTCCTGAATCCGAGGTTCGACCAGCGGCCGGACTCTCCTCTCCAGTACCTTGGCATAGACCTTCCCAGGGAGGCTGAGGAGTGTGATCCCTCTAAAGTTGGAGCACACCCTCCGGTCCCCTTTTTTGAAGAGAGGAACCACCACCCCGGTTTGCCATGCCAAAGGCACTGCCCCCGACCTCCACGCAATGTTGCAGAGGCGTGTCAACCATGACAACCCAACAACATCCAGGGCCTTGAGGTACTCAGGGCGAATCTCGTCCACCCCCGGGGCCCGGCCACCAAGGAGATTTTTAACCACCTTGGCGACCTCAGCCCCTGTGATAGGCGAGTCATCCCCCTCGTCCCCAAACCCTGCTTCCTCTGTGGAAGGCGTATCAGTGGGATTGAGGAGATCCTCGAAGTATTCCTTCCACCGCCTGACGATATCCCCAGTCGAAGTCAACAGTGTCCCATCCGCACCATACACAGTGTGGACGGGGAGCTGCTTTCCCCTCCTGAGCCGCCGAACAGTTTGCCAGAATCTCTTTGAAGCTGACCGAAAGTCTTGTTCCATGGCCTCACCGAACTCCTCCCATACCCGGGTTTTTGCTTCAGCAAGCACCCGAGCTGCACTCCGCTTGGCCTGCCGGTACACCTCAGCTGCTTCGGGAGTCCCACAAGCCAACCAAGCTTGATAGGACTCCTTCTTCAGCTTAATGGCCCCCCTCACCACTGGTGTCCACCACTTGGTTCGGAGGTTGCCACCACGAGATGCACCGACAACCTTGTGGCCGCAGCTCTGGGTCGCCGCTTCAACAACAGAGGTGGAGAACATGGCCCATTCAGACTCCATGTCTCCAGACTCCCTCGGAATGTGGTTGAAGTTCTTCCGGAGGTGGGAGTTGAAGACCTCCCGGACAGGGGCCTCAGCCAGACGCTCCCAGCACACCCTCACTATACGTTTGGGTCTACCAGGTCTGAATGGCTTCCTCCCCTGCCATCGGATCCAACTCACCACCAGGTGGTGATCAGTTGACAGCTCTTTTTTTTTTTTTTTTTTTTTTTTTTGTTACTTATTTGTACCCGTAGGTAGACTTGGTTTGCAGTCTGGTGACAAGCCACCGGCTGCTGGTCGCTGCGTGCGCGAGCGCCCTAAACCTACATGTTTTTGGTGTGCGGGAGGAAACCGGAGAAATCCCGGAGTAAACCCGCGCAACACGGGGAGAACATGCAAACTCCACACAGCTCACTGTTGGTCGGGGGCTGGAATCGAACCCACGATCTCATGATCCCCGCGATCCCCCGGCCGAGGGTAAAACTGTGCTGCCACAGTGCTAAACCACTGCGCCACCGTGCAGCTCTGCACCTCTCTTTACTCGGGTGTCCAAGACATACTTTCGCAGGTCTGATGATACGATAACAAAATCGATCATCGACCTGCGACCTAGGGTGTCCTGGTGCCAGGTGCACATATGGACACCCTTATGCTTGAACATGGTGTTCGTTATGGACAGACTGTGGTTAGCATAGAAGTCCAATAACTGAACACCACTCGGGTTCAGATCGGGCAGGCCGTTCCTCCCAATCACCCCCCTCCAGGTTTCACTGTCATTGCCCACGTGCGCATTGAAGTCCCCCAGTAGGACAATGGAGTCTCCAGGAGGAGTACCCTCCAGCACCCCAGTCACAGACTCCAAAAAGGGTGGGTACTGTGAAACATCATTTGGTGCATAGGCACAAATGATGGTCAGGACCCGTTTCCCAACCCGAAGGCGCAGGGAAGCAACCCTTTCGTCCACCGGGGAAAACTCCAATATAGAGGCAGCAAGGTGGGGCGATACAAGAATACCCACCCCTGCTCGTCGCCTCTCGCCCAGGGCAACTCCAGAAAAGGCCAAGCTCCAGCCCCTCTCCAGGAGACTGGTTCTGGAACCGGAGCTGTGTGTTGAGGTGAGGCCGACTATATCTAGCCGGTATCACTCAACCTCGTACACCAGCTCAGGCTCCTTCCCCACCAGAGAGGTGACATTCCACGTACCAAAAGCCAGTTTAGAAAACTTGGGATCAGTCCACCAAGGTCTCCGCCTTTGACCGCCACCTAATCCACATAGCACCGGACCCCCATGATCCCTCCTGCAGGTGGTGAACCCACTGGAGGGCGGACCCATGTAACTCCTTCGGGCTGAGCCCGGCCGGGTCCCATGGGTGGAAACCCGGCCACCAGACACTAGCCTTCGAGCCCCTCCCCCAGGCCTGGCTCCAGGGTGGGGCCCCGGTAACCCCATACCGGGCGGGGTACACTGAATCCTTGATATACAATTTATCATGAGAGTCTGTTGGATCGTTCTTAGTCTGGCCCTTCACCCAGGACCAGTTTGTCTTGGGAGACCCTATCAGAGGCAAATTGCCCCCGGACAACATAGCTCCTGGGATCACTGGGGCACTCAAACCCCCCCCCACCACCACCACGATAAGGTGACGATCCATGAGGAGGTCTATAAAACTTATCGAATTTATTCTAATAATCAATTATATTTTATCTACTCATCACAACAACTACTAAACTTACTCATATTGCCACTCAAAGGACTGGAAGTGAACGGATGGCTTTAGAAGGAACAGCGACGCAGACTCGTGTTCCTGTTGACATTCAGTATGCTAGGTCTCTTCTTCTCGTCACCTACTGGCAAGCTTAAAGCTACTACAGAGCCTAGCGCCCTCTAGAGGACTGGACGAACAAATATATTTAAACTGTAACAACACACTCCCCGCCTGGCATTATTTTAAGAATGCCACTAAACTTATAAACTAATTTGTTCAAGATAAAAGGAGTATACAGTCTGAAATGGGTCTGGAGAAAGTCTTTCTAGCTTTGTTCTGTGTCACCTTGACCTCCACCTTCCTTACGACTCCATCCTTGCTTGCGAGAGTCTTCACAATGATGCCCATAGGCCATTCGTTCCTTTTTAGGTTCTTGTCCTTGAGAAGAATGACGTCCCCTTCTTCCAGGTTTGGTTTGTTGCGCTGCCATTTCTGACGACTCTGGAGCATGTTCAGGTACTCTTTTTGTCAGCGGGCCCAGAAGATGTCGGCAAGGACTTGAACTCTCTTCCACTGGTGTCTGTACATGTCGACCTTGGTGAAATCTCCAGGTGGAGTTAGAATTGCATTAGTCTTCTGTGTGAGAAGAGTCATGGGCGTCAGGATCAAAGGAGCTTCCGGATCTGAGGAGACTGGCACCAGAGGTCTCGCGTTGATAATAGCCGTGACTTCGGCCAGCAATGTTGTTAGGACCTCATGGGTTAGCTTGGGGTTTCCTGATTGTAAGAGCATCGAGTCCAGGATGCGTCCTGCTATGCCGATCATACGCTCCCATGTGTCTCCCATGTGTGATGAGTGAGGAGGGTTAAACACCCAGGAGCACCTTTGTCCGCATAGGTAGTCTTCTACACTTGTCTCATCAGGCTTTGGAGGATCCAATTTCGATTCCTTGGATGCTCCGACAAAGTTGGTCCCGCAGTCAGATCTTAGCTGTTTAGCAGGGCCTCTGATGGGCCTTCGAAGAGCATTGATAAAACTTGAAGAGCTGAGTGTTTCGATTACTTCGATGTGAATGGCTCTTGTAGACATGCACGTGAACAGAACCGCCCATCTTTTGCTGTTGACTTGACCACCTCTAGTGCGTCGCATTGTAACCTCCCACGGTCCAAATACATCTAGGCCAAAATAAGAAAATGGGGGATCGGTTTGCAAACGTTCAGCGGGTAGATCTGCCATGATTTGCTGCTCTGTCTTGCCTCGAAGCTTTCTACAGGTCACACATTTGTGGATGACACTGCTGATGGATCTCTTGGCACCCACTAACCACACGCCGCTTGCTCTCACTGCACCCTCAGTGAAATGTCTTCCTTGATGCTTAACAGCCTCATGGTGATGTCGGATGAGCAATGTAGCGATGTGATGCTTTGCTGGGAGTAGAAGAGGATTGACTTCATGACTGGGCAGCTTTGACTGTGACAGACGTCCTCCTACTCGGAGTAAACCATTGTCGTTGATGATCGGATTGAGCTTGTAAAGGGAACTGTTCCGCGCTATTTCTCGTTTTATCTTGATGCACTTGATTTCCTCTGCATACACTTCATGTTGGACACATCTGATGATTGTGTACTCTGCTTGTGTTAAGGCTTCTTCTGTGAGACTTGTTTTACAGAGATGCCAGCTTCTACATCTGTTATCTCCTTTGGACTTGAAACCGTGAGCAATGTGACGTAGGTAAGCTACTGCTTTGACAAGGGAGGTCCACTTTGAGAAACGTTCAAAACGTGATGAACCCAAGGCTTTGAGGTCAACTCTTGTCACAAGCGTTGTCACGTTCTGTCTAATTTCAACATCCGACTATGGATCGATGAGCTCGAATGGGCCTTTTTCAGGAGCGACAGTCTGTTTGTCGAGCAGGAAGGTTGGACCATACCACCATGTAGTACTGGAGATTTTCCCTGCTGGCAGAGAGCGAGATCCATGGTCAGCAGGATTGTGCTCTGTTGGGACATACTTCCACTGGCCAGGCAAAGACGATTGCTTGATTCTTTGGACACGATTGTTCACGTATACATGAAATCTTCTGTTGATTGTAGATGTATCCTGTCAGAAAAATTATGTGTATGCATATTATCATTTTTATATAATCCAATCAAGTATATATATAACTGTATGTAACTGTCTGCTGAAAAATACTAAAAATGTCTGTGTATTAGAAGTTTTGTACATGATGCATGAAGATTGAAGTTGTTTTTTCTTATTTTAATTATGTTGAAATTCCAGTTCTCCTTTCATGGTAGATTTAGCTTAAGGCACATGATGACCTGGGCTGCACAGTATGACCTGCCCTAAGAAACTGTTACTCCTTAGAACACAAGGTGGACTCTGATAAAGTGAAACTGTTCCTTTTTCTTTGATGTCAGCATATTTCATCATGATTGTATAAGGGAGTATATGATAGATGTTTCTGTTTGATCCTGCAAACTGCTGTGTATAAATTGTCTGAACTCTGATGATTGTCTTTAGTACTGATCTCCTGTAACCAGGATTTGTGCTCCTTGCATTGCAAGTAAACAAAAGCTCATGAGAAATAGAATTTTGTGTCTTGAATCTTTATTGAGGTAACGAACTAATATACGATCACTTTTATGAGTTTCTAGATTCCTGACATACGTGGTGCCGTGACCCGGATGGACAACAGGCTAGAGGGTGCCAGAAGCGACGCCTTCTCTGGGTTGAAATCCGTGCGCACGGTCTGACCACTGGTCAGCTTTGGAAACCCGCCTTCTGGGAACTCCGGAGGAGGACCGGCGCCCTGGCTCTCCCTAGTTGACGTCCATCCTCGATAATAAAGAGAAAGCAATCATAAAGTAAGTGACGTCTTTTGTTATTAAGTGTAAGGATACAGTGAGTTTCCTGTATTACGGTCAGGGACCATAAAAGTCAGTATACACTCAATACGTTACAAGAATCTTCTAATCCATCCTGAGTGAGTAATGTAACAAAGAGCCACAAGAACCTTTTTTTAAAAATCAATAAGTGAGTGTCGCTCATAAGTCTGAAAAGAGTGTAATGGTAGAAAAAAAAAATGGTCGGGGACCATAAGTAAGTTGCCAGGTTTTGAATACATGTAATGGTAATATAGCGGCGACTATATTTTTCCTGACAACAAGGATAAAAGGTTGTGATACCTGGTCTGGGACCAAAAAAGAATATCGGGTCGTCTGGGACGTAATGGTAGTGTGTTGAGCCGAAATAACACACTTTTCCTGGTAAAATACTTTAATTCCTGTGGAATTAACAAAGGCTAAAAATGGGTAATTGCGCAAGAAAAACAGAAAACAAGAAAAAATCTAAACAAAAGAAAAAAGAGGAAACGGCATGCCGAACAGTTAAAAATTATAATTACCATTTAAAGGAAAAAGAGCAAATAAAGGATCCTGAAAAATATTTAAATAAATGGGAAAAAGATTATTCTTTCAAACCTACACTGAATGTGGATGAATGTGCAGTCCTAGTATCAACTGTAAAACTTATAACTAAAGGCAATAAGAAAGGGAAAAGTAAGCTAAGTTCTGAACTTAAATGTGCCAATCTCTGGGCAATGGCGGCTATAGACGCCAAAGCCAAATCAGATCAAGGGAGAAAAAATGATGAAAAAGAAAAAAACAAAAAACCAAGGTGTAAGAGTCAAAACAGCGAGGAGCCCTTAAGTCACGGGGAGGAGGAAGCACATCCTCCCCTGTCTCACTCAACTTCTGATCCTAAGGAGGGTCCTTATAATGCATTAATGAAAGAGGCCAGAGAAGTTGAACAAAAGTATCTCCCTCAAAACAGTGAACACACATCAGCTTTTCCAGTAATTGTCAAATCTGTAAAGGTGGAAGAGGGACAGCCAAAACAAGACAGGCTGTATTTTAAACCTTGGACCCCCCAAGAAATAATTCAGGCGGCCAAGAGCATACCAAATCCTGAAGAGGATTTGACCAGGTGCATTCGAGAGCTTAAAGATTTGTTGTTAATACACTATTTAGGTCCCTCAGAAATGTTTAAAATACTGAGAACTGTGTGTGGTGAAAAAGTGAATGAATATATAAATGAACATTTTGACCCTGATTATGAAGACACAATTGCTGGGGTGACATTTTTAAAGGACACGTGGAAAGAATATAAAGGTAAAATGTTGAAGGTCATTGAAGATGTTCAAAAATACTATGCTACACCATCCTCATTAAATGAAACGGCAGGGTTGCGCATGAAAAAGGATGAAGATCTAGGCGAATTTTGGGCCAGATTTATGACAAAATTTAAGAAAACTATGGGGGGACTGCCTAATGCTGTCATGGAAGACGAGCCCTATAGGGACTTGTTTAAATACAGTTTTCTAGAAGCGTTACCTACTGACCTGTCCACAATGGTAAGGTCAACTTGCATTAATTTGAAAACATGTACATTGGCTGAATTTAAAGAGCATGTGTTACATGCAGGGGACACGTTGATGCAGAAGAAAAAAGTTAAAAGTAGGACAGCTCCACTGCTCCTGAGCAGTGTAGAGGGTGAGGAGGAAGTGTTTGTTGCACGGGTGGTGCAAGGTGGGGCTAGACCCAGGACAGGCAGGTCAATGCAAGTGAATGATGGAAATCAGGATGTATGTTTTAATTGTGGCAAACCTGGTCACTGGGCCCGTGACTGCAGGTTTGGCCAAAGAGGTGGATTTGGAGGCAGGGGACCAAGTAGAGGTAGAAGAAGATTTCAGAATGATCAGAGAGGCAGGTTTCAGCAAGGCAGAGGAGGTGGAAATCAAAATGACTATGGAGGTGAGAACAGACAAGGGCCCATAGGGGGTCAAGGAACCTCAGACAGAAGAGCATGACTAACCGACTGTGATGAACTCTCTTCTGAGGACCAACAGACAGTACTGGACCAACAGAAAAGACTATCTGAAGTGTTGACAAGGCCTAATGAGACTTTGGACTTGACTATGTACAGCAGTGCGTTGTCTGCCCCTACAATATGGTTACTAGTGAATGGAAAGGAGGTTGAATTTCTTTGTGACACAGGAGCCACACGCACTACTGTTCGCAAAATCCCCAAAGGTGCTAAATTTACTGGAAGAACTATTAAAGTTCAAAATGCAGGAGGTGGAACAACAATTGAGAGCCTTTATGGCCCAATTACATTAACAGACTCCTCCACAGGCAAAGCATGTATTTCAGAAGTGGTTGTGGCACCCTCCTGCCCAGTAAATTTACTCGGGAGAGATGTATTATTCAAACTTGACATTACATTAGGCCCAGACCTAGAAAGAGATGACTACACTGTTTTGAGAAATGTTCAGACGTTTTTTGAAAACAATGACGAACCTGATGACCAAGGGTGTGGCACCCTATTCAGTTTTGATCTATCTGATAATAGTACAGCAGTAACTGCCCTCTGCACACAGAGCACAGCAATTATGTCTGCTCTTTTTCCAGAGGACATATTTGAAAACATGGTGAGACCACAACCATTGCATGTCACCATGAAATACATCAGATGTAATGAACCTTTTGATTCAGCATTGGCTGACAAATTGCAAGAATCTTGTGGTATAAATGTGTGCACGAAAAATCTGATTTTTAACAGTCAAGGAGTGGCGGCAATGTCTTTAGACTTACCTGCAGAAATTTCTACTTCACACTGTGTTCCCACTCCACCCCATATGTCTCTTTGGGGACCAGAAGGTTATTTCTGGGCTGACTGTGGTAAAATGATTCAAACAGCAGATTGTGTCACTGATTGGGTAACCACCTCAGAGCGGCAGGTGTTACACTCACCTTCCACAGGTCTTTTTAAAGTTCCTCTTAGGGTCATTATGACCCTCCATTTTGAAATCCATTATGTCTGTGGATCTGAGTGTCCACCTGATGCTCTGGGAATAACATGTGCACCAATATACACAGTTTCAACCTGAGAACTGGACTGTCTACCTTCCGAACTGTGGTCTTTTGGACAGGCGGACGTAGGTCTCTTAAAAAATGCTACTCCCGTCATAATAAAATCCAATGGGAGAGGATTTCCTTATAAAAAACAATACCCATTGAAGCCTGAGGCACTTGAAGGCATTAAACCTATTATTGCAGATCTCTTAGAAAGTGGTGTGATTGTTTATTGCTCTGACTCCCCAGTAAACACTCCATTGTTTCCTGTTAAAAAGGCTCCACCTAGTGTTAGTTGGAGGTTAGTACAGGACCTTCAAGCTGTTAATGCTGCAATAATCCCTCGTGCCCCATGTGTCCCGGACCCACACACCCTTCTCAATTCTGTGGGTCATGACTCTTCCATTTTTTCAGTTGTTGATCTTAGTAATGCGTTTTTTACCATCCCCATTCATAAAGACAGCCAATTTTGGTTTGCATTCACCTTTGATGGTAAAAGGTATACATATACCAGATTACCCCAAGGCTATTGTGAAAGCCCAACTATTTTCTCTCAAGAAATGTCATCTCTAATGGCTAAATTTGACCCACCAGCAGGTTCTAAAATTTTACTTTACGTGGATGACATACTGGTTGCATCTTCTAGCAAGGATCAATGTAAAGAAGACACCATTGCTCTTCTAAAGTTCTTATATCAAAATGGATTGAAATGCAGTAGAAACAAACTACAGTTTTGTAAATCTGATGTTAAGTTTTTGGGTCACACACTAACATCAGAAGGAAAGAGGTTAGAAAAAGACAGAATAAAAACAATACAGAATTTACCTTTGCCACAGACCAAGAAGGAATTAATGTCTCTTTTAGGTACCCTGAATTATTGCAGGCAATGGCTGCCGAACTTCTCCCAGCACACGGCACCCTTGTATGCATTACTTCAGGGACCACATGGCAACTTGCATGCCAAGGTGAAACTTGATGATGTGCATGTACAGGCCATTTCTACATTAAAAGATATGCTGTTAACTATTTGTGCATTACACATTCCAAATTATGAAGAACCATTCCATCTGTTTTGTGATGCTGTAAATGGTCATATGTCTGCAGTGTTAACTCAAATTCATGCAGGACAATACAAACCTTTGTCCTACTACTCCAGAAAACTGGACTCAGTAGCAGCTGGGCTACCACCTTGCATGAGAGCGGTAGCCGCAACTGCTGACGCTGTCAATGCCGTTTTGGATGTGGTGTTATATCATGCCTTGATTGTGCATGTACCACATGCAGTTGACATTTTGTTATCAGAAAATGGTCATACTATGCTCTCTAATGCCAGATGTTTGCGATATACCATGACCTTGTTGTCTCAACCACACCTTACTTTTGTCAAATGCACTTCTCTTAATCCAGCAACTCTGCTTCCTTCTGGTGGTGACACCCCTGAACTACTTGACCATGACTGTATTCAACAATCACTGAGGGAATTTCTCCCTCGCCCTGATTTGTCACAGACACTGCGTCTCGATTCCCTCTGGCTTTTTACTGATGGTTCATCAGTTAAATTGCCAGACGGATTGACATCAACAGCCTATGCAGTGACTACATTGACTGAAGTGCTGATTGTGGAAAATCTACCTCAGCCAGCCTCTGCTCAAAAAGCAGAACTTTTGGCACTTATTGCTGCTCTTAAATGGTCAAAAAACATCGATGTCACCATCTGCACGGATAGCAAGTATGCTTTCAATGCTGCACACTCCCATACGGCTGTATGGAAACTTAGAGGCTTCATGACATCCACTGGCAAGCCCGCACAACACAGTGACCTTCTACAAATTTTAGCACATGCATTAACCTTACCAAAATCTGTTTCCATTGTCCACTGCCCTGCACATACTAAAGGCACAGATTTGCTGACCAAGGGAAATGCATTGGCTGATCATGTAGCCCATTGTGCCGCTGAAGGTCACATGGCCACGACATTGCATCAGCAAGTAGACAGTGTGGATTTGACTGTCCTAAAGGATGCACAGACACAAATGACACTGCCCCCTGGGGCACAATTAAATGATCAAGACATTTATTGCACTGCTAATGGCAAAATCATTCTTCCTCCCTCTTTGTACCACTGGATGGCGCTAGTGACTCATGGCAGTTGCCATGTGTCACCAGGAGGGATGATTAATCAGGCTGAAAAGCATTTTTTCTGTCCAGAAATTTTGAAAGAAATGAAAAAGGTTTGCAGTCAATGTACTGTTTGTATACAGAACAATGCTCAAGGTGCAATAAGAACAAGGCAAGGAAGTTTCCCACAACCTAAGACACCCTTTTCTCAATGGTGTATGGATTTCATAGAGCTGTCAAAAGTGGGACAGCTCCAATATTGTCTTGTCCTAATTGACACGTTTACAAAGTGGACAGAAATTCATCCCACTGCTAAAGCAGATGCAAAGTTTGTTTGTAAGGTATTACAAAATAATATCTTTCCAACTTTTGGAATACCAGAAATTATTTATGCTGACAATGGCACACACTTTACAGCCCAAATAGTTAAAGATTTGGCTAAAAGCGTTGGAATACAGCTGAAATTCCACACAGCTTACCACCCACAGAGTGCTGGGTTGGTAGAAAGGAAAAATGGTACAATCAAACAAATGTTAGCAAAAACCACACATGGAAAGGGCATCACTTGGCCTGAAGCCCTAAAAATGGTTAAACTAACAATTAACTCTATACCGGACAAAAAGACAGGGTTGTCACCCTTTGAATGTGCCTTTCATCGTCCTTATGTTTTGCCTAACCTTTTACCACTAACCACGCCCAACAAGTACACAACTCTTGGTGAACATCTTAGAGAATGTTTAAACACCAAAGAATACATTGATTCTGTAAAAAATCTTTCTGCTCCACAGAAGGGATAGGAGAACCCTCTGCAGCCTGGTGATTACATCTTCATCAAAAACCACCATCGCCAAAATTGGAATTCAGTAAGATGGCTTGGACCATATCAAGTGCTATTAATTACTCCTACTGCAGTACGTATTGCTGAACGACCATCTTGGATTCACCTTTCACACGTAAAAAGACTACGGGTGCCTGTAAGTGAACTAACCTGTTTCCCTGAGTAAGTCCAATTACAAAGGGGGCATGTCCTTTTAAGGACAAGGCCGTCTCAACCCTGGTGAAGAAAGAGGCCCGGAGGGGTACTCTCTCAGGTGGAAGCATGGCACCAAAATTACTGATGACTCTGTGTTCTGTACTGCTTGTGACTGCGGGATGGTGGTCATTCTTCACTTTAGGACACCCTCAGGACATGGGTGGTGGTAACTCACAGGATGAAGGTGAAGCCAGACCTCGAGTTCGACTGCCAAGGGGACTCGTCAATCACACAACCCATCTTCATAATGAATGGTATAGAATGGCTATGAAAACGGCAGAATCATGCAATGTCACTAATTGTTTTGTATGCTCTCTTGTTCCTCATCATGCAGACCATAATCCTATCCTAACAGCTAAACCATCAAATCTGACTGAGACTCTATGTATTCTTGCATCCTATATGACTAACAATGAAACAATGTATAGGAAAATAACACCAAATTGTTCTGTTCACTATGATCTTGGAAAAGATTGGAGGTTACCATATAACTACTCAGATTTAACCAATCTGACTAACCTTAGGGCATTTTCTTTGGCTAGAAACCCACCTAAAGTTCCTATGTGTTTTGGTAGGCTATGTAGCAAAAATGCTAAGCTAAGTGCCCATGAACATTTAGGGGACACTAGCTGTGTAGACAAAATCCCTGTTCCATTAACTCTGAATGTGACAACAGGAATTCCACATAGACTTTTTGTCCAAAATCCAAAAAAAGCTAATGAAGCTGCAAACTGGAATATGACTGCTATTTCAGAAGTTGTTCCAGGTTGGACAACACCATACACTAACCTTAGCCTTTGGCTTCCAGGGAAACAGGGGTATGGCTGCCCAAAAGACCATGTTTGGGTATGTGGCAACAATGTGTACCTATGGCTCCCTGGAAACTGGTGTGGATCTTGTTATTTGGCAAGAATAACTCCTGCTTCACATATATTTACCACTAATATAACTGCTCCAAGCAGGAAGTCACGTCTCCGAACAAAAAGATCTTCAGAGTCTAACAAATCGCCTCCTTTAATAAGTGATCTTCGAGGTATTTTCATGACTGCATTTCCAATGTATGGAGTTGCTTACTTAAGCCACAAAATGAATGATGTGTTTTGGGCACTAGAAAATCTTACTGAGGTAGTTACTGATGTTGCTCTTTTCATCAAAAATGATCCAGAAAAAGCAGCCATGAAAGCTATGATAACACAGCATCGCATTGCTCTTGATTTGTTGCTTGCTGAGAAGGGAGGTGTGTGTGCTATTATTGGAGAACACTGTTGTACCTTTATCCCTGATTCTTCTAATAATATTACCACAATAATTGACAGATTGAGAGGACTGCACCAACATTTAGATAGCCTAAAGGATGTACCCCAAAAATGGAATCTATCTTCTTGGTTCATTTCTGGCCAATGGTGGCAAATTCTTTTGAAATGGTTAACCCCAGTAATAGTTGTATTGATTCTATTTTGTGTATTATTCATGTGTGTTATTCCCTGCATAAGGTCCATGATGAGTAGAGCTCTTGCTCAACACACTTATATGCTACAATCTGTTATGCTCCAACGGGAAGTTCCTGTGCAATATACTAACTTGAGACAACAAGGTAATGGTGATTGTGATGACAGAACCACTGTTTAGATTTGGAAGTGATGCTCAATGAACGTCAATGTAGAAAATCGTGAGAAGATACATTGTACTGATGATTGCATGTGATTTAAATTGATAAAAATGATAAACAGGAGGGAATGTCAGAAAAATTATGTGTATGCATATTATCATTTTTATATAATCCAATCAAGTATATATATAACTGTATGTAACTGTCTGCTGAAAAATACTAAAAATGTCTGTGTATTAGAAGTTTTGTACATGATGCATGAAGATTGAAGTTGTTTTTTCTTATTTTAATTATGTTGAAATTCCAGTTCTCCTTTCATGGTAGATTTAGCTTAAGGCACATGATGACCTGGGCTGCACAGTATGACCTGCCCTAAGAAACTGTTACTCCTTAGAACACAAGGTGGACTCTGATAAAGTGAAACTGTTCCTTTTTCTTTGATGTCAGCATATTTCATCATGATTGTATAAGGGAGTATATGATAGATGTTTCTGTTTGATCATGCAAACTGCTGTGTATAAATTGTCTGAACTCTGATGATTGTCTTTAGTACTGCTCTCCTGTAACCAGGATTTGTGCTCCTTGCATTGCAAGTAAACAAAAGCTCATGAGAAATAGAATTTTGTGTCTTGAATCTTTATTGAGGTAACGAACTAATATACGATCACTTTTATGAGTTTCTAGATTCCTGACAATCCTAACACCACTTTGCTGTCAGTGTAAAATGTGGTCTGGTCAATTTTCATCTTTAGTTCTTCTCTGAGAAGCTCAGACATTTCCACAGCGAGCACTGCAGCACACAGTTCTAGCCTCGGAATGGTGAGCTCTGGCACAGGAGCTAGTTTAGCCTTACCCATGACAAACCCGACCTTGTTGTGGTTGTCTTCGTGTGTGACTCTCAAGTAGGCAACTGCAGCTACAGCTTTAACTGAAGCATCTGAGAACACACAGAGTTCAGTGACCTTGGCTTGTGAGATGGAGAATGAAACATAGGTACGGGGAATGTTCAGTGTCTTGAGATGCTGCAGAGAATCATGCCATTTTCTCCAACCGTCATACATGTCTTGAGGCAAGGGGCTGTCCCACTCAAGATTGCTGCTGGAGAGCTCTCTGAGGAGAAGTCTGCCTTTGATGGTTACAGGTGCTAGTAGCCCGAGAGGGTCGAACAGACTGTTAACAGTTGACAGCACACCACGTCGAGTAAAGGGCTTTTGCTCTTGTGGAACATCAAATGTGAACGTGTCTGATGTGGTGTCCCAAATCACACCCAAACTGCGTTGGGCTGGGAGCTCGTCTGTAGACAGATCAAGGTCTTTGAGTTCTTTGGCCCTGTCTTCAGGTGGGAAAGCGTTCACTACTTCTACTTTGTTGGAGGTAATCTTGTGGAGACGTAGATTAGAAAGTGCGAGCATTTTCTGGGCTCTTTCTAGAACGTTGATAGCCTCAGCTTCTGTAGAGAAAGACTTTAATGCATCGTCCACATAGAAATCCTGTTCTATGAAGTTTCGAGCATCAGTTCCATATTCACCTTCTGCTTCCTTTGCTGCCATCCTCAACCCATAGATCACCACCGCAGGGGAGGGACTATTACGGAAAACATGCACCCTCATGCGACTTCTTTGATCAGGTCGTTGTTTTCGTACCACAAGAAGCGAAGGTAATCTCTGTGATCTTCTTGGACAACAAAGCAGTAAAACATCTGCTCGATGTCAGCTGTGACAGCAACAGGTTCTTTTCTGAAGCGGAGGAGCACACCTACGAGTGTGTTGTTTAGGTCAGGCCCTGACAGCAGTACATCATTGAGTGAAACTCCATCAAACTGCGCACTGGAATCGAACACCACACGGATCTTCCCAGGCTTCTGTGTGTGGTATATGCCGAAAATGGGGAGATACCAGGCCTCTTTGTCTCTATCACGAGGTGGCGCTGGCTCCGCGTGTTTGTTGTCGAGCATCTTCTGCATGAACTCAACAAAATGTGCTTTCATGTCTGGCTTCTTGTCAAGCATACGTCGCAGAGACATGAGCCGCTTGTAGGCGTAGCACCTGTTGTCAGGGAGTAGGCGTCTGGGGTTATGAAACGGAAGTGGTGCCACCCAACTGTTTGTGTCATCTTTGAAGGACCTTTCCATCTTCTTCAGAAAGACTGTGTCTTCAACAGAGTGTGCGAGGTGATTGTCTTCATTAGTTCGACAGAAGACGGCTTCACCTAGATTCTCAACCATGGGCTTTGCATGTGGGTTTGAAAGTGGCAGTAGGTTGGAGACAGCTTTCGGTTGGCTCACTGTGAAGCTCTCTTTTACATTGAAGCGACTGTCACAGGGAGTGAGATAGCTTGGGCGTCAGTTGTCCAACACATGTGTTTTGAGAGCGTTTACCTCACTTGGCTTGTGGGCGGTGCCCAGACATACATCACCAATGATAACCCAGCCCAGGTCAAGCTTCTGTGCAAACGGATCATTGTGCCTGCCACTGATTTGCTTTCTCACCTTGTGTACTCTGAGAAGGTTGCGTCCTATCAGCAACAGTATGTCAGCGTCTGGTTCGAGGGGTGGTATTTCAGCAGCTATTGCTTTCAGATGGGGGTGATGCGAGGCAGCTTCTGCAGTGGGTATTTCTTCCCTATTATTGGGGATAGCATTGCGCTCTATGAGCGTGGGGAGAGGAAAACTCATTTTTCCATCCAATGATTGAACTATGTAGTTGCAGGCTCTTCTACCATTTACTTGTGTTGTGCCAGCACACGTCTTCAGTGTGTAAGGTGTGGCTGTGCCTTGAATACTGAATGTTTCAAAAAACTCTGTTTTTGCAAGTGATTGATTACTTTGAGCATCTATTATTGCATACATCTTTTTCATGTTGTGTGGCTCACCTTTCGGGTAGACTTGCACCAAACAGATCTTGGAGCAGGATTTTCCTGTAATTTGATTTCCACATACCTCGGTACATGTGGCTGTAACATCCAAGTCCTGTGTGAGCTCTTGCTCCCCGCCGTTCTCTTTAGGGGATGAGGGAGGCTTAGATGCTGTTGGAGTTGGGCCTGGGTGGAGAACTGCCAGGTGTTTGTCACTGTTGCATTCTCCACACTTGATTGTTGTTTGACAGTCCCTGGCTTGATGGGTGGTGGAAGCAAGGCAGCGATAGCAAATGTTGTTGTCTCTGAGTATCTTTTTTCTGTCCTCGAGCAACATAGCTCTGAAACCCCTGCATCCTTTCAGTGGGTGTGGTTTGTGATGTATGGGGCATTGTCTTTTAATGTCTTCGCCTCCTTCCTTTGTCTCCACTCCGACTGACACGTCTGTTTTGTGTACCGTAACTGATTGTTTCTGCATGTAGTGACTTTGTGATTTTCCTTTTTTGTAACTAATTGTAGAATTGGCAGGTGAGCTATAAGTCGGGTTGAAGCTTGGGTCATGTCTTGCCTTGGCTTGACCTCTTACAAATTCAATGAAAAATGAGAAAGGTGGGAAACTTACATGATGGTCTTCTTTATACTTTGACCCTACCATTGTCCACTTCTCCTGAAGGTGAAAGGGCAACTTTTCCACGATTGGACTTACACCCCTTGCTGTGTCTAAGTAACTCAAGCCTGGCAGATATCCATCCAGCTTTGCTGCTTCCAGTTCACACAGTAGATCTGATAGATCGCGAAGCTTGTGTGGCTCTTTGCTCATGAGCTTTGGGAAATTTTGGATTCTTTCAAACATGGACCTTTCTATTGCCTCTGGTGAGCCGTAGCATTCTTCCAGTCTCGCCCAGACCATGTTCAGGCCAGCAGGTGGATGCCTGATATTGACTGCTTTTAATCTCTTAGCATGTTCAGAAGACTCAGGGCCGAGCCACTTAATGAGGAGGTTTAGTTCTTCACAGGCTGTAAGACCGAGGTCTCTGATGGTACTCTGGAATGTGGCTTTCCAGCTAAGATAACTCTCTGGCTTGGCATCATATTTTGTCAGCCCTCCTGTTAATAGTTGGCTTCTGGCTAAGAATCTGGCAAGGTCACTGGTAGTGTTGTTTGCATCATTTGAACTTGATATCTGTTGTGATTGCAACACACTTTGAGAATTTTGGTGAATTGCATCTCTTTGTGGTGGTCGCTTGGCGCCCTCTTGTGGCTGAATTGGGCAATGAGCTGTTTCTTGTTTGGCATGGGGATGTGAATAAATCAGTGTGGAATGTTGTTCCTGATGTGTACTGTTGAAAAGTTTCTTTCTTTTGAGATGAATCAGTACAACTATGCCTGTTTATGTATTCACTCACTTTTTGTTCTGCAGTTTGTTCTAAAGGCAAGAAGCTCAATTCTTCGCTGTGTTCTGGATTAATGAGCCGAGCTACAGCAGACTCCATCACTTCTGCTTTAACCCTGGTTGCATCTGCTTCCCTTTGTAGGTTAAATAGATCTAGAGTTGCCTCTAACCGTGCCTTTTCCATTTTAATGCTCATCTCTCTCTCAGCATATGCTAGTCTGTCTTTTATTGCTTGAGCTTCTGCTTGGGCATGTGCTGCTGCCATACTGGCTTGACTTGAAGCTGATGACCTCCTAGATCCTACAGCTGATCGGGGAGTCAGTTTCCCGGAATGTACAGAAGACCTGGATGAGTGGGAGGAGCGTGACCTTGAGGAGCGTGACCCTTTTTCGCTCCGTGCTTCTTCACTGTTATGGCTTTCAGCCTGTGTTTGCTCCATCTTGACGACTGGATAGGACCGCTGATGTTAAATGTACATTAAATTCCACCCACCTTCACTGTGGTCCCTCACCGAGTGCTATGATTTCACTCGCAATATGATTTCACTGTACTGTTGCACCCAATGTGACTCGTGTCCTATATTGAGATTCACAGCCAGCTAAACTCTCTCTTGCATCACTTCCTCCAAGGAACAGGCAGGTGTCGTTTTGGACTAGGATTTAATACAGAGCGTGTGAAACTGAAAAATACAGACACAAAGAAATATTTACAAATTAGAAAATAAAGACGATATTTACAAGCGGTACATTTAAGGGTCAATGTTAGCTAAACAGCGTCATTACACGGACTCGGATACGGCTTTGCTATCACTAACACATCGCCGATTAGCGTCTATAAAACTTATCGAATTTATTCTAATAATCAATTATATTTTATCTACTCATCACAACAACTACTAAACTTACTCATATTGCCACTCAAAGGGCTGGAAGTGAACGGATGGCTTTAGAAGGAACAGCGACGCAGTATGCTAGGTCTCTTCTTCTCGTCACCTACTGGCAAGCTTAAAGCTACTACAGAGCCTAGCGCCCTCTAGAGGACTGGACAAACAAATATATTTAAACTGTAACAACACAGACAATTTTCTCTCTAGTTTTTGAGAGAAATGGCAGCTTGGAAATAGGCCTAAAATTTGCCAACACAGTATGATCAAGACGGGGTTTCTTAATCAAGGGCTACACTACTGCATGTTTAAAATTTGCAGGAACCACACCAGATGAAAGGCTGCTGTTCAAGATGATGAGAACTGACTGGCCTATACTGGGAAGCACCTCTTTAAAAAGTCTAGGAGAGACAGCATCACAGGGAGACCCTGAGGGCTTAATGTGGCCAACTACATCCTCTAAAAATGGCAGAGTCACAGGTTCAAACTGATTAAAAACAGCAGAACAAGGGACAGAGCCAGAAGGATCAAAGGCAGCAGCTGAGATGAGAGTCCTGGTAGTGGCCACCTTATCAATAAAAAAGTGCATAAAATCATTACATAGCTCAGAGGAGGCCTCCAAACAGTCCGTCTGTGGGGTATTAAGAACAAAGTCAGTAGCGTTAAATAAAACATAGTGATTATGACAATGAGATGAAACAATATTACCAAAATATTTGCTTTTTGCCTGCTTGACAGTATTTTGATACTGACGCCAGCAGTCTTTTAAAATCTGCATTGACACCTGCAGTTTGTCCTTCTTCCACCTGCATTCAGCTCTGCGGCACACCTGTCTGCCTGCACGAGTTCTGTCATTAAACCATGGCTCAGGTTTGGGTCGAGGCTGCTTGATTTTCAATGGAGCCACAGAGTCCAAAATGGTTTGGCATCCATCCATCCATCTTCTACCGCTTTTCCAGAGGTCCGGGTGGCGGAGGCAGCAGTTCAAGCAGAGAAGCCCAGACTTCCCTCTCCCCAGCCACCTGCTCCAGCTCTTCAGAGAGGATACCAAGGCATTCCCAGACCAGCTGGGAGACATAGTCTCTCCAGCGAGTCCTGGGTCTGCCCCGGGGTCTCCTCCCGGTGGGACGTGCCCAAAACACCTCAAGTGGGAGGCGTCCGGGAGGCATCCTAATCAGATGCCCATACCACCTCAACTGACTCCTTTCAATGTGGAGGAGCAGCAGTTCTACTCTGAGCCTCTCCCAGATGACTGAGCTCCTCACCCTATCTCTGAGGGTGAGTCCAGCAATCCTACTGAGAAAGCTCATTTCAGCCGCTTGTATCCGCGATCTCGTTCTTTCAGTCATTACCCAAAGCTCGTGACCATAGGTGAGAGTAGGAACGTAGATTGACTGGTAAATCAACAGCTTTGCATTAGAACTCAGCTCCTTCTTCACCACAACAGATTGGTACAACGTCCGCATCATTGCAGATGCTGCTCCCATCCATCTATCAATCTCTCGCTCCATTTTCCCCTCACTCGTGAATAAGACCCCAAGATACTTAAACTCCTCCACTTGGGGCAGGAGCCTGTCCCCAACCCGGAGAGGACAATCCACTTTTTTCCGGCTGAGGACCATGGACTCAGACTTGGAGGTGCTGATTCTCATCCCAGCCGCTTCACACTCTGCCACAAACCGTCCCAGCAAGAACTGTAGGTCATTGCTGGATGAAGCCAACAGGACAACATCATCGGCAAACAACAGAGCTGAGATCCTGTGGTCACCAAGCATGACACCCTCCATTCCCTGGCTGCGTCTAGAAATCCTGTCCATAAAAATTATGAACAGGATCGGTGACAAAGGGCAGCCCTGGTGGAGTCCAACTGTCACTGGGAATCTCACTTGGTACGTTTCTGAACTGGTTTGGCAGGAGGAGTGAAACCAGGAGCTGAGTTCCTCCACAGATGAGATGGAGCCTGGAGGGATTCAGAGCTGGTCAAAGGCAACGGAGAACCGAACAGCAGTACAAGGGTTAAAAATCCGGCAGCACTGAGCAGGAGCGTGAGTTTTAGCTGCAGTGCATGACAGATCAGCCTCAGAAAATACAGGCATATGGTCGGACAATACAGTGTCACGGATTTCTAAATTAAAAACAGACACGCCATACGAGATGACAAGATCTAACATGTGTTCGGACTCGTGTATAGCACCACCAGTCACAGACTGCACCAGATTTAGAGAATCAATGATATTTAAAAAGTCTTTCACCAGTGGCTTATCAGGAGAAGATACTACTATGGTCCGGGCGCCGATCCTGTCCGAGCTCGGGCCATACATCTTCTCCACCAGGTTTGACAGCAGGGTAACCTTCTGGCTCCCCGAGCTCTTATTGTGACAACGCTCGGAGGGGCCTCCTACTGTCAAAGCCTGCCAGCTGTGCTGCATTTACGGCTCATCAGTGGCCCGGCATTTAACCGGGTGCTGAGAGCGGCATAATGCGGCAGTCTCGTCAACCCTACCTCCGACCTCACCGTCACTTGATCGTCAGCCCTTATCGTCTTACTCCTTTGTCAAAGCCTCTCCGTTGTCTGATGCATCGGGCGTCCCCCAGCTCAGACGTTGCCTACGCTGACTGTGTTTCCCTTTGTGCACCTGTTCCTTTGTTGTGTGTTTTAGCCCACCGTGGCTTGTTATTTTGTGTCCTTTCTGTTCCTTTAATAAACATCATTGCAAATTCACCGGTGACTTGTGGTGTCTTATGGTGGCTCGCAAGGGCCACCCATGACAGTAGACTGCCGCCAGACTGAGATGCCAGTCCCGGTGAGTTTTGCATTATTGGACTTTTGTTCTTCCCTGTCTGGGTGACTGTGTGTTGGGAGGATGTCATCTTTCAGGCACAGCATTTGGCACCTGGGCTACGAGCTAGTGGAAGCTCTGGACTATGTCGATGAAACACTCTTCACCGCTACGCTGTATGACACCCCCAGCGATAAACGCCGGCACCTTGATCTTGCTGAGGACACCCTCAATCGCCTTCCTCGCTACTCCCACCACCCAGAAGTCACGGCGAGGAGGGCGGACATCGCTTCACAGCGTGAGATACTTCATGGGCTGGAGGGAAACTCCGGCAGGAAGCCGAAGAGGGGGCATCCTCGATCCTCGTTCCGGGATCCCATTCCTGTCCCCAGTCTGGCCCAGGAGTTCGCACCATCCAGGGGTGAGCCCCGAGTGAACGTGACGTCAGCCAGGATTCCCCCAGAGACGCTACATTTGACAGCTGCGTCCATCAGAGACCGTGTAGCAGCTGCTCGCTCAGCCACTCACCCTTCACAAATTATCAAGCACGTGACGGCGGCTGTCAGGTTGGTCGAGAGGAACCCCGAGCTGAGTTATTATCCTGAATTCGCTGACTTGCTCATCTCCGTTTCCGCACAAGAGCGGTGTTTTCCGGACCTCACCTTCGCCTCGACATCAGCCAGCATATGTCAGCGCCACGCGCCAAACAAACCCCAGCGAGAACCCCGTCTGGACCCGTTTCCGGGTCATCGGAGGAACTCTGCCTCCCAGCCAGCTGCTCCTTCGGCGTCACGACAGAAGGGAATTCCCGCAGCCTCTCCCCCCGGGTCACCTGTTCCCGCTGTCCCGTCAGCTCACCGTGCCCGGATCGTCTCGGCTGTCATCCCCTCCTCTGTGACGTCACTTCCAGCTGCAGAAAGATTCCTGAGTCCTGCCCTGGTGAAGCCCGTTTGTGGACCATCGCAAGTGGCTCCTTCTCGTCCTCCAGGGGGGCCCTCCGTCACCAACCAGTGAGGAGAGGGAGGAACAACGTCCGCTGCAGCCGGCACCATCTATCCTCCAGGAGACAGGAAAGTACAAGTTCACTCTTCTCCTCATAATTGTGATTTGCCTTGTTTGACTCCTGGGGGTGGAGTTCTTGGTTCGCAGTCCCCCGAGCTCCCACCACCTGCTGTAGCTTCTGTTACTAAACCTCCTGCCTCTGTGTCTCCCTCCGCTGAGCGGTCCTCGACACCAGGCCAACGTCGCCGGATGAGGAGGGGGCCTGCGGCTCTGGAGAGCCTGGTTCCAGCCCCGCAGCCACGTCATGGGCAGAGGAGGAGAGCGGACCGCAGCGTGGAGCCTGCACCAACTACGAAGCGTCCCCGGGTCTCCACAGATGAGCGGTCCGATCCAGCGGGTCGAGGGCCCCCTGCCACCACGCCGTGCGGGTTGTCGGCATGGACGTCAGTGCCGGAGGGTCCTCAGGCTGCGGAAACCATCATGCCAGCTGCGGCGCCCGACGTAGCCGAGTGGAAGCTGGAAGATGATCTTCTTCCGTCTGAGCCCGGATCGTCGGAGTCCTGGACAGCGGCAGAATCCGAGTACAGGCAAGTGCTCTACTTTGTTTTTCTCCTCTCTGTTCTGGAGCAATTTTGCCTGTCTCTCGGAGGGACGAGCCAGGGGCAGACATCCGATGCATTCGAACTCATCTCGCTGGGCTCTGTCGCCACGGTGATCCTGATCCTGGTTCTTTTCTTTCTCCTGAGCCTTCTCCCAGGGTCACCGGTGCGGAGCTGGTTCCGATCGCTGTGCCGGAGGTTCCGGGTTCGGGGTTGGAGGTCGGTACTGGAGCTGCGCCGACCCAGTCGGGGTCTGACGTGGGTGCAGCCGTGACCCAATTGGGGTCCATCGCGGGCGCAGCCGTGACCCAATCAGGGTCCATCGCGGGCGCAGCACCAGTAGGGTTCAAGGTTGGGGAGGGAGCTGCAGATCCCCTGCTACCTGACACTGGACTGGCTCATCATCATCTCCTCTCCCCTCATCCAAGTCACCGCCCCTGCTCATCGTTGCCGGGGGCCGTTGGGAGCCTTCTACGCTCGGCCCGACTCTCCCACGTTTTTTCCCCGACAGGGAGGCCGCCGCGGGCTGTTTTTCCATGGTTCTGGTGGCTGAGGGATGCGGGTCGGCCTCCCGAGAAGCTGTTTTGCCGGTTCGGCGCCTTGGGTCGGCCACTGACATTCTGTGTTTGCTGCGGGGCGACCTGGTTCGGCCGCCGGAGAGTTTGACTTTTCGGACATTGGACACAGGAAGGCCGCCCGAACTTGTTGTTTTCCTCCCATTGAACTCTGCTTGCCGTCATCCCTGTGTGTTCCTTGTTTCCCCTAAGTATTAAGGTCACTTTGGTGTATTGTCATTTACCCTATTTTTGATCCATGTATTCACCGCTGTTTAGCGTGTCCTTTTTTTTTTTTTCATTTCCCCTCTCCTGTCTGAGGGATGTAACATGCTTAAGTCTTGATGTTTTGTTTTTCCCTGTCCTAATTATCCTTTGTGCTGTTTGGAGTATTGTGTTTTTCGTTTAGCCGTACTCTGATTGTCTTGTTTATCCCCAGTTCCCTCATGTTTTTTTTTTCTCCTTTCATTTGTGGTCTGCCGTTGTCAGGGTTTTTGCATTTGGGAACATTGTATTTTTTGTATCGTACCCTGTGTTCTGCGTGATTCGTGTATTTGGGAGTTTTGTCCTTTTTTTCTGGTTTTCTGTGCTCTGTTTTCATTATGGCTTTTGGTCTATGGATTGTCCTCTCCCCCCTGGCCTGCTCCCCCATCCCCCCACCCCCAGGGTGGGGGGGTGGGGGGGGCTTGAGTGTCATTGGGCGTTCGGACCCCGCCCTTGGGGGGGAGGTACTGTTATGGTCCGAGCGCCGATCCCGTCCGCGCTCGGGCCATACATCTTCTCCACCAGGTTTGACAGCAGGGTAACCTTCTGGCTCCCCGAGCTCTTATTGTGACAGCGCTCGGAGGGGCCTCCCGCTGTCAAAGCCTGCCAGCTGTGCTGCATTTACGGCTCATCAGTGGCCCGGCATTTAACCGGGCGCTGAGAGCGGCATAATGCGGCAGTCTCGTCAACCCTACCTTCGACCTCACCGTCACTTGATCGACAGCCCTTATCGTCTTACTCCTTTGTCAAAGCCTCTCCGTTGTCTGATGCATCGGCGTCCCCCAGCTCAAACGTTGCCTACACTGACTGTAAGTGCTTCCCTTTGTGCACCTGTTCCTTCGTTGTGTGTTTTAGCCCACCGTGGCTTGTTATTTTGTGTCCTTTCTGTTCCTTTAATAAATATCATTGCAAACTCACCGGTGACTTGTGGCATCTTATGGTGGCTCGCAAGGGCCACCCATGACACATACATGCATATTAAAATCTGCCATGATAAGAACACTATCATAATTTGTAACAATACCAGCTAAGAAATTGGTGAAGTCATTTAAAAAGTCCTTATTATATTTGGGTGGTCTGCATATGACAGCACACAGTACTGGGTTAGAGCGACCCACCTCAAAGAAAGTCAGTTCAAAGTGGGAGAATGGAGAAGGTAAAAAGCACTGCTTACATTTATAGTCATTTTTGTAAACAGTTGCCGTTCCTCCTCCTCGTCCTGATGTCCGCGGGAATTAAAATAACACTAACCCTAACCCGGGGGTAAAACTTCAGACAGGGCAGTGAATTCACCCACAGTCTGCCAGGTGTCTGTCACAAAAAAAGAAATCCAGATCCCGGGAGCTGATGAAATCTCACAGGATGTAAGTTTTATTTGCCAGCAATCTAGCATTTACCAGGCCAATCCTGGCTGGAGCTGGAGCCTGAGCCTCAGCAGAGAAGGAGACGTGGTGCAGTGGTCTCAGGTGCCGGGGATTAACCCCACACTGGCGAGGCCAGGGAAAGCAGCGGCACCGGGACCGGATCACCTCACCAAGGCCAGTCACAGGGACCAGGCAGGCATCAACAGGATCCAGGGAATGCCAGGAGTCCAGGGAACAGTGAACGAATGTGCCAGGCGGGCCTTCAGTTTCACCAGCCGACCGCTACATTTCCCACGGCGATACTGAAGCCTCCTCCATCGCTTGGAAAGAAGGGCCAAGGCCCGATACAGGTGAGGCTGGATATCTGACAGGAGTGGAGGCTTCTGTCCACCATAATCAAACGACATAAGATCCTCACCAGGAAGTCTAAGAACCAACAATGTTTGGCAGTCGTACACCAGTAGGGACTTGATTTCTTGAATGCCAATGGTTAAAAACAGTATAAAAATAAGCAAAGCTGTCAGAGACAGACAGTCAGCCCCATACACTGGCGCCATCTCGTCTCCAGTGTACGCAAATCCCCTCGACATTGCTGTAAGTCAAATTTGAATTATCCTAGGGTCCCAGGAATCTTTAGTGATCGTAAGAGTAGTATCTCACTGGGCTGCAACAGCTTGAGCCTAATTGGAGAACGGCATTCCCAAGGGAGTTTCCAAAATGTCTCCAAACATTCTTATTAGTTCTCATTTTCCTCTCCTGAGCCCCAGGGTCTTGCCCTCACATCGTGGGAATTTTGAACATGTTCTGAAAATTTGTGCAACAACTTTTGCCTCAAAATAGTCACAGAGTCATCGCAAGTGTCTCAAACCTGTCTCGACCTCATCTCAAACCCTACTCAATTTATTTTGCGAGGTCCAAAAGTGTGAGAAAAGTTAGACAACTTTGCAGTGAGTTGGGGACCTATGAAACTAAATTCTGACTGATTGGAGACAAGCACTTGCAGCAGTTGTGACTCAATGAAGAGGTGTAATGGCAGGCAGCAGGAGTTTATTATTACACCAAATCATTGCCCAGAGCCTAATACCAAGGCACCCGTCACCCCCTTGCTTATTGAATAATAAATACCCTGGTTTGAGAGGCAAGTGTCATTTTCAGTCTATCCATCATCATATTTTTTATATATCTGCTTGTCATTTACTGATGTTGTGAAGACTGTAGAGTTGTTATAATGACTTTCTTTGCTAGCCATAAGTTTGGGCCATCAGGCTAATTCCTGGTCTTTTTCCTGTATCGGCGATGGTGGGCAAATCCTTATACAGTATATGGTTTTACTATTGTTTCTAGTGATTGTCAAGCATGTTTATTGTATACATAAGTTTGTTTTGTATTAAAGTCATTTTACGTGTTTGCTCCTGTGCAATACTCCGGTAGGAGAGAAGCTGCAGTGGGCAAGCAGCAAAAATGTCATTACTCTGTTGTTTGTTGTGATTCCCAGGCATGTGTCATTGTATTGTATCTACAATCTAGCAACAATGCTCTGCACTGTGTGTGTTTATATATTTGCATATTTATTCCATCTAGCTACAATGCTCAGCACTGGGTGTGTTTATATATTTATATATCTACATATTATTCCATCTAGCTACATTGCTCCGCACTGTGTGTGTTTATATACTTGCATATTTATTCCACCTAGCTGCAATGCTCCGTACTGTGGGTGTTTATATATTTACATATTTATTCCATCTAGCTACAATGCTCTGCACTGTGTGTTCATATATTCATATATTTATTCCATCCAGCTACAATGCTCTGCACTGTGTGTCTGTGTGTGTGTGTGTATATATATATTTTATAGTAATACGTACATATGTTTATTAGCTGCTCTTGCTTGCTTGTTTTTTTTCTTGCCTTCTGATTGTTGCTCTGAGTGTTGCTATCCCTGTGCTGTTGCAATCCTGGAATTTCCCCGTTGTGGGACTAATAAAGGCTTATCTTATCTTATATGAGTTTGAAATCAGATGATAAAATGATCACTGGAATGGATACACCCTTGTATTTATACGGCAGAGATTGTACAATTGGCAAGGATATGTGTTATGTGAGTGTTGGGCAGCCAACCCTGCAACACCTGGGTGACATGTATACAAACACCCGGATAACTCTGGGCAAAAACTCGCTGGGAGTTTGTGCAACATTATTGCAACATTTGTGAGACAGTGCGATTCCAAGTGAAAATTGTCACAAATTCTTGGATTTGTCTCATGTTTTGTTTTTTGTTTTTATCTGCAACTAGCTGTCTCAGCCCAGGGAGCTACTACCCTCACAACCAACCTTAATCCTATATTTGATTTAACCTCACAGATTATCTAAATGTTGCTCCTGAAGAAATCAAATTATTAGGAAGTAGTTTTTTGTTTTTTTTTTTAACATACCCCATGCTATTTTGGGGATGTGTAATAATGTGTAATGATACTGAGCTCAAAAGCAAGAACAAATGAGAAGTGTTTAGTTCCGAGTATAAGTCAGATAATAACCTTTATAAAAATTTGTTTTCGTTTTTGTATTTTTTTTTGAGTCACCTTTGACCTACATATCCTGTTTGCAGTTCAGTCCGATTTATTCCTCTTACCTCTGTTCTCCTTTAGTAAGGCAGCCCTACTGAACCACATAATTGACCTAAAATTGCTGACCTTTTAAAGCTACTTCAGTTTTATAATGGCTTTCATTCCTGGCCATTGCTGTTCTTGTGCCAATACAGGCATTAGCACGAGTCAGTATTTACACCTGAGATCCCAGTAGATACTGGCTACCCATTACTCTGCCTTAATGCTAATCGACTCTAATTGATTTTACATTGATCTGTGAGACTGTAAAGTGGTTAGCAAGGTTTATAAAAGGTCAAAGAGAAGAGCTGCTACAGTGGTGATCTGCTGTAATCGTTGCTGCTGCTAACCATGACCTCATCATATAGATACTGTATATCACTCCTTGTTCATCAGAACATACATTACAGAGTTGTTTTTTAAAGTTTGAGATAAGTTACATTTTGCAGTTGTAGCACTGCAAATTGGAGTTTTAGCTAGGAAAGCACCAGTTTCTCATACTGGCCATTATTCTACCGGGGCATCATTGAGAGCATCCTCACCAGCTGCATCACAATGTAGTATGGAAGCTGCACCGCCGCCTCCTGCCAGAAGACACTACAACACACAGCGAAAGCTGCCAGCAAGATCATCGGTGCCCCTCTGCCCTTCCTCTTGGACATCTACCTCACCCGCCTCACCCACAGAGCCATCAACATTGCAGGCAACACCTCACACCTCTCACACTCCTCCTTCAGCCCCCTGCCCTTGGGGAAAAGGTACTGGAGCCTCTGGACCCGCTCCAAAAGACTGCTAAACAGCTTTGTTCACCAGGCCATCAGAACCCTGAACTCTGCCCCCCCCCCCCCGACACAAAGACTGACACACCAAAAGTAATACATCTGCTGCTGTATGTCTCTGCACCATTTGCACAAATGCCATACATGCTGCTTAGGGATGTAACGGTACGCCGAAAATCACAGTTTGGTATGTACCTTTGTTTTAAGATCACGATTCGGTTCATTTTCAGTACAGTAAGGAAACAAAATGCAAAACATAAAACTGCTTTGAACAGTTTTGACAAAAAAAAAAAAAACAACAACAACCCTGTGTCATGAATCTGGGTTTGGTGTTCCAAACCCTGTTCTGACTTATTATCCTGACAGCTCAGGCACGCCCCCTCCGCCTGTCAAATGCCGTCAGCTGTGCTTCATCTTGGGTGTTCTCACACACATACACTCACACTCCATTCATTCCCATTCACACGCTCATACACACACTCTTACACACCTAGATCAATCACGTCCAGCTCACGTTTCCTCACACCGGCAATCTCTTTCCTCATTTGCATCAGGATAATAAATACGCTGCATTTGGGAAAAGAGATTGTCGGAGTATTCACCCTCATTCATGGCAGCGTGTACCTCCATGAGTGTTGTATGACTTCCTTCATCTTGTCAGCCTAACAGTTCAAGACGGAGGATTCCTTAATGTTAGTGCCCGACTCTGCCTTTACTTCCCGCTCACCAGACGACATGGACAGCCCCGAATCTCTACAGCCATGAGTATGTGTGCCTTTTTCTGTGTGCCCAGCATTCGTCAGCACCAGGCATCTCCCAGGCTGTGGGACATCCGGGTGGCTTCCCTGTTTGTCTGGTGGCTATCATTCTATCATTGCTACTGTCTGCATTAGTGTGGTAACTGGACTTGTGAATTTGTTACTGTTTACGTTAACAGATGGCACGATCTACTCCAGCACTTGAGTTTTTCATTCCCTCTCTCGTGTGCTGCATAATGGCGCACGAGAGATCAGGACACCGTGCAAACTGCCAGCAGTAAATTCTCCAATAAATAAAATGTATACAATAAAATAAATAAAATCCCCTTTTTAGCAAATGAACGATGCAAACAAGTGCAACAATAGAAGTTTGAATAGTCTGAATTATTGTTTTATTTTAGTAAATTAAAGTTCCTTATTGCCTGAAGCAGTGTTTTTAACCAGGGTGCACTGGAATGTTTAGGTTTCTGTGGGAAACTATCTAATTTCACTTGTTAACTGGTCAAAAAAAATTGCAAATAATTTGTCATAGTTGTGGATAGGTTCTGAAGGCACCCATGCACAACAACAGCAAATTATTTACAAGTTTTTTGACAATTAAGAAGTTAAATTAAATAATGTCCCACAAAAATCTGAACATACCAGGGCACCCTTGAAAAACACTGACAAAGTGCAGCACTAACAGATTTAGCTTCTTTTTTTTTTAAAGGATGGTATTATTTCCTGGCTGAAGTGGGCACAACAAGGAACTTCATACCAGGGCTCAGTTACCTTCAACATGTATTTAAACCCGGTGTTCTTAACAGCTCAATATGGCCTTAGATCGGCTGCTATAAAAACACCAATGGCATTTGTTATTGCTTTGTCTCGATGTAAAAAGCTGTGGAGAGGCTGTCTAAATGCCGCTAGAAGCTGCGCTTGTATCGCGCTACAGTTTTTTTTTTGGTTGTTGTTGTTGTTTTCGTGCTGCATCAGTTAACAAGTTCAACATACTGCCAAAAGCATATCCGATGCTGTTTTTGTCTTAGTCACTTGCTTTTGTCCGTTCACATATTTTACCGGAAAGCCGAAGTGTTCCCAGACAGAAGACTTGTGAAGACAATCTTCAAGCTCTGGCTTCTAAGTACAGCCAGCCATAACGTTTGCTAGTCAGAGGCTTTGTTTACATGTACAACATGAGGCAGTGACACTTCCTGTCCATTACTCAACATGGTCCGTATGGAACCTCGGTACGCCTCTGCACCAAACCGAAGGTGCCGTACCGAAAAATCCAAATACATGTACCATTACACCCCCACTGCTGCTGTCTGTTATTGCAATATTGATCATGTGAAGTCAAATCTGTCACTGTCTGCATCTACAGTATCGCATCGAACTTGCAACTATGAGTATTACTGCTCTACCTTTTCTGTATACAGGATTGGTGGCTTTTATGGTTTATCTTTGTTTGCACTATGGGAGGTCTGGGTCTATTTTGTCGACAATTTGCACTATGGGTAGCATTACTGTACACAGACTGCTGGTGTTGTTTTTCCAGCCTTATTCCTTTTCATTTTTTATATTGTGCACACCACTGGAGAGAGAGTGAAACATCATTTCAATTCTCCTGTATGTCTTGTACATATAGTAGTATTGACAAATAAAATCTTTGAATCTTGAATGGAAAAAAAATACTCTAGTCCACAGTCTAGCGACTTAATAAAGATATGAAAATTTACCAAAAAAGTCATAAATTTGCATGAATAAATTTAATTATACAAGAAAAACATTAAAGATTCACATGACAAAATTGTAGACTTTTGAGGAAAGTTAGAAATTCTGGGGGAAAGTTCACAAGGAAAAAAATCTGGGTATTTATAGGAAAATGTATAACGTTATGAGAAAAAAATTAATGAAAAAAGTTACAAATTTACATGAAAAATTCTAATTTATAGATAAAATCAGATTCCTGATTAGACATTGATCCTCATGCAGATTATCGAGGGAGAAAAAAGACAATATGAGGATATTCACACTGGACCCATCCATCCATCCATCTTCTACCGCTTTTCCGGAGGTTCGGGTCACGGAGGCAGCAGATCAAGCAGAGAAGCCCAGACTTCCCTCTCCCCAGCCACCTGCTCCAGCTCTTCAGAGAGGATACCAAGGCGTTCCCAGACCAGCTGGGAGACATAGTCTCTCCATCAAGTCCTGGGTCTGCCCCGGGGTCTCCTCCCAGTGGGACGTACCTGAAACACCTCAAGTGGGAGGCGTCCAGGAGGCATCCTAATCAGATGCCCATACCACCTCAACTAACTCCTTTCAATGTGGAGGAACAGCGGTTCTACTCTGAGCCCCTCCCGGATGACTGAGCTCCTCACCCTATCTCTGAGGGTGAGTCCAGCAATCCTACGGAGAAAGCTCATTTCAGCCGCTTGTATCCGCAATCTTGTTCTTTCGGTCATTACCCAAAGCTCGTGACCATAGGTGAGAGTAGGAACGTAGATTGACTGGTAAATCGATAGCTTTGCCTTAGAACTCAGCTCCCTCTTCACCACAACAGACCAGTTCAACGTCTGCATCACTGCAGATGCTGCTCCAATCCATCTGTCAATCTCTCGCTCCATTTTCCCCTCACTCGTGAATAAGATCCCAAGATACTTAAACTCCTCCACTTGGGGCAGGAGCCTGTCCCCAACCCAGAGAGGACAATCCAACTTTTTCCGGCTGAGGACCATGGACTCGGACTTGGAGGTGCTGATTCTCATCCCAGCCACTTCACACTCAGTGGCAAACCGTCCCAGCAAGAGCTGTAGGTCATTGCTGGATGAAGCCAACAGGACAACATCATCTGCAAACAACAGATGAGATCCTGTGGTCACCAAGCATGACACCCTCCATTCCCTGGCTGCGCCTAGAAATCCTGTCCATAAAAATTATGAACAGGATCGGTGACAAAGGGCAGCCCTGGCGGAGTCCAACTCTCACTGGGAATGGCTCCGACCAAGTGTTGGCAATACGAACCAAACTCTTACAACGGTCGTACAGAGACCGAATAGCTCGTAACAACAAGCCCGATACCCCATACTCCCGAAGCACCCCCCCCCCCACAAAAAATCATGAGGGACGCGGTCAAATGCCTTCTTCAAGTCCACAAAACACATGTAAACTGGTTGTGCAAACTCCCATGACCCCTCAAGGATTCTCGAGAGGGTAAAGAGCTGGTCCGATGTGCCACAGCCAGGACGAAAACCACATTGCTCCTCCTGAATCCAAGGTTCGACCAACGGCCGGACTCTCCTCTCCAGTACCTTGACATAGACCTTCCCAGGGAAGCTGAGGAGTGTGATCCCTCTAAAGTTGGAGCACACCCTCCGGTCCCCTTTTTTGAAGAGAGGAACCACCACCCCAGTTTGCCATGCCAAAGGCACTGCCCCCGACCTCCACGCAATGTTGCAGAGGCGTGTCAACCATGACAGCCCAACAACATCCAGGGCCTTGAGGTACTCAGGGCAAATCTCGTCCACCCCCGGGGCCCGGCCACCAAGGAGATTTTTAACTACCTTGGCGACCTCAGCCCCTGTGATAGGTGAGTCACCCCCCTCGTCCCCAAACCCTGCTTCCTCTGTGGAAGGCGTATCAGTGGGATTGAGGAGATCCTCGAAGTATTCCTTCCACCGCCCAACGATATCCCCAGTCGAAGTCAACAGTGTCCCATCCGCACCATACACAGTGTGGACAGGGAGCTGCTTTCCCCTCCTGAGTCGCCGGACAGTTTGCCAGAATCTCTTCGAGGCCGACCGAAAGTCTTGCTCCATGGCCTCACCAAACTCCTCCCATACCCGAGTTTTTGCTTCAGCAACCACCCGAGCTGCACTCCGCTAGGCCTGCCAGTACACCTCAGCTGCTTCGGGAGTCCCACAAGCCAACCAAGCTTGATAGGACTCCTTCTTCAGCTTAATGGCCCCCCTCACCACTGGTGTCCACCACTTGGTTCGGAGGTTGCCACCACGAGATGCACCGGCCACCATGCGGCCGCAGCTCTGGGCTGCTGCTTCAACAACAGAGGTGGAGAACATGGCCCATTCAGACTCCATGTCTCCAGACTCCCTCGGAATGTGGTTGAAGTTCTTCCGGAGGTGGGAGTTGAAGACCTCCCGGACAGGGGCCTCAGCCAGATGTTCCCAGCATACCCTCACTATACGTTACAAACTGCCCTGCGGTTACAAAGCAGGCGGACAAAAGTGGATCGAAGCGGTCCGAGCCCAAGGAGTCATCGCCTAAAGAGCCTGCGGCAAAAAAAGGAGCAAAGAACGCAAGCAGTCACCCCACAAGGCCAAGAGAGGGAGACGCTGAACCCAGAAGCACCTTCCTACCACAAACTGGGCCACTCTGAAACTGCAGCGTTTGTTTCAGCGAACTCTTATCATTTTTCTCCCTCTTTATTGGGGCAGTAATTTATCATGAGAGTCTGTTGGATCGTTCTTAGTCTGGCCCTTCACCCAGGACCAGTTTGTCTTGGGTGACCCTATCAGAGGCAAATTGCCCCAGACAACATAGCTCCTGGGACCACTGGGGCACGCAAACCCTCCCACCACGATAAGGTGACGATCCATGAGGGGGCATGAAGGGGCACACTGGACCCAAAGCCCCAAATTTGATATTGAGGACTGCCCTAAAACACACTTTAAAAAGATGACGGAAGATAAGCTTGACTAACGTAAAATTACTAAAAGGAAAGTTAGGATGAGAAAATTTTCCATCCATCTTCTATCAGGAGGGGGTGTATATACCTTTCGTCAAATTTTGACAGGTCTATTGTTCTCTGGATTTATCACGCCCCTGTCCCACCCCATGCCCTGCCCCCTTTGTCCTGGCCTGCCTAATTAACTCATTTTCTATGGGGTGAGCATGAGAATGGAATGTTGATATATACAGTATGGGGGGGGGGGGAACATTGTTTATGAACTTGCCCAATTAACCGTGCCCTGAGGGGTTAGCATGAGAATGGAATGTTGGTATATCCTGTTGTAGTTGCAGGATTTTAAGTTTTCTTTTGATAGGGGAATTTCTCTTATACATATGGCGGAAGTAACACCACCAAAATGAAATGGTAAATTTTCATGAACTGAGCCAGTGTTTTTCTTAAGCTAGGTTCTGGCCATTCCCTGTGGCTCGGGTATTGGGTTATTTATGTATTGTGTCTTCTGAGTTCTTGCTGTTTGTTCTTTTCTTTTCCATGCCTGTAGCCACTGTTCTGGCTGGCGGCTGTTAGGCAGCTCCTTTGACCTACTTTTATGTGGGCATTGTCTAGCATTCGCTGTTCCGACCACGCCCCCTCTCCTTTGACAGCCAGCTGATTCTACTCCTGTAATTGTCATCCCCGCACCTCGCCCAGATGTACTGAATTGGCGGAACCAGCAATGCTTGCACTTAAGCGGTGATTGCCAGTCAAGCATTGCTGGTCTGTTGAATGGTCAATTGTATGTACATAGTTGTGTTTGCTGTGTGCAATGGAGGATCAGCCACTTCCACGTTAGCTGTGGATTCTGCTGCACCCTGTGAGCGACGTCGGCTCTGGGATGCCATCATGGTTGATTACTCCTCCTTATGTGTTTGCCGGGCGATGCCAGCCTGGGAACGTCCATTGTAAGTGTATTTTTGTACGTCCTCACCCTTTTTGGAACTGTGTGATGATAATAATAATAATAATAATAATAATAATAATAATAATAACACCACAACACATTAATAAATGTGTTGTGGTGCTAACTCTGCGCATAAATCTATCCATCCTTCCCCTCCTCTGTGCGCTGTGTAAAAGCGAACAAGGAGGCTTGTGACAGTGAATGGTGATAGTGCTTTTTCTCATCTTTGGGTGAACAAGAAGTGCTTTAGAGATCCTACTATTCAAACACACACACACACATTCACACATTGATACACAGGTGCAGGCCTGACCCACAGGGAGTAAAGACTGTTTCTTCAAATTAGATTTTCACAAAAGTGTAACATCAACGTTTTTGGATTTTCCTGAACACATTCGGATAAGGGTTTAGAGGCAGACTGACCTGAGGAATTCGTGTCAGGCTCCTCCAGCACCCTGCAGCGCATCCTCTATGGCATTCACTATTCGAACGGTGACTTGTTCTCAGGCTGTACATTGTGGTGCTTAAACATACGCACGCACGCACGCATGCACATTCCGAGGAATACATCTCCCTCCTCCCTACATGCTTTAAAAGCACACCATCTATGGCAGACCGGGAAAGTTCCAGACTCACAAAAGTGAACTGATGCGTTTAAATTTTCAGATAACTAAATACTTAAATAAAAAAAGACCATTCTCTTAGCTAAACAGAAAGGAGATTCATTGCAGAGAACCAAAACCCCCCTCCCCTCTCCAGCCCTTTCCCCTCACCCTTTCCCCTCGGTGGGGGCAGCAGTGGCACAAGTGTAGTGTGACTGACTACTGATCGGAGGGTCATGGGTTCAATTCCCGCTGTGTCTGCTGTCTGCTTGTCGAAGTGTCCTTGAGCAAGACGTTGAACCTCCAGTTGCTCCTAGTGGCCTGGTTAGCACCTGTGTGTATGGCAGCTCTGCTGCCATCAGTGTGCGAATGTGTGTGTGAATGGGTGGATTGCAGGATCTGTAAAGCGCTTTGGTCATCCTAGATGAGAAGAAAAGCGCTATATAAGTGCACGCCATTGACCATTACAAACACACACACACAGAGCGAGAGAACGAGCAAGATAGAGAATGTTGTGATTAGAGTTATCAAATTCTGAAACAATTAATTTGTAATAACATGTACTTCTCTGCACAAGAGTATTTTTTATATTTGTATTAACAAATTACATGTTTGCACTGTGTCAGCATGATTAATGTGATTGAAAAATCTATTAAGTATTTGTATGCCGGAATTACCAAAAAACCCCACCGATGTCTCTTCAAAATCTACCTCAAAATCTTGCCTAAATCTGGATGAAATCATTCACTTTTATGAAAAAGGTCAATTTAATTTGTGGTGACATTCCCCCTCATATATAAGCATTTTATATTTTCCACAGAATACTCTGTGTTACACAGGCGTTTTTTTATTTAATTACCACCCTACGTAGATAGATGGAATAAGTTTAACATAAATAAGTTTCTCTTCTTCCTACACTGCCGTACAAACTAAAAAATAAACAATTTTTTGTATGTTCTTATTTTTTTGATTTTGTCTGTATTGTGAGGCGCATGAACAAATAAAATGGAATGATATTAAATTCTCAAGTGTGAGACAAAGAAAAACTTGCAACTTAACACAAATGTCTATCACAAGTAAGACCTGAGGTTGACCGACGACATGTGCTGGCCTCTCTGGCACCACCACATTTCACAAAAGACTAAGCTTTGCAATTTAGAAAGTTTCGAAGACAACCAGCTGTAGCCACACTGGCCTTTAATGGCTGTCACTTCAGATTGAGCCATTTTTGTAAATTTAAACCAAAAACAACAACTGTAACTCGCTTAAAATCTATAAAGTGATTAAAGATCTTTGAGTCGCGGTTCCGGCGGCGTCCGGTGAGCTCTCGCTGGCCCTTGAAAATCCAGGGGAGAAGGTGTAAATCTCACGCCAGACCGTACCCATATCCGCAGCAGGTCTCCAAGGTGAACAGCCTCTGGCATGTTAGATCAAGGCAGCTAAGGGAAGTCGGCAAGTCAGATCCGTAACTTCGGGATAAGGATTGGGTCTAAGGGCTGGGTCGGTCGGGCTGTGGTGCGAAGCAGGGCTGGGCTCGCGCCGCGGCTGGGGGAGCAGTCCCCCCGTCGCCCTTCCCTCCCCCGCCGCCGGAGGTCCGGCGCGCGGCCCACCGCCTGGGGCCCCCGTCGCCGCGGCGCTTAATACTAAGCGCAGCCAGCGATCCTTCTGCTTGAAGAATTGTGCTGCTGACACATTTTGGCTCCAAGAAAAACACAAACTTAATTTTGAAAATATTGGTTTAACTAGTATAAGCTTTAAACAACTAAAAATGAACACTTTAATGGATCAACATTTTGGTTCTTCCAAAATGTATTTCTGTCTGTGTATTTACCGACTTAAAATACTCCGATTCTATGTGCGCTGTTTAATAATGAAGTTATGTACCCTGCATGAAAATACAAAAGAGATCCGACTACATGCGTTATATTAAAGGCGGCATTCCTACTCCCACAGAGAAATGATTGTTTTCAAATCTCACACCACTAACAACCCCTTCTCCCCTCCCCTCAGCAGCATCATAACCATGTCTCCTGGGGTCAGAAGGCTGCTGACATTTTTCAGCGTCAGTTGGTCATTCAAACAGTATCATGTTGTTTAAAAGGTTTTTTTTTTCAGACAACACACACACATTTTTTAACATTCCATTCAGTTTTTTTTTTTTTCCCAATGATCCAAACAATATTTTTCACTCTGCAGTCGGTAAATGTAAAAGCGATTGATCGATAAATCAGACTAAAGTGAGTTGAGGACAAACATTCATGATTCACCCCAACGGTTTCCACACACGAGTCAGTCAATTGTATTTAGTGAGTTTAAGTTTATTCGGTTTGGTTTCATAATACATATAAATATAAGAAAGGGCATCCAGACGATAAAACATTGTACACGATATTTACCAAGGGGTAAATTATTTTATTCAATTTATTTCAAAACTTAATCATTTGCAAATGTATTTACCGTGGGAAATTCTAAATAAAAAACCTTTGTCTTTAAAAAAAATAAGGCGATGACTTTTACCTTCTTTTCCGAGTTTCTACGTCTGCATTACTCGTGGGTAGGTAGAGAGCTAAAGAGTGTTTATTGACTTTTTGAAAAGCATTTGACGTATTAGATCAAACCATTTTACCGTCTACATTAGAAAAATGTAGTATAAGAGGTATAAAACCCACCCGTCTACATAATGAATGCAGGTTGGTTCTATCCACTGAACGGCAAGGGAGAGTCCTCCCCTATTACGGTCTACAGACGGGCCCCTACCGTCAACCAATGAAACTACAGGGTAGAACGTGTGAAAATTGGATAAATAAGTAGCCCAAAATGGGAAAAATTAAACAATCTTTGGGAAAAGGAGAGAAAAAACTCACCATGACTAAGAGGCCAAGTGACCTTCATCTGATCAGCGAGACACCCGTCTCCACCTTGCTGCAGAGTGCTCCAGGATTAGCTCTGAAAAAAGAGAATGTTGTATATGTGGTGTGTCCAGACCCCCACAACCGTGAGTCTTCACAAGTAGCGAACTGTGGTTTTTACCAGTTAGATGAAGGAGAAACTTTTGGCCTGCTCTCCAAAAAAGCCATGCTTTCAGTGACAGATTGGAGCATACTGCAACACGTGGTTAGCGCTGATCTGAAAACAAGCGATGTACATTGCCAACAAACGGGGGTGAAAGACGAGCCTGCTAGAAAAGACCAACAGACCCAGAGGCCAAGAGTGATGAGCAGAATTTTTGACCAGATAGAGTGATGATTTAAAGTACGTGGCGGCAATGCACCTGTAAGGTGGTTGCCAATCGTCACTCAAATCTAAAAGAAGAAGAAGAAGACCCAGATGCCTGTGAGTCTGAAAGAAGAGCAACTACTGGTATTCATTACCGGAAGAGTGTTGGCTAATAGTGTTTGGGAGATGAAAGCTTCCCCACGCCACTCGTCAGGTGTCAACGGGTGACGTCCCATCTGACAACGAATTTATCTTGCAGTATTTCAATTCTGAATGCGGTGTGTTCCAGACAATGTTATGCCTGCCTACAAAGGAGTGGGTCAAAATGGTTGACGAGACAGGGGAAAAGCTCAAGGCTCTCTTCATTTCTAGCCATATCGCGAGAGATGTGGTCATGGTGGAAAAAAAACCCTAGCTTTTCCAGAAGCCACCGCCCCCACGACCTCCCTCACCTAATCCCGCCCTTCTAACGATTTAAAAGAAGACCGCCGACCACCCGTTTTGCCCAAACCAAAATGTAGGCAAACCCGTGTGTGACTCTCCAAGGGTGCTTTGAACACAACCCTTGGGAAAAATTATCGTCTCTGAAAATATTGAGCGAGGATGACCACCCTCCTTCACAAACATGCTCCCTGGATACCGAGGGTCCTCCTCAACTGTCTTCACCTACCCTTCCTTCTGCAACAGAGTGGATCTGTTCTATGGATGCTGAAGAATACACCGCAGACTCTCCACACAGTTTTCCCTCTACACACATTGACGCGGTTTTGGAGGTAGATGCCCCAACATACACAGCGGATCATCTGCCTCCTCTGTTTCTGGACATAGTAAAATTTGGGTTGATAAGATTTTTGGACGTTAACATCAACAAATACAGAAAAGAAATATGCGACAGTTGTTGGATCAACCACTTTGATCAAAACCACCATGATTGCCTGGTGGAGTCTGAGTATTTCTTTCTGGCTCACTTTGAAGCGATCACAAAAAGACTGCAGAGCAGGTGCTTCTTTGGAGCACTCCAGAGACTGACCGAATTAAACTGCATGTCTACATGTATACAAGTGTATATCAGAATTACAGAGGCTTTCCTTCATGAACTTAGACAAACGCCAAGCATCACCGACAAGATTTCTGAGATTTCAGAAACGCTTCTTTGCGGGTGCTGAGAAGATGGCTCAACATTTGCAAAGAACTGAGGACTATTGGCAGGGTCATCTGGATGGTGAGAACTTTTGAGGGGAGGATTTTGTGGGCGATTCTGATGACAAGAAGAGTGGTGATATGGACAGTGATACAGACTCATATCGATTATGACCCAGAGTCTGAACAAACTGAAGCAGAAATGTAATAAAACGGTTTTTTAAATTAAATTTGCATTCTTTACTTAAATTATCTTTGTTTCACAACAAACTGGCTGCTAGGATGAAACAAAAGGCTTGTACATTGCAATGCATATAACTGTATAATTTGCTTTTAGGGAGTGTTTTTTTTTTCACTTGAATGCATGGAGAATGTAGATGTGTGTGGGGGGGGAGTTTTGTACAACATTGTAACAAGAGTTTTACAATATTGGAGTTTGGGTTTTTTTTGTCTAACCTTTGCTGTGATTGTAAGAACAAAACAAATCTGTTCCGTTTACTGAAGTATGGATTACTTCTTTTTTTTTTTTTTTGGTCCAAATAATTAAAAAATGAATAAATACTTTAGAGTTTTGTTGCTCCTTAGGCCTTGTCTTTTATTCATTCATTCATTCATTCATCTTCTTCTGCTTAATCCGTTTCGGGTCGTGAGGGGGCTGGAGCCTATCCCAGCATCTTAGGGCGAGAGGCAGGGTACACCCTGGACAGATCGCCAGTCCATCGCAGGGCCAACACAGAGAGACAGACAACCATTCACTCTCACAGTCATACCTAAGGACAATTTAGAATCCCCAGTTTGATGCCAATTAACCTAACTTGCATGTTTTTGGCATGTGGGAGGAAACCGGAGAAATCCCAGAATAAACCCACGCAGACACGGGGAGAACATGCAAACTCCACACAGATCACTGTTGGTCGGGGGCTGGGATCGAACCCAGGATCCCCCATCCAAGGCTGAGTTGCTGTGCTGCCGCAGTGCTAACCATTCTGCCACCGCGCTGCCACTGGTTAAATAAACAAATCATAATATTTTTCCCATTATTGCAGTCATTTACACCAAGTTGTCTTTTATTACGCTGTAAAATGTACGGGCGGAGCAGTGGTTAGCACTGCACCAGCACAGCAACTTAGATTAGATTAGATTAGATTAGATTCAACTTTATTGTCATTACACATGTATGAATACAAGGTAACGAAACACAGTTTAGCATCCAATCAGAAGTGCAAAGGACAGCAGTGCAGTATATACGGTAATTAACAGTATGTGCAATTTAAGCAAATATATGCAAATATATGCAGCAGTGCAGAAAGTTAAGAGTACTGTTATGTGCAAATAATGTGCAATAAGTTAGATGTAGTTATGTAGTTATGCAGTTATGTACAGGTGAGGATGGTAAGAGATGATGGTAAGAGAG
This sequence comes from Pholidichthys leucotaenia, assembly GCA_020510985.1. Lineage (NCBI taxonomy): Eukaryota > Metazoa > Chordata > Actinopteri > Cichliformes > Pholidichthyidae > Pholidichthys > Pholidichthys leucotaenia. The sequence continues at coordinate 73,103,641 of CM035838.1, forward strand.
TCAGCGGGGAACTAAGTTCAATAACATGACAGCTGTTGGAAAGAAACTGTTCCTAAACCTGCTGGTTCTAGTCCGAAGGCTTCTGAAACGTCTTCTGGAGGGGAGAAGCTGGAACAGTCCATGAGCAGGATGGTTGGAGTCCCTAAGTATGCTGCGTGCCCGGCGCAGACATCTTTTCCTGTAGACGTCCTCTATAACTGGAAGTGGAGTCCCTGTGATGCGTTGGGCGGTTTTCACCACCCGCTGCAGCGCCTTGCGGTCAGCGACAGAGCAGCTCCCATACCAGACTGTGATACAGTTGGTCAGGGTGCTCTCTATCACGCAGCGGTAGAAGTTGCCCAGGATGTCAGTTGACAGATGGTTCTTCTTCAGTGTCCTCTTCACTTCCGCCCTCCAAAGACAGCAGACGCCTTTTTTTTCTCTCCTGCTCTGACTTATCTCCTTCCTCCCCTAACTAACTGGATCCCAGCTTGCTATCGTCTGTCTGCGTGTCTCTACTGCTGATTATCGAAAGAAATTATGGAATTAATAAGCTGGGCTTTGAACGCAATTGACACTATTTTTTCAACAAGGAAAAGTGCCCCGGGGGAGGTTGTTTGCCCCGCAGGAACGGCTGCTGCGGGCTATTTGAGGGACACAAGTAATTGGAAACTCTTGTGCCTGTCTGATCTTTCCAGCGAAGATGTAGAAGATTTGTACGTCTTCGTAGTAATGGTGATTGGGATCATTCTGATTGGATCTGGGATGGTCCTGGTGTACCGTAAATTGATGAAGATGGACACAACCTATCAAAACGCTGGCCAGGCGAGGTTCAACCATCAAATTGAAAAAATGGAGAGGACTCTGATAGCGGCAAATGGAGAACTGTCTCGGAAGGTGGATTACATCATGATTACGCTGAGAGCTGTCCATGAAGTATTCAACGCCCAGCAATGAAGGATTAAGTACTGAATCTGTAAGAGAATATAAAGTTTTTTCTCTTGGGATCAGCACTATTCGATGAATCTGACTCCCCTCACACAAATCCTCCAGATTATCTGCAGTTTTTTGTTTTCAAAACATTGAGCTCAGGCCTTCGGTCAGCCAGCTGCATGGCTCAAGGACAATGCCAGCAGCTAGACAAAACATCTCCTGCCAAGAGACCTTGTTGTTCTTAACTGATACAAACACCTACATTCAACACTACATCCACACTGATTCAAAAAACTGATGAAAAAGATTATTCACTCACTGCTCTCTCTGTGTCCTTGTGAACTTTTTTGTCTGCTAACTGTGCATTGAGGGCTTTTTTTTTCTTGTAATCATAATATTGATCATATATGACCAGTATTCTGACAATCAATGGTTTTTTTGCTCCTTCCTATTGTATTATCCTTTCTTCCCTATGCATCCTGTACCCATCTGATGACAGGCGCGTTCACAGATGCTGCCGTGTCACCGGAAATGCAGGTCGTTTTCTGTGTCAAGTCAAATCCCTCGTATGTTATCAGTCATATCTGTTAATGTACCTGGCAATAAATCTTTTCTGAGTTCTGAGTTCTGAGTTCTCAAGAAGAAGAGGCGCTGATGGGCCTTCTTGATCAGGCTGGTGGTGTTAACTCACCCTTGGCCATGGAATCCCTGGTTCGATCCCAGCCCCTGACCAACAGTGATCTGTGTGGAGTTTGCATGTTCTCCCCGTATCTGCGTGGGTTTACTCTGGGATTTCTCCGGTTTCCTCCACAGGCCAAAAACATGCAGGTTAGGTTAATTGGAGACTCTAAAGTGGCCCTAGGTGTGAATGTGTGTGTGAATGGTTAAGGGATAGCGCCGTATCGTGGCTGCTTCATCCATCCAGGTGGATGCCCTCAATTTCCCCTCTGGGGATCAATAAAGTATAAAAAAAAAAATGGTACTTACACCCTATAGGGTGGATTTTGTCCGGGTCGAACTGAGCCGTTGAATTTCTGCAAATGCCTTGTGACTGTTTTCATTTTTTATGATAATATTGATTCAAATAAATCAAGGGTTTTATATAGCCGTTCTGTAGGGCTAGGAAAGGAGTTACAAGATGCTCAAAAGTAAACCAGAGCTGGAAAGAAAAATCAGCTGTCTACAACGAACTTGACATCTGCTATTCGATAAAATGCTATTCAAGAAATAATATTGTGTTTATGGTTTGGATCACATTAGAGGTGTCAAAAAGTCAAGTTAAGTTTAAGGTCTATTTGAAAGGGGAATTACATACCAATGAACATTAATACAAATGTAAGTATGCCAGATGTAGCAATCTGGTCGTGTGGAAAGAATAAACTACATCAAAAGTTACTCATCGAATAAGATTCTGGGGTCCTTAGGGTTTTCACATTACAGGTTAATCGGGTTGAAGCAATTACCTTCTTTTCTGAGTTTCTGTCTGTTACTCGTGGGTAGGTAGAGAGCTAAGTTTCCTTTAGGTATTATGGGTTTTTGATTTCTCTACTGAAAAATACTGCATAAGCAACCAGTATGTTATCAATAACTGTTGCTAAAATATTGTGCGATCGTTTGCTTTCTAAATGTATTGTGCAAAATTACATTTGGCGTTTTACGTTGATCGGCGATCAGTCTTTAACCCCATCCTGCTTTGGTAGAAAACTCGTCATATCAAGTAGATCCGACCATGGCATCATCATTGTTGAAAACGGTGATAGAGGATGGTGAGTGATGTGATATTGTCATGGTCCGGTCAGCGCTTGCCCCTTCTTTCCCGTGCCTCTCCTCTCCTGCAATCAACACACCTGGGAGAGTGGACGCACCTGCTGCCTCTCAACAGCCAGCACTTACAGTGGGGCAAAAAAGTATTTAGTCAGCCACCAATTGCGCAAGTTCTTCCACTTAAAAGATGAGAGAGGTCTCCAATTTTCATCATAGGTATACCTCAACTATGAGAGACAAAATGTGAAAAAAAATCCAGAAAATTACATTGAAGGATTTTTAATGAATTAATTAGTAAATCCCTTGGTAAAAATAGATTTTTGGTCAACTACAAACAAGCAAGATTTCTGGCTCTCACAGACCTGTAACTTCTTCTTTAAGAGGATTCTCTGTCCTCCACTCGTTACCTGTATTAATGGCACCTGTTTGAACTCATTTATCAGTATAAAAGACACCTGTCCACAACCTCAAACAGTCAGACTCCAAACTCCACTATGGCCAAGACCAAAGAGCTGTTAAAGGACACACCAGAAACAAAATTGTAGACCTGCACCAGGCTGGGAAGATTGAATCTGCAATAGGTAAGCAGCTTGGTGTGAAGAAATCAACTGTGGGAGCAATTATTAGAAAATGGAAAACATACAAGACCACTAATAATCTCCCTCGATCTGGGGCTCCACGCAAGATCTCACCCTGTGAGGTCAAAATGATCACGAGAACGGTGAGCAAAAATCTCAGAACCACACAGAGGGACCTAGTGAATGACCTGCAGAGAGCTGGGACCAAAGTAACAAAGGCTACCATCAGTAACACACTACGCCGCCAGGGACTCAAATCCTGCAGTGCCAGACGTGTCCCCCTGCTTAAGCCAGTACATGTCCAGGCCCGTCTGAAGTTTGCTAGAGAGCATTTGGATGATCCAGAAGAGGATTGGGAGAATGTCATATGGTCAGATGAAACCAAAATAGAACTTTTTGGTAAAAACTCAACTTGTCGTAATTGGAGGAGAAAGAACACCATACCTACTGTGAAGCATGGGGGTGAAAACATTATACTTTGGGGCTGTTTTTCTGCAAAGGGACCAGGACGACTGCTCTGTGTAAAGGAAAGAATGAATGGGGCCATGTATCATGAGATTTTGAGTGAAAACCTCCTTCCATCAGCAAGGGCATTGAAGATGAAACGTGGCTGGGTCTTTCAGCATGACAACGATCCCAAACACACTGCCCGGGCAACGAAGGAGTGGCTTCCTAAGAAGCATTTCAAGGTCCTGGAGTGGCCTAGCCAGTCTCCAGATCTCAACCCCATAGAAAATCTTTGGAGGGAGTTGAAAGTCCGTGTTGCCCAGTGACAGCCCCAAAACATCACTGTTCTAGAGGAGATCTGCATGGAGGAATGGGCCAAAATACCAGCAACAGTGTGTGAAAACCTTGTGAAGACTTACAGAAAACGTTTGACCTCTGTCATTGCCAACAAAGGGTATATAACAAAGTACTGAGATGAACTTTTGTTATTGACAAAATACTTATTTTACCGAGGAATTTACCAATTAATTCATTAAAAATCCTTCAATGTGATTTTCTGGATTTTTTTTTCTCATTTTGTCTGTCATAGTTGAGGTATACCTATGATGAAAATTGGAGACCTCTCTCATCTTTTAAGTGGGAGTACTTGCACAATTGGTGGCTGACTAAATGCTTTTTTTCCCCACTGTATAAGGACGACGTTGTCAATGCCTCAGTGCTGGCTCGTCTGGGTATACTGCCTCACAGTAGACACGGTGGAATTATTATTCTATAAGTTGGTGAAGTGTTTGTACTCACCATCTGTGTGCTCTCCTTATTTTTAGGTTGCTGCCATTGGTGCGGGTGCATCTTCGGGCACTGCATGTACTCACCTGCCCCTCCATCCACACTCCTCAGTAGCTATTCTCTACCCGGTTAGGCACTACCAGTCACTCCTCCCTACGACCCGCTTCATCCTGCTGGTTCATTTCTTCCCACTGGGGTCCCTGCTGGTGCTCTTGTTCTACTCACGTAAGTGGTAATTTGGCCAGCCATTTCCCTGTTCTCCATTTCTCCTCACACTGCTCTTGTTAATCTCTCCACAGGACTCCTTCCTCTGGCGAGTGATGTTTTCTGTAGCAGAGTTTGAGTTTTTTCTTGAAACTAATAAAAAATCTCAAACTTGTTCTCCGGTATGGTTGTTTCGTTGTTGTTGCACTCTGCACGTGAGATGTAAGCTAAAAATCATGACAGAACGAGCCAGCCCAAACCTCGGCTCTGCAAGTGCAGCAGCGGCGGAGCGTTCCACTCTGGACCGTCTAGATGCCACTGAAAGACAGGTGGCCGTGCTCATGCAGCAGCTGCTGACGATTTTGCAGCAGCTGGGCACGGTCACCAACTATTTGGCTGATTTGGCTCCCTCGGGTCCTCCCATTCCTCCTGCCCCTATTATTCAAACCATCAGCCGTCGTACCACTTCTGTTCCCACGCCTGCCCCGTATGCAGGGGAGGTGGGGAAATGTAAGGAATTTTTATTTCAGGTGCTGCAGTATTTGGGGCAGGTGGGAGGGAGTATCAGAGAGATTCCACTAAAATTCACCTTTTGACTCTTTTACTTCGGGACCGTGCCCAACTAAGGGCACGGTCCATTCTTGACAGCCCCAAGGGGGCTGCGTACACGTTTAAACAATTTGTGGTCCAATTTACTCGAGCTTTTGACCAGAGAGCCAGGGTAACATTTTGAACCGCCTATTGTCTCTCCACCAGCAGACTCGGTCAGCGGCTGAGTTCTCTGTGGAGTTTCGGGACAAAGCGGTGGACTTGGAGTGGAATGAGGTTGCGTTGCGCAGCGCGTTCCTCCACGGTTTAAACTCTCACCTCCACGACAACCTGGCAATTTATGCTGTTCCCGACTCTCTGGATGGTCTAATTGATCAGGCTGTTGGGTTAGATAACCGTCACCGTGAGCATGAGAAGGAGTGAGAATCCTCCTCTCGCCCATTCGCCAAGCAGGCACCCACTCCGGCTACTGACACGGGGGCGCTCACTCTCCTTCTGAGCCGATGGAGCTCAGTCGGTTTCATCTAACCGATGAAGAGCATCGGCAAAGAAGGGTTGGCGCGTTTGCTTAATGTGCTTCGATGGAACACAGGGTGCACGACTGCCCCCTGGGGCCTAAAAGACGCAGCCCCTCAGTAACCGTGGGGGGTCTGACAGACAGGTCCACTTCCAATTCACCCGGTAATTTCTCTATTACGGCCCTCATTCAATTGCGGGGGGTCGAGAGGAGGGTTCAGGTGTTAGTGGATTCAGGGGCAGAAGGGAATTTTATTTCTTCCCAGCTTGTTCGGGATATGGATATTCCCACTCGCAAATTGCCCACTTCTCGCAGCATTACCACCATATCTGGCCTTAAGGTGGCTGAAGTCATGGAATGCATGGCATCCGTCACGGTCCTTCTTTCCGGACACCATCGGGAGGAGCTGTCATTCTATAGCTTTCCAAATTCTTCCACTCCGATAGTCTTTGGTTACCCATGGCTCTGGAGGTATAACCTTATAATCAATTGGGCACAAATTTCCATCTCCTTCTGGAGCCCGTATTGTTTGGCTTCTTGTTTGAGTTTGGCCAAGTGTTCGCCATCTCTCTCATCTCCTTTCCTCCGGTCGAGCCGCCGGACCTCAGCCTTGTCCCGTAAGCACTATCATGATTTAGGGGAGGTCTTCAGTAAGTCTACAGCTCTGTCACTTCTGCCTCATCGCTCTTATGACTGCTCGATTGATCTCCTCCCGGGGGCGTGTGTCACCATGGGATGAGATGCCGTCTCAGCACTCAGCCCATGTGTCCCTTCATCCCTGCTTCTCATTGAGCAGCGTCTCAGCAGGCTCCCAGCTGGCAGCATTACGGACGGCTGGGGCCAATTAATCCTCATCAGCTGGGGCGCTGCCAATGAGAATAAATAGGAGCAGCCTCGATGACTCGGGGCTGCAACATAAGCACTGCTAGGCTGAAGCCCCTTCGTCTGGTGTCAGCCTCTACTCCCCTTACAGCATTCCTGTGATTGTAACCCGCTGTGAGTATGTACGCCTTGTTACCCCTATGTCCGGTACGAGCTCCCTGCTCCTGCGCTGTGCAACCTGTGAGTGTACTTCTGTACGAGTATCTGTGCTCTCCTCATCCCTCATCCCTCACCTTTAATAAAACATCACGACTCACTGGCTCGCCCTTGGCTCTTATTGCGTGGCTCCCTAGAGCCGCGCGTGACAGTATGTCGCAGCCCGACGAGTTACCGGCGGGCGTGAGTCGCTGTGGAATTGTAACTTTCTGTCCGGGTGTCAGCGCTGCTAGCATGCCGTTTCCCAGGAGTCACTCCCGGCGCCAGGGCGACGAGCTGAGGTCCATCTCTGGGGCTGTCGACGGGACGCTCTTCACCCTGCACGACGCCTCCAACGCGAGACGCTGGCATCCGGGCCGTGCTGAGGAACTCCTGGACTGTTACCCTCATTCTGTGTTCCATCTCGAGGACAGTGCCAGGATAGACGCCACAGGTACACAGCGAGAGAAGCTCCGCGGGTTGGATGGAAATCCCGGCAGGAAGCCGAAGTGGATGACGTTGCCCCCCGCTTCGGGATCCCGTTCCTGCTGCCATTCCAGTCCGGGAGTTCGCACCAACCAGAGGGCTTCCCCCGACCTGCGCCACGTCACTCGGGATTCCCTTCAAGGAGCCGCAGCTGACAGCAGTTACATCTGGGGCCGAGTGGCTGTCGCGAGCTCCACTGTGTGTCCTGTCACCATCTTCAGGCATGTGGCGGCGGCAGTGAGATTGGTGGAGAGGACTCCAGGGCTACGAAGCTTTCCTGTGCTTGACGCCTTCCTCGCCTCGATCTCCGATCAGGAGCGGCGATTCCTGGGTTCCCCCCTCGCTTCGTCCCCTGGGAATAGCCGTCATCACATCGCCGAGTCACCTCTGCACGAACCTCGTCCGGATCCAGTTCTGGGCTGCCGCCAGGACCGTTCCCCCCACGCAGCTGTCACCTCTTCGTCTCGTCAGCGTGGAGTTTTCACAGCCTCGTTCCCTGAGCCTCATTCCCCTGCTGTCATTCCTGGACATTCGGGCTGGCTCACCCCGGCTGTTTCCCCCTCCTCCTCGACGCGCTTCCTGACTGCTGTGTGTGCCTGGAATTCCAGCCTGGTGAGCTCTCTGCTGGAGACAACGCGAGCGATCCTCAGACGATTTCCCGGGGGGTCCTCCGTTATCGCCGGGCGGGGAGAGGAAGAAGCAGTATCCACTACAGCAGGCGATATTCAACCTCCAGGAGGCAGGCAAGTCATAGTTTTTTCACATCTGCTTAATGATTTGCTCTGTCACATTCCTGGAGGAGGAGTTCAGGGTTCGCAGCTCCCTGCACTCCCCCCACCTGCTGTAACCTGTGTTCCTAATCCTGCATCCTCTGTGTCTCTCTCCGCCGGGCGATCCCCGGCTCCGGGTCAACGTGGTGGGATAAGGAGAGGGCCTGTGGTTCCGCAGCTACGTTGCGGACGGAGGAGGGGGACTGACTGCTGCGTGGAGTCTGCGCCGACGACTAAGCGTCCCCGAGTCTCCACGGAGGAGCGGTTCGGTCCAGCGGGACGAGATTCTTCTGGCTTCATGCCGAGTGGGTCGGCGGCGGCGTTACCGGAGCTGGAGGAACCTCAAGCTGCGCTGTCCATGGTGCTGGCTGCGGGGCCCGACGCGGCTGGATGGGAGCCTGACAACGACCTCCTGACTACGGATCCTGGATCTTCGCAGTCCTGGACGGCGTCAGAACCCGAGATCAGGCGAGTGCTCTCCTTTCTTTTCTCCCTTTATATCTGTGAGCACTTTAGCCTGTCTCTAGGGGAGACGAGCTGGGTGCAGCCGCCCGCTGCGTCTGAGCTTGTCTCGCCGGGTTCTGGCGCTGCCGGTGATCCTGATCCCGGTTCTGTTTTTTCTTCTGAGCCTTCTTCCAGGGTCGCCGGCGAGGAGTTGCTGTTCCTCGTGGTGCTGGAGGGTCCAGGTTCAACGTTGGAGGTCGGTTCTGGTGCGGGGTCCAACGTGGGTTCGCCCGAGACCCAATCGGGGTCCAATGTGGGTTCGCCCGAGACCCAATCGGGGTCCGACGTGGGTGCTGCTCCAGCGGTGTCCGACGTGGGTTCGCCTAAGGCCCGATCGGGGTCAGACGTGGGTGCTGCCCCAGTGTTGTCCAGGTCCGGTGAGGAGGTGGCCGCTTCCCTGCGGCCTGACGCTCGTCGCCCTCGTCATCGGCTCTTCCCTGAGCCTCTTCCACCGGGACCCGTTTTGACCCTTCGTCCGTCTCAACGGTCCTGGTGGTTGAGTGATGCGGGTCGACGACCCGACCCGCAAGACTTTCAGTTCGGTGATCTGGTTCCCCCCGATGATCTGTGTTTGCCTCTGGGTGGCCTGGTTCGGCTGCCGGCGGACTGGGTTCCTGGGATCTGGGTCCGGAGTTCGCCGTCCGAACATTTCCCTTTCCCCGGTTCGCCAACTGGACAATGGGCGGGGAGATCTCCGGAGCCATCTCGGCCATTTTTGGACTCTTCCTGTCATATTCCTCGGGTGCCGCTTATTTTTGTTATGGTCACTCGGGTGAGATATTTTGTCCTTTTGGTAAATACATATTCATAGTGCTGTGTATTGGTTTTTTTTTCCCGTATTAACCGTACTCAGCATTTTATCCAATTGTTATCTTATGTACCTGTCACCAGTATTTCCCTAGGTGACCCCCCCATATTTGCCGCCGTGTATTGTGTTCTCTCCTTTTCAACCATACTCGGCATCTTGCCTCATTATCCTGTGAACCTGTTCCCATTCTCCCTCTAGGGGACCTCCCGCATATTTCGTGCTGTGTATTGTGTTTTCCCCTTAACCATACTCAGCTTTTTACCTTATTGTTGTCCTTTTACCCTGTCACCGTTATTCTCCTAGGTGTCCCTCTTGGTATTTGGCGCCGGGTATTCTGTTATCTTTTTATTTACCGGTGCATGTCATTCTCATTATTTTTGTCCTGTTGTGAACATATATTCATAGTGCTGTGCGTTTTCCATTATCCGTACTCAGCATTTTCCTTTTTGTGCCTTGTTTTTTAGCTTTGTCTGTGCATTATAGGGTTATGTGTTTTGTTTCCCGTCATACCCTGTAATTGTCCGTTTGTCCCAGTCACTTTCTCTCCTTTAGGTGACTGTGCGTGTAGATATATATATATATATACAGTATACGGTACTGTGTATTGTGGGGGGGTTTTTCTCCCCCCTTTTCATTATCCGTACTCAGCGTTTTTTATCACTCTTGTCCTGTTCTTAGTTTTGTCTGTGCATTATGGAGTAGTGTTTGTTCTGTTATCCATACTCTGTAATTGCTTTATCCGTTTTTGTCATTCTTTTGGTGGATTGTTCTGTTCCCGTGTTTTGTATTCTCTCCGTCTGTGCCCTGGGTTTTTTTTCCCTTTTTTGGTGCGATGTAGAGTAGCATATTTGGTTTTTTTTTTTTTTCTCTGCCCTGTTACCCTACATTTGTCTATTGGTGTTGTCCTTCCCTTTGCTTCTTCCCCTCCGGTCCTGCCTCCCTTCCACCCACCCTAGGTGGGGGAGGGGGGGGGGCTGGGATGTTCCTGGTCGTTCAGGAGCCCGACCTTGAGGGGGAGGCTCTGTCACCATGGGATGAGATGCCGTCTCAGCGCTCAGCCCATGTGTCCCTTCATCCCTGCTTCTCATTGAGCAGCGTCTCAGCAGGCTCCCAGCTGGCAGCATTACGGACGGCTGGGGCCAATTAATCCTCATCAGCTGGGGCGCTGCCAATGAGAATAAATAGGAGCAGCCTCGATGACTCGGGGCTGCGACATAAGCCCTGCTAGGCTGAAGCCCCTTCGTCTGGTGTCAGCCTCTACTCCCCTTACAGCATTCCTGTGATTGTAACCCGCTGTGAGTATGTACGCCTTGTTACCCCTATGTCCGGTACGAGCTCCCTGCTCCTGCGCTGTGCAACCTGTGAGTGTACTTCTGTACGAGTATCTGTGCTCTCCTCATCCCTCATCCCTCACCTTTAATAAAACATCACGACTCACTGGCTCGCCCTTGGCTCTTGTTGCGTGGCTCCCTAGAGCCGCGCGTGACAGCGTGGTTGCCGTCCAGTTGGTTCTATAGCATTTCTGGCCCGGAGAGGGAGGCAATGAAGAGATACATTAAAGAATCTCTGAATGCTGGCCTAATTCAGCCACCTTCGGCTCCGTTTGGAGCATTTTTTTTTTCCGTTGGAAAGAAGGACAGGTCACTACGTCCGTGCATTGATTACCGCAACCTAAATGTGATTACTGTTAAGGACAAATATCCTCTGCCCTTGATTAACTCCATGTTTGAGCTCCTTCAGCGCGTGCAGGTGTTTACAAAGTTAGATCTCCGCAATGCCTATCATTTAATTCGTATCCGCGAGGGAAATGAGTGGAAGACGGCCTTTAAAACTCATATGGGGCAATTTGAATATTTGGTCATGTCGTTTGGGCTCAATAATGCCCTTGCTGTCTTCCAGCGGCTCATCAATGACATCCTTCGTGATATGAATAATCAGTTCGTTTTTGAATATCTTGATGATATATTAATCTTTTCTCGCTCTCCAGAGGAACATGAAGTCCATGTGAGGGCCGTTTTACAATGGCTCCTGGAGAACCAGCTCTACGTTGAAGCCAAGAAGTGTGAGTTCTCCACCAACACCACCTCCTTCTTGGGCTTCATAGTGGCTGAAGGAGAGCTGATTGCTGACCCTGCCAAGGTGAAAGCTGTGCTGGATTGGCCAACACCCCACTCCCAGAGGGAGCTTCAATGCTCCTGGGGTTTGTGAATTTCTATCACAGGTTCTTTCGGAACTATAGTGGGGTAGCACAGCCCCTTACACAGCTGACCTCCGTTAAGGTCCCATTTCGTTGGACCGAGGCAGCTGAGCAGGCCTTTTCCAAATTAAAGGGTTTGTTCTCTGAAACACCCATCTTGGCACAGGTCAACCCTCAGCTCCAGTTTATCCTTGAGGTGGATGTTTCCGACTAAGGGGTGGGTGCTGTCCTTTCACAGTGCTTGTGCTCTGATCAGAGGCTCCACCCGTGCGTGTTTTTCTCTCAGCGGCTCACACCTGCCGAGAGGAATTACAATGTGGGGAATAGAGAGCTGTTAGCCATTAAGTTGGCGTTGGAGGAATGGAGACATTGGTTAGAAGGTGTTATTCACCCCATAGTCATGTGGACCGACCACAAAAATTTAGAGTACCTTAGGTCGGCCCGCTGACTCAATGCCAGGCAGGCCCACTGGGCCTTGTTTTTCAATAGGGCCAATTTGATTCCATGCAGCTAGCCCCCCCCCCCCCCCCAGCCAATTGTTCCTCCTTCCCGTATCCTTGATGCCCTTACCTGGGATATTGAGCAGAGGGTCGGGCAGGCCCAGTTTTGGGAGCCCAAATCGGCGGGATGTCCCCCCAACCACCTGCTTGTTCCTGTCGCCCTCCGCAGTGACGTCATCCATTGGGGCCACACTAGCCACTTTGTCTGCCATCCTGGTATTGCCCACACCACCAACCTAATCCAGCAGGCATTCTGGTGGCCCACACTGCGGCGGGACGTGCAGGGGTATGTTAAGGCGTGCCAAACCTGTGTTCGGGGCAAAGCTGACTCTTCGCCCCCTGCTGGACTGCTGCATCCTCTGCCTGTTCCTGGTCGCCCTTGGTCCAACATTGCCCTGAATTTCCTCACTGGACTTCCCCCCTCCCATGGTAATTCAGTCATTCTCACCATCGTTGATCATTTTTCTAAGGCTGTTCACCTCATCACCCTGACCAAACTTCCGTCCGCCTCTGAAACTGCTGACCTGCTCACTTCTCATGTTATTCACCTACACAGCATTCCTCGTGACATGTCTGACCGAGGTTCCCAATTCACATCCATGTTTGGAAGTCCTTTTGCCACACTCTTGGGACCGCCGTCAGCCTTACTTCTGGATGTCACCCTTAGAGCAACGGGCAGGCTGAGTGTGCCAACCAGTCCTTGGAGGCCGCCCTCCGGTGTGTGGCAGCCGAGAACCCCTCGACCTGGAGCACACACCTGACCTGGGTGGAGTATGTGCATAACTCGGCTGTTTCCACCACCACAGGGCTTACCCCCTTTGAAGCCTCGAGGGGGTAAACCCCGCCCCTGCTGCCTATGACGGAGAGGGAGGTCACGGTGCCGTCCGTGAGGGCCCATGCTTGCCGTTGCTGCTGTATATGGAGATCCACCTGTGCTGCCCTTGCTCATTCTTCTGACCACAACCGGCAGATGGCCAACTGGAAGCAGGTCCCTGCTTCCATGTATGTCGTGGAGCAGCAGGTTTGGTTGGCAGCGGACCAGATTTCTCTAAAGTCGGACTCAAAGAAGCCTGTCGGCTCGCTTTCTGGGTCCTTATCCCATCACCAGGGTGATTAATGATGTCACTGTTCAACTCGGGGTCCCACAGACCCTTCAAGTAAACCCGACCTTCCATGTATCTAAAATCAAGCCTGTCTCCATCAGTCCTCTCTGTCCTCCCCCCAAGCCGCCTCCTCCTCCCTGAGTACTTGATGGCCATGTTACCCATACTGTTCAACAGATCTTGGATGTTCGCCGCCGGGGGCTACAGTTATTTGGTCCACTGGGATACATGCTACGGCCCGGAAGAATGATCATGGACCCCCAAGTCACACTTCCATGACAAGGGGATGGTCCGGGTCTACCATCGAGCCCACCCGGAGAAGCTCTGTGGACTGCCAGGAGGCGTTCCTTGGGTGGGGGACACTGTCATGGTCCGGTGAGCGCTCGCCCCCTCCTTCCCATGTCTCTCTTCCCCTCCAATCAGCACACCTGGGAGAGTGGACGCACCTGCTGCCTCTCATCAGCCAGCTCTCATAAGGATCACGTTGTCAACGCCTCAGCGCTCGCTCGTCTGGGTATACCGCCTCGCAGTTGACACAGAATTAATATTCTATAAGTTGATGAAGTGTTTGTACTCACCGTCTGTGTGCTCTCCTTATTTTCAGGCTGGTGCCATCGGTGCAGGTGCATCTTCGGGGACTGCGTGCGCTCACCTGCCCCTCCATCCATATTCCTCAGCAGCTATTCTCTACCCAGTTAGGCACTACTCCCTGCTGATGCTCTTGTTCTACTCACGTAAGTGGTATTTTGGCCAGCCATATCCCTGTTCTCCATTTCTCCTCACACTGCTTTCGTTCATCTCTCCACAGGACTCCTTCCTCTGCCGAGTGACATTTTCTGTAGCAGAGTTTGAGTTTTTTCTTGAAATTAATAAAAACCCTCAAACATGTTCTCCGGTGTGGTTGTTTCATTGTTATTGCACTCTGCACGTGAGCTGTAAGCTAAAAATCATGACAGGTATTCTGCATCTTTGCCGTTATTTATTCCAGTGGTGGAAAGCTCACTAGAAGACCCAGAGAGGGGCCATTTGGCCTTTTTGGCTAGAAAACCCATAGAGGGACCATCAAGTGGCCACAAGAGGGCTAATGTCTGGGTCTTCTAGTGTTAAACAAACACCATTGTCTCCTGTATGCAATGAGCTAGTTAGTTAGCCACCAATGCTAACTCCGTGCTCTGCTTTTATTTTGTGCTTGTGTCGACAACATATGACGAAATAAGCTAGTGGTAATCCTGGTTAAAGTCGTTTTTTACATGTTGCACTTTTGTGCTGTGCATGTGCTTAAGTTGCATGTGTATTTTCATTCTAGAGTCCCACCGCAGGCTGAAGATCTGCTGAACCAGGACCAGCGGCACATCCAGTTGCTTCTCAGCGGGGTAAGAGAGCATGAAACAGGAACAGGTCACGTGGACCCCTGACCACGTGAGCACCCAAAGTGGACCCCGGGGTCCAATCTGTACATGTACAAGTACATTTTCAATTCAGTGATTTACAAACTGATCCAGAGCTTTCTAAAGCCTCATTCAGAACATTATAGTCCCACATACCTATTCTGTGGATTTTCATCTGGGGGCAGCCAGCGGTGACAAGCAGCAGCGGTGGAGAAGAAGAGTTTTTTGAAAGCAGAAACAGAGCCAAAATCTTCTCCGGGTCAGCTTAGTTGTCATCTTACATATATATATATATATATATATATATATATTACACTTCTTGGTGACTGGGAAAAGTCTTTCCAACAGTTTTATACAAATTCTTGTTGTTTTCCTTCTTTATATTTACAAATCACTGGATTGAGAATGTTCATATACAGATTGGATCCCGGGGTCCACTTGGAGTGATCACTTTGAGTTTTCACTTGGTCAGGGGTCCACTTGACCTGCATCCCATGAAACTACCTTGTGAAGGGAGGAGATGGCTCAGAATGCTGCCTTGGATCAAGTGTTCCATGGTGTGCTGGGCCACCTTGAGAATGGCCGGCGAGTGTGACCCATCCTGAGGTTTTGTTTTGTTTTGTTTTTGTTTTGTTTTTTTACAGTTTAGTTTGAATTTTGCACATTCTAAATAATCTGGACTTTGCTGGTGATTGTAATAAACAATTTAGTGACTTATGTATTTGCATCATGATTTTCTATTTGTCTGTTAGGACATCAGTGGGAAGAGTCAACAGTACAAACCAAACATTTATCAATGACATTGAAAATAATGGCTCATTTTTAAGAAAAAGTAACCAAAAACAGTTGTTTTACTTACTGAAGACTATTGTTGGATGTGCCAGTGCAAAAAACACTGCACACTTTAGTGATAGTACCAGTATATGGAGGAATTCTGGGTCATATTAGCATCTGTATTTCCTAATAATGAGTTAGGGTTTAATGGGATTTAACATGTTTTAACACAAACTACTTTATGGTTCATAATTCTGTTGACGGACCAAACCAAAAGCGATTTCTCAAACTGATGGATTATTTAGATAGCTTTTCCAATCTTTTAGCATTTAATTTATGTCACTAAATCTTGGTAACCTTTACAAATAAAATATAAACAAAAGTGGAGACATACAGCCGTGGACAAAATTGTTGGTAGCCCTCTGTTAATGAAAGGAAAAACCCACAACGGTCACAGAAATAACTTGAATCTGACAAGAGCGGTAATAAAAATTCTATGAAAATTAACCAATGAAAATCAGACAATGCTTTTAAATTGTGGTTCAACAGAATTACTTTAAAAACAAACTCATGAAACAGGCCTGGACAAAAATGATGGTACCCCTAGAAAAGATTGAAAATAATGTGACCATAGGGACATGTTCAACCAAGATGTGTCCTTTAATTAACATCACAGGTGTCTACAAACTTGTGATCAGTCAGTCGGCCTATTTAAAGGGTGACAAGTAGTCACTGTGCTGTTTAGTGACATGGTGTATTCTACACTAAACATGGACCAGAGGAAGCAAAGGAGAGAGTTGTCAAAGGAGATTAGAAAGAAAATTATAGACAAGCATGTTAAAGGTAAAGGCTATAAGACCCTCCCCAAGCAGCTTGATGTTCCTGTGACTACAGTTGCACATATTATTCAGAAATTTAAGATCCACGGGACTGTAGCCAACCTCCCTGGACGTGGCTGCAGGAGGAGACGGATAATACGAATGGTAACACAAGAGCCCAGAACAACCTCTAAACACATTCATGGTGAACTCCAAGGTCAAGGTACATCAGTGTCAGATTGCACCATCCGTCGTTGTTTGAGCTAAAGTGGACTTCATGGGAGACGACCAAGGAGGACACCACTGTTGAAAACAAATCATAAAAAAGCCAGACTGGAATTTGCCAAACTGCATGTTGACAAGCCACAAAGCTTCTGGGAGAATATCCTATGGACAGACGAGACAAAACTGAAACTTTTTGGCAAGGCACATCAGCTCTATGTTCACAGACGCAAAAATGAAGCATACCAAGAAAAAAGCACTGTCCCTACTGTGAAACATGGAGGAGGTTCTGTTATGTTCTGGGGCTGCTTTGCTGCATCTGGCACAGGGTGTCTTGAATCTGTGCAGGCTACAATGAAATCTCAAGACTATCAAGGTATTCTAGAGAGAAATGTGCTGCCCAGTGTCAGACAGCTTGGTCTCAGTTGCAGGTCATGGGACTTGCAACAGGATAATGACACAAAACACACAGCTAAAAACACCCAAGCATGGCTAAGAGCCAAACATTGGACTATTCTAAAGTGGCCTTCTATGAGCCCTGATCTAAATCCTATTGAACATCTGTGGAAGGAGCTGAAACATGCCGTCTGGAGAAGGCACCCTTCAAACCTGAGACAATTGGAGCAATTTGCTCACGAGGAGTGGGCCAAAATACCTGCTGAGAGGTGCAGAAGTCTCACTGACAGTTACAGAAATAGTTTGATTGCAGTGATTGCCTCAAAAGGTTGTGCAACAAAATATTAAGTTAAGGGTACCATCATTTTTGTCCAGGCCTGTTTCATGAGTTTGTTTTTTAAAATAATTCTGTTGAACCACAATTCAAAAGCATTGTCTGATTTTCATTGGTTAATTTTCATAGAATTTTTATTTATTACCACTTTTGTCAGATTCAGGTTATTTCTGTGACCATTGTGGTTTTTTCTTTCATTAACAGAGGGGTACCAACAATTTTGTCCATGTGTGTATCTGCAAAAGGCACAAAAGTTTATTGTAAAAATTCCTAGTGCAATACAAAAGGAGTACATAGTACATTATTCACACATAGAATATATACTGTATTTATACAATATCTACATGTATATATCCAGTAAATTCATGAATTTTCCATGTAACCTTGTGACTGTATTATTTTAATTGCTTTTAATCCTAGATGAAGTTTGTTTTTGGTTAAAAATGCATCATAATTGTTAAATATATTTTATTAAACCTAAATCAGTACTGTTTACCTGTTGAAATATACTACTCAAAAAAATAAAGGGAACACTTTGAAAACACATCAGATTTTAATGGGAAAAAATAAGCTGGATATCGAAATTGTGGCAGGCTAGTCCAGCTTACTCAGATTAAAGGAACACTTTTTAATCTGAGTAAACTGGACTAGCCTGCCACAATTTCGATATCCAGCTTATTTTTTCCCATTAAAATCTGATGTGTTTTCAAAGTGTTCCCTTTATTTTTTTGAGCAGTATATACAGTATATTTTACGGCTAATATAACCCCATTACTATAATATGGCACCTGGCGATCAATTTTTGGCAGTTGATCACTTTTTGCCACGACACCACCAGCTGGAGCAGGTACAGTGGTGTGAAAAAGTGTTTTCTCCCTTACTGATTTCTCATTTTTTTGTATGTTTGTCACACGTAAATGTTTTAGATCATCAAACAAATTTAAATATTAGACACAGACAACACAAGTAAACACAAAATGCAGTTTTTAAATGAAGATGCTTATTATTAAGGGGGAAAAAAATCCAAACCTCAATGGCCCTGTGTGAAAAAGTGATTGCCCCCTAAATCTAATAAGTGGTTGGGCCACCTTTAGCAGCAACAACTGCAATCAAGAGTTTGCGATAACTGGCAATGAGTCTTTTACAGCGCTGTGGAGGAATTTTGGCCCACTCATCTATGCAGAATTGTTGTAATTCAGCCACATTGGAGGAATCACCTTTTTAAGGTCATGCCACAGCATCTCAATCAGATTCAGGTCAGGACTTGAACTTGCACGTGTGTTTTGAATCATTGTCCTGTTGCAGAACCCAAGTGTGCTTCAGCATGAGGTCACCAAAAGATGGCCGGATAGTCTCCTTCAGGATTTTTTGGTAGACAGCAGAATTCATGCTTCCATTTACCACAGCAAATCTTCCAGGTCCTGAAGCAGCAAAATAGCCCCAGACCCTCACGCTACCACCACCATATTTTACTATTGGTATGATGTTCCTTTTCTGAAATGCTGTTACTTTTACGGCAGATGTAATGGGAAGCACACCTTCCAAAAAGTTAAACTTTTGTCTCGTTAGTCCACAGAGTATTTTCCCAAAAGTCTTGGGGATAATCAAGATGTTTTCTGGCAAAAGTGAGACAAGCCTTTATGTTCTTTTTGCTCACTAGTGTTTTTTGTCTTGGAACTCTGCCATACAGGCCATTTTTGTCCAGTCTCTTTCTTATGGTGGAGTCATGAACACTGACCTTGACTGAGGCAAGTGAGGCCTGCAGCTCTTTGGATGTTGTTGTGGGGTCTTTTGTGACCTCTTGGATGATTCGTCGCTGTGCTCTTGGGGTAATTTTGGTTGGGCCGGCCGCTCCTGGGAAGGTTCACCACTGCGTCATGTTTTTGCCATTTGTGGAAAATGGCTCTCACTGTGGTTCAATGGAGTCCCAAAGCTTTACAAATGGCTTTATAACCTTTTCCAGACTGATAGATCTCAATTACTTTGTTTCTCATTTGTTCCTGAATTTCTTTGGATTGTAACACGATGTCTGGTTTTTAAGGATCTTTTGGTCTACTTCACTTTGTCAGGCAGGTCCTATTTAAATGATTTCTTGATTGAGAACAGGTGTGGCAGTAATCAGGCCTGGGTGTGGCTAGAGAAATTGAATTCAGCTTTCCAAAGATGTGATAAACCACAGTTAATTTATGTTTTAACAGGGGGGGCAATCACTTTTTCACACAGGGCCATGTTGGTTTGGATTTTTTTTACCCTTAATAAACATCTTCATTTAAAAACTGCATTTTTTTGTTTACTTGTGTTATCTTTGTCTAATATTTAAATGTGTTTGATGATCTGAAACATTTAGTAAGTTTGACAAACACAAAAAAAAAAAGAGAAATCAGGAAGGGGCAAACACTTTATCACACCACTGTACATCCCATGATGTCTCAAAAGTCTCTCCATGATTTTCACAAAGATCAGAGCAATTTGTAGCACAAGAAGCTAAACGTTTCTGTAGGCATTCTTACGTAAGTTCTGCAACCACTGCAGTTTGTGAAGCTGGGGTGGCATCCCACCACTGGGAGGCTTGGTTGAATGACCAGATCAACGGTTTAAAGCAACGATTTTGCTACAAGAGAGCCATCTGAAACACACACACAGCATACATATTTTAATACCTCATAGCGATAACTTGCCGTGATTACAATGTAGTATGGGGAACTTATTAGTACTTAACTAGCATTAGCAATCATTAGCTTACCCTCACATGTGATCTAGTTTGCATCCTTACATCTTCGGCTTAAGCTGCTCCATGGCTTCCTGAACTCTACAGTACTTTTCCAGAGTATTTTGCCTCGCCGCCTGTAGCCTTCTCTGGCTCTCCTTTTTTGCCTTTACTCTGACAAAAAGCCAGCGAGCAGCAGACTCCCCTCGATATCCATCTTGTGTTTTGTTTGTCACATACAAACAATGTCATGAGAGTGTTGGGCCGCCTTGCTGTAAAGAGCTCATCCACTTAAGGTGGTATTCAGTCGTAATGGAAAAAAAACAACACCATGGCGAGTTGGGCTGAGTATGTGCTAGTAGAATTATTATTATTCTCAACACAGGGCCCACACTATTTGCTGTCCAAAATGGCAGACAAACAATGTGGCATGTGACGACTGACGTCACGTGATACCCCTCTATAGAGAGGAAGAATTTCATTGTGGCTATCTGAAATGTTCATTTTTACTATGAAAAACTGAATTATTAATATCTGCAATACATATCCAGGTTAGCTATTAAATGTTAAAACGGCTTACCATAGCAGCGCACATACTTGTGCAAAGCTCGACAGCCAGTTAACAGATTGAAGTCCTCCAATAAACACACAAGGTTTGACGTTTCTTGTCCTTTTCTGAAGGTTTTTGTTTGCATAGTTTGCATATTTTTCCTTTTCTTTTCATTCTTTCTTTTACTTTTCTAGTTTCTCTCTTTTCTTTTCTTTATTTTTCTTTTCTATTCTTTTCTTTACTTTTCTGTAAAACTGTAACAGAAATATAAACAGAAATCACTACGTGTAGCAGTTATGTTACACACAATTTACCTGTCACAAATAAACGCTGTATGCTATATACATACTATCTTAATCATGGCAGCTACGAGCTACAAGCTAGAATGGAGTTAGCAAGAATTAGCTAGCAGCACACATATATCATCAAATAACACTTCAGTCTACAACATAACATCTCTCAAAAATACAGGACTCTGATAATTATTTGTACATTACTTATAGACACAGTCTCCAAGGCAGAAGCGTATCAGAAAATTTAGCAATGGCGACCATTCAGCAATGGCATATTGTAACGCTGGGGCCATGTTAAGGGGGGCAGGGGTTTCCCAGCATGCTTTGACAATTGAAAACGTTACTGTGTGTGTGTATTAAATGTTATTACTGAATTATTATACTGCTGTGTAATTATAACTGCGTTATAATGACCCAGCAGTATTTCATAGGCAAGATTTATTATGTGTGTGTAACCGTGATTTAAACGGAGGTCTGGGAGAATGACCTCCCCTCCTGCCTGTGCTCAGAGTGTGTGTAAAATAAAGCCCGTTCATCATAACCATCTTGCTCCTCTTTCTTTGTGTGAATCCCGCAAACATCACACTGGTGTCAGAAGTGGGATGGAGCAGATGGAAGCCAGGATCAGAATGGAGATCCAGCAGCTGGAGCAATTCATTGCTCAGCTGATGACGGATGATGGGACCGAGACACCACCCCCAGGAGCCAGGAACCGGGACGAACGAAGCGGCGGCGGACCTGACGGGGCCAGCGCACCCCGCCTTCTGCCTTTTTCAAGACAGAGCGGACAGAGCAGAGCAAACCAGCCCCGCATTCCGCCCTCTTCAGGACAGGACGGGCTGGCAATCCCACGGCAATAAGGAGTGACGATCGATCAGGAGGCGGCCATCCCATCTGTTCGACAGCGGGCCAAGATTCCCCGCTTCAACGGCGAGGCCACGTTGGATGACTACCTGACCCAGGTCAAGCTGGCCGCTGCGCTGAATGGCTGGTCACCAGAGGAAACCGCCGTACAGGTCGCGCTGGCCTTGGAGGGGAGAGCTCTCTGCACGCTCTCTGATCTCCGGCCCGAGGAGCGCTACAGCTGGCCAGCGCTACAAGGGGCGCTCCGGAGACGATTTGGGAGAACGGCGGACGCTGAGCACGCCCAGGAACAGCTGACCCGCCGCCGCAGAAGCAACCAGGAAAGTCTAGGAGCCTATGCTGCAGACATACGGCTGCTAACCTGGCGCAGCTACCTGGATTTCGCACCGGAGGTGGTAGAGAAGCTCGCCCTCCGGAGCTTCATCCAAGGTCTCCGCCCGGCCCAGCTCCAGAGCCACGTACGGATCCACGCCGCAAGCGACTGGGAGACTGCGGTGGCAGAAGCAGAGCGGGTGGAGCCGCTGATGAATCGCACAATTGAAGCACCAACGCACAGTCAAAGAACCTTCCAGGCCACGATGGAGAGCGAGGAGGAAGAGGAGGAATTACGGCAGACTACGGCGGCGCGTCCACGGAGAAGATGGCCGCCGCGGCGCGAGGAAGGGTGCTTCCGCTGCGGAGAGCCGGGACACATCGCACGATACTGCCCCGCACCCACCCCACGACAAATTGGCCCCTCGCCGGCATTAAACTAGAGCGAGGTGGCGTGAACGGGGACAGGCCGCCTCCCACAGGTGTTTCCCCCGAAGAGCCGGCACCACGCGTGGGCCGAATTGGACACTCTCCAGGGATGTATCTACAGTGCAGCTTGGGGAAGACGTCGATCCGGGCCCTGATTGACACCGGCTCTACAATCTCCTTGGTTCGACCCGGTGTGCTGCCGGGCACGAACAAGACGGCCCCACGGGGGTGGGAACCCATCAAGCGCTGCGTCACCACGGCTACCGGTGAGCGCGCCAGACTGAGGGGGCGGAGAGTTCTGGTGGTGGGGGTGGCCAGCCAGAACATAAGACACCCGTTCTGGCTGGCTGACATCCAGGACCCCTGTATTATTGGACTAGACCTGCTCACAGCCTGGAACGCCAAGATCGACACCGCCAGACCGTCCCTCCAGCTGGGAAACCGGACCATCACGTTCCACAGCAGAACCCAGGGAAGGAACACGGGGGCCTGCGCAATCGAGGGATCACCAAGACAGACCGGACCACCGGTGGTCCGGTCTGTCAGGCGGGCCACCGCGAGGACTCGGACACGATGACGTCACCGATGACGTCACCAGCGCGGGCAGAGAGAGCACGAGCACACACAGGGACAGCAAGGGGAGGGGTCAACGTGTCAGCAGAGACGCAGCAGGCGGTCGAGGAACTACTTCAGCGGAGCTGCAGCGGGCTGGACCCGGAACAGAGATGACAGCTGCGGGAGCTATTGGACTGTTATATGGGTGTTTTCGCCGCGAAGGATGAGGAATGCGGCCGGACCGGCTTGGTGCAGCACGAGATCGACACCGGTGAGGCCAGGTCAATTCGACTCCGCCCACGCCAGCTGCCCTTTTCAAGGTGGGCAGCAGCAGAACAAAAAGTGCGAGAAATGCTGGAGGCAGATGTTATTAAGCCCTCCAGCAGCCCCTGGGCGGCGCCTGTGGTGCTGGTCAAGAAGAAGGACGGGTCGTGGCGGTTCTGTGTGGATTACCGGCACCTGAATGATGTCACCCGGAAGGATTCCTATCCCCTGCCCCGCATCGATGACGTGCTGGACCACATCACCGGCTCCAGCTGGTTCAGCTCGCTGGATCTACGCAGCGGCTATTGGCAGGTAGAACTGTCACCTGAGGCCCGCCAAAAAACAGCCTTCTCCATTGGGCAAGGACTATACCAGTTTAAAGTGATGCTGTTTGGACTCTGCAACGCTCCGTCCACCTTTGAACGCTTGATGGAGCGAGTGCTGGCTCACGTGCCCCGGTGTTGCTGCGTTGTTTACCTGGATGACCTACTGGTGCATGCAGCTGATTTTGACAGCGCCCTGTCAAATCTCCGAGAGGTGCTGAGTGCCATCCAACAGGCGGGGCTACGGTTACACCCTAGAAAATGCCACCTGTTCCGGCGGGAGACCACCTTCCTGGGCCATGTCGTCAGCGCAGCGGGAGTCGCCACCGACCCAGAAAAAGTGGCAGCGGTGAGAGACTGGCCAGTGCCACGGAACGTGGGAGAACTGAGGAGTTTTCTTGGATTGGCCTCCTATTATAGGAGGTTTGTGAAAGACTTCGCCACCATCGCCAGCCCGCTGCATCAGCTGATGCAGAAAGGACGCACGTTTCAGTGGAGTGAGAACTGTGCTGCTGCTTTCTCCCAGCTTCACGCAGCGCTCATCAGAGCCCCCGTCCTGCAGTATCCTGACCTGAACCGCCCTTTCATCGTGGACACGGACGCCAGCAACCAGGGCATCGGGGCGGTGCTATCCCAGGAGGGAGAGCAGGGAGAGCAGTCAGTTGCTTTTTTCAGCCGCACTCTCAGCAGAGCCAAGAGGAACTACTGTGTGACTCACAGAGAGCTGTTGGCTGTCATTCAAGGACTGCGTCATTTCCGCCCGTATGTGTACGGGGGGAGGTTCCAGCTCAGGACGGATCACGCTTCCCTGACCTGGTTATTAAACTTCAAAGAACTGGCTGGACAGTTGGCGAGATGGCTGGAGGCACTGCAGGATTATAATTTCCAGATTGTGCATCGAGCAGGCCACCTCCATGCCAACGCTGACGCGCTGTCTCAGCGCCCCTGTGCGACAGAGGAGTGTCGTCACTGCCAACGGGCTGAAGATTGAGACCAAGCCGCCCCACGAGCTGCTGCTCTCCGGGCCGCTGCGAGCAGGAATAACGCAGCGACACGCAGCCCCCCCGCGGATGATCAGGCACTCTCCCCAGCGATGACGTCAAAAAGGTTCTTGGCATGCAGCAGCTGCAGAGCAAGCAGGACAGAGACCCGGTCATTTCTCGGGTTCGACAGTGGCTGGACGCAGGACAGCGGCCCACCTGGGAGGTTGTGTCACCACTGGATCCAGAGACTAAGGCCCTACACTCCCAGTGGGCCAATCTCCGCTGCCACGAGGGCGTGGTGTATCGACAGTGGCAGACTCCAGCTGGGCAGCGGCACGTCTGACAGCTGCTGGTTCCTCGTCGACTCCAGCCCAACG
Organism: Pholidichthys leucotaenia; assembly: GCA_020510985.1. Lineage (NCBI taxonomy): Eukaryota > Metazoa > Chordata > Actinopteri > Cichliformes > Pholidichthyidae > Pholidichthys > Pholidichthys leucotaenia. Next base: position 73,128,372 of record CM035838.1, read on the forward strand.
TACTCCAGCTGGTTCATGGGGCGGTAGGAGCGGGCCACTTCGGAGTGACAAAGACGCTGCAGCGCCTTCGAGCCCGGTTCTACTGGCCCGGTTGTCATCAGGATGTGGAGCTCCACGTTCACCGCTGCAACACGTGCACAGCTCAGAAAGGGCCAACTCAGCGATCCCATGCTCCCCTGCAGCAGTACCGGGTGGGAGCACCGATGGAGCGAGTGGGAGTGGACATCCTGGGCCCTTTCCCGACCACGGACCGGGGGAACCGCTACGTGCTGGTCGGGATTGATTATTTCACTAAGTGGCCAGAGGCGTACGCGGTCCCGGACCAAAGCGCCGCTACGACGGCATCGAAGCTGGTGGACGAAATGTTCTGTCAGTTTGGCGCACCGGAGGAGCTGCACAGCGATCAGGGTCGGAACTTCGAGGCGGAGGTCTTCGGAGAGGTCTGCAAGCGGCTGGGCATCCGGAAAACCCGGACCACCCCACTGCATCCACAAAGCGACGGCCTGGTCGAACGATTCAACCGGACCCTCACCACCCAGCTCGCTATTCTAGTGGACCAGCGACAGCGAGACTGGGACCTGCATCTGCCTTTTGTTTTGTGGGCGTACCGGACGGCAGCTCAGGAATCTACTCAGTGCACCCCTGCGGCGCTCATGTTTGGACGCGAGCTGCGCACACCAGTAGATTTGATATTCGGTCCCCCCCCCCCCCTTCCCGAGCCTGGAGGTGGAGGGATAACCCGGATTGGATTATTTTTTTTGTTTGAAAGAACGTCTCCACACGGTGCATGAACTGGCTCGAGAGGCCCTGGCAGCAGCAGGGGGTCGGCAGAAGCGAGCGTACGACTCCCGCTGCCAGGGGAGGGACTTTGCACCGGGAGACTGAGTCTGGGTTTTCTGCCCTGAGAGGAAAAGAGGACGATCACCGAAGCTGGCGAGCCATTGGTCGGGACCGTGCGTGGTTCTGCAGAGACTGTCGGATGTGGTGTACAGGGTGAGGCTTAGGAAAAGGGACCGGGTCGTGGTCCTTCATCGTGACCGTCTCGCCCCGTATCAGCCATCTGCACTGCTGGAGGACGAACCGGTGCTTTCATCCCGACCAGATACCCCGACCGAGACTCAGATGGACACTAGGGGGCCTGTACGTGTTGGTTGCCAGCACCGAAGGCCGCTCCGACACCTGGATGAGTTTGTATTGAACTTTTAAACTGGACTTTAATTTTTCTGGGGACAGAAACCAGTCCAGGAGGGGGGCAGTGTAACGTCGGGGCCATGTTAAGGGGGGCAGGGGTTTCCCAGCATGCTTTGACAGTTGAAAACGTTACTGTGTGTGTGTATTAAGTGTTATTACTGAGTTAATATACTGCTGTGTAATTATAACTGCGTTATAATGACCCAGCAGTATTTCATAGGCAAGATTTATTATGTGTGTGTAACCGTGATTTAAACGGAGGTCTGGGAGAATGACCTCCCCTCCTGCCTGTGCTCAGAGTGTGTGTAAAATAAAGCCCGTTCATCATAACCATCTTGCTCCTCTTTCTTTGTGTGAATCCCACAAACGTCACAATATATTTTGCAGTCTGTCTCATTCTGCACGTCTGCGCTGGACTGAACGTGTGCCACTGAAGGATTACTGTAGCCAGCAGGTGGCAGCAAAACCATGAATTACTACAGAAGCTACTTTTTAACATTTTTAAATTATAACACACTTTTTTTTAACCCCCTTTTTAACTTTTAACTTATAAACTTATTCACTTAATTATTAGCTTAAAGGTAGCACAGTGACATAGGCAAACAGTGTACTGTTGCGTGGATGAGATGAGTGGATAATAAAAGTACAAATTTAGTGTATACATCATAATGTAAATAACTATAACAAGTCTAGAATCACATACAATAACACAACTTTTCATCTGTCCAGATCAAGGCTCTTAAGGACCTCAGACCTGCTTTTATATTACAGAGAAAGAGAGAAAGAGAGAGAGAGAGGGTGTGTGTAGCAGTAGACAACGGAGTTGTGGAGCAGTCACAGAGTGACTGAGCCAGAGTAATCTATTTTCAATATTTACCTCCGCCAGGCCGAAGGCCAGGAGGTTATGTTTTTGCCAGCGTTTGTCTGTCTGTTTGTCTGTTTGTCTGTCTGTTGGTTAGCAAGATAACTCAAAAAGTTTTGGACGGATTTCGATGAAACTTTCAGGCATTGTTGGAAATGGTACAAGGAAGAACTGATTAAATTTTGGGGATGATCTGGATCACCATCCAGAAGAAAACCGCCATTACGGAAAATGCCATTTTCGTGAATAACTACTGAACCACTAATCCTATCATTGTCAATCCAATTGCTAGTCATATGTTCTCGTGGTCAAGGAATCTGAAAACGTACACACAAACACTGTATGGGGGGAACTGTGACCGCCATTACGAAAAATGCCATTTTCCTGAATAACTACTGAAACACTAATCCTATCATTGTCAAATTGCTAGTCATATGTTTTCATGGTCAAGGAATCTGAAAATGTACACACAAACACTGTATGGGGGGAACTGTGGCGCTTGGCGGAGGTCTGCGCTCTCCGAGTGCTTTTCTAATATCATTATTATTGGTAAGTAGGGATGTTAATGATTAATTGACTTTTGATTAATTGTTGATAAAAATCAAGTTGACTAAATTAAATTTGTTGTCAATTAATTGATAACTCAGCAGTCCTTTTCAATGGGAGCTTATTCTATGAAATGTGGCTTCAGGTGGGGGCACATGCAGTCACCCACTGCCATATTTCAACCAAAAAAGCAGAAGACACTAAGCCCCCAGAGCACGTTCGCACTGGGCAGAGCGAAAAAACTTGCCTTGCTGGGTTCCGTCGGAGAGGCACAACAAGTTTCAATGGCATGTTCCAATGTCCACCTGTCAAATCAACAGGGTGGAGAAACAGACTGCAGCAGATTACACAAGTGCAAAAACCTATCCCCGCTGCCTCCCTTCAACCTACTGCTAGACGGAAAAGCAGACCGGACTCAAGTTGCATCTGAGGTAACACAACAGAGGGAGCTCAGATCGTATTGGGTTTGCCTGGCTTGCTGGGGTACTGTGATAATGTTTAACATGCAACATATGAAGCAGCTCACAATTTATTTTCCTGTTAAAACAGTCTACCAGTGCATCTCAGTAAATTAGAAAACAAAAGTGCTTTTTTTTAAAATATAACTAAAAAGAATAAATTTTATGATAGTGGTAGTAGTTTTTAAAATAAATAAAAAATCATGACATTTGTAATTTACTGAGACTAGTACATGCCAGTAGAAAGCAAGTATTCTTCTCTGAAAACAGGTAGCCCAATTAGGCTTTACAGGCCCAAATGTAGGCTGTGTTTGAAAGTGGAATACAAAGAGGTGTAGCCTATATGTAGTCAATCACATGTTAGACTTTGACAAATATAAAAGACTGAATGGCATTAAGATTTATTTGATTGTGTGAATATTGTAGAATTATTGAAAATGAATTTGACATTCAGTATTAGAGACTGTTTCAGAACCCTTGTTTATTTGTTGTCAGATCACTTATTTGTCTGATAGTCTATAACTTACATTCATAGGTGCTGTAGAAGAATTAGTGTTATAAGGTACAAAGATTACTTAATTTATACATTGGGTGTGTGTGGAAATGCAGGTTTGCCTCGGGACCACACACACATACACACAAAAAAAAACTTGTTTGGGGCACAGTCCAAAAGCTTGGGCAGTTTACAAATAACTAATCTTTATACCTTTCATCAATCAGTTTCAAATATTTGTGAATTCTCCTGCGTGACCCAAGAAACAGACACCAGACACAAATCAAGCAGAAACTTCCATCTACCGTTTACAGTTTTAATGATCAGACTCAGCTTAAATTACATCACATTCAACTTGTAGCAGATTATTGAGCATAAAGGCTGCACGGTGGTGCAGTGGTTAGCACTGCGGCAGCACAGTTTACCCTTGGCCGGGGGATCGTGGGTTTGATCCCAGCCCCCGACCAACAGTGATCTGTGTGGAGTTTGTATGTTCTCCCCGTGTTTGCGTGGGTTTACTCCGGGATTTCTCCGGTTTCCTCCCACATGCCAAAAAACATGCAGGTTAGGTTAATTGGAGACTCTAAAGTGGCCCTAGGTGTGAATGTGTGTGTGAATGGTTAAGGGATAGCGCTGTATCGTGGCTGCTTCATCCATCCAGGTGGTGGATGCCCTCAATTTCCCCTCTGGGGATCAATAAAGTATACTAAATCTAAAATCTAAAAAAATAAAGGGTATAATCACATTTGTGGAACTGAGGAAACCTTAGTGTGAATTTGTAACTGTGATGAAAATGGAGACTGAAATAACTGTAACCAAAATATGAAAAAAGTGGATGCAATTTTTATGAAGAAAATGATAAAAGCTGATTGTATGAAAAAAAAAAAAAAGAAATTCTGGGTTACTCCAAAAAGAAACGGAGGTTAATGAAAAGAGGGAAACTGTTTCTCTTCAGTTCTATAGCTTTGATCAGAGTTTATGAACTAGCTTTGTAACATGAGAAAAATTATGACATACAGGCGATGAACATCACATTAACTCAGCAGATAAAACAAGAGATCTGGCTCACGTGATCAGTTGCGTGGGGGTTTTCAGCTGGATCCAGTGGGTGAAGATCTGATGATACAGAAAAATATTTGCCAGCAGATATTTCTTTCCAGAGGCAAACAGTCAGGAGCGAAGATCCAATGACGTTGACGAGAGGCTGCTGGCCGCTGACATGTATGTCATGTGCAGGACAACACAGGATTTTTTTTTCAGCTGCTTTCTCGGGTCCAGATACTTTGGAAATCATTCAAAGTCTGATCAAAGTCACAGAATCGAAGAGAGAAATAAAAAAAAAAGATTTACACCACAAAATCCAAGTTCTTCTGATGTTGTGGTAGTTGCGCGAAAGCAGCTTCCAGAGGGAGTTAAAAAAAAAAAGAATCAGTCCACTTTAATCTCGGTGAGTTAGGGAACAATTAGAAAAAGCTTAACAAATTATAAAATAGAAAAACACAAACATCTGAGAAAACGGAGTTTCACTCCATACAAGAGATGAGCTCATCTGCCAATCTGAATATTCTGACCCGATCACACTCATTCGGATCAAAATTTCCTTCCAATTGAAATGGGTGCGTTATGCCAATTGTTAATCCAATTGGTGATCATATAAACACTTATTCCGAAGTTTGGGTAGAAAATATGTTTACTGTGCATGTCTGTACAGCAGCCACACGTCAATGTGACGTATTTCCGCATTTACAGCAGCTAGCAGAAGACATGGCGGGAGTTAAACAGAAGTGGTCTATATCATCCTGCCATCTCCCTCTGTTTGTCATATGCAGAAGTATTTTATTGCTGGACTTGTAGCTTCATTATGGATACCAGCAGAGGCAAAAGTACCAGTCTGAGTAACACAATACAGGTCCATTTCAAAAAGAGAAAGACATGAAGCGGGGTTTGTTTGCATCAAAAGTTGCTTCTTCTTTTACTGTTTCCAGAATGTCAGATAATTGTGTGCATGTCAAAATGGTTTAGTCCGTTCAAACGTGTGACACATGTAAAAGCACATCCTAATTCAATTCAATTCAATTCAATTCAACTTTATTTATATAGCGCCATTTCACAACAACAGTCATCTCATAGCACTATCAACTGTAGGGGGGACCCCCACAGTTGCAGAAAGACCCCAGCAATCAGGCGATCCCCTGTGAGCAAGCACTTGGCGACGGTGGAGAGGAAAAACTCCCTTTTAACAGGAAGAAACCTCCAGCAGAACCAGGCTCAGGGAGGGGCAGTCATCTGCTGCGACTGGCTGGGGGGTGAGGGGATAGAGAAGAAGAAAAGAACAGACATGTAGAGAGCAAACAGCACGATGGGGACTCAATCTATGGGAGAGAACAAACAAATGTTAATGACCAGCAAAAAAAAAATATTTCATAGAGAGTGAGGAAAGGAGTGAGGCCCAGTGCATTACTGGAGGTCCCCCGGCTGACTAAACCTATTAGCAGCATAACTAAGGGAGGGTTCAGAAACACATGATCCCTCCCTAATTGTAGGCTATATCAAAAAGGTAGGTTTTAGCCCTATTCTTAAAAACAGAGATCGAGTCTGACTCCCGAATCCAGATTGGCAGCTGATTCCACAGGAGAGGAGCTTGATAACTGAAGGCTCTGCCTCCCATTGTACTTTTGGAGATTCTAGGTATTACAAGTAATCCTGCATTTTGAGAGCGTAGTGCTCTGTTAGGATGATACGGTAGTATCAGATCTTTTAAATAAAAAGGAGCCTGATTGTTTAAAGCTTTGTAAGTAAGAAGAAGGATTTTAAACTTAATTCTAAACTCTATGGGAAGCCAGTGAAGGGAGGCCAGAACCGGAGAGATATGATCTCCCTTTCTAGTACCTGTTAAAACTCTTGCTGCAGCATTTTGGATCAGCTGAAGACTTTTTAAAGATGTTTTAGGACAGCCTGATAATAAAGAATTACAATAATCTAATCTCGAGCTAACAAAAGCATGGATCAGCTTCTCAGCATCACTCTGAGACAAGATGCTCCTAATCTTGGCAATATTACACAAATGATAGAAGGCAGTCTTAGAAACAAATTTAATATGTGAATTGAAGGACAAATCCTGATCAAAAATAACTCCAAGGTTCCTCACAGAGCTATTAAGAGAAAGAGTAACTGCATCCAAACTGAAAGTTTGATTTGGAAAGGAATTTCTAAGGTTTTGTGGACCAACAAGAATGACTTCAGTCTTATCTGAATTTAATAGCAGGAAATTACAAGTCATCCAAACTTTGATTTCCTTAAGACAGGCTTCTAACTTGGCTAATTGATTAGTATCATCTGGCTTCATTGACAGGTATAATTGTGTGTCATCTGCATAACAATGAAAATGTATACAGTGCTTTCTAATAATGTTGCCTAACGGAAGCATATATAAACTAAAAAGAGTAGGGCCTAGCACAGATCCCTGTGGAACTCCATGACTAAGCTTTGAGCTAAAAGAAAACTCATCATTTTCATGAACAAACTGGAACCTATCAGATAAATAAGATCTAAACCACTGCAACGAAGTTCCATTAAGTCCAACATAGTGTTCTAATCTATCAAGTAGAATATTATGATCAATAGTATCAAAAGCTGCACTAAGATCTAAAAGGACAAGTACAGAAACTAGTCCATTATCAGATGCAATGAGGAGGTCGTTAGTGACCTTCGCTAAGGCTGTTTCAGTACTATGATGGATTCTAAACCCAGATTGAAACTCTTCAAGTAAACCATTTCCCTGCAGGTGGTCAAATAATTGCGTAGCAACAACTCTTTCTAAGATTTTTGAAATGAAAGGGAGATTAGAGATTGGTCTATAGTTAGCTAAAGCTCCCGGATCTAGCGTTGGCTTTTTGAGTAAGGGTTTAATTACAGCCGTTTTAAAAGCCTGTGGTACATGGCCTAAAGTTAATGAAGAATTGATTATATGAAGAATAAAGCTACCAATAAGTGGGAAGACTTCTTTAAATAACCTGGTAGGAATAGGGTCTAAAAGACAAGTTGAAGGTTTGGATGAGGAAACTATTTTGTCTAACTCACAAAGGTCGATTGGAGTAAACTCATCAAGACAGACATCAATAGAAGGAGTTGTAATAGTTACAGTATTTAAGTTAACTGTGGGAAGAATCTGATTGATTTTATCTCTGATGGATGAAATTTTATTATTGAAAAAGTTCATAAAGTCCTGACTAGTAAGCTCTAAGGGGATGCTAGGATTGACAGAGTCCTGACTCTTTGTCAACCTGGCTACAGTACTGAAAAGAAACCTGGGATTATTCTTGTTCTCTTCTACTAATGCAGAGTAATAACTCGTTCTAGCTTTTCTAAGAAGATTTTTTATAAATTAAAAGATGATTTCTCCAAGCTAAATAGATTTCATCTAAATTAGTAGAGCGCCATTTTCTTTCTAATTGACGAGTCTTCTGTTTTAAGCTACGAGTTTCTGTGTTGAACCAAGGAGTTAAAAATCTCTGATTAGACTTTTTCTTTTTTAAGGGGGCCACCAAGTCTAGAGCCTGATGCAGAGAAGCTGAAACACTATCCACCATGTTATCAATTACAGAAGGAGCAATCTGTCTATAGCGTATTTCCGTTGTGTTGACACATGGCATAGAGGAAACAATCTGCATAAATTTGGAAACAGCATCATCTGAGAGGCATCTACTGTGATAATATTTTTCTTTAGGAGCCAAATAGTCAGAAATAGTAAAATCAAAGGTTAACAGACAATGGTCTGACAGTACAGGGTTATGAGGAGACACTACAAGATTTTCTATTTCTATGCCATATGTCAGAACAAGGTCCAATGTATGGTGGAGGTAATGAGTAGAATTTCCTACTTTCTGAGAAAACCCAATCGAGTCTAATATTGAATTAAAAGCCACATTAAGGCAGTCACTATCTACATCCACATGTATATTAAAGTCCCCTACTATAATTATTCTATCAGATTTCAGCACTAAATCAGCTAAGAAATCAGCAAATTCGGATAAAAATTCTGAATAGGTTGATGGGGGACGATAAACTATGGCAAATAAAATTGGGTTTAACCTGAAATTGCTAAAGTGCCCAACACTGAGGACCAGGCCCTCAAAGGAATTATAACATGTTTTTTGCTTTACATTAACTAGTAATTTGGAATGGTAAATTGTTGCTACTCCTCCTCCATGACCAGAACTTCTGGGATTTTGACAGTTTAAATAACCAGAGGGAGTTGATTCATTTAAACCAACATAATCCTCTTGCCCTAACCAAGTCTCTGTAAGGGAAATTAAATCAATCTGATGATCAATTAACAGATCATGGACTAACAGAGACTTGGGAGTTAGAGACCTAATATTTAATAAACCACATTTAATTTTTAAATTATGAGGAGGAACAGAGGCCAAATCATTCAATTTAGAGGCTTTATGTTTAATTTGAGTTTTACCAATATTTTGCTTTATCACTTTGGGATGCTTATACATTATATTTTTATTTACTTTGGAGGGAGCAGACAACGATTCTCTGATGGGGAAGACAGGGGCTAAGCTGAGGGGTGGCGGATGAAGAGGAGCTGCAGAGAGGCGTGTAGGACTGCGACTCTGCTTCCTGGTCCCAACTCTGAGTAGTCATGGTTTTGGAAATTTGGATAAAAAAGATGCCAGATTGTTAGATAAATGAGAAGCACCATCCAAAGTGGGATGAATGCTGTCTCGTCTCAAAAGACCAGGTTTTCCCCGAAAAGAGCTCCAATTGTCAATGTAGCCCACGTCATTTTTAGGACACCACACAGACAGGCAGCGGTTCAAGGATGACGAGCGACTAAACATGTCATCACTGGTCAGATTGGGGAGGGGTCCAGAGAATACTACAGTGGCACACATCGTTTTTGCAAACTCACACACCGATTCTATATTAAGTTTCGTGACTTCCGACTGCCGGAGATGGATGTCATTAATGCCGGCGTGAATAACAATTGTGGAGTATTTACAGTTACTTTTAGCCAGCATTTTCAAATTTGACTCGATGTCGCCTGCTCTGGCCCCAGGAATACATTGGACTATGGCTGCTGGAGTCTCTAGGTTCACGTTTCTGACTACAGAGTCGCCAATGATCAGAGTTTTTTCCTCAGCGGGTGTGTCGCTGAGCGGGGAAAAATGATTAGAAACGTGAACAGGTTGGTGGTGAACCGGGGCTTTGCGACTAGGCTTCCTTCTCACCGTCACCCACCCAGTCTCCTCGCTGCTGAGGAGAGCCGGGGAACCGCTGACAGTGGGACCTAAGCTAACTAGCTCCGCTGCAGCTAATGGGCGTTGTCACGCCGCGCCATTCATCAACGGCGCCACCTGCTCACGCACCTGACAATCATCAGCGGCGAGGGATAAAGGCCGTCTCGCCCGGAGGCTCGGCCTGAAGCCGTCAGACTTCGTCCCTCACCGTTGTGAGCATACTTCCCTTCAGCGTCACCATTTTGGTAAGAAGATCGCTTACCTCTTTTCTTCAGTCTTCTCCCCTGTGCACAGGTGGATTCCCCAGCGGCGGACATCTCCACTCCATCGCCCAATCCTCGCTGCTGTACGGAGCTCTCCAGGTGGCTGTCTTCCGGGCTTCGCCCCCTTGTTGTGCCAGCTGTCCTGACCCACCAAGTAAGTCCTTCTCTCGCCATAAATTCCTCCTGTGTTGGTGTATGCCCGTCACCCTCTCCCTGTACTCTCTCCATAGGGTTGCTCGGCTGTACGGTCACCTGCCTCTGTGCCTGGAGCAGACACCATCACCAACACATTTACATCCCGCAGACACGCACTCATTCACTCCTGCTGTTAATAAACTCTTTGAACTACTCTAAGCCTGTGTGCGTGCGTCTCCTGAGCCGTGCGTTATGTCAGTACGGCTTCAGCAGAGCGGCTCGGCGGACGGCGGGCTCGCACACCGGTTTTCCACTCTCGAGGCTAGAGTGGATCAAATAGCTTATCAACAACAGGTGATCTTTAATCAATTATTGAATTTAACTAACCGGTTGGGCCGCTTGGATCCTCAACAGCCGTTCCCCCCGGCTCGTCAGGGTGGCGCGGCTCCTGCTGTTCCAGCGGCCGTCCAGCCGGCTCCAGTGGCACCGGTTCGGCTCACACCGATTCCGACCCCCGCCCGCTTTAGCGGTAAGCTCGGCGGAGCGCGGGGGTTCATTATGCAGTGTGAGTCCGTGTTCCACCGTGTGCCCGGAGATTTTCCCTCGGATCACAGTCGGATTGGTTACATAGGGAATCTTCTGGAGGGGCGTGCGTTAACTTGGACCTACGCCGTAATGGCGAGGCCCAGTTATGCCACCCTCACCTATGACCAGTTCGTGAGGCGCTTTCTGGAGGTCTTTGACCATTCTCAAACCGAGACGGTCCAGGTCGATCGGCTCCTCGCTCTCCAGCAGGGAGGCCGGTCGGCAGCGGACTACTCGGTCGACTTCCGGGTAGCGGCGGAGGAATTGGGCTGGGAGGAACGCTCCCTCTGTGGCCTGTTCCTCCGCAGCCTCAATAGTGATCTGAGGGATGAACTGGCTGGACGGGATATCCCTGGGACGCTAGCGGAGCTGACATCCTTAGCGATAAGTTTGGATAACAGGCTGCGCGAGCGCTCCTCGGGGCGGAAGTCTTCTTCTTCTCGCCCTCGTGGAGTCTCGCCGCACCTGTTCCAAGCTCGCCCCCTGGCGGCGCCGCCAGCATTGTGCCCCGAGGAGTCGGAGCCGATGGTGACGGGCTGGACCAAGCTTTCCCCTGCGGAGAAACAACGCCGCCGTGAGTTGGGCCTCTGCATGTATTGCGGAGGTGACCAACACACTGTGGAGCGTTGCCCGCGGAAAGCCAGTCGGCGGGGTCCGCGAATCGCTGTAGGGAGCCTCGCGGGTCCCAACCGGTTAGACTCTCTCACTCAATTAAAGCTGCCCATCCGTTTTTGCCACAATCCCACTGGGCACCTCACCCACGCACTGGTGGATTCGGGCGCAGAGGGCAGCTTCATTTCACAAGGCCTGGCAACCCGATTGGGCATCCGCTGTCAGGCATTAAAACACCCCATCTCCCTGGTCCATCTCTCCCGTGCCTCCCTTGGGAGAGTTTCTCACCAAACCATGCCTGTCCCAGTCATCATCTCAGGGAACCACCGGGAGGAGATGGTATTTTACGTCCTGCCCAACTCTGTGTCGCCCGTCATCCTGGGGTATCCCTGGCTACGCCTCCACAACCCTGTCCTGGACTGGAGGTCCGCTGGGGTATCGGCATGGAGTACCTTCTGTATGGGCACCTGCCTTCAGTCCGCCGCCTGCTCCCCGTCCGCGGTTCCCCCTGTGGCGGATACAGCACCTCCGGACCTGTCACTGGTGCCTCCAGAATTTCACGACCTGGGTATGGTATTTAGCAAATCTAAAGCTATGTCTCTTCCCCCGCATCGACCATATGACTGTGCCATCAACCTCCGCCAGGGGGCTCCCCTGCCATCTGGTCGGCTCTACAGCCTGTCGGCACCGGAGAAGGAGACCATGAATACATACCTGAAGGAATCTCTGAGCGCTGGGATTATTCGCCCATCGTCGTCACCCGTGGGGGCAGGGTTTTTCTTTGTCGGGAAGAAGGACGGATCCCTCCGCCCCTGCATAGACTACCGAGCGCTGAATGACATCACTGAGAGGGACCGTTACACCCTGCCCCTCATGGACACTGCCTTTCACTCCCTCCAGGGGGCGACCTGGTTTACCAAGCTGGATTTACGCAGCGCTTACCACCTCGTCCGGATCCGGGAGGGAGATGAATGGAAGACAGCCTTCCGTACCCCGAACGGCCACTTTGAGTATCTCGTCATGCCGTTCGGGCTGACCAACGCTCCTGCCGTCTTTCAGCGCCTCATTAATGACGTCCTCCGGGATTTCATCGGCCTTTTTGTGTTCGTCTACCTGGATGACATCCTTATCTTCTCCAGGTCCAGGGACGAGCACCAGGTCCATGTGAGGCGGGTCCTCCAAAGACTGCTGGAGAATCGTCTGTACGTGAAGGCTGAGAAATGCGAATTCTACGCTAGGACCACATCCTTCCTGGGATTCATCATCGCTCAAGATCAGGTGCTCCCAGACCCAGAGAAGGTGAAGGCGGTGGTGGAGTGGCCTACTCCCGCATCCCGGAAGCAGGTGCAACAGTTTGTTGGCTTCGCCAATTTTTACCGCCGCTTTGTCCCAAATTTCAGCTCGATCGTCGGACCGCTGACCCGCCTCACGTCCCCGAAGGTCCCGTTCCGGTGGACTGAAGAGGTCGCTGCTGCCTTTAGGGCGCTGAAGGCGGAGTTCTCCTCCTCCCGGGTCCTTCGCCAGGTCGACCCCGCGCTGCAGTGCATTGTGGAGGTGGACGCATCGGACACGGGAGTGGGAGCAGTGTTATCCCAGCGGTCACCTGACGATGGCGCCAAACGGCCGTGCGCCTTCTTCTCCCGGCGCCTGTCCCCGGCGGAGAGGAACTACGATGTGGGGGACAGAGAGCTCCTGGCCATTAAACTCGCCTTACAGGAGTGGCGCCACTGGCTAGAGGGGGCGGACCTGCCGTTTGTGGTCCTGACGGACCACAAGAACTTAGAGTATTTACGATCTGCCAAGCGCCTGAATGCCCGCCAGGCGCGCTGGTCTTTGTTCTTCGCCAGGTTCCGCTTCTCGATCACCTTCAGGCCGGGCTCCAAAAACGGCCTGCCTGACGCCCTCTCTAGGCAGTTCACCCCCGTGGAGGCTGAGGAGACGCCCCACACTATCCTGCCCAGGTCGTGCGTCCTCGGTGCCATCTCTTGGGACATTGAAGACAAGATCCGGAAGGCGCAGGAGGTGGAACCTGATCCTGGCGGCGGACCGGAGGGAAGACTGTTCGTCCCATCTGCGGTCCGAGGAGAGGTCATCCACTGGCTCCACACCTCCCGGCTCACCTGTCATCCCGGCACCTCTCGGATGATCAGCCTCCTCCAGCGGTCCTTTTGGTGGCCAGGCCTGCGGAGGGATGCAGCCCGCTACGCCCGGGCTTGCCCAATCTGTGCCACCAGCAAGTCGGGAAATGCCCCCCCAGCGGGTCTGCTCCAGCCTCTGCCCGTCCCCGGCAGGCCCTGGTCGCACATCGCACTGGACTTCGTCACCGGACTCCCCGTTTCCAACTCCTTTGACACCGTCCTGACCATTGTGGACCGTTTCTCCAAGGCGGCGCACTTCGTTCCCCTGCGAGGTCTCCCTACTGCCCTGGAGACGGCGGGCCTCCTCGTCCAACACGTGGTCAGGCTGCACGGGATTCCGGTGGACGTGGTCTCGGACCGGGGCCCCCAATTTTCATCCGAGGTTTGGAGATCCTTTTGTAACGCCATCGGAGCCAAGGTGAGCCTCTCCTCCGGCCATCACCCCCAGTCTAACGGGCAGTGTGAGAGGACCAATCAGGAGCTGGAGGCTGCGCTCCGCTGTGTTACTAGATCCAAGCCGACGTCCTGGAGCAACCATCTCGCCTGGGTGGAGTATGCCCACAACACCGCCCGCTCTTCTGCAACGGGGATGTCCCCCTTCAAGGCGTCCCTGGGTTACGACCCCCCGCTGTTTCCAGCGCAGGAGAACGAGGTGACTGTCCCCTCCGTTAGGGCGCACCTTAGGCAGTTCCGCTCCACCTGGGCTGCCGTGCGTCATGCGCTTTTACGCACGGCGGAGCGCAACAGGACCGTGGCGGACCGGCACAGAAGACCTGCCCCGGCGTACAGAGTTGGGCAACTCGTGTATGTGTCTACCCAGGACGTCACATTAAAAGGCGAGAGGAGGAAGCTGGCACAGCGTTTCATGGGTCCCTTTCCCATCACCCGGATCATCAACCCGGTGGCTGTGCGCGTGGCTATTCCCCCCTCCCTCCGCATCCATTCCACTTTTCATGTGTCGAAGGTGAAACTGGCAGTCACTGACCCCCTTTGCCCTCCTCCTGCAGCGCAACCCGCGCCCCGGATGATTGGTGGCCATCCGGCCTGGTCCGTCTCCTCCATCCTGGACTCCCGGCGCCGGGGTCGTGGGTTGCAATACTTGGTGGACTGGGAGGGCTATGGGCCCGAGCATCGACAATGGGTGCCCCCGTCGTTTGTGTTGGACCCATCGCTCATCGCGGACTTCCACCGAGCGCACCCGGATAAGCCATCGCCAGGAGGCGCTGCTAGAGGGGGGAGTACTGTCACGCCGCGCCATTCATCAACGGCGCCACCTGCTCACGCACCTGACAATCATCAGCGGCGAGGGATAAAGGCCGTCTCGCCCGGAGGCTCGGCCTGAAGCCGTCAGACTTCGTCCCTCACCGTTGTGAGCATACTTCCCTTCAGCGTCACCATTTTGGTAAGAAGATCGCTTACCTCTTTTCTTCAGTCTTCTCCCCTGTGCACAGGTGGATTCCCCAGCGGCGGACATCTCCACTCCATCGCCCAATCCTCGCTGCTGTACGGAGCTCTCCAGGTGGCTGTCTTCCGGGCTTCGCCCCCTTGTTGTGCCAGCTGTCCTGACCCACCAAGTAAGTCCTTCTCTCGCCATAAATTCCTCCTGTGTTGGTGTATGCCCGTCACCCTCTCCCTGTACTCTCTCCATAGGGTTGCTCGGCTGTACGGTCACCTGCCTCTGTGCCTGGAGCAGACACCATCACCAACACATTTACATCCCGCAGACACGCACTCATTCACTCCTGCTGTTAATAAACTCTTTGAACTACTCTAAGCCTGTGTGTGTGCGTCTCCTGAGCCGTGCGTTATGTCAGGCGTCCGTCGAGATTAACTGGCGCAGACGGTGTTTCAATGCAGCGGAGCCGGGATTCCAAATCAGACAACCTCGCCTCGAGCGCCTCAAAAAGACAACATTTATTACATTTACCGTTATCACTAAAAGAGGCAGAGGTGTAGCTAAACATCTGACAGAGAGAGCACACCAGAGGAGGAGAAGAAAGAGAGGTAGTAGCCATAGCTAGTGGCTAGCTAGTAGCTGGAGAGCAAACCACACAGGCAGACAGCAAAACAGGAAGTGTTTTAATCAGATCAACTTTTTCAGGATCCATGTATACAGAGAAGTTGTGGTCTGAATTGTAAACAGATTGAAGAAATTTTGCACATGTAACCGTGGCTAATGGTGAGTTTTGGTCAGCTTTGGTACACATCCTTGGCAGCTGGTTCCAATTGGCGACTCTTGACCAAACTGCTGAGCTAATGGTCATGATGTCCATAAGCCCTAAGCTTGTAAATAGTATCTATTCCTGAGTTTAGATCTTTGGGTTTGGTTTACTGTAACAAAAACTTCTAGGAATCTTCAAAAATAATTTGAATATGGACAGATATAAAAATTGTAAAATTGTCTAAAATACACTAAAATACTGTATATGCATGGAAAGACTCAAAAATTCTTGTTACAAAAGTACAAAAAGACAATTCTGGGTACCAAGGTACAAAAATAATTAACCTCTTGCGCTCCGTTGTACCGCGGATGGGCAAGTCTCTGCATCCTAGTGCGCACGAGGGTGCTCTCGTGCACCCTCGTGCGCTCTCGGACGCATGATCCTGATGGTGGTGATGTAGGTGGTGTGGCGTCCAAGCGCGCGCTGAAAATAAAAGCTGCAGACACAGCCGAGAACAGATTAGTTCATCTGATTGACCTCTCATTCGACTAATAAGAGCCTTGAATTGGGTTTCTGAAACCTTGAAGAACCAATGAATGAAAACCTAGGAAGGAGGACCCGCCTACTGTGAATGCAGGAGCCAATTGAAGCACAGAAGTTCGGGCTGGGTGAAGAGAGACTTACTGCTGCCACAGATGAAAAAAAAGGATGCAGGAAGAACCTGCTGCAGACCCAGCAGCACGGAGGCCACCCACAAGTGCGACCTGCACTCATTCCAGCAAGAATAGACGTTTAGGATTCTCTTCCGTCATCATAGACCGACGGAGGCCGACGACAAAGGTCGTAAATCATTCGCCAAAACCGCAATAATGGAATTATGTTTTGACCGGGATCCACGAGCGGACCAGCGTCGCGTTCGTCTGACAATGGGGAAGAGAAGTTCGCCAGGACGCTGCTGTGAAGAGGTAAGATGTTATAAGCTAAATTATTATTTATCCCTTAAAATTGTAATCAAAAAATGACTTTTGACCGATCGGTAAATTACAACTGTACGGCGCACGAAGTACGAAGTGCGTGCGCCGCGTTACACGGTTCTTCGCCACCTCCGAACCGTGAACGCCCCCCCACCCGCCGCTACGATTCTGTAGCGGGGGGGTGGGGAGAGCCGCGGTGACAGCGTTGCTGTGGAAACATGCCACATCCAAGTGTAATCCGTCATGTAGCGAGGGCCGAACTCCGTCCTCTGTAGCGGGGGGGTGGGGGGACAACCCCCCCCACACACACACACAGACACAGCCCTGAATGTGACCTTTCATTTGAGCCCAAGATGAAGCTTCTATGTTGAATCATTCAAAAGTTATAGACGTTTTTCCAAACTGTGCCATTTGGCACAATTTGGCACAGTTCCAAAACGCCTGGGAACAGCCTGAGAACAAAGATGTGTAATATATTCATTTTTTGTGGTATTGTTACAAAATTTGGACCTCAGCTGGATAACACTTGGTTCTACATTTCTGTTGCATTTTCCAGCCCGGATCTGAAGCTGTATGTTATTTGCAAGCATTTGTATCCAAAAAAAACACCCAGGCCAAATTTATTTTCTTCAAGTTCATTATGTTTAGATGACTGTAACTCAGTGGCCGGAGCACTTAGAGAGATCATGTTTTTTTTTGCCAAAAAATTCAAAGTGTTTTCTTTTAAATGAGATCAACCCCATGAAGATGCTGCAAAGAGTTGAATAACAGCTTTTGATTTACTTTGGGCACATTATTTTTTGGCGTTTTTAGGAAAATTGACCGGAGTGCAAGGGGTTAAAGCTGCAAGAAGCTGTAAGTGGGCCTTCACCCCCCACGCACCCGTGGAAGCTGGTGGCTGTCGTACCTTGCTGGCTTGGAAAATTTCCCGTCATCCCTACAAGGGCTGCGTGAATAATAAAGTAAACCATTTGGCAAGAACTTTCTGAGAGCACTAAGTGGTACTATAACTTTTGTCAAATATTCTTATGTAGGTGCACGCAGAGTGGGACTAATGTCCATCATGGCAATTATGGTGAAAATCCGACACAGTTTGTCCAATTAGCAACTGTCCAAAGTATTGCGATAAGGTAAACTTAGACATGTGGCCATTGTAACAGTTACAGTTTAAGTGCATGTTGCAGACAAATACAGAACAACAGAAGAGAGTCACCTTGACTTATGTTCCACATTTGGTGACCCTTGGACTTCCGCAACAGTTGCACAGTGGGCTGCACGGTGGTGCAGTGGTTAGCACTGTGGCAGCACAGTTTACCCTCGGTCGGGGGATTGTGAGATCGTGGGTTCGATCCCTGCCCCCGACCAACATTGATCTGTGTGGAGTTTGCATGTTCTCCCCGTGTTGCGTGGGTTTACTCCGGGATTTCTCCGGTTTCCTCCCACATACCAAAAACATGCAGGTTAGGGATAAGGGGCGCTTGTGCACGCAGCGACCGGCAGCTGGTGGCTTGTCACCAGACTGCAAAACAAATCTACCTACGGGTACAAAATAAGTAATAAAAAAAAACAAAAAAAAACTCCAAAGTATAAAATGTCTTGAATAGCAAGGAATGGGTTTCCATGGCAACTGTGCTTAACGCTGGACAAAAGTGACTTCCACTGAGGGTAGTCCAATGCACTCTGAGAAACCACTGAAAATGACCTCATGTCAGCAGTAGGTGGTGGTTGACAGTTTTGTGAATATTGATATCCAGATGTGTTCAGAGTGTGATCAGTATGATTTGTGCAAAGTTTGGTCCAACTCAGACGAGGATTGTCTGAGCTATAACTGTCATGTTTTGCATTGCGAGGAAGCCATTGAAGTGTGCTGGTTGCCATGGAAACAGTTCTGTACTATGTACATGGACTGTCAACAAGCCCTAGTTTTTCCTTCATGTTTTTTTTCTGTTTGTGAGAAAGAGAAAGAAAACAGTTTTCAGCAAGTCTTCCTTTAATCAATAGGGGGTGCTGTAACTTTTGTTTATTATTTTTATATAGACACGTTCGGTGTGGGACTAATATCGATCGCAGAAAATTTGGTGCCAATCGTACGAAGTTTGTCCAATTTACAAGTGTCTGTTATTGAAAGGCAAGGAGTAGGTTTCCATGGCAACTGTGCTTATTGCAGGACAAAAGTGACTTCCACTGAGGGTAGTCCAATGCACTCTGATAACCCACTGAAAATGTCATGTCATTGTGACTACTGGTCTTTGTGCAAAATTTGAATCAATTTTATGCAGTACCTCATGTCAGCAGTAGGTGCTGGTGTGACAGTTTTGTGAATATTGATATGCAGATGTGTTCAGAGTGGGATTAGTATGATTTGTGCAAAGTTTGGTCCAAATCAGACGAGGATTGTCTGAGCTGTAACTGTCATGTTTTGCATGGTGAGAAAGCCATCGAATCATGCCGGTCACCATGGAAACAGTTCTGTACTATGTACATGTACTGTCAATGAGCCCTAGTCATTCCTTCATGTCATTTTTTTTCAGCTGGTGAGAGAAAAAGAAAGAAAACAGTTGTCAGCAATTCTTCCTTTAATCATTAGGGGGCGCTATAACTTTTATTTATTATTTTTATATAGACACGTTTGGATCAGGACGAATATTGATTATAGAAAATTTAATGCAAATCGTCCAAAGTGTGTCCAATTTACAAGGGTCCGATGTTGTAACCACTAGGTGGCGCTCTTACTTTTGTTATTTTTATATAGGAGCATTCAGGGGGGAATATTATCCATTGTAGAAAATTTGGTGAAAATAAGACAAAGTTTTTCCAAAATACAACATTCCAATGTTTCATGGCGAGGAGTCAACCTTCGCCATGTCACCATGGCAACACTTCCCTATCAGTTATGTGTTGTCCACCCATATAGAACTGTATATGATAGTCACCTCAACCTATGTTCAAGATTTTATGACTCCAGGTCATTCCTAACCCTCCAAACAAGATCAAGGATTGAATGGCAAGGAGGGCGTGTCCATGGGAATAACAATAACGCCATGCTAAAGGTCATATGCAGTTATGATCAAACAGGAGGTCCGATTACCCTCAGAAAACTCCACATCATTCTGGCCAGCGGCACGCGAGTAATAAATAAAAGTTTTCAGCAATTCTTCCTTTAACTACTCGGGGGTGCTATAACTTTTGTTTATTATTTTATATACATGCATTTGTAGTGTGACTAATATCGATCGTGGAAAATTTTGTGAAAATCATACAAAGTTTGTCCAATTTACAAGTGCCTGTTGCTGTAACCACAAGGTGGTGCTATAACTTTTGTTTATTATTTGTTTTTACATAGACCCATTCGGAGCAGGACTAATATCATTGTAGAAGATTTGGTGAAATTTGGATGAAGTTTGTCCAAGTTACAATTTTCCAATGTCCTATAGCGAGGAGTCACCCTCCGCCATGTCACCATGGTAACACTTACCTATCAGTTATGTGTTGCTGACCCACATAGGACTACAGAAGACAGTCACCTCTACCTATGTTCCAAATTTCATGACTCCAGGACCTTCTCAACCCTCTCCATAAGCTCATGGATTGAATGGTAAGGAGGGCGTGTCCATGGTAACACGTGTGACATCATGCTAAAGTTTATGTGCAGTTATGATCATTCCTGTGGTGTGATGAATCTCAGAAAATTTCATGTCATTCAGGCAAGTGGAGCATGAGTAATAAATAAAACAGTTTTCAGCAATTCTTTCATTAACCACTAGGTGGCACTATATCTTTTATCAGGTAGTGTTATGTAGACACATTCAGGGTGGGACTATTTTCCATCATGGAAACTTTAGTGGACATTGAACAAGTTTTGCCCGAGTTACAACTGGTTGATTTTGTAAGGGGAGGAGTCAAACTTCGCCATGGAGCCCAGGCCACATCTTTTGAGATTTTGACTTAATTTTTACAATTTTTAATGGCCAATGCCTATAGATGCTGCCATATAAAAATGAGCTCAATCAGAGCAGGTCCCTAGGACTAGTTTGTTCAAATGCAAAGTGTGACTTTTGGCCAAATTGGAGGTTGAGCAACTTTGAGGCAAGATGGCGGCCTTCCTGTTGGTGGTGGGTATGGGCCACCGTTATGTTTTTTGCACGTCTTGAGGTGATGCACACCTCACCAAAATTTTATGTCTCTATGGCAAAGTTTGTTGTCTCCAGTCTTCATAGACCTTGTACGTTTGGCCACACCCACAAAAATTAAGGGTGGAGCGGCACATATGTTTTCCAGTTTGTCGAATTTTTCGCTGGGTCTGAGGGGTTTGCCAAAAATAATTGCGTTTTGGTTAACATTCAGAGGGTGAAAAATGCGATTGTTTAGGCAGAAGAATAATAACATTAAACCTGCAAGCAGGTGTAAGTGGACCTTCACCCTCCCACGCACCCGCGCAACCCAGTGCCCGTCGTATCTTGCTGGCTTGGAAAATTTTCCGTTGTCGCTGCAAGGGCTGCAGGAATAATAAAGTAAATCATTTGGCAAGAACTTCCTTTGAGCAGTAAGTGGTGCTATAACTTTTATCAAATATTCTTATGTAGGTGCATGCAGAGTTGGACTAAAGTTTGTCCAATTTTGAACTGTCCAACATATGGTGATAAGGTAAACTTGGACATGTGTCCATTGTAACACTTAACATTTTAAGCACATGTTGCAGATTGATACAGAACTAAAGAAGAGAACCACCTTGACTTAGGTTCCACATTTGGCAACCCTTGGACTTCCCCAAGCCTCCAAAGTAAAAAACATCTTGAATGGCAAGGAATGGGTTTCCATGGCAACTGTGCTTATCGCAGAACAAAAGTGACTTCCACCAAGGGTAGTCCAATGCACTCTGAGAAACCAGTGAAAATGTTATGTCATTGTGACTACTTGTCTTTGCGCAAAATTTGATTCAAATTTGTGCAGTACCTTATGTCAACAGTAGGTGCTGGTGTGACAGTTTTGTGAATATTGATATGCAGACATGCTCAGAGTGGGATCAGTATGATTTGTGCAAAGTTTGGTCCAAATCAGACGAGTCTATAAAGCTTAAGCTATGAAGGTCAAGATTTGCAATGCGAGGAAGCCATTGAAGCATGCTGGTTGCCATGGAAACAGTTCTGTATTATGTACATGTACTGTCAATGAGCCCTAGTCATTCCTTCATGTCATTTTTTCTACTGGTGAGAGAAAAAGAAAGAAAAAAGTTGTCAGCAATTCTTTCTTTAATCAATAGGGGTGCTAAAACTTTTGTTTATTAATTTTATGTAGACACATTCGGTGCAGGACTAACATCAATCGTAGAAAATTTGGTGCAAATTGTACCAAGTTTGTCCAATGTACAAGTGTCCATTATTGAATGGCAAGGAGTGGGTTTCCATGGCAACTGTGCTTATTGCAGGGCAAAAGTGACTTCCATTGATGCACCCTGAGAAACCAGTGAAAGTTTGTCCAATTTGCAAGTTTTTGATATTCCATGGCAAAGAGTCAGCGTACACCATGTCGTCATGGCAACACTTACCTATCAGTTATGTGTTGTCCATTCATATAGGACTATATATTACAGTCACCTCAACCTATGTTCAAGATTTCATGACTCCACGTCATTCCTAATCTTGTAAAAAAGATCAAGGATTGAATGGTGAGGAGGGATTGTCCATGGTAACACGTGTGATGTCATGCTAAAGTTGATGTGCAGTTATGATCATCCCTGTGGTGTGATTAATCTCAGAAAATTTCACGTCAGTCTGGCAAGTGACACGTGAGTAATAAATAAAACAGTTTTCAGCAATTCTTTCGTTAACCACTATGTGGCGCTATATCTTTTGTCAGGTATTTTAATGTTGATGCGTTCGGGGCGGGACTATTTTCCATCATGGAAAGTTTCGGGGACATCGGACAATTTTTGCCCGAGTGACAGCTGTTTGAAGTTGCAAGGGGAGGAATCAAACTTCGCCGTGGCGCCCTGGCCACACCTTTTGAGATTTTGACTTAATTTATACAATTTTTAATGGCCAATGCCATTAAAAATTGTATAAAGAAAAATTTTAATGGCCAATGCCATTAAAAATTGCTGCCATGTAAAAATGAGCTCAATTGGAGCAGGTCCCTAGGACTAGTTCGTTCAAATGCGAGGTGTGACTTTTTTCCGAATTGGAGGTTGGGCGACTTTGAGGCAAGATGGCAGCCTTCCTGTTGGTGGTGGGTCTGGGCCACAATTACGTTTTTTGCATGGCTTGAGGTGATGCACACCTCACCCAAATTTTATGTCTGTACAGCAAAGTTTATGGTCTCCAGTCTCCATAGACCTTGTACATTTGGCCCCACCCACAAAAATTAGTGGTGGGGGGCACATATGTTTTCCAGTTTATTGAAATTTTCGCCGGGTCTGAGGGGTCTGCCAAAAAAAAAAAAAAAATCGCATTTTGGTTAATGTTCAGAGGGTGAAAAATTCATTCGTTTAGGCGGAAGAATTTCTTTGAGCTAAGCAATTACAATAGGGGCCACAATTATGTTTTTTGCATGTCTTGAGGTGATGCACACCTCACCCAAATTTTATGTCTGTACGGCAAAGTTTATGGTCTCCAGTCTCCATAGACCTTGTACGTTTGGCCCCACCCACAAAAATTAGGGGTGGGGGTGCACATATGTTTTCCAGTTTATTGAAATTTTCGCCGGGTCTGTGGGGTCTGCCAAAAAAAATCACGTTTTGGTTAATGCTCAGAGGGTGAAAAATTCATTCGTTTAGGCGGAAGAATTTCTTCGAGCTGAGCAATAACAATCGGGCTTTCGCTGACTGACGTTGTCAGTGGCTCAGGCCCTAATAAGAAACAGAGCAATTACAATAGGGCTTTCGCCGACTGACGTTGTCAGTGGCTCAGGCCCTAAACAGTATATACTGTAATTGTTACATACCTGAGGTAAATGTTTCAGCTAAGTAATATTGAGGTAACTCACGGAGGTTTAAATTGGATTGGTTTAGCTGGACTAAACCATGGTTCCACAGATGTCTGAATCATAAGGTGTTTCAGGCCTTTGTTCTGGAAAACTGAATGTAACTGTCAGAGAGACAGTTTTTTGCAGACAGTTTGCAAGAGAGAGTCTGTTAAACTGAGACAATTCAGTGACTTCTTGACAGCGTGTAGCAATGCCATGCCACACATTAAGGGGCTGCAAGTCTTAAATGACTGTGAAGAGAATCAGATGCTCCGAAAACTTCCTGACTGGGTAACATCTCGATGTTCATCAGCTGAAACACCTTAAAAGGAAACTGGAGAAAAACCCCAAGTTCAAAAATGACTATGTTACATTTATGGAAGGTGTCTTTAGAGATGGTGATGCAGAAAGAGTCGAAAGCCCACCTAGAGCAGGCAATGTATGGTACATTCCTCACCAAGGGGTCTATCACCCAAGAAAACCAGATAAGATCAGGGGGGTGTTCAACTGTTCTGCCAAGTATGAAGGCACAGCCCTGAACGATCATCTGCTAACAGGTCCTGATCTCACCAAAGGGCTAACAGGAGTGCTTTGCAGGTTCCGAAAACGTTCTGTGGCAGTCATCTGTGATGTAGAAAAGATGTTTCACAGGTTTCATGTGAATCAAGAGGATAGAGACTACCTGCGATTTCTGTGGTGGGAAAATGGCAACACAGAGTCAGAGCCAGCGGAGTACCTCATGAAGGTACATCTTTTTGGAGCAGCATCCTCTCCTGGCTGCACAAATTATGGGATGAAGTACCTTGCAAGTCAAAATGAAAAGGAGTATCCTGAAGCAGCTAAATTCATCAAAAGGAACTTCTATGTTGATGATAGCCTCATCAGTGTAGAATCAGTCTACACAGCCATCAAGCTAGTGAGAGAAGCGCAAAGTTTGTGTGCAAAAGGTAAATTACACCTCCACAAATTTATCTCGTGTAACAGAGAGGTTTTGGAGTCAATCCCTTCAAGTGAGAGAGCTAGTGGAACTCAGGATGTGGATCTCAATTATGGTGAACTCCCAGTTCAGACTGTGTTAGGAGTTAAGTGGAGTGCAGACAGTGACACATTTTCCTTCAAAGTGTCCCTGTACGAAAAACCACGAACAAGGTGGGGTATTCTCTC
Source organism: Pholidichthys leucotaenia (assembly GCA_020510985.1). Taxonomy (NCBI): domain Eukaryota; kingdom Metazoa; phylum Chordata; class Actinopteri; order Cichliformes; family Pholidichthyidae; genus Pholidichthys; species Pholidichthys leucotaenia. The sequence continues at coordinate 73,153,166 of CM035838.1, forward strand.
AACTGTGGCCTCTTTGTTTGATCTGCTAGGTTTCTTAGCTCCATTCCTTTTGCAGGGAAAGAAAATCCTTCAGGAAATGTGTCAAAGGGGCATTGGTTGGGATGAACCATTGCCTGAAGAATTGAAGCCACAATGGCAAAACTGGATGAATGACTTAAATAATCTGCAAAATCTTCAGATTCCAAGATGTTTCATTCCTGAAAACCTAGGGAAGGTACATAGAGTTGAATTGCATCACTTTTCAGATGCCAGTAGCCATGGTTACGGTCAGTGTTCGTACATCAGAGTTGTGAGTGAAGGGAAAGTACACTTTTCCTTAATCATAGGTAAAGCAAGGGTTGCACCCACAAAAGTTGTAATGATACCAAGGCTAGAGTTAACAGCTGCAGTCGCCTCCTCAGCCATCAGCAAGAGCTTGAGCTTAAAATTGACCAAGAGTACTTTTGGACTGATTCACAGGTAGTTTTAGGCTACATCAAAAATGATGCACAAAGATACCATGTTTTCGTTGCAAACCGAGTTCAACGAATCAGAGACACAACTAAGCCAGTACAGTGGTTTTATATTGATACTGATGAAAATCCAGAAGATCATGCCTCCAGAGGCCTCAAAATGGCAGAGTTGATTAGCTCTAATTGGCTTACTGGACCCAAATTCCTCTGGGAAAGAGAGGTTGACACACCAGATTCAACTCCACAGCTTCTTGTAGGTGACCCTGAAGTCAAAACAACACAAGTATTGCAAACAGATGTAGGGACAGAGGCTAACTTTTTGGAGAGATTCAAGCAATTCTCGAAATGGCACACAGTGCTGAATGTTGTTGCATGACTCCAGTAACTTGGAAAGAGAGACAAAATAGAACCCAAAAGTGTTGAAAATAGAAGAAAATCCAGTCTTGCTCTTATAAAACTGGCACAAAGGGATGCCTTTAAAGAGGAGATGCACACACTCAGTCATGACAGACTGCCACAGAGCCATCCATTGTTCCATCTCGATCCATTGTTGGCTAACGGTGTTCTCAGGGTGGGAGGTCGATTAAAGAACACTTTTCTACATGTTGACCTGAAACATCCAGTGATACTACCAAGCGATAGTGTAGTTACAAACCTGATCTTAGGTTATTGTCATGACAAAACACAGCACCAAGGCAGAGGACAGACCCTTAATGAATTGAGAGCAAATGGATTTTGGATTATTGGTGGAAGCAAAGTTATAGCTATTTACATCAACCAGTGCGTTATATGTAGGAGAGCTTGCAGGCTAACAGAAACCCAAAGGATGACGGATCTACCTGCTGACAGAGTCGATCCCTCCCCACCATTTTCTTACAGTGGGATGAATTGTTTTGGACCATTTCACACAAAACAAGGGAGCAAGTGAATACAAGAGATATGGCCTTATATTCACTTGCCTAGCCTCCACAGCAGTTCACATAGAAATGTTGGACGATTTAACAACTAATACCTTCATAAATGCCTTGCGATGTTTTATAGCTATTTGTGGAGCTGTAAGACAAATTAGAAGTGATCACGGAACAAATTTTGTGGAGGCAAAAAATGTGTTGACAAATGCCTTAAGTGGACAAAGACAAACTCGCTGTTTTCTTACCTGAAAAACAATGTGACTTCACAATGAATGTACCCAATGCTAGTCACATGGGAAGTGTCTGGGAATGGCAGATCAGGATGGTTAGAGACGTCCTGAACTGTGTCCTATCACAGAGCTCTGGAAGATTAGATGATGCTTCCTTAAGAACATTTTTTTATGAAGCTATGGCAGTTGTAAATAGTCATCACCTCTCAACTGACTATAAGTGACCCAAAGAGTCTAGAGCCACTTATCCCGAACCATTTACTCACCATGAAAACCTCTGTCTCACTGCCACCACCAGGAAAGTTTGTAGCAGAAGACTTGTATGCCAGGAAAAGGTGGCGCAAAATTCAGTACCTGTCAGAGCAATTCTGGAGTAGATGAAGGAAAGAGTATTTGGCAAACATCACCCTCAGACAATGCTGGCACTCCTCAAAATGAAACATGAAGGTTGGTGATGTAGTCATTGTCAAAGAGGATGCAGCACCCTGCAATGAATGGAGACTTGGAAGAGTAGTAGACGTTTGTAAGGATGAGGATGGACTGGTACGAAAAGCCACAATACAAGTAGGAAACAGAGACTTAGAAAAAAGAGGTCAGAGACACAGTAATCCATCTATTCTTGAGCGTCCCATCCATAAATTAGTTGTACTTGTAGAAAACAACTAACATCTGTTCTAAAGTAATCTGTAAAAACACATATACCATATGCAATGGTTTTAAAACATTTCAAAGAATTCAAGAGAATATGTTTAGATATTTGGGTTTTGAAAATTACTAGATTTATTCAACTATTGCATAAGGTTATCATAAATCATAGTAATATGGTGGGAGTGTAACTGTCAGAGAGACAGTTTTTTATGGTAAAGTTTGTTTGTGTGTTTTATAATTCATTTGGTTGTTAAAAATTGTTGCTGAAATGTGTGATAAATAATTAACATGGCTAAAAGGAGTTAAATATGATTTTTTAAGGGCAAACACTTTATTTACACTTCATTAATAAAGTTGTTAAAGTGAGGGTCGCGGGTCACATGACTGCAGCAAAAAGGCACAATTGAGGCATTATGGGTCAGAAGGAAATGAAGGCAATCAGAGATGCCCTAGGATTGTTGAGATACCAGCACATGGTTCAAGAGGCGCAAAACATTTTCACTGTGTTATATTTCCAACAATGGTTTTGTATCATCATTGGTTGCCCATGTCCACACCAGAGAAAACGAGTGATTAAATAAAGCCTTGGAAAAAACATCAGTATGAAATGCAGCCTTTACTCAGTGAACCAGTGTAGTTATACTGAGCAAACATGGAATGTCATCATTGTTCTTTGAATGGCAACAAGGAGTAAATTTGTGACTACTGAAAAAGGGGCAAGATAAGGTGGAAACAGACTCATGGCTAAAGTGTTAACTGGAAAGCAAATGTTTCTAGCTACATCTGAGAGTAACATAGGCATCAGCTGTGTGTGGGCATAGTCAACCTCTAACATGAAGAGCGACAAGTTCAAGACCTTGTTGAGTTTGACTGAAGCTTCAGCGCAAATTTTCAAAACCAACATAGTATCTTGCAAAGTTTTGGTAACGGTTTGTGGTTCAACTACCTGGCGTTTCAGTGTAGCGGTGTTGACCGGGTTAACAATGGACGTGCTAAGGCTAACAAGAGGCCCTAGCGATGAGGATGTTACTGAGAATCCACTTTAGGATTGCAGGCTTTTTGTCTTGGCTCTGCCCAGTTCTGACTGGGTTAAAGTAGGTGTGATTGCTAGGTGAAGGGCTAAACTGAAAAACAGGAGGGCCATCATCCTGGTAAACAAATAGAAGTGAGTGATTTTAATCTGAATCTTCTTGTTGGCTTTTCTTTTAGACATCTGAGTGGCAGATGAAAATTATTCTCAGAGATGGGACAATTTCTTTTAGGGATTGAACTCTAAACCTTAGATATTTTGTCACCTTTAGTGGGGATTTTGATGTTGTTAGCTCAAGCTAATAGTATTGGATGTTTTGCATATACTATTTGAGAATAATAAGTTGATTGAAATTGATTAGATTTTACGGAGGCTTTTAAGATTAGTTTAAGGGATAATTTGGTTTTAATGTACCCTTTTTCCTTTTGGAAGTTTTGATGCAGTTCACTTATTGGTTTTGAGAAATGCAACAGAGTGTACCTGAGGTTAATAGTTAGCTAACAGTTATTTCTCGGCTGCAGGCCTGATTTTAATCTTATTTATGGACTTATTGTGACAGTGTTGTACCTCACAAGTTCCATGGAGTTTTGGTAAAATTTACTCTGACTGTGATGGGCCCATTTGAAAATGGGGTTCTGAATTTGGAACATAAGTGGCCAAAGTTTGTTGTTGACAATGTATGGATCCGTCCCCCCGGGCAGGAATTTAGGCGCGATCTTCCCTGCCTGTGGATTGATTTGTTGTGTTTGAGGTACGAATGCGTAGTGGAAGACCTTGTTCCCCCCTTGATGTTTTCCATGGGAGGCTTTTTGGTCATTGTACGCTTTGCTTGGTTTGGCAGATCGGTCCAAGTGTTTTTGAAATGTGGCCTTGGGACCGTCATACATCATTTTAATGCCTCTGTGTTCTGCAGCTGGAGGGTCATGGGCATTGGCAGTCATCACCCCCTCTGGTTTTGAGGAACTACGAGCAATGGCGGTTATTGTTTGTCGAAAGCATGAATATGAGTGCCGTCGCCTAGCTGCAGAGAAGGCTGCATGGCAGGAAGGGTATTCAATTTTGGTATGTTAGAGAGATTTGACGCAGGGAGCCCATGTACAGTCGGGTCCGATTGGTGTTTGACAGTTTTATGGACCACAGGGTCACGGGCTTGAGTAAATGCGTGCATAGTGTTCGCAAAAATTGGGTCCATTGATGCATAATCCTTAGGTTGCAGAGGGTCCAGGTAGCCAGTTGATTTGGCTCCAGTGACCACGCAGGCCGCAGGGGTGGGTGGATGGGATTCAGAAGGTAACACCAACGTTGCATCAAAGGTATCCGGGGGGCCAAGTGGAGCTTTCTGCTCGGTCAGTGAGTACCCAAGATCATTCGAGTCCTTGTCTTGACGTTGTGTTTGAAGGTGACCATTGACTTCTTGAGGACAGTGTTCACCTTGGTTTTTGTGGTTGCTTTCAATCGGTTTTGATTGTTCCAACAGTGCTAGTTGTGTGAGACTTGGGGTGTCCAAAGTGTCAAGACCCAAGCTCTGCAATTTAGATGTCCTTGGTAGTTCAAATGGGTAAGGGTGTTGAGTTTGGGCCAATAGTTTGAGATTCTTGAAATCAATCAGTGGCTCAAAGCGACTCAGTAGGTCATTGCTGACGAGCAATGGAATGGAGTCAAGTTTGGACACATACACCGGATGAATCAAGGTCATAGGGCCAAAGGAGACTTTGACTAGTCACATGCCTGACAGGGTCATGTTAGTGAGTGCATATGGTCGAATGGCTACCAAACAGGGTTCCAGTTTTAAATCCTTGTGAGTGCGTTTAGCAGCTACACATAGTTTGTCAAAAAGGTTGTGTGACATAAGAGTGATGTCAGCGGTGGTGTCTAAAAGAGCATCCTGGCACATCATATCTTCAGAGGTAAGTGGAAGATGGAATTTTCATTCCACCCCCCTTGCGTTTAAATTGCACAGAAATTGTGGAACCAGTGGTTCAACACAGATTTGTGAAATGTTGTTTTTAGAGGAGTGGTCTTTGACTTGTGAGTGGGCTGCCATAACAGCACTGGACTGCGTTGGGTTCTTTGGTTCTTCTCCATTTGTAGGAGGGGTTTTCTTTTTGCCTTTTCTTCGTGATTTAGATTTACTAGTACATACCCGTGCATGCCCGTGCAAATCTGTGCATTCCCATAGAAACCAAGTACTGTATAAGCAAGTATTTCTGCATGCCCGTAGAAAGGAGGTGTAAGCAAGGGTGTAAGCAAGCACGTCAGCACTCATTCAGTGATGCCTGCCTTTGATCTTTGATGGTGTGTTAGTGAGTCCTATTGCGGCGGCATGAAATAAAGCAGCGTGGTGAAGGTTTTAAGCAGGTTTAGTAAATCACACTGCCGTCACAGAACTCCGCTCCAGCCCAAGTGTGAGCAGACTGGAGCGGGGTCCTCAGGCTCTCGTGATGGGAGACAGAGTGTGTGTGTCCAGCAGCAGCAACAGTTGAAGGAGAGAATGAGTTACAGAGTTGTGCAGCATATATACCCAGTTACAACAATACATGAAAGAGCCTTCACAGCAGTTGGTATGGGCATGTCTCTAGGTCACAGTAAGGAGAGGACACATGAACACAATGCATGAATGGCACATTAACATCACAATGCATGAATGGCACATTACATCACAGCAGTGCAGCAGAAAAAACCAGGAGTAGCGAGCTGACTGTCCTTAGCCTGTTGTGGGGGTTTTCCCAAACCCGCCACACGCTCCCCCCCAGAGGGCTCGGCAGGGGGCCGAGACCTCGATAGTGCAGCTTGGCAGCGAGCAGGGAAAGCTCTGTGCCGGCGAAGGTGGAGGGGGGTGGGGGGTAGTAAATGCCGGCCGGGGACGGCAAAATCGTCCGGGCCGCGCAAAAATTGCTTGTTGTTCCGCGACGTCAAGGGGCTGTCCCGTTGCACGTGCGGAGATCACAAGAAGAAAAATTTGTCTCTGACTCCTCTCGTGGCCATGAAGAAAAACAGGAGCGGCAAGGCTGTGTAGCGGCTGTAAGAAAAAAATAGAAGCAGAGGGACTTGGCGTGTTGACTTTAGGTGCGGGCGCAGCCCTAAAGCCCTCAGGAAAAGCTGACGGCTGAATTGCCTTATGTGCCGTGGCTGAGACCATTAGAAAATCCTGTGGGCGAGCTGCGTGTGTGCTTCAGGTGTATGCATGAATGGCACATTACATCACAGCAGTGCAGCAGAAAAAACCAGGGGTAGCGAGCTGACTGTCCTTAGCCTGTTGTGGGGGTTTTCCCAAACCCGCCACACTATGATCTTTGATGATGTCATAGCGAGTGCTATGATCGTGAGTCATGCCTGTGTTTGATCTTTGAAGATGTCCCATGTTCTATGATCTTTGATGATGGCATAGCAATGATGTATTGCTTCGAATGGGTGTAAAATTTTCAGATTTACACACAAACTGACAAAGATTTCTCATAGGCCGTCCTATGATGTCCTATGATCATGACAGATAGACAGACACACACACACACACGCACAAACAGAGATTTCTGGAATTTATAGAGTGATGTGATTTATTTGTTCTGAGTTGGCACAGCTGTGATTGCTAGGATGTCAGCGGTTTCATCTTCTCTGCTGTTTTGAATCTCCGCTAGGAGGTGTTTGATGACTTCTATATTTTCTCTACTGAGAGTAGGAGTTTCTTTCTTCTTCCAAGGTTTGTGATTGGTCTCTGCTTCTGAGCTTCTGTGACAAGGTGGAGGAGACCATTTGCCGTGGTTCCATTTGTCTTCGTATCGGTATCTGTCATCTTGGGAGTCCATACCGTGTTCTCGTGATCTATCTGGAGGATATGGCCTATGACAGTAGTCAGGCTTTCGCAAAGTTGGTCCTGAGTGAGATCCAGAGGACCTAGTTTGGTTTTGACGTTGACGAGGTCAGTTGGAGAAATGTCTCGGATTTTCATGTGATCACAGTGTAGGAGATGGAGTAGAGCGAGGGGCTCCTCCCAACTCCAGGGTGTCAGAAGCAGCACTGATAGCTAGCACGGTGGCAAGCTCAGTGTGCTTGTTGTGACTTTGTTGCTGTTTTTGGAACGCATAATGTGCAAACTCTCTCAGATGACTTATTGAGCTTAACCTTGGGTTAGCTGCAACTCCAAGGTAGTGACTCACAGTGGGATGGAGGTTCTGGATGAAGAGGGTCTTGAAATTGTGGTCTTCTTCCATCCCTGGTGTATTTTGGGATCCAACATATGGAAGAAGGAGTCGCTGGTAGTAGGCCTGTGGAGACTCTGAGCGACCCTGTTTGATGGCTAGGGCTGCCGATAGCCCTGATTGTAGGCAGAATTCCTTTTCTATTGCTTCGCAGAGTTGCATGTAGTCTGTCCTGATATCTGTCAGCTGTCTGTCTATAAATTTTGATACTGACCTGTTAGATGTTAGTTTAATCAAATAGATGCAATCATCGACCGTAGCATGAGGGAACTTGCGCAGGTAGTAGTCAATGTCTTGTAAATAGGCTTTGGTATCAGGTGAACCAGTAGGGCCTGGATCAAATTTTGTAAGATTCCGCGTGATCTTGTTAAGGTTGCGGTCTGAAGGGGTGCACGCACACGGTTTCCATGAGATCATCTGTACTCGAAACGGGAATTGGGTAATGGAGCACGGTGGAAGTCCTAGTCTTGATGTGTTTCCTGTAGGAGCAGATGACATTCCCTGTAGTCAGATTTCACATTTTCAAATTGACCTTCAACTCTTCTGAGTTCCTTCTTCGTGTTCCTGAAGGGCCTCTTCAAATTCACTGTTCTCTTGGTGAAGCAAGTTGTTGTTGTGCGTCAGCCATCGCTTTTCTGACTATGCCTGGTCCAAATCTCATAACACATCATCAAGTTGAGTTTGAGTATTGTCGTTTTTATCTTGAGATTGGTCCAGATTTCTTCCTTAGTGATGTGTTCTCTTTCTGGAGAGAGAGGATTGTTGATTGTTGCTTTCCTAGCTCATTCTCAGCTGCTTTTATTCTTGCCACTAATACAAGTGCAAACTTACTGAACACGCTGGGGAGAGCCTTTCCTTTTGGTGGGTTTTCAGTGTAATCATCCAAAAGGTCTTCAGTGAGTTGCTTCAGATCTTCGGGCTGTGTTTTCTTGACCCGTGTTGTGAAGCTACATATAAAGTCAGAAGTCCATCCTTCTAATGTTGCTTGAAGGTCATTCAGTTTGGTAAATCAGTCAGTTGTCCATTGACCTGCCATGTTTTACCGTTTGTTGTTAGTTAGCTTAAAAATCAACTCGATTATAGCTAAATTTGTTAGTCAATGGTTAACTTTAAGTGTTATTTTATAGTAGTGGTATTTATAAACTCTTTTAGAACTTGTTCCAACTTACAGGCTTGTAAGAAGGGGGGTAGAATTTTGGAATTGTTGTAGAAATGTGATGTTTTAATTTATTTGTTTGTTCAAACTGTATTTTGATTTGTGTTTCAAAAATGTTTGTGGATTGACCTCTTTATTTAGATTTTCAAAGCCTAGTATTGGAATTGTCACCAATAACTAGCTTTGGAAGTTTGTTGAATGTCACTTTTAAAGTGATGATTTTATTTACAAAAAGGAAACAACAAAAATAGAAGAGGTTAAATGCTTTAGAGATTTAAGGTAATAAGTTTTCACTTTTTTTTAAAGTTAAGGTTGACTTTGTCTTTTTATTGTTAAAGTAGATTTTCATTTAAAGCTTTAAATGTACTTGAGTGTGATTACTGTGTTCTTACCAGACAAAACGAACCGCACTAATGGAGAAAACAAACTTGAATTCAATTGAAACGGACTAAAGCTTGCAGGTGTGAAAGCACCCTTAGTCTCCCATTAATTCGGTTATTATTGCAAGAATAGTCTTACAATTTTGACTTCACGTACGATTCAGCACTGTTACCTTTAACAATTTCCTCTCAGTAACTTTTATTGGACTGCATGTCCAGCATGATTTAGATTCATCACTGCACACATGAGGAGAGGAAGAAGGAAAAAAAAAACTGGTTAATGTATTAGTTTACCCCACCAGGAATTTTCTCCGATCAAGCTAAATTAACAAAAGACGAGTCGGATTTCTTCACAATCCTGCCTTTTCAGGCCTTTATCTTAATTCATTCAGTGTATGATAACGCTTTTTGAACTTTTAGCATGCTATAAACACAGATTTCTCAACTCCGTGAGTGGGCTGGATCACCCCCCCACCCCTTGCTGAGCAGACACAAACACACAGCCACTGGCCGCACCTCCTTGGGCGCAGCAGACACACACAATAACCATTAAAACTTTACCGTGCAAAGGAATCAAATTTGGCTAGAAATACACACACACAGCTTATGGCTTAATATTCTTTTTTGTGTCTGTTTCAAAAGTGCACACAGCCTTACACGAGGCACAAAAATAATGTAGAAGGATTAGTGTTATAAGGTACAAAGATTATTTAATTTATACATATGGGTGTGTGTGGAAACGCAGGTTTGCCTCGGGACCACACACACATACACACACAAAAAACACTTTTGTGGCACCAGTTCAAAAGCTTGGGCAATTTATTAATAACTAATCTTTATACCTTCCATCAATCAGTCTCAAATATTTGTGAATTCTCCTGCATGACCCAAGAAAGAGGTAGCCCCCAGATTCGCCTGAGCCAGCGCCGCCAGTGCCGAGCCCACCACGGGCTCAACAGAGGCCTCGCTGAGCTCTGAACTGTCACTGACTTTAAAAGTTCTTAATTACATGTTCAGTCAGTACATGGTCCTTTCAAAGTGGCAGAATAACCCACACAACCATACGAGTTACACCGGCAGTCTACCTGGTTACCCAGGTTGTAACAAATATAAAAGATTTTTTTTTTTTTTTTTTTTACGTTACGGTTTCGAAATATACCTTAGGTGGTTTTCACAGTGGTCTAGTTAACTATGACTTGCTTTACATTAGGCAAAATGCTAATGGTCAAATCGGCCTGTTTGGCCACATCATGTATGTGTTTCATCCCAGGTGCACAACCGAGAGGTTTCGCAGGTCCTTCCTACCAACGGCTGTCAGACTGTACAACCTAAGCAGGGCTGCTCGCAGAGATAGCAAAAAGACGTAACAACCTAATAGTTTTTTGAATGCAAAAGATGCAATAGACTTACACAATGGTCCCCTCCGGCATACAACTAGGAAAATACCGGTAGCTACGGAGGGTGAGAATATGTATGGGCACATAATCATACCATGTAGGATAACTAAGTAGACGGTTGTGCTGTTTCATCCCATCTAGCACCAATGCTCTGTACTGTGTGTGTTTATACATTTACATATTTATTCCATCTAGCTACAATGCTCCGCACTGGGTGTGTTTATGTTTATGTTTATATTTATATATCTATATATTCATTCCATCTAGCTACAATGCTCCGCACTGTGTGTTTATATATCTACATATTATTCCATCTAGCTACATTGCTCCGCACTGTGTGTTTATATATTTACATATTTTTTCCACCTAGCTGCAATGCTCCGTACTGTGTTTATATATCTACATATTATTCCATCAAGCTACATTGCTCCGCACTGTGTTTATATATTTACATATTTATTCCATCTTGCTGAAATGCTCCGTACTGTGTGTTTATACGTATACTCATATAGTTATCCCATCCAGCTACAATGCTCTACACTGTGTGTCTGTGTGTATATATATATATTTATAGTAATATGGTATATTATTTTATAGTAATATGTACATATGTATATTAGCTGCTCTTGCTTGCTTGTTTTTTTCTTGCCTTCTGATTGTTGCTCTGAGTGTTGCTATCCCTGTGCTGTTGCAATCCTGGAATTTCCCCGTTGTGGGACTAATAAAGGCTTATCTTATCTTATCTTATATGTATATTAGCTGCTCTTGCTTGCTTGCTTTTTTTTCTTGCCTTCTGATTGTTGCTCTGAGTGTTGCTATCCCTGTGCTGTTGCAATCCTGGAATTTCCCCATTGTGGGACTAATAAAGGCTTATCTTATCTTATCTTTAAGCTGTACATCAGTCGATATACCAGTTCTGTTGATGTTTACTTGCTGTCCTTGCTAAGGCTAACTACAGATACAGTTCTAAGCTTTTCAAGGGGGGAAAGGGTAAATGTGATGTATGGGAAATGGCATGATGCACCACGCTGTGATGATACATACACACACGTGACGTCATCACACCGTAGGGTATATTAGCCGGCTACCCAGGGCTGGTCTCTTTCTTGCCCTTCCATCCTTTGGTACCACCTTCCAGTTACCTGCACTGAGTGCCCCCTCCTAGCTTGTTCCAGCTAATGTTGAATAAAAGCTAACCTCAACACGTGGACGTGTCCACATCCATTATTTCTAAACACAACTTTTTGCTTGGCTTCAACTTTATACCATACTGTCTGAGGTGCCGCAGCACAGTTCTGACATGCTCTACATGGGCTGGGAATGATTTGCTGAATACAGTGGTGTCATTAACCTTGCCTCATGTCCATGATACTGGATATGAATGTGTGTATAAATCAGTCCCTCCAGGATTTCGTGGGATGTTTTTATGATTGTTACAGCCCAAAAAAGCTGGATTGGCTTGAGCTTTTTTAAAAAGTTGCGACAAAAGTTGTAGTGTTTTGAGAGGTTCTTTTGCAGTAAAGGTTATGGGAAGAATAACAAATTTTAAAGCAGATGTTTTTTGGGTTTTTTTTTTCCAGTTTAGTGCAGTGATATTCTATATAACAATACAACAAAAGCACAGGATTGTGAAAAAATTTCTATTAAACAGTGATCTGTAAATTAAGCAGAAACTTCTGCTATAGAGAAAAACTCTTGTGCAACAGCAAATACAGACTTTAATACAATATCCATTACAGCAGCTAAACTGCATTGAATGCATGTTAAAAAGTATAGATTTGGAAATTATTTGCGATGTGCACCTCTCCAGAGAAGGAGAGGTGCACGTCGCAAGAGCTGTGATTGGTCCACTTTGTCTCCTCCTTCACATTTCCTGGTTCTTGCCGCTGCTTCGCTCTGCCTGTTCACGGCGGCACAACTTCCGAGGCGAGTCTGTTAAACAGTAGTCCAAATTCAAAAGAATATTGAGCTAGTAAACACATATAGAACATTTTGTGTCTCATCATAACCCCAGTAATTACACAGATTGTCAAAACAACAGCAGCGGTGGTCGCACACACCGTTTTTTCCAGCTACTCTTTTTCTCTCTGCAATGATCGTATTAAAAGTTGCTTTTTCTTAATAATTTTTAGCTCCAACTCCATGACAATCTGCTCTTGTCCATCACTATTTCATAAACAAGCAATTCAACTGCCTGCTGAATTACAAATCGACGCTGACAAACCAGCACGGAAGAAAATTTTGCAGAGGACTGCATAGGCATCGTCCGTCAGCAATAGCACTGACATGATGTGGTTTATGCGGGTGCATAAACCAGGCTTTACTCAAGGTGGAGGGAATTATGAACAGTTCCAAATACCAGTCAGTATTGGCACAAAACCTTCAGACTTTTATTAGAAAGCTTCCGGTTCCGGGTGAGGACGAGTGAGGACGCACAGGTAAGAGCTCCCTGTTTGTGACTGTTTAAAAGGCAATTAAAGGCAGTTAAACGCAGTTAGAACGCAGTTTGGAGCTGGCGTTTTGAGCTTTTTTTTGTTGCTGCCGCTGGGGAGTGAACCTGCTCATGAAGAGTAACGAGGAATTTACCAGTAGTAGCTGGTGAAGCTTGTGAAGCGGCCCCCCGCCCCCCCGCACCTCGCGCTCAGGGAAAACAAAGAGATTACTCCCACGTGCGTTTTTTTTTTTTTCGAACTATCCAAATCAGAGATCATCGGCCGGAATAATGGGTCCCAAGAAAGCTCTGTCAAATGAAGATGAGATTAAAAAAGTGCTGGATTTCTTGGCAGAAGAAATGTCTGCTCTAAAATCACAACAAAGAGGTATACTGGACCTCGTGGAGGAAATTAAAGCGCTGCACAGCCAGAACGCTGAAAAAGACAAGAGGCTGGCGTATCTGGAAAGCAGATTGGCTGAGGTGGACCAGAACACTCGGGCAAACGACGTGATCATCATGGGGCTCCACATCAAACCCCGATCATACGCAAGAGCAGTTGCCGCAGACAGCGGTGGAAGTCAGCTGGATGAGGAATCCGCTGAGCAACAGGTGATGGCCTTCATGCAGTCAAAAGGAATCTAGCTGGACTGCAACAACATCGAGTCCTGCCACCCTCTGCCCAGGAAAAACGGCGACAAACCGGCTGTGATCATGAGGTTTGTAAACAGAAAACACAAGACGGCGCTAATGAAATAAGGTAAGAAGCTGAAAGGAACCAACATCTACATAAACTAGCACCTCACGAAAGAGAACGCAGAAATAGCCAGGAAAGCAAGATACATGAAAAAGCAGAAAAAAATTCAAAACACCTGGACATCAAACTGTAAAATATTCATCAAATTAAACGGATCGCCTGAAGAAGCCAAGGTCATTAACATCCGTAATATTATGGAACTGGACAAATACGATCTGGAGGCACAGCAACAATTCAGACAAATATAAGACACTGAAGGATTTTACTCATCTGCAACAAAACATTCTACAGCATGAATCAAAAAATCAACAAACAGGAACAACAGGAACTGAAAGTTTTTGAATACACAGAGCACAACCCACAGGATGTAGAATATGACATAGACCCTGATAATAATCTTTTTAACTCAATCAATAATGACTGTAATTATTACACAGATGAACAGTTTAACACAATGGTCACATCTGATTTCAATATTTCTATGATCCACTTCAACAGCAGGAGTCTCTATGCAAACTTTAATAACATTAAAGATTATTTAAATCAGTTTAAAGAGCCATTCAATATTGTGGCAATATCAGAGACATGGCTCAGTGAAGAGAAAGGAGTGGATTTTACCATGGATGGCTATGAATTAAATTATATAAATAGAAAAGTGAAAAAAGGAGGAGGAGTTGCAATTTGTGTTGACAAGACCTTGAAATACAAGGTTGTTGAAAATCTGTCAGTCACTGTGGATGAATTATTTGAATGTATTACAATAGAAATCTGTCTGGACAATGTGAAGAATGTAGTAGTGAGCTGTGTATATAGAACACCTGGATCAAACATTGACTTATTTAAGGACTGGATGGAAAAAATGTATGCAAAACTAACTCATAAAGTTGTGTTCATCTGTGGGGATTTCAATATAGATCTGATGAACTCAAAACAACATAGTTTGACAGAAGAATTTATCAACACAATGTACAGCATGGGCTTACATCCAACAATTACAGGACCTAGCAGAATCACGTCGCACAGTGCCACACTAATAGATAACATATTCACAAACATTATGGAAAATAATATCAGGAGTGGGCTTTTATTAAATGATATCAGCGACCACCTGCCGATTTTTGTTGTCTATCAATGTGATTATAGGAAGAAAAAGTATACCAAAAATATTAAATATAAAAGAATAAGAACCGAAGAATCAATGTATTTATTGACAAAGGAATTATTAATACAAGATTGGAAGATAGTTTATGATGAAAATGACATAAATAGAGCATATGATAAATTTTTACAAATATTTCAATCATTGTACAATAAATAAGATAAGATAAGATAAGATAAGATAAGCCTTTATTAGTCCCACAACGGGGAAATTCCAGGATTGCAACAGCACAGGGATAGCAACACTCAGAGCAACAATCAGAAGGCAAGAAAAAAAAAACAAAAACAAAAGCAAGCAAGCAAGAGCAGCTAATATACATATGTACATATTACTATAAAATATATATATACACACACACACACACACAGACACACAGTGCAGAGCATTGTAGCTGGATGGAATAAATATATGAATATATGAACACAGTGCAGAGCATTGTAGCTAGATGGAATAAATATGTAAATATATAAACACCCACAGTACGGAGCATTGCAGCTAGGTGGAATAAATATGCAAGTATATAAACACACACAGTGCGGAGCAATGTAGCTAGATGGAATAAATATATAGATATATAAATATAAACACACCCAGTGCTGAGCATACTGAGCATACAAATACTGTCCTATAAAACAATTCAGTGACAGACAACAAAAAAAAAATATTCCTTGGATCACCAAGGGGTTAATAAATGCATGTAAAAAGAAGAATACATTATATAAACAATTCATTAAATGCAGAACTGTGGAAGCTGAGATCAAATATAAAAGATATAAAAATAAGCTTACCACTATAATGAGGACCTGTAAGAAAGAATATTACAACAGAATACTAGAGGATAACAAAAATAACATAAGAGGAATATGGCAAGTACTCAAGGGGATTATTAGTAATCGTCCTAAGTATGCAAATTATCCAGAATATTTTATCGAAAATGACAGTTTGATTAATAATATGGAAGATGTGGTCAGTGGTTTCAATAAATTTTTTGTAAACGTTGGTCCTGAATTAGCAAAATCAATAGTGACTCCGGAAACAAACCACAGTGGGTCTGTGAATGAAATAGAGGATAGAAACCCAAACACAATCTTTTTGGGTGCAGTTACTGAAAAGGAAATTATCGAGACTGTGAGTAAATTTAAGAACAAAAAATCAACAGACTGGAATGAAATTGACATGACAATAGTGAAAAAAGTAATTGAGGGAATTGTTAAGCCACTCACCCACATCTGTAACCTGTCATTTCAAACTGGTACATTTCCAGACAAAATGAAAATAGCAAAAGTAACACCTCTTTACAAAACAGGAGACAGTCATCGCTTCACAAATTACAAGCCAGTCTCTTTACTCTCACAATTCTCCAAAATACTTGAAAAAATATTCACTAAGAGACTGGATGATTTCATTGAAAAACATAACCTCCTTACAGATAGCCAGTATGGTTTTAGAGCAGATAAATCTACATCTTTGGCACTGATCGAACTTATAGAAGAAATTACTAGTTGTATAGACAAAAAAAAGGTTGCTGTAGGAGTATTTATAGACTTAAAGAAAGCTTTTGACACCATTGACCACAGAATACTACTAAGGAAACTGGAAAGGTATGGGATAAGAAGGGTAGGACTGAGTTGGGTGGAAAGTTATTTAAGTAACAGACAACAATTTGTACAAATTGGAGAGCAATTCAATTCAATTCAATTCAATTCAACTTTATTTATATAGCGCCATTTCACAACAACAGTCATCTCATAGCACTATCAACTGTAGGGAGGACCCCCACAGTTGCAGAAAGACCCCAGCAATCAGGCGATCCCCTGTGAGCAAGCACTTGGCGACGGTGGAGAGGAAAAACTCCCTTTTAACAGGAAGAAACCTCCAGCAGAACCAGGCTCAGGGAGGGGCAGTCATCTGCTGCGACTGGCTGGGGGGTGAAGGGATAGAGAAGAAGAAAAGAACAGACATGTAGAGAGCAAACAGCACGATGGGGACTCAATCTATGGGAGAGAACAAACAAATGTTAATGACCAGCAAAAAAAAAATATTTCATAGAGAGTGAGGAAAGGAGTGAGGCCCAGTGCATTACTGGAGGTCCCCCGGCTGACTAAACCTATTAGCAGCATAACTAAGGGAGGGTTCAGAAAACACATGATCCCTCCCTAATTGTAGGCTATATCAAAAAGGTAGGTTTTAGCCCTATTCTTAAAAACAGAGATCGAGTCTGACTCCCGAATCCAGATTGGCAGCTGATTCCACAGGAGAGGAGCTTGATAACTGAAGGCTCTGCCTCCCATTGTACTTTTGGAGATTCTAGGTATTACAAGTAAACCTGCATTTTGGGAGCGTAGTGCTCTGTTAGGATGATACGGTAGTATCAGATCTTTTAAATAAAAAGGAGCCTGATTGTTTAGAGCTTTGTAAGTAAGAAGAAGGATTTTAAACTTAATTCTAAACTCTATGGGAAGCCAATGAAGGGAGGCCAGAACCGGAGAGATATGATCTCTCTTTCTAGTACCTGTTAAAACTCTTGCTGCAGCATTTTGGATCAGCTGAAGACTTTTTAAAGATGTTTTAGGACAACCTGATAATAAAGAATTACAATAATCTAATCTCGAGCTAACAAAAGCGTGGATCAGCTTCTCAGCATCACTCTGAGACAAGATGCTCCTAATCTTGGCAATATTACGCAAATGATAGAAGGCAGTCTTAGAAACAAATTTAATATGTGAATTGAAGGACAAATCCTGATCAAAAATAACTCCAAGGTTCCTCACAGAGCTATTAAGAGAAAGAGTAACTGCATCCAAACTGAAAGTTTGATTTGGAAAGGAATTTCTAAGGTTTTTTGGACCAACAAGAATGACTTCAGTCTTATCTGAATTTAATAGCAGGAAATTACAAGTCATCCAAACTTTGATTTCCTTAAGACAGGCTTCTAACTTGGCTAATTGATTAGTATCATCTGGCTTCATTGACAGGTATAATTGTGTGTCATCTGCATAACAGTGAAAATGTATACAGTGCTTTCTAATAATGTTGCCTAACGGAAGCATATATAAACTAAAAAGAGTAGGGCCAAGCACAGATCCCTGTGGAACTCCATGACTAAGCTTTGAGCTGAGAGAAAACTCATCATTTACATGAACAAACTGGAACCTATCAGATAAATAAGATCTAAACCACTGCAACGAAGTTCCATTAAGTCCAACATAGTGTTCTAATCTATCAAGTAGAATATTATGATCAATAGTATCAAAAGCTGCACTAAGATCTAAAAGGACAAGTACAGAAACTAGTCCATTATCAGATGCAATGAGGAGGTCGTTAGTGACCTTCGCTAAGGCTGTTTCAGTGCTATGATGGATTCTAAACCCAGATTGAAACTCCTCAAATAAACCATTTCCCTGCAGGTGGTCAAATAATTGCATAGCAACAACTCTTTCTAAGATTTTTGAAATGAAAGGTAGATTAGAGATTGGTCTATAGTTAGCTAAAGCTCCTGGATCTAGCGTTGGCTTTTTGAGTAAGGGTTTAATTACAGCCGTTTTAAAAGCCTGCGGTACATGGCCTAAAGTTAATGAAGAATTGATTATATGAAGAATAAAGCTACCAATAAGTGGGAAGACTTCTTTAAATAACCTGGTAGGAATAGGGTCTAAAAGACAAGTTGAAGGTTTGGATGAGGAAACTATTTTGTCTAACTCACAAAGGTCGATTGGAGTAAACTCATCAAGACAGACATCAATAGAAGGAGTTGTAGTAGTTACAGTATTTAAGTTAACTGTGGGAAGAATCTGATTGATTTTATCTCTGATGGATGAAATTTTATTATTGAAAAAGTTCATAAAGTCCTGACTAGTAAGCTCTAAGGGGATGCTAGGATTGACGGAGTCCTGACTCTTTGTCAACCTGGCTACAGTACTGAAAAGAAACCTGGGATTATTCTTGTTCTCTTCTATTAATGCAGAGTAATAACTCGTTCTAGCTTTTCTAAGAGATTTTTTATAAATTAAAAGATGATTTCTCCAAGCTAAATAGATTTCATCTAAATTAGTAGAGCGCCATTTTCTTTCTAATTGACGAGTCTTCTGTTTTAAGCTACGAGTTTCTGTGTTGAACCAAGGAGTTAAAAATCTCTGATTAGACTTTTTCTTTTTTAAGGGGGCCACCAAGTCTAGAGCCTGATGTAGAGAAGCTGAAACACTATCCACCATGTTATCAATTACAGAAGGAGCAAGCTGTCTATAGCTTATTTCCGTTGTGTTGACACATGGCATAGAGGAAACAATCTGCATAAATTTGGAAACAGCATCATCTGAGAGGCATCTACTGTGATAATATTTTTCTTTAGGAGCCAAATAGTCAGAAATAGTAAAATCAAAGGTTAACAGACAATGGTCTGACAGTACAGGGTTATGAGGAGACACTACCAGATTTTCTATTTCTATGCCATATGTCAGAACAAGGTCCAATGTATGGTGGAGGTAATGAGTAGAATTTCCTACTTTCTGAGAAAACCCAATCGAGTCTAATATTGAATTAAAAGCCACATTAAGGCAGTCACTATCTACATCCACATGTATATTAAAGTCCCCTACTATAATTATTCTATCAGATTTCAGCACTAAATCAGCTAAGAAATCAGGAAATTCGGATAAAAATTCTGAATAGGTTGATGGGGGACGATAAACTATGGCAAATAAAATTGGGTTTAACCTGGAATTGCTAAAGTGCCCAATACTGAGGACCAGGCCCTCAAAGGAATTATAACATGTTTTTTGCTTTACATTAACTAGTAATTTGGAATGGTAAATTGTTGCTACTCCTCCTCCACGACCAGAACTTCTGGGATTTTGACAGTTTAAATAACCAGAGGGAGTTGATTCATTTAAACCAACATAATCCTCTTGTCCTAACCAAGTCTCTGTAAGGGAAATTAAATCAATCTGATGATCAATTAACAGATCATGGACTAACAGAGACTTGGGAGTTAGAGACCTAATATTTAATAAACCACATTTAATTTTTAAATTATGAGGAGGAACAGAGGCCAAATCATTCAATTTAGAGGCTTTATGTTTAATTTGAGTTTTACCAATATTTTGCTTTATCACTTTGGGATGCTTATACATTATATTTTTATTTACTTTGGAGGGAGCAGACAACGATTCTCTGATGGGGAAGACAGGGGCTAAGCTGAGGGGTGGCGGATGAAGAGGAGCTGCAGAGAGGCGTGTAAGACTGCGACTCTGCTTCCTGGTCCCAACTCTGAGTAGTCATGGTTTTGGAAATTTGGATAAAAAAGATGCCAGATTGTTAGATAAATGAGAAGCACCATCCAAAGTGGGATGAATGCTGTCTCGTCTCATAAGACCAGGTTTTCCCCAAAAAGAGCTCCAATTGTCAATGTAGCCCACGTCATTTTTAGGACACCACACAGACAGCCAGCGGTTCAAGGATGACGAGCGACTAAACATGTCATCACTGGTCAGATTGGGGAGGGGCCCAGAGAATACTACAGTGGCTGACATCGTTTTTGCAAAGTCACACACCGATTCTACATTAAGTTTCGTGACTTCCGACTGGGAAAGCAGCTCCCCGTCCACACTGTGTATGGTGCGGATGGGACACTGTTGACTTCAACTGGGGATATCGTCGGGCGGTGGAAGGAATACTTCGAGGATCTCCTCAATCCCACTGATACGCCTTCCACAGAGGAAGCAGGGTTTGGGGACGAGGGGGATGACTCGCCTATCACAGGGGCTGAGGTCGCCAAGGTGGTTAAAAATCTCCTTGGTGGCCGGGCCCCGGGGGTGGACGAGATTCGCCCCGAGTACCTCAAGGCCCTGGATGTTGTTGGGTTGTCATGGTTGACACGCCTCTGCAACATTGCGTGGAGGTCGGGGGCTGTGCCTTTGGCATGGCAAACCGGGGTGGTGGTTCCTCTCTTCAAAAAAGGGGACCGGAGGGTGTGCTCCAACTTTAGAGGGATCACACTCCTCAGCCTCCCTGGGAAGGTCTATGCCAAGGTACTAGAGAGGAGAGTCCGGCCGTTGGTCGAACCTCGGATTCAGGAGGAGCAATGTGGTTTTCGTCCTGGCCGTGGCACATCGGACCAGCTCTTTACCCTCTCGAGAATTCTTGAGGGTTCGTGGGAGTTTGCCCAACCAGTTTACATGTGTTTTGTGGACTTGGAGAAGGCATTTGACCGCGTCCCTCGTGGATTTTTGTGGGGGGTGCTTCGGGAGTATGGGGTATCGGGCTTGTTGTTACGAGCTATTCGGTCTCTGTACGACCGTTGTGAGAGTTTAGTTCGCATTGCCAACACTCGGTCGGAGTCATTCCCAGTGAGAGTTGGACTCCGCCAGGGCTGCCCTTTGTCACCGGTCCTGTTCATAATTTTTATGGACAGGATTTCTAGGCGCAGCCAGGGAATGGAGGGTGTCATGCTTGGTGACCACAGGATCTCATCTCTGTTGTTTGCAGATGATGTTGTCCTGTTGGCTTCATCCAGCAATGACCTACAGCTCTTGCTGGGACGGTTTGCCGCTGAGTGTGAAGCGGCTGGGATGAGAATCAGCACCTCCAAGTCCGAGTCCATGGTCCTCAGCCGGAAAAAGGTGGATTGTCCTCTCCAGGTTGGGGACAGGCTCCTGCCCCAAGTGGAGGAGTTTAAGTATCTTGGGGTCTTGTTCACGAGTGAGGGGAAAATGGAGCGAGAGATCGACAGACGGATTGGAGCAGCATCTGCAGTGATGCGGACGTTGTACCGGTCTGTTGTGGTGAAGAGGGAGCTTAGTTCTAAGGCAAAGCTGTCGATTTACCAGTCAATCTACGTTCCTACTCTCACCTATGGTCACGAGCTTTGGGTAATGACCGAAAGAACGAGATCGCGGATACAAGCGGCTGAAATGAGCTTTCTCCGTAGGATTGCTGGACTCACCCTCAGAGATAGGGTGAGGAGCTCAGTCATCCGGGAGAGGCTCAGAGTAGAACCGCTGCTCCTCCACATTGAAAGGAGTCAGTTGAGGTGGTATGGGCATCTGATTAGGATGCCTCCTGGACGCCTCCCACTTGAGGTGTTTCAGGCACGTCCCACTGGGAGGAGACCCCGGGGCAGACCCAGGACTCGGTGGAGAGACTATGTCTCCCAGCTAGTCTGGGAACGCCTTGGTATCCCCTCTGAAGAGCTGGAGCAGGTGGCTGGGGAGAGGGAAGTCTGGGCTTCTCTGCTTGAACTGCTGCCTCCGCGACCCGGACCTCCGGAAAAGCGGTAGAAGATGGATGGATGGATGGACTTCCGACTGCCGGAGATGGATGTCATTAATGCCGGCGTGAATAACAATTGTGGAATATTTACAGTTACTTTTAGCCAGCATTTTCAAATTTGACTCGATGTCGCCTGCTCTGGCCCCAGGAATGCATGTGACTATGGCCGCTGGAGTCTCTAGGTTCACGTTTCTGACTACAGAGTCGCCAATGATCAGAGTTTTTTCCTCAGCGGGTGTGTCGCTGAGCGGGGAAAAACGATTAGAAACGTGAACAGGTTGGTGGTGAACCGGGGCTTTGCGACTAGGCTTCCTTCTCACCGTCACCCACCCAGTCTCCTCGCTGCAGAGGAGAGCCGGGGAACCGGTGACAGGGGGGCCTAAGCTAGCTAGCTCCGCTGCAGCTAAGGGGCGTCCGTCGAGATTAACTGGCGCAGACGGTGTTTCAATGCAGCGGAGCCGGGATTCCAAATCAGACAACCTCGCCTCGAGCGCCTCAAAAAGACAACATTTATTACATTTACCGTTATCACTAAAAGAGGCAGAGGTGTAGCTAAACATCTGACAGAGAGAGCACACCAGAGGAGGAGAGGAAAGAGAGCTAGTAGCCATAGCTAGTGGCTGGAGAGCTGGAGAGCAAACCACACAGGCAGACAGCAAAACAGGAAGTGACGATACGTTACCACAAGGAAGTGACGATCTCCACTTCCACACAAATCACAAATCACCCTGCATGGACATCACTTGCGGTGTGCCCCAGGGGTCAGTTTTGGGACCCAAACTCTTTATCTTGTATATAAATGACATATGCCAAGTATCAAAAATTCTGAAATTTATTTTGTTTGCGGATGACACAAATATCCTTTGCACTGGTGAGAACTTGCAGCAGGTTTTAGAGGTGGTCACAACTGAAATGGAAAAATTAACGCAGTGGTTCAACAAAAATTAATTATCTCTAAATCTAAAAAAAAACAAAGATTATGGTGTTTGGAAATTATAAAATAAATCATGAAATAATGGTAACGATAGATGATACCAGAATACAAACAGTACAGGAAAATAAGTTTCTGGGGGTGACGCTGGACAGTAAAATCTGCTGGAAACCTCACATCAGTCACATCCGGGCTAAATTAGCAAAATGTATAGGCATACTGGGGAAGACAAGACACATCTTGGACTATAAATCATTGGTCTTATTGTACAATTCACTGTTTTTACCTTATCTTAACTATTGTGTAGAAGTCTGGGGAAACACCTACAAGACCAACCTACAAGCAATATGCACATCACAAAAAAGAGCTATAAGGATAATAAACAATGCAGGATCTAGAGACCATACCAATTCGTTGTTCTTGAAGTCACATGTCATAAAGTTCATCGATTTAGTTAAATTTAAGACAGCACAAGTAATGTACAGGGCAATTAACAATCAACTCCCATCTAATATACAAAAAATATTTAAAAAAAGAGACAATGATCATAATTTGAGAGGAGACTTAAACTTCACAAAACCCAAGATACGTACAACCAAGAAAAGTATGTGCATATCTGTCTGTGGGGTGGATTTGTGGAACAGTCTGGAGCAGGAACTGAAACTATGTACAAACAGAAATCAATTTAAAAAGAGGTATAAGCACCATTTGTTGAAAGGATATATGTTAGAAGGGTAGAATTTATATGTACGATTCATTATGTTCACTCTGGGACATTATGGGACACTATGGAATGGTGGGTGGGACAGCACTGTGTGTATCTGTGTCATTTGAGACTGGTTTTGATATATGGACTTCATTGTATGTTAGAATGGACAGGTGTTAATGTTGATCTGTAAAAAATACAGTAAATTGTTTACTTGGGGTCTTAAAGGTAGTAATTTGTATAAAATTCACATGGGTGTATCGATGGAAAAGAGGAGTTGGAATTAATAAGTGTTCACTTCTTCCTTCTCCCTTTCGAACAGTGTATACTGTAACTTTATTGCATTTGCTATTTGCTTGTTTTTTGTTATATTTTTTGTGTTCGAAATAAACTATCTATCTATCTATCTATCTATCTATCTAAGATGAAGAGGAACTTCATCTTTCAGCATGACAATGACTCAAAGCACACATCCAAATCAACAAAAGAATTGATTCCCCAGAAGAAAATTAAGGTTTTGGAATGGCCTGGCCTGAGTCAATACCTGAATTCAATCAACCATCTGTGGGGTGATCTGAAGAGGGCTGTGCACAGGAAATGTCCTTGCAATCTGACAGATTTGGAGCATTTTTGCAAAGAAGAGTTGTCAAATATTGTCACATCAAGATGTGCCATGCTGATAGAATCCTACCCAAAAAGACTGAATGCTGTAATAAAAGCCAAAGGCGCTGCAACAAAGTGTTAATTTAAGGGTGTGTATATTTATGCAAACAGGTTATTTAATTTAATTTAATGTTTATTTGGAAGGGACATTACATACTAATGAACATTAATACAAATGTAAGTATGCCAGATTTAGCAATACTATTAATTTGCATCTGTACTCCCCCTGCGGGTCACAAAAGCACACAAACAAACAGTCATACACAAGAACATCTGCAATGAAACTGTACAAAATGGATATGCTAAAGTACAGGAGTTAAGGTCCTACAAAACAAAACATTCAAATGTCACACAAGTGAAGTGCCGTGCATGCATACGCACACACATGCACCTAAGCACCTCACAACAAGAACAAACACCATCAACAAACAAAAGGTGGGGCATATGTGTATGACGCATGGCACACACTGTATATACAGTGGTATGAAAAAGTGTGTGCCCCCTTCCTGATTTCTCATTGTTTTGTATGTTTGTGTTAGAATAATTTTGAGCTTAAATTATTCAAAGTCAAATAATCAGGCAGAAAGTTGAATTTATGTACATTTATTTCAAAAATATAAGCAATCTCCCCATTGGCCACCTTGGGGGAGAGGTTACGAGGCATGACATTCAGACACACCTAGAATCTCTAAAGGATCCATTCTTCTAAGTCTGATATATATAGGTAGGAGAAAGGAGAGGGAGGATGAGGATAAGGGAAGGGACAGAATGGGACAGTCCTGATAACTGAGCTTATCCAGGCAGACATCAGACACTCTGGAGACATGAGTCATGAAGACATTAGATCCATAAAACTAACAGAATGTCCATGAAACACTAATCTATAAGATGAGGAGTTCATGTGCATTCCTGTGACCCGAAACAGGACATGTCAAAGAGATTATAATACTGTAAATGGCTTAGATCATTCCTTACGCATGTACTGATCCTCAGTCTGAACTCGCTGAAATTGCTCACAGAAACATGCCAAGAATATATAAACTTATCCTATATGGAATGCACATATAAACATTAGACATGGCATATGAAAGGTATGATACTTCTCAAATATAATAATACATTATTAATATCAGCATACCCGTCAAGTGATATGGTTTCGCCATATTTTAATATGGGGAAAATGCAATTTTAGCAAATACGGGCGTATTGCCATTTCTGTACGCCAAAAAGAAAAATATACAGCGAAAAAAAAATGATTGAGAGAACCTAAAATCAACTGAACAGTTATTCGATGCCTGGCGAAACTGAGTGCACCTAAGCAGTCTTTTTGTGATTTTCAAAATGCTTCATGCAGCACTCTGCCAGCAAAGAAAACAAAGCTTGAAGAAAAGGGAAATCGAGGGACTGGACATCACCGAAAATAATGGGAGAGTCCGAGCTTGGAGAAGGGAAAATACGCTCATCTGCATCGGCTCGTACCTGACAGCCAGACCCACACTGCAGGTCGGCGCCTTTTTAGTCCTTCATGCTTCCTAGACACACTGGATATAAAGTATCAAACTTCAGCTTTCAGTAGATCAAACCCAATGAAGGTGATGATTTACAGTAGGTGAGAATAGGGAAACACCATCTTTGACTGACAGCGCTGTTCAGATTCAGCAGGGCATATGCTGCTCCATGATAGCTATGGCACTAAAAAACAGGCTTTTCAATTTTATATAATTTAGCTAAAATATAGAAATGTTACACATTTATGAGGGCTGTTCATAAGCGATTTCCCCTGAGTCATCTTCCATGGACTGAGAAGACTCAACCTTGGCACATTTATTAGTCTTTCTCTGCATAGTTACCACCAAGGGTTACACATTTCTCCTATCGCTTTATGCAGCTGCAGAGACCTCACCTGTAGAAGTCTGCAGGCTGTGCCAGAAGCCACAACTTGACCATGGAAATCAGCATTTCATTGTCTTGGAAGGGCTTGCCCTTCAAAAATGACTTCATTGTTGGAAAAAGGTGGAAGTCAATGGTGTAAGGTAGGGAGGGGAAGTGGGGTGAGGAAGGATTAAATAGCCGCAGGACTGTGCTTCCCTCTGAGCAATGTGTAAGTTGTGAACCCGGCATTATCTTGCAGGAAGCGGACACCTTTGGTCAGCATGATGATTGCTTTTGATGACCTTCTGCAATTTCTGCAGCAGTGAAGTGTAGTAAGTCCCGGTAATTGTGGTACCCTTTACCAGGCAATCCATCATCACTACTCCATGCTGGTCCCAAAAGACCGTGAGCATGACCTTGCCTGCCAAGGGTTGGACATGTGCCTTCTTCAGAGGTGGTGAGTCATAACGCTTCCATTGCTTCAACTGGGCTTTAGTTTCTGTATCATAGTGATGGACGTATGTTTCATTCTATGTGATTAGTCTGTCAAAGAAGTAGTCTTGTTTTTTTTTTTTAGTACATGGCCAAAAGAGCCCGACAGTATGTGACTTGTTCCTGCTTCTCAAGTTCATCCTGTCTATCATCAACAACTTCAACACCATCTTTCAAGCAGACAAGAGCAAGATAGGCAGTCTCCTCCCTGAAATGGATCGTCTCTTGAGAAAACTATTGGTCAAATTTGTTCAAATGAAGTATGTAAAGGCGACCAATGGCCTAAGAAGGCTGGATTTCCTGGACAGTGACCTGCAGCACTCTGATGAGTTTATCGCCATTGGACTGGAAACCAGAGAAGCCCTACAAACCCATGAACTTGACCCAGGCACAGAGCAGAAGTTCTTTGAAGCAGTAAGAGGCTTCTATGAAGCTGTAGTGAGAAAGATGCTCAACAAGTTCCCCTTTGACGACAAAATTCTGCCACACCTCTCTGTCCTCGACCCCAGGAAAACAGAGTCCCTGACCTATAGCCCTATTGTAGAGCTTGCTGCTGCATTTTGTCCCACTGTTGATACAGAAGAGCTGAAAGAAGAATGGGAGGACCTGCAACTGCTGCCAGAAAACAGTGCCTCTACAAGACAAGGATGGCAAGCCTGTCTGTGTTGATGTCTACTGGGGTCAGGTGATGGCCTTGAAGACAGCCCTTGATGTGCCCCGCTTCCCCCAGCTCCTCAAAGTGTACTCAGCACTGCTTTGCCTTCCTCACAGCAATGCTGACAGTGAGAGGGCTTTCAGCATGGTCAGGAAAATTCACACCGACTTCAGAAAAAGTATGCTCCCAGAAACTCTGACTTCTTTCATGCAAGTGAAAATGAATTGTGACACTCCATGCTTCAAGGTCAAGCCTTCAAAAGAAATGCTAGAGTCAGCAAAGGCTGCTACTTGGTGAACATTTTCTTGTTTCAAGTTCATCCAAGTGCATTAGTGTAACAAAGCTGACAATTAAAAACTCCTTAATTCCAAGTGTATATATCTAGCTGACAATTAAGAACTACGTATATTCAGAATTATTCTTATTGTGAACTTTCAAATTAAGCAATCTACCTTGTGCTAATGTAAATTTGAAAAATATTGTTTTTTTATTTATTTTTATTTATTTATTATTAATATTATCATTTATTTTTTTATTTATTTTTTATTTTTTAATTTATTTTTTTGTGCTACTTGGCTTATTATTTTCACATTACCAAAAAGTTATGGCTCAAGATTGTGTCCATATAAGTGTACATTTGAATAAATATGTTTGAAATAGTTCATGTTGCAATTGTTGTTGTTTGGTTTTTGTTTGGTTTTTTTGTTTGTTTTTTTTGGGGGGGGTTTGCTTCAGTTTTCTTTCATCTGCCGATAAATACAGTTTTTAAGTACTCAGTACAGGTGTGAAAGCCCCCCCAATAAGGGAGGCATGAGGTATGCCTTGACAGGTATGTATCAGTCGTATAGATAATATGGAATTTTTCTATCATATTCCCCCCTTGATGCTTAATAAAGCATCAGGATTAAAAGAAAAATAACTAGAAAAGCACTTGGAGAGCGCAGACCTCCGCCAAGCACCACAGTTCCCCCCATACAGTGTTTGTATGTACGTTTTCAGATTCCTTGACCATGAAAACATATGACTAGCAATTGTATTGACAATGATAGGATTAGTGGTTCAGTAGTTATTCACGAAAATTACATTTTCCGTAATGGCGGCCACAGTTCCCCCCATACAGTGTTTGTGTGTACGTTTTCAGATTCCTTGACCATGAAAACATATGACTAGCAATTGGATTGACAATGATAGGATTAGTGGTTCAGTGGTTATTCACGAAAATGGCATTTTCCGTAATGGCGGCCACAGTTCCCCCCATACAGTGTTTGTGTGTACGTTTTCAGATTCCTTGACCATGAAAACATATGACTAGCAATTGGATTGACAATGATAGGATTAGTGGTTCAGTGGTTATTCACGAAAATGGCATTTTCCGTAATGGCGGCCACAGTTCCCCCCATACAGTGTTTGTGTGTACGTTTTCAGATTCCTTGACCATGAAAACATATGACTAGCAATTGGATTGACAATAATAGGATAAGTGGTTCAGTAGTTATTCACGAAAATGGCATTTTCCGTAATGGCGGCCACAGTTCCCCCCATACAGTGTTTGTGTGTACGTTTTCAGATTCCTTGACCATGAAAACATATGACTAGCATTTGGATTGACAATGATAGGATTAGTGGTTCAGTAGTTATTCACGAAAATGGCATTTTCCGTAATGGCGGTTTTCTTCTGGCCGGTGATCCAGATCACCACGTTTTCCGATTCCTTGTCCATGAAAACATATGACTAGCAATTGGATTCACAATGATAGGATTAGTGGTTCAATAGTTATTGACGAAAATGGCATTTTCCGTAATGGCGGTTTAGCACCACAGTTCCCCCCATACAGTGTTTGTGTGTACGTTTTCAGATTCCTTGACCATGAAAACATATTGACAAGCAATTGGATTGACAATGATAGGATTAGTGGTTTAGTAGTTATTCACGAAAATGGCATTTTGCGTAATGGCGGTTTTCTTGTGGACGGTGATCCGGATCACCACCAAAATCTAATCATCTGTAGGATACCCCATTTCTGACAATCTGTGAAAATTTCATGAAAATCCGTCCATAACTTTTTGAGTTATCTTGCTAACAAACAAACAAACAAACTGACAAACAAACAGACAGACAGACAAACCAACACCGATGATCACATAACCTCCCCCTTTGGCGGAGGTAATAAAGGGAATGAATTAATATGTGTAAGAATTTACATGCTGTTATGTGTCTTTGCAAGTTAAAAACATGCATAGAATATATCAAAAGTGAATATGTGTGATGTGACCAAAAGTAATCTCAGACAGTGTCAAATAAGAACATAGAAAATAATATGAAACAGCCTTAAAAACGGCCTTAAATTATATTGCAACCTTCAAAAACATCCTCAGGCCAGTATTGCACCTCTCACCATCCTCATCATCATATTAAGGACTCGCACAAGAAAAATCTGAGGTTATAAAAATCATTACCAAGTTTATGATGAGACTTCTCTGTTAAGAGAAACACTAATATCTATGAGTATCTGAGGTATTAATATGATCATTTGCATCATTTTCATGGATAGAAGTAATATAATAATCTCCTGTAATAGGGCCTACACCCCTACGGGTGGTAATTAGTCAATCAAGGACCATTCTATCCTTTGTCATAATTTTGTAAATAATTGTAGTCTACACTTAAGTGTTTTAATCCCTATGGTATTTTGTTTCTACATGCAGGCCATTTTTGTCCAGTCTCTTTCTTATGGTGGAGTCATAAACACTGACCTTAACCTTAACTGAGGCACGTGAGGCCTGCAGTTCTTTGGATGTTGTCGTGCGGTCTTTTGTGACCTCTTGGATGAGTTGTCGATGTGCTCTTGGGGTAATTTTGGTCAGCTGGCCACTCCTGGGAAGGTTCACCACTGTTCCATGTTTTCACCATTTGTGGATAATGGCTCTCACTGTGGTTCGCTGGAGTCCCAAAGCTTTATAAAATGGCTTTATAACCTTTACCAGACTGATAGATCTCAATTACTTTGTTTCTCATTTGTTTCTGAATTTTTTTGGATCACAGCATGATGTCCAGCATTTGAGGATCTTTTGGTCTACTTCACTTTGTCAGGCAGGTCCTATTTAAATGATTTCTTGATTGAGAACAGGTGTGGCAACAATCAGGCCTGTGTGTGGCTAGAGAAATTGAACTCAGCTTTCCAAAGATGTGAAAAACCACAGTTAATTTATGTTTTAACAGGGGGAGGGGGATCACTTTTTCACACAAGGCCATGTAGGTTTGGAAACACCTTCATTTAAAAACCACATTTCGGGTTTGTTTATGATATCTTTGTCTAATATTTAAATTAGTTTGATGATCTGAAATATTTAAGTGTGACAAACATACAAAAAATGAGAAATTAGGAAGGGGGCAAACACTTTTTCATGCCACTGTATACGTGCATGGCCCAGAGCAACCACTAGTTATGGGTACAGTTTTGGTTGTTTAAAAGCCAATTTTTACAATGAGTCTTAAAAGTGTTTAGTGTGGTGCATTCTCTGATTGCAGGTGGTATATTATTCCAGATCTTGGTGCCCCTCACCGATAGCACAGATTGAGCAAATGTGGTGTATCTGTGGGGGACCTCGCAGTCTCCTTTAGTGATTGCTCTGGTGATTATGCCGGCAACAGTCCTCAGTTTAACATATTCTCCCGGGGTGGGGGGGCATAGCCATTTAATATTTTATAAATTGAACACACAAATTTGAGACTTTTATAATTTTCATATGACAGAAAATTGTATTTCTGGAGGAGATGGCGGTGGAGTAAGACGTGCATGGCGTGGGCTCTCTGCCAGCTTGCTCAATTTTGTTATTATCCTGTGCCATCCAACTATAGTGGATTGTGTAAAAGTTTGTCAAAGTTATTTGAACTAAAAGTAATTGTTTTAATGCTTAAATGGTGGCAAATCTATGAAAATATAAGTACATGGGGCCTGTGGCAACAAAACCCAGTGCATTCTTGAGCCAGAGTGCCTCTCAGGACCAAAGTGATTTGCCTCCGCCCTCACCATGAAAGGGTGACCTCAATGTACTGAAATTCGAACTTCTGGAGGCTCTTAAGGCTGACAT
The DNA here is from genome assembly GCA_020510985.1 of Pholidichthys leucotaenia. Lineage (NCBI taxonomy): Eukaryota > Metazoa > Chordata > Actinopteri > Cichliformes > Pholidichthyidae > Pholidichthys > Pholidichthys leucotaenia. The sequence goes on from CM035838.1 coordinate 73,184,590, forward strand.
TTTATCAGTGATTAAAACAGAAATTAGAAATGTCCTCGTGGAAGATCTCAGCTCCCTCAAAAATAATCTGAAAGCTGTGAAAACTGATATGATTAACAGCACGGCAACTCTCTGTGCAGACATCGACCAGGTGAGAGCGGACATGACAGAGATAGAGAACAGTCTGCCCTCCTGGTCCGATGAAGTGGTCCCACTGCAGAATGAGGTGAAAGAGTTGAAAAAGGAGCTCAAAGAACTCAAAGAGGAGTGCAAGGACATGGAGGGGTGTATGAGTAGGTCTAACATCAGGATCCTTGGTGTACCTGAGACACCTGGCTGAAGTTCTTCTGCAGCACTGTCTAAATTACTGATGGATGTGCTTCACCTGGAAAAGGGGCCACTGGTCGACCGTGCACACCGGGGCTTTGGCCCACGGAACAGGAGCGGCAAACCAAGAATTATCGTCGCTAGATTGCATTACCACCAGGAATATCTTGAGATTCTACTCTGGGTACAGAGCATTGGACCACTTTGCCTCAATGGGGAGCCTGTTGCCATTTTTCCTGATTACATCGCGAGTGTTGCTAAAGCACGGGCGGCTTTCACTTAGGTGAGGAAACTGTTGCGGGACCAAGAAGGTGTTCACTATGGCCTGTTGTTTCCAGCACAGCTCTGTATTACACACGGAGGAGAAGATAAGGAATTTACAGACACCAAAAGAGCCATGGCTTATGTGAAAGAAAAGATTATTACTACCCCAGATGACGCATCATAAACTGTTAGATGAAAAATGTTTTAAATTGATTTGTTCCACGTTTTCTGCCACCTTTTTTGTTGTACAAGACGTTAAAATCAAAGTGGACAATAGTTTTTGCTGTAAATATTAGTTTGAATTAAATAGAGGAGAAGAAAGCAGATCGGTTAATTTATTTATTGATTTTTTTTCTTTTCCTTTTTGTAATTATTTAAATAAAAGTTATTAATTATTTGAATTAGAGTTATTTATGCAGAATTGCAATAAAGGGGCAACAATTATTTTTTTCTTTTCTTTTTTTTAACATAGATTTAGTTGCTTTTCACATATTCTATTTCTTTTGATTTCTTAGTTTTAGGGATGTGCGTTTGATTATATACAGATAATGGAGGGTTGGAAGGGAGCCTGCATCAGCAGTAACCTGAGTCTTAGTCCCACACAAGCACTATATGTGTGGATTTTTGTTAGCTGGGTTTGGGGTTCACCAGGTTCATACAGGTGAAAGGGGAGGGATGATATCAGATCTTTTTTTTTTTTTTTTTTTTTTTTTGGTCCGAATTGTGTTTATATTGTTCCTTTGCTATCATGGTTTTGCAGTATGTATGGGCATGTATACTTGAATTTAATTTTTTTGTTTGTTTATTTAAATGGACACTTCTAGGCTAAATGGTTGTCCAGTTAATTTTGTAAGCTGGAGCATAAAATCAGCTAACCACCCTGTGAAATTTTAAAAAATCACCTCCCATTTGAAACAGCTTAATGCAGACATAATTTTTTTTTTTTTTTTTTTTTTTTGCAAGAGACTCATATATGATTAGCTGATAATCTAAGTTTTGGTAGAAAGTGGAAAGGTCAAGTGTTTCAGTCTAATTTTCATTCAAAGTCCAGAGGAGTAGCAATCATAATTAGTAATAATATACAGTTCTCTGTATCCAGTGTCCAATCTGATACAGCTGGACGATATGTGATTGTGGTTGGAAAATTATATACATTGCCAGTTAAATTAGCTTGCTTTTATGCACCAAACTGGGAAGATCCTGTATTCTTCAGCAACTCCTTTTCCCATTTACCAAACTCTGCAGCAGACAACCTTATAGCTGGTGGTGATGCAAATTGCGCACTATCTGCACTTGATCGTAGCGCCCTAGGGAGGGCGTCTCTGTCCAAATTGGCTCAAGCTATTCATCTGTTTTTGGAAATTTATGGCATAGTTGATGTATGGCGTTTTCATAATCCTTCTTCAAAAACATACCCTTTTTTCACTGGCTCATGAAACTTATTTGAGTATTGATTATTTCTTTCTGGACAAAGGACTCTTAAATCTGGTGAGGGAATGTGATTATAGCAGTATAGTTATTTCTGATAATGGGCCATTGATAATAAAAATGCTTATTCCTAACACACAACATATATTTTGATCATGGCGTCTGAATCCTTTGCTTCTTTCAGTGGAAGAGTATGTTACATATATATCATCTGAAATAAAAAATTTTTTGTGGAGACAAATCAAACATCGGTTATGTCTTCCCTTATAGTTTGGGAGTCTCTGAAAGCTTATTTAAGGGGTATAGCAATCTCATATTGTGCTAAGAAAAATAAAAAGAGTAATCATCTTAAACAACCCACTGAAGAAATTTTGAATTTGGAGAGAATATACAGTAAGTCCCCAACAGCAGAATTGTTTAAAAGGCTCCTGACTCTAAAAACTGAATTTGATATTTTATCAACAAATAAAGCACAATATCTTCTTTCATAAATGAGATGTAATTATTATGAGTATGGGGGAAACATCAGGGCAAATATTTGTAAATCAACTGCATCAAAGATCTGTAAAACAAACACTTTTGGTAATAAAAGATGGTCATGCCATCCTTCATACAGATAATGAAGACATTAATTGCTGTTTTAGAGGCTTAGAGTTAGTTTACACCCCAGATTCATCTACTAACGCATCTGAGATAAATTATTTCTTTCGATCTTTGAAAATTCCATCTGTTGATTTGGATCACTTTCTGGAGCTTGAGAGAGCCATTTCATTAAAAGAAATAACATCAGCTATTAAAGAGATACAAAGCAGAAAATCTCCAGGCCCAGATGGCTTTCCAGCAGATTTTTTTAAAAAAAATTTCAGATCAACTTTCTCCTTTGCTGTTATCTGTATTTGAGGAATCTTTCACCTTAAAATCCCTGCCTCCTTCCATGCTTCAAGCAATTATATCTTTATTGCACAAAAAGGACAGAGACCCCCTTTATCGCAGTTCGTACCGCCCGATCTCTTTGTTGAACTCGGATGTAAAAATTTTGGTTAAGGTTGGGATGGGAGAGTTAGTTCTGTTTTAGTTCTATATTTGTAATTTGTCACTGTTAAAAATAATAATAAAAAAAAAACTTTGATCAAAAGAAAATTGTATTTCTTGTAAATGTATTGTAAGTTTTTTATTTTTTATTTTCCTCTTAAAAGATTTCAGTTTGTTTTTCAGTTGCATTATACAGGTTATAGGTCACAATAATACTGGTAAAAGTTTTGAAATGGTCTCATTTTATTACATCACAAAAATCTGGCATTTGAATAAGGATGTGTAGACTTTTTATATTCACTGGCTATCTTTACAAATCAATAAAGTATTACCTGAAAGGGGAAAGAGATAATGCAGGACAAAATGTCTGGCCAGCTCCCTGTCATTACTTTAATAGCGTGCAAGACCAGGAGCGCCCCCAGGTGGTAGCCTTTTGTCACTTCCTCTTTCCATTTCTCTAACAGTAGAACATTAGATCACTGTCAACTAATAAAGCATTTTTAATTAACATAACATACAGAACATTATTTAAAACCTTTTAAACGTATCCACTCACTAGCACTAGCTTTGTTGGAGCTTGTTGCTGTTTAATCAATCACTTCTGAAGATTGCAGTAGGACTCAACCAGCACTTAGTTTGCAACCCACCAATATACAGTACTTTTGTCCTTAATTGTGAGAAAGGAAAAATAATCTGTGTATTTCAACAAAAACAAACCGGCTTCATCTCTTCTTCCAGTTAAAGTGATGAGATTTCATGGCTCTTCGTGACAGATCATGTCAACTGACAGCTGCATCTCAGATGGTAGGGCCACTTTGTGTATTAATTTGCGCTAAAAATATCTATCCATATTTGTCATGAATCCGGGTTTGGAGGCCAAACCCGATTCTGACTTATTGTTATGCTTTGGCCTAGTTTTCCTCCTGACACCTCTGGCACGGCCCCTCCTCCCGTCAAGTGCCGCCAGCTGCACTGTCACCAGTGTTCACACACATACACACACCACACGCACTCACACACATGCACACGCTTCATTCATTCCCATTCACACGCTCTTACGTGCTCTCTCACACACCTGGTGCCAATCAGTTCTGCCCAAGCATTCTCGCACCGGCAATCTCTTTCCTCGTTAGTTTCAGGAGTATATGTTTGCCACTTCTGAGGAGGGAGATTGTCGGGGTATTCACTTCCATACGCAGCAGCCAGTTCTCCCTGTATGTTATTCACTCCCTTCGTTATTCTCCAGCTGGATTATTTCCCTTGGTGTTTCAGCTGGCCGTGCTTCTCACCTCATCCTCCAGACTGCACGGTTCGCCTCGGATTTGCTCCAGCCCTGTAAGTGTCATTTTTTTTGCCTTTCTTTCTCATGCTGTTTGTAGCCCTGCGGCACTAGGCTTATAGCCTTTCTTTTTTGTGCTTACAGTATTGCAGCACTAGGCTCTCCTTTCGATCGGGCTGTAGAGCACCCGATAGGCACCTTGTATGTTTGGTGGCCTGATCCCATCATTTCATCTCTCTGCATTTTTGTGGTTGACCTGAACTGTAATTTGGTTGTGAACTTTAATAAACATGGCACTCTTTACTCCTGCGATTGGGTTTTTCATTCTCTCCTTCGTGCGCCATACGGGGGTTTGTGACAGAATGCCCTGACCATAAAAAAAAACAAAACAGCTGAGTAGAGTTGTGGGGGTTTTTTTTTTCCTTCTCCCTTTGGGCACTATGATCTGGACGGACGAAGAGCTGGAAACCCAGGATTTGCTGGAGGAGGCAGGCTTCACCTTTCAGTGGTCTCGGTTTCCCGAGGACCGGGAGTGGGCACGACTCGTTGCGGAGGAATTCAAGCAGCGCTACCCTCACCTCCGGGTTATCCATAGGGTAGACGCCATCCTCTCCGTCATCCTTCCCATTCCAGACATAGAGCAGGAGGATGCCTCTTCGCGATCAGAGCCTGTCCCTCACCAGAAGAAATGCTCCTGTTGGAGGAAGACTTCCTCCCTTCTCGGATCTTCTTCATCTCCTGAGCCAGTGCCCACCCGAGACACGAGGACGCGCTTCTCCGGCAGAGAGGGTTTCCGTCCCCGTGTCTTCCCAATTCACAGAGGCGACTGAGGAGGAGTGGCAGGCCCTGCTCGCTCTGGTAAATTGCCGGGTGAAGGAGAAATGCCAGATGAAGGAGGAGTGGAGACTGACCCAGCTCGGCTGCCGAATGGAGGAGGATCTGGATGAGGATCCCTCAGTGCTCGACCTCTCCGTGGCCTCCTTCTCCGGAGAAGACGGAGTCTCTCTGCATAGGTGACCTGCTGCCCGACACGGTGCTCTGCGTCCCAGATTACCTCATCCCTGCGTCACCCAAGCGGAGGAGAGGGAGGAAGCCCCACAGTAAGAAGCGTCCAGTCCCGCGTACTGCAGCCTCGCTTTCCTGCTCCGGGCTATGCTCCGCCGCGTCACAGGAGGAGATGGGGGAACGTAGGCCGGCCCTCCTGGCTGAGACGGACCTTATCTTGGAGGTGAAGCCGTGGCTCCTCCCGGAGATGGCTGAAAGACTCAAAGAGCTTTCCCTGAGGGAGGAGGAGCCCCCAACCCCCCCCCCCCAAAAAAAAACGATGAGGAACACTAGGAGAGTGGAGAGAACGCCTTGAAGGCCGCTGGGGACCTCCAGTGCCAGGAGAACAGGCAAGTTTCTTTTCATTCGAGTTCCACAGTCAATGATCAATTTTGCCTGCCTCCTGGCAAGAAGACTTGGGGTGTGCAGTCCCCTAGGTTCTCCCCCCCAGCGGCATACAGTGCTCTCATGCTTGGTCTCAATGATTCTTTTCTATGTGCCCCCACGAGCCCATCGGTCCCAGATCCAGGTCGCTCGGGAGAGGAGGAGCCAGAGGACCAGGAGGGTCCAGCCCATGGGCCAGCAAAGGAGTCGCCCACGGCTGCCACACCGGAGGAACCCAAGGCGTGGAGGATGGCACACGAGAGTTCCACTCCTGCTACCATCATCACGCCCGCTGCGGGGGCCACCGCAGCAGAGTCACCCTCCGGACCGGACCTCCAGCCGATGGGACCAGGGGCATCGTCGTTGGAGTCCTGGACGGCAGTAGAGCTTAAGCACAGGCAAGTAGTCTCTCCTGTAGTTCATTTGTTGATGGTGGAGGGATCTTGCCTGGCTTTCAGGAAGGGGAGTCGGGTGCAGCCCCCAGCCGCACCTGGACCCCCCTCCCTGGGCTCTGCCACTGCCGGCGACCCTAATTGCCCCCCCCCCCTCTCCTATCCCCTTCGAGCTCCATCCTAGGGTCACCGGAGAGGAGCTGCCACCACCTGGGCCGCCCATAGATGAGGAGGAGGGTTCAGCCTTCTCGGAGGAGGCCAACGGGGATGAGGCACCCGATGGACAGGAGGAACCCGCACACCCAAGATCGCCGGAGTCCTGGACGGCAGTAGAGCCAGAGTTCAGGCAAGTGTGCTCCATTATATCAGGAATTTCAATATTAATGTCACACTGCCCAACTCATGGTGAGGTGGACCTGGGGCAGCTCACTGTAGCCCTCGGGACCACCACACCGGGCTCCGCCGCTGCTGGCAACCTTGACCCGGTTTCTCTTTCTCTCCCTTCGGGCTTGGAGCCTCTGGCCAGGGTCACTGGAGAGCTGTTGGAGGCAACTGAGGATCAGGATTCTACTCCAGAGGATGCAAGGAGCATCACCTCCCTTGCTGGGGAAGCCACAGCGAAAGCAGTGAGGACCCCGATGGGGGTCACAGCAGGTGCAACGGTGCTCCAACTGTGTCATTTTTTTTTTTTTGCCTTTCTTTTCCGTGCTGTCCTATAAGCCTAGCCCTGCAGCGCTATGTTTATCACCTTTCCTTTTTGTGCTTACAGTATTGCAGCACTAGGCTCCCCTTTTGATTGGGCTGTAGAACACCCGATAGGTGCCCTGTATGTTTGGTGGCCTGATCCCATCATTTCATCTCTCTGTATTTTTGTGGTTGACCTGAACTGTAATTTGGTTGTGAACCTTAATAAACATGGCACTCTCTACTCCTGCGATTGGGTTTTTCATTCTCTCCTTCGTGCGCCGTGTTATAGCGCACGGGGGTTTGTAACACATATTTATATATAAATAAAATGAGTAATGCATAACAAATCTTCACATTTCAGTAACTGTAAAGCATTACTGAATTTTGAAACAGTAATTTCGTTACACAAGTTACCGCAAAAGTAGTGGTGTTACAAAGTAATGTGTTACTCCCAACATTGGTCCTACCCCCACAATGGAGACACAACAGGTAAGAGTACCAGTTACAGGAATAGCCTGTCCCATAAGTTTTACCCATAGTTCCTACACTGAAACAGGGCTATTTTCTGTGTTTTGACAGTATAGGATTGATCTTGACCAAGGCTGAGAAGTATGGGTTGACCAGAATTGCTTGTCAGGATGCCGCAGGAATCACTGCAAATCAGGGAAATTTGCACCTTGACACAAAAGTCAAATTTTTACATTCAAACATAGTCAAAGGGAGTGCTTTCTACTAATTAAACCTCTTTGGTAGAACTATTTCAAAACCTGTAACTAGTGTTTGGCAATACAGCTTTAAAAGTAACCCTTAGGTTAATTGATTGCTGTCACTAAAACAATCTGCTAATTTGCATCATTGTCTATTGAGAAAAGTAAACAGTAAGAGCACTTTTGTGTTACTTGAAATAAACACTCAACTGTAATTAGCTGAGACTGTTCAGAGCATGGAGCATTAAATGTGTTATTTAACTTATTGCATAAAAAGTTGTCGTTGATTACATCCTCCTCATAAACATCAACAAGTGCATTAATCTCCCTTAGCACTTCTTCAAATCTTAAAAGGGGTCACTGACTGAAAAATTGCTTTTGTAGGTTTTAACCTTATGAAATGTGTCTATCCACCTTATTCCTAGCCCCCGTGATACCTTGCGTGAATTATGGGAGCAACTTCTGGTACTAGTTTAGAACATGTGGTTATCACTGAAACAGGACACTTTTCCTTGTTAAAAAAATAATGACTTCAGCATCAAAAATGTGGAAGCACGGCCTTTTGCACCTCAAAAAACAGTAATACAATCAAACCACTTCCCACAACTATGAAGGGATGGGAAGATGACCTTAAAAAGTGGCCTGGCAGACAGTAGCTCCATTTGTTAATGCCGCTACTAAGATGCTAATGCTCTAAACAAATAAAAGCTCTGAGATATATCATTGTCTCCACCGCAAAAAAGTTGGATGTATTTTGTTTAAAGATGTTGGACATAATCAGTTACCTCAGAGTAGACGTAGAATCTAGTAAGAGCCACAAAGAACCACAACACCGTGCTTGGGTGTTTTAATGTCAGGGTAAATACAGACAGCTGCAGCTGTTCATTTTACCCCGAAATTAAAATGCTTATGCTGCTGTCATGCTGTGAATGCTTATTATTTAACTTAATATGTACGGTGTGGGAAGCCACTCAGCTGTTTTCTCTCAGTAGTTTTCCCTCAGACTGAAGGGCATGGCAGATCAAAGGTGCTGGGGGACAAGGGGAATTGTCATGGGGGGTTGATATGTTAATACAGCAACTCAGGTAGTGGAGGAGTGTTAATATAAAAGAGAATGTCTGCAACCTGTGTTTTTTTAATGTTTTGGATTCTGGTGGATGTGAGAGGGAGAAGAATAAACTTTCATCTTCTCTGAACGCTCGGCCTGATTATTCCTCTCTCCACACTGGTGACCCTTGACGCACAATGGAACGCGAGGCGAACACGCCGGAGACGACCCAGACGGGAAGTGCCAGCAACGCGTGCGCCGTTTCTGTCAAACTCCCAGACTTTTGGTTATACGACCCGAAGTCTTGGTTCCTTCACACCGAGGCCCAGTTCGCGCTCCGGGGAATAACAGCAGATACTACTACGTGGTTGCAGCAGTGGATGCACGCATAACCCAGCAGGTGGTGAGCCTGCTCCAACAGCCCCTAGCCTGCAACAAATACGGTGCTCTCAAAACCCGCGCTGACCCCGCGCTACACGCTCTCGGACTGTGAGAAAGCGGAGAGGCTCCTGACGCGCTCCAACTTGGGAGATGGGTTGGCGGTCGAATTGATGGAGAAGATGTTGGCGTTGATGGGCACAGATGATGGGCATTTCCTCTTTGCCCACCTTTTCCTCCGGAACCTCCCGACAGCTGCCAGGGCGGTCCTTGCCAATTCGCCACTGCTGGCCGCGCGCAACTACCAGGCTCTAGCCCAAGAGGCAGATCGGATCATCCTCACCACCAGAGCCCTCACAGTGAACGCAGAGGTGTCGGAACCCAGCAAGATGGCCAGCGGAAGTGAGGAGCCAGCGACGGTGGCTGCAGTGGAGGCCAAGAAGCATGGGAGAGACACGTTCTGTTTCTACCACCTCCGTTTTGGAGAGGACGCACGCAGATGCGTGTCACTGTGCCAATTCAAGCGCTCGGGAAACGCCAGGGCCAGCAGGCGGTAGCAGCTGCAACCACCGGTGAAGCAAGCAAGCTGTTCTATGTGACAGACTCCCGCTTGGGGAGACGGTTCCTCATGGACTCCGGCTCCCAAAAGAGCCTCATCCTGCTGTCCTACGCCGATCGGCTGGTGGGAACTAGCGGCCCCAAACTGACGGCCGCAAACGGCTCAGACATTAAGATTTTTGGTGAGAGGACACTGATTGTATCCTTGATTGGTCTTACATACCAGTGGACATTCATCATAGCGGCGTGCAGCTTCCCCATTTTAGGCACTGATTTTTTGTGCACACGCGGACTACTAGTCGATGTTACTAGCAGACTCCTGATTAGCGCAATGTCTTTTGATTCTCTCCCCTGTACAGCTCAAGGAGCCGGGCCCACAACACTAGCCAACATCACAGCACCAGGGGGTAAGTTCCACACACTACTCACCCAGTTCCCAGCACTCACGGTCCCGACGTTTTCGGCGACCATCACTAAACACGGGGTGGAGCACTTCATTACCACCACGGGGCCGCCCGTTTTCGCACCATCTCTGCACCTGGATGCAGCTAAAATGGCCATAGCGCGCGAGGAGTTTGCCAACTTGGAGAAGTTGGGCATCATCAGACGCTCAAACAGCCCATGGGCATCCCCGCTACACATGGTTCCTAAGTCCGGGGGATCGTGGCGACCTTGTGGTGATTTCCGCAGATTAAATAATGCCACAGCACACGACCACTACCCCATCCCACATATTCAGGATTTTTCCGTTCACCTCACCGGGGCGCGCATTTTTTCCAAGATAGACCTGGTCCGCAGTTATCACCAGGTCCCGGTGCGCACTGAGGACATACCTAAAATGGCAGTAATAACCCCGTTTGGTCTGTTTGAGTTTTTACGCATGCCTTTCGGGTTAAAGGGCGCGGTGCAGACATTCCAACGCATGATGGATGTGGTGTTGTGCGATCTGCCGTTTGTGTTCGTCTACCTGAACGACATCCTGGTGGCCAGCTTGTCTGAGGACGAACACGTAGCCCACCTCAGGACAGTTTTCTAGAGGTTGGAGGAGCACGGGTTAATAATCAATCCGGCGAAGTGCCAGTTCGGGGTGACGGGAATCAATTTTTTGGGCCACCACATCTCACTGGAGGGCGCGATACCTTTGCCAGACAAGGTGCACGCAGTGGCGGATTTTCCCCGGCCCCAGATGGTCAGGGCACTGCAGGAGTTTTTGGGGATGGTTAACTTTTATAACCGTTTCCTCCTCCGCGCAGCCCAGCTCATGCAGCTGTTGTACGCCGCACTTAAGAAACGGAAACCGGCAGACAGTGTCGACTGAACTCTTGAGCGAGAGCAGGTGTTTTCCGAGGTTAAAACAGCCCTGGCGAACGCCGCACTGCTGGCACACCCGGACCCGGCGGCTCAGATAGCGCTTACTACCGACGCCTCAGATGTGACCATAGGGAGCATTGTGGAGCAGCACGTCGCCAGTTCTTGGCAGCCGCTCGCCTTTTTTAGTGGGTCTTTGCGCGACAGTGAGCGTAAATACAGCGTGTTTGACAGAGAGTTACTGGCTCTCCACCTGGCCATACGCCACTTCCAGTTCTGGCTGGAAGGGCGCACCTTCACTGCGTTCGTGGACCACAAGCCGCTAACATACGCGATGGCCAAGGTTTCGGAACCATGGTCGGGCCGGCAGCAGAGACAGCTGGCCCCGATCTCAGGGTTTACGACCATCATTCAGCATGTGGCCAGGTAAACTCAACGTGGTGGAGGACTGCCTCTCACGCTCATTAGTGGCCCCAATCTACGTGGGGATAGATTACACAGCCATGGCTGCTGAGCAGATCGGCGACGCGGACGTTTGAGCGCTCCAGTCTGGACCAACAGGGTTAAGGCTGGAGAGCAGAATACTGCAGGACGGGGGGCCCCCCCCAATCTGTGACGTCTCCACGGGCCGCCCACGCCCGGTGGTCCCACGCGCTTGGCGCCACCGCGTTTTTGAGGCGGTTCACTCCCTGGCGCACCCAGGAGAACCCCCCACCGGCACAGCAACGCCTCGGAGCTGAAGATCTCCTGTTACAGCAGCAATGGACAGAGGCTGAAGCCCAAAGGACATGAGGGTTAAGGCTCAGTCTGAGAGTCTGGGGGGCACGGTGTGGGAATCAACTCAGTAGTTTTCCCTCAGACTGAAGAGCCTGGCAGATCAAAGGTGCTGGGGGACAAGTGGAATTGTCATGGGGGGTTGATATGTTAATACAGCACCTCAGGTAGCGGAGGAGTGTTAATATAAAAGATAGTGCCTGCAACCTGTGTTTTTTTAATGTTTTGGATTCTGTTGGATGTGAGAGGGAGAAGAATAAAGTTTCATCTGCTTTGAACACTCGGCCTGATTATTCCTCTTTCCACAACAGACCTTTTCTGACAGTTGTTCACAATTTTTTTGATCTATATTTTGTGATAATTTAAAAATTAATGCATGCTGAAGCTGTTAAGATCAAGTCCATATCGTTCCAATGCAGAGCAATGAATGGAACCCCCCCCCCAAACTATTTGATATCTTTCTTAAATCGTTAAGCCTTAGGTGTCATGAACCTGGGTTTGGCTGTTCCAAACCCGGTTCTGACACCGTGGCTATTTTGGGCCCAGTCCACTATTTATTTTTATCAGGCGCTTCGGGGAGCCCTTTGGGTCCTCGGCTCCCTGACAGCTCAGGCACACACCCTCCTCCTGTCAGTATTTCCAGCTGCTCCTCATTATTGGTGTTTCACACACATACACACACACACAGTCCACCATTAAGAGAAGACTTCATGAGAGTAAATACAAAGGATTCACCACAAGGTGCAAACCATTTATCAGCCTCAAAAATAGAAAGGCCAGAATTGACTTTGCCAAAAACACCTGAAGAAGCCAGCCCAGTTCTGGAACAGCATTCTTTGGACAGATGAGACTAAGATCAACCTGTACCAGAATGAAGGGAAGAAGAAAGTTTGGAGAAGAACTGGAACAGCTCATGATCCAAAGCACACCACATCTTCTGTAAAACATGGTGGAGGCAGTGTGATGGCATGGGCATGTATGGCTTCCAATGGCACTGGGTCACTTGTGTTTATTGATGATGTGACAAAAGACAGAAGCAGCCGGATGAATTCTGAGGTGTATAGGGATATACTTTCTGCTCAGATTCAGCCAAATGCAGCAAAGTTGATTGGACAGCGCTTCACAGTACAGATCGACAGTGATCAAAAACATACTGCAAAAGCAACCCAGGAGTTTTTTAAAGCAAAGAAGTGGAATATTCTGCAATGGCCGAGTCAATCACCAGATCTCAACCCAATCGCACATGCATTTCACTTGCTCAAGACAAAACTTAAGGCAGAAAGACCCACAAACAAGCAACAACTGAAGACAGCTGCAGTAAAGGCCTGGCAAAGTATCACAAAGGAGGAAACCCAGCGTTTGGTGATGTCCATGGGTTCCAGACTTCAGGCAGTCATTGCCTGCAAAGGATTCTCAACAAAATATTGAAAAGTAACATTTTACTTAGGGTTATGTTTATTTGTCCAATTACTTTTGAGCCCCTGAAATGAGGAGCATTTGTATAAAAATAGCTACAATTCCTACATGTTTAAGCATATATTTTTGTTCAACCCCTTGAATCAAACCTTAAAGTCTGCACTTCAATTCCGTTGTAGTTGTTTCATTTCAAATCCAATGTGGTGGCATGCAGAGCCCCAAATCATGAAGATTGTGTCACTGTCTAAATATTTCTGGGCCCAACTGTATATACACAGTAGCGTGTACCTCTGTGTATGCAAGCTGTTATCCCCTTCGCTTATTTTCAGCCTGACTTCAGTCTTCTCTTACGCTAAGTGACTGTTGTTTATTAGTTGGTGTAAGCGGCTGTTCCTGCCTCATCCTCATCCACCGGACTGCACAGACGGCCCCGAATCAGTCCAGACGTAAGTTTATTGTTTGCCTTTCTCCTCGAGCCGACAGCAGTTTTGCAGCACTAGGCATTCCCTTCCTTGGGCTGTTGAGCATCCAGGTGGCGTCCCTGTATGTCTGGTGGCCTCAAGTTCAATCATTTCAACTCACTGTAAGTCGTGACTGTTTGCTGGACTAATTATTTGGGGTTTATGTTTAATAAAACGCACGAAACTACTCCTGCCCGTGGGTTTTTCATTCCTCCCTCGGTGCTCTGCGTAATGGCGCACGAGGGGTCATAACACTAGGAAGCAAACTGTTACTATTTTTTATTTATTATTTTACTTCATGCAGCCTTGCATCTGGTGACACGTATGACGCATAAATGTCATATCTGTAACATTCATACAAGTGCAAACATACCTGGTGCTCTTGCGTCTGTACCACCGATCATATCAACAGTCCTTTTTAGTTTTCAGTGTATGATCTACTCATTGCCGGTGAGAAGCCTCCATTTATACAGTCTACGGCACAACCACGAACACCAGCAGCAAGTACCAGAACTACGCCAAAACGTTCAAAAAATACATAAACTACAAGTGCTGAGATTAGCTGCCACTTGAGTGCAAAACAGGTATGTGGACTATACATTAAAATGAATTTGAAAAACTTTTTAAAACACTATTTTAAATGCCCCACTACTCCACTCTTGCTGACTGATTTAACACTATTTCAGCTGAAACCGGAAGTTTCTACAGCAGCGCCCTCAGGAATGAAGTGGATTAGTCATGTGATTATTGAAAAAATATAAAAGTGCTCACTTTTCTTAAAAAAAACACACAGCCTTTATATTGTTTTTATGTCCATTTTTCCTCCAGGTTTGTCACAGGATGTCATAAAATTGTTGTGATTGGTATTTATTGACAGCTCACATGTAGGGAATGACAACAGAGAAAGCACACTATGGCACAGAGAAGCAAATTTAATTTGAATTTTATTAATGCAAAAGGAATGCTCCACAAGAGAAAAACACCACTCGCCAAGGGAACACTCAGCCTGAGGAGAGAGAGATGAGAGCAGTAGATTAGGAGGGAGACTCAGATAAGGGAAAATAGGACAACACTCATGTGGGAGTATCAAAGAGCCCAGCAGAAGAATCCAGCACTTATGGCAAACCAAGTGATGATGCTGGAAGGCAGGAGTGGAGCTGGGTGAGGTGTCTGACCGGGTGATGATGGTCGCTGACGTGGTGATGGTGAAGAGGCAGGTGAGCGCACAACTACCCTGGAGACACATCACAAAGGAGGTAGCAACCTGTGGAGAGGTAAGAAAAAGGTTAGAAAGTTTTTCGAGTTTAGAGGAAAATAAGACTTACTGCAGAAGTAGGTAGTATACCCAACGAGCCAGCGCCAAGGTGTTGAAGAGAAGGTCTATTTAAGCACTGGCAAGTCAGAGGTAACAGGTGCGTCTCATCACACAGGTGGAGATGATTGCCCGCAGAGTAGGTGAAAGTTGAACCGGACGTGTGAGGGAGAGTGCACTCACCAGACCATAACAGTGCTCCCCCCTTAAGGAATGCCTCCTGGTGGTCCACTAGGCTTGGTGGGACAAGCTTTGTGGAAGGCCCGGACCATCCCCTTGTTGTGGAAGTTGGAACCAGGAATCCACGACCGTTCTTCTGGTCCGTAGCCCTTCCAGTGGGCAAGATATTGAAGCCTCCAGCCCCGACGGCGAACGTCCAGAATCCTCTGGACCATGTAGGTGGTTTGGCCATCGATGAGCCGAGGGGAAGAAGGCGGCTTCGGGGGATGGCAGAGAGGACTGGTGGAGGGGGGCTTGATCTTAGAGACGTGAAAGGTGGGGTGTTCCCCATCACTGGTGTGAGCTTTAAGCAGACCGTGACGTCATTGATGATTCTTAAAATGGGAATTGGACCAAGGAACTGAGGGGAAAACTTCCTGGACTCTGTTCTTAATGGCACCTAGTCTGCTGCCAGCCATACCTGCTGTCCAATGGCATACTTTGGAGCTGGAGTCCACCTGCTGTCAGCGTACTGGCGATTGAGTTCAGCTGACCGAGCGAGAGCAGCATGAGTGGCTCTCCATAGCTGGCAACAGCGACGTGCGTGGGCCCCCACCGGTGGAACTGCCACTTCCCTCTCTGCCATTGATAACAAAGGGGGGGTGTACCCCATGGATGCCTGGAATGGGGTCAACCCGGTGGCTGTTGAGATCGCAGTGTTGTGGGAGTACTCCACCCAGGCCAGATGAAGTACTCCATAAACTTGGGTTTCAGGCTGCCACGCACCTAAAGGTGGCCTCCAAGGATTGGTTGCACGTTCAGCCTGCCCGTTGCTTTGTGAATGGTGTCCTGATGTGAGACTGATGGTTGTTAGCTAGGGAGTGGCAGAAGGCTTTCCAGATTTGGGAGATGAATTGAGGGCCCCAGTCAGACACAATGTCCATAGGGATACTGTGTAAGCAGATTATGTGGTTAGTGAGGAGGTTCATCGTTTCAAAAGCAGAGGGGAGTTTTGGAAGGGGCACCAGGTGGATTGCCTTAGAGAAGCAATCCACGCAGGTGAGGATAACCTTAGGGGGTGTTACCTTGAGAAGGAGGAAGTCTGGTAACAAAGTTCAAGGCAATGTGGGTCCAGGGTCGGTGAGAGATGGGGAGTGGATGGAGAAGGCCAGAAGGGGGCAAGGGGTCCGATGTGTTGCGGCAATAGACTTGACAAGCGCTGACATAATCCTGGACATCAGTCCGCAGTGTTGGCCACCAGAACACCCGACGAATGAGATTGATAGTCCCAATGATCCCAGGATAACATGCAAAGAAGCTGGTGTGGCCCCACTTGATGACATCACTGAGGAGAGTAGCCGGGACAAACAGTTGGCCATCAGGGCCCCCTTCTGGTATGGATTCTGTGGATAGAGCCTGCCAGACCCTCCGCTCAATGTCCCACATGAGTGCTCCGAGGAAGCAGGAGGGTGGGACAATGGGTTGGGGGAGGGAGGGAGGGGTAGGAGAGTCGGGGCAGAACTGGCGAGAAAGAGCATCTGGTTTAACATTGTGGGAGCCAGGCCTGTAGGTGATGGTAAGATTAAATCTAACAAAGAGTAAGGCCCAGTGGGCCTGCCTGGCATTCAGCCTGCGGGCCAAGTGAAGATATTCTAAATTTTTATAGTCGGTCCACACAATTACGGGTTGGGACGCTCCCTCCAACCAGTGTCTCCACTACTCAAGGGCCAACTTAATGGCCAACAGCTCTTGGTCTCCTGTGTTGAAGTTCCTCTCGGCAGGTGTGAGCCGCCAAGAGAAATACGCGCAAGGATGGAGCCTCTGATCTGAGGCTGAATGCTGCGATAGAACAGCACACACCCCTGAGTCAGAAGCATCGACCTCTAAAATAAACTGGAGCTGGGGGTTGACCTGGGCCAAGATAGGAACATTGGAGAACAAACCCTTCAATTTGTGAAAGGCCTGTTCAGCTGCCTCGGACCAACTCAAGGGCACTTTTACCAAGGTCAGCTGAGTCAGAGGCTGTGCTACCCCACTATAGTTTCTAATGAAACAGCGATAGAAATTCGCAAACCCCAAGAAGCGTTGAAGCTCCTTGCGGGAGTGGGGTGTAGGCCAATTTAGCACAGCCTCCACCTTGTCCAGGTCAGCCCTCAGCAATCCCTCAGCCACGATAAAGCCCAGAAAATAAGTAGAGTGGGTGGAAAACTCACACTTCTCGGCTTTAACATAAAACTGATTCTCCAGGAGCCATTGTAGAATGGCCCTGACGTGGACTGCATGTTCCTCTAGTGTGCGTGAAAAAATCAAAATGTCATTGAGATAAACGAAAACAAATTGACTGACCATATCGTGGACGACGTCACTGATCATACATTGGAAGACAGCGGGGGCTTTGGTGAGCTCGTATGACATCGCCAGATATTCAAATTGCCCCAAGTGTGTTTTAAAGGCTGTCTTCCATTCGGCCCCTTCACGAATGCGAACCAGATGATACGTGTTCCGCAAGTCCAATTTGGTATATACTCGCGCGCGCTGAAGGAGCTCAAACGTGGAGTTTATCAGGGGCAGAGGGTATTTGTCCTTGACTGTTACAGCATTGAGTTCACAATAATCAATGCGCAGGCGTAGCGAACAGTCCTTCTTCCCGAAAAAAAAGAACCCTGCCCCAAGAGGAGCCGATGAAGGCCGAATAAGGCCGGCGTTCAGAGAATCTTTAAAATAGCTCTCCATCACCTCCCTCTCTGGCCCAGAAATACTGTAGAGCTGGCTGGATGGCAGCCGCGCACCCGGGAGAAGGTCTATTGCACAATCATAGGAGCGATGGGGAGGTAAAGAAAGCGCTGTAGATTTGCTGAAGATCTCTCCAAGATCATGATAGACCTCGGGCACGAGGCTGAGATCCGGAGGCTCTACCGGAGCCTCTACCTACCAGCATAGGTGAACACTCGGCCGAGCTGAGACAGGATGCCAAACAATATAGGCTCCAGGAAGAGGTGGAATTATTCACCCAATTAATAATAGGGTTTTATTTCCGGAGCCACAGGTAACCTAGAACCACCGGGTGACTGGATTTAGGGAGAATATAAAATGAGACAGTCTCCCAGTGGTTGCCGGAAAGAAGGATGGTCACTGGCTCCGTTTTCTTGGTGATGGTGGCCACCTTTTCGCCCGACAATGTAGTTACATTTTGGAACATGGGCAATTTGATAGTGGGGATGCCTACATCCTGCACGAAGCGTGCAGAGATGAAATTCTGCTCTGCCCCTGAATCAATTAAAGCCTCAGTTCTCCACTCGACCCCCAGCAACTGAATGAGGGCCGAAATGGAGAAGTTAGTGGGGGGATGATTGGATTTCGCGCCCGTCAGACCCCCCATGGCTACTGACGGGCCGATCTTTTGGCTTCAGCTGGCACCCCTGCAGTTTGTGCTTGAGAGAGCCACAATACATGCAGGCGCCAATTCTCCTTTGTCTCTGGCACTCTTCCAGAGTCAAATGGACCCAGCCGAACTCCATAGGTTCAGAGGAATCAGCTCCAGCTGTGTCATTAGCCAAGAGGGATGCGCTTGCACTGGGCAGGTAGGAGGTGGCTTTGCGCTCCTTAGCACACTCACGGTATCGGTTGTTGAGACTAACAGCCTGATCAATTAGACCATCCAAGGAGGAAGGGACGGCATGAACCACTAGGTCGTCTTGGAGGTGTTCATTTAAACCCTGGAGGAAGACGCTTCATAATGAAACGTCATTCCATCCTGAGTCCGCCGCGATGACCCAGAACTCCACAGAGTAGTCGTTAGCAGACCGGCTACCCTGGTGGAGTGACACTAAGCAGCTCATGATGTTCCCCTCACTTTCTGTACGGTCAAACGCACGGGGGAATTCGGCCACAAATCTGTCAAATGAACAAGTGGTACCCTCTGGATTGTTGAGAATGGCTTGGGCCCAACTGAGGGCCCTATCCCGCAGCAGGAGGGTCATAAAATGAATCTTATCTGTGTCATCCGGGTACCCCCCCCCCAACCTGGCCCAAATACAGCCAAACATGGCAAAAAAAAACCCTCTACATTTTCCCATCTCCCCCACGTACGGGGCAGACGAGGGAACGGAGGTGGTTCAGTGCACAGTGGAAGAAACTGGGGCAACAGGTGGAGAGATAGGAACTGGCTGAGACAAATGGCCCAAATGTTTGGCGACTGTGCCCAGCTTCTGTGTAATGGTTTGCAGCTGTTGAGTAAGCACAGCCACCTGCCTCTCTGTGGCATCTAAACTGTCTAAAGCGGAGTGTTCTGCTGATGCCACTCCCGATGAGCTTGCACCGTGGCTGGCTCATTCTGTCATGATTGGTATTTATTGGCAGCTCACGTGTAGGGAATGACAACAGAGAAAGTACACTATGACACAGAGAAGCAAATTTAATTTGAATTTTATTAATGCAAAAGGAATGCTCTGCAAGAGAAAAACGCCACTCGTCAAGGGAACAGTCAGCCTGAGGAGCAGTAGATTAGGAGGGAGACTCAGATAAGGGAAAATAGGACAACACTCACGTGGGAGTATCAGAGAGCCCGGCAGAAGAATCCAGCACTTATGGGGAACCAAGTGATAATGCTGGAAGGCAGGAGTGGAGCTGGGTGAGGTGTCTGACCGGGTGATGATGGTCGCTGACGTGTTGATGGTGAAGAGGCAGGTGAGTGCACAACTGCCCTGGAGACACACCACAAAGGAGGTAGCAACCTGTGGAGAGGTAAGCAAAAGGTTAGAAGGTTTTTCGAGTTTAGAGGAAAATAAGACTTACTGCTGAAGCAGGTAGTATACCCAATGAGCCAGCGCCATGTTGTTGAAGAGAAGGTCTATTTAAGCGCTGGCAAGTCAGAGGTAACAGGTGCATCTCATCACGCAGGTGGAGATGATTGCCCGCAGAGTAGGTGAAAGTTGAACCGGACGTGTGGGGGAGAGTGCGCTCACCAGATCATAACAAAAATGGGAAACCCAGCTCACCAGTATCCTTGATACTTGCCCGTTGCTCTATTATTGGCCAGCCTAGTTTTCTGTCTTGTAGAGAACATTGAGCTAACAGTTTTACTAGATGTTTGCCTACTAAGCAGAGTTTATATTGTCATTTTCTTCAGATTTCATTCACCTGTTTCCACCTGGTTCACTAATCCACAGTTGATAATATATCTTGCACCAGTCTGGATTACTTTGTTATATTTTTACTCTGATGAGATTGAGCCATTAACATCAACTTGGATTAGCAGTCAGACAGGCTGCCTAGCGCTAGCTTAACTGCCAATCCGGCCAGTTTTGATTGCTATTTTCTATAAATTCTACTCACCACCAACTGGAATCCTTGTTCATCTGCCAATATTTGACCATATACGTACACCACTCTAAAACATTATTTTTACTCAACATTTTTAGTGTCAGGGAGGTGCTTAGACCATTGGCTTGGCACTTTGGGCCACCATTCACTCATTTGCAAATGTTTCTGTGCTGATTGTACTCCAGGGACCAGTCATATCCTATTAACCACTGAAACTGCACACCCCTGTCCACTAGTGATGCTTTATTTTATTCATTCTTTAAAACAAATTTACATTAGTTGGCTCAGGCTTGCTAGCCAGCTAAGATTAGCAATAGTGACAAACGGGAAGGTGGAGTTAACAGTGTTTCTTGGGCCTTTAAAGAGATATGCACTGAAAACGGGTCATTCTGATTAAGGATGCAAAAGATGGTTTACAAATATGCTGCAATAATTAAATAATTAAAGAAAATGTGACCAAAATATGTCACAAACATTTTGTTAACACCGGTGGGAGCTGTCAACATGTGAAAAAAGGGCAGTCAATGACCCCTTTAAGTAAAGGTCCTTATCACCTAATAGACACTTATCACCCTGGCACACAGGAAGGCAATCTCAGTGTAATTGAGAACTAATCTGGATCCTAAACATTTTAGTTGAAATTTGAAATCCTCCTGGGGCATGTGGTCTCTAAACACCTCTTGTGTCCAAATAATTTTGGAACAATACTTCACGACGGCCTTTAGAACTGTTCTTTAACATTTATCAATAAGTAAAGCTCCAAAAATTAATTTATTTTTCTCTTTTTCATGTTTAATTCAAAAGGGAAACTTTCATATATTCTGCAGTTATTACAAGTAAAATATTTAAAGATTTTTTTTTTTTTTGCTTTAATTTTCATGATTTTGTCTTAAAGGTTTTTAAATTAACTTAGAAATTACTATATTATTTTTGGAGCTACAGTGCCGCTTCACTTTTTTTCATATTATGTTCTGTTACAGCCTTATTCCAAAAGGGATTAAATTCATTTTTTCCCTCAAAATTCTACACACAACACCCCATAATGACAATGTGAAAAAAGTTTTTTTGAGATTTCTGAAAAATTTTTAAAAATTTAAAAAACTAAGAAATCACATGCACATAAGTATTCACAGCCTTTGCTCAGTACTTTGTTTATGCACCGTTGGCATCAATTACAGCCTCAAGTCTTTTTGAATACGATGCCACAAGCTTGGCACACCTACTGTATCTTTGGACAGTTTGGCCCATTCCTCTTCGCAGCACATCTCAAGCTCCATCAGGTTGGATGGGAAGCGTCGGTGCACAGCCATTTTCAGATCTCTCCAGAGATGTTCAATTGGATTAAAGTCTGAGGTCTGGCTGGGCCACTCAAAGACATTCACAGAGTTGTCCTGAAGCTACTCCTTTGACATCTTGGCTGTGTGCTTAGGGTTGTTGTCCTGCTGAATGATGAACCGTCACCCCAGTCTGAGGTCAAGAGTGCTCTGGAACACATTTTTATCCAGGATGTCGCTGTACATTGCTGCATTCATCTTTCACTCTATCCTGACAAGTCTCCCAGATCATGCTGCTGAAAAACATCCCCATAGCATGATGCTGCCACCACCATTGGCATGGTTATGAGCAGTGCCTGGTTTCCACCAAACATGACGCCTGGCATTCATGCCAAAGAGTTCAATCTTTGTCTCATCAGACCACAGAATTTTGTTTCTCATGGGCTGAGAGTCCTTCAAATGCCTTTTGGCAAACTCCAGGCGGGCTGCCATGTGCCTTTTACTAAGGAGTGGCTTCTGTCTGGCCACTCTACCATACAAGCCTGATTGGTGGATTGCTGCAGAGATAGTTGTCCTTCTGGAAGGTTCTCCTCTCTTCACAGAGGAACAGTGGAGCACCGACAGAGCGACCATCGGGTTCTTGGTCACCTCCCTGACTAAGGCCCTTCTCCACCGATTGCTCAGTTTAGACAGCAGGCCAGCTCTAGGAAGAGTCCTGGTGATTCCAAATTTCTTCCATATATTGATGATGGAGGCCACTGTGCTCATTGGGACCTTCAAAGCAGCAGAAATTTTTTTCTGTACCCTTCCCCAGAATTGTGTCTCGAGACAATTCTGTCTTGGAGGTCTACAGAAAATTCCTTTGACTTAATGCTTGGTTTGTGCTCTGACATGCACTGTCAACTGCGGGACCTTATATAGACAGGTGTGTGCCTTTTCAAATCATGTCCAATCACCTGAATTTACCACAGGTGGACTCCAGTTAAGCTGCAGAAACATCTCAAGGATGATCAGTGGAAACAGGATGCAGCTGAGCTCAATTTTGAGCTTCATGGCAAAGGCTGTGAATACTTTTGTACATGTGATTTCTTAGTTTGTTTGTTTTTTATTTTTAATAAATTTTCACCCCCTTATGGATCGTCACCTTATCGTGGTGGGGGGGTTTGTGTGCCCCAGTGATCCCAGGAGCTATGTTGTCCGGGGCAATTTGCCTCTGATAGGATCACCCAAGACAAACTGGTCCTGGGTGAAGGGCCAGACTAAGAATGATCCAACAGACTCTCATGATAAATTCTATATCAAGGATTCACTGTACCCCGCCCGGTATGGGGTTACTGGGGCCCCACCCTGGAGCCAGGCCTGGGGGAGGGGCTCGAAGGCTAGCGTCTGGTGGCCGGGTTTCCACCCATGGGACCCTGCCAGGCTCAGCCCGAAGGAGTTACATGGGTCCACCCTCCAATGGGCTCACCACCTGCAGGAGGGATCATGGGGATCCGGTGCTATGTGGATTAGGTGGCGGTCAAAGGCGGAGACCTTGGCGGACTGATCCCAAGCTTTCTAAACTGGCTTTTGGTACGTGGAATGTCACCTCTCTGGTGGGGAAGGAGCCTGAGCTGGTGTACGATGTTGAGCTGGTGTACTGGTGTTGAGCTCACCTCAACACACAGCTCCGGTTCTGGAACCAGTCTCCTGGAGAGGGGCTGGAGCTTGGCCTTTTCTGGAGTTGCCCCGGGCGAGAGGCGACGAGCAGGGGTGGGTATTCTTGTATCCCCCCACCTTGCTGCCTCTATATTGGAGTTTTCCCCGGTGGACAAAAGGGTTGCTTCCCTGCACCTTTGGGTTGGGAAACGGGTCCTGACCTTCATTTGTGCCTATGCACCAAATGATGTTTCAGAGTACCCACCCTTTTTGTAGTCTGTGACTGGGGTGCTGGAGGGTGCTCCTCTTGGAGACTCCATTGTCCTACTGGGGGACTTCAATGCGCACGTGGGCAATGACAGTGAAACCTGGAGGGGTGTGATTGGGAGGAACAGCCTGCCCGATCTGAACCCGAGTGGTGTTCAGTTATTGGACTTCTGTGCTAACCACAGTTTGTCCATAACGAACACCATGTTCAAGCATAAGGGTGTCCATATGTGCACCTGGCACCAGGACACCATAGGTCGCAGGTCGATGATGGATTTTGTTATCGTGTCATCAGACCTGCGACCGTATGTCTTGGACACCCGGGTAAAGAGAGGTGCAGAGCTGTCAACTGATCACCACCTGGTGGTGAGTTGGATCCGATGGCAGGGGAGGAAGCCATTCAGACCTGGTAGACCCAAACGTATAGTGAGGGTGTGCTGGGAATGTCTGGCTGAGGCCCCTGTCTGGGAGGTCTTCAACTCCCACCTCCGGAAGAACTTCAGCCACATTCCGAGGGAGTCTGGAGACATGGAGTCTGAATGGGCCATGTTCTCCACCTCTGTTGTTGAAGCGGCGGCCAAGAGCTGCGGCCGCAAGGTGGTCAGTGCATCTCGTGGTGGCAACGCCCGAACCAAGTGGTGGACACCAGTGGTGAGGGGGGCCATTAAGCTTAAGAAGGAGTTCTATCAATCTTGGTTGGCTTGTGGGACTCCCAAAGCAGCTGAGGTGTACCGGCAGGCCAAGCGGAGTGCAGCTCGGGTGGTTGCTGAAGCAAAAACCCGGGTATGGGAGGAGTTTGGTGAGGCCATGGAACAAGACTTTTGGTTGGCCTCGAAGAGATTCTGGCAAACTGTCCAGCGGCTCAGGAGGGGAAAGCAGCTCCCTGTCCACACTGTGTATGGTGCGGATGGGACACTGTTGACTTCGACTGGGGATATCGTCGGGCGGTGGAAGGAATACTTCGAGGATCTCCTCAATCCCACTGATAATCCTAACACAGAGGAAGCAGGGTTTGGGGACGAGGAGGATGACTTGCCTATCACAGGGGCTGAGGTCACCAAGGTGGTTAAAAATCTCCTTGGTGGTCGGGCCCCAGGGGTGGACGAGATTTGCCCTGAGTACCTCCAGGCCCTGGATGTTGTTGGGTTGTCGTGGTTGACACGCCTCTGTAACATTGCGTGGAAGTCGGGGGCAGTGCCTTTGGCATGGCAAACCGGGGTGGTGGTTCCTCTCTTCAAAAAAGGGGACCGGAGGGTGTGCTCCAACTTTAGAGGGATCACACTCCTCAGCCTCCCTGGGAAGGTCTATGCCAAGGTACTGGAGAGGAGAGCCCGGCCATTGGTCGAACCTCGGATTCAGGAGGAGCAATGTGGTTTTCGTCCTGGCCGTGGCACATCGGACCAGCTCTTTACCCTCTTGAGAATTCTTGAGGGTTCGTGGGAGTTTGCCCAACCAGTGTACATGTGCTTTGTGGACTTGGAGAAGGCATTTGACCGTGTCCCTCATGGTTTTTTGTGGGGGGTGCTTCGGGAGTATGGGGTATCGGGCTTGTTGTTACGAGCTATTCGGTCTCTGTACGACCGTTGTGAGAGTTTGGTTTGTATTGCCAACACTCGGTCGGAGTCATTCCCAGTGAGAGTTGGACTCCACCAGGGCTGCCCTTTGTCACCGATCCTGTTCATAATTTTTATGGACAGGATTTCTAGGCGCAGCCAGGGAACGGAGGGTGTCATGCTTGGTGACCACAGGATCTCATCTCTGTTGTTTGCAGATGATGTTGTCCTGTTGGCTTCATCCAGCAATGACCTACAGCTCTTGCTGGGATGGTTTGCCGCTGAGTGTGAAGTGGCTGGGATGAGAATCAGTACCTCCAAGTCCGAGTCCATGATCCTCAGCCAGAAAAAGGTGGATTGTCCTCTCTGGGTTGGGGACAGGCTCCTGTCCCAAGTGGAGGAGTTTAAGTATCTTGGGGTCTTATTCACGAGTGAGGGGAAAATGGAGCAAGAGATTGGCAGACCCGATTGGAGCAGCATCTGCAGTGATGCGGACGTTGTACAGGACTGTTGTAGTGAAGAGGGAGCTTAGTTCTAAGGCAAAGCTGTCGATTTACCAGTCAATCTACATTCCTACTCTCACCTATGGTCACGAGCTTTGGGTAATGACTGAAAGAACAAGATCGCTGATACAAGCGGCTGAAATGAGCTTTCTCCGTAGGATTGCTGGACTCACTCTCAGAGATAGGGTGAGGAGCTCAGTCATCCGGGAGAGGCTCGGAGTAGAACCGCTGCTCCTCCACATTGAAAGGAGTCAGTTGAGGTGGTATGGGCATCTGATTAGGATGCCTCCTGGACGCCTCCCACTTGAGGTGTTTCAGGCACGTCCCACTGGGAGTAGACCCCGGGGCAGACCCAGGACTCGGTGGAGAGACTATGTCTCCCAGTTGGTCTGGGAACGCCTTGGTATCCTCCCTGAAGAGCTGGAGCAGGTGGCTGGGGAGAGGGAAGTCTGGGCTTCTCTGTTTGAACTGCTGCCTCCGCGACCCGGACCTCTGGAAAAGCGGTAGAACATGGATGGATGGATGGATAAATTTCCAAAAATCTCAACAAAAACTTTTTTCATGTTGTCATTATGGGGTATTGTCTGTAGAATTTTCAGGAAAAAAGGAATTTAATTTATTTTGGAATAAGGCTGTAACAACAAAATGTGAAAAAGTGAACTGCTGTGAATACTTTCGGGATGCACTGCATACCTGTATATAACTAGTTTGCAGTTTCTTATATACAAGATTCAAGATTCCAGATTCAAAGATTTTATTTGTCAATACTACTATACATACAGGACATACAGGAGAATTGAAATGACATTTCTCTCTCTCTTCAGGGGTGTGCACAATATAAACAAAAAGAAAAAAGGAAGAAGTCTGGAAAAAACACAACAGCAGTCTCTGTACAGTAATGCTACTCGTAGTGCAAGTGGTGACAAAAGATAGACCCAGACATCTCATAGTACAAATAAAGATAAACGATGAAACCCAGCAATCTTATATACAGAAAAGTAGAGCAGTAATACTCGTAGTTGCAAGTTTGATGTGGTAGTGTAGGTGCAGACAGTGACAGATTAAGATAAGATAAGATAAGATAAGATAAGCCTTTATTAGTCCCACAACGGGGAAATTCCAGGATTGCAACAGCACAGGGATAGCAACACTCAGAGCAACAATCAGAAGGCAAGAAAAAAACAAGCAAGCAAGAGCAGCTAATATACATATGTACATATTACTATAAAATATATATATACACACACACAGGCACACAGTGCAGAGCATTGTAGCTGGATGGAATAAATATATGAATATATAAACACACAGTGCGGAGCATTGTCGCTAGATGGAATAAATATGTAAATATATAAACACCCACAGTACGGAGCATTGCAGCTAGGTGGAATAAATATGTAAGTATATAAACACACACAGTGCAGAGCATTGTAGCTAGATGGAATAAATATATAGATATATAAATATAAACACACCCAGTGCGGAGCATTAAAGCTAGATGGAATAAATATGTAAATATATAAACACACACAGTGCAGAGCATTGTTGCTAGATGGGATGAAACAGCATAACCGTCTACTTAGTTATCCTACATGGTATGATTATGTGCCATACATATTCTCACCCTCCATAGTGACCGGTATTTTCCTAGTTGTATGCCGGAGGGGACCATTGTGTAAGTCTATTGCATCTTTTGCATTCAAAAAAAACTATTAGTTTGTTACGTCTTTTTGCTATCTCTGCGAGCAGCCCTGCTTAGGTTGTACAGTCTGACAGCCGTTGGTAGGAAGGACCTACGAAACCTCTCGGTTGTGCACCTGGGATGATGTAGTCTGCTGCTAAATGAGCTCCTCCGTGCATTCAGTATGTCCTGCATAGGGTGGAACTCGGACTCCAGCAGAAATGACAGTTTAGCCACCGTCCTTCTCTCTCCTATCTCCTCCACCGGATCAAGGCGCTGCCCCAGGACAGAGCTAGCTTTCTTAATCAGTTTGTTCAGTCTCTTCCTATCGGCTGCAGTAATGCCACTGCCCCAGCAGACCACTCCAAAAGTGATGGCTGATGCCACCACCGTGTCATAGAATGTCTTCAGCAGCGCCCCTTGTACACCAAAAGATCTGAGTCTCCTCAGCAGGAACAGCCTGCGCTGTCCCTTCTTGTAGAGTGCGTCAGTATTGTGTGACCAGTCTAGTTTATTGTTCAGATGAACACCCAGGTACTTATAGGATGTCACTATCTCGATGTCTGTTCCCTGTATATTTACTGGTGCTGTGAGGGGCTGCCCATGCCTGCGGCAGTCCACCACCAGCTCCTTAGTTTTCCTCGCGTTGATCTGGAGGCAGTTCCGATGGCACCAGTCCACAAAGTCCTGGATAAGCCCTCTGTACTCAGCTTCATCTCCATTGGAGATGAGGCCAACGATCGCAGAGTCATCAGAGAACTTCTGTAGATGGCAGTGTGTTGTGTTGTGTGAGAAGTCCGCAGTATAAAGAGTGAACAGGAAGGGAGCCAGCACCATTCCCTGGGGGGCCCCCGTGCTACCGATGATCGTGTCGGACACACAGTCCCGGGTTCTCACAAACTGAGGCCGGTTTGTGAGGTAGTCCAGGATCCATGATGACAGGTGCTGGAAGAATGTAAGCTTTAGAGATTCTAGGTGTGTCTGAATGTCATGCTTTGTACCCTCTCCCCCAAGGTGGCCATTGGGGTGACTCCTTATATTTTTGTAATAAATGTACATAAATTCAACTTTCTGCCTGATTATTTGACTTTGAATAATTTAAGCTCAAAATTATTCTAACATTTTAGCACTCCAAACAGCGGATCCACATATCTCCGTCTTTCTGGTGCCTCTGCTTGATTTCAGCAAGTGCACAGCTGATAAAAAGACCTTCCCAGGCTGAGTGAAAAAAAAAAAGGCTTATTGTTACTGCAATGAAGGCATTTCAGACTGGGGCGCTGGAACTGACTGGGTGAGGGATCTGGGAATCCTACAGACGGCTTGAATGTAAGTACATTTGTTGTTGTTTATGGATAAAAGATAGTGAGATTGCCCAGACCAGTTGTACATTGTGAAAAGCTGAAGGGGTGAAACTAGCGGCCAGATTGCTTGGTTATTTTTACCCACGGTGAATGATATCGTAATAATCCCTTGGGAGGAACGAGGTTTTTCCTCTGCAAACAGTGACCGTTATCGCAAGACCCGGGGTGATTCTTTGAAAATCCATCGCTCTCTATGCCCTATTAGTGCAGTGGAGGTCACGGAAGTTGCATGCAAAGGGGAAAAAAAAGGGAACGATTCGTGCTCTTTTAACCTCAGATGTTTTATTGTCTAAATTACTAGGCTCTCGACGTCTTGTGGAAGAGTTTACGTGATCCCAGAAAAGTAGATTTTCATGGAAGATTCGTGTCCTTACCCTTTCTGCTTATCACCCATGCGGCTTCCCCCACTATGGTGAGAACGGGGGAGGAGGTCTTACTGGGGCTTTCGGCACACAGCGGAGGGGTTACGTGACCATTGAAATACTGGTAGATTTTATTTTGAGAATTTGTTGAAAGCGCTAGATAAAAGTTACTGCAGTCTGAATTTGTTTTGTCTCAGTGTTACGTGAAATCCGCTCTGGGGTGAAGCAGAGGCTGAGTTCCCATGGAGATGGAATGAATAGGTTGATGTTGTTTTGATGTTTGTGGTGTTTGATTGATGTTTGTGATTTTTTTCTGATATTTGTGGAGCATAAAAGGGTTGATTAGTTAATTGCTATCCTTTTGAGAAGTGTTTAAAATTATAGGTATTTGAAAATAGTAGCTTTGAGCAAAAACAGTGGACTGGTGTGTTTTTACGGCAGTGTAAAAAAAAAAAAAAGAAGGGGAGCTCCACGCTGCAAGTAGCAGTAGTGTTGGGGTTGCCACATCTGCAATTTTTCTGCTAAAAGTTGCCAGTTCCGGAAATTAATTGAAGTAATTCTCATGCTGTTTTGGGTTTTGGCATGAACCTAAAAGTCTTTATTGTATGACCTTGTGACGATAACGCAAAAGTGAACATTTCTGTGGGCCCTGTGTGTTTGTCTGTGTGTGTGTATATCTGTCTGTGTCTGTGTGTGTGTATGTGTGTCCTTGAGAGAGGGAAAAAAACAGACAGAGAGAGAGAGAACTTGGGGAAAAAATAGAAAAGGCTGTGTAGCTACTGATTTGTGTGTAAAAACTTGGTAAAAGGGAAGAGGGGAAAAAACAATCTATATATGGGTATTTTTGCAAAGTTTTGGGGTTTTACTTTTTCTTTCAGTCTAACTTTGTGGGGTTTCACTCTAATGTTGTGTACGTGATGAACTATTTACATATTTTTAAAGTCAATATTTTCATTCCCTCCAGTTTTTTCTTTGGAAAATGAAAAACATTGAGCTATTTTTATTCAATTTTTTGACGTATCACAGACTTTTATTGACTTAATTGCCTTATTTCTCTGACTGAAGCATAACAGTGAACTTTACAGGAAAAAAGGACGCAGGACTAACGACCAGCCTCTGGGACCCTCCCTCGCCATTGTCCATGCCTCCCTCATTGAGATCACAGGCACATAGAACATCTAAGTTAAGTACAGATGCTTGCATCTTAATCAATGCTACCAGCATGACAATGATGAAATTAGCTGAACATTACAATATCATGCTGTCACTTAATAATGCTTAATCACTGAAGGCTTTATGTATACCCTATATTACATGATTCAAAGCACAGAGGTTCAAACTTCAGGTTCATACTCACTTTTTAATAAATGACATATGCAATCTTATTTACATTTCGACCCTAGGCCTGTCCATGTAAAAAAAGGGGGGGGGGGAGACCACAAGAGCAGGACCTGAGACAGTTCATGCTGTGACTTTTTCCCTCCAAAAAGAACACAGCAAGATGAGAATGAAATTTTTTTATTATCGGGAAATGGGAAAAAAAAAGAGAGAGAGAAATAGCACAAGATTTCTGGTAAAATGGAGAAAGGGAATTTAATTTCAATGGTAAACTCAGACTGATTAGCAGCGGATGGAGTCAGCCAAGAGAAGTTGTGTCAGACTGACCTAGATAAGATAACATAAACAGACAGAATTAGCCTTCAAAGGGGTAAAAAAAAAAAGACACACAGACCACGGATTGTGGTCCTGTGCCATAAATTCCTGAAAACAGAGATTAGGTCTGCATTTCCAGTTACTAATCCCAACTGCTGCACTGGTTTAAGGCTTCCAATATATGATACTGTTTTGTTTAAACATAATCCTAAACTAGTGATTACCCATGTCAATTGGTAAAACATTTACTGATTCACAGAATATTTAGTGAATACTTGTTGTGAATAGCAAAAACACATTCAAATTGTGGAAGCTTTAGGTGTAATTTAAAGGTTTTTCTTTTACATTCCTCGTTTTTCAACAAGAAAGGGAAAGCATTCACTTTTTTTTTTTTTAGCTTGCACCAGGAATTAGATTTGGCAAATTAACAAGGAATTATAACATCACCATTACCTTTCAATTTAATAAATCCTTGGTGACATATGCAATATGTAATAAAATAATAAAAAAAGCAATAATTCACTTGTGTTTCTTAACATTACCCCTTATAATAAACAGTGGGATAAATAACTGGGATAAACATTTAAGGGACACAAAAATAATGATCACTGGAACATGAGTAAAATCAATTTATGAGGTGTAAAATTTGCACTCCTGTTGATGTAAATACTGAAGATGCAGACGGGGAAGCCGTAAGGCTTTTCCCAAATTTTTCTTTGCAGGATGGCACCGAGATTTGATCTTTGTGGGAGATGGGAGGAGGCCGGACAGTGGGTGTGTGGGTGATGGGCTCATTGGCTGGAAGGGGCGACAGTGACCACAGGGGAAAGGACCTCTCAGTTGACAAACATTTTTTGAAGCTAAGTAGAACAAATGACATTGTAAATGACATAAAGCATAACCATCTAAATGGCGCTGACTTTAAAAATGTAGTGTTCATATGACTTCACACTGCAGGATAGATCTGATGCCACTCACCACATAATGGTGTGACAATATCACATTTCAGAAATGTGACAGTAATACGGAATGTGTTTTCCTGGTGCTCAGCCATGGCCAAGCTGGGCCTTGGGACTACAGTCCACCCTATAATTTACCAAGGAGTATATAAAATGATGCATTCCTTGTACAAAATTAAGCCA
This sequence comes from Pholidichthys leucotaenia, assembly GCA_020510985.1. NCBI lineage: Eukaryota > Metazoa > Chordata > Actinopteri > Cichliformes > Pholidichthyidae > Pholidichthys > Pholidichthys leucotaenia. Next base: position 73,216,283 of record CM035838.1, read on the forward strand.
AATTCTAATTAGACAAAATGTCCACCTTTCCATTGACTGAAGGAGTATGACACAACCTTTCACAAAGATTCACTTACACAAATTCAACCTGTTTGTGTTCAACTGGACAAACTGATCTTAGTTATCAATGCTAAATCATATCAAATCTGCACAGACAGCTATATTGCTTTTTCCTAAATGGAATTTGTAAATTAGTTCAAGAGACATCACAAAAGAAACCATGATTATTGAAACCTCATTTTGAAGGAGCTGAACTACTCACAAATTTTCATCTAAATTAACTGTGTGTAACACATAAAAGTGGTAACACGCTTCCTTCCAGTAAAAGACACTACCCATCAAGAAACTACCCTGTAACTTTGCTGCATGTGCATCTCCATGCATCAAAGGCGAGTATCAAAGAAATTAATTAGCAAAAAATAATTAGCAATCCTCAGAAAAATAGATAATACATAAAAATTATCAATAGATGATCAATAATGAAGAGAAAATATAAATGAAACCGCTTGGTAATGAAATCACAACATTCAATAGGAGAAGTTAAAAGTTACATTGTGGAGTGTGTAATTGACGAAGCATGTTTTGTCTCAAGGCAGTTTATTACACGTCTCCAACATAAGCAAAGTAGAAAGAGAACATCTCAGAAAAAACTCATCCCTGATAAACCCAGGTCCCCCCACAGCTCACAAGTCACAATGCATTCACATCAAAGGTAACTTTGCATTTTCTCTTAAATCCCCTAGCATCCCCCTCACAGCCTTTGGCCCACAAAGGATCCTCCAGGCAGTCTCTTGCATATAAAAGATTACACTTTCACAGCTTCCTGTTATCTCCGAGGAAACTCTGCCCTTGGTTCTTATCTAAGATGTGAGGCATTATGCAAGGCATTAAGTAGGTCACATGTGTGGCTCCCCCCCCAAAAAAAAACATTTAGATTGAACAAAAGAATAACAGTCTGCATGCTGTGATAAAATCATTACACATCAATCCCCATGCTGCCTGGGCTTCAGTCTTCTCCCGTATCTGTTGTAACCAGGATTTGCCGCCTCAGCGGCGCTGTCATGCTGGGGAGCTGCTGTCTGGGAGTGAAGACCTTTTGTCAGTCCCTGCGGGTGTTCTGGGGAAATATTACTCTGGGAAGCTCCTCGTGGGGGGTCTTCCGCACCGAGGGGCCCTTGCCAACAGCACTTGCTCGTCGGCCACCACAAAAGCGGGTTTGAGTCTGTTTATGCCAACCTTTTCCCTCCTACCCCCCAAATCTAGCAAAAAATGCTTGTCCCCTGTTTCCAACACTCTGAACGGCCCATCATAAGGTGGTCGCAGTGGGGGGCGATGCGCATCATGTCTGACAAAAACAAACTCCGCGTTTTTCAAAGGTTTAGGCACAAAAACACGCCGAAAACTGTGATGAACGGGGCCCGGCAGCATGCCTTCATCAATGCTACTCTGCAACAGCTGAGACGGGGAGCTGCCTGGTGCAGGATTATCCGGGAGAAACTCCCAGGGCAGCCGAAGTGGCTGTGTGAAAACGAGTTCAGCTGGGGAAGCTTCTAAGTCTTCTTTGGGCGCAGAACGCAACCCTAATAAAACCCACGGTAGCTTGTCTACCCAATTTGCATCCGTCAGTGACGCCCTGAGAGCCGCTTTCAATGACCTATGAAAACGTTCGCATAACCCATTAGCCTGAGGATTGTACGCGGTTGTGCGGTGAATTGTGACACCCAGGCTGTGGGCCATTGCTGACCAAAGTTCAGAAACAAATTGAGGGCCTCTGTCGGACGTAATATCCGACGGGACTCCAAAACACGCCACCCATGCTGTTAAAAATGCGCGCACTACCTCCTCAGCTGTGGTTGACGCCAGTGGAACCACCTCCGGCCATCGCGTGGTGCGGTCCACCATTGTCAGAAGGTGCGTGCACCCCTGTGATGGCGGGAGGGGGCCCACGAGGTCCACGTGAACATGGCCGAACCTCTTAGCCGGGATGTGAAACGGCTCCAAGGGAGCCCTCGTGTGTCTGTGTACCTTGGCTCGTTGGCACGCCATGCAGGCTGCTGCCCACTCTTTCACCTATTTGCGAAGACTCAGCCGCACAAATTTCTCTCCCACCATCTTGATTGACGCGCGCACTCAGGGTGGGAGATCGTCACTTCCTTGTGGTAACGTATCGTCACTTCCTGTTTTGCTGTCTGCCTGTGTGGTTTGCTCTCCAGCTCTCCAGCCACTAGCTATGGCTACTACCTCTCTTTCCTCTCCTCCGCTGGTGTGCTCTCTCTGTCAGATGTTTAGCTACACCTCTGCCTCTTTTAGTGATAACGGTAAATGTAATAAATGTTGTCTTTTTGAGGCGCTCGAGGCGAGGTTGTCTGATTTGGAATCCCGGCTCCGCTGCATTGAAACACCGTCTGCGCCAGTTAATCTCGACGGACGTCCATTAGCTGCAGCGGAGCTAGCTAGCTTAGGTCCCACTGTCAGCGGTTCCCCGGCTCTCCTCAGCAGCGAGGAGACTGGGTGGGTGACGGTGAGAAGGAAGCCTAGTCGCAAAGCCCCGGTTCACCACCAACCTGTTCACGTTTCTAATCGTTTTTCCCCGCTCAGTGACACACCCGCTGAGGAAAAAACTCTGATCATTGGCGACTCTGTAGTCAGAAACGTGAACCTAGAGACTCCAGCGGCCATAGTCACATGCATTCCTGGGGCCAGAGCAGGCAACATCGAGTCAAATTTGAAAATGCTGGCTAAAAGTAACTGTAAATACTCCACAATTGTTATTCACGCCGGCATTAATGACATCCGTCTCCGGCAGTCGGAAGTCACGAAACTTAATATAGAATCGGTGTGTGACTTTGCCAAAACGATGTCTGCCACTGTAGTATTCTCTGGGCCCCTCCCCAATCTGACCAGTGATGACATGTTTAGTCGCTCGTCATCCTTGAACTGCTGGCTGTCTGTGTGGTGTCCTAAAAATGACGTGGGCTACATTGACAATTGGAGCTCTTTTTGGGGAAAACCTGGTCTTATGAGACGAGACAGCATTCATCCCACTTTGGCTGGTGCTTCTCATTTATCTAACAATCTGGCATCTTTTTTTATCCAAATTTCCAAAACCATGACTACTCAGAGTTGGGACCAGGAAGCAGAGTCGCAGTCTACCACGCCTCTCTGCAGCTCCTCTTCATCCGCCACCCCTCAACTTAGCCCCTGTCTTCCCCATCAGAGAATCGTTGTCTGCTCCCTCCAAAGTAAATAAAAATATAATGTATAAGCATCCCAAAGTGATAAAGCAAAATATTGGTAAAACTCAAATTAAACATAAAGCCTCTAAATTGAATGATTTGGCCTCTGTTCCTCCTCATAATTTAAAAATTAAATGTGGTTTATTAAATATTAGGTCTCTAACTCCCAAGTCTCTGTTAGTCCATGATCTGTTAATTGATCATCAGATTGATTTAATTTCCCTTACAGAGACTTGGTTAGGACAAGAGGATTATGTTGGTTTAAATGAATCAACTCCCTCTGGTTATTTAAACTGTCAAAATCCCAGAAGTTCTGGTCGTGGAGGAGGAGTAGCAACAATTTACCATTCCAAATTACTAGTTAATGTAAAGCAAAAAACATGTTATAATTCCTTTGAGGGCCTGGTCCTCAGTATTGGGCACTTTAGCAATTTCAGGTTAAACCCAATTTTATTTGCCATAGTTTATCGTCCCCCATCAACCTATTCAGAATTTTTATCAGAATTTGCTGATTTCTTAGCTGATTTAGTGCTAAAATCTGATAGAATAATTATAGTAGGGGACTTTAATATACATGTGGATGTAGATAGTGACTGCCTTAATGTGGCTTTTAATTCAATATTAGACTCGATTGGGTTTTCTCAGAAAGTAGGAAATTCTACTCATTACCTCCACCATACATTGGACCTTGTTCTGACATATGGCATAGAAATAGAAAATCTTGTAGTGTCTCCTCATAACCCTGTACTGTCAGACCATTGTCTGTTAACCTTTGATTTTACTATTTCTGACTATTTGGCTCCTAAAGAAAAATATTATCACAGTAGATGCCTCTCAGATGATGCTGTTTCCAAATTTATGCAGATTGTTTCCTCTATGCCATGTGTCAACACAACGGAAATAAGCTATAGACAGCTTGCTCCTTCTGTAATTGATAACATGGTGGATAGTGTTTCAGCTTCTCTGCATCAGGCTCTAGACTTGGTGGCCCCCTTATAAAAGAAAAAGTCTAATCAGAGATTTTTAACTCCTTGGTTCAACACAGAAACTCGTAGCTTAAAACAGAAGACTCGTCAATTAGAAAGAAAATGGCGCTCTACTAATTTAGATGAAATCTATTTAGCTTGGAGAAATCATCTTTTAATTTATAAAAAATCTCTTAGAAAAGCTAGAACGAGTTATTACTCTGCATTAATAGAAGAGAACAAGAATAATCCCAGGTTTCTTTTCAGTACTGTAGCCAGGTTGACAAAGAGTCAGGACTCCGTCAATCCTAGCATCCCCTTAGAGCTTACTAGTCAGGACTTTATGAACTTTTTCAATAATAAAATTTCATCCATCAGAGATAAAATCAATCAGATTCTTCCCACAGTTAACTTAAATACTGTAACTACTACAACTCCTTCTATTGATGTCTGTCTTGATGAGTTTACTCCAATCGACCTTTGTGAGTTAGACAAAATAGTTTCCTCATCCAAACCTTCTACTTGAAGAGTTTCAATCTGGGTTTAGAATCCATCATAGTACTGAAACAGCCTTAGTGAAGGTCACTAATGACCTCCTTATCGCATCTGATAATGGACTTGTTTCTGTTCTTGTCCTTTTAGATCTTAGTGCAGCTTTTGATACTATTGATCATAATATTCTACTTGATAGATTAGAACACTATGTTGGACTTAATGGAACTTTGTTGCAGTGGTTTAGATCTTATTTATCTGATAGGTTCCAGTTTGTTCATGTAAATGATGAGTTTTCTCTCAGCTCAAAGCTTAGTCATGGAGTTCCACAGGGATCTGTGCTAGGCCCTACTCTTTTTAGTTTATATATGCTTCCGTTAGGCAAAATTATTAGAAAGCACTGTATACATTTTCATTGTTATGCAGATGACACACAATTATACCTGTCAATGAAGCCAGATGATACTAATCAATTAGCCAAGTTAGAAGCTTGTCTTAAGGAAATCAAAGCTTGGATGACTTGTAATTTTCTGCTATTAAATTCAGATAAGACTGAAGTCATTCTTGTTGGTCCAAAAAACCTTAGAAATTCCTTTCCAAATCAAACTTTCAGTTTGGATGCAGCTACTCTTTCTCTTAATAGCTCTGTGAGGAACCTTGGAGTTATTTTTGATCAGGATTTGTCCTTCAATTCACATATTAAATTTGTTTCTAAGACTGCCTTCTATCATTTGCGTAATATTGCCAAGATTAGGAGCATCTTGTCTCAGAGTGATGCTGAGAAGCTGATCCACGCTTTTGTTAGCTCGAGATTAGATTATTGTAATTCTTTATTATCAGGCTGTCCTAAAACATCTTTAAAAAGTCTTCAGCTGATCCAAAATGCTGCAGCAAGAGTTTTAACAGGTACTAGAAAGAGAGATCATATCTCTCCGGTTCTGGCCTCCCTTCATTGGCTTCCCATAGAGTTTAGAATTAAGTTTAAAATCCTTCTTCTTACTTACAAAGCTCTAAACAATCAGGCTCCTTTTTATTTAAAAGATCTGATACTACCGTATCATCCTAACAGAGCACTACGCTCCCAAAATGCAGGATTACTTGTAATACCTAGAATCTCCAAAAGTACAATGGGAGGCAGAGCCTTCAGTTATCAAGCTCCTCTCCTGTGGAATCAGCTGCCAATCTGGATTCGGGAGTCAGACTCGATCTCTGTTTTTAAGAATAGGGCTAAAACCTACCTTTTTGATATAGCCTACAATTAGGGAGGGATCATGTGTTTCTGAACCCTCCCTTAGTTATGCTGCTAGTAGGTTTAGTCAGCCGGGGGACCTCCAGTAATGCACTGGGCCTCACTCCTTTCCTCACTCTCTATGAAATTTTTTTTTTTTTTTTTGCTGGTCATTAACATTTGTTTGTTCTCTCCCATAGATTGAGTCCCCATCGTGCTGTTTGCTCTCTACATGTCTGTTCTTTCCTTCTTCTCTATCCCCTCACCCCCCAGCCAGTCGCAGCAGATGACTGCCCCTCCCTGAGCCTGGTTCTGCTGGAGGTTTCTTCCTGTTAAAAGGGAGTTTTTCCTCTCCACCGTCGCCAAGTGCTTGCTCACAGGGGATCGCCTGATTGCTGGGGTCTTTCTGCAACTGTGGGGGTCCCCCCTACAGTTGATAGTGCTATGAGATGACTGTTGTTGTGAAATGGCGCTATATAAATAAAGTTGAATTGAATTGAATTGAATTGAATTGAATTGAACTCCCGGGTGCGCTAAAGAATGAACCGAGTCAAAAACATGGCGGCGCCACGCGGCCGGTACCACGGGACGCAGTCGCCCCGTGGAGACATCGCAGATTAGGGGGGGCATACCATCTTGCAGCACCCTGCTCTCCAGCCTTAACCCTGTTGGTCCAGACTGGAGCGCGCGCACATCCACGTCACTAACCTGCTCCGCGGCCATGGCTGCGTAATCTATCCCCAGGCGGACCGGGGCCGCCACAGCACATGAGAGGCAGTCTGCCACTACATTCAGTTTACCCGAGACATGCTGAATATCGGTAGTAAACTCTGAGATCGCGGCCAGCTGTCTCTGCTGCCGGCCCGACCAAGGTTCTGAAACCTTGGCCATCGCGAATGTTAGTGGCTTGTGGTCAACAAACACGGTGAAACAGCGCCCTTCCAGCCAGAACTGGAAGTGGCGAATAGCCAAGTGGAGAGCCAGCAACTCCCTGTTGAACACACTGTATTTACGTTCACTATCGCGCAAAGTCCTGCTGAAAAAGGCGAGCGGTTGCCAAGCGCCGGCTACACGCTGCTCCACGACCGCCCCGATGGCCACATCTGACGCGTCAGTAGTGAGCGCTATGCGGGCCGTTGGGTCTGGATGTGCCAACAACGCAGCATTTGCCAGGGCTGCCTTGACTTCCGAGAACGCCCGCTCTCGCTCCGGGGACCATTCGATCTTATTCACGGGTTTCTGCTTTTTGAGAGTGGCGTACAGTGGTTGCATGAGCTGCGCTGCGCGGGGGAGGAAACGGTTATAAAAATTCACCATTCCCAAAAACTCCTGTAACGCCCTGACCGTTTGTGGTCGGGGAATATCTGCTACCGCGCGCACTTTGTCAGGCAGCGGAACCGCTCCTTCGGGAGAGACGTGGTGTCCTAAAAAATCGATCCGCGTCACCCCGAACTGACACTTCGCTGGGTTGATTATTAAACCATGCTCTCCCAACCTCCGGAAAACTGCCGTGAGGTGGGTTTCGTGTTCGTCTTCGGACGCGCTGGCTACCAAAATATCGTCCAGGTAGACGAATACGAAAGGAAGGTCGCGCAGCACTGCATCCATCATGCGTTGGAACGTCTGCGCAGCCCCTTTAAGCCCGAATGGCATGCGTAAAAACTCAAATAGACCAAACGGAGTTATCACCGCTGTTTTGGGTATGTCCTCAGTGCGCACTGGGACTTGGTGGTAACCGCGGACCAAGTCTATTTTAGAAAAAACGCGCGCTCCTGCCAAATGAACAGAAAAATCTTGAATGTGAGGGACTGGGTAGCGGTCGTGCGCTGTGGCGTTGTTCAACCTGCGGAAATCCCCGCAAGGTCACCATGAACCGTTAGCTTTAGGGACCATGTGTAGCGGGGAAGCCCATGGGCTGTTTGAACGCGTGATGATGCCCAAGCTCTCCAGGTTGGTGAACTCCTCGCACGCTATGGCCAGTTTAGCTGTGTCCAAGCGCCGAGGTTTTGCAAAAACGGGCGGCCCGGTGGTGGTAATAAAATGTTCCACCCCGTGTTTAGCGATGGCTGCCGAAAATGTCGGGACCGTGAGTGCTGGGAGCTGAGTGAGCAGTGTATGGAACTTACCGCTTGCAGCTGTGACATCGGCTTGTGCTGTTGGCCGGGACGCTCGAGCTGTACAGGGGATAGAATCAAAAGACATCAACCAACAACCCATGTGAGCACAAAAAATCAGCCCCCAATATATTGAAATTCATTGCTGCTATGACAAAAGTCCACCCAAATGTACGGACGTGCAGAGACAGAAGCAGAGTCCTCTCACCAAAGGTCTTAATCTCCGAGCCGTTTGCTGCTGCCATCTCAGGGCCACTGGATCCTGCCAGCCGGTCGGCGTAGGACGGCATGATGAAACTCAACTGGGCGCCAGTGTCCACAAGGAAATGCCTCCCGGAGCGTGCGTCCGTCAAGTAGAGCAGCTTGTTCTCCTCCCCGAGGGCCGCAGCTGCTACCAACGCCCGGTCTTGGCGTTTTCCCGAGTACTTGAACTGGCACGGTGGTATACATTTGCGTGCCCTCTCAGCAAAGCGGCTGTGGTAGAAACAAAGGATGTCTCCTCCGCGTTCCTTGGCCCCCGCCTCCGCTGTTGTCGGTGGTTCTGCTACCGCCGTCCCTGGCTCCCCGCCATCTCCGGCCATCGCGCCGAGCTCCGTCGCTGCCGCCGTGGCCACGCGCTCTCTGCTGGCATTTACAATCCGATGCGCCTCCCGGGCCAGCACACGGTAGTCCCGCTGGGCCAACAACGGCGAACTGGCCAGGGCCGCTCTCGTCGCTGACGGCAGGGTCCTGAGGAAGAGGTGGGAAAAGATGAAGTGGTCATCGTCCGAGCCTTTCAACCTCAGCATCTTCTCCATCAGGTCAACGGGCATGGAATCTCCCAACTCGGTCAGCGCCAGGAGTCTCTCTGCTCTCTCCTCAACCGAGAGAGTGTAGTGCTGGATGAGTGCAGCCTTCAATGCGCCGTATTTGTCGCTGGCTGGTGGCTGCTCCAGAAGGCTCTCCACATGCTGCGCCGTGTGGTTATCGAGCTTTGCGATCACATGGTAGAATTTCATGTCATCTACCGATATTCCCCAGAAGGCAAACTGCCTCGACCAAGTGGAACCAGGAGCGTGGGTTTTGCTGCCAAAAGTCCGGTAGCTGGACTGTAATGGCGTACGCTTGGCTGGGGGCTCCCAACGAGGCTGGCCCTGGGGAATTTTCTTCTTGCTGCATGCTACGTCTTGGGTCACCAGTGTGGAGTGTGTAATTGACGAGGCATGTTTTGTCTCAAGGCAGTTTATTACACGTCTCCAACATTCAGTTCAATTCAACTTTATTTATATAGCGCCATTTCACAACAACAGTCATCTCATAGCACTATCAACAGTAGGGAAACCCCCACAGTTGCAGAAAGACCCCAGCAATCAGGCGATCCCCTGTGAGCAAGCACTTGGCGACGGTGGAGAGGAAAAACTCCCTTTTAACAGGAAGAAACCTCCAGCAGAACCAGGCTCAGGGAGGGGCAGTCATCTGCTGCGACTGGCTGGGGGGTGAGGGGATAGAGAAGAAGAAAAGAACAGACATGTAGAGAGCAAACAGCATGATGGGGACTCAATCTATGGGAGAGAACAAACAAATGTTAATGACCAGCAAAAAAAATTTCATTGAGAGTGAGGAAAGGAGTGAGGCCCAGTGCATTACTGGAGGTCCCCCAGCTGACTAAACCTATTAGCAGCATAACTAAGGGAGGGTTCAGAAACACATGATCCCTCCCTAATTGTAGGCTATATCAAAAAGGTAGGTTTTAGCCCTATTCTTAAAAACAGAGATCGAGTCTGACTCCTGAATCCAGATTGGCAGCTGATTCCACAGGAGAGGAGCTTGATAACTGAAGGCTCTGCCTCCCATTGTACTTTTGGAGATTCTAGGTATTGCAAGTAATCCTGCATTTTGGGAGCGTAGTGCTCTGTTAGGATAATACGGTAGTATCAGATCTTTTAAATAAAAAGGAGCCTGATTGATCCCAAGCTTTCTAAACTGGCTTTGTAAGTAAGAAGAAGAATTTTAAACTTAATTCTAAACTCTATGGGAAGCCAATGAAGGGAGGCCAGAACCGGAGAGATATGATCTCTCTTTCTAGTACCTGTTAAAACTCTTGCTGCAGCATTTTGGATCAGCTGAAGACTTTTTAAAGATGTTTTAGGACAGCCTGATAATAAAGAATTACAATAATCTAATCTCGAGCTAACAAAAGCGTGGATCAGTTTCTCAGCATCACTCTGAGACAAGATGCTCCTAATCTTGGAGCATATTGGAAATATTGGAAATATTACGCAAATGATAGAAGGCAGTCTTAGAAACAAATTTAATATGTGAATTGAAGGACAAATCCTGATCAAAAATAACTCCAAGGTTCCTCACAGAGCTATTAAGAGAAAGAGTAACCGCATCCAAACTGAAAGTTTGATTTGGAAAGGAATTTCTAAGGTTTTTTGGACCAACAAGAATGACTTCAGTCTTATCTGAATTTAATAGCAGGAAATTACAAGTCAGCCAAGCTTTGATTTCCTTAAGACAGGCTTCTAACTTGGCTAATTGATTACCATCATCTGGCTTCATTGACAGGTATAACTGTGTGTCATCTGCATAACAATGAAAATGTATACAGTGCTTTCTAATAATGTTGCCTAACGGAAGCATATATAAACTAAAAAGAGTAGGGCCTAGCACAGATCCCTGTGGAACTCCATGACTGAGCTTTGAGTTGAAAGAAAACTCATTATTTACATGAACAAACTGGAACCTATCAGATAAATAAGATCTAAACCACTGCAGCGAAGTTCCATTAAGTCCAACATAGTGTTCTAATCTATCAAGTAGAATATTATGATCGATAGTATCAAAAGCTGCACTAAGGTCTAAAAGGACAAGTACAGAAACTAGTCCATTATCAGATGCAATGAGGAGGTCGTTAGTGACCTTCGCTAAGGCTGTTTCAGTACTATGATGGATTCTAAACCCAGACTGAAACTCTTCAAGTAAACCATTTCCCTGCAGGTGGTCAAATCATTGCGTAGCAACAACTCTTTCTAAGATTTTTGAAATGAAAGGGAGATTAGAGATTGGTCTATAGTTAGCTAAAGCTCCTGGATCTAGCGTTGGCTTTTTGAGTAAGGGTTTTATTACAGCCGTTTTAAAAGCCTGCGGTACATGGCCTAAAGTTAATGAAGAATTGATTATATGAAGAATAAGGCTACCAATAAGTGGGAAGACTTCTTTAAATAACCTGGTAGGAATAGGGTCTAAAAGACAAGTTGAAGGTTTGGATGAGGAAACTATTTTGTCTAACTCACAAAGGTCGATTGGAGTAAACTCATCAAGACAGACATCAATAGAAGGAGTTGTAGTAGTTACAGTATTTAAGTTAACTGTGGGAAGAATCTGATTGATTTTATCTCTGATGGATGAAATTTTATTATTGAAAAAGTTCATAAAGTCCTGACTAGTAAGCTCTAAGGGAATGCTAGGATTGACAGAGTCCTGACTCTTTGTCAACCTGGCTACAGTACTGAAAAGAAACCTGGGATTATTTTTGTTCTCTTCTATTAATGCAGAGTAATAACTCGTTCTAGCTTTTCTAAGAGATTTTTTATAAATTAAAAGATGATTTCTCCAAGCTAAATAGATTTCATCTAAATTAGTGGAGCGCCATTTTCTTTCTAATTGACGAGTCTTCTGTTTTAAGCTACGAGTTTCTGTGTTGAACCAAGGAGTTAGAAATCTCTGATTAGACTTTTTCTTTTTTAAGGGGGCCACCAAGTCTAGAGTCTGATGCAGAGAAGCTGAAACACTATCTACCATGTTATCAATTACAGAAGGAGCGTTGTGTTGACACATGGCATAGAGGAAACAATCTGCATAAATTTGGTAACAGCATCATCTAAGAGGCATCTAACTAATTAACTAACCTGCACTTATATAGCGCTTTTCTAGTCACAAAGACCACTCAAAGCGCTTTCACTAATACTAATCCTCTATTCTAAGGGCCTATAGGAAACAGATATCTAGGGACAATTTAGAAAAGCCAATTAACCTAACATGCATGTCTTTGGATTGTGGGAGGAAACCGGAGCCCCCGGAGTAAACCCACGCAGCACAGGGAGAACATACAAACTCCACACAGAAAGGTTCCAGCCCCTGCCAACCTGGGGATTCGAACCAGGAACCTTCTAGCTGTAAGGCAACAGTGCTAACCACTGCACCACCATGCTGCCCATGCTACTGTAATAATATTTTTCTTTAGGAGCCAAATAGTCAGAAATAGTAAAATCAAAGGTTAACAGACAATGGTCTGACAGTACAGGGTTATGAGGAGACACTACAAGATTTTCTATTTCTATGCCATATGTCAGAACAAGGTCCAATGTATGGTGGAGGTAATGAGTAGAATTTCCTACTTTCTGAGAAAACCCAATCGAGTCTAATATTGAATTAAATGCCACATTAAGGCAGTCACTATCTACATCCACATGTATATTAAAGTCCCCTACTATAATTATTCTATCAGATTTTAGCACTAAATCAGCTAAGAAATCAGCAAATTCGGATAAAAATTCTGAGTAGGTTGATGGGGGACGATAAACTATGGCAAATAAAATTGGGTTTAACCTAAAATTGCTGAAGTGCCCAATACTGAGGACCAGGCCCTCAAAGGAATTATAACATGTTTTTTGCTTTACATTAACTAGTAATTTGGAATGGTAAATTGTTGCTACTCCTCCTCCATGACCAGAACTTCTGGGATTTTGACAGTTTAAATAACCAGAGGGAGTTGATTCATTTAAACCAGCATAATCCTCTTGCCCTAACCAAGTCTCTGTAAGGGAAATTAAATCAATCTGATGATCAATTAACAGATCATGGACTAACAGAGACTTGGGAGTTAGAGACCTAATATTTAATAAACCACATTTAATTTTTAAATTATGAGGAGGAACAGAGGCCAAATCATTCATTTTAGAGGCTTTATGTTTAATTTGAGTTTTACCAATATTTTTCTTTATCACTTTGGGATGCTTATACATTATATTTTTATTTACTTTGGAGGGAGCAGACAACGATTCTCTGATGGGGAAGACAGGGGCTAAGTTGAGAGGTGGCGGATGAAGAGGAGCTGCAGAGAGGCGTGTAAGACTGCGACTCTGCTTCCTGGTCCCAACTCTGAGTAGTCAGGGTTTTGGAAATTTGGATAAAAAAGATGCCAGATTGTTAGATAAATGAGAAGCACCATCCAAAGTGGGATGAATGCTGTCTCGTCTCATAAGACCAGGTTTTCCCCAAAAAAAGCTCCAATTGTCAATGTAGCCCACGTTATTTGCAGGACACCACACAGACAGCCAGCGGTTCAAGAATGACGAGGGGCTAAACATGTCATCACTGGTCAGATTGGGGAGGGGCCCAGAGAATACTACAGTGGCAGACATCGTTTTTGCAAAGTCACACACCGATTCTACATTAAGTTTCGTGACTTCCGACTGCCGGAGACGGATGTCATTAATGCCGGCGTGAATAACAATTGTGGAATATTTACAGTTACTTTTAGCCAGCATTTTCAGATTTGACTCGATGTCGCCTGCTCTGGCCCCAGGAATGCATTTGGCTATGGCCACTGGAGTCTCTAGGTTCACGTTTCTGACTACAGAGTCGCCAATGATCAGAGTTTTTTCCTCAGCGGGTGTGTTGCTGAGCTGGTGGGCCTTGGACTCTGGTAGGCCACCAGATTCATAATGTTCATCCTTCTGGTAGTTGTGGGGCTCTGGCCGACCACCTGATGGACATTGTTGCTCTTGTTTATGTTCTTGTTTTTTTTCCCACCGTGCCTTGCCCCCCTCTCCCTGCCCATTTTGGTGTTACTGTGTTTTTTGTTTTGGGGTGTACGAATTCCACCCCTTAAAGGAGGGGGTTATGTCATAATTGGGGCACGGCCAGGGACCATGCCCATGCTTTATGTTCATTTTATTCTTTGCTTTTTCATAGTATCATTATTATTCTGATTCTGATTCTGATTATGTCACAAGATGAATGTTGAATGTCACAAGATGGCGACCGGGATGGCCACACTTTCTCAGTGCTGAGACTAAGCCACTGCTTTTTGCCATTAAAATAACCAACCTACAGCGATCGGCGCTCGTGACGGACAGCCACGGGCTGAATTCCCACCACCGTAAGAAAATCGCTGGAATACCCCCTTTAATCGGGTAGAGCTGCTGCTGCTACCCGAAGCGATTGCAAAGCTAACGCTAATGATAGTTAATGCTAGTTAGTTTAACGCTGGCCCAGTTGTGCCACCTAACTCAGACATGAAGTGACTCAGCCTCCGATGAAGACTTACCGGAGGAACTAACCGAGGCGGCAGCTGAGCGCGAGCGCGAGCCGGATCGAAGCTCGGGAGCGACGTTGGTGAGAGACGGGGGCCACCTGGACCACCCAGGCAGGCGGCAGTGATCAGTGGCGGTGATCAGTGGAGTTCGGCTGCACCGGCGGTGTGCAGCATAACCGCCCAGGCAGACGGCGGCAGGCGGCGGCGATCGACGGCGGTGATCAGCGGAGCTGTGCAGCGTTACTTGGCGGAGGAGCTGTGCAGGAGCTCGGTTGCGGCGGCGGCGAGCGGAGGGTCCAGCAGCGGCCGGGCTAGTTGAGGCCTAGCCGGATTCTCTGTTTATTTCTATCCACAGGTCAGTAAAATGCCACCAAAAAAAGAGGAAATGGAAGAAATCAAAAAATCTCTGAACTTTATGTCAGAAGAATTGGCCAAATTGACTAGCCAGCAGGCCAAAATAATAGGCCTAATAGAAGATGTACAAGCCCTACATTCAATAATTCAAGAAAAAGACAAAAAAATTATGGACCTGGAGCAACGCGGGCGTCTTTTGGAGCAACGCGTCGAGGAACTCGAACAAGGTTCTCGTATTGATGACCTAGTTATAAGTGGACTAGACATCAGATATCAGTCATACGCCCATGCCACAACAGGACTGAATGGTGAAGATGCTCCCATGAGTGAATCAGTCTCCTTAGAAAATCAAGTCCTTCAGTTCCTTAATAATAGAGACGTTAGAAATTATTTACACACTTATTGGATATACAAAGGCTTTCCCCTACAATAATCTAAATATTGCTATGGTGACACTGAAACCCTTAACTGAAACAATATCAAGATTAAAAAATAGCTGAAATGATTTACTTAGGTAATGGAAATGGAATACACTTTGTAAATCAAATCATGTCACATTTAAGTGCAGTTCCTAAATTATTAGTACCAAACATTTACCTAGGAAACCACTTAGCTTACCATCAACAATCTACAAGATTAGTATAACATTCAAACAAGAAAATAGGGAGATTGTGAATGACAAACCCTATTATTGAAGCCATTTAACTTAGGTGATGAGGAAGGGTTTCTGGGTGATTATATGCAAAGAATGACAACTGACAGTGATGTCATCCATACTGCCCTTCCCAGGAGGGACCATGTGATGAAAGTACCATGGGAGGTGCACCCATCTCTTGAGCAAACCAGGGGATCTGGTCATCACAGGTAAGTGGACCAAAACTCCCTGGCAAAGACAGCACAAAGGTTATCCTGCTGACCTAAACAGCAGTGGAAAGCGAAGGACGTGGCACTTGGGTGCATCTAACGTTTTACCCCACCTGAAACCCTCAGCAAGACACTCAGCAAGAGACTGTTTAATTAATATATATATATATATATATATATATATATATATATATATATATATATATATATATATATATATATATATATATATATATATATATATATATATATATATATATATATATATATATATATATATATATATATATATATATATATATATATATATATATATATATATATATATATATATATATATATATATATATATATATATATATATATATATATATATATATATATATATATATATATATATATATATATATGGCTGCACGGTGGCGCAGTGGTTTAGCACTGTGGCAGCACAGTTTTATCCTCGGCCGGGGGATCGCGGGGATCATGAGATCGTGGGTTCGATCCCAGCCCCCGACCAACAGTGAGCTGTGTGGAGTTTGCATGTTCTCCCCGTGTTGCGCGGGTTTACTCCGGGATTTCTCCGGTTTCCTCCTGCACACCAAAAACATGTAGGTTTAGGGCGCTCGCGCACGCAGCGACCAGCAGCCGGTGGCTTGTCACCAGACTGCAAACCAAGTCTACCTACGGGTACAAATAAGTAACAAAAAAAAAAATATATATATATATATATATAGTATACTTATTTGAAAAAAGAAAACAACAAATGACTGTTAAACTGTTTCTCTATGCAAGTGTCAGCTGATGACTTGGCATCCAGTAACGACCTGTGCTGATAGAGAAGCAGTCTGTTTGTTTATCATGACAAGGGAAAAAATACAAGGGAAGGAAAGGTGTGGTTAGTGTTGTTATCTTATCATCCTCACCATCTTCTAGTAATACTTAATATTGGTTGTTAAGTTGTTCCAATGCTTATACACAGTAGAGAATTGTTATGTTTGCTCCTTAATAACACTAACAGTTACGCAAAATAGCTTTATTGCTGAAATAATGCAGCTACTACAGACTGTTTTTTTTTTTAAAGAAAGGCTATATACAGAAATAACATAGCAAACTTCATTTTGAATCACACCTGACGCAACACATCACTCCACTGATTAGAAACATGATGACACTCCTTACTCTGCGAATGTAAGGTTAAATTTCATCAGGGAACTCCTCTTTTTGAAGTGGGGATGTCCCCTTTCCGACAGCTTAACACTCTCTGAGTATGCAGCAGCTTACAGTGCGTCTCTCCCCTGTACTGCTACCCTGCTTGACCAACGAAGCAAGCGTCATACCAAGGATCTACATTGTCAAAGGTCAATGAGTCATTGGGCGTATTCACATCTGGTTGGACACTGGGCAGATCTGTGTTCCCCGTTTTGGCAACTGACAGTACCCTCATCATGTCGTCAGGGCAGGTGGGCAGGGTGAAGAGAGATGCTTTTCTACCACATGATGCCATTCATGAAGCATGAATGCAATTTCAGATGAAAAGTACAGGAGTGAGGTTTTGTTCATTGTTTCTTTGAGTGAGAGTAGAAACAAAATACATTAAGGATTAAAACACTTAACTGTAGACTGCAATTTATTTACAAAATTATGACAAAGGATAGTATGGTCCTTGATTGACTAATTACCACCCGTAGGGGTGTAGGTCCCATTATAGGAAATTATTGTATTACTTCTATCCATGAAAATGATACAAATGGTCATATTAATACCTCAGATACTCATAGAAGTTAGTGTTTCTCTTAATGGAGAAGTCTCATCATAAACTTGGTAATGATTTTTATAACTTAGATTTTTCTTGTGTGAGTCCTTAATATGATGATGAGGATAGTGGGAGGGGCAATACTGGACTGAGGATGTTTTTGAAGGTTGCAATATAATTTAAGGCTGTTTTTAAGGCTGTTTCATATTTTCTATGTTCTTATTTGACACTGTCTGAAATTAATTTTAATCACTGCACGTGTTCACTCTTAATGACATATTCTATACACATTTTTAACTTGCAAAGACACATAACAGCATGTAAATTCTTACACATATCCTTATATTAATTCACTCACTTTATTTTACTTTTGTTATTTTTCTTTTAATCCTGATGCTTTATTAATCATCAAGGGGAAATATGATAGAAAAATTCCATATTATCTACATTATTAGTGATATTAATAATGTATTATTATATTTGAGAAGTATCATACCTTTCATATGCCATGTTTAATGTTTATATGTGCATTCCATATAGGATAAGTTTATATATTCTTGGCATGTTTCTGTGAGCAATTTCAGAGAGTTCAGACTGAAGATCAGTACAGGGTTAGTACATGCATAAGGAATGATCTAAGCAATTTATTATAATCTTTTTGACATGTCCTGTTTTGGGTCACAGGAATGCACAGGAGCTCCTCATCTTATATAGATTAGTGTTTTATGGACGTTCTGTTAGATTTACATTCTTGTCACCAGAGTGTCTGTGACGTCCGCCTGGATAAGCTCAGTTATCAGGACTTTCTGTCCGTCCCTCTCCTTTCCTCCTCTTATCCCATCCTCCCCCTGCTTTCTCCTACCTACATAAATCAAACTTAGAAGAATGTAAACTTTAGAGATTCTAGGTGTGTCTGAATGTCATGCTTTATAACCTGTCCCCCAGGGTGGCCATTGGGGTGACTCCTTATATTTTTGTAATAAATGTACAGTACATAAATTCAACTTTCCGCCTGATTATTTGACTTTGAATAATTTAAGCTCAGAATTATTCTAACAACACACATGATCAATATTGCAATAACAGACAGCAGCAGATATAGCATTTGTGGAAATAGTTGCAGTGAAGTGCAGAGACATACAGCAGCAGATGTATTACTGTCGGTGTGCCAGTCTTTCTGTGCCAACAGCTGAGGTAGTTATTGTGTAGGTGAGTGCATTACAGTCCGGGATGGGGGGGGGGGGGGCAGAGTTCAGGGTCCTGGTGGCCTGATGAACAAAGCTGTTTAGCAGTCTTGGGGAGCGGGCCCAGAGGCTTCGGTACCTTTTCCCTGAGGGCAGGGGGCTGAAGAGGGAGTGTAAGGGATGGGAGGTGTCACCTGCAATGTTGATGGCTCTGCAGGTGAGGCGAGTGAAATAGATGTCTGAGGGGGGGCAGAGGGGCACAGATGATCTTGCTGGCTGCTTTCACTGCGCGTTGTAGTGTCTTCCAGCAGGAGGTGGTGAAGCTTCCATACCACACCATGATGCAGCTGGTGAGGATGCTCTCAACGGTGCCCCGGTAGAAGGAGTGGATGATGGGGGGTGGGACTCGTGCTCTCCTCAGTTTGCGGAGGAAATGGAGGTGAGTTTGAGCCTTCTTTGCCAGTGATGTGGTGTTGTTGGACCAGGAGAGGTCCTCGGAGATGTGCACCCCCAGGAACTTGGTGCTGCTCACCCTCTCCACAGCTGCTCCATCAATGATCAGAGGGGGATGCTGTGTGTGTCCCCTCCTGAAGTCGACCACAATCTCCTTGGTTTTTCCCACATTTGGGAAGAGATTATTGTCTTTACACCACTGGACCAGTTGGCTCACCTCATTTCTGTAGTTGGCTTCCTCGTTGTTGGTGATGAGGCCCACCGTCATCATGTCATCCACAAACTTGATGATGTGGTTGGTGCTGTAGGCTGGTAAACAGTTATGGGTCAGCAGGGTGAAGAGCAGTGGGCTGAGCACGCACCCTTGTGGGGCCCCTGTGCTCAATGTGATGGTCTTGGAGGTGTTGCTGCCAACCCGCACATTCTGTGGCCTCTCTGTGAGAAAGTCCAGCATCCATTTACAGAGAGAGGTTTTGAGTCCCAAGTGTCTGAGTTTTTGTATTAGGTGCTGGAGGATGATTGTGTTGAATGATGAAATGAAGTCCAAGAACAGCATTTGCACGTAGCAGTTCTTTGAGTCCAGGTGGGTGAGGGCTGGATGGAGAGCAACAGCGATGGCATCTTCTGTGGATCTGTTTGACCTGTATGCAAACTGAGATAGGTTGTGGGAGGGAGGGAGCATCGACTTGATGTTCTGCATGACCAGCTACTCGAAGCACTTCACTATGATGGGGGTCAGTGGTACGTGCTGGTAATCATTGTAGATGGTTGGGACGGGCTTCTTTGGGACTTGTATTATGGTAGCAGTTTTGAAACGTGGGAACAACGGCTTGACTCAGGGAGATGCTGAAGATGTCGACCGGGACATTCTTGAGCTCCTCTGCACAGTCCTTCAGAACACGACCCGGTATTTTGTCTGGTCCAGCTGCCTTGCATGGGTTGATCCTGCAAAGGGTCCTTGTCACGTTATCCGGATCCAGACTTATGGCCTGCTTGTCTGGAGGAGGAGTGGTCATCTGTGCTGATGTGCTGTTTTGTGCTTCAAAGTGGCCAAAGAAATCATTAAGGTTGTTAAGCAGTGTGATGTCACTCACACACATCTGAGGTCGAGGTTTGTAGTTGGTCTGTATGCCATGCCAGAAGGAACATGCATCTTTGGTGTTGCTGAAGTGGCCGGATATTTTCTCGCTGTACTGTTGTTTTGCCTCCTTGATGCCACGGGACAGGTTGGCCCTAGCTGTTGTTAGTTCTGCTGTGTCGCCGGCCATAAAGGCTGCATCTTGAGCCCTCAGGACCCTGTGGACCTCTGATATCATCCATGGCTTTTAGTTGGCATGAAAAGTGATGGTTTTGAGTGACATCATCAATGCATTTAGCTCTATATGCTACAACAACCTCAGTGTACTCCTCTAGGTTTGTGTGTCCATTATGAGTGGCTGCATGCTTGAAATTGCCCCAGTCTGTAGTGC
Source organism: Pholidichthys leucotaenia (assembly GCA_020510985.1). NCBI lineage: Eukaryota > Metazoa > Chordata > Actinopteri > Cichliformes > Pholidichthyidae > Pholidichthys > Pholidichthys leucotaenia. The sequence continues at coordinate 73,236,699 of CM035838.1, forward strand.
TGAAGCAGTCTTTCAGAGCATCAGAGGCCCCCTCTGGCCACACACATACTTGCTGTGTAATCATATTAGCTATGTTTCTGACAAATTCTAAGAGGGTCTAAATACAAAAACTTGCAAAAAGGCCTCTGTGTGTTTTGATTAGCTCATGAATTAAGAACAAGGGCTAGTTCTTATTTCAGACTGATTCACATTGATCCTATTATGCAAAATCCAAGCTACAATGGGACAGTCAGATGATGACAGGCATTGGTTGTGTTTGTGTGTAGCTGGGAGCAATGCTGTAATCATAAGCTTCTTTAACATCAGTGTTGAATAACTCAGTTCCAGAAAAGCTTCTTAGGCTTCTATTGCTCTGTTTTTCTTCTCTCACAAACCCCCTCTGTTCTTTCTTTTCTATTCCCCCATCATCCCATCTGGTTCTTTTACCTGGCCCCTCCCAGTTTTCATTAAACTTTGACGGCCTTCACGCAAGGCACGCAAAGTGTTTAAATGTGCATACACTCAGCTGAATAATAAAAATGATAATATTGTGACATTACGTGGGGTTCACACAAATAATGAGAGATGATTGTGATGCAATAGGCTTTATTCTTCACTCCCTCACGACACAGAACAGAGGGGAGGTCATTTACACAGACCCTCATCTCACTCATGGTGACACAGACTCAGGATTTGTCACATACAGGGGAAACAACGCTATCACAACTGGTCTTATTACACAGTTATAATGGCACAGCAATAACAACACATGGATAATAACAGTGTTTGAATCCTCCGTGGTGCAACGCATGCCGGGAGAATCCCCGCCACCTTATCATAGTGCCGATGTTACACTGCCCCCCCCCACCCCCGGACAGGTTTCTGTCCCCAGAATAATAAGTCCAACTCAAAAGCCCAATACAAATCCATCCAGGCATCGGGGCGACCGCCGTTGTCAGTGACCAGCACGCACGGTCCCAACCAGTGGCTTGCCAACTTTGGTGACAGTCCCTCTTTCCGCTCCGGGCAGAAAAAGTCCAGCAAAGTCCCCAAAGTCCCTCCCCTGGCAGTGGGAGTCGTACACTCATTTCTGTCAACTCCCCGCCACTACCGGGGTCTCCCGAGCCAGTTCGGGTTCCGTGTGCAGACGACCTCTCGAGCAGAATGAATAATCCAACCCTGGCTTGCCGTCCATATCATACTCCTGCAGGGGGGCGTGGGACTGCTGCGTCTGTCCCCTCTGAGCCATACAGATGGCAGAGCGGTGGACATGGCGCTTCATATCCCGATGACACCCCAGCCAGTAGAACCGAGCCCGAAGCTGCTGTAGAGTCTTCCTCACTCCAAAGCGGCCCGCCCCCACCGACCCGTGGACCAACTGGAGCACCTTGGGGCAGAACCGTCAGGGGACCAGCAGCTACCAGACGTGACGCTGCCCAGCTGGAGACTGGCACCACCGATAAACAACATCCTCGTGGCAGCAGAGGTTGGACCACTGGGAATGCAGGGCCTTGGTCTCTGGGTCCAGCACAGCCACAGCCTTCTGGGCGGGCCGCTGGTCCATGTCCAGCCACTGCCGGACCCGGAAGATGACAGGATCTCTATCCTACTTGCTCTGAAGCTGCTGCCCACCAAGGGCCTCTGTGATGTCATCACTGGGGAGAGCTGCTGATGATCTGAAGAAGCGCTGTGAACCACCGCGCTATCCCGGGCTGTCACGGTCTGGAGAGCCTGTGAGACTGCTGGGTCATGATTCTCAGCCTACACTGACAGCACCAGCCCTCTGATTGCACGGGCCCCCTGGTTCGTCATCTCACTGTTGCTACAGAGTGTGATGGTCTGAGCCCCCAGCAGGAGAGAAGAGCTGACCGTGTCGATTTTCACGCCCCATGCTGCGAACAGATCTAGTCCAATGATGCACGAGTCCTGGATGTCAGCCAGCCAGAACGGGTGGTTCGTGTTCTGACCGGCCACTCCCACCCTGAGGACCCGTCGCTCCCCCCCCCAGCCTGGCATGCTCACCGGTGGTGGTAAGGACACAGCACCGGGTAGGTTCCCACCCTTGCGGTCCGAGTCCATCTGTACTGGGCAGAGCCCCGGGTCGGACCAGGGAGATGGTAGAAGTGGAACCGGTGTCGATCAGGGCCTGGATTGGTGTGCTGTCTGGGCTGCACTGCAGATACAGCCCTGGTGATTGTCCAAGTCGGCCCAGCCATCCATCGGGGAGCATGTCTTTGGGAGGTGGCAGAGAACCAAGGTGTTCCCAGGTGAGCTGGGAGACGTAGGCTCTTCAGCATGCCCTGGGTCTGCCCTGGGGTCTCCTCCCAGTGGGATGATCCTGAAACACCTCAAATGGGAGGCATCCAGGATGCATCCTGATCAGATGCCTAAACCATCTCAACTGGATCCTTTTGATATGTAGGAACAGCGACTCTACTCTTAGCCTCTCCTAGATGACTGAGCTCCTCACCCTGTCTCGAGGGGTGAGTCCATCAATCGTACGGATGAAGCTCATTTCAGTCACTTGTATCCATGATCTCATTCTTTTGGACCCTTCTTCCCCCATAAATGGCGACCGCGTGGAAACTGTCCCCACCTTCAGGTTCCTGGGCACCCACATCTCTGACCTTTCCTGGACTGTCAACACCAAGGTGCTGGTGAAGAAAGCCCAGCAGTGGCTGCACTTCTTCCGTGTCCTGAGGAAGAACAACCTGGACCAGAAGCTGCTGCTGGCCTTCTACCGCTGCTCAGTGGAGAGCATGCTCACCTACTGTCTAGGTGTGTGGTACGCCGGCTCCACGGCCAAAAACAGGAAGGCTATGCAGAGGGTCATCAACACCGCCCAAAAAAATCATTGGCGGCCCTCTGCCCTCCCTGGAGGACATCTCCAGATCCTCCTGTCTCAGAAAGATCAAGGCCATCATGGGAAACCCCTCTCATCCCGCCCACCACCTGTCTGACCTCCTCCCGGATCACCCCAGGGCTGTGTACTTTCCCCCCTACTCTTCTCCCTTTATACCAACTCCTGCACCTCCAGCCACCAGTCTGTCAAGCTGATCAAGTTTGCGGACGACACCACCCTCATCGGGCTCATCTCCAACGGCGACGAGTCCGCCTACAGGAGAGAGGTGGCCCAGCTGGCGTCCTGGTGCAACAACAACAACCTGCAGCTGAACACTCTGAAGACAGTGGAGATGATTGTGGACTTCAGGAAAGTCACAACCCCTCTGCCCCCCCTCACCCTCACAGGCTCTCCCATCACCACTGCAGATTCCTTCCGCTTCCTAGGCACCACCATCACCAGGGACCTCAAGTGGGAGCCGACCATCAGCTCCCTCATCAAAAAGGCCCAGCAGAGGATGTTCTTCCTGCGGCAGCTGAGGAAGCTCAAGCTACCCACCAAGATGTTAGTGCAGTTCTACACAGCCATCATCGAGTCCATCCTCACCACCTCCATAACCGTGGGGTACGCAGGAGCCACTGCCAGGGACAGACTAAGGCTGCAGCGCGTCGTGCGCACTGCTGAGAAGGTGATCGGCTGCAAGCTCCCATCTCTCCAGGATCTGTACATCTCCAGGACCCGGAGGCGTGCTGGCCGGATCATAGCCGATCCTTCACACCCTGGTCATGTATTGTTTGCCCCTCTCCCCTCAGGTAGAAGACTTCGGTCCATTCAGACTAAAACCTCCCGTCACATGAACAGCTTCTTCCCCTCTGCCATCAGACTGCTGAACACTAAGTGACTTATTGACTCTCGTGCACTATGTACAGCAGCTCAACCAGACTCATGTCAATCATCACTGTTTTCTTTTTGCATTACCGACCGCACTATATGGTTCTCCACAATATCTGCTGCTCGCTAATATATTTAAAACTGCTGACTAGTATTACTCATTCTTATTCTACACTTTATTGCATGTATAGTTTATTTCTTTTATTTTATCATGTTTAATGTTGCAGCATTGCACCGAGACAAATTCCTAGTTTGTGTACTACATGAACAATGGCAATAAATCTGATTCTGATTCTGATTCTGATTCCCCTCTGGACAACAGTTCAGCTCAACCAGGTCCCACACTTCTCGACTGAAAAACAGTTCCTTCCCCTGGGCAAGCCGAACTGCAAACAGTCAGAGGCCCCACACCCCTCCCTCCAAACCCTCTCATGTACAGTACTGAGGACCTTTTTATTATCATCATAATAACACACCTGTCTTTGCACTCCGCACTTTCATGTACATTGACCCATCCGTGAAACCACTACCTTTCTTGTGTATATTTTCCAGAATCCTTGGGCCATTTTATTCAATCATGTATTCTGAACTCCGCACTCTTGTGTACATAGTTCCATCCATGAAGCCACTATCATACCTGTGTATATACCTGTGGGCTATTTTTATTTTTATTTCAGTCGTATGTTTAATTGTGTATTCTGTAACTGTGGTTTATCAAATCCTTCGTTCTTACTTTATTGAGCAGTAGCCTGGTGGAACACCCACAATTTCGTTGTACTGCACAACTGTACAATGACAATAAATCAGAATCAGAATCAGAATCAGAATCAGAATCAGCTTTATTGGCCAAGTATGCACAACACATACAAGGAATATGACTTTGGCTAAAAACTTGCTCTCGTTGTTCAGGTGGAGGATTTAAATAAGGATTCAATGACAACAGAGTATGTACAGTAAATTACAGTCTGTCCACGTTTCCATAAAAGGATGCAAATATATACAGGAATATATGCAGTTATTTACTCAGACTAACCACACTTTGCAGAAATATATGAAAAAATATACAGTCACACAGTATTTCAATGTGAACTCAGATTCAGTGATATAATGTGAATGAAGTAAAAAGCAGTGTGAGAGTTATGTGCAATGTAATAATGGATGAAAAGTCATGAGTACAGCAACAGGTAGGACTAGGTGAATGTTAGGAGTTCATCAGAGTGATGGCTTGAGGAAAGAAACTGTTCCTGTGACGGGTGGTTTTGACCTTCAGTGATCTGTAACGACGACCAGAAGATAGAAGTTCAAACAGTTTGTGGCCGGGGTGTGATGGGTCAGCACAGATGTTTCCCGCCCGTTTCCTGGTTATGGACCGATATAAGTTCTCAATGGAGGGTAGGTCGGTACCAATGATCCTCTCCGCAGACTTAATGATCCGCTGCAGTCTGGTCTTGTCCTGTTTAGTGGCAGATCCAAACCAGACAGTGATGGAAAAGCAGAGGACAGATTGGATGATGGCGGTGTAGAAGACAACCAGCAGCTCCTGAGGCAAATCAAACTTCTTGAGCTGACGCAGAAAAAAACAACCTCTGCTGGGCCTTTTTCTGGACAGTGTCTATATGGGAGGACCACTTCAGGTTCCGGGAGATTGTGGTACCCAGAAACTTGAAGGAGTCCACAGTGGACACTGTGCTGTTGAGGATGGTGAGTGGGGGGAATGAAGGGGGGTGTCGCCTGAAATCCACAGTCATCTCCACCGTTTTGGCTGGGTTAAGTTCAAGATGGTTCTGGCTGCACCAGAGGATCAGCTGCTCCACCTCCCGCCTGTATGCAGACTCATCATCATCCTGGATCAAACCAATGACTGTGGTGTCGTCCGCAAACTTCAGGAGCTTCACCGAAGGGTCCTCTGAGGTGCAGTTGTTGGAGTAGAGGGAGAAGAGCAGTGGGGAACGGACACATCCTTGGGGGGCGCCAGTACTAATTTTTCGGGAGCTGGATGTAAATCTCCCTAGCTTCACCTGTTGCCACCTGTCAGTCAGAAAGCTGGAGATCCACTGGCAGGTGGCGGGGGGCACCTTGAGCTGGAGGAGTTTCTGATGAAGAATGCCTGGGATGATGGTGTTGAACGTTGAGCTGAAGTCGACAAACAGGATCCTGGCGTACGTCCCTGGGGAGTCGAGGTGTTGCAGGATGTAGTGTAGTCCCATATTCACTGCATCATCCACTGACCTGTTTGACCGGTAGGCAAACTGCAGTGGGTCCATCAGGGGGCCTGTGATGACCTTCAGGTGGTTCAGATAAGATAAGATAAGATAAGATAAGATAAGATAAGATAAGCCTTTATTAGTCCCACAACGGGGAAATTCCAGGATTGCAACAGCACAGGGATAGCAACACTCAGAGCAACAATCAGAAGGCAAGAAAAAAAACAAGCAAGCAAGAGCAGCTAATATACATATGTACATATTACTATAAAATATATATATATACACACACACACACAGACACACAGTGCAGAGCATTGTAGCTGGATGGAATAAATATATGAATATATGAACACACAGTGCAGAGCATTGTAGCTAGATGGAATAAATATGTAAATATATAAGCACCCACAGTACGGAGCATTGCAGCTAGGTGGAATAAATATGCAAGTATATAAACACACACAGTGCGGAGCAATGTAGCTAGATGGAGTAATATGTAGATATATAAAAACACAGTGCGGAGCATTGTAGCTAGATGGAATAAATATATAGATATATAAATATAAACACACCCAGTGCTGAGCATTGTAGCTAGATGGAATAAATATATAGATATATAAATATAAACACACCCAGTGCTGAGCATTGTAGCTAGATGGAATAAATATGTAAATATATAAACACACACAGTGCAGAGCATTGTTGCTAGGTGGGATGAAACAGCATAACCGTCTACTTAGTTATCCTACATGGTATGATTATGTGCCCATACATATTCTCACCCTCCATAGCGACCGGTATGTTCCTAGTTGTATGCCGGAGAGGACCATTGTGTAAGTCTATTGCATCTTTTGCATTCAAAAAAAACTATTAGTTTGTTACGTCTTTTTGCTATCTCTGCGAGCAGCCCTGCTTAGGTTGTACAGTCTGACAGCCGTTGGTAGGAAGGACCTACGAAACCTCTCGGTTGTGCACCTGGGATGATGTAGTCTGCTGCTAAATGAGCTCCTCAGTGCATTCAGTATGTCCTGCATAGGGTGGAACTCGGACTCCAACAGAGATGACAGTTTAGCCACCGTCCTTCTCTCTCCTATCTCCTCCATCGGATCAAGGCGCTGCCCCAGGACAGAGCTAGCTTTCTTAATCAGTTTGTTCAGTCTCTTCCTATCGGCTGCAGTAATGCCACTGCCCCAGCAGACCACTCCAAAAGTGATGGCTGATGCCACCACCGTGTCATAGAATGACTTCAGCAGCGCCCCTTGTACACCAAAAGACCTGAGTCTCCTCAGCAGGAACAGCCTGCGCTGTCCCTTCTTGTAGAGTGCGTCAGTATTGTGTGACCAGTCTAGTTTATTGTTCAGATGAATACCCAGGTACTTATAGGATGTCACCATCTCGATGTCTGTTCCCTGTATATTTACTGGTGCTGTGAGGGGCTGCCCATGCCTGCGGCAGTCCACCACCAGCTCCTTAGTTTTCCTCGCGTTGATCTGGAGGCAGTTCCGATGGCACCAGTCCACAAAGTCCTGGATAAGCCCTCTGTACTCAGCTTCATCTCCGTTGGAGATGAGACCAACGATCGCAGAGTCATCAGAGAACTTCTGTAGATGGCAATGTGTTGTGTTGTGTGAGAAGTCCGCAGTATAAAGAGTGAACAGGAAGGGAGCCAGCACCGTTCCCTGGGGGGCCCCCGTGCTACTGATGATCGTGTCGGAAACACAGTCCCGGGTTCTCACAAACTGAGGCCGGTTCGTGAGGTAGTCCAGGATCCATGATGACAGGTGCTGGTCCAGCCCTGCGCGCAGCAGCTTGTCCTTCAGGATCATCGGTTGGATGGTGTTGAAAGCACTGGAGAAGTCAAAGAACATGATCCTCACCATATTCCCGGGCTTCTCCAGGTGGGACAGAGAACGGTGAAGGAGGAAGATCACCGCATCCTCCACCCCAATGCCATGCTGGTAGGCGAACTGGAGTGGATCCACCGCTGGTTCCACCAGGGGGCGGAGATGAGCAAGGAGCAGTCTCTCCAGGGTCTTCATCAAGTGGGACGTCAAGGCCACCGGTCTGTAGCTGTTCAGGTCTTTGGGGTGGGAAGTTTTTGGTACAGGTACCACACAAGATGTTTTCCACAGCTGTGGTACCCTCCCCAGTTTCAGGCTCATGTTGAAGATATATGTCACAATCCCACACAGCTGGTCTGCACAGGACTTGAGGAGCTTTGCGCTGATGCCGTCCGGTCCCGACGCCTTCCTCTCCTTGATCTTCCTCAGCTCCGTCCTCACCTGGGTCTTGGTCAGGGTCAGGATGGGGGGCTGTGTGTTGGGAGTGGGGGGGGGGTGTCGGTGGAGTGGGAAGTGGGCAGCAGGACTTGATTTCTTAGAGGCAGCAGTGGTTGTTGTGCAGACAGGGGGGAGGGCGGTTGGTCAAATCTATTGAAAAACAGATTCAGGTTGTTCGCCCACTCCCTGCCCCCCGTGGCCTGGGGGGAGGTATTCTGGAGCCCCGAGATGGTTTTGAGGTTTCTCCAGACCCCGCTGATGTCGCTCTGTTGCAGCTTGTCCTCCATCTTCTTCCTGAAGCTGTCCTTGCCTTCTCTGATCTTTCTCCTCAGCTCCCTCTGTACGGACTTCAGCATCTCCCTGTTCCCCGACCTGAAGATCCTCTTCTTCTCTCTCAGAAGTGTTTTTATCTCAGGGTTGATCCAGGGTTTGTTGTTTGAGTGACGCCGTATGGTCTTGGTGGGAACGGATTTGTCCACACAGAAGCTGAGGTAGCCCGTGAAGGTGTGAATGAGGCCATCGATGTCCTCACCATGTGGATCGCAGAGCTGCTTCCAGGCAGTGGCTTCAAAACAGTCCTTTAGAGTGTCCATTGTCTCCTCAGACCATAACTCCACAGTGTGCATGGCCGGAGGTTGTCTGTGCACTAGGGGTTTGTACACCGGTCGGAGATGAACCAAGTTGTGATCCGATCTCCCAAGTGGGGGGAGTTGTGATGAGGTGTACGCCTCCTTAGTGTTTGCGTAGAACAAATCCAGTGTTTTATTGTCTCTAGTGTGGCATGTGACATACTGGGTGAAAGTGGGCAGAATGGGAGACAGTGAAACGTGGTTGAAATCGCCTGAGATGAGGAGAAGAGCATCTGGGTGTTCTGTCTGCAGCCTGCTGGTTACTGAATGGATGACGTCACGCGCTGTCCCAGCGTTCGCCGTCGGATTTGCATAAACAACAATGCAGATCACGTGTGAGTGTTCTCTCGGGAGATATGTGAGATTCAGCACCAATCTCTCCAAGGATTTCATGACCACAGAGGTCAGGGCAACAGGTCTGTAGTCATTTAATCCTGTAACAGAGGGTTTCTTGGGAACTGGAATGATGATGGAGCGTTTGAAGCAGGAAGGCACTTCACGCAGCTCCAGTGATCTGTTAAAGATCCGGGTGAAGATGGGGGCCAACTCGTTGGAGCAGACTCTCAGGCAGGACGGAGACACACCATCAGGTCCTGCAGCCTTCTTGATCTTTTGTCTCTGAAAGACCCGGCGCACCTCCTCTTCACAGATCGTTAGTGCTGGTGGGAGGTCAGAGTGGAGGAGGGATGGAGTTCCTGGGGCTGCAGATAATCCTTTTGTGTGGGTGGGAGGTGAGAACTGTAGGTTCTTTTCAAACCTGCAGTAAAAGCTGTTTAGGTCGTTAGCCAGCTGGAGGTTTTCCACAGGGTGGGGGGATGGTCTCCTGTAGTTGGTGATATTCTGCAGGCCTCTCCAGACAGAAGCAGAGTTGTTGGCTGAGAAGTTTTTTTGTAACTTCACACTGTAGCTCCTCTTAGCAAGCCTGATCTCCTTCGTCAGCATGTTTCTGGCCCGCTTGTACAGAGTCCAGTCACCAGTCCTGTAGGCCTCCTCCTTGGTCTGACGTAGCTGCTTCAGTTTAGGAATGAACCAGGGTTTATTGTTGTTGTATGTGCAGAAGGTCTTGGTCTGCACACACATGTCCTCGCAGAAAGAGATGTATGACGTCACAGTGTCAGTGAGTTCATTTAGGTTAATGGCTACAGCTTCAAAAACACTCCAATCTGTACAGTCAAAGCAGGCTTGTAACTCCAGCTTTGATTCCTCAGTCCATTTCTTCACAGTCCTTACAACAGACTTGGAAGTTTTTAGTTTCTGTCTGTATGTTGGAATAAGATGGAGCAGACAGTGGTCAGAAAAACCCAGAGCAAAGCCTATTCTATTCCTATTCTATTCTATTCTTTTATAGGTATAGGGTAGGGACATAGATTGAGTGGTAAATTGTCAGCTTTGCTTTGGGCAAATACAGTCATGTGAAAAAATTTGGACACCCCTTTAAATATTCAGTTCTTTATTAAGAAATGTTCACATATCTATGTCTAACCTTGTTTTTGTTTTTGTTTTTTTGTTTTTTATTTATTTTATCCATTTTAAGTGGGAGTGAATGTAGGGGTGTCCTATAAAGGATTGGGGAGGAGGTCTTAATTTATTCCTCACTATTTGTTTAGAATTACATTTTACAGAAAATTTGACAAAAGTCTTTATTTCATTTTTAATTGTTTAGTTGTATTCCGTGAACCCCCAGTATTTTTAACATTTATATTAAATATACATATGTCCAAATATGTTTAAAAAAAAAACCACACACACACACACACACACACACACACAGGCTTATACAGGGTGTCCTAATTTTTTCACGTGACTATGTCAGATGTTCATATGTTAATACAACACAGTAAACATGGGTTGTTAAGATACTTAAAAAGAGACGTGATTAATAATGTGGTCAATAGACTGTTTAAATCTACTGTTTAAATTTATATTATATTTATAAGCATTGCACAAAGTTTCTTTCTGCCTTTCTTGATTTTTTATTGATACCATTGACTGTGGGTGCATATAACAGACCTTTTCATCTTGACCATTTTCTGCAAGCAATAGAGTGATACAGTCACATCCTATGCTGAAGGCTAACTTCAGCTGGCCAGGTCAACCATAAGGCAGCTGAGAAAAAACTTTAACTGAGCCAAAATAACGTGTAGAACATGGTGATTTCACTCAATTTCTTCCCATTGATTGCTGATCAGTGAAAACACCTGTTGAAGAAACTGGGTGGAAGTAAAACATGCAGGGTCTTGGCCCTCCAAGGCATGAGTTTGACACCTCTGGTCTATTACAAAACATATGGTCAAGTGTTAGATGAACAACAATTCCTAAGAGTCAAAGCAGCTTCTTGGAGAGAAAAATGAGATAAAGTTTGTGTTTTTTAGAGAATAAGAGACTGTTTTGATGTCTTTTTGATAATCATATGATCAAGAGAGGCATTTCAGAAGGTCACAACCTACAAAAACCCCATTTTTAAGTCAATGACCCATTTAAGCCTGTATCTCACTAGTCTGACAGCTCACGATTTCTTGGAGAATGGTATTCACGAGGGATTTTTCAAAATCTTTTCAGACATTCACAGGGGTTCTCGATTTCTTCTTGTGAGTTGCAGGGCCTTGCTGTTGTGTCACAGGAATTTTGAACATGTTAAAAAATTTTGTGCAACCAATTTTCTTTCCAAAATAGTCAGTGTCTTGAACCAATCTAGAACCCTTCTCAATTTAGTTTTTTACAAGGCAAAACAGCATTAAGCCTGTGCCAGTTGCAGCCCAGTGACACACAGGGTTTACAAGATTAAAGAAATGAAGATACAACTTTGGAGGAGTTGATTCAGCAAAGTTGTGAAGAAGATCCCTTGCCCTCTGCCATCTGGTGAGTAGAAATTGTGCGATCTTATAGGATAATTTTAGTTTGAACTTAAATCTGGCAAGAATTGCTACTAATTTGTGAATTTTGCTTCAGTTTTTCAATGTCAATCTAGCCACGAGCTGTTGCAGCCCAGTGAGATACAAGCTGTAGAACAATCCTTTACAAGCCACAGTGAGAATTTTTCTGTGTTCATCTTCATTTTTAATGATACAATTCTGTTATGGATGTAGTATTTGATGGCAGACCACTCTCTGTCTTTTAGAGCTACCGGTTCAGCTTGGAGCCAGGAGTCACAATCCTTTTTACCTGGTACTTTGCAGCTTGTTATGAATTGAAACAAATGCCATTCCACAGCCATCACCTTCATCATCTGACCATTTTCACCTCGGCTTCCCACCTATCAGTAATTGAAACAAAGTAAAATTCCTTAATGATGGAACAATGATTCTGTTCAAGTAAAAAAGATATAGAAAAGCATCAGTGTTGAAAAAACTTGTTACTATAACGCCAATACTTTTGCAGTAACGTTGTGTAACAAAATTACTGTTTAAAAATTCAGTAATGCGATATAGTTACTGAAATTTGATCAGATATTACTTGTTTATTAATATGGATATATTTTAGCACAAATAAATGAATATACAAACTGACCCTACCCGTAGCTGAGACGTAGCCATCAGTTGATGTGACCTGTTGCAAAGAGCCTGAATTGTCATCACTTTGAGTGGAGGAAGAGATGAAGCTACTTTGTATTTTGTAGAAGTAGATTATTTTTCCTTTGCCGCGGTTAAGGACAAAAGCATGTTGGTGGGTTGCAAGTAAAGTGCCAATTGAGTCCTACTGCATTCTTCAAAAGCACCTGCCAACAGCAACAAGCTCTGACAAAGCTAGTGCTAAGTAATGGCTAGCTATACTAACAACTAACACTGTTTATTTATTTAGCGAATGCAAAGTCCTTAAGCCAAGCAGTTGCCTCCTGGTTTGCTGTATGGAGGGTGTGTAATCCTCCTTCCAGTCTTTGGAGCGGGCAAACCTCTATGATGTGTTCCATTGTTTGCTCCTCTCCACATGCGCACAGTGGGCTAGGGCTACTGCCCCATCTGTGAAGGCTGGCCAAGCAGGGGCCATGTCCAGTCCTGAAGCGATTGAGTGTAGACCACTGTCTCCTTGGGAGGTTGGTGCCCGGGACCTGTTGGTTGGGGTTTATCACCAGCTGTTTGTTTGGGACCTCCTTGGTCTCCCATTCCTCTTGCCAAGCTGTCTGGATGCTAAAGTCAGCTGGGGGAGGGTTTTTCCAAATCGGCCGTCTGGATGAAAATCGGGCAGTGGGTGGGGTGTAGATATCTGCATGGATTGGCAAGTGAGGAAAATCTTTAACTTTTTGGAGCATCCTTTGAGTTAATGCTGCTCGCCGGATGTGTGGAGGGGCTATGTTTGACAGTACAGAGAGCCAGGGGAGTGGTGTTGAGCGGATTGTTCCAGTTATAGTTCTCATGGTTGAGTTGAGCTGGGTGTCTACATGGTGTGTGTAAGATGACCTGGACCAGACAGGGGCACAATATTCTGCTACAGAGTATGAAAGGGCCAGTGCTGAGGTGCGCAGGGTGGAGACTGCCGCCCCCCATTTTGCACCAGCGAGCTTGCAGAGCAGGTTGTTTCGTACCTTCACCTTAGCAGCCGTCCCCTTTAGATGTTCCTTGAAGGATAAGGTCCTATCAAGGGTCACTCCAAGATAAGTTGGATTTGGGGCATGCTTAAGCTTGAGTCCGCTCAGGTGGATGTTTAGTTCTCTGGCAGCTTTTGCATTGTGGAGATGGAATACACTGGAGACGGTTTTTGCTGGGCTTGGTTTTAGGCGCCAGATTTTGCAGAACTGGTCCAGTTTGGCAAGATCTTCCGTGAGCACCCGTTCCAGTGGTTCAAAGTCTGGTGCTTGGAATGCCAAACAGATGTCGTCTGCATAGATGAATTTGCGGGATTTTGTAGTAGGCAGGTCGTTTATGTAGAGGTTGAACAGAGTTGGAGCTAGAACTGAGCCTTGTGGGAGTCCGTTTTTCTGCATTCTCCATGCACTTGTCTTCTGACTGAGGTGGACTCTGAACCTTCGGTTGGTCAGCAGGGTTTTTATAATTGCTGTTGCCCAAGCAGGGATCGCCTTTATAAGTTTCAGGAGGAGGCCTTTGTGCCAGACCGTATCATAGGTGGCTGTAAGATCGAGAAACACAGCCCCTGTCTTCAGTCTGCTCTCGAAGCCATTTTCGATGAAGGTGGTTAGGGCCAGTACTTGTTCTCCTGTACTGCGGTCCTTGCGGAAACCTGCTTGATCCACACTTAGAATATCCTCTATTTCTGGGGAAATGCGTTGCAGTATTAGGCGCTCCATGATTTTGTAAGGAACGCTGAGTAGGGAGATTGGGCGGTAGCTTGCTGGTAGTTTGTGGTCTTTGCCAGGTTTTGGGATGGCAATGACCTTTGCTGTCCGCCATTTCTTTGGGATCGAGTTTGTTTGTGTGATCCTTGTGTAGAATTGTGTCAACCAGGTTAGGGCTCGGGGGCCAAGATTTTTCATGAATTCTGGGAAGATGTTATCATATCCTGCTGCTTTTCAACATTTCAGGCCCTGTAGGACTTTCTCCAGTTCAGCAGCCTCGAAGGGTTCAGGGTCCGTTTCCTCTACAGGCATTTTTTGGTGTTTTTTTAGCTCAGTTGTAACTGCTCTTCTGGTGTCTTTGTCTTGGGGTGCTTTGGCGATAGTCAGTAGGTGGGATGCAACTTGGTTGGGTGTGACGGATGCTCGGCTTTGGCTAGGGGGCTTCTGTGCAGCTCCTAGGCGACGGATGAGGCTCCAACATTTCCTGCTAGAGTGGGTAAAGCTCCGGTCAGCAACTGTCTCCTCCCATTTCTTTCGCCAGGCTGTATTTAGCGATTCAATGAGATGGTCTGCTATCTCTGGGTCCCCTGATGTTTGATAGGATTGTAGGAGGGCAGCACTTTCTCCGTCCAAACATGGGACATAGAGGGGTCGGTAGCCTCGTGGGATTGCAGTATGGGCAGCCTTGAAGATTGCGCTGCAGAAGCGGTTGTATGCTTCATCTACAGTGATGGTGTGGAGTGGGATGGTAACAACGCTCCGGTCCAGAGTTTCACTGAATTTCTTCCAGTTGGCTTTGCGGAAGTTCCAGCGCATCTTCCTTGGGCTGTATATGACTGGAAGTTGTAGGCCAATGTGTACAAGCAGGGGCCGGTGTTGGCTGTGTGGAAAATCATCAAGAATGAGGATCTGTGTAGGATATGGCTCCCCATTCAAAGAGCTGACCCAACACAGGTCAGGAGAATAGTCCTTCTTCCACCTAGCAGAGTGGAAGGTTCCTCTTTGTTTGGGGTCGTATATCAAAGCGAGGTCATTTCTGGATGCCCAGTCTGAAAGTGCCTCCCCATCACTGTCCACTGCTGGGTACCCCCAGTCAGGGTGATGGCTGTTAAAGTCCCCCACATAGATGGCAGGGTGGGGTAGGGTGGGTAAGACCTGCAGATCCCAGTTGGCATTAGGGGGCTTGTACACATTGACAATATGGAAGCCACCAATGATTATGGTGTCTGAGAAATGTGTTGTTATCAGGTGATTTGCTTCAACTATGTCAGAACGCACATAGGTGGCACGTCCATGTTTAGCATGTAGAACATAGCACAGGAGGTCAAAGCCTTTGATGGTGAAGCGGCCAGCTTCCTCTGTGCCAATATGAGTCTCTTGGAGGCAGATTACATCAATCGAATGTTGGAAGGCGAGGACTTCGATAAGGCTTCGCTTGGCTGCAGATAGGCCTTCAACATTTAGTTGTAATATGCGAAGGGCAGATCCTACCACAAAGTGCTCTTGGGGCTGTTTGCTTTCGGCTTTAGGACTGTGACTAGGATTCTTCTTTGACTTGGCACAGAGGCGTCGTCTCTTCGAATTTAGTCTGCTGGTAGGATCATTAGCTTCCCCAGGCGAGCCCGGGTACTGGCGGAGGGCGCGACGAGAACGCTGATCCATTGCCCCCCCCACTAACACTGTGAAGTGGATCTACGATATCAGAACACCCACAGCAGGATGTAAAGTGGAAATAGTCTTGTCTCAACACCTACGGCTGGATTTCACTCACAGGTATCCACCTGGACAGTTTGTAACCCAGCAAAAATTAGATGGATTGCCAGATACGACATTACAGACTGAAGACAAGATAACAGTGACTTTCCATCAGACAGCTCAGACTGTGATCCTCAGAAGATAAAACACATTTACTTGCTACCTGGATAAAGATTATTCAAAAATGGATTTTCATCTCCAAAAGGCATTTGAGGGACTGGATCGTGTCCCTGTCACAGCAGACATTCGGACTGTGGCTAATGAACATTTTCTTCAGATCACTGCACATTGCATTAATCCATAATCTTAAAGACAAGTTAAACATGGAAAACTTTATGCCCCACACACTGACACATGTGCAGCAACACCAACTTATGCAAGAGCACTCTGAGCTAAATGCAATATCCCCCACCTCTATTTTCTTTGAAGATCCCAGTACTTACTGCCGGAGAGCAGTTTTCAACATTTCAATATAATTGCTGTGGCAGAACCAAATTATGATAATTTCCAAAAAAAAAAGTATACAGCCCATAGTTGTAGGTCAGGATACCAAGGTGAACCTTTGTACCAGGTTTGGTGGCCCTCGCTTTATTTATTGTACAGTAATAAGGCATAAGAAATGCTAACCTTGACCTTTGACCTTTTGACCCCAAACCCATAGTCAGAGGTCAGGATCCTAAGGTGAACCTGTGTACCAGGTTTGGTGGCCCTAGCTTTATTTATTGTACAGTAATAAGGCATAAGAAATGCTAACCTTGACCTTTGACCTTTTGACCCCAAATCCATAGTCAGAGGTCAGGATCCCAAAGTGAACCTGTGTACCAACTTTGGTGACCTTGGTAACCGGAGTGGTGGCTCAGTTGGTAGAGCATCCGCCCCACACCCAGGAGGCCTGGGTTCAAATCCTGGCCGGGTCATGCCAAAGACCATATAAAAGCCGAACTTCCTGCCATCCAGCTTGGTGCTCAGCAATAATGGAATGGAGGAGGGAAATTTGTGGCGGTGCCTTACATGGCAGCGACCCCTCTGATTCTAGATCTGATTAACATTGTAGATAAGGGAAACAAAATTTTGTTCTACTGTACATGATTGGCTGTATGGATTGAATGAAAATAAAGTTAGTTTTAACTTTACTCGTTGTACAGTAATAAAGCATAAGGAATGTTAACCTTGACCTTTGACCTCTTGACCCCAAACCCATAGTCAGAGGTCAGAATCCCAAGGTGAACCTGTGTACTAGGTTTGGTGGCCCGAGTTTTACTCATTGCACAGTAGTAAGGCATAAGAAATGCTAACCTTGACCTCTGACCTTTTGACCCCAAACTCATAATCTGAGATCAGGATCCCAAAGTGAACCTGTGGGTCAGGTTTGGGGGCCCTAGCTTTACTCATTTTATAATAATAGTGCAAAAGGTATGCTAACCTTGACCTTTGACCTTTTGACCCCAAACCCATAGTCAGAGGTCAGGATTCCAAGGTGAAGCTATGTACCAGGTTTGGTGGCCCTAGCTTTATGTGTTGTACAGTAATAAGTCACAAGGAATGTTAACCTTGACCTTTGACATTTTGACCCCAAACCCATAGTCAGAGGTCAGGATCCCAAGGTGAACCTGTATACCTGGTTTGGTGGCCCTAGCTTTATTCGTTTTATAGTAATTGTAAATGCAGCAATTACCATTTACCATTGTGCAACTGCAATGTTAACTTTGAACTTTGACCCCTTGATCCCAAACCCATAGGTGAGGGTGTAAGTCATCCAAGATGTGCATTAGATACAACTACTGTATTTGAAAAGCCTACATCATTTCTTTCAGTAGTTACTGTGTTTAGAAGATTTAGGGAAAAATCTGACCTCTGACGTTTGATCTCAGGGTCATCAGATGAGAGTCAAATTGTGATATGCGCATCATCAGAGTATATCAAACCATGGCACCAAGTTTCAAAACACTCAGAACAAAACTGCTGGAAGAGTTGATTTCACAAAACAGTTACTGTCTATGAAGTGAGGTGAAACAGGAGGTCATAGGTCAGGGGTTACAATTCCCGCAAAAGTCATCCGATCAGAACCAAATTGCAATATGCGTATCATCAGAGTATATGAAACCATGGTACCAAGTTTCAAAAAAAAAAAAAAACTGTAGGATGAGTTGATTTCACAAACGTGGGACGGACGGATGGATGGATGGACTGACTCATAACATAATCGCCCTTCGGGCTTTGATCGGCGGAGGATAAAAATTGTGAAGCTCTGTCTGAAACAGTCTGTTTCCAGCCTGCCATTAATAATAAGCATTGACTATGGATATGGAAGCTGTATCCTGATACAAAATGTCTATTGGTATGGAAGAGTAGACAATCCGACAAAACCTCTTCAGATCGACTCTAACCCAGCTGCTGCTGTGGCTTAGGTAGATAGTACAGTGAGCTTGTGATCAAATGGTTGCTGGTTTGAGTCCTGTTACCAGCACCATACTCAAACCATTTTACTTGATATGAGATGAAATTTAGAATTAAAATTAAGAGGTTAGGATTTGGGAGTGGGTAAGGTTAAAAAAGTAGTAAATAGATATTAATTAAAATTTTGAAACAAATGCCTCAGATTTCCCTACCTGTAGCTTGCTTCTTTTAAGATATGCATTAATAGAATGTACTGGCCAATAACATTCAAGCTGTATCTGTAGCAAGAATTCTATGGGTACAGATCCGTATCCATAGCCACTGCTTTAATAATAATAAGCCGATGTAATCGATGGGTGGTACAGTGGTTAGCACTATTGCCTAAGAGCTAGAAGGTTCCAGGTTTGAATCCCCAGGCTGGCAGGGGTAGGAAACGTTCTGTGTGGAGTTTGCATGTTCTCTTTGTGCTGCCTGGGTTTACTTTGGGAGCTCCAGACCTCTGTGTTGAGTGTGGATGAGTCAGGTGTATCCCTTGGCTCACCAGTAGTCTGCGTTTTTGATCCTTTGAGAACTGTTAGTAAAATAGGAGTATTAATCATTTGTTTGCAATGTAAGCAACATCAGTGTCAGGGAGTACACAATTATACAGTTGTTAGAATAAAATTGAATTAAATGAGACTGAGTCAAAGATTCAATAGGTGGATTCTGAGTTATGAGCCATTTATTTCTGGCCAGGAGAGCATGTACACCAGACTACCCCAGAGCCTTTCATGCACACCTTTGACCATTCATTCTGAGCTTAGTATTTTTATAGCCCTTCAGGATAGATAAACAAAGAAGGAGACGTCCTTGGGCATCTCTGGAGACAGTCAAAGTGTCTATAAATCTAATCTTCATGAACTGGGAGTTTTAGCACATGCCTCGGTCACAGAAACTTAGCAGAACAAGTCAATAAAACAAAGATTATCAGTATAGCCTGTGTCATCATTTACGTCTCTGCTGACCTGCATTCTCAGCATTCACAGGCACATCCACTCAAGACTCTGGGACATGAAGGCCACAGATAGAGAATAATTTATCACAAGAGCACACCATCAGACATAAAACATGAAAGAATAATATAGAGGAACATATGAAATTATTCTACATGGAATGCACATATAAACATTAGACATGAAATAGAAAAATCAAGGAATACTATAAGAAAAATATAAAAATAATATGGATAATAATATGCAATTTTTCTATCATATCCCCCCTTGATGCTTAATAAAGCATCACAATTAAAAGAAAAAATAATCAAACAAAGTGGTAGTAAAGTAAATTGAATAATAATGAATAATGATATACGTATATATATATATATAGGTATATATACTGTATATACTGTATATATATATATATATACTGTATATATACACACACACATATATTTATACATATATATATATACACAGTATGTGTATGTGTGTGTGTGTGTAAGGATTTACATGTTATGTGTCTTTGCAGACTAGCAGTTTTATGAGATGGTTTAAACTTAAACAAGGAACGTGTGTAGCAATAAACGTGAATATGTCATTAAAAGTGAATATGTGTGAATATAAACAAAATCAATTTAAACTGTGTAATGTGATCCCCATTACCCCAATATGATAGGAGCAGTAATGTGAAAATGATATGAAAAAAAAAACTCAAAACAGATTTAGACAATATTACAAATTTCACACTCCTTAGGCTAGTATTGCCCCTTTCACCATCCTCATCATCTGCAGCAATTGTATGAAGAAATATCCCTAAGTTTACAATAACCAGCCTCATCATCATATTAAGGATACAGGGACTCACACACGAAAAGACCAAAATTTTCACTATAAAAAATCACTAACAAGTTCATGATGGCACTTCTCCATGGAGAGAATCACCAACTTAAACAATTTTGTTATCATTGCCTGCAAAGCAATGAGGCTGTGTGTAACCGAAGAAATAATATGACCATTTGCATTATTTTCATGGATAAAAGTACAACAATAACCTCCTATAACAGGGCACACGCCCCTACGGGTGGCAGTTAATTGACCAAGAACCATTCTATTTTATGTCATAAATTTTTCAAATAATTGTAGCCTATAATTAAGTGTTTCAATCCATAAGGTGTTCTTGCCCACTCTCACTCAAGGAAACAGTGAATGAAGGACCCTCACTCCTGTGCTTTCCATCTGAAATTGCTCTGTTACATCCATGCCCCAAATGGCATCATGTAACAAAAAAAGGTAGCATCCTGTTGTAAGAAAGCATCTCTCTACACCCTGCCCACGTGGCCTGCCGACATAATGAGGGTGCGATCAGTCGCCAAAACGGGGTACACAACCCTGCCCAATTCCTGGCCAGGTGGGGGTACACCCAATGACCACCATCACCCCTTTGACAATGTAGATCTTTAGTATAACACTTGCTCGCTTTGTTGGTCAAGCAGGTAGTAGTATAGGGGAGAGACGCACTGTAAGCCGTTGCACACTTAGAGAGTGTTAAGCTCCCCAAAGGGACATCACTGCTTCAGAAAAGAGGAATTCCCTGATGAAATTAACCTTGCCTTCGCAGAGTAAGGAGTGTCATCATGTTTCCGATCAGTGGAGTGATAAGTGTTGTGACAGGTGTGATTCAAAGTGATGTTTGCTGTGTTATTCCTGTATATAGCCTCTCTTGAGAAACAAACAGCCTGTGGTAGCTGCATTATTTTAGCAGTAGCAGATAATTTGTCCAGTTGATAGTGGCATTAAGGAACAAACATAACAATTCTCTATGGTGTAACAACTTAAAAATAACCAAAAAAAAAGTGTTACTACGAGGATGATGAGGTTGAAAAGGCAACAACACCAACCACACTCTTCTTCCCCTTGCATTTTTGCCCCTCCATGATAAACAAACAGTTGCTTCGCTGTGTAAAAGCTGTTACTAGATGCCAGGGGGCGCTGTCAGCCGACACTTACATAGAGAAACAATTAAACAGTCACTTGTTGAGCTTGTTTGTTTTTTTTTTTGTTTTTTTTTTAGTGAGTTTGTAATGTGTATTAAACAGTCTCTTGCTGAGGGTTCCAAGTGGGGTAAAATGTTAGATGCACCCAAGTATCACGTCCTTCACCTTTCACAGCTGTTGGTGTTGCCAGGATAACCTTTGTGTTGTCATTGCCAGGGAGTTTTGGTCCAGTTTTTCTTTGATGACCAGCTCCCCTGGTTCGGCCAAAAGATGGGTGCACCTCCCACGGTTCCTTCGTCACATGGTCCCTCCTGGGAAGGGCAGTATGGATAACATCTCTGTCAGTTGTCATTCTTTGCATGTAATCAACCAGAAACCCTTCCTCATCACTTAAGTTAAGTGGCTTCAATAGTAGGGTCTGCCATTCAAAATTCTCCCATTTTTCTTTATCGCTATTTCCCTAATCCATCGTTCATAATCCTATTTGTGCATTATGCTGATCCTGTAGATTGTTGATGGTAAGCTACATGGTTTCCTAGGTAAATGTTGGGTACTAGCAAATTGGGAACTGTACCTAAATGTGATATGATTTGATTTACAAAGTGTATTCCATTAAATGTAATCCATTATCTAAGTGAATTATTTCAGCTATTCTAAATCTTGATATTGTTTTGGTTAAGGGTTTCAGTGTTATCATAGCAGTATTTAGATTATTGCAATCCATAGCAGTATCTTGGATTAGTGCAAGGGAAAGCCTTTGTCTATTTAGTAAGTATGTCAATAATTTCTAAACAACATTTTTGCCTGTAAGTTTATGCAGGGAAGGTCAAATTATTTTTGGTTTGAGCTCCCTAAAGCATTGTTTTCTTCTTACATAACTGAGTAAAAATCTGTTTTGTCTTTGTAGTAGATTCTAAATTGAGTCCTACAGTAAGCTTCATCAGGATAAATTGGACTTTCCTTTGACATTTGGAACTTTTCCCATAAATTTGCATGTTTTTTTGTTTCCTTATTATTTACCTTTTGTTCTTATTAAAGACAAAAATAGAAAGGAGATGTCTTTACCTTCTTAACATGTTTCGACTGTGCACTGCAGCCTTCGTCAGAAGAGTCAGCTGATTGCTGCCAGGTGACATTTATCAGCTGACTTTCGTAGGCGGGGCCAGCTCAGCAGACCTGTCAGATCAACCGAGCCGGCCCCGCCTTTTGCCGTCAGATGATCTCTGGAGAATGTGATCCCAGGTGTGGGAAAGTATAAAGGCCCCCTCGTCTCGGTTCATGGTGTCTTTTCCCCGCTTCCTGATTTCTATGGCCTCCTTGATCCAGCGTTTGTGTCTGTTGCTCTCTGATCCAATAAGTTTTTGCGCTGTCCCAGTCCATGATGTGATTATTTCTTTTGCAGTGATGTGATATTGCTGATTTTAATGTTTCTTGTCCTGCCTTTTCTTTTTGTGATCTTGTGAGTCGTCCTTGTGTTTCCTTCTCACATTCCTTCTGGTGTTCTTTTTTTCTTGTGGTGAATGATCTTCCAGTTTCTCCAATGTAGGTTTTGTTGCATGATCTGCATGATATTTCATATATTACATTGCATTTTTTGTCTTGTTCTATTCTGTCCTTGGGGTGTACTAATAACTGTCTTAATTTTTTGTGTGGTTTTACTGCTGTGTTTATTTTGTATTTTTTCATGATCCTTTGAATTGGTTCTGTGATCCCTTCGATGTATGGTATAGTTATGGTGTCCTTGTTTTTGATTTCGGCTTTTGTTCTGTGTCTTATTTCCTGTTTGTTTTCTTTGTTTTTGACTTGCTGTTTCCCTTTGTTTATGGCCCATACTGGATATTGGCATATAAGTGCATGTTTTATGTGGTTTTCCTCCTCCTGTCTGTCTTCTTGGTCTGTGATGATGGTGGCCCATTCATATAACGTCCTGACAACTGATAGTTTGTGTGCTGTGGGGTGTTCTGATGTCCATAGTAGGTATTGATCTGTTTGGGTTGGCTTCCTGTAGACTGTGATTTTTATGCTGCCGTCATTATTGTGGTGGATTTTCATGTCCAGAAAGGCTATAGTGCCATTTTCCGTCTCTTCGTGTGTGAATTTTTTATTCACAGTACTGTCCTTGTTGTTCAGATGGTCAGTGAGTTCTTGTGTGTGTCCTTTCCTTATTTTCTCCAGAATGTTATCCATGTATCTCTTCCAAAGGGTGGGTTTGCATTGTGTAGGTGCTGTATTGATGGCTTTGTTTTCCAGATCCTCCATGAAAAAGCTGCTCATAATGGCTGATAGTGGGTCTCCCATTGCAAATCCTTCTTTTTGTCTGTAGATTTTTCCTCTGTATTGAAAATAGGTGGATTTTGCAACAAATTGTAATAGTTTGGATATGTCGTGAACTGTAAGATTGGTGCATCTTTTAAGGGTGCTGTCATTGCTGAGGCGTTCTTGCACTATATGTAGTGTGACATCAACAGGCGTCTTTGTGAATAATGAAATGACATCATGTGAAATGAGGATCTCGTCTGATTATATTTTCATATTTTTGAGTTCTTGTTCCAGCTCTTTTGAGTTTTTGCAGTGGAAATCTGATAGTCCAAGGAGGGGTTTGATGATTTCAACAAGGGCTTTTGATAAGTTGTACGTGACTGATCCAATACTGTCTATTATTGGCCGCAGTGGGATATACTTCTTATGTATTTTTGGGGTTCCATAGATCCGGGGGGTGATGCTGGCTGTGGGTATCAGGTGATCAAATGCGTCCTTTGTGATTTTTTTACTTTCTAATAGGGGTTTGAGAAGGGCTTTTAGCATTTTTTTTCTTTTCTTCTGTGGGGTTTGTTTTAACAATTTCGTATGTGCTGTCATCTACCAGCATGGTTTCCATCTGTTTTTCATATGTTTCCGTGTCCAATATTACTGTCGTTCTGCCTTTATCTGATGGGAGGATTGTGATTGTTGCATCTGTCTTGAGTGAGGTTAATGCTTTTTCTTCTTCTTTTGTAATGTTGCTTTGTGGTAGTTTGGCCGTTTTGAGGATTCCTGCAACTGCGTTCCGGAGTGATGCTTTTTCCCCTTGGTCCTGGATTTTTTCGCATGCAAGTTCTGTTGCGAGGATGAATTCTTCATGGGGTATTCTGGCTGGTGTGACGGCGAAGTTATATCCAGTTATATACAATATCCAATTTGGGCCATAAACAAAGGGAAACAGCAAGTCAAAAACAAAGAAAACAAACAGGAAATAAGACACAGAACAAAAGCCGAAATCAAAAACAAGGACACCATAACTATACCATACATCCGAGGGATCACGGAACCAATTCAAAGGATCATGAAAAAATACAAAATAAACAGCAGTAAAACTACACAAAAAATTAAGACAGTTATTAGTACACCCCAAGGACAGAATAGAACAAGACAAAAAAACGCAGTATAGTATATGAAATATCATGCAGATCATGCAACAAAGCCTACAAATTACAAATTTCAATTAGAGCAGTTAACCCAGATGTTTGTGCAGAGTTAATGTGATTTAGCACTTATTGTAACCAGTTCTGAATTATTCATTAAAGCCACATCTGTCTGTCCTGTTGACCACAGACAGTTTGAATTTGTGTTAGTGAATGTTTGTGAAAAGGGTGTGTTCCACTCCTTCTGTTAATGGGAGGGTGGACATATTGCTTAATTTGAATCTGGCTTCATTTTGCACAAGAAATGCTTTATTTCCTATGTTTCTTCCTAAATTTTGGTGTGGTCTGTAGTCCTGAGGCCCGGCTCGGCCAAGGCCAAGCACCAGGAGCACAGCCCAGCTCTTAAGCACATCAAAATTGTACAACACAATTATTCCTTATTCCTGTCACATTTCTGAAATGTGATACTGTCAGACCTGCAATGTCACGTCAGGTAAACACTGCATTTTCAAAGTCAAAGTCAGTTAAATTGATATGCATTATGTCATTGTCAGTGTCATTTGTTTTACGTAGCTTTGGGTCTGCTTGTCCCCTGTGAGGTCCTTCTCCCCTCATGCTGCCACCGCCCCCAGCCAATGACTGATGTTCAGGTTGATGACAAATGTTGAGTTCCCCTTGCGACAGCCAGCCCGCCCCACACCACTCTCCACTCTCCCGTCCACCACAAATATCCAATGTCGGGGCCATCCTGAAAAAAAAAATTGGTGGAAGCAATAGGTTCCCCCCTCCCCTTGTGTCAGAAATCACACAAACAGGAGTGCAAATTTGTCTTCTCATAATTTTTTTTGTAAGTGTTACTGTTATAGTCATTCAACTTTTGTCCTTTTAAGTTTTTACAGTGCTTATTTTATTGTTGATTAAAATGTTTGGTGTTACTAATGGTTCACTTTTTGTTTTTGCCTGTACATTAGAAAAATGACCTTGAAGCGGATGATAAAATAAAGGCAGCGTTGGATTTTTAAATAGCTTTATTATCATCCGCCTTCATCAGAACTCGGCTGCAGCCCATGGCTTGAGCAGGCTGCAACTTCATTCCTCCAGCTCTCAAAGAGGAGACACGTGTGTGTCTCCTCACAGTACAGAAATCAAGATGCAGTAGTCAGAGTGAGAGTGAGAGACAGAATCACAACTTGGCACAGCATTTATACCCAACTCAAACAATAGATCAAAGGACCTTCACCGCAGTCAATCTGGCATTTGCATATCAAAGGAACAGACAGGATGCATGAGCACAATGCATGGATAACACATGGATGATATATTAACTCAAAGCAGTGACATGCATAACCGGCAGACTGTAGCAGAAACAACCAGAATGTGAGGTGATTGACTTTAGCCTGTTGTGGGGGTTAAATCAAACCGCTACACTGCTCCCCCCCAGAGGGCACGGTAGGGGACCGTGACCTCGATGTTGCAGTTTGGGCAGCGAGGAGGGAAAAGCTCTGTGCAGGAGGAGGGGGAGGGGGGTAGCAAATGCTGACCGGGCGCGGGAAAATCGTTCGACTCGTGCCAAAAGTGTTTGCTGCTCCGCGATGTCCCGCCTGAACATGCGGAGATCAGAAGAAGAAAAAAATTAGTCTCTGACTCCTCTCGTGGCCATGAAGAAAAGCAGGAGCGGCGGCAAGAAAAAAATAAAAGCAGAGGGACTGGCGTGTTGACTTTAGGGCAGACGTAACCCTAAAGCCTCAGGAACCGCAGACAGCTGAATTCCCCTTGTGTGCCGTGGCTAAGACCATAAAATCCAGTGAGCAAGCTGCGGGCCTCAGGTGTACAAGCAAGCCTGAAGGGCCAGTGTGCAGCAGAAGGAAGGAGGTTGGAAGAGCCGTATTTGTCCCGTGCGTGGTGCGTCGGCCTCGTCACCCCCGGTGCGCGTGCCGGGGCTCTGTGCGTGGGTGGGCCCGCTGGAGAGGAAATCAGGGTCGGAAACTTGGTGGAGATCGGCGCAGTCTGCGCTGAAAAATATCTCTGACGAGCCGTGGCTGCAGATTAGTCATGGTGCGTTCAGGTCCACATGTGCTCCGTCAGCCATGAGAGTCGCCCGTATGTGCTCTGATGTGGAGGAGCTGCGCGGCCGGTCCCGCGTGGATGTGCCGATCTCGGCGAGGGCGCGCCATGACGTTCTCTGCCGCTTACCCGGTCTTGGTTGATGTCCTGAGAGTAGCTTGCCCGCCGTGGGCTCTGCGTCGAGGCCTCCCTGAGGCAGCAGGGAGGGCAGACCAGTCAGGCCGCTGCGACGGAGCATTCATGCCCGGGTGCTGCGTTCACTGGCCGCTCGTTTTCTTCAGTCTCGGGTCACCAGCATGGCTGTTCAGATCAGAAGGTTGTGTTTGCACAAAACGTGTGCATTCCGGGGTCACCAGTGAAGCGGATGATAAAATAAAGGCAGCGTTGGATTTTTAAATAGCTTTATTATCATCCACCTTCATCAGAACTCGGCTTCAGCCCATGGCTTGAGCAGGCTGCAACTTCATTCCTCCAGCTCTCAAAGAGGAGACACGTGTGTGTCTCCTCACAGTACAGAAATCAAGATGCAGTAGTCAGAGTGAGAGTGAGAGACAGAATCACAACTTGGCACAGCATTTATACCCAACTCAAACAATAGATCAAAGGACCTTCACCGCAGTCAATCTGGCATTTGCATATCAAAGGAACAGACAGGATGCATGAGCACAATGCATGGATAACACATGGATGATACATTAACTCAAAGCAGTGACATGCATAACCGGCAGACTGTAGCAGAAACAACCAGAATGTGAGGTGATTGATTTTAGCCTGTTGTGGGGGTTAAATCAAACCGCTACAACCTAAACTTATTTTGTAATCTTTTTGCTGGAGTGGGAGAGATCCGTTCCCTCCTCATGTTAAATCTTTTGAACTCTTCCTAGTTATCTGTTGAAGAGGTCATAGTGATAAGTCAACCGAGCAGCAGTCCGTCTTCTCTGCTTAGACTGCTGTCCATGTGACTGGAAAAGTAATAAAGGATTGATTGATGAAATTCACGGGCTTAAATTCTACAAGGTGCTTCCTACCTTGTACCGAGCCTTTAAGCGTATTCCATTTCATTAAAGGGAAAAATTTCACAGACTATATATTGTTTAAATGGGAAACTCAGACTGGAACCTTCTGACTTCCTTCTCTAGGTAAAATTTTAAGCATTATAGTACTCAAGGAGTAACATGAACTTGTTTTCTTTTCATTACTTAATCCAAAAACTTGTCAAAAGCAACATCTTTGTGTTCTTTGATATTTTAATCATTTCCTCTAAGTAAATACCATAAATGATATTTTCTGTTTTTAATTTTGGTGATTCATTTTCACTAGGTTAAAGAAAAATAAGAGAGTTCCTTTTACTCAAACACACTCATATAAATAGTAAGACAGAAAAAGTGATGATTTTATAGTATTGTATTACAATGTTAATTTTCACATAGTCTGCCATTTCTTTAAATTGACAAGACGGTAAACCAACCAATTAGTCCTCTTTTTTTAATGTCAACAGAATCAAATCTAATCAGAGAGCCCAATATTGGGATTTTTTCCTCTGTTTTTTTCCTTTTCTAAATCCTATAATCCTTCAGAGCTTTGCTGTTTTGTCATGAACAGTAAAAGGATTAAAACTTTAATAATCACATAGTCATTCATTAAGAGTGACTTTTCTATGTCCAAAAGAACAATAATATGACAAAGAAGCATTAAAACCTCTGTTTGATAATTAGCAGCCTCAGGTAAATCATATGCACAAGCATTGTCATTATCACCTTGTTCTGTGTTTTGAATCATGTCATATACTGTAAGCTGTATTTAAAGCTTTCAGTCATTGGGTATTATTTAGTGACAGCATTATTCCATAATCTTCAGTTCAAGTTATCATACTGATGATGGTCGCAGTGATTAATATGTGTGCACTTTTACTTAACTTATTGGCTATCCAGCATGGATTGGTTGTTGACGGAAGGAGTGCGGTGAGCAGGGGTGAGGCAATGTTGCTCACTGGGCTCCTGGGGCAGGCTCATGGCTGAGCAGCAGAAGAGCGAGGAGCAGAGGGAGGGAGGAACCAAGGTGTGGCCCTGTTGTCATGTCAGACCCTTAGTCCGTCATCCTTTTTCCCTTTAAAGTTCACTGTTTTCCCTCGGTCAGCAATATAATGCAACTGAGTTAATAAAAATTAAACTGATACTTCAAAAAAAATTGAATAAAAATAGCCCAATGTTGTTCATCTGCCCTCAGGCGTCCCAAAAGATAAAAGTAAAAACCCAAACGTCTCTCTGCCCTGCTAGCAGGCAATTTAACCCAAAATAAGGAAAAATCTGGCAATTGAAAATGTTAGCTTTAAAAATATGAGAATGTTTACCAGTTACGCAACATTATACTCAAAAACCCACACAAAGAGAAACTGTAAAAACTCCCAAGCTTTGCAAAAATACCCATATATATTTGTTTCCCCCTTCTTCTCACTCACTCACTCTCAGACACAAGAGCCCAGACATACACACACGCAGTTCTCTCTCTTTGTCTCTTCTCACACCTTTGAATTAAACCTCTACAAACACACTGACTGACCTCTCATTCTGTTCTGTTTCTGTTCACAAAGCTATGTCTAGGTTTTTTCTTCAATAAGCATCCTCGCCATCTGCTGGCTTGCAAGACTATGACTCTAGGCCAGGTTTCAATTTAGTGTTGTCTCCTTTGGAACAAGCAATATTTCATCCCAAATCTACCTGCATCTCATCTGTAACATCATTTTTGTGGCTTGATTCAAATTAAATGTATGTACCTGATTGAATCAAGAATAAACCTGTAGTCTTCTGCATTCATTTCCAACCACTTGGCTTTTCCAAAAGTCACCATGTGAGCACCAGGTGGTGCGTGAACACGCAGAGGCCTCCCTTCTCTCTTTGTGTTTTGTGCCATTTAGTGTTGTTTTAATTATGCCTAAGTGCATATTCATGTGTTTAATGTCCATATATGATGCTGCGCACAAGCTGCAGTTGCCACAGCCTTCTGGAGATAAGGAATATGATGAAACATTACTTCTTGGACCAGAGCGTGACAGAGGAACTCTGTGGCTTAGGTCTTCTCCACCAGACCTCCACACCCCCAGACTTCACTGCTGTGTCCCATCCCAAATGATGCCATAGATGGTGTGAGTGGCGACAAAAGAGGTTAACGAGGAGGTATCCCAACAAAGCTAGCTGCTAGCCCACACAGACTCACGATTCCTTCCCTCATTCAGGCCAACGTATGCTCACTAGACAACAAAATAGACCACATACAACTGCTGAGAACTACACAACGTGATGCGCAGAACTGCTGTGTCTTTAGCTTTACGGAAACATGGTCAAATGACAATATCCTGGCCATTCAGTTAGCAGGGCTAACATGCTGTTTTGCTGATAGGGTGTTCATGGAAGGAGGAAAGACCCGTGGGGGGAGGCATCTGTGTTTCCATCAGTGACCAGTGTTGGGTGTAATGTGTTACAGTAATCTGATTACTGTTCAGTGTAATGCAGTAATGTAACGCATTAGTCTGATAAATGTAGTAATCCCGTTACAGTTACTAATCCGATAAAGATCGCGTTACTAGAGTTTCTTTTTAACAACTTACAAAACGGGAAAACAACTGTGCTGCCAATAAACAGTAGAAGAAGAAGCACTTCCATTTCCGCCACTATGCTCTGATAAATATCAGCGGGCATGTAAGTCCGGTCTCTTTTACCACTGCCCCTACCTGAAGGGAATGTGCAAATATTGCCAGGGCAAGAAACGGCTTTCCACCACGGTGAAATCAACATCTAATCTCTCTAAACATCTCCAAAGGCAACATGCTAATGTAAAGCTTGTTGCCACTAGCAAGCAAGGATTGCCTGGTGACTGTGAGGAAAAAAGCGAGGTTCCACCGGTCAAGCAGCCACGGCTTGATTTTCAACAACAGGTATGGACAAAAGCAGAGATAAATAGGCTTGTTGCAGCGTACATTGTGGAGGAAATGTTGCCTGTTTTGACTGTTGAATCACCATCTTTCAGAAATATACTTGGCCTCATATACAGCCGTGGACAAAATTGTTGGTACCCCTCTGTTAATGAAAGAAAAACCCACAATGGTCACAGAAATAACTTGAATCTGACAAAAGTGGTAATAAATAAAAATTCTATGAAAATTAACCAATGAAAATCAGACAAGGCTTTTGAATTGTGGTTCAACAGAATTACTTTAAAAAACAAACTCATGAAACAGGCCTGGACAAAAATGATGGTATCCCTGGAAAAGATTGAAAATAATGTGACCATAGGGACATGTTCAACCACGATGTGTCCTCTAATTAACATCACAGGTGTCTACAAACTTGTAATCAGTCAGTCGGCCTATTTAAAGGGTGACAAGTAGTCACTGTGCTGTTTGATGACATGGTGTGTACCACACTAAACATGGACCAGAGGAAGCAAAGGAGAGAGTTGTCTCAGGAGATTAGAAAGAAAATTATAGACAAGCATGTTAAAGGTAAAGGCTATAAGACCATCTCCAAGCAGCTTGATGTTCCTGTGACTACAGTTGCACATATTATTCAGAAATTTAAGATTCACTGGACTGTAGCCAACCTCCGTGGACGTGGCCGCAGGAGGAGACGGATAATATGAATGGTAACAAAAGAGCCCAGAACAACCTCTAAACACATTCATGGTGAACTCCAAGGTCGAGGTACATCAGTGTCAGATCGCACCATCCGTCGTCGTTTGAGCTAAAGTGGACTTTTTCTTTTTTCAGCATAAATCTTTTTATATCATCAATCAATCAATCAATCAATCAATCTTTATTTCGGATAGATTAAAAGTACAGATTAAAAGAAACAGAATAATATAACAAAGGGGGAAAGAAAATCCAACAAGGTCAAATTAGACAATAACTCCTCTGATTATACAGTTCAACATAAGTTATCTGAAATGGGTGATGGCTGAAGCCACAGCTTATATTGCCCACCCATATTCCATGCAAGAATTCAAAAGAAAAACAAACAAGAGCAATTACAATTCAGAACAAAGCTAAGACAAAATGTGACCAAAAAAAAAAACTAAGCAACAACACAACGCAGACTGGATATGACAATCCTTATGTGATTTTATATGTCATCTTGAATATATGTTTGGAGTATTTCTTCCTTTAGTTTTTGTTTAAATTGTCCAAGCGTTGTACATGATTTTAATGATGACATATTATTATGACATAAACAGTGATGACATGATTAGCCACTCGTCATCCTTGAACTGCTGGCTGTCTGTGTGGTGTCCTAAAAATGACGTGGGCTACATTGACAATTGGAGCTCTTTTTGGGGAAAACCTGGTCTTATGAGACGAGACAGCATTCATCCCACTTTGGGTGGTGCTTCTCATTTATCTAACAATCTGGCATCTTTTTTATCCAAATTTCCAAAACCCTGACTACTCAGAGTTGGGACCAGGAAGCAGAGTCGGAGTCTTACACACCTCTCTGCAGCTCCTCTTCATCCGCTACCCCTCAGCTTAGCCCTTGTCTTCCCCATCAGAGAATCATTGTCTGCTCCCTCCAAAGTAAATAAAAATATAATGCATAAGCATCCCAGAGTGATAAAGCAAAATATTGGTAAAACTCAAATTAAACATAAAGCCTCTAAATTGAATGAATTGGCCTCTGTTCCTCCTCATAATTTAAAAATTAAATGTGGTTTATTAAATATTAGGTCTCTAACTCCCAAGTCTCTGTTAGTCCATGATCTGTTAATTGATCATCAGATTGATTTAATTTCCCTTACAGAGACTTGGTTAGGGCAAGAGGATAATGTTGGTTTAAATGAATCAACTCCCTCTGGTTATTTAAACTGTCAAAATCCCAGAAGTTCTGGTCATGGAGGAGGAGTAGCAACAATTTACCATTCCAAATTACTAGTTAATGTAAAGCAAAAAACATGTTATAATTCCTTTGAGGGCCTGGTCCTCTGTATTGGGCACTTTAGCAATTTTAGGTTAAACCCAATTTTATTTGCCATAGTTTATCGTCCCCCATCAACCTACTCAGAATTTTTATCCGAATTTGCTGATTTCTTAGCTGATTTAGTGCTGAAATCTGATAGAATAATTATAGTAGGTGTAGAAGCGCTTGAAATGATGAGGCGATTTGATATATAAACCAAAGTTTATTTATCAGCTCTCCTAACAAGTCTCATTCAGTGCAGAGGTGGTAGAAGGAAAAGAGACCGAATATCTCCGGCTCACTGACTTTATACTTGCACATAACAAAAGACATGCATAACAAAGGCTGACATCCCTCATTATCTTAATCCCCCCATTGTCTTGGTATTTCCTCTCTTCGCCCAGGGGGTGAGGGTAGCTCCTCCGGTCTCCACCGCAGTGTCTGGGAACGTCTTTGTTCTTCACTTGGTGGTTGAGAGCCTTTGTCCTTTCAGAGGTGTGAAGTTGCTTTACATATGTAATTACCAAACATTTCCACATGCTTCAACATATGTAGGTTATGGAATATATGATTAATATAGACCACAGGCCCCCCAAACAACTAAGAAAGGACAATAGAAAGGTTCACAGTCTAAGATAATTACTATGACATACTAAGTGTTACATCTCTTGCCACAGAAGAAACTTTCCAGCAGCCATGCTCCTAAGAGAGTTCAGTGGTAATCATAACAGCATAGTAAAATCATAAGTCAGTCCTAAACTGTTGCAGCACAATTAGTGAACAATTGTGGAGTGGTTTGCATCAGTCCCTGTGCTGTCTGGGTTTTAATCTTCTCCCAAAACTGCTGTAGGTTGGTTTAGACGTCCTGCTGGGACCTTCTTGTGAGGAATCTGCAGTGTGGGAAGGAGAGTGGTTAATTGTTCCCTGCCGGGGGGCTGAGTCTTTTCTCTTGGGGGGTCTACCCCGCCGAGGTGCTCTCGCCAACTGTGCAGGCTCGTCTTTCAACAAGAAGGCAGGCTTAAGTCTGTCAATGCTGACTGTTTCTTTTCTATCCCCAAAATCAAGCACAAAGTGTTTATCACCATGTTCCAGCACTCTGAATGGCCCATCGTATGCTGGGCGGAAAGTTGGTTTTAAAGCTTCATGCCTAACTAAAACGAACTCAGCGTTTTTTAAAGCTTGAGGGACAAAAACCCATGGGAAGGAGTGATGAGCTGGACCGGGGAGAGAGTCCGGTCCGTTGCTGCCTAAAAACCTTGGGACTGGAAGGTGCCCTGGCTCTGGGTTCTCTGGTAAAAATTCACCTGGGAGCCTGAGAGGTTGTGCAAAAACTAATTCTGCAGGAGAGGCGTCTAGATCCTCTTTAGGCGCAGCACGCAACCCCAATAAAACCCAGGGAAGTTTATTTACCCAATTTGTATCCGTTAGTGAGGCTCTGAGGGCAGCCTTTAAAGACCTGTGAAAACGCTCGCAAAACCCATTAGCCTGAGGGTGATAAGCGGTGGTGCGATGAATTATTGCCCCTAAGCTGCTGGACATGGCTGACCAAAGCTCTGAGACAAATTGAGGCCCCCTATCTGACGTGATGTCCGATGGGACGCCGAACCGTGCTACCCAGTTTGTCAAAAAGACGCGAGCGACTTCCTCCGCTGTGGTTGCCGCTAGAGGGACTGCCTCTGGCCAGCGTGTGGTGCGGTCTATCATTGTTAACAGGTGTGTGAAACCCTGGGAGGAAGGTAGTGGTCCCACGAGGTCGACATGAACGTGGTCGAACCTTCTAGCAGGGATTGGAAAAGGCTCCAGAGGGGCTTTTGTGTGTCTGTGTATTTTGGCGCGCTGACAAGAAATGCAAGTTTTTGCCCATTCTTTTACGTTTTTGCGCAGGCCTGGCCACACAAACTTTTCGGCGACCATTTTAACCGAGGGGCGCACACCTGGGTGCGCGAGGGAGTGAATTGCGTCGAAAATACGGCGGCGCCATGTAGCTGGTACTAACGGGCGAGGTCGGCCGGTTGAAACATCGCATATTAGGGGGCGCACGCCGTCACGTAGACCCTTTTTCTCCAGCCTTAACCCTGTTGGTCCAGACAGGAGTGCGCGCACGTCCGCGTCACTGCTTTGTTCCTCTGCCATGGCTGCATAATCTATCCCTGCATGGATAGGTGCTGCGTATGTGTCTGCGTTAGTGAAGAGTTCTGCTGCTGAGGCAGTATAATCTGTCTCCTCGCGCTCTGGTGATGTTACAGCGCGAGAGAGGCAGTCTGCTACCACGTTAAGTTTGCCTGCCACGTGTCAAATGTCTGTGGTGAACTCTGAAATCGCAGCCAGCTGTCTTTGTTGCCTGCCTGACCATGGTTCTGAAATTTTAGCCATAGCAAAGGTGAGCGGTTTATGGTCTACAAAAGCCGTGAAACTCCGCCCTTCTAACCAGAACTGGAAGTGGCGGATGGATAAATGAAGCGCTAGCAGCTCCCTGTCAAAAGTGCTGTATTTACGCTCAGTTTGGTTTAGCGATTTGCTTAAGAATGCTAAAGGTTGCCAGATCCCGCTGACATGCTGTTCTACAACTGCCCCTATAGCCAGGTCCGAAGCGTCTGTGGTTAGCGCGATGCGGGCCGAGGGATCTGGGTGAACTAACAATGTGGCGTTAGCTAGAGCGCTCTTTACTTCCGCGAAGGCGTGTTCGCGCTCCGGGGTCCATTCGACCGCGTTGGAAGCTTTCTTTTTTTTGAGCGCGTCATATAGTGGCTGCATGAGCTGAGCTGCGTGGGGGAGGAAACGGTTGTAAAAATTAACCATTCCTAAAAATTCTTGCAGCGATTTGACCGTGTGTGGCCGTGGGAAACTTTTTATCGCGTGAACTTTGTCTGGAAGTGGAACTGCCCCCTTCGGAGAGACTTTGTGTCCTAAAAAATCAATTTGTGACACGCCGAATTTGCATTTGGCTGGATTGATTATTAGCCCGTGCTCTTCTAGCCTCTGAAAAACCGTAGTGAGGTGCTGCTCGTGTTCTTCCTCAGACGAGCTGGCTACCAGCATGTCGTCGAGGTAGACGAAGACAAAAGGAAGGTCGCGTAATACTGCGTCCATCATTCGTTGAAAAGTTTGAGCAGCGCCTTTGAGGCCGAAAGGCATGCGCAGAAATTCAAAAAGACCGAAAGGGGTTATTACAGCTGTTTTACGAATGTCCTCCGCTCGGACTGGGACTTGATGATAAACACGGACTAAGTCTATTTTTGAAAAAATGCGCGCGCCCGCCAGACGTAGTGAAAAATCTTGAATGTGAGGAATTGGGTAGCGGTCATGCGCTGTAGCATTGTTTAATCTGCGGTAATCTAACTACTAACTACTAACTAACCTGCACTTATATAGCGCTTTTCTAGTCACAAAGACCACTCAAAGCGCTTTCATTAATACTAACCCTCTATTCTAAGGGCCTATAGGAAACAAATATCTAGGGACAATTTAGAACAGCCAATTAACCTAACATGCATGTTTTTGGCATGTGGGAGGAAACCGGAGAAATCCCGGAGTAAACCCACGGAACACGGGGAGAACATGCAAACTCCACACAGATCACTGTTGGTCGGGGGCTGGGATCGAACCCACGATCCCATGATCCCCACAATCCCCCGGCCAAGGGTAAACTGTGCTGCCGCAGTGCTAACCACTGCACCACTGCAATCTCCGCATGGTCTCCAAGAACCGTCGGATTTCGGAACCATGTGAAGTGGCGAGGCCCAAGGGCTCTTCGAGCGTCTAACAATGCCCAATTTTTCAAGGGTCGTAAACTCGTCCTGTGCTATGTTGAGCTTGGCCGCGTCTAAGCGGCGAGCTTTGGCAAATACGGGTGGGCCCGTTGTGGGAATAAAGTGTTCAACCCCGTGTTTAGCCACAGTGGCTGAGAATTTGGGAATTGTGAGTGCTGGAAATTGGGTGAGGAGTTGCTCAAACTTACCTCCTGCCGTGGTGACGTTAGCCTGCACAGGTGGTGGAGAAACTCGAGCTGAGCATTGAATAGAAGCAAAGGACAGTGCATTAACCAAGCGCCTATTTGCTAGATCCACTAATAACCCATGTGCACACAAAAAATCTGCGCCTAACAAGTTAAACCTCATCGCAGCTACAACAAATGTCCATCTGTAGTTGCGGCCGTGGATGTGGAGGTGCAGGCTCTTTTCGCCTAAAGTGTCGATGTTAGAGCCGTTGGCTGCCACTGCTCCGTTGCCCCGGGTGCCCATGGCTCGATCTGCGTGGGAGGGCGTGACGAAACTCAGCTGAGCTCCTGTGTCGATGAGGAACTGCTTGCCGGTGTGTCCATCTGTCACATACAACAGCTTATTCTTCTTGCCGAGAACCGCTGTCGTTAACGGCTCTCGGCTTTGGCGTTTAAATTTGCAGGGGGGAACACATTTGTGAGCCTTCTCGGCGAAACGGTGGTGATAATAACAGACGTCGCTCCGTCTGTTAAGTTTTGGCCGTGTCGCTGTCACCGCGGGCTGGATCTGCTCAGTGGGTTGTGGCTCTTCGTGGTTCTGGGCGTCAGCGTTGAGGTCTGCGGATGCTGCTGTGGGTGTCAGCTCCTTGCAGGTGTTGACGAGCCATTGAGCTTCGTTGGCGAGCACGCGGAAGTCTTGCTGGGTGCTGCATCTCGTGTTGGCGAGTGTCCCTCTCATGTGTGGCGGCAGCGTGCTGAGGAATATGAATTGGAGGAGGAAGGGTTTTTTTTGTTTGTTTTTGGGTTGGTTTTTTTTTGTTACTTATTTGTACCCGTTGGTAGACTTGGTTTGCAGTCTGGTGACAAGCCACAGGCTGCTGGTCGCTGCGTGTGCGAGCGCCCTAAACCTACATGTTTTTTTGTTTTTTTTTTGGTGTGCGGGAGGAAACCGGAGAAATCCCGGAGTAAACCCGCGCAACACGGGGAGAACATGCAAACTCCACACAGCTCACTGTTGGTCGGGGGCTGGGATCGAACCCACGATCTCATGATCCCCGCGATCCCCCGGCCGAGGGTAAAACTGTGCTGCCACAGTGCTAAACCACTGCGCCACCGTGCAGCCCAAGGAAGTTGTCGTTGTCTTCTTCTTTAAGCTGCAGCAAATCCTCCATGAGGGCTTTAGGCTTGCACCCTCTGTGGCCGTAGACCGCCAGGATCTTCTCGGCTCTCTCTTCAGCTGAGGGGACGTAATTTGCCACGATGGTTGCTTTCAGTATTTCATACTTGTCTTGGGCCGGTGACCGCTGGATCATGCTCCGCACACACCTCGAAGTGGCGGCGTCGAGTTTGGAGACGATATGATAGAATTTCGTATCGTCAGCCGTGATGCCCGCCAGTGCAAACTGGGCTTCAGCTTGCTGAAACCACGAGGCGGGGTCTTCTTGCCAGAAGTCTGGCAGCTTGACAGCGACGGCATTTGTGTATACCATCACTGCTGTGTCCGCAGGGTGAGAATGCCTTGCTTCGGCTCTCACAGTGGTGCTGGTGCTCGGTTGAGCCCTCTCAATCCCTTCTGCCGGGGGGGAAAGACGTCCATCTGTTCCCCTGTCTGCGTGGGCGCTGGCGTCTGCCTGGGTCGCCACGGATGAGTCGATTGCGGGGGAACGCCTCAGGTCCATACTCGCGTCAGGGTCACCAGTGTAGAAGAGCTTGAAATGATGAGGCGATTTGATATATAAACCAAAGTTTATTTATCAGCTCTCCTAACAATTCTCATTCAGTGCAGAGGTGGTAGAAGGAAAAGAGACCAAATATCTCCCGCTCACTGACTTTATATTTGCACATAACAAAAGACATGCATAACAAAGGCTGACATCCCTCATGATCTTAATCCCCCCATTGTCTTGGTATTTCCTCTCTTCGCCCAGGGGGTGAGGGTAGCTCCTCCGGTCTCCACCGCAGTGTCTGGGAACGTCTTTGTTCTTCACTTGGCGGTTGAGAGCCTTTGTCCTTTCAGAGGTGTGAAGTTGCTTTACATATGTAATTACCAAACATTTCCACATGCTTCAACATATGTAGGTTATGGAATATATGATTAATATAGACCACAGTAGGGGACTTTAATATACATGTGGATGTAGATAGTGACTGCCTTAATGTGGCTTTTAATTCAATATTAGACTCGATTGGGTTTTCTCAGAAAGTAGGAAATTCTACTCATTACCTCCACCATACATTGGACCTTGTTCTGACATATGGCATAGAAATAGAAAATCTTGTAGTGTCTCCTCATAACCCTGTACTGTCAGACCATTGTCTGTTAACCTTTGATTTTACTATTTCTGACTATTTGGCTCCTAAAGAAAAATATTATTACAGTAGATGCCTCTCAGATGATGCTGTTACCAAATTTATGCAGATTGTTTCCTCTATGCCATGTGTCAACACAACGGAAATAAGCTATAGACAGCTTGCTCCTTCTGTAATTGATAACATGGTGGATAGCGTTTCAGCTTCTCTGCATCAGACTCTAGACTTGGTGGCCTCCTTAAAAAAGAAAAAGTCTAATCAGAGATTTCTAACTCCTTGGTTCAACACAGAAACTCGTAGCTTAAAACAGAAGACTCGTCAATTAGAAAGAAAATGGCACTCCACTAATTTAGATGAAATCTATTTAGCTTGGAGAAATCATCTTTTAATTTATAAAAAATCTCTTAGAAAAGCTAGAACGAGTTATTACTCTGCATTAATAGAAAAGAACAAGAATAATCCCAGGTTTCTTTTCAGTACTGTAGCCAGGTTGACAAAGAGTCAGGACTCTGTCAATCCTAGCATTCCCTTAGAGCTTACTAGTCAGGACTTTATGAACTTTTTCAATAATAAAATTTCATCCATCAGAGATAAAATCAATCAGATTCTTCCCACAGTTAACTTAAATACTGTAACTACTACAACTCCTTCTATTGATGTCTGTCTTGATGAGTTTACTCCAATCGACCTTTGTGAGTTAGACAAAATAGTTTCCTCATCCAAACCTTCAACTTGTCTTTTAGACCCTATTCCTACCAGGTTATTTAAAGAAGTCTTCCCACTTATTGGTAGCCTTATTCTTCATATAATCAATTCTTCATTAACTTCAGGCCATGTACCGCTGGCTTTTAAAACGGCTGTAATAAAACCCTTACTCAAAAAGCCAACGCTAGATCCAGGAGCTTTAGCTAACTATAGACCAATCTCTAATCTCCCTTTCATTTCAAAAATCTTAGAAAGAGTTGTTGCTACACAATTATTTGACCACCTGCAGGGAAATGGTTTACTTGAAGAGTTTCAATCTGGGTTTAGAATCCATCATAGTACTGAAACAGCCTTAGCGAAGGTCACTAACGACCTCCTCATTGCATCTGATAATGGACTAGTTTCTGTACTTGTCCTTTTAGACCTTAGTGCAGCTTTTGATACTATCGATCATAATATTCTACTTGATAGATTAGAACACTATGTTGGACTTAATGGAACTTCGTTGCAGTGGTTTAGATCTTATTTATCTGATAGGTTCCAGTTTGTTCATGTAAATAATGAGTTTTCTTTCAACTCAAAGCTCAGTCATGGAGTTCCACAGGGATCTGTGCTAGGCCCGACTCTTTTTAGTTTATATATGCTTCCGTTAGGCAACATTATTAGAAAGCACTGTATACATTTTCATTGTTATGCTGATGACACACAATTATACCTGTCAATGAAGCCAGATGATAGTAATCAATTAGCCAAGTTAGAAGCCTGTCTTAAGGAAATCAAAACTTGGATGACTTGTAATTTCCTGCTATTAAATTCAGATAAGACTGAAGTCATTCTTGTTGGTCCAAAAAACCTTAGAAATTCCTTTCCAAATCAAACTTTCAGTTTGGATGCGGTTACTCTTTCTCTTAATAGCTCTGTGAGGAACCTTGGAGTTATTTTTGATCAGGATTTGTCCTTCAATTCACATATTAAATTTGTTTCTAAGACTGCCTTCTATCATTTGCGTAATATTGCCAAGATTAGGAGCATCTTGTCTCAGAGTGATGCTGAGAAACTGATCCACGCTTTTGTTAGCTCGAGATTAGATTATTGTAATTCTTTATTATCAGGTTGTCCTAAAACATCTTTAAAAAGTCTTCAGCTGATCCAAAATGCTGCAGCAAGAGTTTTAACAGGTACTAAAAAGAGAGATCATATCTCTCTGGTTCTGGCCTCCCTTCATTGGCTTCCCATAGAGTTTAGAATTAAGTTTAAAATCCTTCTTCTTACTTACAAAGCTCTAAACAATCAGGCTCCTTTTTATTTAAAAGATCTGATACTACCGTATTATCCTAACAGAGCACTACGCTCCCAAAATGCAGGATTACTTGTAATACCTAGAATCTCCAAAAGTACAATGGGAGGCAGAGCCTTCAGTTATCAAGCTCCTCTCCTGTGGAATCAGCTGCCAATCTGGATTCGGGAGTCAGACTCGATCTCTGTTTTTAAGAATAGGGCTAAAACCTACCTTTTTGATATAGCCTACAATTAGGGAGGGATCATGTGTTTCTGAACCCTCCCTTAGTTATGCTGCTAATAGGTTTAGTCAGCCGGGGGACCTCCAGTAATGCACTGGGCCTCACTCCTTTTCTCACTCTCAATGAAATATTTTTTTTTGCTGGTCATTAACATTTGTTTGTTCTCTCCCATTGATTGAGTCCCCATCGTGCTGTTTGCTCTCTACATGTCTGTTCTTTTCTTCTTCTCTATCCCCTCACCCCCCAGTCAGTCGCAGCAGATGACTGCCCCTCCCTGAGCCTGGTTCTGCTGGAGGTTTCTTCCTGTTAAAAGGGAGTTTTTCCTCTCCACCATCGCCAAGTGCTTGCTCACAGGGGATCGCCTGATTGCTGGGGTCTTTCTGCAACTGTGGGGGTTTCCCTACAGTTGATAGTGCTATGAGATGACTGTTGTTGTGAAATGGCGCTATATAAATAAAGTTGAATTGAATTAA
Organism: Pholidichthys leucotaenia; assembly: GCA_020510985.1. NCBI lineage: Eukaryota > Metazoa > Chordata > Actinopteri > Cichliformes > Pholidichthyidae > Pholidichthys > Pholidichthys leucotaenia. The sequence continues at coordinate 73,278,231 of CM035838.1, forward strand.
TTCAGGTCCAAAATCGTTCCATAATCTGACTCCTTGCACTGAAACACAGTGTTGCTTGGTGGTAGTTCTCACTGAAGGTTTTTGAAATATACATGTTCCTCTGAAATGATATTGTTTCTCCCTTATTTGGAACAGCTTTTGGATATTTGCAGGTAGTGATAGATTCTTCACTTTAAACATTATTACTGCAGTTTTAAAGTCAACCAGATCTTTCAACTTGAGAGCTTTTAATTTAAGAAAAAGTGGGTTTGTTGGTTCCCTGTAAGCAGCTTTGTTTATTATTCTAATAGCTCTCTTCTGAAGCATAAAGACTGGATATATGTTTGTTTTATATGTATTTCCCCATACTTCAGTACAATATGTCATGTATGGGAATATTAATGAATGATACAAGGTATATAGTGTGGGTTGATTCAGCAAATATTTCACTCTGTGTAGTATTGCAATTGATTTGGATATTTTACCTTTAATATAATTAATATGTGACTTCCAACACAGTTTATTATCAATTATTACACCAAGAAATTTAGTTTCAGATACCCTTTCAATCTCTACACCATTTACACTGAGTTTAGATACTAAGTTGTTGTAATGGTTGTTAAAAACTATAAATTTTGTCTTACTTAAATTGAGCGTTAATTTGTTTGAATCAAACCACAGTTTAAGCTTTCCGAATTCCTTTCCGAGTGTATCCAAAAGTTGTTCCAAATTTCTTCCACTGCATAATAAATTAGTGTCATCGGCAAACAATATTAAATCCATTTTTTCTGAAACTTTACATATATCATTTATATACATATTGAATAACAATGGCCTCAAAACTGAATCCTGTGGGACTCCACAAGTAACCTTCAGTAACTGTGAGTTTTTGTTACCAACACATACATACTGATATCTATTCTTTAAGTAACTGCATAACCAGGACAGTGCTACTCCCCTAATACCACAATTTTGTAGTTCCTTTAATAATAAATTATGATCCACTGTATCAAATGCTTTTTTAAGATCCAGGAATTCCTGGACTTCATGGGAGACGACCAAGGAGGACACCACTGTTGAAAACAAATCATAAAAAAGCCAGACTGGAATTTGCCAAACTGCATGTTGACAAGCCACAAAGCTTCTGGGAGAATATCCTATGGACAGACGAGACAAAACTGAAACTTTTTGGCAAGGCACATCAGCTCTATGTTCACAGACGCAAAAATGAAGCATACCAAGAAAAGAACACTGTCCCTACTGTGAAACATGGAGAAGGTTCTGTTATGTTCTGGGGCTGCTTTGCTGCATCTGGCACAGGGTGTTTTGAATCTGTGCAGAGTACAATGAAATCTCAAGACTATCAAGGTATTCTAGAGAGAAATGTGCTGCCCAGTGTCAGACAGCTTGGTCTCAGTTGCAGGTTATGGGTCTTGCAACAGGATAATGACCCAAAACACACAGCTAAAAACACCTAAGAATGGCTAAGAGCCAAACATTGGACTATTCTAAAGTGGCCTTCTATGAGCCCTGATCTAAATCCTATTGAACATCTGTGACAGGAGCTGAAACATGCCATCTGGAGAAGGCACCCTTCAAACCTGAGACAACTGGAGCAGTTTGCTCATGAGGAGTGGGCCAAAATACCTGCTGAGAGGCGCAGAGGTCTCATTGACAGTTACAGAACTCATTTGATTGCAGTGATTGCCTCAAAAGGTTGTGCAACAAAATATTAAGTTAAGGGTACCATCATTTTTGTCCAGGCCTGTTTCATGAGTTTGTTTTTTAAAATAATTCTGTTGAACCGCAATTCAAAAGCATTGTCTGATTTTCATTGGTTAATTTTCATAGATTTTTTATTTATTACCACTTTTGTCAGATTCAAGTCATTTCTGTGACCATTGTGGGTTTTTCTTTCATTAGCAGAGGGGTATCAACAATTTTGTCCACGTGTGTAAAAGAGATATAGCTTTGTGCAATGTTTTCAAGCTTTTATTTTGTGAAATTTCCATACTCCCAGTACTGTTTTACATTTCTGATAAGTGCCATCAGGGAGATTTTAATTTTACATTAAAGACAGAAGAGTAAAACAGCTTTTTCTTTGTCTTATTTGTTAGTATAGGCTATAAAAATGTGTAGTTTGGGCATATACAGTTTAACTTATGTGGAAATATGGTGCATTTCACCGATGCTATCTGAAAGTAATCCAAAAGTAATCTGAAATTGATTATTTTTGACAATAAGTAATTAAGTAAAGTGAGGAATTACATCTTTAAAAAGTAACTAGTAATTGGTAATGGATTACTTTTTTGAGTAACTACCCCCAGCACTGTCAGTGACACTTGGTGTTGAGATGCAGCTGTTGTGCATAAACACTGTTCTCCATTGGTGGAGTTTATGATAATCAAGTGCCGTCCCTTTTACATACCAAGAGAATTTACATCTGTCCTGCTCGTCGCCGTGTATGTCTCACCCACCACCATCGATGAGAGAAGTAGAGCACTAAAGCCACTTTTCCAGGAGTACCCACTAAGCCCTACTCACCTCAACTCTACTTGGTTTGTAGGGTTTTCCATTAGTACCTACCTGGTACCAGGTACTTTTTTCATACCTATTCCTTTGGGGTTCCAACCGTGCTGAGTCGAGCTGAAAATGTGACGTCAACAGACTGCAGGTCACTGATTGGTCAGGGTGTAACATCATGAGAGTGCCGTCTTCTGCAGAATATACAACCGCCATTTGCAAAAAATTCTTCAGCGAGTAAACACAGTAGAGATGGCTTCAGAGAATATGATAGCAGTGGCTTTGCAGGTTTCGCAGAAATCTACACCATGGGCCAAAGAAGAGGTGCAGACTTTTCTGTGCTTGGTGGCTGATGACAGAATCCAGAGAGAGTTAGATGGAGCGACCCGCAATGAAAAAGTTTACCAGGAGGTCTCCTAACAGATGGCAGCCCACAGATACAACCAAACATTAAAACAATGTAGGGAGAAGCTGAAAAAAATGAAAAGTGATTACCGGGCCATCAAGGATCACAACGGTCGAAGTAGGATGAACAGAAAGGACTGGAAGTGGTTTAATGGATGCCATTTACGGCCATCAGCCGGCCAGCAATGGCAGGGAGATTTGGGTCGACACGTCATTGTTGCAAACCATGGATGGTGAGTGTTTTGTGATATTGTGCATCTTTTCGCTTATTTAGCTCACTTTTTTGAGCAATAACAACGTCGTTCTCTCCTGGCTAATGAGTGTTACTGAGGAGCGCTTGCTAGTAGTCAACTCTGCTGATTCACACTTGCTTTGTCTGAAGTATTCGCTTATGAGAGAAAAACAATGAAATATGTTAATCCTGGTTAAAAAGTTTTGTGTACGTGTTGCACTTTGGTGCTGTGCATTAAGTTGTGTGTATTTTCTTTCTAGAATCTTGTTTTCACATGCCAGGGGTCCGCCTCCCTCAACCCCATCACTAGCTCCATCAACATCTTGTATGACACGTTCAAGTGCTGGTAAGGCACAATGAACAAAAGATTAACACTCTGTTGTGTTTATGGATACAGGTCAAGCGGACCCCAGGATCCAAAATCTCAACATATATGAGTGCATTTTCAAACCAGTGATTTATAAAGTGATTCATATAATTTCCTAAAGTCTCATAATAGACCCACATATCTATTCTGTGGTTTTCCAAAAACAGTGTTGGAGCAGTGTTGTCATCCTGTTTCTTTCCCACCATAAATCCCTGGATTGAAAATGTACTTGTACATGTACAGAGTGGATCCTGGGGTGCTCACTTGTCAGGGGTCCACAACCTGGTCCCATTTTTAGCTGTGGAAGAGGAAGTACTGATATAATTCTTGTTTTTGAAAAACTGATGTAGCACATGAACTCACTTTCGAATGTACTTGCAGTCAGCGTGCTTCATTGAAATGATTCAAGTCAGCTGACTGTATTAACTCATTCAGATTTCTGAGGCCACAATAAAAACAAATTATTTTAAACATAACCTGGTGCCTGCAAAATCTGCTCTACTGAGGCGCAGCAACATGACAATTGTGCTTATATACAACAACGAAGCATTTTTGTCACATCCCACCACTGGCTTTAACAAGTTTATTTTCCTAAAATATGTTTTGAACTTGCTTTAACTAACCACCATCCATTTCTGTCTTTTGTCTAGGCAAGAGGAAAAGGAGCCATCCCACAATGGACCTTGACACTATGTTTGCCCAGATGCATGGTGACGAGGTGCGGCTCCATGAACGGCAGCGTGAACAGCACTGTGAAGCACTTGCCCAGCACATGCAGGCCATCAACCGGCTTGCCGATGATGCATGTGAAGCAAGGGAGCAAGAAATTGCCTTCCGAAGGGAGGAGATAACACAAACTGCTGCCTTCAATCAAGCTTTCCTGGCTGAACTGGGCAAGCCTGTGAACGCGATGAGTGGCCGGCATGTGTGACCCTGTCTCCCCACCCCAAGTGTTTTTTTTTAACTTGTGTATGTACAAAACAAAACAGTCTGTACTTGTGCTGATACTTGTAATAAACCAGTGACTGTGTTTGCATCATGATTGTGTTTTGTCTGTTATGACACTGGTGGGAAAAGAGTCAATCAGGTGATGTATCTGTGGTACATTACCAACTTTCTCCAAAGTTTTAGAAAAAAAGGGTTGCTAGACAATTTTATTGTAGTATTTTATGGAGTTTAATTACTTAAACATCCTATAAAAATCTATAGAGCAAGGTCAGGTTGTCGGTTGTGGGAGCAGTTTTGGACCAACAAAATCCTGTGCAGCAAATCATGACATTGTAATTAAAAAATATTTAGACACATTTTGGTAATCCAGCCACGCTGTGGTTCCATGTTATCTGTGTGTCATGGTAAATAATGAAAGATTTTTCTTAACCAAAATTCTACTTTTCCACCCTGGAAAATTGGCAGTAATGCTAAGGGGTGAAGAAAAAGTAAAAAAAAAAAAAAAAAGAAAGAAAGAAAGAAAAAGAAAGTTTGTGTTAGCGTCATGATTTTCTATTTTGTCTGTTTAGACACTGGTGTGAAAAGAGTCAACAGTACAAACCTTTTATCAATGATGTTGAAAGTAATAGCTCATTTTTAAGAAAAAGTAACAAAAAAATATTTTATTTACTGAAGACTGTATTGCTGGATGTGCCAGTGCAGAAGACACTGCACACTTTAGTGATAGTGCCAGTATATGGTGGAATTCTGGGCCATGTTGGCATCTGTATTTTCTAATAATGGGTTAGGGCAGGGGTGTCCAGTCATGTGCCATGGAGGGCCAGGGACAGTGCCGTACCGTGGCTGCTTCATCCATCCAGGTGGATGCCCTCAATTTCCCCTCTGGGGATCAATAAAGTATACCAAAAAAAAAATACAAAAAAAAATACAAAAATAGGCCGACTGACTGATTACAAGTTTGTAGACACCTGTGATGTTAATTAGAGGACACATCACAAAACAAAACAAGATGGCGCCCACAGCGGCCGCCGTGGTGTATCGCTGCCCTTTAATTTTTATAATTTGTCTGTTTTTGTTCACTGATTGTGCATCTGCCGGTTCATACACCCGTGAAGAACTATTAAATATCAGGACTCTCACCCCCATGGACCTTCTTCCAGTTTTTTTAGCTCCTGCCGCCGATCTGATCCATTGTTTGGCCAAAAGAGCTAGACGGTGGAAAAGAGAGAAGAGAGGGGGGATTCTCGCTCGACTACGAAAAAGAGGCACGCGAACAGCCTTGCCTGGCATATTTCTATCCAATGCCAATTCTCTCCTGAACAAGGTAGAAGAATTAAGACTGCTGATGCGTTTCAAGGACCTCGCTTCCTCGTCTGTCATCTGCTTCTCTGAGACCTGGCTTAATGAGAACATTCCAGATTGCGCAATCAGCCTCGAGGGATTTCAGCTGATTCGTGCTGACCGCGTCACAGAGCTCTCCGGTAAGTCTATTGGAGGAGGAGTGTGCTTCTATATTAACAACAGCTGGTGCTCTGATGTAACGGTGATTTCCAAACACTGTTCTCCCGCCCTGGAATTTCTTTTCATTAACTGCAAGCCATTTTATTCCCCGCGGGAGTTTGCCTCATTCATCCTCGTCGCTGTGTACGCTCCTCCCGACGCGGACACGCGCGAAGCTCAGCGCGTGCTCGCAGATCACATCCAACTTACGGAGCGGAACTTTCCAGACTCCCTGGTTATCGTGGTGGGCGATTTTAACCAGAGCAATCTGAGTCACGAGCTCCCCCGCTACAAACAGTGTATTAAATGTCCAACCAGAGGAAATAACACGCTAGATCACTGTTATACTTCAGTAAAGGACGCATATCGCGCTGTTCCCCGCGCTGCGCTGGGACTATCTGATCACGTGATGGTTCACCTCATCCCCACATACAAACAAAGACTGAAACTCACTAAACCTGTTGTGACCACCACAAAGAAATTGACCAGTGAAGCTGGAGAGAAACTGAACACATGCATGGAAATAACTGACTGGGGCATGTTTAAAAGAGCCACACATGATCTTAATGAGTACACAGACACTGTGAACTCGTATATCAACTTCTGTGAGGAGGACATTCTCCCATCGCGCACCAGGGTAAGATATTCTAATGACAAGCCCTGGTTCACAGCTAAGCTCAGACGGATCAGGAAGGAGAAGGAAGCAGCGTTGAAAAGTGGAGACAGGGACTGCTACAGAGAGGTCAAATATCGGTTTAACAGAGAGCTGAGGAGAGCTAAATCTGTGTATTCTGAGAAACTCCAGCAGCAGTTCACTGCTAATGACTCGGCTTCTGTGTGGAGAGGACTGAGGCAAATCACCAACTATCGGCCTCAGGCTTCTAAAGGTCAGGATGACAAAGCCCTTTGTCAAAGACTGTCCCAACATTACGCCCGTTTTGACACCTCGTCAGCTGTGTCCAACTCACCCACTCCACCCAGCTCCACTGCCTCCTCAGCCCCTAATTCATCAAAAGCGGTCCCCCCCTCCTCCTCCCCCCCTCCCCTTGTCATCAGTGAGCAGGACGTGCACAGACAGTTCTCCAGACTGAACCCGCGCAAGGCCCCCGGGCCGGACGGTGTGTCTCCCTCCACCCTGAGACACTGTGCGAAAGAGCTGGCTCCTGTCTTCACAGACATTTTTAACACCTCCCTTAAGCAATGTCACGTGCCGACCTGCCTCAAATCCTCCACCATCATCCCTGTCCCCAAGAAGCCACGGATTACTGGACTTAATGACTACAGACCTGTAGCACTCACCTCTGTAGTCATGAAGTCCTTTGAGCGCCTGGTCCTGTCTCACCTCAAGTCCATCACCACACCCCTCCTAGACCCGCTGCAGTTTGCCTACCGTGCTAACAGGTCTGTGGACGACGCAGTCAACCTGGCCCTCCACTCCATCCTGCAGCACCTGGACTCCCCGGGAACCTACGCCAGGATTCTGTTTGTGGACTTCAGCTCCGCATTCAACACCATCCGCCCCGATCTGCTCCAGGACAAGCTGTCCCTGCTCAACGTGCCTGACTCCCTCTGCAGGTGGATCACCGACTTCCTGACGGACCGGAGACAGCATGTGCGGCTGGGGAAGTCTGTCTCAGACTCTGTTAGCATCAGCATTGGATCACCCCAGGGCTGTGTACTTTCCCCCCTACTCTTGTCCCTTTATACCAACTCCTGCACCTCCTCCCACCAGTCTGTTAAGCTGATTAAGTTTGCGGACGACACCACCCTCATCGGGCTCATCTCCAACGGCGACGAGTCCGCCTACAGGGAAGAGGTGGCCCAGCTGGTGTCCTGGTGCAGCCACAACAACCTGCAGCTGAATGCTCTGAAGACAGCGGAGATGATTGTGGACTTCAGGAAAGTCACATCCCCCCTTCCCCCCTCACCATCACAGGCTCTCCCATCACCATTGCAGATTCCTTCCGCTTCTTGGGCACCACCATCACCCGAGACCTCAAATGGGAGCCAACCATCAGCTCCCTCATCAAAAAGGCCCAGCAGAGGATGTTCTTTCTGCGGCAGCTGAGGAAGCTCAAGCTACCCACCAAGATGTTAGTGCAGTTCTACACGGCCATCATCGAGTCCATCCTCACCTCCTCCATAACTGTGTGGTATGCAGGAGCCACTGCCAGGGACAGACTAAGGCTGCAGCGCGTCGTGCGCACTGCTGAGAAGGTGATAGGCTGCGAGCTCCCATCTCTCCAGGACCTGTACATCTCCAGGACCCGGAGGCGTGCTGGCCGGATCATAGCCGATCCTTCACATCCTGGTCACGTGCTGTTTGCCCCCCTCCCCTCAGGTAGAAGGCTTCGGTCCATTCGGACTAAAACCTCCCGGCACATGAACAGCTTTTTCCCCTCTGCCATCAGACTGCTGAACATTAAGTGACTTTTGACTCTCGTGCACTATGTACAGCAGCTCAACCAGACTCACGTCATTCATCACTGTTTTTCTGTTGCATTATCGACTGCACTATGTGGTACTTCACATTATCTGCTACATGCTAATTTTTTAAAACTGCCTTGACTAGTACTACTCATTATTACTAGTATTATTATTATTATTACTTATTATTACTTATTTTTCTACACTTATTGCACGTTTCTAGTCCTTTAGTTTTTTAGTTTATCCCTTTCTCTCATTATGTTTTTAATGTTGCAGCATGGCACCGAGACAAATTCCTAGTTTGTGTATTACATGAACAATGGCAATAAATCTGATTCTGATTCTGATTCTGATCTTGGTTGAACATGTCCCTATGGTCACATTATTTTCAATCTTTTCTAGGGGTAACCATTGTGGGTTTTTCTTTCATTAACAGAGGGGTACCAACAATTTTGTCCACGTCTGGTATTTTATGGCTACAATAACCCATAACTACAATATGGCACCTGGCGATCAAGTTTTGGCAGCAGATCACTTTTTGCCATGACACCACCACAGACTCAGTGCTGCTGGAGCAGGTACATCCCATGATGTCTCAACAGTCTCTCCATGATTTTCACACAGATCAGAGCAATTTGTTGCACAGGAAGCTAAACGTTTCTACAGACATACTAAAGTTCTGTAACCACTGAGCGTTTGTGAAGCTGGGGTGACATCAGTGAGAGGCTGTGTTGAACGCCTGGACCTACAGTTTGAAGAGGTAATTTTGCCACAAGAGAGCCATCTGAAACACACACACAACATACATATTTTAGTACCTAATAGCGATAACTTACAGACATTACAATGCAGTACAGCGGACTTAAAGAAAACTAGCATTAGCAAACATTAGCTTACCTTCATATGTGATCTAGTTTGTATCCTCACGTCTTTGGCTCTATGGCTTACTAAATGCTCCAGTACTTTTCCACAGTGTTTTGTCTCACTGCCTGTACCCTTCTCTGGCTGTCCTTTTTTGCCTTTACTCTGACAAAAAGCCAGAGAACAAGCATTCCCCTCAGAAGCTGCCATGTTGTATTTTGCTTGTGTCGCATGTTTTACGTTACGGGAGTGTGGTGCTGCCTTGTTGTAAAAAAATCCCACCCACCCCAGGTGGTACTCAGCTGTAATAGAAACAAAAGCAAACAGATCCCTTATCACAACAGGCGAATTCAACCATGCAGATTTAAAGGCCTTCCTACCAAAATTAGACCAACATGTGGACTTTGCAACAAGAGGAGACAATTTGCTGGACCTGGTGTACACAACTCAAAAGCGAGCATACAGAGCCCCCCCCACACACACACACACACACCTGGGTCTCTCTGATCACATCACCATCTTGCTAAGGCCTGCAAACAGACCCAAAGTTAAAACAATCAGATCAACAAAAAAGCAAGTACCTGTGTGGCCAGAGGGGGCCTCGGATGCTCTGAAAGACTGCTTCAGCACTACAGACTGGGTAACTTTCAAGCATGCAGCCACTCACAATGGACACACGAACATACAGGAGTACACTGAGGTTGTTGTAGCATACATAGCTAAATGCATTGATGATGTCACTCACTGCAAAACCATCACTGTTTGTGCTAACCAAAAGCCATGGATGATAGCAGAGGTCAACAGGCTCCTGAGGGCTTGGGACGCAGCCTTCAGAGCCGGCGACGCTGCAGAACTAACAACAGCTAGGGCCAACCTGTCCCGTGGCATCAAGGAGGCAAAACAACAGTACAGCAAGAAAAAATCTGGCCACTTCAGCAACACCAAAGATGCACGTTCTCTCTGGCATGGCGTACAGACCCTCACCAACTACAAACCTCTAAGTCAGACCTGTGTGAGTGACATCACACTGCTAAACAATTTAAATGACTTCTTTGGCCGCTTTGAAATACAAAACAACACATCAGCACAGAAGATCATTCCTCCTCCAGACAAGCAGGCCATAAGTCTGGATCCAGCTAGTGTGAAGAGGACCGTCTCCAGGATCAACCCACACAAGGCGGCTGGATCAGACAATATACCAGGTCGCGTCCTGAAGAACTGTGCAGAGGAGCTCAAGAATGTCCTGGTCGACATCTTCAACATCTCCCTGAGTCAAGCCATTGTCCCCACATGTTTCAAAACTGCTACCATAATACCAGTCCCAAAGAAGCCCGTCCCAACCATCTGCAATGACTACCAGCCCGTACCACTGACCCCCTTCATAATGAAGTGCTTAGAGCGGTACCACTGACCCCCTTCATAATGAAGTGCTTAGAGCGGCTGGTCATGCAGAACATCAAGTTCATGCTCCCTCCCTCCCATGACCCATCTCAGTTTGCATACAGGTCAAACAGATCCACAGAAAACGCCATCTCTGCTGCTCTCCATCCAGTCCTCACCCACCTGGATTCAAAGAACTCCTATGTGCAAATGCTGTTCTTGGACTTCAGTTCAGCATTCAACACAATCATCCCTCAGCACCTAATACAAAAACTCAGACACTTGGGACTCAAAACCTCTCTCTGTAAATGGATGCTGGACTTTCTCACAGAGAGGCCACAGAACATGCAGGTTGGCAGCAACACCTCCAAGACCATCACATTGAGCACAGGAGCCCCACAAGGGTGTGTGCTCTTCACCCTGCTGACCCATGACTGTGTACCAGCCTACAACACCAACCACATCTTCAAGTTTTTGGACGACGCAACAGTGGTGGGCTTCATCACCAAAAATGAGGAGGCCAACTACAGAAATGAGGTGAGCCAACTGGTCCAGTGGTGTAAAGACAATAATCTCTTCCCAAACATGGGAAAAACCAAGGAGATTGTGGTCAACTTCAGGAGGGGACACACACAGCATCCCTCTCTGATCATCGATGAAGCAGCTATGGAGAGGGTGAGTGGCACCAAGTTTCTGGGTGTACATATCTCTGAAGACCTCTCCTGGTCCAACAACATTACATCACTGGCCAATAAGGCTCAAACTCACCTCCATTTCCTCCGCAAACTGAGGAGAGCTTGAGTCCATCCCCCCATCAAGTGTTCATTCTACTGGGGCACCACTGAGAGCATCCTCACCAGCTGCATCATGGTGTGGCTTGGAAGCTGCACTGCCTCCTGCCGGAAGACACTACAATGCACAGTGAAAGCAGCCAGCAAGATCATCGGTGCCCCTCTGTCCCCGCCTCTTGGACATCTACCTCACCCACCTCACCCGCAGAGCCATCAACATTTGCAGGCCACACCTCCCACCCCTCACACTCCCTCTTCAGCCTCCTGCCCTTGGTGATAAAGTACTGAAGCCTATGGGCCCATTCCACAAAACTGCTAAACAGCTTTTTTCACCAGGCCATCAGGACCCTGAACTCTGTCCACTCCATCTCCACCCCCCCATCCCAACCCCTGACTGTAACACACTCACCCACACAATAGCTACCTCAGCTGTTGGCACAGAAGGACTGGCACACCAACAGTAATATATCTGCTGCTGTATGTCTCTGTACCTTCCTGCAACCATTTGCACAAATGCCATACCTGCTGCTGTCTGTTATTTTTTGAAATTTAAGTTTTTATTAAATTTTCTTTGGAAGGTCATGTACATGGTATGTAAAAGAGAAATAATATCAGACAGCTTGTTGTACATAAGATAAGATAAGATAAGATAAGATAAGATAAGATAAGCCTTTATTAGTCCCACAATGGGGAAATTCCAGGATTGCAACAGCACAGGGATAGCAACACTCAGAGCAACAATCAGAAGGCAAGAAAAAAAAACAAGCAAGCAAGAGCAGCTAATATACATATGTACATATTACTATAAAATATATATATATACACACACACACACAGACACACAGTGCAGAGCATTGTAGCCGGATGGAATAAATATATGAATATATGAACACACAGTGCAGAGCATTGTAGCTAGATGGAATAAATATGTAAATATATAAACACCCACAGTACGGAGCATTGCAGCTAGGTGGAATAAATATGCAAGTATATAAACACACACAGTGCGGAGCAATGTAGCTAGATGGAATAATATGTAGATATATAAAAACACAGTGCGGAGCATTGTAGCTAGATGGAATAAATATATAGATATATAAATATAAACACACCCAGTGCTGAGCATTGTAGCTAGATGGAATAAATATGTAAATATATAAACACACACAGTGCAGAGCATTGTTGCTAGGTGGGATGAAACAGCATAACCGTCTATTTAGTTATCCTACATGGTATGATTATGTGCCCATACATATTCTCACCCTCCATAGCGACCGGTATGTTCCTAGTTGTATGCCGGAGAGGACCATTGTGTAAGTCTATTGCATCTTTTGCATTCAAAAAAACTATTAGTTTGTTACGTCTTTTTGCTATCTCTGCGAGCAGCCCTGCTTAGGTTGTACAGTCTGACAGCCGTTGGTAGGAAGGACCTACGAAACCTCTCGGTTGTGCACCTGGGATGATGTAGTCTGCTGCTAAATGAGCTCCTCAGTGCATCCAGTATGTCCTGCATAGGGTGGAACTCGGACTCCAGCAGAGATGACAGTTTAGCCACCGTCCTTCTCTCTCCTATCTCCTCCATCGGATCAAGGCGCTGCCCCAGGACAGAGCTAGCTTTCTTAATCAGTTTGTTCAGTCTCTTCCTATCGGCTGCCGTAATGCCACTGCCCCAGCAGACCACTCCAAAAGTGATGGCTGATGCCACCACCGTGTCATAGAATGATTTCAGCAGCGCCCCTTGTACACCAAAAGACCTGAGTCTCCTCAGCAGGAACAGCCTGCGCTGTCCCTTCTTGTAGAGTGCGTCAGTATTGTGTGACCAGTCTAGTTTATTGTTCAGATGAATACCCAGGTACTTATAGGATGTCACCATCTCGATGTCTGTTCCCTGTATATTTACTGGTGCTGTGAGGGGCTGCCCATGCCTGCGGCAGTCCACCACCAGCTCCTTAGTTTTCCTCGCGTTGATCTGGAGGCCGTTCCGATGGCACCAGTCCACAAAGTCCTGGATAAGCCCTCTGTACTCAGCTTCATCTCCGTTGGAGATGAGACCAACGATCGCAGAGTCATCAGAGAACTTCTGTAGATGGCAATGTGTTGTGTTGTGTGAGAAGTCCGCAGTATAAAGAGTGAACAGGAAGGGAGCCAGCACCGTTCCCTGGGGGGCCCCCGTGCTACTGATGATCGTGTCGGAAACACAGTCCCGGGTTCTCACAAACTGAGGCCGGTTCGTGAGGTAGTCCAGGTAGTCCATATTTACATATGGTGAATATACAAAGTACTGATGTATAAACTATTACATGGTTATCTCTTCGCAGATCATTAAAATTTACCCTAAACCACTAGTCAGAGGTTGTTTTCATATGTGTCCAAAGAAGGTCCCATGCTGAGGGTCTATCCCCATCTCTCCCTTCAGTCTACTGAGCATCCGGTCATATGATGCTGTCTCCACCATCGCATCTATCCATTCTCTCAGTGTTGGAACTTTCGTTGTTCTCCGGTGTCTCAATATAATCCTTGATGCCATGATTAAACCAACCACAATAACTGAAAAATCCATTTTTGAAATGTTTGACATTTGTGATCTGTCCTCCAACAAACAAAGAGCAGAAGTCATAGGAATTTTTGAACCATACCATCCAGACATAGTTGATAAGATTCTAACACAAAATGGTCTTATCCGAGAACAATCCCAGAGACAGTTCAAAAATGTTCCCATTGTTGTTTGACATTTCCAACATAAATTATTTTTTGACAGTTTCATTCTGTGCAATCTCAGTAGAGTATAGTAATACCTTTACAATATTTTGTACTGAGTAAACTTCCCTTTAGCTTCTTTCACAAATTTTCCACATTCTTCCACAATTGTACACTATCTGTCATCATCATTTTCCTCTCCTAAATCTTTCTGCCAAAGCCTTTTCATATTGGTACAGTCATTATTTATAAAATTATTAGTGATTTTATAAAACTGTGAAGCTGTGCGGCATTTCAGTGGCAGGTCAAAAAAGGATATAAAACTGTTATTTACTCTTTTGAAAACAGATGTCACACAATTTCTTATCTGTAAATACTTCCAAAATTGTCCCTTGCCCTCCAAGCCACATCGGTGAATTCAGTTTTCATAAGATAAGAATATCCCATCACTAAATAAGTCTCCTATAGTACGTATGCCACTGAAACGCCACTGCTCCAAGTATACAGTCATCTTCCCAATGCGGATTGCAAGATTATTCTGCAATGATGAATAACTCTGAACATACACTGACAGCTTATACAAGCTATGACATTTACCCCAGACATCTCTTGCATGACTGAGGATGGGATTTTTTTTATATTTCCTAGATTTTGAGAGAACATATCAAAAACATTGAATGGAGAACACAGTTCTGACTCTATATTAACCCAACCCATTCTGTCCACAGACTTCCAGTGTTTTGCCAATTTAGCTAATTCAAATGATAAGCAGTATAGTCTAGGACTGGCCAGGCCTAACCCTCCTTTCCCCTTAGGGGCATACAATTTGCTTAATCTAATTCTTGGTCTTTTCCCCTCCCACAAAAAATGTTGAACTTTGTTTTCATACCTTTGACAAATTATGTCTGATATTTTAATTGGTAGCATTGTAGCAATATAATTAAACTGAGGGGCTATCACCATCTTTATGTTTATTTTACCCCATAAGCTAAGTTTAATCTTTTCCTACTTACTTAAGTTTGTTTTCATTTTTTGCAGCAAAGGCTTAAAATTTAACTGAGATATCCCCTCCAAGTCCTGACTCAGTTTTAACCCTAGATACTTCATTCCTTCTGGAATCCACTTGAAAATTAAATTTCTTTAACATATTTGAGTAACAACTTTTTGAAACTGGCATAGCCTCTGACTTAGTCCAATTAATTGTATAACCTGATAATTTTTGAAGAGGATTGTATAGTGTCCATTAAATGCGGTAGAGAGGTCATTGGGTTTGTTATTGTAGCCAAAATATCATCTGCGTAAAGCAGTAGTTTATGTTCTGTACTACTTCCCTCAACCCCTTGAATATGTGGATTAGTCCTAATAGTTAAAGCTAATATTTCCAAAAAAATTAAAAAACAACAGAGGGCTTAAAGAACAGCCTTGTCGTGTCCCTCTAGAAAGCGTAAAAAAGGAAGATGTTACTCCATTTGTCATTACTGCAGCTTTTGGCTCATTATACAATGCCCTCACCCATTTAATAAAACCAGATCCTATTCCAAAGTCTGACAAGACAGAGAAAAGAAATTCCCATTCCACCTTATTGAAAGCCTTCTCAGCATCTAAGGAAACAGCAACTATCGGGACATCTTGTGTTTGACTATGCCATATCAGATGTAGTAGTGTTCTTATGTTATCAGAAGATGATCTATTTTTTACAAAACCCACTTGGTAGTACCTTTTGTAATCTTAAAGCTAAAATTTTTTGTCAGTATTTTACAATCCAAATTTAGCCTTGTTTAATTAGTGGAATCATATTGGAAATACACTTTCTTTCAATTGCCTGGTGAGCAATTTGCCTATTTTTTCACCCCCTTCATAAAAACTGGAATTTAATCGGTACAGCGCATACGCTGCCTCCTTATTATAACTATCATATAGCTGAAATTTAAGCTTACAAAGTTCTTGATACATTGAGTCTAAAACAACTTCTGATAACTTAAGTTTCCTTTATTTCAGTTTCTTTTTCCAATTCTTGAATCTTGTTTAACTTATCCATCTTCTTTTTAGCTGCTTGTGCAATCAGTTTCCCTCTCATATATGCCTTCGAGGCTTTCCACACCACTGATATGTTTTCTGTACTACCCACATTGACCTCAAAAAATGACTTAAGGTCCTCTCCTCACCCTTTTTTAAAAACTTGATCTTGTAGTAAAGTTGTATTCATTCTCCATCTTCCTTTCCTTTCAACATCACAGTCTACACTGATGCTTAGTTCAGCTGTGGCATGATCTGTGAGGGCAACTGTATTAATGTTACAGTTTACCACCTTATTTAGAAGGGGGGTTGCCATCAAAAAGAAATCAATTCTGGAGTGGGATTTATGACGATGTGAGAAAAAAGTATATTCTCTATTATTTGGATTGGTCAGCCTCCATATACTGTATCTATAAGGCCCATATCTCTAATTAACATGTGGATTGCCTCTCTGTCTGGGGTCATTATAGGACCACTAAATTTACTTTTATCTACCACTGAGTTTATCACTTCGCCAAAATAATTTGACCTTCCATATCCTCTAATATACCATTCACCGCTGCTGTCTGTTATTGAAATATTGATCATGTGCAGTCCAATCTGTCACTGTCTGCACCTACACTACCACATCGAACTTGCAGCTACGATTATTACTGCTCTACTTTTTCTGTATATAGGATTGCTGGGCTTTATTGTTTATCTTATTTGCACTATGGGATGTCTGGGTTTTATCTTTTGTTGCTATTTGCACTACGTGTAGCATTACTGTACATAGACTGCTGTTGATGTTTTTCCAGCCTTATTTCTTTTTTATATATTGCACAAACCACTGAAGAGAGAGAAATGGTATTTCACTTCTCCTGTATGTCCTGTACGTACAGTAGTATTGGCAAACAATATCCTTGAACCTTGACCTTAAGAAAGACTAGTCTTACAGTATCTGCCTCAGTTATTTAAATTTATTTATACTTCATAACTCCATCTAAGTCCTCTTCTCTCCACTTTCCCAATTCATTTACTATCCCTGCTTAGCTTGTGCCACCAACATTATACACTTTACCATTTTCTCTTCTTGACATATCTACTCCACTATCAGTTTTCCCTGTCTTTGAGACCTATTTTGCTCCCTACTTATTTGCCAGAGTTTCCACATATTTATTTACTGCTGTTCCTTTAACATTATTATTAACTATCTCCAGTCTCAGAAATGTAAGATATTTCCATATACTGTAAGAGTCCATATACATAATGTAAAAATCACATTTGTGTCAATGTTGGCCAAATTCATTTTCTTCTTTGGAATCATCGTCACTTACTTCATTCAAAAAAGAGGTATCTAAATGAAAGGCTAAACACAGAAATATTATATATTTTTGTGCTGCCTTCTGGCAGAATTTGGGACTTTTATTCAATGTAAGTTCATGCAATAGGAAGTACTTTTAATTTGACTAGCGATGTCATAACGTTAGAAACAGGAAGTAGGAAGTAAAATGTCAGTTGGAAAAAAGTCAAAGTCATGTTGACATTCAGAGGAAGGAGTTCCTAAAAAATTCGCTTTTCATAGCCCCAGCAGATGCATCCCTTGTATGTATTCATTCTTTATGTTCTTAGTATTTGTTACGGAAGATAATTTCATGGTTTATGTTGTTTAGAAACTGTTAAAAGTAAATGTAGAAAAAACGATTTTTTGAACATATGTTAATGGTAGCTAAATGTTAGCAATAGCATAGCTTAACCACTGTAATGAATGCCAAGGTCATTAGTTACCTTTTCTAGGTTGTGTTTTAAGTGCTAGCTTATGTAGAAATGTTACAGAATTTAATTAGTCTCCTACTTGTTTCATTTTTAGTTTCACTTTATCTTCTGAAGCTGTGATGTTGAAGTCTGCTTGTCAAGAAATAAATCACCAATGAAGAAAAGTTTAACTTGCTGTCTAGCTAGTTCTTACAACTTAGTGAGGACAGTACAGTGAAAAAGGGTGATTCAGCTGGAGCGCAACAACTAAAGTAGAAAGAAGCAAAACCTAGCAAGAAAGATGGAAGAAAGAAAGAGTGAGAAGTCTGCATCGGTGCACACACACAAGTCAAGGAGCTCTCGCTCATCTTCATCTAGTGCCGCAGTCAAGGCGCGTGCAGCAGCAGAGGCTGCAAAAGTACGAGCTGCTTATGCAGAAAAAGAAGCAAGGCTAAAAGTTGAGAAAGCTACTACAGAAGCAGAGCTGGGACGAGTTAGAGCTGATCTAGAGTTGGGAAAAGCAAAGCTGGAAGCTGAATTAAGCGCACTAGAACAACAAAAAGAGGCAGCAGCAGCTGAAGCACAGGCTGAAGCATTAGAAGCAGCTGAATATCAAGAGAATTCAGTTAAGTCTGGTTCATCTTCACATGAGGTCCTCCAGGAGGAAATTGCAACATGTACTAAAGAGTACGTTGCAGCACAAACTGAACTGTGCCGAACAGGCATTCCAGTGTCTCCCCCTAGCCCAGCACACGATGCAGCAGCGTCTGAAGAGAGCTACATTACATGGCATACATTGACTGGCGCCTAGCGGCTGCCCCGGCCTTGGATGCGCTCTGCAGAGCGTGCCCAAATGCCAAGTCACGTTTCGTTACCTTGTATTCATACATGTGTAATGACAATAAAGTTGAATCTCATCTCATCTCATCTCATCCTTTGTCAGCAATAGGCCTGAACGAGGATGATGTACGCCAACAGGGTGAGGCCCCCCAAAGGCAACCCCTTCTCAGCATGGCATCAAATCAGAGCGCACCTCATACTGGGAACCAAACAATTCCAAATCGAGAAAGTGGACATCCCGATGTGCCTAAGAAAGCATATTTCCCTCAGAAACCAGCACTAAGCCCAATGGCACCATCATACTTTCCTCGCAATGTCCCAACCGCCCCAAGCGTGGCACCTGAAACAGAACACCTGGCACGATACCTGGCTCGCCGCGATCTAGTGAGTACCAGCCTCTACCAATTTGATGACAAACCCGAAAATTACATGGCATGGCAGTCATCATTCGATAATGCAACTGCTGGCCTGGGACTCACAGGCACTGAAATGCTGGATCTGCTCATTAAGTGGCTCGGGCCAGAGTCAGTAAAGCACATAAAACGCATTTGCTCTGTGCATGTAGGGCGCCCAGACGTAGCACTAGAGAAGGCCTGGGAGCACCTCCAGCAGTGTTATGCTGCACCTGAAGTCATGGAGAAGTCTCTGTTTAAACGACTGGACGAATTCCCAAAAATATCTGCAAAAGACTACGGAAAACTGAGGGACCTAGGCGATCTCCTCATGGAGCTACAGGGTGCTAGAAGAGAAGGTTACCTCACAGGACTGGCATACCTGGATACAGCCAGGGGAATTGGGCCCATTGTTGAAAAACTCCCCTATGGGCTTCAAGAGAAATGGCTCGCAATAGGCTCAAGGTTTAAAGAAAAGAACAAAGGCTATTTCCCTCCATTTGATGTCTTTGCCGATTTCATCTGTCACGAAGCACGGAGAAGGAATGATCCCAGCTTCGCCCTACCATCTGCTAGCAGCAGCAGTTTGAAATCAGACAAGGCACCCTCACGCAACTTAGGAAGCAAGATATCAGTTCATAAGACAGAGGTTTCATCAGGTAAAGATCCGCCAGCAGATATACCTGAGAAAAAAGTTGAAGGGTCAGAGAAAAATTGTCCCATTCACAACAAACCACACCCACTCAGGAAGTACAGAACATTCAGAGGAAAGATGCTTGAAGAGAGGAAAAGTATTCTCAAAGACAACGGGATGTGTTTCAAATGCTGCACGTCCGCAAGTCATCTCGCTAAAGACTGTAAAGCAACTGTGAAGTGCACAGAGTGTGGTAGTGACCGTCACCATGCTGCCATGCACCCAGGTCCACCACCTCAAGCTGCGAAAGGGCCTCCACCACCATCAGACAATGGCGGGGAGGAAGATGTGCCAGCCGGTGACAGCACAGTCATCAATTCTAGCTGCACACAGATTTGTGGTCCAGGCCGAACAGCAAGATCCTGCTCAAAGATTTGTCTGGTTCGAGTATATCCCGAAGGTCAACGTGAGAGGGCAACTAACATGTACGTAATCCTGGACGACCAAAGCAATCGTTCATTGGTCAGGTCTGACTTCTTTGAGCTCTTTAACATCAAAGGCCAGTCTTTCCCTTACTCACTAAAGACCTGTGCGGGGCTGGTGGAGACGTCAGGCCGGAAGGCTGAAGGATTCCAGGTCGAATCTCTGGATGGCCAAACCAGCCTACCACTTCCACCTCTAATTGAGTGCGATGAAATACTCAATGATCGCACTGAAATACCGACACCTGACGCGGCCCGCCACCATCCACACCTCAGGGGTGTAGCACCATACATACCTGAGCTTGACCACAATGCGGAGATACTTATCCTGCTCGGCAGAGATCTCGTCAGAGTGCACAAGGTCTGGCAGCAAGTAAGCGGACCCCCAGACGCTCCTTTCGCACAAAAGTTGGAGCTAGGCTGGGTGCTTGTCGGAGATGTGTGCTTAGGGGGTGCACATAAACCAGTCGTGGGGACATTCAAGACCAATGTGCTGGAGAATGGCCGTCCCTCTATGCTCACACCTTGCAAAGCCTCCATAAAGCTGACTCAGACCGTGTCTCATGGCGGGGAGCAGAGGAGTAAGTCCACAAAACCATCACTGGATACCCTTGGAAGGAAAGTCTTCAAAGAGACCGAGTATGATAACAGACCTGCCCCGTCCATGGAGGACACCATCTTCCTGGAGATTATGGACCAAGAAGTCTACAGAGACGAGTCAAACAACTGGGTCGCTCCGCTACCTTTTAGGGTCCCTCGGCAGCGCTTATCTAACAACCGTGAACAAGTATTCACCCGCTTCGCCGCTCTGGAGAAGACGCTATGAAGGAAACCGGAGATGAAACAACAGTTCATGGAATTCATGGGGAAAATATTAGAGAAGAAACATGCAGAAGTGGCTCCGCCACTGGAAGACAATGAAGAATGTTGGTACCTCCCAACCTTCGGAGTCTACCACCCACAAAAGCCTGGGAACATTCGCGTTGTATTCGACTCCAGTGCGAAGTATTCAGGAACATCTCTGAACAACGTTCTCCTGACGGGACCTGACCTCAATAACTCACTCATTGGGGTTCTGATCCGCTTTCGGAAGGAACAAGTTGCAGTGATCGCCGACATACAGCAGATGTTCCACTGCTTCCTAGTTCGCAACGACCATAGGAAGTATCTGCGTTTCTTGTGGTACAGAGACAATGACATGTCTAAGGACGTAATCGACTATAGGATGAGAGTCCATGTTTTTGGCAACAGTCCGTCCCCATCTGTGGCCATCTACGGTCTGAGGAGGGCCATCCAAGAAGGTGCGGACAAACATGGAGCGGACACTGTACAATTTGTGGAACGTCATTTCTACGTCGATGACGGACTCATCAGCCTACCCACCGACGCTGACGCCATCAGCCTCCTGCGTAGAACGCAGGCCTCACTCAGCGAATCAAACCTGAGGCTCCACAAGTTCGCTTCAAATAGCGACGTCGTCCTTCAAGCCTTTGCACCAGAAGACAGGGCAGTCCTAAAGAGCCTTGACTTCAGTGGCGAAGCTACACCTGTGCAACGGAGCTTGGGACTATTGTGGGAGACCACAACAGACACATTCACATTCACTGTCTCACAAGAGAAGAAGCCCTTCACTTGCAGAGGAGTGTTGTCTACGGTGAACAGCATCTTTGATCCGCTAGGCATGGTTGCGCCAGTGACCATTGAAGGCAAAAGTCTGCTCAGAGAACTCAGTGTCGACATGTGTGACTGGGATGCACCGCTCCCAGAACAAAAGCTGAAACAATGGGAATCATGGCGAACGTCATTGCATGATTTAAGCCAGCTGCACATCCCACGCGCATACACTACGACATCCCTCTCCAAGGGTGAGCACACAGAGCTATGTGTGTTCTCCGACGCAAGCACCAAAGCCATTGGAGTGGTGGCATATCTGAAGACTACACAAGCTGATGGAGAGATCCAAGTTGGATTCATCCTAGGGAAAGCTAAACTGGCTCCACAGTCAGAACCAACAATTCCCCGGCTAGAGCTGTGTGCCGCAGTATTAGCTGTAGAAGTTGCTGAGCTCATACAAGACGAGCTGGACCTGAAGCCTAATGAGGTCAAGTTCTACTGTGACAGCAGGGTAGTTCTTGGCTATATCTACAATCAAACGAAACGTTTCTATGTATACGTCCACAACCGAGTTCGCAGAATACGTCAGTTCTCAACACCTGACCAGTGGCACTATGTCAGTACGGAAGACAACCCCGCAGACCACGCTTCGCGGGCAGTTGCGGCATCACATCTGGCACAGACTACATGGTTCACCGGACCAGACCTTCTGTACAAACCCAGTCCACCTGATGAAGACTCAAAGGAAGTCTTTGAGCTTCTCAACCCAGAATTGGATGGAGAGATACACCCTGAAGTGAGCAGCCTCTTGACTCACAGTCTAAACAGAGGCCTCAATGCCGCACGCTTCCAGCGGTTCTCATCAATGCGCTCTCTCACTAGGGCAATTGCTCTACTCATCCACATTGCTAGATCTTACAAGCACAAGTCCAGTCAGTGCAAAGGATGGCACTACTGCAACCTCCCGCGTACTCCAGATGAGCTGTCCCAAGTTAGACACATCATCATCAGAGCAGCGCAGGAAGAGGCCTACTCTAAGGAATTAACAGCACTTGAAAATGGAAAAACTGTAGCCAAGGACAGTTCTCTTCAGAAACTCAGACCTGTTCTTGAAGAAGACCTGATTTGCGTTGGCGGCAGACTAAAGCATGCTGACTTGAGCAGTCAGGAAAAGAACCCCATCATCTTGCCCAAGAACAGTCATGTTTCCCTGCTGCTAGTGCGCCAGTGTCATGAAGATGTCAAGCATCAAGGACGACACTTTACAGAAGGGGCCCTGAGAGCTGCAGGCTTTTGGGTCATAGGCGAAAAAAAGCTTATCGCCTCAGAGCTGCACAAGTGCGTTGTTTGCCGAAAGTTACGCGGCAGAACAGAGGAACAACTCATGGCCAACTTACCTCCGGAACGACTACACACATGCCCACCCTTCACCTATGTAGGAGTGGATGTGTTCGGACCTTGGCCAGTCATCTCAAGGCGCACGCGAGGTGGACAGGCCCAAAGCAAGAGATGGGCGATGCTCTTCTGTTGCATGAGCTCCCGAGCCGTGCATATTGAGCTCATCGACTCCCTGGACACTTCCAGTTGTGTCAATGCACTAAGGAGATTCTTCGCGATAAGGGGACCTGCTAAGCAAATAAGATCAGACTGCGGAACAAACTTTGTTGCCGCTGCAAAGGAATTGGGACTCAGTCAAAACACTTCAGTCCAGCAGTTCTTGAGCCAGCAAGGGTGTTCTTGGGTGTTCAACCCACCTCACTCGTCACACATGGGAGGGTCGTGGGAGCGTTTAATAGGCCTCTCAAGAAGGATTCTGGATGCCATCCTGCTGCAGGAGAATGTCCAGCTAACTCACGACGTCTTGAACACTCTCATGGCTGAGGTGGTTGCAATACTCAATGCCAGACCCCTTGTTCCGGTCTCCACAGACCCAGAGTCACCCTTCGTGCTCTCTCCTGCGATGATTCTCACCCAGAAGGTGGGAGTTCCCCCACCATACGGGGAATTCGCGGGAAAGGATCTTCTCAGCAGACAATGGAGACAGGTGCAAGCCCTTGCAGACTGTTTCTGGCGTCGCTGGCGACAGGAGTACCTTCCCACTCTTCAGCCCCGACGGAAGTGGAGGGAGACACGACGGGATGTCAAAGAAGGAGACATCGTGCTCCTGAAGGACCGTCAAGTTCCACGTAATGCGTGGCCCATGGCGAGGATTACAGCGGTCGTCCCTGGCAGGGACGGCAGAGTAAGGAAGGTCAAGCTGAAGACAGCAGGCAAGGAGACCAAGCTGTTCCAGAGGCCGGTGTCAGAAGTAATTCTTCTGCTGCCAAAAGACTGAAACTTCAGGCCAGAGGCATTTATTGGTGGGTAGTGACCTTTAAGGTCAGACGGGGAGTGTGCTGCCTTCTGGCAGAATTTGGGACTTTTATTCAATGTAAGTTCATGCAATAGGAAGTACTTTTAATTTGACTAGCGATGTCATAACGTTAGAAACAGGAAGTAGGAAGTAAAATGTCAGTTGGACCAAGGGCAAAGTCATGTTGACATTCAGAGGAAGGAGTTCCTAAAAAATTCGCTTTTCATAGCCCCAGCAGATGCATCCCTTGTATGTATTCATTCTTTATGTTCTTAGTATTTGTTACGGAAGATAATTTCATGGTTTATGTTGTTTAGAAACTGTTAAAAGTAAATGTAGAAAAAACGATTTTTTGAACATATGTTAATGGTAGCTAAATGTTAGCAATAGCATAGCTTAACCACTGTAATGAATGCCAAGGTCATTAGTTACCTTTTCTAGGTTGTGTTTTAAGTGCTAGCTTATGTAGAAATGTTACAGAATTTAATTAGTCTCCTACTTGTTTCATTTTTAGTTTCACTTTATCTTCTGAAGCTGTGATGTTGAAGTCTGCTTGTCAAGAAATAAATCACCAATGAAGAAAAGTTTAACTTGCTGTCTAGCTAGTTCTTACAACTTAGTGAGGACAGTACAATTTTAACCATTACAAACTATGTTAAAAATAAAGTTCACCATCGGTGTGTATTTCAGTGTCATTTAGTCCTTTCCCCTGCAGGTCAAACAGGTTTCCTTTTTTCACTGCCATCAACAGTTTGCTGACTTTTGCAAGCTGCAGGGTATGTTCTAGAAGCTGATAGAACTCTCGGTGGACACGTATATCACATCCAAGGAAGGTGGCAAGTTGATTCATTTCATTTTCTTTTAAGTTTAGCACAGTAAACAAAGTGGCGACTTCTTTCTGCAATTTTGTTGATGTGAGTGCCTCTGGGTTCTTTGCACCACATTGGTTTGCATACTTGCGAAGGCAGTCGGAGGCTCTGTATTGGGAAAGGACACCAGGGCATGCAAATAAGTAGACATTATGTGTGAGGACTTGACACTCATCCCTGTTTTTAATGAGGAGGTCCATTGCAGTGATCATGTCAGGTGTGAGAAGCACAGGCACCATTCTTGATCTTTTACCTCTAATCTCAACTCTGTCAAAGTGCTTTGCAAGCTTTTTTTCCAACTCAGTAAGGCACATCACAATGTCAGGATTCAACTCTGTTCGATTCCAGCATTTGAAAGACTGGAGCTCCATTTTTGAAACTTCGCCTTGCCTTTTTCTGTTAAATAGCACTACTTGTGTCAAAGTCACTTTAGCAAGGTTTCCAAAGTTTGTGCTGTTGGGTTTTCCCCTCCATGTCTTTCATGCATTTAGCACTCTCACTAGCAAGACACTTGTGCAGCAGCAACATACCATGTGTAAACAGTAAAACCTGTGGTGTATTCCATTTGGCTTGATAAAGTGTACCCAGTGCAGCAGATGAAATAGACTTCCCATTTGTTCTCATACAGAGTTACAAATTGCTTGGCTGACTCTGCAATTCTGTGGCGATGTGCAATGATAGCACTGCATTGCACAATGTCTGCAAGTTTGTTCAAACTGTGTCCCAATTTTAAAGCCAAGGATGGGGTTTTATATGAGTTGCTTTCTGACTCATAACCAGCAACAACCCTGACTGCCTGTATCACATGGAGAAAGTTACTCGGCATAGCAAGGTCTTCTGTGGTTTTCAAAGGTGTTATAGCTCTAGCTGCTATCAAAAGCCTTGCCACCTCTCTCATTTTTTGGCATATGTAATCATTCCTTCTCTCATGTGATTTCCTGGCATTGTACAGTGACTCACCAAGGCAAAGAATGTTTCTTTCACTCCTAACAGTTAAGGAAATGTCATCCTGGTTCATTTCACTGGCAATCTTCCAAACAGCTTCATGAACTTCATCAGGCTCTGGTAAGTCTAGATAGATCCGTTTTTGTCCTAAGGAACACTGTCCCTCAACAGACGTCTGAGGGGAATTTTTCACATATCTCCAAAGGCTGTGCCTTGCATATAGTCCTTGACAAAATCTGCAGTGATGATAGTCAGTACCTTTTTTTTCTGTAGTAGGTCTTCGACAGGCAACCGTTTCTCCAGCACCACTGCATGAAACAGTGGCATTATGGGCAGTTTCCTTTCTTCTTAAGAGACTGTAACAACTGTCTTCTGTTTTTGGATTTTTTTTTTATTTTTTTTTATCAAAACTGAAATCCATTGCAAAATCAGGCTTATTACTGTGGACAGATTGGAGGTGTCTTGCCAATTTAGAAACGGCCTTTTTGCAATAAAAACAATATTGTTTCTTGTCATACTTGTTTTTTTTTCTTTTATGGATAATAGTGTGACTACTGTTGATTTGCTACTGTCTGTTGTGTTCTCTGATGAATTTCCACTACAACTAGTAACTGAAGAAATATGATTTCTGCTCTTCTTTCTGTTCTTCTTTCTTGATTTCTCAGAATCATTGACCTTGCCACTATGTTTTGAAGATATCCACAAATATTTTAACTTTAAATATTTTAACTATTTTAATTTTTTTGGGAGGATTTTCTGTGATTGTTAGTTCCCTAATGGAAAGACTTGTGTCTGAGGAATTGTCACTGGAGTCTGGCACATAGTTGGCATCTTCATAATCTGCATGATGTGAATAATCAGTTTCAGACATCTAAGGGAAAACAAAAACAAATTTTAACAGCTAGGATAGCATTCTCCTCACAGTACAATCGCATTGTGTATAAAATGACTTGAAAGTGAATCATTCAACAAATAAAATTAAAAGTAACATTTTAATTCCTTAATACAGTTTTTTCAAATGTAATTACTGTCATATTTATTACCTGGTCAGTATGGCTTGAAGAGTCTCTGTTATTGGCTGAGGAATGTTTAAGATAAGATAAGATAAGCCTTTATTAGTCCCACAATGGGGAAATTCCAGGATTGCAACAGCACAGGGATAGCAACACTCAGAGCAATAATTTAGAAGATAAGAAAATAAAAGCAGTGAATATACATATGTACACATTAATATATATATATATATATATATATATATATATATATATATATATATATATATATATATATATACAGTATATATATGTACAGTATATATATATATATATATATACACTACCGTTGAAAAGTTTGGGGTCACCCAGACAATTATTTTGTGTTTTCCATGAAAAGTCACACTTATTTACCACCAAGAGTTGTAAAATGAATAGAAAATATAGTCAAGACATTGACTATATACTGTATATCGAGCGTGAGAGGCTTCACGTGGGGGCTGTGTTAGTCCATAAGTTGGGTACTGAGGGGCAGAGAGTGTTGGAGAGCCTGGGGGGGGGGGGGGGGGGGTGATAGCTTCGATAGTGTTGTGAAGTTGATGGTGCACCATTTACGCGCTCAGGAGAGTGTCACGGTCTGGCGCATCCAGTTTCGACCGCACCGCCAGCGTTTGGGAGAGTCAGTGACAACATTCGTTGACAAACTCCGAAGGTTGGCAAGGGGGTGTGATTTCGGACACCTGGAAGAGGACATGATTCGGGACCAACTAGCGGAGTATGTTTGCTGTACAGCGGTCCGGTCCAGACTGTTAGAATATCCAGGAGAGTTGATGTTGGCCACGGCTTTCAAGCTCGCCCAGTGATTCGAGGCAGCAGAGACCATTGTGAGAGGGCCTCCTGAAGGGGCTTTTCTAGGTGAGGATTAGTCTTGCGCTTAAGGCACTGTTTTGGGACCCTTGTGATGGCAAATGCGGAGAGGAAGATTTTGCCTCCGTGGTCAGGATAAGGTCTGCCCCAGTTATGCCAAAGTGTTATGGGTGTGGGTCCACTGTTCACCGCTGTAAGGCCAGTGTGTGCCCGGCGAAAGGAGAGCATTGTGGAAAGTGCGGTGTTTTGAACCATTTTGCCAGGGTGTGCGAAATCTTTGTGTACAGGAGCCATAGGAGTGAACCAGGTGCTGCGCAGAAGACTCCGACAGTGGTGCATGCCGGCTCCCCGGAGACGATAGGGAGGATCAGCTACACCGTCACGCTAGATGGCATCGAGATCCCACTCTTGGTGGATAATGGAGCGGTGGTTTCCGTCCTGAACCTGACGACCATGGAGTGACTGTTTCCCCACCAGCAGATTAGGAGGCAGTATGAAGAGTATTATGGTTATGGACGGAACAGGTTGGCTATTTTGAATTATGTGGAGGGCTGACCAGTTCCAGTCATGGAGGGTGCTGAGGTGTAGGATTCAGACTGGTTGGACAAAGTGACAGAGGGAGAGCACACGCCGTGCTGTGCAGAGCCGTCTCAGGCTGGACCCGATGCCGTCATGCAGGCTACCCTGAACGAGGGTGCCGGACAGCATGCCGGGATCCCCGACGAGGCTTGTCACGACGAGGTGCCAACGCCAGAAGAAAAAGGGGCTAGACCGCAGATCATGGTGATTGTAAAGTGCTCCCAGCAACGTCCTGCCAGGAGGAGACCGAGACGAGCCTGCGAGCCGGTGCGATTGGTGACGGAGGCCTGTCGCAGGATTGGTGATCTGGAAAAAAGGAAGCAGGCTCCCTCGAAGACCAAGGTTGACGCTCGAGTACGACGGGATCACAGTCCACTCGAGCAGCGGGACGACCAGAGACGGTCTGCCATGGATAACACGGACCGGGCCTACGAGTGACACCGGATCGTTGGTAGAGACCAGTCAGACCCAAAATCACCGGGAAAAGAGGACACGGACTTCCCTGTGGGTTGGCGATATGGTGCGGCCCAGGGTGGAGGCCCGGATGAGAGGTGATTGTGGTTCGCGTGAGCAGCGCGATGAGAGGATACGGTTCCGGGTGGAGGCTGCTCAGAGTGACGGGTATCTGCGTTTGTCTGACCAGACCCGGAGGCATCTGAACAAGTTGCGCCGAGTGGAGGAGAAGGAGCAGCGCAGTGGGAACCCTGAGGTCAAGAGACGGAGGCGACTGGAGAAGGACCCGTCTAAGGACTGAGAGTATTATGTCTTTATTTCCTGTTTGTGTGCTTTTGCTCCAGTCCTGATATGTTTTTTACTGCTGGTATGGTACCCCGATTTAAATTTTAAAAAAAAGAGAGCGAAAAGTGAGAAGTAGGGTGTTTTGTGGCACATGGGAATTAAATTTTAGTTTCAGGGGCCTGGATTGTAACTGTGGGATTTTTACTGTCCCAAAGACTGTAGTTTGATGGAATTGAATTTTATTAATGTGCTAATTTTATGCCCGAGTTTGGGGTGGTGGGGTGTGTTTATCCCGTTTGAGGTGTTTATTCATTAATATTTACATACCCAACGTTTAATATATTGTGATGTACCCACTGTGGGAGTGAGTGTTGGGGAGGGGGGGCGCCAGTAGTTGTAATGTGTTTTGTAGTTTTGTATGTTTTATGTGGAGCTGTTCCGGGATTATTTTATTTTAGTTACACGGCTTTGTTTGTATGATTGGCGGCAAAATAATCCGCCCAGCCGTGTGGGGGTGCTGGTATTCTACCTGCCCCCCCCCAGCTTAATTGTGTGCATGGATAGGTTGTTTATTTGTTTCTGTAATTGTTTTGCTTTAGTGTGAGTCGGGAAGCAAATTGGGGAGGGCTATCTGTGCGCTTGGCATTTTTTTGAAGGGGAGGGGTTGTGTATGTAAACTGGCTCTATTACTAAGATGGCGGCCGGGTTGGTCATGGGCTAGACCGGGGTGGCTTACTACCGGTTTCCAGTGGGGACGCCGCCCGAGGTATAAAGAAAGTGGGCGGAAGAGGCTCTGCCTCTTTCGTCGTGGAACCACCTGGCATGCAGGCAAGTGCCGTAAGCCTTTTTATGTATGTATATGACACTCTGTGTAATAAAGCTCCATAAACTACAGTAACAGTGTGTTTACTTTTACCCAGTTATGGACATAACATGCCTGGTATTGTAAAGCTTGGAACTCCTACTTTCTAAAAGTACACGTTTTTGTGGAAGACGTAACTCAGGACTGATCAAACGCAAGTTTTCAAACCAGCCAAAATATAAACAAAATTGGCTTGTTGCTGGTCGGTTTTTGCCCAATTCCTACGAATTAAATATCATGTTGAAGGTCTTTCAATACAGAATATGAAAATAACAATACCTCAGTTTTGAAAATTTCCTCATTGCGACTCATTTTGCCAGCACAGGTCACGTATGTTATTCTTTGTTGTTCAGAATTTTACATGAGATCAGCTGTGGCTATACCACTACTGTACTAGCATGTTTTTTTTTTTAATAATCAAGGCACTTCAACACAAACATTTATTTTGCAAAAAAACAGTAAGCAAAATTAGAGAACAGTGACCACACAGTGACCACTGTGTCAGGAGAGAAGAATTAAACAACTTTTTCTTTAGGGTTATAGAATTCAAAAATTAATAGGAAGTGTAGAGGTCCTTGCTTTGAATAACTTCAGCACATCTGTGCCCACAGGACATCACTAGTTTCTCACACTGCTCTGAGTTTGGGGGACAGGATTATGTGAAGACTCTCAATGGGGAACTGGTTCAACACTGCAGCCTGAATTACTCGCCAGTTCACTGCTGAATAGGGCAAAGATCTGTCTCGGCACACAATTAGGAGTCAAAGCTCACTCTGCAGTGACCGAAGCTCTTATCAGCAGAAAGATTAAAAAGGCTAGACTTGTCTTTGCTGAAGAGCATGTTGAGTGGACAGAGGAGAACTGGTCCAAAGTGCACTTCAGTGATGAGACAAAGTTCAATTTATTTAGGTCTCATGGGAAACGATGTTTGGCATCAAGCTGGGGAAAGATTGAACCCAAAGTGTGTAAAGAAGTCAGTTAAATTTGAAGTGTCATAGTTTGGGGGATGTTTTCTGCAGCAGGAGTTGGGCCTCTTGTACAGCTACATGACAGGTGAATGCAAATGTTCATGTGAACCTCCTTCAGCAACATGCAATTCCTTCACTGCAATTGTCTCCCAATCAGCCCGCCATTTTCATGCAAGAAAATGCCCCCATCACACTGCAAAAGAGCTTAAACAGTTCCTTGAATCTAACAATATTGAAACAATGAAATGGCCAGTCCAGAGTCCAGATCTAAACCCCACAGAGAATCTCTGGAAAATCCTTGGTGACAAAGTAATGGCTAAGAAACCCACTGTGGCTTATATTAATCATATATTCCATACCTACATATGTATAGACATATTAGAATGTTTAGTGATTACATATGTGGAATGACCTCACGCCTCAGAACAGGACAAGAGGTCTCAACCGCCAGCGAGGATCAAAGAGCAGACGGAGTCGCAGCGGTGGAGACCGGATCGATCTCCCTGACCACCCAGGGTCAGGTGGAGGAGACGGAGGACAATGGAGGGGGGATTATGTTAATGCGGGATGTCAGCTTTGATATGCAATGTCTTTTGTTGAGTGTGGGTATAAGTATGAAGGTCTGACTGTGCTCGACCTCTTATTCTGCTTCTGCACCGAGATGAGACATGTTAGGGAGGTGAAGCTGATATTAAACTTTGGTTTATAAAATCATATCGCTTCTTCATTTCCGGCTCCCTACACCCACTACAATGACTAAACTGTGGAAGAGACTGAAGAAGAATGGACCAAGATCTAACCAGAACAGTGTGAGAAACTAGTGATGTCCTATGGGCGCAGATGTGCTGAAGTCATTCAAAGCAAGGGCCTCTACACTTCCTATTAAGTTTTGAATGCTATTTTATAACTCCAGCTCCATTTCCTGACTTTTTGGCAGCACCACCATCTCCAAACCATACCTCACTGCAGGTCTCTCTACCGTCTTGTAAATCTTCCCTTTCACTCTTGCTGCTACACTTCTGTCACAAATCACCCCTGACACTCGTCTCCACTCACTCCACCCACTCCACCCTGCCTGCTCTCTCTTCTTCACCGCTCTTGTGGATTTTCCATTGCTTTGGATGGCTTACCCCAGGTACAGTGGTGTGAAAAGTGTTTGCCCCCTTCCTGATTTCTCATTTTTTTGTATGTGTTATGTGACTTTTATGCCAGATGTAATGGGACACACACCTTGCAAAAAGTTTAACTTTTGTCTCGTCAGTCCACAGAGTATTTTCACAAAAGTCTTGGGGATCATCAAGATGTTTTCTGGCAAAACTGAGACAAGCCTTTGTGTTCTTTTTGCTCAGCAGTGGTTTTTGTCTTGGAACTCTGCCATGCAGACCATTTTTGCCCAGTCTTTTTCTTATGGTGGAGTCATGAACACTGACCTTAACTGATGCAAGTGAGGCCTGCAGTTCTTTGGATATTGTTGTGGGGTCTTTTGTGACCACTTGGATGAATCGTTGCTGCGCTCTTGGGGTAATTTTGATCGGCCGGCCACTCCTGGAAAGGTTCACCACTGTTCCACGTTTTTCCCATTTGTGGATAATGACTCTCACTGTGGTTCACTGGAGTCCCAAAGCTTTAGAAATGTTTTTTTTAAACTTTTCCAGACCGATAGATCTTAATTACTTTGTTTCTTATTTGTTCCTGAATTTCTTTGGATAGCAGCAATATGTCTAGCTTTTGAGGATCTTTTGGTCTATTTCACTTCTTCTTCTTCTTCTTCTTCTTCTTCTTCTTCTTTCATTTATTTTGGCGGGGGCAGCCAGCGTAAAGGCGCATTACTGACATCCAGCGTTGGAGTGTGGGCCAGACATTGTTACCCAGGCAACCTAAAAAAAACAAACAAAAAAAACCCCTATATCCTACTAATTAACCCTGTATCTTTAAAGTAAACAAATAACTTCCTTAACCCAATCCCCAATAACACGCTTAAGTTAACATCTCCCACCCCTAGTTTCCTAATTTCCCCCACTAATATGTCTCTCTCCTGAATGTTTCTCGCAGTGCAGAATGACATGCTCAACAGTTTCTTCCTCTCTCACACAATAATAACACATCCCTGCCTGGTGCTTACTTATTAAATGCATAGTTTTATTTAATCTAGTATGACCCAACCTTAGTCTAGATAAAATATTCTCTTCTTTTGTTGTTCTCTTTCCCACCCTGACCTTTATTCCAACTGTGTTCTGAATAGCATACAGGTGACATCCTGTACCCCCGGTGTCCCACCTATGCTGCAATTCCTGATTACTATACTTTTTAATCAATGCTTTTGCCTCAGACTTACTAAATGAAATATTCCAAACCTACTGGTGCCCCAGAGCCTGCTTAGCCAATTTATCTGCAGTTTCATTGCCCTTTATCCCCTTGTGAGCTGGTATCTACATAAATGACTACAGCCACCTTTTTATTTCTAAGTCTATATAGAGTCTCGTATATTTCATAAACTATGTCTTGCCTGCTGTCAGATGACCCTGATTGTACTGACATTAAAGCTGCACTGGAGTCCAAACAAAGAATAACATTTTTGATCGGCAACCCCTCAATCCACTGTAATGCGGTTACCAAAGCTAACATTTCAGCTGTGTATACAGACAAATGGGAGGATGTTCTTCTGTTAACAGATATTTCCAAGGATCTACTTCACTTTGTCAGGCAGGTCCTATTTAAGTGATTTCTTGATTGAGACCAGGTGTGGCAGTAATTAGGCCTGGGTGTGGCTCGAGAAATTGAACTCAGCTTTCCAAAGATGTGATACACCACAGTTACAGTAATTTATGTTTTAACGGGAGGGGGGTAACTTTTTCACACAGGGCCATGTAGGTTTGGATTTTTTTTTTTACCCTTAATAATAAACACCTTCATTTAAAAACTGCATTTTCTGTTTACTTATATTATCTTTGTCTAATATTTAAATTTGTTTAATGATCTGAAGCATTTAAGTGTGACAAACATACAAAAAAAAATGAGAAATCAGGAAGGGGGCAAACATTTTTTCACACCACTGTAGATTGTTTCAACACTATGGAAATGCCTTTTTGAAGTTAGTGCTAATAAATGATATGGCTATTTTCTTTCAGCTAAGGTTATCAGAAAGAAGTAATAGCAAAATGGATAGTTTCAACACTATGGAATCAACTTTTATACAGTTATTTCACCAAACTGAGATGTGTTTTTAATTCCAAAGCAAGAGGATGGCGACGCGCATGGACGCTGCGGCCCCTCTAGGCATCAGTGACTGTGAGACTTTTGAATGTTTTAATCATCCCAGATGTACAACTTACAACCGAGAGACATTATTAAGCATCAAGGTAATGTACGCTGCAAGAATTGCGGCGTTCGGGTGCGATTTGGACATATTCTACGCCAGCATGGAATACTATCGGGGTTATGCTGGCAGCTATCCGGGAGAGGAGGAAGCGTAAGCGGCGCAAACGCAAACAAAGGAGAGGAAAGAGGGCCGGAATTTATGCTAGGCTGACTATTACTGATCTATTACATAAAATTAACTTTAAAAATTAGTTTTTAAATATAAATGTTGGCCGCTGAGGTGTTGGTTAATATGGGCTGTAGTCGTAATCATCAATATTAAAATAAACACTTTCAATATATCACTGTCCCTGTAATGAATCTATATATGGGTTTCACTTTCTGAAATGAGTGACAAAAATATTGAATTTTTTCATGGTATTCTAATTTTTGAGATGTGCCTGTGTATGTGTTGAACTTGCTTGAACCTAACCACCATCCATTTCTGTCGTTCATCTAGGCAAGAGGAAAGCAGCCGCCCCACAACGGACCTCGCCACTGTGGAACGTACTGAAATCCTTTGCTTTTATAGGTAAAGTGTCAAAACCAAAGTAGCACAATTTCCACTTAATATAAAAGGGACTGAACTGAGATTTATTTGATTGTGTGAATATGGCACATCAACTGTAAAATAAACCGCTTGTTAATGTATTTATTTTTTTTGTTAGATCACTTGTGTGATCCTTTGTGAGTTATGTTCATAACTGTATGTTTTGGCGAATGTGAGATGTTCAGTCGTCAATATAATTTACTTTATATGTGTAGTTTATAGTCTATCATCAATAAACTCATGCAGTAACAGGACACATTACAAATATTTGAGACCCATTGTAGTGCTTCCTTTTATATTTTAGCAATGCTAGTACAAAACACCGCCCACACATGAAGCCAGGGCAAGAAGAGACACTTTTACAGACAAGACAAACTTTTATTGATAAAAACTTCATATTTTGACTGAGCAACTCCATACTCGGTGATGCACACCTTCAGTTAAAGTACTATATTCCATTCAAGTGAATGTATTAATTCATTCTGACTGCTGAGGCCACAGTAAAAACAGATGATTTTAAATGTAACCCAGCCCTTGTAAAATCTACTGAAGCGCAGCTACATGAAAATTGTGGTTAAATACAACAACGAAGTACTTTATTGTCACATTCAAATTGTAATCCCTCCTGTTTTGTTTTTCTTTTGAATTCTTGGATGGAATATGGGTGGGCAATATAAGCTGCAGCTTCAGCCATCACCCATTTCAGATAACTTATGTTGAACTGTATAATCAGAGGAGTTATTGTTTAATTTGACCTTGATAGATTTTTTTCCCCTTTGTTATATTATTCTATTTTCTTTTAATCTTTACTTTTAATCAATCCGAAATAAAGATTCATTCATTAATTCACATTCCACCACTGGCTTTTAGCAACAAGTGTATTTCCCAAATACTATGTTTTACACTTGCTTTAATTAACCACCACCCATTTGTCTTTTGTCTAGGCAAGAGGGAAACTGTCCACCCCAACTGGACCTTGCCTCACTATTTACAGAGATGCAGGCTGAAGATCTGCCGAACCAGGACCAGTACGAGGGGCCGATCCAGTTGCTTCTCAGTGAGGCAGCGTGGCTGGCGTGTGTGACCCATTCCAGTTTCTTTTCTTTTTTTTTACAGTTTTAATTTTGTACATTCTGAATAATCTGGAATTTGCTGCTGATTGTAATAAACAATTTAGTGACTTATGTGTTTGCATCACGATTTTCTATTTTGTCTGTTAAGACACCGGTGGGAAAAGAGTCAACTGTACAAAGGATTTATCGGTGACCTTGAAAATAATGGCTCATTTTTAAGAAAAAAGTAACCAAAACAATTATTTTATTAACTGAAGACTGTATTGTTGGATGTCCACCGCAGAAGACCCTGCCTACTTTAGTGACAGTGCCAGTATATGGAGGAATTCTGGGTCATATTAGCATCTGCTCTTCATCATAATGGGTTTGGGTGGGGGTGTCTAATCATGTGCCATGGAGGGCCAAGACCCTGCAGGCTTTACCTCCAACCAGTGTCTTCAACAGCAGATTGCACTGAACTTCTACCACTGACTGCTGATCAGTGAGAACACCTGCTGAAGAGACTGGGTAGAAGAGAGAACCTGCAGGGTCTTGGCCCCCCCATGACACATGATTGGAAGCCCCCGGATTAGGTTTAATAGGATTTAACATTTTAACACAAACTGCTTTATGGTTCATAATTCTGTTGACAGACTTACACCAAACCAAAAGTGATTTCTCAAACTGCTGGATTGTTCTTAGACAGCTTTTTCCAATCTTTCAGTATTTAATTTGTGCCACATGGTGGTAACCTTCACATGTAAAAAAGAGACATCTGCAAAAACTTCAGAGGTTTACTGCCAGTGCAATTCCCAGTGTAATACTACATGAATGCATGTATAGTACATTGTTGATGCAGAGAATATATATTTCTACAGTACATGTACAGTGGGGCAAAAAAGTATTTAGTCAGCCACCAATTGTGCAAGTTCTCCCACTTAAAAGATCAGAGAAGTCTCCAATTTTCATCATAGGTATACCTCAACTATGAGAGACAAAATGAGGGGAAAAAAATCCAGAAAATCACATTGTCTGATTTTTAAAGAATTTAAAGCTCCATCTGGGGCTCCACGCAAGATCTCACCCCGTGGGGTCAAAATTATCACAAGAACGGTGAGCAAAAATCCTAGAACCACACGAGGGGACCTAGTGAATGGCCTGCAGAGAGCTGGGACCAAAGTAACAAAGGCTACCATCAGTAGCACACTATGCCGCCAGAGACTCAAATCCTGCAGTGCCAGACGTGTCCCCCTGCTTAAGCCAGTACATGTCCAGGCCCGTCTGAAGTTTGCTAGAGAGCATTTGGATGATCCAGAAGAGGATTGGGAGAATGTCATATGGTCAGATGAAACCAAAATAGAACTTTTTGGTAAAAACTCAACTTGTCGTGTTTGGAGGATAAAAGAATGCTGAGTTGCATCCAAAGAACACCATACCTACTGTGAAGCATAGGGGTGGAAACATCATGCTTTGGGGCTGTTTTTCTGCAAAGGGACCAGGACGACTGATCCGTGTAAAAGAAAGAATGAATGGGGCCATGTATCGTGAGATTTTGAGTGAAAACCTCCTTCCATCAGCAAGGGCATTGAAGATGAAACATGGCTGGGTCTTTCAGCATGACAATGATCCCAAACACACCGCCCGGGCAACGAAGGAGTGGCTTCGTAAGAAGCATTTCAAAGTCC
Organism: Pholidichthys leucotaenia; assembly: GCA_020510985.1. NCBI lineage: Eukaryota > Metazoa > Chordata > Actinopteri > Cichliformes > Pholidichthyidae > Pholidichthys > Pholidichthys leucotaenia. Next base: position 73,315,870 of record CM035838.1, read on the forward strand.
TGGAGTGGCCTAGCCAGGCTCCAGATCTCAACCCCATAGAAAATCTTTGGAGGGAGTTGAAAGTCCGTGTTGCCCAGCAACAGCTCCAAAACATCACTGCTCTAGAGGAGATCTGCATGGAGGAATGGGCCAAAATACCAGCAACAGTGTGTGAAAACCTTGTGAAGACTTACAGAAAACGTTTGACCTCTGTCATTACCAACAAAGGGTATATAACAAAGTATTGAGATGAACTTTTGTTATTGACTAAATACTTATTTTCCACCATAATTTGCAAATAAATTCTTTAAAAATCAGACAATGTGATTTTCTGGATTTTTTTTTCTCATTTTGTCTCTCATAGTTGAGGTATACCTATGATGGAAATTGGAGACCTCTCTCATCTTTTAAGCGGGAGAACTTGCACAATTGGTGGCTGACTAAATACTTTTTTGCCCCACTGTATCTAGTAAATCAAGTATTTTCCATGTAACCTTGTGACTGCATTATATTAATTGCTTTTAATCCAAGATCAAGTTTGTTATGGCCTAAAATGCATCATAACTGTCAAATATATCTCATTATACGTAACTCAGTACTGTTTACTTTTTGAATATATATTTTGTGGCTAATATAGTTATTAACATGGCCATCAAGTTGTGTCAGCTGATCATTTTTTGCTATGACACCACCTCAGACTCAGTGCTGCAGGAGCAGGTACGTCCATGATGTCTCAACAGTCTCTCCATGATTTTCACGCAGATCAGAGCAATTTGTTGCACAAGAAATAAACGTTTCTACAGACATTCTTAAGCTCTATAACCACTGATCGTTGGTGAAGCTGTGTTGACATCAGTGGCGGGCTGTGTTGAACGCCCAGACCGACCATTTGAAGCGGTAATTTCCCCACAACAGAGCCATCTGAAACACACGCACACAGCGTACATATTTTAGTACCTAACAGCGATAACTTGCAGACGTTACAGTGTAGTACGACGTACTTATAGCAAACTAGCATTAGCAACATTAGCTTACCGTCATATATGACCTAGTTTGTATCCTCACGTCTTTGGTTCTCCCGAAGCTGCAGAACTATTCCAGAGTGTTTCATCTCACTGCCTGTACCCGTGTCTGGCGGTCCTTTTTGGCATTTATGGTGAAAAAAGCCACAGACCAAGGAGACGCCTTGTACAGCCGCCATGATGCATGTGTTATGTTTTGCTTGGGTCGCGTGTTTTACGTCACGGGAGTGTGGCGCCGCCTTGCTGTAAAAAAATCCCGCCCACCCCAGCTTAACCCAGTTGTAATGGAGACACAACCGAGCCGAACCGTGTTGAAGTGAATCGAGACGTGGCGAGGTGTGCTGGGCTACTGGAAAAGGGCCTTTTGTGAACGCTCCAGCACTAGCTCATTGGGTAAATTGCGTCAACAAGCAAATAAGTCTTTGTTTTGCTCTCTGAGGAAATCCAAAATGAACTCCTCTTGTCCTCTTTTCTCCTCCAGGTTGCTGCCATCTTCATGGTGCATCTCCGGGGTTTGTTGTGCGCTCACCTGCCTCATCATCCTCATCACCACTTCAGCTGCCTTATTCCACCCGGTCAGACACCTCACTCAGCTCCAATCCTGCTATTTTCCTGTGGGGTTCAGCTGCCGGGCTCACTGCTCACCCCTCGTGAGTATAGTCCTATTTTTCCCTTATCCTTTCTCCCTCCTCCACTAATCTGCTCTCGTCTCCCCTTACAGGCTGAGTCCTCCTCTGGTGAGTGGCATCTTTCCTCAACTGTGCGTTATTTTTGAATCATTAAATTGTGCTTAAGCATCTTCTCTGTGTCATTTGAGTGATTTCTCTGGTGTTGTTCCCTGCACATGAGCTGTTCCTTCTCCAGTCATGACAGAACAAGTCAGCGACAGTGCAAGCTCAGCGGGAGCGGCATCAGTGGAACACTTTGCTCTAGATCTTCTTGATGCCACAGAGAGGCAGGTGGCCGTGCTCACGCAGCAGCTGCAAACAATTACGCAGCAGCTGGACACGGTCGCCAAACATTTGGACCATATGTCTCGTCCAGGTTCTGCTCCTCCATCTGTTGCCCCCACTTCTTCCACTGTGTGCTGAACCACTTCCGTTCCCTCACCTGTCCCGTACGTGGGCGGGGGGGGGGGGGGGAGATGTAAGGGGTTCCTTTGCCATATTCGGCTTCATTTGGGCCAGGTGGGCAGAGAGTATCTGGACGATACCTCCAAAATTCACTTCATGACCCTCCTACTGTGAGACAGGGCCCTCATCCTCAGCTGGGCCAAATCCATCCTCCACAGTCCGGAGGGTCCTAGTTATTATTTTGGTAAATTTGCTAGTGAATTTTCCTGCACTTTTGACTGAACAGAGAGTGAGGGTAACATCATGAGCCTGGTCATGTCTTTCCATCAGGGGAGTCGGTCTGCCGCCGACTACTCTGTGGAGTTTCGGGTCATCGTGGCGGACTCAGGTTGGAATGACATTGCGTTAAACAGCATCTTCCTCCAGGGTTTAAATGAGCACCTCCGTGACGACCTAGCGGCTCATGCTGTTCCCTCCTCCCTTGACGGTGTCATTGATCAGGCTGTCAGTTTAAACAATCGATACCGTGAGCACGCGAGGGAGCGCAACACCTCCTCCGGCCCGCCCGTTTCCCGCACGCCTCCCCCAGTGACTGACACAGGTGGAGCCAACTCTTCCGCCAAACCTATAGTGCTCGGCCGAGCCGATCTGGCTCTGGAAGAGCACCAGCGATGGATGAGGGCCGGCGCCTGTGTGTACTGTGGCTCTATGGAACACACTGTCTAAATGCTACCAGAAGCCAAAAGACGCAGCCCCTCAGTAGCCGTGGGGGGTCTGATGGGTGGGAATTCTTTTCATCCCCCCGGTAATTTCTCCATTTCAGCCCTTATCCAGTTGCCAGGGGGTCGAGAGGAGAGTCATGGCATTAATATACTCAGGGGTAGAGCAAAATTTTGTGTCTCCACAGCTCGTGCGGGAAGTAGGCATCCCCACGACCAAATTGCCGACACCTGTGAACGTCATGACCTTATCGGGCGGTAGAGTAGCTTCCGTTACTGAAAGCACAGTGCCTGTCTCCGTCCTCCTTTCCGGGAACCACCGGAAGACACTATCATTCCTCATTCTCCCTAAATCATCTCACCTAGGTCCTAGGGTACCCATGGCTCCGGAAGCATAACTCCATTATTAATAGGGCACGTAATTCCATCTCTTCTTGGAGCCCTTTCTGTTTGGCATCCTGTCTCAGCTCAGCCGAGTGTTCGCCGTCACTGGCCATCTCCTCTCCTCTAGTGGAGCCGCCGGACCCCAGTCTCGTACCCGAGGTCTATCACAATCTTGGGGAGGTCTTTACCAAGTCAAGAGTGCTTTCTTTTCCTCCTCATTGCTCCTACAACTGTGCCATAGACCTCCTCCCTGGTGCGCGACTGCCGTCCAGCCGGCTCTACAGCATTTCTGGGCTGGAGAGGGAGGCGATGGGAAGCTACTTTAAAGACTCCTTGAACGCCAGCCTCATTCGGCCCTCCTCAGCCCCTCTTGGGGCAGGATTCTTTTTTTATCGGGAAGAAGGACAGATCCTTGCGTCCATGCATTGACTACCGTGAATTAAATGCCATAACAGTCAAGGACAAATATCCTCTGCCCCTGATTAACTCTGCGTTTTTTGTGCATTCGCGAAGGGGACAAATGGAAGACGGCCTTTAAAACACACTTGGGGCAATTTGAGTACCTGGTGGTGCCTTTGGGCTCACCAATGCCCCCACCGTCTTCTAGCATATGATCAATGATGTCCTCCACGTTATGGTAAATCAATTTGTTTTTGTCTACCTTGACGGCATTTGATTTTTTCCAGCACGCCAGAGGAGCACACAGTCCATGTCAGGGCCATGTTACAGCAGCTCCTGGAGAACCAGCTCTTTATTAAAGCCAAGAAGTGGGAGTTTTCCACCCGCTCCACTTCTTTCCTCGGTTTTATAGTAGCTGAGGGGGAACTGAGGGCCGACCCGGCCAAGGTGAAGGCTGTGCTGGATTGGCCTATGCCCCACTCCTGCAAGGAGCTCCAACGCTTGGGCTTTGCAAATTTTTATCGCCGTTTCATTAGAAACTATAGTGGGGCAGTACAGCCCCTGACCCAGCTGACCTCAGTCAAGGTGCCCTTCACCTGGTCCAAGGCAGCTGAACAGAAGGGCCTGTTCTCCAACACCCCCATCTTGGCCCAGTTTTATCCTCAGCTCCAGTTTATTCTGGAGGTGGATGCTTCTGACTCGGGGGTGGGCGCTGTCCTCTCGCAGTGCTCGGCCTCTTATCAGAAGCTCCATCCATGCATGTATATCTCTCAGTGGCTCACGTCGGCTGAGAGGAATTCCGACGTAGGGGACCGAGAGCTCCTGGCCATTAAATTGGCCCTTGAGGAGTGGAGGCACTGGCTGGAGGGAGTGATTAATCCTGTCATAGTGCAGACCGACCACAAAAATTTAGAATACCTTTGGTAGTCCCAACCCCCCTTCCCCTCATTCCTTCCCCCAACCTCTTATCCCGCCCTCATGCATCCTTGGGGCTCTCACCTGGGAGATCAAGCAAAGGATCCGTCAGGTTCAAACCATTGAACCCAGGCCTGAGATGGGCCCCAACAACCGTCTGTTTGTCCCGGTCAGCCTCTGCAGCAACATCATCCGGTGGGGCCACACTAGCGATTTTGTCTGCCATCCTGGAGTCTCCCGGATTATTAATCTTATCCGCGGGTGTTCTGGTGGCCCACCCTGTGGACGGACGTCTGGGACTACGTGAAGGCTTGCCAAACCTGGACCCGGGAGAAATCTGACTCCTTGTCCCCTGTTGGCCTCCCCCACCCACTACTTATCCCCAGCCGACCTTGGTCCCACATCGCCTTGGACTTTACTAATGGACGTCCCCCCTCACAAGGCAACTCTGTCATTCTCACCTTCATGGATCGCTTTTCCAAGGCGATCCATCTGGTGCCCCTTCCCAAATGACCCTCCACCTCTGAGACCACCAGCCTATTAACCATCCACGTCATCCGTCTGCACAGCATCCCCATGGACACTGTGTCTGACCGGGGTCTACAATTCACCTCACAGGTCTGGAAGTCATTCTGCTGCTCCTTAGGAACCACAGTCAGCCTTACGTCCAGGTACCATCCCCAGAACAATGGGCAGGCTGAGCACCCCAACCAATCCCTGGAGGACACCCTAAGGTGTATAGCAGCCTGCAACCTGTCAACATGGAGCACCCATCTGACCTGGGTGGAGTATTCTCATAACTCGGCAGTCTCAGCATCCATTGGACTGACTCCTTTTGAGGCTTCTATGGGGTACCCCCTTCCCCCCACTGTTACCCATGGCGGAGAGGAAGATCACTGTACCATCAGTGGGGGCTCACGCTCGACGCTGCCGCCGGCTCTTGAAGGCCAGCTGGGCTGCTCTTCTCTGCTCTGCGGAAGGTAATCGCCAGTATGTGGACTGCAGGCGGGCTTACACCTCATCACCCCCCCCCCCCCAGAAGATCTGACCACAACTTGGTTCACCTCATGCCTGTGTACAAACCCCTGGAACACAGACAACCTCCTGTTACCCGCACAATGAAAATGTGGTCTGAGAAGGCGGAAGATGCTCTGAAGGACTGTTTTGAATCCATTGTGTGGGAACAACTTTGTGATCCACATGGTGAGGACATCAACAGCCTCACACACACCATCACAGACTACATCAACCTCTGTGTGGAGAACACCATACCCCGCAAGACCATACAGTGTTTCTCAAACAACAAACCCTGGATCAACCCTGATATAAAGTCACTGCTGAAGGAGAAGAAAAGTATCTTCAGGTCAGAAAACAAGGAGGAGCCGAAGTCTGTACAGAGGGAGCTAAGGAGGAAGATCAGAGAGGGGAAGGACAGCTACAGGAAGAAGATGGAGGACAAGCTGACAAGAGTGATGTCAGTGGTGTCTGGAGAAGCCTCAAAACTTTCTCTGGGCACTAGAACCACAGGGGGTAGGGAGTGGGTGAACAACCTCAACCTGTTTTTTAACAGGATTGACCAACTGCCCTCTTCTCTGCCTGCCCATCAACCACTGCTGCCTCCACCTTCATCTAGTCCTGCTGTCCACGGCCCTCTCCCCACCCCCTCGTACATCCCCCACTGTTTCCCCCATGTAACAAATACGGTGACAAGGGAGCAAATCTTCAATTTTCAGATTTTTATTTTCAAATCCAGTCTATCAGGTAATAATACGACACCGACATCAATAATCCAATGACACGATCTTCAATGATCCACAATGAAAATCTCACAGACCATTCAGACATCTGTTATATACTATCAGAGATAATTAGCGTTAACTAGGACAATACCATATCCCAGGTAAAACAATAACATTTTCCTTTTTTCCCACACATACCCATTAATATCTAAAAGTCCATAATACTTCCCCCAGCTATAAACAGAATAAATATAAATAACACAGAATAAACACTATAAATAATTCACTAAATATTTTAATCCCCTATTTACAAATTTTAAATCTCCCCTATGACTCACCATCGTATGCTTCCTTCCTGCTGGTGTCCTTTAAAAGGCATTCAACCTCTGACAGAGTCTTTTGCCCGGACACCCTCAGGAAGCATGTTGGCAAAGGTATGTGAATTAATAATTATCAATTGTTTACCCCAAATAATTAACCCAACAATTATCTCACAAAGGCATTCAATTAGTCAAAGACAGATACAATAATGTGCACTTTACAAACAATCAAATTGACATTTACAATACTACACAAATAATACAGTTACACATACAAGAAATCATAACAGTGGTGATACCTCGTCTTCACATTTCCTCCCCCCTTTCCCGAGAGTACAGTACTCTACGAGTCATGTACTCTTGAGAGGCTATCTGCCACAAGGTTGGTCTTCCCTGCCACATACCGAACAGTAAAATCATACGGTTGAAGGGAAACATACCACCCTGTGAGACGACTGTTTACGTCCTTCATCCTGTCCAGCCACTGTAGGGCCCGATGATCTGTCTCCAACACAAAATGACGCCCCAATAAATAGTATCTCAGAGACCCTATTGCCCATTTCATGGCAAGACATTCTTTTTCTATTGTAGAGTATCTTGTTTCCCGGTCCAACAACTTACGGCTCAAGAACAGTACTGGATGTCTCTCTCCCCTCTCCTCCTGGAGAAGTACTGCTCCAGTGCCAACTCCTGAAGCATCTGTCTGTAAGATAAATGGGTGAGCAAAATCTGGACTGTGTAGAACCTTCTCACCAGAGATAGCACTCTTCAGATCCTCAAAAGCTCTGTCACACTCCTCTGTCCATTTTACCCTATTAGGTGCTGAAGCCTTAGTGAGGTCAGTCAACACTGCTGCTCTTTCAGCAAAGTGGGGGATGAACTTGCTGTACCATCCTACCATTCCCATAAATGATCGTACCTTCTTCTTAGTGGTGGGCACAGGATAGGTCCGGATGGCATCCACTTTACCTACTCGTGGTCTAATGACCCCCTGACCAACCACATGTCCCAAGTACTCCACCTGCTGCTGTCCAAACGCACATTTGCGTGGATTAATCGTCAGTCCTTCCCTCTTAATCAACCGAAGGACCTGCCCAAGGTGTACCAAATGTTCTTCCCAGATCTGACTATAGATGACCACGTCATCCAGATAGGCAGCTGCAAAATTTGATACCCTTCTTAACACTTGGTCCATAAGCCACTGAAAAGTTGCAGGTGCCCCCTGAAGGCCAAATGGCATGACCCTAAACTGGAAACTGCCATAAGGTGTTTTAAAGGCTGTAAGTTCTTTTGTTTCCGGTGCCAATGCCACCTGCCAATACCCCTTGCATAGGTCCAGTGTAGAAATAAACCTAGCCCTGCCCACTTTCTCTAACAGTTCATCAATCCAGGGCATGGAGTATGACTCAAACTTGGACACTGAATTGAGATATCTGAAGTCAATACAGAATCTCAAAGAGCCGTCCTTTTTGGGTACCAGCACAATCGGGCTACACCACTCACTGACTGACTCCTCGATCACTCCCAGCTGCAACATCAGATCAATCTCCTGCTTCATCTTTGGAACCAATCGCTCCGGGATCCTGTAAGATTTCCTACGTGGAACAGCTTCTTCTTTCAAATAAACTTTATGACGTACCAATGTGGTGAAACCAGGTCTCTCCTGAAACAATTCTGGATCTAACAGTGCCTCTAACTCTCTCTGTTGATCCACCTGCAAATGAGACACTTGAAATAAACACGGCTCTGACACATTTGTGGGAAAAGACTGTTCTCTCTCCTCATCCACTTCCGCCGCACAAATGAAGAGCTGATGTGTCTCCTGAAGAACAGGTTGCTGCTGCTGATGACCAGGCTGCTGAAACTCTTTCAACAAATTAATGTGGAAGGTCTGATATTTTACCTTCCTGTCAGGCATATATAGTTCGTATGTCACTGAACTTAGTTTTTTAGAGATTTCATACGGCCCCTGCCATTGAGCCAACAGCTTACTGTCACACGAGGGCAGCAATAACAGAACCTGCTGACCTGGGTGAAAAACCCTTCTTCTGGCCTTCTTGTCATACCAAGTTTTTTGTTTGGCCTGCGCCGTCCTCATGTGCTCCTGAGCCAAAGCAGTCATTCGATCCAGTTTCTCTCTCATTTTAATGACATAAAAGACCACATTGTCCTGATCAGTCGGTGGACTCTCCCAGTGCTCCTTTAATAAGTCCAATGGGCCCCTCACCTGACGGCCATACAGCAGTTCAAAAGGTGAGAACCCTGTTGAAGCCTGGGGCACCTCCCGATAAGCAAACAATAAGTATGGCACCCATTGATCCCAATCCGAGCCCGTTTCAGAAACAAATTTCCGCAGCATGTTTTTCAGAGTCTGGTTAAATCGCTCCACTAGTCCATCTGTCTGAGGGTGATATGGGGTGGTCTTAATACCCTTAATACCCAACAGCTTATATACTTGCTGCAACAGTTTTGAAAAGAAATTTGTTCCACAGTCTGTCAAAATTTCTCTGGGTATGCCTACCCTTGAAAACAACTGGATAAGGCAGTTGGCAACCTGCCTAGCCTTGATAGATTTCAGGGGAAAGGCTTCTGGGTACCGAGTAGCGTAGTCACAAATCACCAGAATGTATTTATTACCAGCAGAACTTCTCTCTAGGGGGCCAACTATATCCATCCCTATTCTGTCGAATGGTGTTCCAATAATTGGTAGTGGGTGTAGTTGGGCACGGGCTACTCCCCTAGGTGATGTAATCTGACATATTGGGCATGATGTGCAGAAGTCCTTTATCTGGATATACATTCCCAGCCACACAAACCTTCTAGCAATTCTCTGCAGAGTTTTTTGAAATGCTAGAAGACCTGCTCAAGGGATAACATGTCCCAGTTCCATAATCTTTGGTGTGAGGTCCTGTGGCAAAGCTATGGCCATAACTTCACCTTGTTGCTGGTATAAAATGCCCTTTTTAATGACATACATGGCCTCAGCCAAACAATCCGTTCTACCCTGTTTCACACCCTCAATCTCTGAGACTTTATTAAACCATGGTCTAAGTGCTGGGTCAGCTTTCTGTAATTCAGCTATGTCAGGAGGGATGTCAAACTCTACTGACTGACTTAGTTGTGGTGTTTCTTCACCCAAGTTCTTTACAGAAGCTAACACCTTATCTCTTCTCCTCTGAGCCTTGGATTTAGGTTGTTTACTAGGGCCTGCCTCTATCTCAGAATCAAAAAAAGGCAGCTCCTGAAGAACATTGGCAGCCCTCTGTACCCTCTGCGCCCTGGTTGTCACCATATTACAAATTTTCCCAGCAGGTGCATCAAGCCTCTGCTCAATAACGCCACCTGCCTGTCCCTCAGTTTGTTCATCTCTAACCTGTTGTATGATGTCCAACAAAGTTGGAACATCATTGCCAAGAATGATTGGATAAGGCAAATCAGGCACAAGAGCTACAGGAAGGAGATAAGTTTGCCCCCCCACTGTTAAATAGACCTCAGCGGTCGGGTACAACTTCTTATCCCCATGAACACAACTAATATTCACTGTAGTCTCACTCCATGAATCTCTAGGGACTAAGCTGGGCACAATAACAGTCTGAAAACAACCGGAGTCTAACAAGGCCTCTTCACACTGACCATTAACCACTTGCACTCCGGGCAATTTTCCTAAAAATGCCAAAAAATAACGTGCCCAAAGTAAATCGAAAGCTGTTATTCAACCCTTTGCAGCATCTTCATGGGGTTGGTCTCATTTAAAAGAAAACACTTTGAATTTTTTGGCAAAAAAAACATAATCTCTCTACGTGCTCCGGCCACTGAGTTACAGTCATCTAAACATACTGAACTTGAAGAAAAAAAAATTGGACACAGTGTTTTTTTGGATACAAATGCTTGTAAATAACACACAGCTGTCCGATCCGGCTGGAAAATGCAACAGAAATGTAGAACCAAGTGTTATCCAGCTGAGATCCAAATTTGGTACAATACCACAAAAAATGAATATTTTACACAGCTTTGTTCTCAGGCTGTTCCCAGGCATTTTGGAACTGTGCCAAATTGTGCCAAATGGCACAGTTTGGAAAAACATCTGTAACTTTTGAATAATTCAATGTAGAATCTTCATTTTAGGCTCTAATGAAAGGTCACACTCAGGGCTGTGTCTGTGTGTGTGTGTGTGGGCGGGGGGTCGTTTCCCCCCCCCCCGCTATCAAGGATCGAGTTCGGCCCTCGCTACATGACGGATTACACTCCTTGCATGTTTTCACAGCGGCTCCCCCCCCCTCGCTACTGTGTGTGTGTGTGGGGGGGGAACCGTGAACGGACCGTGAACGCCCCCCCCCCCCCTCGCTACAGAAGAGGGCCATCGCTACATGATGGAATAGACTCATATGCTTCCCCCGCGGACCGGGGGGCGTTCGGACCGTGAACGCCCCCCCCGCTCCTCTTCTGCAGCGGGGGGGGGGGGGCGTTCACGGTCCGAACACGGCAAATGAACCGTTTATCGCGGCGCACGCACTTCGTACTTCGTGCGCAGTACAGTTGTAATTTACCGATCAGTCAAAAGTCATTTTTGGATTAGAGTTTTCAGGGATAAATAATAATTTAGCTTATAACACCTTACCTCTTCAAAGCAGCAGAGTCGTGGCGAACATCTCTTCCCCCATTGTCAGACAAACGCAACGCTGCTCCGCTCGTGGATCCCGATCAACATAATTCCATTATTGCCGTTTTGGCGAATGATTTACGACTTTTGTCGTCGGCCTCCGTCTATTCTGCTGGAATGAGTGCAGGTCCCACTTGTGGGTGTTCTCCATGCTGCTGGGTGAGCCTGGGTCTGTAGTAGATTCGTCCAGCGTCCTTTGTTTTCATCTGTTGCAACAGTAAATCTCTCTTCACCCAGCCTGAATTTCTGTGCTTCAATTGGCTCCTGCGTTCACAGTAGGCGGGTCCTCCTTCCTAGATTTTCATTCATTGGCTCTTCAAGGTTTCAGAAACCCAATTCAAGGCTCTTATTAGTCGAATGAGAGGTCAATCAGATGAACTAATCTGTTTGCGGCTGTCTCTGCAGTTTTGTTTTTAGTGGCGCTTGGACGCCACTACATCACCATCACCACCATCATGCGTCATGCGTCCAAGCGCGCACGAGGGCGCTCTCGTGCGCCCTCGTGTGCCCTAGAACGCAGAGACTTGCCCGTCCGCGGAACAACGGAGTGCAAGTGGTTAAGCAGAACGGTAGTTTTATATATTTCATTATGAATTGGTGCTGACAGAGTGGGTCTTGGAACTGAACATAATAATGACGGTTTCTCATTTTTTATGGCAGGACAAGAATACTGGGTGTGACCGATCTTATGACATTGATAACAGCGTATATCTTTATTCAAAACACGTGACTTTTTGCTACTACGATATCTGCTATTTGTGATCTGACTGGACCTGGAATACAACCTATTTTGAGCTGGACCACCCCTTTCACCCTCATTAAACTTACTCCGTGCGGTGAAAGAGCTGTCATGGCCGAGAGTAGGTCTCCTGCTCCCAGACCTGGCCGACAGAAAAACCTCCGCCAGACGAGCAGCGCCCTCTGCAGTCTTCGGGTCCCGCTCTTGTATCCAGATTCCCAGTTCCGGGTTCACCATCTGCAGAAACTGTTCCAAAATTAATTGTTCCATAATGTCTTTTATAGTAGAGGTCTCTGGTTTAATCCAGTTACAGAACAGGTCTTTCAAACAAACATACAATTCACGAGGGGTTTCGTCCTGATAAACGTCCAGGGACCGAAACCTCCTCCTATATGTGTCGGGTGTTATCTCATATTTATTAAGAATTGCTTCCTTCACTTTTCCATAGTTGTCCATGTCAGCAATATCCATCAATACATATGCACTCCGTGCTTTACCTGTAAGCAGGGGAGCCAACTGAATAGCCCACTCCTCTTCACGCCAGCGGCAGACTGTAGCGATCCTCTCGAACGTCGCCAGGTAATGCTCAATGTCATCCTCGGGAGAGAGAGGATTCAGCCTGGGCTCGTGGTGCGTTCGTGTCCTCCTCGGCTGCACCTGCAGCGGCAAATCATCCTCCTGCCGGCTGACCCGACTGGCTGTCACCCTGGGGTCCTCCCCCGAAGCGCCGTTGTCACCACTGCATTCAGCCCGGCTCCCACACTCCTATCTCAGCTCCGCAACCCGCGACTCCATCTGACGAATTTGATCATCCACAGTCCGCCACCTTTGGTCCTGAAGAGTGGCCTCTTCCTCCATCCGACGATCCCTGACAGTCAGCAAACGAACTAAAGACTTCACCAAGCGCGTTAGCTCCCTGAGCTTGCCCAGTCCGCTGACTCCCGGCTCCTCAGCTGCCATAGCTGCGTCCAGGTCAGACTGCTCCTCTTGTCTCGTCACTTTCCTTCTGGCCATCTCTCCTTCCGTCCCATGCTCTATCCACCACTTCCACCAAACATTACGACGTCCTGGGAACGGACCACCGCTGCCACCAAATGTAATAAACGGCTGACGCCAGATCTTCAATTTGTCAATTTTTTATTTTCAAATCCAGTCTATCAGGTAATAATACGACTCCTACATCAATAATCCAATGACACGATCTTCAATGATTCACAATGAAAATCTCACAGACCATTCAGACATCTGTTATATACTATCAGAGATAATTAGCGTTAATTAGGACAATACCATATCCCAGGTAAAACAATAACATTTTCCTTTTTTCCCACACATACCCATTAATATCTAAAAGTCCATAATACTTCCCCCAGCTATAACCAGAATAAATATAAATAACACAGAATAAATACTATAAATAATTCACTAAATATTTTAATCCCCTATTTACAAATTTTAAATCTCCCCTATGACTCACCATCGTATGCTTCCTTCCTGCTGGTGTCCTTTAAAAGGCATTTAACCTCTGACAGAGTCTTTTGCCCGGACACCCTCAGGAAGCATGTTGGCAAAGGTATGTGAATTAATAATTATCAATTGTTTACCCCAAATAATTAACCCAACAATTATCTCACAAAGGCATTCAATTAGTCAAAGACAGATACAATAATGTGCACTTTACAGACAATCAAATTGACATTTACAATACTACACAAATAATACAGTTACACATACAAGAAATCATAACAGTGGTGACACCTCGTCGTCACACCCCCCAACAGATTCAACACCCCTCCTCCCAGCACACAGCTCCCTGCCCCAACCTGACTCTCGCTAAGACCCAGATGAGAGCTGAGCTCAAGATCAAGGCAAGGAAGGCTGCAGGTCCAGACGGCATCAGCTCAAGGCTCCTCAAGTCCTGCGCAGACCAGCTGTGTGGGATCATGGAGCACACCTTCAGTCTGACCCTGAAGCTGGGGAGGGTACCACAGCTGTTGCAAACATGCTGTGTGGTACCCGTACTGAGGACCCCACACCCCAAGGACCTGAACAGCTACAGACAAGTGGCCCTCACATCACACCTAATGAAGACCCTGGAGAGGCTGCTCCTCACCCACCTCAGCCCCCTGGTGGGACCAGCGAAGGATCCACTTCAGGTTGCCTACCAGGATGGCATCGGGATGGAGGATGCAGTGATCTTTCTTCTACATCGTTCCCTGTCCCACCTGGAGAAGCCTGGGGGCACTGTGAGGATCATGTTCTTTCTTTTGTCTAGTGCTTTCAACATCATCCAACCAATGATCCTGAGGGACAAGCTGCTGTGCACAGGAGTGGACCAGCATCTGTCATCGTGGATCTGAACTACCTCACAAATCAACCACAGTTTGTGAGAACCCTGGACTGTGTGTCTGACACCATCATCTGCAGTACTGGGGCCCCCAAGGCAACAATTCTGTCTCCCTTCCTGGTCACTCTCCACACTGCTGACTTTTCACACATCACACTGCCATCTACAGAAGTTCTCTGATGACTCTGTGATCGTCAGCCTCATCTCTGATGGGGATGATGCGGAATACAGAGGTGTGACGACGGAGTGTCGCCACTGCTATGGTTTTCTGTAATTGAGAATTATATGTGTAGAATTTGTAAATGTTAACATGATTGTATTAATAAAGTGCACATATAACTGGAGATCTGTTTTGATTGTTTTGAATTCCTTTGTGAGATGAATATTAAGGTTAATTATATTAATTGGGTGAGGCAATTGAATATTAAGACCACGTACCTTTGCCAGCATGCTTCCTGGTGGTATCCAGGCAAAAGACTCCTTAGGGGTTTGAGTGCCTTTTAAAGGATGCCAGGAGGAAGGACGCATGTCATAGTTGAGTAAGGGGTAATTTAATATGTAAATAAGGGTTTAAAACTATTTATTGTATTATTTATGGTGTGTATTTATTCTGTAAATGGCGGAAAATTATTTATGTATTTATGTCTCTTTTAGATATTATTGGGTATGTGGAAATATGAAAATGTTTATTGTTTTGCTTGGGATTTTGGTATGATCCAATTAACTCTAATTATCTCACTAAGTATATAACAGGTGTTTGTCATTTGGTTTGTGGTGGGTGTCGGATGTTCACGTGAGTTGTTGCCTGTGAAGTATTTTTGTAATAAATGGAAAATTGCTGATTGCAAAACTGTTTGGAAGCCTCCATTCCTTCTCTGGTGTGCCTTGACCGCTCGGGTTCGTGACATGAGGACTTATCCAGGACTTCGTGGACTGGTGTCTGCAAAACTGCTTCCATGTCAATGTGAGGAAAACTAAGGAACTGGTGATGGACTGCCGCAGGCAAGGACAACCCCCCACAGCACTGGTAAACATCCAGGGAACAGACATTGAGATGGTGACATCTTACAAGTACCTAGGTGTTCACCTGAACAATAAACTGGACTGGTCACACAACACCAACACACTCTACAAGAAGGGGTAGTGCAGGCTGTTCCTCCTGAGGAGACTCAGGTCTTTTGGAGTGCAAGGGGCACTCCTGAAGACCTTCTACGATTCAGTGGTGGCATCAGCCATCACATTTGGAGTGGTTTGCTGTGGCAGTGGCATCACAGCAGCCGAAAGGAACAGGCTGAACAGGCTGATCAATTCAATTCAATTCAACTTTATTTATATAGCACCATTCCACAGCAACAGTCATCTCATAGCACTTTCAACTGTAGGGGAAACCCCCACAGTTGCAAAAAAACCCCAGCAATCAGGCAATCCCCTGTGAGCAAGCACTTGGCGATGGTGGAGAGGAAAAACTCCCTTTTAACAGGAAGAAACCTCCAGCAGAACCAGGCTCAGGGAGGGGCAGTCATCTGCTGCAACTGGCTGGGGGGTGAGGGGATAGAGAAGATGAAAAGAACAGACATGTAGAGAGCAAACAGCACGATGGGGACTCAATCTATGGGAGAGAACAAACAGATGTTAATGACCAGCAAAAAAAAAAAAAAAAAAAAAAAAATTATTGAGAGTGAAGAAAGGAGTGAAGCCCAGTGCATTATTGGAGGTCCCCCAGCTGTCTAAACCTAATAGCAGCATAACTAAGGGAGGATTCAGAGACACATGATCCCCCCCCTAATTGTAGGCTATATCAAAAAGGAAGGTTTTAACCCTATTCTTAAAAACAGATATCGAGTCTGACTCCCGAATCCAGATTGGCAGCTGGTTCCACAGGAGAGGAGCTTGATAACTGAAGGCTCTGCCTCCCATTGTACTTTTGGAGATTCTAGGTATGACAAGTAATCCAGCATTTTGGGAGCGTAGTGCTCTGTTAGGATAATACAGTAGTATCAGATCTTTTAAATAAAAAGGGGCCTGGTTGTTTAGAGCTTTGTAAGTAAGAAGAAGGATTTTAAACTTAATTCTAAACTCTATGGGAAGCCAATGAAGGGAGGCCAGAACCGGAGAGATATGATCTCTCTTTCTAGTACCTGTTAAAACTCTTGCTGCAGCATTTTGGATTAACTGAAGACTTTTTAAAATTGTTTTTGTTATGACCTGAGCGCCGGTTCTGTTCGCGCTCGGGCGCGAACAGAACCGCCGTAGACTTATGTGTCATTGCCCCTGCATCTTGTGTTGTTACTTTTTCACCGTAATAAAACTCACTGAAACTCACTGGTGACTGTATGGCGTCTTATGGTGGCTCGCGAGGGCCACCACATGACAGTTTTGGGACAACCTGATAATAAAGAGTTACAATAATCTAATCTCGAGCTAACAAAAGCGTGGATCAGTTTCTCAGCATTACTCTGAGACAAGATGCTCCTAATCTTGGCAATATTACGCAAATGATAGAAGGCAGTCTTAGAAACAAATTTAATATGTGAATTGAAAGACAGATCTTGATCAAAAATAACTCCAAGGTTCCTCACAGAGCTATTAAGAGAAAGAGCAACCGCATCCAAACTAAAAGTTTGATTTGGAAAGGTATTTCTAAGGTTTTTTGGACCAACAAGAATGACTTCAGTCTTATCTGAATTTAATAGCAGGAAACTGCAAGCCATCCAAGCTTTGATTTCCTAAAAAAAAAAAGGCTTCTAACTTGGCTAATTGATTACTATCATCTGGCTTCATTGTCAGGTATAATTGTGTGTCATCTGCATAACAATGAAAATGTATACAGTGCTTTCTAAAAATGTTGCCTAACAGAAGCATATATAAACTGAAAAGAGTAGGGCCTAGCACAGATCCCTGTGGAACTCCATGACTGAGCTTTGAGTTGAAAGAAAACTCATTATTGACATGAACAAACTGGAACCTATCAGATAAATAAGATCTAAACCACTGCAAAGAAGTTCCATTAAGTCCAACATAGTGTTCTAATCTATCAAGTAGAAAATTTTGATTGATAGTATCAAAAGCTGCACTAAGGTCTAAAAGGACAAGAACAGAAACAAGTCCATTATCAGATGCGATAAGGAGGTCATTAGTGACCTTCACTAAGGCTGTTTCAGTACTATGATGGATTCTAAACCCAGATTGAAACTCTTCAAGTAAACCATTTCCCTGCAGATGGTCAAATAATTGTGTAGCAACAACTCTTTCTAAGATTTTTGAAATGAAAGAGAGTTTAGAGATTGGTCTATAGTTAGCTAAAACTCCTGGATCCAGCGTTGGCTTTTTGAGTAAGGGTTTAATTACAGCCATTTTAAAAGCCTGTAGTACATGGCCTAAAGTTAATGAAGAATTGATTATTTGAAGAATAAAGCTACCAATAAGTGGAAAGACTTCTTTAAAAAACCTGGTAGGAATAGGGTCTAAAAGACAAGTTGAAGGTTTGGATGAGGAAATTATTTTGTCTAACTCTAAAAGGTCAATTGGAGTAAACTCATCCAAACAGATATCAATTGAAGGAGTTGGAGTAGTTACTGTATTTAAGTTAACGGTGGGAAGAATCTGATTGACTTTATCTCTGATAGATGAAATTTTATTATTGAAAAAGTTCATAAAGTCATGACTAGTAAGCTCTAAGGGAATGCTAGGATTGACAGAGTTCTGACTCTTCGTCAGCCTAGCTACAGTGCTGAAAAGAAACCCGGTGTGGGCTATATTAATCATATATTCCATAACCTACATATGTTGAAGCATGTGAGAATGTTTGGTGATTACATATGTAAGGCGACTTCACACCTCTGAAAGGACAAAGACTCTCACCCGCCAGTGAAGAACAAAGACGTTCCCAGACACTGCGGTGGAGACCGGAGGAGCTACCCTCACCCCCCCAGGGCGAAGAGAGGAAGTACCAAGACAATGGGGGAATTATGATAATGAGGGATATCAGCCTTTGATATGCATGTCTTTTGTTATGTGCAAGTATAAAGTCAGAGAGCCGGAGGTATTCGGTCTCTTTTCCTTCTGTTGCTTCTGCACTTAGATGAGACTTGTTAGGAGAGCTGATAAATAAAGTTTGGTTTATATATCATACCGCCTCGTTCTTTCAAGCTCTTCTACACTGGTGACCCCTGACGCGAGTATGGACCTGAGGCATTCCCCCGCAATCGACTCATCTGTGGCGACCCAGGCAGATGCCAGCGCCCACGCAGACAGGGGAACAGATGGATGACTTTCCCCCCCCGGCAGAAGGGATTGAGAGGGCTCAACCGAGCACCAGCGCCGCTGAGAGAGCCGAAGCAAGGCACTCTCACCCTGCGGTCACAGTAGTGACGGTCTACACGAATGCCGTCGCTGTCAACCTGCCGGACTTCTGGCAGGAAGACCCCGCCTCGTGGTTTCAACAAGCTGAAGCCCAGTTTACACTGGCGGGCATCACGGCTGACGATACGAAATTCTATCATATCGTCTCCAAACTCGCCGCCGCCACTTCAAGGTGTGTGCGGAGCATGATCCAGCAGCCGCCGGCCCAAGACAAATATGAAATACTGAAAACAACCATCGTGGCAAATTACGCCCCCTCAGCTGAAGAGAGAGCCGAGAAGATCCTGGCGGTCTACGGCCACAGAGGGTGCAAACCTAAAGCCCTCATGGAGGATTTGCTGCAGCTTAAAGAAGAAGACAATGACAGCTTCCTCCTCCAATTCATATTCCTCAGCACGCTGCCGCCACACATGAGAGGGACGCTCGCCAACATGAGATGCAGCACCCAGCAAGACTTCCACGTGCTCGCCAATGAAGTTCAACGGCTCGTCAACGCCTGCAAGGAGCAGACACCCACAGCAGCATCCGCAGACCTCAACGCTGATGCCCAGAACCACGAGGAGCCACAACCCACTGAGCAGATCCAGCCCGCGGTGACAGCGACACGGCCAAAACGTAACAGACATCTGTTATTATCACCACCGCTTCGCCGAGAGGGCCCGCAAATGCGTTCCCCCCTGCAAAATTACGATTTCGGGAAACGCCAAAGCCGAGAGCCGTTAACGGCAGCGGTTCTCGGCGAGAAGAGTAAGCTGTTATATGTGACGGATGGACACACCGGCAAGCAGTTCCTTATTGACACAGGAGCTCAACTGAGTTTTGTCATGCCCTCTCAAGCAGATCGAGCCATGGGCACACGGGGCAACGGAGCGGTGGCAGCCAACGGCTCCAACATTGACACCTTTGGCGAAAAGAGCCTGCACCTCCACATCCACGGCCGCAACTACAGATGGACGTTTGTTGTAGCAGCGGTGAGGTTTAACTTGTTAGGCGCAGATTTTTTGTGTGCACATGGGTTATTAGTGGATCTAGCGAATAGACGCTTGGTTAATGCACTGTCTTTTGCTTCTATTCCCTGCTCAGCCCGAGTTTCTCCACCACCTGTGCAGGCCAGCGTCACCACGGCAAGAGGTAAGTTTGAGCAACTCCTCACCCAATTTCCAGCACTCACAATTCCCAAATTCTCAGCCACTGTGGCTAAACACGGGGTTGAACACTTTATTCCCACAACGGGCCCACCCGTATTTGCCAAAGCTCGCCGCTTAGACGCGGCCAAACTCACCATAGCTCGGGACGAGTTCACTACCCTTGAAAAATTAGGCATTGTTAGACGCTCGAAGAGCCCCTGAGCCTCACCACTTCACATGGTTCCGAAACCCGACGGTTCTTGGAGACCATGCGGAGATTACCGCAGATTAAACAATGCGACAGCGCATGACCGCTATCCAATTCCTCACATTCAGGACTTTTCACTACATCTGGCGGGTGCGCGCATTTTTTCAAAAATAGACCTGGTCCGCGGTTATCATCAAGTCCCAGTTCGAGCAGAGGACATTCCTAAAACAGCGGTAATAACCCCTTTCGGCCTTTTTGAATTCCTGCGAATGCCTTTCGGCCTCAAAGGCGCCGCTCAAACTTTTCAGCGGATGATGGACGCGGTATTACGCGACCTTCCTTTTGTTTTCGTCTACCTCGACGACATGCTGGTAGCCAGCTCATCTGAAGAAGAACACGAGCAGCACCTCACTACGGTTTTTCAGAGACTAGAAGAGCACGGGTTAATAATCAATCCAGCCAAATGCAAATTCGGTGTGTCACAAATTGATTTTTTGGGACACAGAGTCTCTCCGAACGGGGCAGTTCCACTTCCAGACAAAGTTCAAGCGATAAAAAGTTTCCCACGACCACAGACGGTCAAATCGCGGCAAGAATTTTTAGGAATGGTTAATTTTTACAACCGTTTCCTCCCCCACGCAGCTCAGCTCATGCAGCCCCTATATGACGCACTCAGAAAAAAGAAAGCTTCCAACGCGGTCGAATGGACCCCGGAGCATGAACGCGCCTTTGCGGAAGTAAAGAGCGCTCTAGCTAACGCCACATTGTTAGTTCACCCCGATCCCTCGGCCCGCATTGCGCTAACCACAGACGCTTCGGACCTGGCTATAGGGGCAGTTGTAAAACAACATGTCAGCGGGATCTGGCAACCTTTAGCATTCTTCAGCAAATCGCTAAACCAAACTGAGCGTAAATACAGCACTTTTGACAGGGAGCTGCTAGCGCTTCATTTATCCATCCGCCACTTCCAGTTCTGGTTAGAAGGGCGGAGTTTCACGGCTTTTGTAGACCATAAACCGCTCACCTTTGCTATGGCTAAAATTTCAGAACCATGGTCAGGCAGGCAACAAAGACAGCTAGCTGTGATTTCAGAGTTCACCACAGACATTCGACATGTGGCAGGCAAACTTAACGTGGTAGCAGACTGCCTCTCTCGCGCTGTGACATCACCAGAGCGCGAGGAGACAGATTATACTGCCTCAGCCGCAGAACTCTTCACTAACGCGGACACATACGCAGCACCTATCCATGCAGGGATAGATTATGCAGCCATGGCAGAGGAACAAAGCAGTGACGCGGACGTGTGCGCACTCCTGTCTGGACCAACAGGGTTAAGGCTGGAGAAAAAGGGTTTACGCGATGGCGTGCCCCCCCAATATGCGATATTTCAACCGGCCGACCTCGCCCGTTAGTCCCAGCTACATGGCGCCGCCGTATTTTCGACTCAATTCACTCCCTCGCGCACCCAGGTGTGCGCGCCTCGGTTAAAATGGTCGCCGAAAAGTTTGTGTGGCTGGGCCTGCGCAAAAACGTAAAAGAATGGGCAAAAACTTGCATTTCTTGTCAGCGCGCCAAAATACACAAACACACTAAAGCCCCTCTGGAGCCTTTGCAATCCCTGCTAGAAGGTTCGACCACGTTCATGTCGACCTCGTGGGGCCACTACCTTCCTCCCAAGGTTTCACACACCTGTTAACAATGATAGACTGCACCACGCGCTGGCCAGAGGCAGTCCCTGTAGCGTCAACTACAGCGGAGGAAGTCGCTCGCGTTTTTTTGACAAACTGGGTGGCACGTTTCGGTGTCCCATCGGCCATCATGTCCGATAGAGGACCTGATGGACTCAATTTGTCTCAGAGCTTTGGTCAACCATGTCCAGCAGCTTAGGGGCAACAATTCACCGCACCACCGCTTATCACCCTCAGGCTAATGGGTTATGCGAGCGTTTTCACAGGTCTTTAAAAGCCGCCCTCAGAGCCTCACTAACGGATACAAATTGGGTGAATAAACTTCCCTGGGTTTTATTGGGGTTGCATGCTACGCCTAAAGAGGATCTAGACGCCTCTCCGGCAGAATTAGTTTTTGCACAACCTCTCAGGCTCCCAGGTGAATTTTTACCAGAGAACCCAGAGCCAGGGCATCTTCCAGTCCCAAGGTTTTTAGGCAGCAACGGACCGGACTCTCTCCCCGGTCCAGCTCATCACTCCTTTCCACGGGTTTTTGTCCCTCAAGCTTTAAAGAATGCTGAGTTTGTTTTTGTTAGGCATGAAGCTTTAAAACCAACTTTCCGCCCACCATACGATGGGCCATTCAGAGTGCTGGAACATGGTGATAAACACTTTGTGCTGGATTTTGGGGATAGAAAAGAAACAGTCAGCATTGACAGACTTAAACCTGCCTTCTTGTTGAAAGACGAGCCTGCACAGTTGGCGAGAGCACCTCGGCGGGGTAGACCCCCCAAGAGAAAAGACTCAGCCCCCCTGCAGGGAACAATTAACCACTCTCCTTCCCACGCTGCAGATTCCTTACAAGAAGGTCCCAGCAGGACGCCTAAACGAACCCACAGCAGTTTTGGGAGAAGATTAAAACCCAGACAGCACAGGGACTGATGCAAACTACTACACAGTTGTTCACTAATTGTGCTGTAACAGTTTAGGACCGACTTGTGATTTTACTATGCTGTTATGATTACCACTGAACTCTCTTAGGGGCATGGCTGCTGGAAAGTTTCTTCTGTGGCAAGAGGTGTAACAGTTAGTATGTCATAGTAATTATCTTAAACTGTGAATTTTTCTATTGTCTTTTCTTAGTCGTTTGGGGGGGGGCTGTGGGCTATATTAATCATATATTCCATAACCTACATATGTTGAAGCATGTGAGAATGTTTGGTGATTACATATGTAAGGCGACTTCACACCTCTGAAAGGACAAAGACTCTCACCCGCCAGTGAAGAACAAAGATGTTCCCAGACACTGCGGTGGAGACCGGAGGAGCTACCCTCACCCTCCCAGGGCGAAGAGAGGAAGTACCAAGACAATGGGGGGATTATGATAATGAGGGATATCAGCCTTTGATATGCATGTCTTTTGTTATGTGCAAGTATAAAGTCAGAGAGCCGGAGGTATTCGGTCTCTTTTCCTTCTGTTGCTTCTGCACTTAGATGAGACTTGTTAGGAGAGCTGATAAATAAAGTTTGGTTTATATATCATACCACCTCATTCTTTCAAGCTCTTCTACACCTGGGATTATTCTTGTTGTCTTCTATTAATGCAGAATAATAACTCTTTCTAGCTTTTCTAAGAGATTTTTTATAAATTAAAAGATGATTTCTCCAAGCTAAAAAGATTTCATCTAAATTAGTGGAGCACCATTTTCTTTCTAATTGACGAGTCTTCTGTTTTAAGCTACGAGTTTCTGTGTTGAACCAAGGGGTTAGAAATCTCTGATTAGACTTTTTCTTTTTTAAGGGGGCCACCAAGTCTAGAGTCTGATGCAGAGAAGCTGTAACACTGTCTACCATACTATCAATTACAGAAGGAGCAAGCTGTCTATAGCTTATTTCCGTTGTGTTGACACATGGCATAGAGGAAACAATCTGCATAAATTTGGTAACAACATCATCTGAAAGGCATCTACTGTAGTAATATTTTTCTTTAGGAGCCAAATAGTCAGAAATAGTAAAATCAAAGGTTAACAGACAATGGTCTGACAGTACAGGGTTATGAGGAGACACTACCAGATTTTCTATTTCTATGCCATATGTCAGAATAAGGTCCAACGTATGATGGAGATAATGGGTAGAATTTCCTACTTTCTGAGAAAACCCCATCAAGTCTTATATTGAATTAAATGCCATATTAAGGCAATCACTATCTACATCAACATGTGTATTAAAGTCCCCTACTATAAGTATTCTATCTGATGTTAGCACTAAATCAGCTAAGAATTTGGCAAATTCGGATAAAAACTCTGAGTAGGTTGATGGAGGACAATAAATATAGCAAAAAAAAAATTGGGTTTAGCCTAAAATTGCTAAAGTGCCCAATACTGAGAACCAGGCCCTCAAAGGACTGATAACATGATTTTTTGCTTTACATTAACTAGTAATTTGGAATGGTAAATTGTTGCTACTCCTCCTCCATGACCAGAACTTCTGGGATTTTGACAGTTTAAATAACCAGAGGGAGTTGATTCATTCAAACCAATGTAATCCTCTTGCCCTAACCAAGTCCCTGTAAGAGATATTAAATTAATCTGATGATCAATTAACAGATTATGGACTAGCAGAGACTTGGGAGCTAGGACCTAATATTTAACAAACCGCATTTACTGTGATCAAAAATGTTAGCTCTGTTCTGGGGCGACGCCTCAACCCAGTGGAGGAGATAGGAGAGAGGAGGATGGTGGCTAAGCTATCATCTCTGCTGGAGTCTGAGTCCCACCTCTACAGGACACGCTGAACGCACTGAGGAGCTCATTTAGTGGTAGGCTGTGCCATCCTAGGTGCATGACGGAGAGGTTACATAGGTTCTTCCTACCTATGGCTGCCAGACTTTATAACCTAAATAGAGCTGCTCGTAAAGGTCGTATTAATTAAATGTACTAAACGTAACAACTTTGCACAATAGAGATCGTCCCCTCCAACACACAACTAGGACAATAACAACCATTACTGAGGGTGGTAACAACACTGTTGATTCAAATGTGAAATATACTGTCTGGGTACATATTCATATTCTTCATGGTAGTTTAACAAACCATAATGCTGTTTATTCCATCTAGCTGCAATGCTCCTGCACTGTGTATATATCTGTGTAGATATGTACATTCATTTACTGCTTTGGCTTACCAGTTCTTATTATCTTATTAACTATTGTTCTGAGTGCTGCTATCCTTTTGCTGCTGTAATCCTGGAATTTCCCAATTATGGGACTTATAAAGGTTTATCTTATCGTATCTTATACCTACCCAGAACCTCATCATCACCTCTGTTCCCTTCACCTACATGTCCATTAAAGTCTGCTCCAGTCACTACTCTCTCCCCCCGGGAACACTCTCTCTGACTTTATCCAACTTACTCCAGAGTTCCTCTTTCTCCTCTACCTGACATCAAACTTGTGGGGCATATGCACTGACAACATTCAACATCACACCTTTGACTTCTAGCTTCAAACTCATGATTCTGTCTGACTCCCTCTTCCTGAATACTCTTCACATACTCTTCCTTCAAGTTTACTCCTACTCCATTTCTCTTCCTATCTGCACCATGGTAGAACAATTTAAATTCCCCTCCAATGCTTTGAGCCTTGCTTCCCTCCCATCTGGTTTCTTGAACAGACAGCATATCTACCTTTCTTCTCTCCATCATATCAACCAACTCTCTGCCTTTATCAGTCATAGTCCCTACATTTGAGGTCCCTACTCTTACATCCACACTTCTACCTTTCCTTTTTCTCTTTCTCCCTCCTAACAGGCCTTCCCCCTCTCCTCCTCCTCCATCGTTGACCAATAGTAGCACAATTTCCATCGGCACTCTGTTAGTTAACAGCACCGGTGGTGGTCATTGTTAACCCGGGCCTCGACCAATCTGGTATGAAAGTCTCATTTGTCATGATCTGCATGTTTGATTTGGCAAAGGTTTTATGTCAGATGCTCTTCCTGACACAACCCTCCCCATTTACCCAGGCTTGGGAATGGCAGTGGGAGTGCACTGGCTTGTGCACCCCCAGTGGCTGGATTGAGAATGTTTTGAGTATAATTTTATAAAATATGTATTGCAGTAATGCTTAGATCTGCTTGTTAGCTTGTCTGAAGAAAGTGACATATGAGGACAAGTGTGTTAGTTTGTCTGAAGAAAGTGACATTTGAGGACAAGTGTGTTAGTCTGTCTGAAGAAAGTGACATATGAGGACAAGTGTGTCAAAAGTGTGTTCATTTCCAAAACTGGCCACTAGGTGCCAAAATTAAAAGTGAGCAAAAATGTTAAACACACTCACACACTAAATTTCTGAAAATTGTGAAATATTAGGACACTTGAGATTTTTGGTCTAGGACCATGTTGGGAGGGTCTAGAACACTATAGAATGCTCAGAAAAATGAGGACCTCAAAAATGTCCTCATTTTTCCAAGAGTCCTCAAAGCAAAGGTGTGTTATCATAAAATTGTCCCCATATGTCATGAAAACAAACACAGACACACACTTGTATGCATTTTCTTTTACCCACTGGTCTTTGTCATACAAATTGTGTGCAAATTATTGAAACAAGAAGATATTAACGCTGAGCTATCGACAGAAACGTTTGTGTTATAAAGCTGGCATATCATTAAAAAAAACACACACATAGACACACACATGTAACACACACGTGTGTACACGTGTATATTTGCATTCCCATGACCATAACAAGCCTCTGATTATCACTCATGGTGGGTATTTCCCCTAAAGCCTGTTTGCATGGCTGTTAAACAAACTGGGTGTTAGTGTATCAGAGAGAAGCATCTTTGTTCCTGTTTTACACAAAGGGCCCACCATGAATAGA
This sequence comes from Pholidichthys leucotaenia, assembly GCA_020510985.1. Taxonomy (NCBI): domain Eukaryota; kingdom Metazoa; phylum Chordata; class Actinopteri; order Cichliformes; family Pholidichthyidae; genus Pholidichthys; species Pholidichthys leucotaenia. The sequence continues at coordinate 73,342,403 of CM035838.1, forward strand.
TAGCTCCCATGCATATGCACATATAATTGTGTTACTTGGTAAGAAAACACACACCTGTTGACCATGAATATGCTGCTCACACCTCCTTCCTGAGCTACACCTGAAAGAATGCACCTTTGCATAGACAAAGCAAACATATGTGGTGGACGCACTCTACAACAATAAAGATTATAAGGAAATATATGCACATGCACATGTAAAAAACAATGCAGGCACACATTTACAACACACACAATGCACACAAAGACCAACAAAAAGAATGCATTTGAACCAGTAATATTGTGAGAACTTGCAGAAGAAGATGGACATAAAAGAAGTTGTTTCATTGCTGCATGACTTGGCTGCTTGAATTCTGCTTTCTGTTTTATCCTTGTTAAAATGAAGAGGAAGACCAGAGAGGGCTGCTTCAAAAAGAATAGACATATCAAACTAGCAGATAAAAAACAGATCAAAATACCCCAGCTGTATAATATTGGATTCTTAGCTTTAGACTCTGAACTTTTGTAGCTGCTGTGAAATCATGAGGTTCTAGAATAGCATTAAGTGAACAGGCTAAAAATCCAACAAAGCATCCACAGAACATTTCAAGACAAAATGAGAGCCTTGGCTTCTGATCTTACGTTGAAGATTTTGAACAATGTTGGGCACTTGATGGAGAACTTAATTGTCAGCGCTTCACAAAATAGAGCACCAACTGGATGCTGTTTCTGAATTGATGAAGACCCTGGAGAGACTGCTCCTTGCTCACCTCCGCCCCCTGGTGGAACCAGCGATGGATCCACTCCAGTTCGCCTACCAGCATGGCATTGGGGTGGAGGATGCGGTGATCTTCCTCCTTCACCGTTCTCTGTCCCACCTGGAGAAGCCCGGGAATATGGTGAGGATCATGTTCTTTGACTTCTCCAGTGCTTTCAACACCATCCAACCGATGATCCTGAAGGACAAGCTGCTGCGCGCAGGGGTGGACCAGCACCTGTCATCATGGATCCTGGACTACCTCACGAACCGGCCTCAGTTTGTGAGAACCCGGGACTGTGTGTCCGACACGATCATCAGTAGCACGGGGGCCCCCCAGGGAACGGTGCTGGCTCCCTTCCTGTTCACTCTTTATACTGCGGACTTCTCACACAACACAACACACTGCCATCTACAGAAGTTCTCTGATGACTCTGCGATCGTTGGCCTCATCTCCAATGGAGATGAAGCTGAGTACAGAGGGCTTATCCAGGACTTCGTGGACTGGTGCCATCGGAACTGCCTCCAGATCAACGCGAGGAAAACTAAGGAGCTGGTGGTGGACTGCCGCAGGCATGGGCAGCCCCTCACAGTACCAGTAAATATACAGGGAACAGACATCGAGATGGTGACATCCTATAAGTACCTGGGTATTCATCTGAACAATAAACTAGACTGGTCACACAATACTGATGCACTCTACAAGAAGGGACAGTGCAGGCTGTTCCTGCTGAGGAGACTCAGGTCTTTTGGTGTACAAGGGGCGCTGCTGAAGTCATTCTATGACACGGTGGTGGCATCAGCCATCACTTTTGGAGTGGTCTGCTGGGGCAGTGGCATTACTGCAGCCGATAGGAAGAGACTGAACAAACTGATTAAGAAAGCTAGCTCTGTCCTGGGGCAGCGCCTTGATCCGATGGAGGAGATAGGAGAGAGAAGGACGGTGGCTAAACTGTCATCTCTGCTGGAGTCCGAGTTCCACCCTATGCAGGACATACTGAATGCACTGAGGAGCTCATTTAGCAGCAGACTACATCATCCCAGGTGCACAACCGAGAGGTTTCGTAGGTCCTTCCTACCAACGGCTGTCAGACTGTACAACCTAAGCAGGGCTGCTCGCAGAGATAGCAAAAAGACGTAACAAACTAATAGTTTTTTGAATGCAAAAGATGCAATAGACTTACACAATGGTCCCCTCCGGCATACAACTAGGAACATACCGGTCGCTATGGAGGGTGAGAATATGTATGGGCACATAATCATACCATGTAGGATAACTAAGTAGACGGTTATGCTGTTTCATTCCATCTAGCAACAATGCTCTGCACTGTGTGTGTTTATATATTTGCATATTTATTCCATCTAGCTACAATGCTCAGCACTGGGTGTGTTTATATATTTATATATCTACATATTATTCCATCTAGCTACATTGCTCCGCACTGTGTGTGTTTATATACTTGCATATTTATTCCACCTAGCTGCAATGCTCCGTACTGTGGGTGTTTATATATTTACATATTTATTCCATCTAGCTACAATGCTCTGCACTGTGTGTTCATATATTCATATATTTATTCCATCCAGCTACAATGCTCTGCACTGTGTGTCTGTGTGTGTGTGTATATATATATATTTTATAGTAATACGTACATATGTTTATTAGCTGCTCTTGCTTGCTTGTTTTTTTTCTTGCCTTCTGATTGTTGCTCTGAGTGTTGCTATCCCTGTGCTGTTGCAATCCTGGAATTTCCCCGTTGTGGGACTAATAAAGGCTTATCTTATCTTATCTTATCTTATCTTATCTTATCTTAATGCCACAGTGGTCTTATTTTTAAATTATAGAGGAGGACAAGTCACAAAAGTGTGTAGCTTGAAAAATCGCACAGGGATAGGTGGTTTGAGGTGAAGAGTATGGAGTTTTGAATTCCTGAATTATGTAGGCCAATGTGTCTGTAATAGAACCTTTCAATTTTCTTCACCCTCAAATGTCTCTCTTGGGGATTCTATTCACTGGAGGGTACAGGGTGAGCAACCTCTCTAAAGATAGTATCTCAGTGGGCTGTGACAGCTGGAGACTAGTTGGAGAACGGTATTCGCAAGGGAGTTTACAAAATTTCATGTGAATGTCTTGTAGCATGCTCATGGCATATATGCGAACTGGTGTGACATTTGTGCAATATTTGTGTGACATACGCAGAAGTGTCAATTGTCTCTAATTCAAGTATTTAGGGTTTTTTTTTTTATCCCCAACTACACTAAAAACTGTTTCAGGGGTATTGTCCATGTGACATCCTTTTCATAAGTATTTAATCAGTAAATCAATTAATTAATTTTTTTTTTTTTTGCTTTTTTATGTTATCTATAAGTAAAAAGTATGGATGTTTTCACAACTTACTGTTTTCTACCATAAAATTGATTTTGTCTGACTTCACCAATAAAATTGTTTTACAAAACTAAGTTTAACAACTTATATCAGAATCAAAATGGCAGGACCACCCCCACAGGCAGCAGCAGAACAGGTCTGAACAAGTTTTGGATGCCACATTTTGCAACTGCATGGAAAAACCACACATTTGGTCAGAATTCTGTCAGGAGAAACATTTGCACAGCACATGTAAGTAACTGTTTGCTTTGTTTAAAGCTAGTTTTTAATCAGAAATACCAGAATTGCATGAAATTTTCAAAAGCATGGCATGCTTTCTCCATTATGCTTGCTAATTTTGCAACCGGCCTTACCAAATGTGCCCTTATCTTCGCTAATTCACTTTACCACAATACTGTTTGTGTGCTTGTTATTCTCTTGTTCACTTTGGAGTTTTAAATTTTAAATAAATTGCCTATTGAGTGTGTGGTCATTATGGTTAATTTTCACTTGTGTATGTAAGTGGCTGTCATGGTGGGTTCTTGCAGTTGGTGAAGGGGTGATAATAATTTTAAAATTTAAGTGATTAATATAGGTCAAGCAACCATGCTGACCGCATGTAAAAAGGGCCAGGTTTGAACCATTGTTCTCTATTTTTTTTAAAAAAACTGGATAGCGCACGCCACTTCTGCCTCAATAACTTCCCAAAAATATTAACAGATTTTGAACTTCTTGGTATGAAGACACAGCTTATAATCTTGCACAACTGGTGAACTATAGAAACTGATGGCTGCTAAACATAATGTCAGCTCAAGGTAACTTGAGGTAAAAGTGGCAAACCCATTCATTCTCCATTGACTCGCTGAGTGTTTTGGGTGTACTGGCACCCAGGTGGCTTCACTTCTGGTGCTGTTCTCAGGGATTATCAGTTAACTGCCCTTCACAAAATTTCTCCATTTGAAACAGCCTGTAACCGTTGCCCCTCCTCTGTGCGCGTGGGTGCCCTTTTTTAGGGGTTGCTGTAGCACCCCAAAATTTAAACTTGGCACCCCTAAAAATTGGAATGAGAAAAGTTGTGATTATTAAATTGTAGTTCATCTTTGACAAGCTGAAATAACATCCAAAACATATTCAGTAGTTTGCTGTTTAAACTTTTTTTAAATGAAAATGAGCCCCCCCTCCCCCTGTCACACAAATGGTATGATCCCTCCTCCCTGCAGCAGCCTGGCGCACGCGCACACACACACACACACACACACACACACACACACACACACACACACAGAGCAGTCCCTCCTCCTTATCTCAAGAGCAGGAAATGAGGGGACAGGAGGCTGGTACAGCTGTTCTATAGGTAACACACTCAATATGTTGTATGATGCCAGCCTCTGCTCAAATATTCTGCACCATTATGAATAGTTTTTGGGTCTATCTGAATTTATTCGGTAAGAGTATGTTGTATACCGGCAAACATTTAGGTTTCAAAGTACATGAAGTTTTCACCTAGGCTGGGGGTTAGAAAATAGGCTATAAATAGCCTCTAACTTTACAGAAAACACTGCATCTTTACTCATTTTGTTTTTAATTTTTAATTTATGAGGTAAAACCTCACAAATTTATGAGAGTAAAATCTCAAATGTACAAGAAAAAAGCCCTAAATTAGCACTAAACACAACTTATGAGACAAAGTTGATATAAGTGAAGAAAAAAATCTTTCAAGCAGCGCAATGGTGGAGTGGTTAGCACTGCGGCAGCACATCGACTCACCCTTGGCCGGGGGATCCTGGGTTCGATCCCAGCCCCTGACCAACAGTGATCTGTGTGGAGTTTGCATGTTCTCCCCGTGTCTGCGTGGGTTTACTCTGGGATTTCTCCGGTTTCCTCCCACATGCCAAAAACACGCAAGTTAGGTTAATTGGCCTCAAACTGGGGATTCTAAATTGTCCTTAGGTATGAATGTGAGAGTGAATGGTTGTCTGTCTCTCTGTGTTGGCCCTGCGATGGACTAGCGATCTGTCCTGGGTGTACCCTGCCTCTCACCCAAAGATGCTGGGATAGGCTCCAGCCCCCCTGCGACACAAAAAGGATTAAGCGAAGAAGATGGATGGATGGATGGATGGAAAAATCTTTCAAATTTAAAAGGAAAAAGTAATAAATTTAGAACAAAACTGCCATAAATTCAGAAGAAGAACCTCAAACTGTCCAGACTAAAGTCACATCTCACTAACTTAACTATTTTGGGGTAACTACTCTAATGTATATTTGAGTAATAATATAAGATAAGATAAGATAAGATAAGCCTTGATTAGTCCCACAACGGGGAAATTCCAGGATTGCAACAGCACAGGGATAGCAACACTCAGAGCAACAATCAGAAGGCAAGAAAAAAAAAAAACAAAAAAAAAAACAAGCAAGCAAGAGCAGCTAATATACGTATGTACGTATTACTATAAAATATATATATATACACACACACACAGACACACAGTGCAGAGCATTGTAGCTGGATGGAATAAATATATGAATATATGAACACAGTGCAGAGCATTGTAGCTAGATGGAATAAATATGTAAATATATAAACACCCACAGTACGGAGCATTGCAGCTAGGTGGAATAAATATGCAAGTATATAAACACACACAGTGCGGAGCAATGTAGCTAGATGGAATAATATGTAGATATATAAATATATAAACACACCCAGTGCTGAGCATTGTAGCTAGATGGAATAAATATGTAAATATATAAACACACACAGTGCAGAGCATTGTTGCTAGATGGAATGAAACAGCATAACCGTCTACTTAGTTATCCTACATGGTATGATTATGTGCCCATACATATTCTCACCCTCCATAGCGACCGGTAAGTTCCTAGTTGTATGCCGGAGGGGACCATTGTGTAAGTCTATTGCATCTTTTGCATTCAAAAAACTATTAGTTTGTTACGTCTTTTTGCTATCTCTGCGAGCAGCCCTGCTTAGGTTGTACAGTCTGACAGCCGTTGGTAGGAAGGACCTACGAAACCTCTCGGTTGTGCACCTGGGATGATGTAGTCTGCTGCTAAATGAGCTCCTCAGTGCATTCAGTATGTCCTGCATAGGGTGGAACTCGGACTCCAGCAGAGATGACAGTTTAGCCACCGTCCTTCTCTCTCCTATCTCCTCCATCGGATCAAGGCGCTGCCCCAGGACAGAGCTAGCTTTCTTAATCAGTTTGTTCAGTCTCTTCCTATCGGCTGCAGTAATGCCACTGCCCCAGCAGACCACTCCAAAAGTGATGGCTGATGCCACCACCGTGTCATAGAATGACTTCAGCAGCGCCCCTTGTACACCAAAAGACCTGAGTCTCCTCAGCAGGAACAGCCTGCACTGTCCCTTCTTGTAGAGTGCATCAGTATTGTGTGACCAGTCTAGTTTATTGTTCAGATGAATACCCAGGTACTTATAGGATGTCACCATCTCGATGTCTGTTCCCTGTATATTTACTGGTACTGTGAGGGGCTGCCCATGCCTGCGGCAGTCCACCACCAGCTCCTTAGTTTTCCTCGCGTTGATCTGGAGGCAGTTCCGATGGCACCAGTCCACGAAGTCCTGGATAAGCCCTCTGTACTCAGCTTCATCTCCATTGGAGATGAGGCCAACGATCGCAGAGTCATCAGAGAACTTCTGTAGATGGCAGTGTGTTGTGTTGTGTGAGAAGTCCGCAGTATAAAGAGTGAACAGGAAGGGAGCCAGCACCGTTCCCTGGGGGGCCCCCGTGCTACTGATGATCGTGTCGGACACACAGTCCCGGGTTCTCACAAACTGAGGCCGGTTCGTGAGGTAGTCCAGGATCCATGATGACAGGTGCTGGTCCACCCCTGCGCGCAGCAGCTTGTCCTTCAGGATCATCGGTTGGATGGTGTTGAAAGCACTGGAGAAGTCAAAGAACATGATCCTCACCATATTCCCGGGCTTCTCCAGGTGGGACAGAGAACGGTGAAGGAGGAAGATCACCGCATCCTCCACCCCAATGCCATGCTGGTAGGCGAACTGGAGTGGATCCATCGCTGGTTCCACCAGGGGGCGGAGGTGAGCAAGGAGCAGTCTCTCCAGGGTCTTCATCAAGTGGGACGTCAAGGCCACCGGTCTGTAGCTGTTCAGGTCTTTGGGGTGGGAAGTTTTTGGTACAGGTACCACACAAGATGTTTTCCACAGCTGTGGTACCCTCCCCAGTTTCAGGCTCATGTTGAAGATATACGTCACAATCCCACACAGCTGGTCTGCACAGGACTTGAGGAGCTTTGCGCTGATGCCGTCCGGTCCCGGCGCCTTCCTCGCCTTGATCTTCCTCAGCTCCGTCCTCACCTGGGTCCTGGTCAGGGTCAGGATGGGGGGCTGTGTGTTGGGAGTGGGGGGGTGTTGGTGGAGTGGGGAGTGGGCAGCAGGACTTGATTTCTTTAGAGGCAGCAGTGGTTGTTGTGCAGTCAGGGGGGAGGGCGGTTGGTCAAATCTATTGAAAAACAGATTCAGGTTGTTCGCCCACTCCCTGCCCCCTGTGGCCTGGGGGGAGGTATTCTGGAGCCCCGAGATGGTTTTGAGGTTTCTCCAGACCCCGCTGATGTCGCTCTGTTGCAGCTTGTCCTCCATCTTCTTCCTGAAGCTGTCCTTGCCTTCTCTGATCTTTCTCCTCAGCTCCCTCTGTACAGACTTCAGCATCTCCCTGTTCCCTGACCTGAAGATCCTCTTCTTCTCTCTCAGAAGTGTTTTTATCTCAGGGTTGATCCAGGGTTTGTTGTTTGAGTGACGCCGTATGGTCTTGGTGGGAACGGATTTGTCCACACAGAAGCTGAGGTAGCCCGTGAAGGTGTGAATGAGGCCATCGATGTCCTCACCATGTGGATCGCAGAGCTGCTTCCAGGCGGTGGCTTCAAAACAGCCCTTTAGGGTGTCCATTGTCTCCTCAGACCATAACTCCACAGTGTGCATGGCCGGAGGTTGTCTGTGCACTAGGGGTTTGTACACCGGCCGGAGATGAACCAAGTTGTGATCCGATCTCCCGAGTGGGGGGAGTTGTGATGAGGTGTACGCCTCCTTAGTGTTTGCGTAGAATAAATCCAGTGTTTTATTGTCTCTAGTGTGGCATGTGACATACTGGGTGAACGTGGGTAGAATGGGAGACAGTGAAACATGGTTGAAATCGCCTGAGATGAGGAGAAGAGCATCTGGGTGTTCTGTCTGCAGCCTGCTGGTTACTGAATGGATGACGTCACGTGCTGTCCCAGCGTTCGCCGTCGGATTTGCATAAACAACAATGCAGATCACGTGTGAGTGTTCTCTCGGGAGATATGTAGGCCTCATGCTAACAGCTAGCAACTCAATGTCTTTGCTGCAGTGTCGTTGTTTAACAGTGATATGTCCCGGTCTGCACCAGTTGTTGTTAACATACATTATCACTCCACCGCCCCTAGCCTTGCCACTGTCTGGTGTTCGGTCAGCTCGTATCATGTGAAAACCCTCCAGCTCAATGTTAGCATCTGCTGCTAGTTCAGTTAGCCACGTCTCAGTAAACAAAAGGAGAGAGCACTCCCGGTATGTGCTATCATAACGGGAGATAGCCGCTAGCTCATCTAACTTTCCCAGTATCGACCGTACATTTCCCATGACAACAGATGGAAGGGAGGGTCTGTACCTTATATTTTTTGTCCTCCGCCTTACTCCAGCCCGGCAGCCGCGGCGTTTTCGCCTCAGTTCTCTCGGTATGTCGAGTTTTTCCAATGGGACCGGGTGGCGGTTGAATGCTAGCAGCTGTTCTCTGCTGTATCGTATCCTGCTATAAACAGTGGCTCCGTCCACCGGCTCAGGAGACATTTAGGACGATCTGTGTGTCCGTGATATAAGTGGGGTGAAAAAAAAAGACGGATCAAAAGAGAGAGGAAGGGAAAAAGACTCGGAATCGAGCCGCTGTTGCAAAAGGCAGCCGACTGGTGTGGCGCCGAGAGAAAAAAAAAAAAAAAAAAAAAAAAAAAAAAAAAAAAAAAGATACAGAGATAACCTACATTTACTTGTGTAGTTTCAAGCTACTCCACCATGTAAATCAGAGACTGTTTTTGAAATGTGAGACACTTGGTGGAATGATATTGGTGCTCTTACATTCGTGAATTGTGCAATAAAGGCATTTTTTAAAACTCAAAACTCTTTCTTTCTTTCTTTCCTTCTTTCTTTCTTTCTTTCTTTCTTTCTTCAACACCACAGGGATTCACTTGTTAAGGGCAAAAGTGGGATAATTCTGACCTCTGTTAGACCATTAAGTGTGATGATTGAATGTTGCTACTTAAGAAATTAGAACAAAAATGCCAAGGATGATTTTTTTTTTTTTTTTTTTGTCCCAGTGCAGCCCTGGCTAAGACAGCTAGTAGCAGATGTTTTTCTTTAATGGTTGCATTGTCAATCAACCACTGTGCGCTGTTTGAATTCAAGAGCAAAGAAGCTGTTGTCGTTTTGGTATAAGCAAAATATTAAATCCAAGCTGTTACTGTTTTTTGTGTCATCATGTGCCATGTTCACTAACTAGAAGCCAGGGAGGAGATGTATGAAAAATGATAACTCTAACAAAATAACATGCATGTGTGTGTGTGTGGTGGAGCTCACTGGGTGCTCAGCACCCCTAAAGCTCTAATCCTAGAACCGCCCCTGTCTGTGTGTTACCACGGTAACAATGAGACATGTACTGATACTATGGTGGATAATTTATATTTCTTCAATAAAATATTAATACAAATATTTTTTATTATAATCAGTTCATATAAATATCAACCAACATCAATTTAGCGTGTTAATAACGTTAACAACAATAATTTGTTCAGAAAGCCCACAAGGAAAAGTGTGTGTGTATATTTATTTATATGTTTGTTGCAAATGACAATCCTTATTCTGTTGATATATATTTGCCTGAACAATGTTGATCAATTTTAAAACCATTTGTGAAAAGAAAAAAAGGTGTTCCTGACAAACTTGTTTCCATGTTCCTGAGAACATCACAAATAACTAGATTCTTTCATTTATATTTCTTTTTCAGAAAGTCATCAGATACAGCACACTCAGAACATCAGTTTGAGTAACTGTAAAGTTCTGGGTCACATTCAGTTTCAAAAGGTAAGGCCCTGAGTTGCTCTGACTAACACTGATGTCATAGGTTTTGCATTTGTGTCAATTACATACTTGAGTGATTAAAGTGATAATTAAATTTATTTGCATTGAGGATGTATGTCTGTTGTCAATTTATAGCCTTCAGTAGGTAAAGGGAGGCATCCCTTCATTGTGGTCAGAGAAGCAATACCTTTTACCCAATTAAAAATAGCTCACCTCAAAAATTAATACTTATTTAGGCAATAGGTAGCATATTGTCAGTGTGTCATCTTGCTATCATTTTGCTTTTTGATTTGAAATTATATTAACTGTAGTTATTTCAAATTCCTCCATATGCTTGTGGTTGAGAAAAGACAGATTCTAATGAAAAAGCAGTCTTATGGTAAGATAAAGTGGTGGAAAATATACAGTATATATTAAAAGACAGTGTTAAATTTTTTAAACGGGTTACTGACTGCACTTTTTTGACATTTTAACAACTCACTCAAGTTTTAATGAAATGTTTGAGACATATTTTGTTCACATTTTCTATAATTTTTTTAATTAATGAAGCAAATTTGTTTTTTTGTTTTTTCTGGCTTTCTTGAAACACTCTGATTTAAAGGGTACCTGTAGTGAACTTTAATCAAAAGCTATTTCAAAGTATCAAATATGATACCAGTGGTTCTGTCCAGTAATTTTGGTCATGATTCCTTCTCAAATATGCATGTTTCAAGTCACTGCTCTGTCAGTCTGTCATGATCAACATCTTGTCTCCTCCATGTCCAGTTTCAGCACAGTAGTGACACACAGTCATCGTTTTGTGTGATTGAGTGGGCTGCAGTATAGCAGTCAACAAAGTTTTAACGTAAGAATTTTATGTAATTTTTTACAACCTTGTACAAGTAAATCTACCCGCATATAATTTAATGAAATAAAATTCTAGTATATCAAGATTTATGCAACATGTTCTGAAGTTACTTGACTGGGAATATGCCTGTTCTTCAGATCCCCTTCAGCTGCCAGTCCCCGGAGGTAATTGCGGATCATGCAGTCAATGAAGGCCATTTCCAAGGGCGGTTTTGCAGTATATATCTGTGCAGATTTTCCAGTTTTCAACTCGGATCTCAAACCACTGAGCATCTGCTGAATGTGTTTACTCATCCGCAGTAAACATGTTAGTCTTCTGCATTAAAGCCGGAAACAATGAGTGTACGTCACTTCTGGCCAGCGATGGCTGCTCTCCATTGGTTTTGACCGAGCAGTTTTCATGGGATAAAATTATTCCGTATACTGACTCTAGGGGGTTATTTTTACTGAATAAACACATATTTGGTTTATAAGTAATACCTAAAGCAGGGTTAATATTGTTATAATGACCAGTTCTGCTTTTGTCAGTAGATTTTTCAACATCCTGGTGTACAAATGCACGATCACAGATTAAGTTAAAACCAAACATAACAGACAGAAAAACATGTAGTCACATTCCCCCTCTAAATTTAATTATTTTCAAATGCTAACTCCAAAGACTAAGGATAGTCAGAATCAGAATCAGAATCAGATTTATTGCCATTGTTCATGTAGTACACAAACTAGGAATTTTTCTCGATGCCATGCTGCAACATTAAAAACATGATGAGAAAAAGAGATAAACTAAAAAACTAAAGGACTGAAAACGTGCAATAAGTGTAGAAAAATAAGTAATAATAAGTAATAATGATAATAATAATAATAACAATACTAGTAATAATGAGTAGTACTAGTCAAGGCAGTTTTAAAAAAATAGCAAGTAACAGATAATGTGAAGTACCACATAGTGCAGTCGATAATGCAACAGAAAACAGTGATGAATGACGTGAGTCTGGTTGAGCTGCTGTACATAGTGCACGAGAGTCAAAAAGTCACTTAATGTTCAGCAGTCTGATGGCAGAGGGGAAAAAGCTGTTCATGTGCCGGGAGGTTTTAGTCCGAATGGACCGAAGTCTTCTACCTGAGGGGAGGGGAGCAAACAGTACGTGACCAGGATGTGAAGGATCGGCTATGATCCGGCCAGCACGCCTCCGGGTCCTGAAGATGTACAGGTCCTGGAGAGATGGGAGCTCGCAGCCTATCACCTTCTCAGCAGTGCGCACGACGCGCTGCAGCCTTAGTCTGTCCCTGGCAGTGGCTCCTGCATACCACACAGTTATGGAGGAGGTGAGGATGGACTCGATGATGGCCGTGTAGAACTGCACTAACATCTTGGTGGGTAGCTTGAGCTTCCTCAGCTGCCGCAGAAAGAACATCCTCTGCTGGGCCTTTTTGATGAGGGAGCTGATGGTTGGCTCCCATTTGAGGTCTCGGGTGATGGTGGTGCCCAAGAAGCGGAAGGAATCTGCAATGGTGATGGGAGAGCCTGTGATGGTGAGGGGGGGCAGGGGGGTTGTGACTTTCCTGAAGTCCACAATCATCTCCGCTGTCTTCAGAGCATTCAGCTGCAGGTTGTTGTGGCTGCACCAGGACACCAGCTGGGCCACCTCTTCCCTGTAGGCGGACTTGTCGCCGTTGGAGATGAGCCCGATGAGGGTGGTGTCGTCCGCAAACTTAATCAGCTTAACAGACTGGTGGGAGGAGGTGCAGGAGTTGGTATAAAGGGAGAAGAGTAGGGGGGAAAGTACACAGCCCTGGGGTGATCCAATGCTGATGCTAGCAGAGTCTGAGACAGACTTCCCCAGCCGCACATGCTGTCTCCGGTCCGTCAGGAAGTCGGTGAGCCACCTGCAGAGGGAGTCAGGCACGTTGAGCAGGGACAGCTTGTCCTGGAGCAGATCGGGGCGGATGGTGTTGAATGCGGAGCTGAAGTCCACAAACAGAATCCTGGCGTAGGTTCCCGGGGAGTCCAGGTGCTGCAGGATAGAGTGGAGGGCCAGGTTGACTGCGTCATCCACAGACCTGTTAGCACGGTAGGCAAACTGCAGCGGGTCTAGGAGGGGTGTGGTGATGGACTTGAGGTGAGACAGGACCAGGCGCTCAAAGGACTTCATGACTACAGAGGTGAGCGCTACAGGTCTGAAGTCGTTAAGTCCAGCAATCCGTGGCTTCTTGGGGACAGGGATGATGGTGGAGGATTTGAGGCAGGTCGGCACGTGACATTGCTTAAGGGAGGTGTTAAAAATGTCTGTGAAGACAGGAGCCAGCTCTTTCGCACAGTGTCTCAGGGTGGAGGGAGACACACCGTCCGGCCCGGGGGCCTTGCGCGGGTTCAGTCTGGAGAACTGTCTGTGCACGTCCTGCTCACTGATGACAAGGGGAGGGGGGGAGGTGGAGGAGGGGGGGGACCGCTTTTGATGAATTAGGGGCTGAGGAGGCAGTGGAGCTGGGTGGAGTGGGTGAGTTGGACACAGCTGACGAGGTGTCAAAATGGGCGTAATGTTGGGACAGTTTTTGACAAAGGGCTTTGTCATCCTGACCTTTAGAAGCCTGAGGCCGATAGTTGGTGATTTGCCTCAGTCCTCTCCACACAGAAGCCGAGTCATTAGCAGTGAACTGCTGCTGGAGTTTCTCAGAATACACAGATTTAGCTCTCTTCAGCTCTCTGTTAAACCGATATTTGACCTCTCTGTAGCAGTCCCTGTCTCCACTTTTCAACGCTGCTTCCTTCTCTTTCCTGATCCGTCTGAGCTTAGCTGTGAACCAGGGCTTGTCATTAGAATATCTCACCCTGGTGCGCGATGGGAGAATGTCCTCCTCACAGAAGTTGATATATGAGTTCACAGTGTCTGTGTACTCATTAAGATCATGTGTGGCTCTTTTAAACATGCCCCAGTCAGTTATTTCCATAGTGCTTAATTTCCTGTAAATTCATTACATGACCACAAGCTGTGCCATTGGCTCATTGGTAAAGAAGATCTTGCACTGTCATGTTTTAACAAAGATCCAATTAAATGATGATCAAATGTTTGACAACTATTTCACTACTTTATTTTAATTGATTTAATAAATTAGTTGCTGTAGTAGTTTGTTGTTCATTATCTTCCTTATCTGGGTAAATATTGCACAGAATACTTTCAAGTGTTTTGGTTAGTAACAGATTTTTAAGTTGTTTTTTTAAATTATCAGTCCTGCATTAACTCTTGGACCCAAGTTCCTCTACAGTGATGAAGAGAGACATAACCATAAGATGCCTCATAGAGTATACGGGAGAGAGTGGACAGGAACTCTTCTTCTTCTTCTTTTAGATTTTATTGGTGATTGGCAACCAGCTTACAGGTGCATTACCGCCACTGACTTGATTATCATCACTCAATATCTTTGTATGAGGAGTTCCCACAAGGAGTCCCGAACAACTCCTTATGTGTGAAAAAAATTATCTGTCCTTGGACTACCTTCTTCTTCTTCCGCTTCTAGACCCAATCAGCGGCTGGAAACAAGTCCACAAGTGCACCACCGCCACACTCATCTTTGACTATTCTGTAAGTATTTTTTAAAGGAGCCCAGGGATAGCAGATTAGCTTAACATCATAAAGTGAAACCTGTTTTTGTCATGTGTTTGATTTGATTACACTGGCATTTCAATAGACTGAAATCCTTAATTTTTTATCCCCCGCCAGTCGAAGACCAAAGGGGTTAAAGACCGAGGGGATTATGTTATGGAACAGTCTGCTCATCTGTCTGTCCCACTTCTGTGAAATCATCTCCTTCAACAGTTTTGTTCACATTGTTTTGAAACTCGGTAACAGGGTTTGATGTACGCTGATGTTCATAGTGAAATTTGGCCCCCATTTGGTGATTTTTGCATCAGTTGTAGGCCCTTAATTATGATGTCCTATTTCACCTTGGTTATTAGACCGTTACTGTTTTGTGAAAGGGTTCGGGTTAGACAGAAAGGATTTAGAGCGAAGCTAAAGCTTGTAGTATACAGTGCGTCCGGAAAGTATTTACGACGCTTCACTTTTTCCACATTTTGCTATGTTACAGCCTGATTCCAAAATGGATTAAATTTATTTTTTCCCTCAAAATTCTACACACAACACCCCATAATGACAACATGAAAAAAGTTTTGTTTTGTTTTGTTTTTTTAGATTTTTGCAAATTTATTAAAAATAAAAAACTAAGAAATCAGATGTGCATAAGTACTCACAGCCTTTGCCATGAAGCTCAAAACTGAGCTCAGGTGCATCCTGTTACCGCTGATCATCCTTGAGATGTTTCTACAGCTTAATTGGAGTCCACCTGTGGTAAATTCAGTTGACTGGACATGATTTGGAAAGGTACACACCTGTCTATATAAGGCCCCAAAGTTGACAGTGCATGTCAGAGCACAAACCAAGCATGAAGTCAAAAGAATTGTCTGTAGACCTTCGAGACAGGATTGTCTCGAGGCACAAATCTGGGGAAGGGTACAGAAAAATTTCTGCTGCTTTGAAGGTCCCAATGAGCACAGTGGCCTCCATCATCCATAAAAGGAAGAAGTCCGGTTAACAATAAAAAATATTGTATTAATATAATTTAATGACCAATCCACATCTTTAAATTATGGAACAGAGTGATATATTTATCACTCTGTCTTTCTTATATATACACAGGATAAAGCTATAAACTGAAGGAAGACTCTTAGTCATTTTTAAGTAACTGCCCTTCATTTTTGTAGATTAATTCAGAAGTTCATTTTTAGATAATCAGCTTATGAATTTTCCCCATAAAATTGCGTTCTGTTTTGTTAGACATTTCAGCCTCATTTACCATTGAAACATAAGTCTGGTTTCTTTTTCGTTCCACCAAGGTCTAACGCTAGATTTTATGTTCAGGAAAACAACAACAGTTGATGTGATATCGGACGCCTGTTATCATTTGAATCTGTTTACCCATCATTTGAATGCCGTATCATGTATGAATCGCTATAGCTAACGCCATAGCTAGTCGCAGCACCTAGCACTGACACGGAGAAGTGACTCTGTCCCCGGTGATTGGGGCTCGCCGGAGAAACAAGCCGAGGCAGCAGTTGGACGGGAGCCGGATTGGAGTTCACGTGCAGCGGTGGTGGGAGACGGGGACCAGTGGAGGACCACCGGGGCCCCAGCGGCGGAGCTCGGCGGAGGAACTCCTGAGGCAGACGGCGGTAGGTGGCGGGGCTCAGCGGAGGATCTACCAGGACCCCAGCTGGACAGAAGCAGGGTCAGAGCTCGGCTACAGCGGCGGTGGGCGGCGGGACTCGGTGGAGGAGCGGCCAGTACCTCGGCTGGACAGGAGCTCGGTTAAGGCGGCGGTAAGCAGCGGGACTAGCAGTGGAGGGGGCTAGCTGAGGCCCAGCTGGATTCGAGGTCGGTCGGATCGGATACCGGCGACACCAGCAGAGATTGTTTTACTATCCACAGGTCAGTAAAAATGCCACCAAAGAAGGAGGAAATGGAAGAGATCAAAAAATCTCTGAACTTCTTGTCAGAAGAAGTGACCAAAGTGGTTAATCAGCAGGCTAAAATAATAGGGCTAATGGAAGAAGTCTGAGAATAAAAATTAACAATTAAGGATAAAGACAAAAAAATTGCAGACTTGGAGCGACGCGTCAAGGATCTTGAACAATATTCTCGTATGGATGATCTAATTATAAGTGGACTAGACATTAAATATCAATCATATGCTCATGCTACAGCAGGATTGAGAGGTGAGGAGGCTCCCGCAAGCAAATCAGTCTCCCTGGAAAACCAGGTGCTTCAGTTCCTTGATAGTAGAAATATAAAGGTCGAAGCAAATGCAATTTCAGCCTGTCATGCTTTACCCAGAAAGGATAATAAAACAAAGAAATCAATTGTGATGCGCTTTGTGAACAGAAGGGTAAAGAATGACATACTGAGGCAGGCCAGAAAGCTACGGGGAACAGAAGTTTACCTAAATGAACATCTAACAAAAACTAATGCTGAAATAGCACGGCAAGCACGGATGCTGAAAAAACAAAAAAAGATACAGGCAACATGGACAAGAAATTGTAGAGTTTGGATCAAACTAAATGGAACACCTGAGGAAGCAAAGAGTATAATAATCAGAGATGTTCCATCCATCCATCCATCTTCTACCGCTTTTCCGGAGGTCCGGGTCGCGGAGGCAGCAGTTCAAGCAGAGAAGCCCAGACTTCCCTCTCCCCAGCCACCTGCTCCAGCTCTTCAGAGGGGATACCAAGGCGTTCCCAGACCAGCTGGGAGACATAGTCTCTCCACCGAGTCCTGGGTCTGCCCCGGGGTCTCCTCCCAGTGGGACGTACCTGAAACACCTCAAGTGGGAGGCGTCCAGGAGGCATCCTAATCAGATGCCCAATCAGAGATGTTACTGACTTAAATAAATACAGATGAACACTGATTAAGAAAATTAAGAGACTATAAAAATCCATATCCACACATACGGCAAGAATAGTTCTTTTGACATACCATGTCAATGTACTTTAAAAAAAAAAAAAACTAAACAAAACAAAAAAACTTATGACTGACTTGAGTAGACATCAATTATCCCCAGATGGAGGAAGTCATTTGACACAGAGTGAGGAAATTCAAACTCTGAAAATATGCCATTATGCCGAACATAAACTACAAGAGATGGAAAATGATATTGATCCCGATAACCACTTTTTCAATAATATTCATAATCATTGTGAATATTACACTGAAAGGCAATTCAAAAGTCAAGTGCAACTAGATGGTAAACTATCAATAATACACTTCAACAGCAGAAGTCTTAACAAAAACTTTCCACAGATTCAGGACTATTTAAAACAGCTAGACAGAAAATTTACAGCTATCGCAGTCTCTGAAACTTGGCTTAATGAAGAGCAGGCTCCCCTGATGGCAATAGAGGGATATCAGATGGTTCATATTAACAGATCTCAAAAAAAGGGTGGTGGTGTTGCACTGTATATTGATGACCTTGTCATGTCGGCCGCTGGGCCGTCATCAGCTCCAGCTGCGCATACACCTGCCACCAGTAATCAGCAGGCTTTAAAAGCCGGTGTCTCTGACTACTCTGCACGGAGTCGTCTATCGTCTTCGCCACGCATCGCGTCAAGGACACGACCTCAAGTCGGAACTAATACCAAGCCCCCTCGTCAAGCCACATCACGTAAGCAACAGCAAATCTTACCCTGTCAAAGTATTTTCCCCTGTGCACAGGTGGACCTCCCTGGCGGCGGACTTGTCTCCCCAGACAACGGGACATCACCTCCTCCTCCTCACCTTCACAGCGCCAAGCGCCATTCTCACCCAGCCATGCCAAGTCACGGAGCAGACAGAAGTCTCACAGCGGCACCTGCAAGTAAGCAGCACAAGTCTCAGTTTCCCGTTCCTACGAGCTGCATTAATCTCTTGTGCTTGTGTGTTCCAGGGTTGCCAGGTCGCAGCAAGACTCGCTCAGCTCCAGCTGTCGGACAGCATCGCACTCACCCACACATTCACACACTCACCAAACATCACTGAGTTAATAAATAATTGTCTAATCACTCAACTAGTGTCAGCGTCTGTCTCCTGGGTTAAGCAATCATGTCAGTACGACTCCGTCAAGACGACCCAGCAAACAGCGCGCTGGTGCGCCGTATTAACACCCTTAGCGCACGAGTAGATGTAATTGCCCATCAACAGATGGTTATTCTCAATCAACTAACTCAGATTAACAGCCGGCTGGATCACCTGGAAGGATGCCAGGCGTTCCCCCCGGTCGCTGGGGCCTCACCAACCCCTGTAAACCCACCTGCTAGTCAAACACACCAGCCTCCTTCACCTCGCCTCACTCCTGTGCCTACCCCCGCCCGCTTTAGCAGAAAACTCGGGGAGGCACGGGGTTTTCTGCTACAATGTGAGACAGTTTTTCACCACGTCCCGGGAGATTTTCCCACGGACCATAGCAAGATTGGGTACATCTCAAACCTGCTCGAAGGGAGGGCGTTAGCTTGGGCGTACACAGTTATGGCTAAACCCAGCTACTCCCACTTAACTTACCAGCAATTCGTGGCAGAGTTCCTTGAGATTTTTGACCATACTGACCGGGGCGCGGTGTTAACTGACCGGTTGCTTAGCCTTCGGCAGGGCAGCAGATCTGCCGCTGATTTCGCCGTAGACTTCCGGGTGCTAGCTGCAGAGGTTGGGTGGGGGGAGTCAGCTCTTTGCAGTATTTTTCTCCGCAGCCTTAGCTCGGAGCTAAGAGATGAACTAGCAACACGGGATAAGCCAGACAGATTAGGTGAACTAATTTCTCTCACCATTAGTTTGGACAGTAGGCTGAAGGAGCGGGCGGCAGAACGTTGGGCTGCCAGCCGTTTGGGTAAACGCCGCCTCTCCCGGCTCTGCCCCTGCCGGAGGAACTTCCGGGGCAGGAGGAAATGATTATTGGGCAATCGGGTGTTTCAGCGGCTGAAAGACAGCGCCGAAGGGATCTGGGCCTGTGTTTTTACTGTGGCAATGAGTCTCACGGGGTAGCTGAGTGTCCCAACCGGTTAAAAGGGGAGGTCCGTGGGTTACAGTAGGGGGATTCACGGACATTAAGAAGAAGAAACCCCTCACTAGTTGCCGTATCCCCATCAGACTAATTTATAAACACAGGGAACACACAACACATGCCCTTATTGATTCTGGAGCTGAGCAAAGCTTCATTTCCGGAGACCTGGCAACCCATCTGGGCCTCAGCTGTCAACCCCTTCGCCCATCTGTCAACCTTGTTACGCTGTCAAAGGCTTCACTGACCACTGTCTCCCACCAGACGGCCCCCATGTCGGTGATTGTTTCTGGAAATCATAGGGAGGAGATCCGGTTCTTGGTGTTGCCCATCTCCTCCTCGCCTGTGATCCTGGGTTACCTGTGGCTACGTCTCCACAACCCCACGTTCAACTGGCAAGCAGGAAATATCACTGCGTGGAGCACCTTTTGTCTCAGTGCCTGCCTCCAGTCTGCAGCGTGTGCCCCCTCGGTATCTATGACCCCACCCTCGACGCCGCCCCCGGACCTGTCCAAGGTACCAGAGGTCTACCACGATCTGGGAGTGGTTTTCAGCAAGTCACGGGTGCTGTCCCTTCCCCCCCACCACCCCTACGACTGTGCAATCAACCTCAGGGCAGGGGCCCCTCTCCCGGCGGGTCGTTTGTATAGCCTGTCTGCCCCAGAGCGTGAGGCCATGGAGACATATATTAAGGAGTCCCTCAGCTCTGGAATTATTCAACCGTCTTCCTCGGCGGTGGGGGCAGGTTTCTTCTTCGTGGGGAAGAAGGATGGCTTGCTACGTCCCTGTATCGACTTCCGGGGGCTCAATGGCATTACCATCAAGGACAAGTACACGCTGCCACTAATGAACTCGGCCTTTGACTCTCTCCAGGGGGCATCATGGTTTACAAAGCTGGACCTACATAACGCTTACCACCTGGTGCGCATTAAGGAGGGCGATAAGTGGAAGATGGCGTTCCGGACCCCAAGCGGCCATTTTGAGTACTTGGTGATGCCGTTTGGGTTAACCAACGCTCCGGCCATCTTCCAGCGCTTAATTAACGACGTCCTCCGGGACTTCCTGAACTCCTTCGTGTTTGTTTATTTGGATGACATCCTGATCTTTTCACGCACGTTGGAGGAACACCAGGTGCACGTAAGACGGGTCCTGCAGCGCCTCCTGGAGAACCAGCTGTTCGTCAAGGCCGAGAAGTGTGAGTTTCACACCAGCTCGACGTCCTTTTTGGGGTTCATTATCGCACACAATCAGGTGCTCCCCGACCCGGCCAAGGTCAAGGCGGTGGTGGATTGGCCCACGCCCACGTCCAGGGAACAATTGCAGGGTTTCTTGGGATTCGCCAACTTCTATCGCCGTTTTGTGCCGAATTTTGGACTCATCGCCCGGACCCTGACCGACCTCATGTCCCCCAAGATCCCCTTTCGTTGGAGCAAGGAGGCGGCTGCGGCGTTCGGGAAGTTGAAGGAGGAGTTTGCTTCTGCCCGCGTCCTGACCCAGGTGGACCCAGCCCTGCAGTGCTTGGTGGAGGTGGACGCCTCGGATTCTGGAGTTGGGGCGGTCCTCTCCCAACGCTCCCCGGTGGATGGTAGGTGGCCGTGCGCCTTCTTTTCCCACCGCCTAACACCTGCTGAGAAGAACTACTGCATCGGTGACAGGGAGCTGCTGGCTGTGAAGCTCAAAGATCAAAGGCAGGAATGTAGAAATGCTTGCTTACACTTGCTTTCTACAGGCATGCAGAAATACTTGCTTAAACTTGATTTCTACGTGCATGCAGAAATACTTGCTTAACCATGTCAAAGAGCAAAGGCAGGCATCACCATGGTTACTGTTGCCATGGTAATAGTAGCTTTCTACGGGCATGCAGACATGCTTGCTTACACCTGCTTTCTACAGGCATGCAGAAATACTTGGTTATAGTTGGTTTCTATGGGCATGCATGGGTATGCACTAGTTTCTAATGAATTTGCAAAAATCTCAAAAAACTTTTTTCATGTTGTCATTATGGGGTGTTGTGTGTAGAATTTTGAGGAAAAAATGAATTGAATCCCTTTTGGAATAAGGCTGTAACATAACAAAATGTGGAAAAAGTGAAGTGCTGTTAATACTTTCCGGATGCACTGTATGTCTAATCCTTTAAATGAACTTAAAGAATCACTACAAAAACAAACAAAATTACATATTTTGATGTCAATCTAATTTGATTTAAATATCTTCATAGCCATCAACATTAAATGTACTCACAGCAAACAGAATCAAACATTTTCACAACAATAATTCAGATAATTTCGTAACTTTTAACTAATGTATCTTTTTACCAATCATTTAAATGTAAAACATAATATGAAATCTTCAGCACACCTGTTTCACAAGTTTACTTCACAAACAGAAAAACAATGTTTTTTACATTTGTTCTTATTTTTGGTCTTTGAAAAATATTCATTTTAAATTATAATCTTTCTCTCTCAAACTAAACAAATCTTGGATGACTTACACCTTGACTTGGCTATGGGTTTGGGGTCAAAAGGTCAAAGTTAACATTCTATTAGCAGTATTGCTGCAGAACAAGTGAAGCTATAGTCAATAAGTAAATGTTTTTTGCAATTTCTGTTTCATTTGGATTTTTTTTTTTTTTAATATAATGCAAATTGAAAGTACAAATAAAACCAAATGAATGGAAACACACCTTATGGCTTAAAGCCGGAGTAGGCAGAGTATTTTTGATTAAATTTCAAAATAAATTTGTTCTCAAGCCATAGATCCTCTATTTCCCCGTATGGGTGAGTTGCCAAATCAAAAATCTTGTCAGCTAAAGGCTTGGCAATCAACTGTTTTACAAAAGCAAATGGGTGTCATAGATGTACACTTTAGATGGGGAGTAGTTGGGACAAGGAAGGGAAGGGAGCTGAAGCAGGAAGTTTTTTTATTATTATTTTCAGGCAGGTTTTTTTTCCCCCTCATTTGTCATACTTCTACCAAGTCCAGCTTTAAGACTAACATACAAGATCTTAAATTACGATTGTTCTGTGTCTAGTAAACATAATTTTTCATCATCTGAAATAAATCACATATCCTCTTTTATTTTCATCTTTCAAAAACTAACGAGGCTGTTTATTAATTATTGCTTGTGTGTCTTAAAGGGAACACCGGAGGCAAGTGTGCTTCAGAACCTAAAAACACACAGCATGAGGATCTTGTTATGTCTATATATGGAGCCAGGCAGGAGGTCAGGTGTCAAACTGAGCACATGTTTATTAGGGAGGCATTATACAGTACAGACGTCAACATCAGGCAGAAGAGGTGGCAAAGAGACCACCCCTCCTGCCCACTGCCCTCTTATAGCCACGGGTGGTGGCTCCACCTTCCGGTTCCGCCACCACCGGTCATCATCATCATCATCATCATCATCATCATAGCAGTCTGTTGTGGGCGACAATGACTGTTTCATTTAGGTCTGATCAGATTCCTCCACACAGCTCTGTCCTTAGCCTTCCACTGCCAGGAACTCCTGTCTATGTCCAACTTCTTCAAGTTTCTTTTTACAGTGTCTTTAAATCTGAGCCTTGGTCTACCCTGATTGCGTTTGCCCTCGCATAACTGTGAGTAGAGTAACTGCCGAGGGAGACGGTGGTGGTCCATCCTCTCAACATGTCTGAGCCATCTCAGGTTCATCTGTATTAGCATGTCCTCCACTGATGGTAGACTAACTCGTTTCAACACTTCTATATTGGTTATCTTGTCTTTCCATGAGATGTTCATTATGGCTCAAAGGTGTCGCATCATGTACGCGTGGAGTTTCTTCACCTGCACTCTGTAGACAGTCCAAGTTTCAGCACCATACAATAGAGTAACCAGTACTGTTGCTCTGTAAACTTTGCATTTCACACGGATAGACACATGTCGATTGTTCCACAGTCTCTCCCTCAAGTTTCCAAACACAGTGCTCGCTCTTCCCATTCTGAGAGATAGTTCATCCTCCAGCCTAGCATTCTCTGAAACAGTACTCCCTAGGTACTTGAAAGTCTTGCACTTGACTAGTGGCTCTGTACCAATGCTGATCTCTTCTGGTAGTGATGTCGATAACTGGAACTTTGGTGGTTGATAAAGGCACTCTGTCTTCTTGATGTTGATTTGGAGGCTGAATTGGCTAGCTGCTCTTGCAAATTTCTCCACTAAAGATTACATATCTTCCACGCTGTGTGCAACTAGAGCACTGTCGTCGGCAAAGAGCATTTCTCTTACTACCTTTATCTGTGTCTTACTCTTGGCTTTAAACCGTGCCACATTGAACAAGTCTGCTTCTGTCCTTGTTTGAATGTATACTCCTTCTGAAGTGTCTTTGAAGGCCACCTCAAGCATGGCTGCCAGATATAGCGAGAAGAGTGTAGGTGCCAGCACACACCCTTGTTTCACCCCGTTGCTTACTGAAAAGTCTTTAGATACTGAACCACTCATTGCCACGTTTGTTTGCATACCTGTATGGAGTGCCTCAATCAGGCTGACAAACTTTTCTGTACAACCATATTTCTTGAGTACCTGCCAAAGTCCTTGTCGCGAAACAGTATCAAAGGCTTTACTGAAGTCTATGAAGACTACATAAAGTGGCATGTTCTGTTCGATACACTTTTCTTGAACCTGTTTCAAGCAGAAAATCATGTCCATTGTGCTTCTTCCACTTCTAAAGCCGTACTGGGTTTCCGGTAGTACATTCTAGTAGAGTCATTTTTGGGGGTTTCGTGACCAACCTCCCAGGACCTTTTTTTCTCACTGGATTTAGCATTCTAGACCCATTTTAATGAAAATAAGCTCCCATGTACCTCCCAAAAATTACGGGAAACCTTTTTTTTGCCCAAAATTCAAAATGGCCGCCAAAATGCATACCACCACCTATATCTCAGTAACTAATTCAGCTAGGAGGTTGATTTTGGTGTCTAGACATAGGTTTTTGGGGTCAAGCATTCCATTAATGCTATTAGTTTACTTGTGAAACAAACCCATCACGATGAAATCCAATATGGATTTCAATGCAGGAGCTTTCTAATAATTATTAAAAATGAATTAATTATTAATTATTAATTATTAAAAATGAATGTAAGGATACCTCATTTGACATTTTTAGCTCATTTGGTGACGGATATGAAAAAGTCCATTGCATGTGAAAATGACAGCCGGCTGCCATCTTGGATTTCTCGATTATGTAATCATTTAAACACACTTTTATTGGAATAAACAGATAGTATGACCCCTTAAACCTCTGTTTTGACACCAACATCAGCTTTCTAGGTGCCTTAGTAGTCAAGAAACAAAAAATATGTTAATCGGTGGCCATATTGGCGGCCATATTGGATTTCATCGTGATGGGTTTGTTTCACAAGTAAACTAATAGCATTAATGGAATGCTTGACCCCAAAAACCTATGTCTAGACACCAAAATCAACCTCCTAGCTGAATTAGTTACTGAGATATAGGTGGTGGTATGCATTTTGGCGGCCATTTTGAATTTTGGGCAAAAAAAAGGTTTCCCGTAATTTTTGGGAGGTACATGGGAGCTTATTTTCATTAAAATGGGTCTAGAATGCTAAATCCAGTGAGAAAAAAAGGTCCTGGGAGGTTGGTCACGAAACCCCCAAAAATGACTCTGTAGCCGACACACATTGTGGGCTCACGTTGCCACAGAGACAGGACTGCATGTGTATTGTGGGGTGTCACGTCTGCAAGGACAAGAGGACTCGAATCTGCAGAAGATAACAAGGAAGTGTGAGATTTGTCTCTTTGTCCCACAGAAGATGCCCCGGAGAGTATTCTGGTTCATCACGAAATGAGAGACAATAGGTGAAGCTTCAAAGGGATGCTTTGTAACTGTATGTTTACTGAAGACACCATGTGACTTGAATCCTGATGCTGGAAATGTATAAAAGGGGTGTTGAGATATGATTCTTTCTCTTTCCTGCTTTGAGAATGCTAGAAGCTGTGTTCTGTCAAATAAAGCTGGTTTATGACTAAAACTCAGCCTCGTTATTTGAGCATGCTTCTACAACTCTACTATTCTGCGAGATGTGTTCATTGAGTCTGTTAAGTAGTACACGTGAGAGAATCTTACCTCGAATACCTCGGTAATTTCTACAATCTTTCCTGTCACCTTTCTTGAACAAAGGCACAATACCTGCATCCTTCCAGTCTTGAGGTACTTTCTGGGCATCCTATATCTCTTGGATGAGCTTGTGCAGGCAGTTGGTCAGCTGAACACCACCAAATTTCCACACTTCTGCTGGAATTCCATCCCTTCCTGGAGCTTTACCATCCTGTGTTGTCCTGATAGCTGCCATTAGTTCATCAAAATTTGGTGGTTCATCCAGACTTGATACAGCTGGTCGCTGCACTAGAGCTTCTTTAGCCTCTTCAGTGAGATCTCCAGGGTTGTTTAGTAGTTGGTCAAAGTGGTCTGCAAATCTGTCCAGGATCTTGTCTTTCTCCTGCAAAACCGTTTCACCATCCATTGCCTTTAGTTGGATCAATCCTCTTGGTTTAGGGCCGTAGATTTCTCTCAAACCTGTGAAGAATGTTTTCATGTCCTTCCTGTCTGCTGCAATTTGAAGTTTCTCCGCTTTTTCATCCCACCAGTTGGACTTCATCTCTCTGGTGTAGTTCTGTAGCTCACTCTGAGCCTTTGAGTATTTCATCTTCTTCGACCTTGTGTTACACTGTAGGTTTTCCTGCCTAGCTGTATTCCTTGCTTCTAGTAGTTTCTTCAGGTGTTCATCATGCTCATCAAACCAATCTTGATGTTTCCTCTCAGGGTAGCCTAATGCATCACTCGCAGTCTGATACATCGTATCCTTCAGTGTTGCCCATTTCTCTTCTATGTCATTCTCTGAGTTGTTGCTGTCCCAGTCTTTCAAGTTTTCATCCATTTCCCGTGTAAGTTCTTCCTGCTTCTTTTGGCCTTTTAGTGCACTAGTGTTTAGCTTCCGTGGTGGCTTCGCACCTGTCCTGCAGTGCTGTTTTTGTCTGCAAATCCTTAATCTAGATCTCAGCATAACATGATCAGTACCACAGTCCGCGCCTGTCATTGCTTTGGTGTCCAATACATCCCTTATGTCTCTCTGCCTGACTATGATGTAGTCTAATAAGTGCCAGTGCTTGGATCTTGGGTGCATCCATGTCTTCTTGTGTGTGTCCTTGTGCTTAAATAGAGTGTTGGTTATCACAAGGTTGTACTCTGAACATAGTGCAAGTAGAAGTTCTCCATTAGCATTGCACTTGCTTACTCCAGGACTGCCTAGCACTCCTTTCCATTTCTCAGTGTCCGAACCAACTCTGGCATTAAAATCTCCAACGAATATCAGCCTGTCATAAGTCGGTACACGCCTGATAGTCTCACATAAATCACTGTAGAACTCTTCCTTCACCTCCTCTGTGTTGGTCATTGTTGGGGCATATACACTGATGAGTGTGGCATACATCTTCCGCTGTAGTGGGAGTCTTATAGTCATTATCCTGTCATTGTAATCCGGTGGTACTTCCGGTGCTGCACTTGTAATGCTTGATATGAGCCGAGAATTTTAAGCAAAACCATCAAAATAAGGACTTCTGTTGGCTACCAACAAACGTGGGGAATACCCTTACGACCCAGTGCTGACCTGGTGAAGGTTCTGGTAGATCTGGCTCCGTTTCGCCCCGTTTCCGACCTCTAAAGGCTCGCCTCTGATGCTAACCCAGATGCTAACCCAGAGTAACTGCAGCAGTGAGAAGGTATTCTTTACATCTGGCCATCTGGAGCCGAGGAGAGAAGGATTTAAAAGGAGGACGAACCAACCGAGGCGGCGATTGGGAGCTCGGGCGCGGCGTTGGTGAGAGACGGGGGCCACCTGGATCCAGCAGGACAGTGGTCTGAACCGGTGCTCAATTGCGAGGCCCAGCCGAGGAACGACCAGACTGACGGCGGTCGGTGACGGGGCCTAGACGGGGCCCAGCGGAGGAGCCGCCTAGCCAGACGGCGACGAGTGGCTGTGATCGGTGGATTCCGGCTGCGCCGGCGGTGCACGACACAACTGGCCAGGTAGACGGAGGCAGGCGATAGACGGCGGTGATCTGCGGAGCTGAGCAGCGTCACTCGGCGGAGAAGCTGCGCAGGAGCGGCGGGTCCAGTAGTGACCGAGCTAGTTGAGGCCTAGCCGGATTCTCTGCTTATTTCTATCCACAGGTCAGTAAAATGCCACCCAAAAAAGAGGAAATGGAAGAAATTAAAAAAACTCTGAACTTTGTGTTAGATGAACTGGCCAAAGTGACTAGCCAGCAGGACAAAATATTAGACCTAATACAGGAGGTACAAGCCCTACATTCAATAATAAAAGAAAAAGACAAAAAAATTATGGACCTGGAGCAACACGGGCGTCTTTTGGAGCAACGCGTTGAGGATCTTGAACAAGGTTCTCGCATTGATGACATAGTTATAAGTGGACTAGACATCAGATATCAGTCGTACGCCCATGCCGCTACAGGACTGAGTGGTGAACATGCTTCCATAAGTGAATCAATGTCCTTAGAAAATCAAGTGCTTCAGTTCCTTAATGATAAAGACATTAAGGTAGAAGCCAATGCGATCTCAGCCTGTTATGCTTTACCGAAGAAAGATAACAAAACAAAGAAATCAATTGTGATGCGCTTTGTGAACAGGAGGGTGAAAAATGACATACTGAGGCAGGCCAAAAAACTAAAGGAAACTCAAGTTTACCTAAATGAACACCTGACAAAAAAAAACGCTGAATTAGCACGGCAGGCACGGATGCTAAAGAAACATAATAAGATACAGTCAACCTGGACAAGAAATTGTAGAATTTGGATTAAACTAAATGGAACACCTGAGCAAGCAAAAAGTATAATGATCAGAGATGCTACTGACTTAGATAAATACAGATGAACACTGACTATGAAACACAGAGTGAGGAAACTCAAACTCTAAAAATATGCCACTATGCTGAACATAAACCACAAGAGATGGAGAATGATATTGATCCTGATAACCACTTTTTCAATAATATTCATAACCACTGTGAATATTACACTGAAAAGCAATTCAAAAGTCAAGTGCAATTAGATGGTAAACTGTCAATAATACACTTCAATAGCAGAAGTCTTAACAAAAACTTCTCACAGATTCAGGACTATTTAAAACAGCTAAACAGAAAATTCACAGCTATAGCAGTCTCTGAAACCTGGCTTAATGCAGACCAGGCTCCCCTGATGGCAATAGAGGGATATCAGATGTTTAACATTAACAGATCTCAAAAAAAGGGTGGTGGTGTTGCACTGTATATTGATGACCTATATAGATGTAAGCTTGTAAATGAAATGTCCTTAGCACTACCAGGGATTCTGGAATGTGTTACTGTTGAGATTGACCTAGACAAAACAAAAAATCTAATCATAAGCTGCATATACAGAACGCCGGGAACTTGCATTGAGACATTCAGAGATAAATTAGTCGAGCTGTACAATAATATTACTAGTAAGAAAATGGTAGCAATTTGTGGAGATTTCAATATTGACCTACTTAATCCACATCAACAAAATGTAGTTACAGAGTTCATGAACTCTATGTACAGCATGAGTCTATATCCCACAATAACACATCCCAGTAGAATCACAGCTCACTCTGCTACACTTATTGACAACCTGTTTGTCAATGTTCTCGACAAGAAAATAGAAAGTGGATTATTGATAAATGATATAAGCGACCACTTGCCAATCTTTGCACTTATCCATGGCCACACGGGGCCCAACCCAGAAAAAATCTCAAAATCGTTCAGACACAAATCACCAAACGCAATCAGTTCTTTTAAAGAGGACTTGCTGAAGCAAGACTGGACAGAAGTCTATGTATCAGATGTAAATGAAGCCTATGACACATTTACAAACATTGTAACCACTCTTTATGAAAAAAACTGCCCATTAGTTAAAAAAAAGCTTAAACACAAATTTACTGACAAACCATGGCTAACCAAAGGACTACAAAAGGCGTGTAAAAAGAAAAATTTATTATATAAAGCTTTCATAAAGAAAAGGACAAAAGAAGCAGAGCAGTGGTATAAAACATACAAAAATAAGTTAACATATATAATAAGATGTAGTAAAAGAGACTATTACAGTAAAGAACTGGAAAAAAACAAAGACAATATTAAAAATACATGGACAATAATCAACAGTATCCTTGGAAATAAAAGCAGAAATACCAGCTACCCAACTAACACTCCAAAAAATAATAAATCGACTCCGAATGTGAATATAGCTTCACCTGCAGATGAATTTAATAATTTTTTTGTTAACATTGGACCTAAACTGGCCCGAGAAATACCCACTACGGTGCCAACAGGTGATTCAATATGCAATAACACTGCTGTAAAAGACACCATCTTCATAAAGAACACAGACGAAAGAGAGGTCATTGAAATTGTTAAATCGTTCAAAAGTAAAACATCTACTGACTGCGATGGTAATGATATGCTACTAGTCAAAACTGTTATCGAATGCATAGTGAAACCACTGACGTATATCTGTAACCTGTCTCTCCAATCAGGTATATTTCCCAATGCAATGAAAATAGCTAAAGTAATTCCAATTTACAAGACAGGCGACAGAGGGGAACTCTCCAACTACAGACCAATTTCACTATTACCGCAATTTTCCAAGATACTTGAAAAAATATTCTATGAGAGAATTGACAACTTCATACTGAAGAATGATTTATTGTGTGAGCAGCAATATGGGTTCAGACACAAAAGGACAACAGCATATGCCTTAATGGAATTTACAGAAAAAATATCAACAGCCATTGAAAATAAAGAGTATTCAGTTGGAGTATTCCTGGATCTTAAAAAAGCATTTGATACAGTAGATCACAATCTATTATTAAAGAAACTACAAAATTGTGGTATCAGAGGGGTAGCACTGTCCTGGTTAAGAAGTTACTTAAAGAATAGATATCAGTTTGTATGTGTTAACAACAAAAACTCAGAGCTACTGAAGGTCACCTGTGGAGTCCCACAGGGTTCAGTTTTGGGACCATTATTATTCAATATGTATATAAATGATATATGTAAAGTTTCAGAAAAAATGGACTTAATATTGTTTGCTGATGACACTAACCTGCTATGCAGTGGAAACAACTTGGAACAACTTCTGGATACACTCGGAAAGGAATTAGGAAAGCTGAAACTGTGGTTTGATTCAAACAAATTAACGCTCAATTTAAGCAAGACAAAATTTATAGTCTTTAACAACCATCACAACTACCCAGTACCCAAACTCAGTGTAAATGGTGTAGAGATTGAAAGGGTATCCGAAACTAAATTCCTTGGAGTAATAATTGATAACAAACTGTGTTGGAAGCCACATATTAATTATATAAAAGGTAAAGTATCCAAATCAATTGCAATATTACACAGAGTGAAAAATTTGCTGAATCAACCCACACTATACACCTTGTATCATTCATTAATACTCCCATACATGACATATTGTAATGAAGTATGGGGAAATACATATAAAACAAACATATATCCACTCTTTATGCTTCAAAAGAGAGCTATTAGAATAATCAACAAAGCAGCTTACAGGGAACCAACAAACCCACTTTTTCTTAAACAAAAAACTCTCAAGTTGAAAGATCTGATCGACTTTAAAACCGCAATAATAATGTTCAAAGTGAAGAATCTATCACTGCCCGCAAATATCCAAAAGTTGTTCCAAACAAGGGAGAAACGATATCACTTCAGAGGAACATGTATATTTCAAAAGCCTACAGTGAGAACAACTACCAAGCAACACTGTATTTCAGTGCAAGGTGTCAGATTATGGAACGATTTTGGACCTGAATTAAAATCATGTACAAAGCTTGGACAATTTAAACAAAAACTAAAGGAAGAAATACTCCAAACATATTTACAAGACGACATGTAAACTCACATAAGGATTGACATTTCCAGCCTGTGTTGTGTTATAGCTTAGTTTTTCTTTTTTCTCTGTGACACTATGTCTTAGATTTGTTTTTGAATAGTAACCGCTTAACTTAGACTAGCTCAGTTTTCTTTTTCTCTCAGTCATATTTTGTCTTAGCCTTGTTTTAAATTGTAATCGCTCTTGTCTTGTTTTCTCTTTTTTCTCCTTTGAATTCTTGGATGGAATATGGGTGGGCAATATAAGCTGCAGCTTCAGCCATCACCCATTTCGGATAACTCACGTGGAATTGTATAGTAGAAGGAGTCTTTGTCTAATTTGACCTTGTTGTTATATTATACAGTTTCTTTTAACCTGTAATGTACTATCCGAAATAAATTCATTCATTCATTCATTCATTGGCACCGGTTCCTCATCAAGCATTGCTGCTATCTCCTTTCTAACTGCAAAGCCCACTCCTGCTTCTCTTCTTTCTTGAGTTGGTCTCCCACTCCAGAAGAAGATGTACCCATGGTCTTCCAAGCTGCCATATCCAGGCAATCTTGTTTCACTAAGTGCAGCTATGTCTACATTGTACCTGTTCATTTCCAGGGCCACAAGCGCAGTCTGTCTTTCTGGGCGCTGTGATGTTCTGTCCAACAGAATGCGTACATTCCATTCTGCTACACACCAGGCTGCTGTTTTCCTCTTCTTTTGTCTTCCTGCTCCTAGCTTACTTTTCACTGCCTGTCGGAGTGTGAACAGATCAGCCGCCACCCGTACCTCACATATAAAAGCCCAAACTATACACAATAGATCTACAGTATGTGTGCCATTTCCCAGATGCAGTGGGCATCATCATTAATAGATTGTCAGTGCTTACTGATCTTGGCAGTTTTCCTCAAGCCTGCAGCCTACTCCTTGGGTTGACATATGCCCTTAATCTGCAGTACCCTCCCAAACTTACCAAAATTTTTGAAGTGTTTCAGAGACTTTGTGGGGCTCGACACACTGCACCCAAAATCAAGTGCCCAGTTTATGTCTATGAAAAAAAAGCTTTCAGCCTAGTCAACATGACTGCTGGATTTGCAGTTATCACTTGTTTACATGGTCACAAGTAAACCGATTACTGGAGTAAACCAATAAAGGTAATAAATGGCTAATGATGTTTACATGCACCGAGTCAACGGTATAAAATTACTCTCCCCTCCAAGAAACTGTTTCACCCAAAAGACTGATCAAGGATTACTTTTCTTCATCTAAGGACCCCCGGTTTGAAACACATTCCTTTGTTAAAAGGTACTAGAGATAAAGATCCCATCTCATGCAAGGAACGGATTAGTTTGACCATAAATAAATGGAACTTCCTCAAAAAAGACAGTTTTATGATTGATTTATGATGACTCTGGAAAATCAAGTGGGACTCTGACAATATCATTCTAGTGTAGGATATTTCCTTAATCTTGATTTTAAATGTGTGCATGAATGTTTGAAAAATGCTTAAATATATCTTATCTTAATGCATGTTAACCCCTTGCACTCCGGTCAATTTCCCTAAAAACGCCAAAAAATAACGTGCCCAAAATAAATCGAAAGCTGTTCTTCAACCCTTTGCAGCATCTTCATGGGGTTGGTCTCATTTAAAAGAAAACACTTTGAATTTTTTGGCAAAACAGTCATAATCTCTCTAAGTGCTCCTGCCACTGAGTTACAGTCATCTAAACATACTGAACTTGAAGAAAATAAATTTGGCCTGGGTGTTTTTTTGGATACAAATGCTTGCAAATAACACACAGCTTCAGATCCGGGCTGGAAAATGCAACAGAAATGTAGAACCAAGTGTTATCCAGCTGAGGTTAAAATTTTGTAACAATACCACAAAAAAATGAATATATTACACAGCTTTTTCCTCAGGTAGTTCCCAGGCATTTTTGAACTCTGCCAAATTGTGCCAAATGGCACAGTTTGGAAAAACGTCTGTAACTTTTGAATGATTCAATATAGAAGCTTCATCTTGGGCTCTAATGAAAGGTGACACTCAGGGCTGTGTGTGTGTGGGGGGGGGTTATCCCCCCCTCGCTACAGAGGACGGACATCGGCCATCGCCATAGTCATGTGACGACAGCGGCGCAGTCACCGTTCACGGTCTGGACGCGGCGCACGACCCGTGGTTCTGGTCTTGGCGACCCGGTCAAAACATAATTCCATTATTGCGGTTTTGCGCTTCCATGATTGCGGTTTTGGCGAATGATTTACGACCTTTGTCGTCGGCCTCCGTCGGTCTATGATGACCATGGAAGAGAATCCTAAACGTCTATTCTGCTCGAATAAAAAAAAAAAAAGCACCGCCTGTGACTGAAGAGGCCGATGCGCGAATGGCAGTCCCTGTCACACAGGTAGCACTTGTGGATGGTCTCCGTGCTGCTGGGTCTGTGACGGTTCTTCCTGCGGGTCCTTTTTTTCATCTGCTGCAGCAGTCTGTCTTCACCCAGCCTTACAAAAAACAGCTCACTAACTTCTCTGCTTCAATTGGCTTGCTGCATTCACAGCTTTGGTAGGCGGGTCCTTCTTGCTAGGTTTTCAGTCATTGGTTCTTCAAGGTTTCAGAAACCCAATTCAAGGCTCTTATTAGTCGAATGAGAGGTCAATCAGATGAACTAATCTGTTCGCGGCTGTGTCTGTAGTGGAAGAACTTTTTTTTTTTCAGTGCGCGCTTGGACGCAGCGCCCTCGTGCGCTCTGGGACGCAGAGACGTGCCCGTCCGTGGTACACCGGAGTGCAAGAGGTTAATCATAGAGGCACAAGTTTATAAGAATGCATGCTCACTAGAGTTAGTCATGAATCACTGAAGTAGCTTAAACTTTATACTGTGGTCACCCAGCACAATGCAGACTGATAATATTCACGCTCAGCGGGGATTGCATATGGACAGAGAACCCCTGGGGGGACAACCAGAACAATGGACTATTGTTTATACATCCACGGATTAAGGAGAGGACGTCCGGGTGCCAGTTGGTCAGGCTAATTATATGTATTGACTGATATGTATATCAATATGCTAATGTGCCATGCATTCTCTCTGTTTGTATAACATATAAAACAGCAGCACTCAGCACACACAGGGCAACACGATACAGCATAGCACAGCACTGTAGCTCACAGCCCTACAAGTGCGTCTCATTTTGATGGAGGAAATAAAACTCTGCAACCTTCCAGCTCGCTGCATCTCGCCTGAACTTATTTTTCCTCCACACTGGTGACCCTTGATGAAGAATGGAACACGAGGCGAACACCCCAGAGATCACCTGGATGGGAAGCCCCAGCATGCGTCATGGTGCGCCCCTTGCCTGATCTTATCCTTCCACACTGGTGACCTGACGAGAGAGAATGACCGTCTGCTCCATCTCACCGCACTGTGGACAACAGAAGACCAGAGAATGCCTGCAACCTCTTCATCCTCACTGGAGCGCGCGCCCAGGAGCGGGCAGCGCTTGGACCGACATGCACCATGAACGGCGACACGAGCGATATGAAGGAAGCAGCCTGAACGTGGAAAAAACCAACGCTGACTGCGTTGATTTCCACCAAGCTCCCTGACCCTGACTCAGCTCGCGACAAGCGGCCCTCCGGTGCACAGAAGCCCTGCACGCACACCGCAGGATTACGAGGACAGTGCAACTGCCAGCTAATGTGGTCACTGCGCCACGCACAGGGTCAAGCCGGCTCCACAGAGCGATACAGCATCCTCCACCACTGCACATGCCCGAGAAACACGGCCGATCGCCAGCCTCGGAACCTTCAAGGCTGCTCACGCACCTGAAGCAGACATGCAGCCCACACACAGAACTTAGTATGGGTTTCTCAGCCACGGCGCACAAGGGGAATTTAGCTGATTGCTGTCCCCGATGGCTGTAGCGCTCTTCCCGCACCTAAAAGCCAAACCGCCAGGTCCCTCACACAGCTGCAGTTGTTCCACAGCCACTATGCATCCTCAGGGAATTTGGCCGCTCGCCTTCCCCACATCCTCACTGGATCAAGCCGCAAGAGGAGTCAGAGACATTTTTTTTTTTTTTTCACAGCCGCTGTGGATCACCGCCAGGTTTAATGGGAAAGTCCCTCACCATCGCAGATCCACACGCAATTTTTGCACGGCCCAGACACCTTTGACTTCCCCGGCCAGCACTCACTTACTCCCCTCCTCCGCAGCGCTCTTCTCGCATCCTCACTCCCTAAAGCCGGCCGATCACGTCTGGTTCCATTACGCACGACTGCACACTGGCCCCGGTGCCCACGATCCATGGCCGTTCAATGTGCTGGAACTCGGAGCGGAGCACACTGTCATTTCCACCCCTCCCCAGTCCCCCCCACGGACTGACATGCCCTCCGACAGTTCTACCGAAGCTGGAGCCAAACGATGGGGGGGTGGGGGTTACAGCCCCTTCTAAGCGTTCTGGGGGGAGCTGTGTGGTTACCCAGCACAATGCTGACTGATACGATTCACACTCAGCAGGGATTGCATATGGACAGAGAACCCCTGGGGGGACAACCAGAACAATGGACTATTGTTTATACATCCCCGGATTAAGGAGAGGACGCCCGGGTGCCAGTTGGTCAGGCTAATTATATGTATTGACTGATATGTATATCAATATGCTAATGTGCCATGCATTCTCTCTGTTTGTATAACATATAAAACACCAGCACACAGCACACACAGGGCAACACGATACAGCACAGCACTGTAGCTCACAGCGCTACAAGTGCGTCTCATTTTGATGGAGGAAATAAAACTCTACAACCTTCCAGCTTGCCGCATCTTGCCTGAATTTATTTTTCCTCCACAATACGTAAATATATTAATGAATTTTCAGTGTATTAAAATATGTGTTTCATTCTGTGAGGAAAGTTTACTCAGGTCATCTGACTGGCTCAGCCAATCACCAGTCAGCGTCTCTGTTGGGCCACGGCCTTTTTATTTTATTGGTCGGTTACAGACAAAGAACTATCTTCTGATTGGCCCAACATTCATTCAACCCGCCCACAATGTAAGACTATTGGTTCCTGGTCATGTCAGTCAGAGCAACCCTGCGAAACCTGCTTAGTCTTTAGTTCGGCCATTATTGTATTGTCTTGTGAAAAGTTTCTGTGTGTCCTGCCTTTTCCTGTAAAATATCTGGGAAATACTTACATTTCTTTTGAGCTCAACTTATTATACTGAGTCAAACTTCTGTTCACAGGCGTTTTTCTATTTTTATTGTTTTTTTTCCGTAAATCCACTGTGCTTGTGTTTTAGAAGATTGACTGACTGATTGTTCGTTGTTTGTTTAACCTTTGAAGCTGCCTCGCCAACCAGCATGCAATCTGAAGGGTTCAGATTACGTGGCTTGAGTTTATTTAATCTTATCTCCCTAATTCTGTGATCCGGGGCAGATTTTGAATTATTCCAAATTTATCTGGACCCTGGAGGGAAGTTGCTGGCCAACAGAGAAGAGGAAGCAGCTAGCCCTACAGCTGCCCTGAAAGATCTCCGACAAAGGAGAAGACGAAGACGCCTTATTATCGCAGTCAAAATCTCAGCTTGTGACTGCTGGACTGTGGACTTTGGGGAAAATTATCTGCAGGCAGATATTTCCCGTATCATCTTCAAATCAAGCTTCAGCTATGAGATGTCCATCACTTCAATATGCCCTGATTAAGTCTTAAGTTTGGAAATGGTTTATAAATCTGATCACAGATATAGAATTAGAGAGAATTAATGTTCCTCTTTTCATTAAAATTCCATTTTATTTTAGAGTAATTTAGAAGTCTTGTTTCATATAATTAGTTTTGATTTTCTTCATAAATTGGCATCCAGTTTTCCTCACATTTGGGTTACAGTTAATTCAGACTTCCAGTGATCACAAGTTACAAACTCGTACTGAGTCTTCTGGGTTCCACAAATAGGGTTATACTCTGTCGCTCAATAATCAGTTAAAATGAATGTATGGCTTAATGTTGATCATTTCACCTGCTTACAAATTATCTGAATGCAATGTCATTTACCCTGAATCTGATTAATGAATCTGTTAATGATAGGGAGAAGTTTCCAGTGGATTTCTTTTCTGTGTCGTGCTTCTAAAGTCACCCAGTAGAATTCATTAATGTTTTGAGACTGATTGATTGAAGGTATAAAGATTAATTATTTATAAATTGTCCAAGAAGCTGGACTGGTGCCCTGAAATAAGCCAGTGTGTGTTAAACCTACATTTCCAAACATACCTTTGAGTCTAAATTAAATAATCTTTTTACCTTATAATTAAATATTGCCACATAAACTAGATGTGTTAATCCGTTTTCTCATAAACCAATAATGGCTTTTAACTGATAAATGTCATGGATGGCCCTCACGAGCCACCATAAGACGCCACAAATCACCGGTGAATTTGCACAGTTTTATTAAAGGAACAGAAAAGGACACAAAATAACAAGCCACGGGGGGCTAAAACTCACTACAACAAAATACAGTCCATGACAGGGAGGAACGAATATATAAAGAGGCACACTTACGATCTTAGAAGAATAATGGTCAACATCCGAACAGAGGAATGCTCGCTAATGTCAAACAAGGGGAAGTTTTTGACGAGACTGCCGCGCCTTTTTGTTCTCAGCTGCCCTCTTAAGTGGAGGGTAGCTGATGAGGTGAAATGTGTTGTGTTGGGTTCTTTTATAAATAAAGACTGCTGCTTTGGGTGAACACGGAGCCTCCTTTATTGACTGGCTGCAACACATTAACACACGAACTCCGCCATATTATTCCCTATCATGCTGTACACCTGACAACATCCGGTCTGTGTCGCCCCCTAGTGGCTCCACATATGTAATGCCTAGATTACACCACATCCCCCTTACTGAAGCTAGGTTGACCCCTTTTAGCTGAAAACACAAAATACATTTTTATATGAGATCTTTTTCCATTCCCTTTTGTCAACTAACTATGACAGCATAAATTTAACACATCACCCCCTTTAACAAATCTGTAACATTTCTTTTTTTTTTTTTCACACTGTTGCCATGTAAGAACATATTATGCAAAGGCCTCTTATTTTCTATTTAAGGAAGGCATTTTTAGAACTCAACTCTGCTTTCACGAATATTAACATGCAACTCTACAGATCCAGTCTCTTTGGTTTTATCACTTCTCTACCAGACCTGGTTCTAACAACACCTGGTGTTTCCTGTGCATTGGGCTCAGAAACAGTTTCTGTAGGAGTGTCTTTTCCATTTGACTGGGTCCGTTGTGGTTCCATCTCAGTCTTTGGTATCGACATAGGCACAAGATGAGTGCGGTTCCTCCTGATTGTCCCTTGTGGTCCACTGATGACATAGGACCGTGGAGTTTTGTGGACAGATGTCACTGTACCCTGTGCTTTCGCATCTGTAACCCAAACAGAGTTTCCGGGTAACAGTTTACCCAAATCTCTCGTTCTGTGTCTTTTGTTGAAACATTCTGTTTGCCTCATCCGTCTCTCCTTTTCCACGTGACGAATTTGTTGCAGATTCGGCACGCATGGCTGCAAGGCCTCTGGAAGCATTGGCAGGGTGGTACGAAGCCTACGCCCCATGAGAAGCTGTGCTGGGCTGTAGCCATTTGCCAACGCTGTGGTTCTGTAGGCTAACAGTGCTCGGTATGGATCACTGGCTTTCTTAATTAGGTTTCTGACTGTTCTGACAGCTCTTTCTGCCTCACCGTTACTTTGGGGGTACCTGGGACTACTGGTCACGTGCTCAAAACAGTACTCCTTTGCAAAGTCTTCCATTTCCTGACTTGCGAACTGCGGGCCGTTATCCGTGATCAGTATCTCTGGTATTCCGTGACGTGCAAACATAGACTTTAAATGCACAATGACATTGGCAGAGCGAGTTGGGCTGAGCTGGGCAATCTCTATATACCTAGAGAAGTAGTCCACTAATAACAGGTAGTTTTTGTCTTGTAGCGTGAACAAATCAGCTCCCAACTTCTGCCATGGCCTTTCTGGTAAATCTGTGGGCATTAAAGGCTCTCTCACATTAACTCTTTCCTGTATGCACTGTCTACATTTGAGTACAACTTCACTGATCTGGTTGCTTAAACCTGGCCACCATACAGCCTGACAGGCGCGCTCTCTGCATTTAACCACCCCCTG
Source organism: Pholidichthys leucotaenia (assembly GCA_020510985.1). Classification (NCBI taxonomy): domain Eukaryota; kingdom Metazoa; phylum Chordata; class Actinopteri; order Cichliformes; family Pholidichthyidae; genus Pholidichthys; species Pholidichthys leucotaenia. The sequence goes on from CM035838.1 coordinate 73,382,154, forward strand.
GTGGCCCTCATGTATCTTATCCAAAACTGCATTTCTCATGTTAGCAGGGATAACTAACCTCGTGCCTCTCAGTAGTAGTCCGTTATGCACACTCAAAACGGCTCTCTCAGACCAGTAGTGCTTTACCGCTCCCTGTAGCTGGTTACGATCCGGCCAGCCTTCTGTGCAGTATTTCATGACTTGTGAACAGACGCTGTCGGACTGCAGTTGCTCTTGGAGATCTGCAAGATATTTGCTGCTTGTAGGGAGTCCCTCTAGCACAGAGTCAACATAAATGTTAGTGTCCTCCATAAAATCCGTGTCTGTGTGAGTAACACTGTTTGTGAGCGGTAAGCGTGAGAGCGTGTCGGCAGTGGTGAGACTTTTGCCCGGGATGTGCTTTATAGTGTATAAGTACCTCATTAGGCGCATACGAAATCTCTGTATACGCGGTGGAAGCGCATCCAAAGCTTGTCCTCCCAGTAGACTCACTAGTGGCTTATGATCAGTTTCTAGTTCAAAGTGCAGACCCAGGATAAAGTCATTGAATCTTTCGCAGGCCCACGTGAGAGCCAGCGCTTCTTTTTCCAGCTGGGCGTAGCGCTGCTCTGTAGGTGTCAATGATCGAGAAGCGTAAGCAACTGGTGACCACATGTCTCTCTCCTTCTGTAGCATGACTGCCCCCAATCCGTATGAAGAGGCATCTGCAGATATTTTCTGTGGTTTGTTTGGGTCATAGAGCTGCAATACAGGAGCAGAGGACAGTTCTTGTTTGAGGTTACAAAACGCATTTTGTTGTTCATGCCCCCAGTACCACATGTTCTTTGTTGAAAGCAAGTCTCTCAGTGGCTTGTCCTTTTCAGAAAGGTTCGGAATGAACTTCCCCAGCTGGTTCACCATTCCGAGAAAGCTCCTGAGCTCACTCACGTTGCTTGGCTCTTTCATGTCCTGAACAGCTTGGGTTTTGTCTGGATCTGGCCTCATTCCTTCTGCTGAAACAATAAACCCAAGAAATTTGACCTCTCTTTTGCCAAACTCACATTTTGACATATTCAACGTAACGCCAGCTTTCTCCGCGCGCTTCAAGACAGCGTGCAGTCTTGCATCGTGCTGCTCCTTGGTGGATCCCCAGACCAGGATATCGTCCATGTGACAGACGACTCCGTCGAGACCCGATGTAACCTCTGTCACCATCATGTTTTGGAAATGTTCAGGAGCACTGGAAATACCAAATGGCAAACGGTTGAAGTGGTATCTGCCAAATGGCGTAATAAATGTGGTGAGAAAGGCCGACTCTTTAGACAGTGGTATTTGCCAAAATCCCATATTTGCATCAAGCTTTGAAAAATACTGAGCACCTGTGAGCATGCCTAGCGTTTGGTCCACAGACGGGAGGATGTATCTTTCGCGACACACTGACTCGTTTAAAGGTGTCATGTCCACACAGATACGCACCTTTTCTTTGTCCTTTTTGGGAGCTACAACCATGCCACAGCACCAATCTGTTGGCTGCTCCACGCGACTGATGACTCCCAACTTTTCCATCCTCTCGAGCTCTTCTTTCACTTTACCCATGAGCGGCAGTGGCACACGCCTTGGCACCTTGAGCGAAAAGGGCTTAGCATCAGGTTTCAGTTTAATTGTGTATGGCTTTTGAACAAGCCCAAGTCCATCGCATAACTTGGGGTACGCTTTTCTCACTGTCTCTTGGTCTATAGTGTCAACTCTGGCAATTAGTTTCAGTCTCACGGAAGCTGTTCTACTCAGTAGTGCCATGCGCAGATTTTTGACAATATAGATTTTCTCAGTAGCGCTCTTGTCACCGTATGTAATAGTCTCTGTCATAGACCCCAACACGGTTAGTGCAGTTCCACCCGGTCCGTAGAGTGGTTTTTGTGCCTTTTCCAACTGTTCATTTTTCTTCTTGAAGATTTCAAATGTTTGGTCAGAAACCGCTGTGACGTCCGCTCCGGAATCTAACTTAAAAGTCACTTTATTTCCTCTCACGTTTATGTCTGCCAGCCATGGATCCTCCCCTAGATCCACTTCACCCAGAAAAAGTCCATCTGCATTGTCAGTGACCTCATTCACAGTTGGGTTGGACCTACAGACTCTAATATAGTGTCCACGTTTTTTACAGTTATGGCATTCCGCGTTTTTAGCTGGGCACTGTACTGCTGCATGTGCTGGTGCTTTGCCACACTTGGAACAAACTTTACTGTCTTGTTTTGTCTGCTGAGGCCTTGAGGACTTAATCTGTTTTTGTTCCTTGATTATGAACTTGTTTGGCTTGGCTTTTCTGATGTGTACCGCATCCACGGCTGTTCTGTTAATGCTAGTTTCACCTCTTAGGTCAGTTTGTTGTCGTTTTATTTCTTCAGATTGTCTTGCCATTGTTATAGCTTTAGCTAGGGTAAGATCTTTGTCAAGCTGCATTCTTTCTGACAGCGACGAATCTTTTAGACCCACTACAAGCCTGTCTCTCAAGAGGTCATCATGAAGTGCACCGTACTCACAGTTTTCTGCCAGTGCATAGAGTGCTGTTATGAACGAGTCTACTGGTTCTGCCGGCTGTTGCACTCGCTTGTTGAATTTTGCTCGTTCATAAATCACGTTCTTTCTGGGAACGAAATGTCTATCAAAGGCTGTTTTAACGGCATCGTACTGCTGGCGCTGCACACTCATTAGCTCGAGCCCTCTTAGCACGTCGTCAGCCTCATCTCCCATGCAATAAACCAGCGTATTTACTTGGTTCGCCTCAGATGAGTTATTCAGGTTACTTGCCAGTCTAAAATGCTCAAAACGTCTTATCCACTTTTCCCACTCTTGGGGTTTCGCAAAGTCGAAGGGCTCCGGTGGTTTAATGGTGAAGGTTGCCGCTGGAGTAGCCGCCGCCATTACAGGATCAATTGGCGCAGCTGCAGCTCTTTGAACTTCGTCTGGCATAGCTGCTAGCCGGTTGCAAAGCTGACTTTTCTCACCTCAAAGCGCACCAACTTCTGACACCATGTTGTGTTGGATTCTTTTATAAATAAAGACTGCTGCTTTGGGTGAACACGGAGCCTCCTTTATTGACTGGCTGCAACACATTAACACACGAACTCCGCCATATTATTCTCTATCATGCTGTACACCTGACAACATCCAGTCTGTGTCGCCCCCTAGTGGCTCCACATATGTAATGCCTAGATTACACCACAAAATGCAGCTCAGCGGTCAAGTCTTGGCTGCACGGTGGCGCAGTGGTTTAGCACTGTGGCAGCACAGTTTTACCCTTGGCCGGGGGATCGCGGGGATCATGAGATCGTGGGTTCGATCCCAGCCCCCGACCAACAGTGAGCTGTGTGGAGTTTGCATGTTCTCCCCGTGTTGCGTGGGTTTACTCCGGGATTTCTCCGGTTTCCTCCCGCATACCAAAAACATGTAGGTTTAGGGCGCTCGCACACGCAGCAACCAGCAGCCGGTGGCTTGTCACCAGACTGCAAACCAAATCTACCTACGGGTACAAATAAGTAACAAAAAAAAAAAAAAAAAAAAAAAAAAAGTCTGACAGCCGGAAACCCCTCCGAGTGCGGTCACAATAAAGGCTCAGGGAGCCAAAAGGGGCACACAGCCGTCAGATGGCCGAAAATAGTGCATGGCTCAAGCGCGGACAAGATCGGCGCTCAAACCATACCAATAAAGATAATTGGATTACTCTGTTTACATGCAAGTTTGAATAATCAGGTAACTCCAGAAAGCTGATTATAATTGCTTTACTTGTGACCATATAAACAGTCTGTTTCACTTCTGTTCAAGAACATTAATTCTTTAGGATGTTATACTGGTTTGTTCTGTGGAGGCTTTGTACTGAATTGCTGGTAAGAATTGCTGCTGTGTAAATTACATTTTTAGTTTTTATACACACTAAAATATTATTACTAGATTAAGAAAGCTAGCTCTGTCCTGGGGCAGCGCCTTGATCCGATGGAGGAGATAGGAGAGAGAAGGACGGTGGCTAAACTGTCATCTCTGCTGGAGTCCGAGTTCCACCCTATGCAGGACATACTGAATGCACTGAGGAGCTCATTTAGCAGCAGACTACATCATCCCAGGTGCACAACCGAGAGGTTTCGTAGGTCCTTCCTACCAACGGCTGTCAGACTGTACAACCTAAGCAGGGCTGCTCGCAGAGATAGCAAAAAGACTTAACAAACTAATAGTTTTTTGAATGCAAAAGATGCAATAGACTTACACAATGGTCCCCTCCGGCATACAACTAGGAACTTACCGGTCGCTATGGAGGGTGAGAATATGTATGGGCACATAATCATACCATGTAGGATAACTAAGTAGACGGTTATGCTGTTTCATTCCATCTAGCAACAATGCTCTGCACTGTGTGTGTTTATATATTTACATATTTATTCCATCTAGCTACAATGCTCAGCACTGGGTGTGTTTATATATTTATATATCTACATATTATTCCATCTAGCTACATTGCTCCGCACTGTGTGTGTTTATATACTTGCATATTTATTCCACCTAGCTGCAATGCTCCGTACTGTGGGTGTTTATATATTTACATATTTATTCCATCTAGCTACAATGCTCTGCACTGTGTGTTCATATATTCATATATTTATTCCATCCAGCTACAATGCTCTGCACTGTGTGTCTGTGTGTGTGTGTATATATATATATTTTATAGTAATACGTACATATGTATATTAGCTGCTCTTGCTTGCTTGTTTTTTTCTTGCCTTCTGATTGTTGCTCTGAGTGTTGCTATCCCTGTGCTGTTGCAATCCTGGAATTTCCCCGTTGTGGGACTAATAAAGGCTTATCTTATCTTATCTTATATACTACAGCTAAGCTGCATTTTAAACCTGAGTTCAAAAGTTCTGGTCTGAATTGTTAAAGTCAAGATGTTTCAGTGTATACAGACTGAAAGACACTAATGTAAAGGTGTTTTGCTGAGCTAAACTTTATAGCTGAGGCCAGATGTTCTTGTGAAATTAAAGAAAAATTGCCAATTTTGAACATGATCTGTTTACATGGTCACGAGTCAACCGATTACTCGAGTAAACCAATAAAGGTAATAAACAGCTTATGGTGCTTACATGCACTGAGTAAACGGTTTATTGGACAAATAAACTAGGTGTGTTAATCTGTTTTCTCATAAACCAATAATGGCTTTTAATTGATAAAGGTAATCGGATTACTCTGTTTATATGAAAGCTTGAATAATCAGGTAACTCCAGAAAGCTGATTACAATTGTCATAAATAAGATAAGATAAGATAAGATAAGCCTTTATTAGTCCCACAACGGGGAAATTCCAGGATTGCAACAGCACAGGGATAGCAACACTCAGAGCAACAATCAGAAGGCAAGAAAAAAAACAAGCAAGCAAGAGCAGCTAAGGATAAAAAGCATCATGCGCCGGCTGTGAGTTTGCAGATTTTATTAGGCCAAAAATGCACAAAGGAACAAACAATACAAAACCAAAGGCTGGTGGAAAACGGGCACAGGTGAAGCCAAACTAGCGGAGGCTGAGACGAGGGGAGACATCGGCTTCACTTGAGAACACTAGACATGGAGCGCATGTTAGGAGAATGACAAAAGACAAAATAAACACACTTATATGTGTAGGAAAAGGTCGATAGTAGATTGTTGGTAGTAGGGTGCTGCACCAGACAATCGTGCACAGGAGAAAACAAAAACAATTTAGGCCAGCTGAAAACGTTGAGGAGGGAGCAATCCGGGCTGACAGATGACAGGGTCACGTCCACGCAGAGCGAAACCCCCAGAAAGCAACTGACAGCTGTCAATCTCAAGAGAGAGAAAAAATGCAACAGAACACAAACAGAAGGATATGGCAGAAATGGGAACCGTCAACCTCAAAAATACAAAAAAACAAACTATAACAAACGTAAATGAAAATCATACAGACAACTCAAAATGACAACACAGTTCAAAATATGGAAAAACAGGTAGACAACCTGAGCTTGGTGGGGTCCCCCCATTCTCAGAAAGTGACAGAGCCCCCCCAAAAGGGGTGGCTACCGGACACCCCGAGGTAACATTAAAAGAGAAGACACCCCCCCCCCCCCCCACGCACACACAGAAATCCTACCCCAACAAGAAAACAACCTCACCCCGGGTGGGAGGAGGGGGACCCAGGCATGGAGGGACTGAAGCAACCCCCCCCCCCCCCCCCAAAAAAAAAAAAACCTCAGGAAAGCTTCCAGCACGGCTCAAACAAAGGGAAAACAAAGCAAAGTCCGCTCAGGACCCACACAGAACTGGGCACCCTAGGCCCCCCTAGACCAAAGAACTAAGCAGTTCAGGAGGTCGGCCGAAGTCCCAAGCTTGACAGATGGTGAGGTGGTAGGAGTCGGGTGGTCTGCCAGAGTTCTTGAGCCACTGCCACAAAGATGGTGGTCCAGGGGGCGGCCACCCAACAGGGGTGATCAGAGGACAAGGAACCATGACAGTGTTTGGCAGAGGAGGGGGAACCATGACGGTGTCTGGCAGAGGAGGGGGAACCACAACGGCATCTGGCAGAAGAGAGGGGACCACGACTGTGTCTGGCGAAGAAGAAGGGACCATGACACCCTTGGATTGGCCAGCAGAACCCTCAGTGGTCCCGGACAGGGACGAGGTTGCACCCACGGTGGCTCCAGACTGGAGCACAGCTGCACCCACGGTGACTCTGGACTGGAGCAAAGTTGCACCTGTGGTGACCCCGGATTGGGACAAGGTTAAACCCGCAGAGGCTCCAGACAGGAGCCATGCTGCACCCGTGGTAGCTCCGGACTGGAGCCACTCTGCACCCGTGGTGGCTCCATTCTGGAGCAACGTGGCACCCATGGTGGTCTCAGACGAAGGCGTCACACCCCCCATGGCCTCAGGTAGACAGGCGGGGCCCCCGGAGATCTCAGGAGAAGAGTCAGAGAAAGAATAGGCACAGGCCAGATTAGTGTCACCAGCAGCAGTGGAGCCCAGTGGGAGAAACTCAAGTGGGGCTGACAGCTCCACCTCCTCCCCCAACCAAGAGCCAGACAAGACCTCGCTAAGCTAAATGAGGAAACTTGCCTGAGCTCGAGCTCCACCACCGTCCAGGACTCCAGTGACTCCACTGCGGTGGCCCAAGCAGCAGGCATGGTGGGTGAGCAAGCTGGTGACCCTCCAGTTGTGATGGCTGATACTGGCAGGTCCCTGGATGAGGCGACGGGTGCTGGTGGACTCCAGGCGTGATGGTTAACGCTGGGGAACCCAGGACTCGCCTCACCAATGGCAGCGGGTCCCGTGACGCTGAAATCAGGGGACTCCTTGTAGGTTCAGTTTTCACCCCTCGAGGGGCACTCCTTTCCCTTCCGGGGTATGGCTTCACAGTTGTCACTGGGTTCTCCGGAATCACTGACCTCCTCTTCGCCCGATGGCTCCCTCCCAAAACTGACAGACAAACAGGGAGAACAGGAGAGGACTGAGGAGAGGCAGGTGAAGAGGAGGAGATGGCTGCAGCAGCAGGCAGGGAAGGCTCAGCCAAAATGGGTGACTGTAGCTGAGCTCCCCCCCCCCTTCCCCAACCTGGAACAAGGCAAGACAATTCATTTTTGGATGTAAAAGAATGAAAAGGTACTTGCCTGTGCTCCTTAGGTATATTGGTGGCTGCTGCAGATGGCCCAGAAAATTCCTCACTCCTGGCTGTGGGGGCCTGGAGCGCTAGTGCATGTGCTGGTCGATCCAGCCCTGCAGGCATGCTGATGGGCGGAACTGGATGTACTCCCTCTGCTTGGTCCACGAGCTCAGGGAGGATCCATGGTTTATACTCCAAGAGCAGGTCCACCTCTGCCACCAAAACCCGCTGACGTTCCTCCAGCTCCTCCGCCGAAGGTTCGGGCCACAGTTCGGGAGGAGAAGGCGGGGCTGCTGCTGCTGGAGAGCGACGAAAGGCTCAGAGCTTTCATGCCCGGGACCGCTTCTTTGTGGACACAGGGGAAGGTTTGGAGGGGTTTTCCCCCAGCCCATGGAGTATGGACGATGGGTCTGTTATAGGGAGGAGGAGGTCTGCGAGCTCTGGATGGCTCCACGGGCTGGGGCATGCTTCCAGCACCTGTGCAGCTCCAACCCAGCACTCCTGGGCCACCTCAGGAGTGCGGGAAACATGACCCTCCGATAAGATGTTATGTATGATGTTTACAGTCCAACACTCCTCCTCGCTGAACCCACACTGACTATAATCTGGAAATGCTGCCATGCCAGAGGAAAAAACACAGTACGGGAGAGGAAAAAAAGGGCAAAACTCACAGCTGCTGGAGCCCACACTGGCAGCACCCTTCTGTCATAAACGCCCTTCAGGGCAGGATAAAAAGCGCCATGAGCTGGCTGTGAGTTTGCGAATTTTATTAGGCCAAAAATGCACAAAGGAACAAACAATACAAAACCAAAGGATGGTAAAAAACAGAGCCACAGGTGAAGCCAAAATAGCAGAAGCTAAGGCGAGGGGAGATGCCGGCTTCACCTGAGAACACTAGACATGGAGCGCATGCTAGAAGAATGACAAAATAAACACATTTACATGTGTAGGAGAAGGTCGATAGTAGATCGTTGATAGTAGAAAGTTGGTAGTAGGTTGCTGCACCAGACAATGGTGCACAGCCCCTTAAATAAGGCTAAACACAAAATAAGCTAAGTGGTAACAGGTGTGGTGAGCCTGAGCGAGTAGGTGGAAACAATTTAGGCCAGCTGAAAATGTTGAGAGGAGGGAGCAATCGGGGCTGGCAGCTGACAGGGCCATGCCCACGCAGAGGGAAACCCCCAGAAAGCAACTGACAGCTGTCAACCCCGAGAGAGAAAAAACACAACTGAACACAAACATAAGGATATGGCAGAAATGGGAACCGGCAACCTCAAAAATACAAAAAACAAACTATAACAAGTGTAAATGTGAAAATAAATCATACAGACAACTCAAAATGACAACACAGGACAAAATATGGAAAAACAAGTCAACAACCTGAGCTCGGTGGGGTCCCCCCTGAGCTCAGAACATGGCAATAATTGGTTTACTCATGACCATTTAAACAGGGTCATTAGGTTTTTCTAAGCCACATTTTAAAAGTTTATGTAAAAACTGTAATAGATGTTAATGTTCAATTGAACATGATATTCTGTCCACAGTGGGGAAAAAGTGAACTGTCAAGGTGTTCTGCTAAACAGCACTTTAAGCTGAGGTCATATTTTATACGCTCAATGCAGATGTACTTCACTAGTATTCTGGTCATTGCCAGTTGTTATAAAAGGGTAGTGATTTAATAAATGTTGGAAAAGGATCTCCCTCTAGTTTGTGTATTTATGGTAATGCTAAGTAATTGTTTGAAGCATTTTAAACTTAAAACGGAAAATTACTATTGGTAAAACTTAATAACATTAAGTACATTTTTTAATCAAATTCTTAATTTATCAGTTAAAGTTAACTTATTTTAATTAGGTATAATAGATTAAATATGTGGACTTTTTAATTTGGTTTTAGTCATTTCTTAGGCATTTTAGCTTTGAGTCTACTTACAGTAATTTTTCATGCATATTATGAAGTTTTCTCAATTTAAAATAGCAGTTAGTTGACTGAACTACCAAAAATTGCTTGGAAAATGTTGCCTTAATTTTTCTGAGTTAGAAATAGGAAATGAGTTTTTACAGTGTAGTCACCAGCTGTTGCAGCCCAGTGAGATACTACCCTATCCAACCCTGGTAGGACCAGCGATGGATCTACTTCAGTTTGCCTACCAGCATGGCATCAGGGTGGAGGATGCAGTGATTTTCCTCCTACATTGTTCCCTGTCCCACCTGGAGAAGCCTGGGAGCACTGTGAGGATCATGTTCCTTGATTTCTCCAGTGCTTTCAACACCATCCAACCACTGATCCTGAGGGAAAAGCTACTGGGTGGACCAGCACCTGCCATCGTGGATCCTCGACTACCTCACAAACCGACCACATTTTGTGAGGGCCCAGGACTGTGTGTCTAACACCATCATCTACAGTACGGTGGTCCCCCGGGGAACAGTTCTGGCTCTCTTCCTGTTCACCCTCTACACTGCTGACTTTTTACACAACACACCACACTGCCATCTACAGAAGTTCTCTGACGACTCTGCGATAGTCGGTTTCATCTCTGATGGGGATGATGCGGAGTACAGAGGACTTATCCAGTACTTCGTGGACTGGTGCCTACGGAACTGACTCCAGATCAATGCGAGGAAAACTAAGGAACTGGTGGTGGACTGTCGCAGGTGAGGACAACCCCCCACAGCACCAGTAAACATCCAGGACACAGACATTGAGAAAGTGACATCTTACAAGTACCTGGGTGTTCACCTGGACAGTAAACCGGACTGGTCACACAACACCAACATGCTGTGCAAGAAGGGGCAGCACAGGCTGTTCCTCCTGAGGAGACTCAGGTTTTTTTGGAGTGCAAGGGGCACTCTTGAAGACCTTCTACGATTCGGTGGTGGCATCAGCCATCACATTTGGAGTGGTCTGCTGGGGCAGCGGCATCATGGCAGCTGACAGAAGGACAGTGAACAGATCAAAAAAGCTAGCTCTGTTCTGGGGCAACGCCTCAACCCAGTGGAGGGGATAGGAGAGAGGAGGATGGTGGCTAAGCTGTCATCTCTGCTGGAGTCCGAATCCCACCCCATTGGGAATTGAGATGGCGGCGTGCCTAGACGCAGCGGCCCCTCTTGGCATCAGTGAGTGTGAGAGTTTTGATCATCCCAGACGTACATTCTGTAAAACTTACAACCGTGAGACCTTATTAAACATCAAGGTACTCCACGCTGCAAGAATCACAGCGCTCGGTTGTGACTTGGACATTCTACGCCAGCATGGAATTCTGGCGGAGTCCCTGCTGGAAGCTACACGGGAGAAGAGGAAGCGTAAGCGGAGGGAAAGCAAGAAAAAGAGTGGAAAAAGGGCCGGGATTCATGCTAGGCTAAAGGCTAACCCCTCCAGTCCAGCAGTACCGTCGCTCCTTCTCTCTAATGTCCGCTCCCTCGACAACAAGCTGGATGAGCTGTGTCTGCTGAGACAAACCCACAGAGAGTGGAGGGACTGCTGTGTGCTTGCGTTCACGGAGACATGGCTCCACGACAACATCCCTGACGAGGCCATTCAACTAGAAGGTACGTCGGTGTTCCAAGCAGACAGAGAAACGGCGAGCTTTGGTAAGAGCTGTGGGGGGGGGGGGGGCTATGCATCTATGTTAACAAGAACTGGTGCATTAACGCCACGTTAGTATCTAAACACTGCTCTCCATTGGCGGAGTTCCTTATTGTAAATTGTCGGCCATATTATCTGCCGAGGGAATTCAGCAACGTGTTTGTAGCTGCTGTTTACATAGCGCCGAGTGCTAACGTTAATGCTAATGCTAAGAAGGCACTCGGGAAACTGCACGATGCTATTAGTGAAATCCAAACTTCACACCCAGACAGTTTTGTGGTGGTTGCGGGGGATTTTAACCACGCCAGCTTAAAGACTGTGCTCCCTAAGTTTAAACAATGTGTAGACTTTAAGACCAGAGGAGAGAATATGTTGGACTTAGTGTACACAAACACAGATGCATATAAGGCAATGCCCCGCCCCCACCTCGGCCTTTCTGACCACATATCCGTGATGCTGGTGCCTGCCTACAAACCTCTACTGAAGCGCAGCAGGCCAGTAGTGAAACAAATCAGGATTTGGCCAGAGAGTGCAACCTCTGCACTGAAAGACTGTTTTCTGCACACAGACTGGGAGGTCTTCAAAATAGCAGCCTCCCAGGAAGACAAGACAGATGTGGAGGAGTATGCTGAAACGGTCACCAGCTACATCGCAAAGTGCACAGAGGATGTCAGTACAGTGAAGACCGTCACTGTACGGGGAAGCCATAAGCCCTGGATGACCGCAGAGGTGCGCTCGCTGCTTACAGCCAGAGATGCAGCCTTCAGAGCGAAGGACAGGATCGCCCTCCGCTCAGCCAGGTCTGCGCTCTCAACGGGAATTAAGACGGCGAAGCGCGCCTATGCGGAGAAAATCCAGGGACACCTCTGTGACCCTAGGAACACCAAGCAGATGTGGCAGGGAGTTAAGACACTGACGGGCTATAAGTCTAGGCAGGGGGTCGATGATGACGACGCTTCGCTTCCAGACAGGCTCAACGACTTCTTTGCACGTTTTTAAGTATCAAACCCGACAATCAGAGGGAGGGCTGGCCCATCCCCACCATTGTTCGGACCAGCTTTCACCATCAACACAGCGGACACATGGAGGACCCTAACCAGGGTCAACCCACGTAAAGCTGCAGGTCCGGACAACATCCCGGGACGTGTGCTCCGAGACTGCGCAAGCGAGTTGGTGGATGTACTGACTGACATTTATAACATCTCCCTGAGTCAGGACATCGTTCCCAGACGCTTCAAGACCTCTATTATAGTATCGGTGGCAAAGAAACCAGTTGTGTCCTGTCTGAATGACTATTGTCCTGTTGCACTGACACCAATTGTGATGAAGTGTTTTGAACGGCTTGTCAAACCACACATTACAGCCTGCCTCCCTGCATCACATGATCCGCTTCAGTTTGCATATCGCTCAAACCGCTCCACGGAGGATGCTATAGTCACCACCCTGCACTCTGTCATCACCCACCTGGATCAGAAAGACACCTACGCCAGACTCCTGTACATTGATTTCAGTTCAGCATTCAACACCATTATTCCCCAGAGACTGATGGAGAAATTACTCCTTCTTGGTCTGAACACCGCCACATGTCTCTGGATCCTGGATTTCCTGACTGAGAGACCTCAGTCTGTCCGGGTTGGAAACAACATCTCCAACTCTGTCACGCTGAGCACCGGATCCCCTCAAGGCTGTGTACTCAGTCCACTGTTGTTTACACTTCTAACACATGACTGTGTATCCGGACACGAGGGGAACCAGATTATTAAGTTTGCAGACGACACCACGGTGGTGGGACTTATTCAGAGGGATGAGGAATCAGTGTACAGGGAAGAAGTTAGAGACCTGGAGGGCTGGTGCAGGGAGAACAATCTGGTGCTCAACGTGGACAAAACGAAGGAAATGATTATCGACTTCCGGCGGTCACAGCCTGAACACGTCCCCCTCAGCATCGGCGGCCGTTTAGTGGAGAGAGTGGAGAACATCAAGTTCCTTGGAGTGCAGATCTCGCAGGACCTGACCTGGAGCAAGAATTCTTTGGAGATCAGGAAGCGGGCCCAGCAGAGACTGCACTTCTTGAGGAAACTCAAACAGGCCTCTCTCCCCATCTGCATCCTCAGGACCTTCTACAGAGGTGTGGTGGAGAGTGTTCTGACGTACTGCATTGCTACATGGTACTCCAGCTGCAGTATGTCAGACAAAAAAGCCCTGCAGAGGATAGTTAAGGGAGCTGAGAGGGTAATTGGAGTCTCCCTCCCCTCTGTCCAAGAACTTTTTCAGAACCGTTGCAGGAGCAGGGCACTGAACATTGTCAAGGACCGTTCTCACCCTCTGCATAAACACTTTGAACTTCTGCCATCTGGCAAATGATTCCGGAGCATCAGAGGCAGAACCACCAGACTGATCAACAGCTTCCTTCCACAAGCTGTTAGGATGCTGAACAGTTGATCCGGAATCTCTCATACATACTACTGCACCTACGGACATTATATATATTATTTGTACAGTATATTATAGTTCTAGTTAGTTTTTCAAGTATGTCTCAGGGATGTGTGAATGGATGTGGTGGGGTGGGGGGTGAGGATAAGATAAGATAAGATAAGATAAGATAAGATAAGCCTTTATTAGTCCCACAATGGGGAAATTCCAGGATTGCAACAGCACAAGGATAGCAACACTCAGAGCAACAATCAGAAGGCAAGAAAAAACAAGAGCAGCTAGTATACATATGTACATATTAATATAAATATATATATATATATATATATATATATATATATATATAGACAGTGCGGAGCATTGTAGCTGGATGGAATAAATATATGAGTATATAAACAGTGCGGAGCATTGTAGCTAGATGGAATAAATATGTAAATATATAAACACACACAGTGCGGTGCATTGTAGCTAGATGGAATAATATGTAGATATATAAACACACAGTGCAGAGCATTGTAGCTAGATGGAATAAATATGTAGATATATAAACACACCCAGTGCGGAGCATTGTAGCTAGATGGAACTAGAAAAGCACTCGGAGAGCGCAGACCTCCGCCAAGCGCCACAGTTCCCCCCATACAGTGTTTGTGTGTACATTTTCAGATTCCTTGACCATGAAAACATATGACTAGCAATTGGATTGACAATGATAGGATTAGTGGTTCAGTAGGTATTCACAAAAATGGCATTTTGCGTAATGGCGGTTTTCTTGTGGACGGTGATCCGGATCACCACCAAAATCTAGTCATCTGTAGGATACCCCATTTCTGACAATCTGTGAAAATTTCATGAAAATCCGTCCATAACTTTTTGAGTTATCTTGCTAACAAACAGACAGACAGACAGACAATGTCATAACCCGAGTGTCGGTTCTGGCCACACTTGGGTCTCATATCTTATTTCCCTGGCTTTGGCAGCAGAGGATTTCTTCCAGCTCCTCGGGCTTTTATTGTGAAGGCGCCCGGGGGAGCTCCCTGCTGTCAAAGTCAGCTGCTGCGCTGCTGTCACGGCGAGCAGCTGCGCCGCATTGGGGTCATTAGCGGCCGGAGTTAAAAGCCGGTGCTGAATGTCCTCCAGTGCGGCAGTCTCTGTTATATCCTGTTGTGCTCCTGTTATGCTCCATTATGTTCCTGTTTGCCTTGCTCATCGTTGTTAACGGACTTGGGAATCTGTAACCCACCTGTTAACGTTGTCGTCTCGTAAGGTACGTTCCATTAAGACTTCACCTTCACTATTGTTCGTCTGGTGCATCGGGTGCTCCCCGGCTCAGATGTCACCCAGCCATTGTATGTATCCTGTGTTTGTTCATCCCTCTCTGTAATAAAACATCACTGCAAACTCACTGGTGACTGAGGCGTCTTGTGATGGTCCGTGAGGGCCATCGTGACAGTAGACTGCCGCCAAAACGCCCGGAGAGGAGGCGTTGTTTGAGACGCCATTCACCGTGCAGTTTGCAGTAGTGGACTGTTTGTTCCTACCTGTCTGGGTGCCGTGTTGAAGCATGCCATCGTGGAGGTCTCGTGCTCGGAGGCAGGACGCTGTCCTCGCTGACACCCTCGAGCGTGTAGACGAAGTCCTTGTCGCCGCCTCCCTCCTCGACTTCAACAGCGAAGTGCCCTGGTACCTGGACCTAGCCGAGGAAATTCTGGATTCTCTTCCCCGCCTCACTAATCATCCAGAGGTAAACGTGAGGAGGGATGACATCGCCGCCCAGGGTGAGATACTCCGAGGGCTGGAGGGAAATCCCGGCAGGAAGCCGAAGCGGAGGAGACGTCGCCCCTCGCTTCAGGATCCCGCTCCTGCCTCCGTTCCGGCCCGGGAGTTCGCACCATCCGGAGGTCTTTTCCCATCAGGCATGTCGTCACTCGGGATTCCCTCAGAGAAGCTGCAGCTGACAGCAGACAAGATCTGGGACCGGGTGGCTGCTGCTTGCTCCACTGGGAATCCACCAGCGTGTATGAAGCATGTGGTGGCGGCGGTTAGACTGGTGGAGAGGAATCCAGCGTTGCGTGAGTTTCCTGAGTTCGCCGACTTGCTTGCCGTTGTTTCTGCTCAGGAACGGCGATTTCCGAACCTCACCTTCGCCTCACCCCCTACAAGGAACCGTCATCACACCGGCTTCCAACCTCGGCTAGAACCCCTTCTGGATGCTGTTCCGGGTCGCCGCAAGGGCTCAACCCCCCACACAGCTGTCACTCCTGCGCCTCGTCAGAGGGGAATCCCCGCAGCCTCGTCTTCTCCCAGGCCCTCGCCTGCTGTCCCGTCAACGCTCCATGCCCGACTGACCCCGGCTGTCGCCCCCTCCTCCTTGTCACCTATCTTGGCTGCTGTGTGTCTCGGGAGCTCCGTTTCGGCGAGCCCCATCCCGGAACTGTCTCAAGTGGCCTCTCCTCGTCTTCCCTGAGGGCCCTCTGTCGCCATCCAGCGGGGAAAGGAAGGAACAATGTCCCCCACAGCGGGAATCATCTTACCCTCAGGAGAAAGGCAAGTGCATGATAATTTCTCTCCTTTAGACATTGTTTTGCCTTGTCTGACTCCTGAGGGTGGAGTTCGGGGTATGCAGCCCCCCGAGCTCCCTCCACCTGCTGTGGATGAAAGTATTAACCCTGCTTCCTCTGTGTCTCCCTCCGCTGAGCGGTCCTCGACGCCAGGCCAATGTCGCTGGATGCGGAGGGGGCCTGCGGTTCTGAAGAGCCTGGTTCCGGTTCCGCAGCCGCGCCATGGGCGGAGGAGGAGAGCGGACTGCAGCGTGGAGCCATCGCCGATGAAGAAGCGTCCCCGGGGTTCCACGGAGGAGCGGTCCGGTCCAGCAGGTCAAAGTTCTCCTGCCACCACGCCTTGCGGGCCACCGGCGTGGACATCGGTACCGGAGGACTCTCTAGCTGCGCGCACCATCATGCCAGCTGCGGAGCCCGACGCAGCTGAGTGGGAGCCTGAGGACGACCTCCTGACTTCTGACCCCGGATCGTCGCAGTCCTGGACGGCGTCAGAACCCGAGCTCAGGCAAGTGCTCTGTTTTATCTTTCTTCTTCACCTTTTAGAGCACTTTTGCCTGTCTCAAGGGGAGGTGAGCCGGGTGCAGCCGCCCGCTGCGTCCGAGCTTATCTCGCCGGGTTCTGGCGCTGCCAGTGATCCTGATCCCGGGTTTTCTCTCTTTTGTGAGTCTTCTCCCAGGGTCGCCGGCGAGGGGCTGCTCTCGCCTGCTGCGCCAGAGGTTCTGGTTTCGGGGTTGGAGGTCGAGTCTGGTGCCACGCCGACCCAGTCGGGGTCCATGGGTTTGGTTCCGGAGGCCCAATCGGGGTCCACCGTGGGTTTGGTTCCGGAGGCCCAATCGGGGTCCACCGTGGGTTCGGTTCTGGAGGCCCAATCGGGTCCGACGTGGGTGCTGCACCAGCAGGTCCTAGATTCGGTGAGGGAGCTGCAGATCCCCGGCCACCGGATGCTGGACAGGCTCGTTTCCCTCGTCACCCTCATCTCCACCGTCATCCTCCTCGTCTCCCTGAGGAGCGCTACCCATCTCCACCTGGGGCCGTTGGGGTCCCGAACGCTCCGCCTGGTTCCCCCTCGTCTCTCCCCTTTTCAGCAGGACCGCCGGCTGCTTCTTCCCAACGGTTCTGGTGGCCTGGTGTTGCGGGGCGGCCGCCTGAAGGACTGTCTCGTTGGTTTGGTTCTCTGGGCCGGCCCCCAGACCTTTTTGTCTTCCTGTGTGGCGACCTGCTCCGGCCGCCTGAAACTCTCTACTCCCGAGCATGGGACTGGGATAGGCCGCCCGAACTGTCCTCTTTTCCCCTCCCTGTTCTGTGGCTTTTTGATGCCGGACGACCCCCCGAACCTTTTGCCCCCATCCCTCCCGGTCAGGACTGCACCCTCCCCGGGTTTCTGATCTCGTCTGTGGGACTGTTGGGGTGTGCGGGGGGGGGGGGGGGATTGATTTGTGTTTTTGTTGCTCACTATGTTGTTTCTGAGTTTGGTGTTTTTTTCCTCCACCTTATGTCACTTTGTTTTTGCCAAAAGGTATACTGCCTATTTTGACTTTATTCTGGTTTCCCACGTTTTAGGGATTATGGTTTTTTCCCCTACCTTTATAGCCTTGTTGGTCTCATCACTTGCTTGCTCGTTGTTTGTCTCTCTCCCTCCTGCCAGCGCCCCATCCACCCACCCTAGGGGGGTGGGGGGGGCTTGGGTGTTACTCAGGCCGCTCAGAGCTCGGCCTCAAGGGGGAGGTACTGTCATAACCCGAGTGTCGGTTCTGGCCACACTCGGCAGTCTCTGTTATATCCTGTTGTGCTCCTGTTATGCTCCGTTATGTTCCTGTTTGCCTTGCTCATCATTGTTAACGGACTTGGGAATCTGTAACCCGCCTGTTAACGTTGTCGTCTCGTAAGGTACGTTCCCTTAAGACTTCACCTTCACTATTGTTCGTCTGGCGCATCGGGTGCTCCCCGGCTCAGACGTCACCCAGCCATTGTATGTATCCTGTGTTTGTTCATCCCTCTCTGTAATAAAACATCACTGCAAACTCACTGGTGACTGAGGCGTCTTGTGATGGTCCGTGAGAGCCATTGTGACAGACAAACAGACAAACCAACGCCGATGAAAACATAACCTCCTTGGCGGAGGTAATAAATATGTAAATATATAAACACACACAGTGCAGAGCATTGTTGCTAGATGGGATGAAACAGCACAACCGTCTACTTAGTTATCCTACATGGTATGATTATGTACCCATACATATTCTCACCCTCCATAGTGACCGGTATTTTCCTAGTTGTATGCCGGAGGACCATTGTATAAGTCTATTGCATATGTGGATATGTATGAGTGTGTCTTAAATCATGTTCTTTTACTTATATGGATGCCGAGAGAAACGCAATTTCATTTTGCCTGCACTACAGTTGTATGTACAGCAATATGACAATAAAGGTTGATCTGATTTGATTTGATTTGATACAGGACACGCTGAATGCACTGAGGAGCTCATTTAGCAGTAGGCTGTGCCATCCTAGGTGCACGACGAAGAGGTTCCACAGGTCCTTCTTACCTATGGCTGTCAGACTTTATAACCTAACCAGGGCTGCTCGTATTGAATGCACTAAACGTAACAGCTTTACACAATAGAAATTGTCCCATCCAATACACAGCTAGGACAATAACAATCATTACTGAGGGTGGCAACAACACTGTGATTAAAATGGGAAATATACTGTTTGGGTACATATTCATATTCTACAGGGTAACTTAACAAACCATAATGCTGTTCATTCCATCTAAGTGCAATGCTCCTGCACTGTGTATATACTGTATCTGTGTACATATGTATATTCATCTACAGCTTTGACTAACCTGTTCTTATTATCTTATTAACTATTGCTCTGAGTGCTGCTATCCCTTTGCTGCTGTAATAGTGGAAGTTCCCCATTGTGGGACTAATAAAGGCTTGTCTTGGCTTAGCTTAGCTTAACTTATCTTAAGTTCCTCACAGCAACCATGAAAATAACTATCATCAAATAACTAACTAGAAAACTAACTAGACACCTCCCACCCCTCACACTCCCTCTTCAGCCCCCTGCCCTCAGGGAAAAGGTACTGAAGCCTCCGGGCCCACTCCACAAGACTGCTTAACAGCTTTGTTCATCAGGCCATCAGGACCCTGAACTCTGTTCACAATAACTACCTCAACTGTTGGCACAGAAAGACTGGCACACCAACAGTAATGCATTTGCTGCTGTATGTCTCTGCACTTTAACCGTAACCATTTGCACAAATGTCATATCTGCTGCTGTCTGTCAGTGCAATACTGATCATGTGCAGTCCTATCTGTTACTATCTGCACCTATACTACCGCATTGAACTGCAACTATGGGTATTACATCTCTAGTTGTCTGTATATAGAATGTATGTAGAATGTATATAAAAAACGCAAGATGGTGGCGCGTGCACAACGTGAGGCTCAGCGTCCTACCAGATTCTGGGGACTAGCAGTGTTATTTCTGCTCATTTCGGGTATGTTCGTTCAGAACAGCTCTGCTTTTACATCTTACACCCGAGATGAGCTTTTGAATATTGGTTTACAAAAGAACGATAACGACCTTTTTATCAGCAACCTACGTCTGAATCTACGTCTCATCCCGGAGCTCTGGAGAACTCCCGACGCTCGGCAGGCTTCCCGGCCGACCGGAAGTGCTCGCAGGCGGCGTAAGGACCGTAAACAAAGGAGGGGTAAACGCGGTGGGCTAAGAGCTAAGCTAAAGCTAACACCGCACTGGCTATCGCTACCCAGTATTTTCCTTGCTAATGTACGGTCTCTGGCGAGCAAAATGAGTGAACTACGGCTTCGGATCACCAACAATAAGAAACTTATGAACTGCAATATCATGATTTTTACGGAAACATGGCTTCACAGTGGAATACCCGACAATGCTATCGAGCTAGTCGGCCTACACACGCTCCGGGCAGACAGAGCAGCAGTTGACTCCGGTAAGACAAGAGGGGGGGGATTGTGCATTTATATTAACAAGGCTTGGTGCACGAACTCTGTCACTGTTGAGAGACACTGCTCAGCTAACCTGGAGTTTCTCATGGTTAAATGTAGACCTTTCTATCTGCCACGCGAGTTCACTTGTACCATCATAACAGCCGCTTACATCTCTCCGGATGCTAATGCTAAGCTTGCTATGAAAGAACTGCATGCAGCTATTAGCAAACAACAAACTGCACACCCAGAGGCAGCATTTATTGTGGCGGGTGATTTTAACCACTCTAACCTCAAGACAGTGCTTCCTAAATTCTACCAGCATGTCTCCTATCACACAAGAGGGGACAAAACATTGGACCATGTTTACACCAATATTGTGGGAGCCTACACAGCAACTCCCCTCCCCCACCTAGGTCAGTCTGATCATTTATCCTTGTTCCTTACCCCCAAGTATGTACCGCTCATCAACCGGGTGAAGCCATCAGTGAGGACCATCAAAGTGTGGCCAGAGGGGGTTGACTCTGTACTCCAGGAGAAGTTTAGGAACACAGACTGGAGTATGTTCACCTCTCAGGCTACCTGTGGCTCCCACATAAACATCAACTCTTACACCCACTCAGTCCTGGACCATATCAACACCACTATTGACAGGGTCACCACGGAAAGACAGATCACCACGTACCCAAATCAGAAGCCGTGGATGAACAGAGAAGTGCGACTTCTGCTAAAAGCACGTAACAATGCCTTTAGATCTGGTGATGCACAGGCCTACAGTTCATCCAGGGCAGATCTGAAGTGGGGCATCAAGAAGGCCAAGCACAGCTACAAGCTGAAGGTGGAGGAACATTTTGGGGACTCTGACCCCCGACGTATGTGGCAGGGCATTCAAGCTATCTCTGATTATAAGCCCAGCAACTCCATACCTATAGCCATGACTGTGCCCTTTCTCAATGAGCTAAATAACTTCTATGCTCGTTTTGACAAGGACAACAATGAAAAGAACATCAATTTCCCACCCTCTGATGACCTCCACCACCTCACACTCACCCACACCGACGTCCGTAATGCACTGAGTCATGTCAACGTACGTAAGGCTGCTGGCCCTGATGGCATTCCTGGGCGTGTGCTGAGGGCATGCGCTGAGCAGCTGGCAGGGGTCTTCACAGACATCTTCAATCTGTCCCTGGCCCAGGCCGTGGCACCAGCGTGCTTCAAGACCACTTCAATAGTACCAGTGCCGAAACATTCAACACCATCGTGTCCAAATGACTATCGCCCTGTGGCACTGACGCCCATAGTCATGAAGTGCTTTGAGCGACTGGTCTTGGCACAGCTCAAAAAAGGCCTGCCCCCTACACTGGACCCTCATCAGTTCGCCTACCGGAGCAACAGGAGTACAGAGGATGCGGTTTCTACAGCGCTGCACTATGTACTCTCACACCTGGATGACAAGAACACCTACGCAAGAATGCTGTTTATTGACTTCAGCTCAGCATTCAACACAGTTATCCCCTCCAAGTTGCTCACCAAACTTGGGGACCTGGGAATCAGTACCTCCACCTGCAACTGGATCATGGATTTTCTGACCAACAGACCCTAGCATGTTAGGTCAGGCCCCAACCGTTCTTCCGTCATCACACTCAACACTGGTGTACCACAGGGCTGTGTGCTCAGCCCATTCCTCTACTCCCTCTACACCCATGACTGCAGGCCTATGTATGGATCCAATTCCATCATAAAGTTCGCAGATGACACCACGGTGATTGGACTCATCAGGGACAACGACGAGTCAGATTACAGGGCAGAGGTTGAGCACTTGGCTACTTGGTGCGCTAACAATAACCTGCTCCTTAACACCAGCAAAACCAAGGAGCTCATAGTGGACTACAGGAAGGAGAGGGAAGAGACACATGACCCCATCCATATCAATGGCATAGCTGTTGAACATGTCCCCAGCTTCAAATTCCTGGGGACCCACATCTCGGAGGACCTGTCCTGGTCAGTTAACACCACCAGCCTGATCAAGAAGGCCCATCAGCACCTCTTCTTCTTGAGGACATTGAAGAAGAACCATCTGTCAACTGACATCATGGGCAACTTCTACCGCTGCGTGATAGAGAGCACCCTGACCAACTGTATCACACTCTGGTATGGGAGCTGCTCTGTAGCTGACCGCAAGGCGCTGCAGCGGGTGGTGAAAAACGCCCAACGCATCACAGGGACTCCACTTCCAGCTATAGAGGACGTCTACAGGAAAAGATGTCTGCGCCGGGCACGCAGCATTCTTAGGGACTCCAACCATCCTGCTCATGGACTGTTCCAGCTTCTCCCCTCCAGAAGACGTTTCAGAAGCCTTCGGACTAGAACCAGCAGGTTTAGGAACAGTTTCTTTCCAACAGCTGTCACGTTATTGAACTTAGTTCCCCGCTGACTCTCTTACAATCATCTTTTACCATCCTCACCTGTACATAACTGCATAACTACATAACTACATCTAACTTATTGCACATTATTTGCACATAACAGTACTTTTAACTTTCTGCACTGCTGCATATATTTGCATATATTTGCTTAAATTGCACATACTGTTAATTACCGTATATACTGCACTGCTGTCCTTTGCACTTCTGATTGGATGCGAAACTGTGTTTCGTTACCTTGTATTCATACATGTGTAATGACAATAAAGTTGAATCTAATCTAATCTAATATAGGATTGCTGGGTTTTATCATCATTAATCGTTTATCTCTATTTGCACTATGGGAGGTCTGGGTCTACCTTGTCGCCATTTGCACTACAGGTTGCATTACTGTACATAGACTGCTGTTTTCTTTTTTCCAGCCTTATTCCTTTTTCTTTTTATATTATGCACACCAAGAGAGAGAGAAACACCATCTCAATTCTTCTGTATGTATAGTAGCATTGACAAATAAAATCTTTGAATCTTGACTCTTTGAAAAGGACTCAGAGAGTGTATACCTCTGCCAAGGCTCCTTCTGTCCCTCATGAATCACCTCCAAAATGTAATGGGTTCGTGTGTAGGCCGCGAACCAGTTCTGGTGAAAATTGCATCAAAGTCTATCCAGTACTTTTGGAGGATTCTTGCTAACACACTGTGAGAAAATAAGAATCTTGGTGGAGGTATGCAGTTTTGGATCATCACCAAAATGTAATGGGTTCCTCTCTAGACCAAGGACCACCTCTGATAAAAATTTCATCCAAATCCATCCAGTAGTTTTGGAGTATTCTTGCTAACACAATGTGAGAAGATAAGAGCCTTGGCAGAGGTATGTGTTCTCAGATCATTACCAAAATGTACTGGGTTTCTCTCTAGCCCAAGAACCACCTCTGATGAAAATTTCATCCAAATCCATTCAGTAATTTTTGTATACTTGTGCTCACAAATACAAACAAGGTCCTTGGTGGAGGTATGCACTTTCAGATCATCACCGCAATTTAATGGTTTCTTCCTCAGCCAAAGGACTACTTCTGGTGAAAATTTCATCAAAATCCATACAGTAGTTTTTTGCATAATCCTGCTAACAAACAGACAGACAAGCCACCCCGATTACATTACCTCCATGGTGGAGGTAGTTAAAACAAAACTGATATGAAAAATATTTTAACATACATTAGCGTGTTGAGAACTACTGAGGATTGAAACCATCTTTTGGAAAAATTTGAGCAGTATTTTATGGTTTTAGTTTGGCCAGTGATTGCATACAATAATGAGAAGAGGCAGGTCCTATTGTTTTACTGCAGCCAGCCACAAGAGGGCAATTAAGATTGGCAGTCTTCACTTTTGAAGAGCTGTTAAGTCTGTCATCTTGTTTTAGTCTTTGTTTAGATCCTTCACATACACCAAAATTGCTGGATGGTTCCAGTATTTTCTATGAGTCCCTGCTCAGGAGTTGGAGCTAAAAGGTTTGTGAAAAGGGTTTTTTGTGTGACTAAAATAGTCTGGGTACTCTAAGTGAGAATACCCCCCGCACCACCAACTTCCCCGCTAAAAAAGAGGAATTATTTTAGATACTTCCTGCTCCTGGTACTGAAAAGTTCCATTAGTAGGAGCATGATTTAGATGTTTCCATGAATGTAGCCTCTTGTGCGCTTTACTTCTACAAGTTAAACTTGTAGGTTAGAGTCAGCCAAAGTATCTGTTCACCACTGAGGGTAATATCTCACCGCAAATTATTTATGTGAAGAAAAATTGGTTGTAACTGTAAAAACTGTTCATGAACTGTTGTGCAACTTTTTTTATACAACAGTTAGCTCCGACTGAGCAATTTGATTGGACAATAGGGAATCTTAGTGAAAACTGCAATACTGTGTTGGAAACCTTAATTTCCACAGTGAGGTACTGTTTGAAAAGGAATCTTACCTGACCCAGAAGTCCCACCCTTTTGAGAAAAAACTTTATTCAGTTTACGAAGTCTGCCCTTGTATAAACATCGTTAAGTAATTTCACGTCTGTTTAAAAAATAGGCAGTGGTAGATTTGGATTTATTGTCTTGATTAACGAACCACAATACCTTTGTGGTGATGGCTCAACAGGTGACTGGTATGTTTTACAAACACTGACTTTTGCACTTGACAGTATTTAATTTGTTTACATGTGTGTGAAATGACAATAGATGTTTTCATGCTGACTGAGATGTTTTAGCAACAGTTAATGGCAGTGTTGTAGTAGAGTGACCACATTCCGAGGCCAAGTCCGAGTCTGAGTCACCACATTATTTCAGAGGCCAACTTCAAAGTGCTTTGCAAAATTTGCATTTCGCCCTGTATTTCTTTCTCCCTTTTTCCTCGTACTCCTCATGATCGGTGAATCCAAAATGAACAATTTGTGATTTGGAAGACATAATTTGCTCGTCAACGTATGGCTTTTTTTCTCAATAAGAAGCCGCATCACAATAACTCGTCCAAGAGAGATCAAAATCAGATGTGTACTGCACAACGTGGTACTACTTGCAGAGGTCATGTACGTATGTTTTCGCATTATGCACTGCGTACTGTACCGCATGCGCATTTGTATAGTGAGCAGATAGATGTACTGCCAAAACTTGCTAGTCTGTACATGTACTAGAACTGTACATGTACATGTATAGTGAATTGACAAGCGAAAAGATTAATCCACTATGTACATGTACTAGTAAATGAACCGTACTGCACTGTACATGTACTAGTACTTGCGGAGGTCATGCATGCATGTGCTGCATGTGTATGCGTTAAGGGGAGCCAGAGTATCAGCAAAATAGTGCGTAATAATTTGTATTATGCACCACATACTGTTACCGCATGCATGTTTACATTGTGAATGAATCAACAAGCAAAAAGATTAATCAGCTTCAGCCAAATCTTACGCGTGTACATGTAACGTACAGGCCGAAGGGTAATTAATTAACATAACTTTCACGGTTCTTTAAAAACCAGGTGAAGAGTCACAGGGAGCAATCAAAGGGGAAACTTTAAAATGTATTCAAATAACTTTAATAGTGGTATTGGACAATCAATATTTTTTATCGCAATTAATCTTTTGGAATGTTTAGTTAATCGCGATTAATAACACGTTAATCGCACGTTTTTCCATACAGATACAGTGTACCTTAAGTCGGTAATTTTTCAAGCTTGTCATACTGTTATGAACATGGGAGTGGACAAATATGAAGTGGACTTCCGGCGCCCCACGAGTCGGCTGCCTTTTGCAACAGCGGCTCAATTCTGAGTCTTTTTTACTTCCTCTCTCTTCTGATCCGGTGACAACTCTCTGATCCGGCACACCTTTCACTCCATATATATCACGGACACACAGATCGCCCCAAATGTCTCCCGAGCCGGTGGACGGAGCCACTGTTTATAGCAGGAGACGGTACAGCAGGGAAGAGCTGCTAGCACTCAACAGCCACCCGCTGCTAACGGAAAAACTTGACATACCGGGAGAACTGAGGCGAAAACGACGTGGGTGTCATTTTGGAGTAAGGCGGAGGGCAACAAATATAAGGTACAGACCCACCCTCCCATCCGTTGTTATGGGGAATGTACGATCGTGACTGGGAAAGGTAGATGAGCTAGCGGCTATCTCCCGCTACGATAGCATATAAGATAAGATAAGATAAGATAAGCCTTTATTAGTCCCACAATGGGGAAATTCCAGGATTGCAACAGCACAGGGATAGCAACACTCAGAGCAACAATCAGAAGGCAAGAAAAAACAACATCTAGTAAACATATGTCCATATTACTATAAATACTACTAATAGTATAATACTATTAGTATAATACTATTAGGATACTATACTAATATAATACTATATACCGGGAGTGTAGCCTGTTTCTATTCACAGAGTCTTGGCTAACTGAATTAGCAGCAGATGCTAACATTGAACTGGAAGGTTTCCACGCGATACGGGCAGACCGAACATCAGACAGTGGCAAAGCAAGGGGTGGTGGAGTGATAATGTATGTTAACAACAACTGGTGCAGACCGGGACATATCACTGTTAAACAACAACACTGCAGCAAAGACATCGAGTTGCTAGCTGTTAGCATGCGGCCGACATATCTCCCGAGGGAATACTCACACGTGATCTGCATTGTTATTTATGCAAATCCGACGGCGAACGCTGGGACAGCGCGTGACGTCATCCATTCAGTAACTGGCAGGCTGCAGACAGAACACCCAGATGCTCTTCTCCTCATCTCAGGCGATTTCAACCATGTTTCACTGTCTCCCATTCTACCCACGTTCACTCAGTATGCCACATGCCACACTAGAGACAATAAAACACTGGACTTATTCTACGCAAACACTAAGGAGGCGTACACCTCATCACAACTCCCCCCACTCGGGAGATCGGATCACAACTTGGTTCATCTCCGGCCGGTGTACAAACCCCTAGTGCACAGACAACCTCTGGCCATGCGCACAGTGAAGTTATGGTCTGAGGAGGCAATGGACACTCTAAAGGGCTGTTTTGAAACCACCGCCTGGGAGCAGCTCTGCGATCCACATGGTGAGGACATCGATGGCCTCATTCACACCATCACAGACTACATCAGCTTCTGTGTGGACAACACCGTTCCCACCAAGACCATACGGTGTTGCTCAAACAACAAACCCTGGATCAACCCTGAGATAAAAACACTTCTGAGAGAGAAGAAGAGGATCTTCAGGTCGGGGAACAGGGAGATGCTGAAGTCCGTACAGAGGGAGCTGAGAAGAAAGATTAGAGAAGGCAAGGACAGCTTCAGGAAGAAGATGGAGGACAAGCTGCAACAGAGCGACATCAGCGGGGTCTGGAGAAACCTTAAAACCATCTCTGGGCTCCAGAATACCTCCTCCCAGGCCACAGGGGGGCAGGGAGTGGGCAAACAATCTGAATCTGTTTTTCAATAGGTTTGACCAACCGCCCTCCCCCCCCCCCCCGACTGCACAACAACCACTGCTGCCTCTAAAGACATCAAGTCCTGCTGCCCACTCCCCACTCCACCACCACCCCCCCACTCCCAACACACAGCCGCCCAACCTGACCCTCACTAAGACCCAGGTGAGGACGGAGCTGAGGAAGATCAAGGCGAGGAAGGCGTCGGGACCGGACGGCATCAGCGCAAAGCTCCTCAAGTCCTGTGCAGACCAGCTGTGTGGGATTGTGGAGTACATCTTCAATCTGAGCCTGAAGCTGGGGAGGGTACCACAGCTGTGGAAAACATCTTGTGTGGTACCTGTACCAAAGACTTCCCACCCCCAAAGATCTGAACAGCTACAGACCAGTGGCCTTAATGTCCCACATGATGAAGACCCTGGAGAGACTGCTCCTTGCTCACCTCCGCCCCCTGGTGGGACCAGCAATGAATCCACTCCAGTTCGCCTACCAGCATGGCATTGGGGTGGAGGATGCGGTGATCTTCCTCCTTCACCATTCTCTGTCCCACCTGGAGAAGCCCGGGAATGCGGTGAGGACCATGTTCTTTGACTTCTCCAGTGCTTTCAACACCATCCAACTGATGATCCTGAAGGACAAGCTGCTGTGCGCAGGGGTGGACCAGCACCTGTCATCATGGATCCTGGACTACCTCACAAACCGGCCTCAGTTTGTGAGAACCCGGGACTGTGTGTCCGACACGATCATCGGTAGCACGGGGGCCCCCCAGGGAACGGTGTTGGCTCCCTTCCTGTTCACCCTTTATACTGCGGACTTCTCACACAACACAACACACTGCCATCTACAGAAGTTCTCTGACGACTCTGCGATCGTTGGCCTCATCTCCAACGGAGATGAAGCTGAGCACAGAGGGCTTATCCAGGACTTCGTGGACTGGTGCCATCGGAACTGCCTCCAGATCAACGCGAGGAAAACTAAGGAGCTGGTGGTGGACTGCCGCAGGCAAGGACAGCCCCTCACAGCACCAGTAAATATACAGGGAACAGACATTGAGATGGTGACATCCTATAAGTACCTGGGTGTTCATCTGAACAATAAACTAGACTGGTCACACAATACTGACGCACTCTACAAGAAGGGACAGCGCAGGCTGTTCCTACTGAGGAGACTCAGGTCTTTTGGTGCACAAGGGCCGCTGCTGAAGACATTCTATGACACAGTGGTGGCATCAGCCATCACTTTTGGAGTGGTCTGCTGGGGCAGAGGCATTACAGCAGCCGATAGGAAGAGACTGAACAAACTGATCAAGAAAGCTAGCTCTGTCCTGGGGCAGCACCTTGACCCAGTGGAGGAGATGGGAGAGAGAAGGATGGTGGCTAAACTGTCATCTCTGCTGGAGTCCGAGTTCCACCCTATGCAGGACATACTGAATGCACTGAGGAGCTCATTTAGCAGCAGACTACATCATCCTAGGTGCACAACCGAGAGGTTTCGCAGGTCCTTCCTACCTACGGCTGTCAGACTGTACAACCTAAGCAGGGCTGCTCGCAGAGATAGCAAAAAGATGTGACAACCTAATAGTATTGAATGCAAAAGACGCAGTAGACTTACACAATGGTCCCCTCCGGTATACAACTAGGAAAATACCAGTCGCTATGGAGGGTGAGCATATGTATGGGTACATAATCATCGTCGTCGGCCTCCGTCGGTCTATGATGGCCATGGAAGAGAATCCTAAACGTCTACTCTGCTGGAACAGCACCGCCTGTGGCTGAACAGGCCGATGCGCAAATGGCAGTCCCTGTCACACAGGTCGCACTTGTGGGTGGTCTCCGTGCTGCTGGGTCTGTGGCGGTTCTTCCTGCGGGTCTTTTTTTCATCTGCTGCAGCAGTCAGTCTCTCTTCACCTGCCTTGAGCTGTCTGGTCAGGGTGCCTCTCCATTTGGAGCGGTCCATTGCAAGGTCCTCCCAGCGCTCTGTGTTGATCTCCAGGGCCTTCATGTCTCTCTTGCAGACGTCTCTAAAGCGCAGCTATGGGCAGCCAACGTCTCTCCTGCCAGTTGCCAGTTCTCCGTAGAGGACGTCTCCGTAGAGAACGCCCCAAAGACATAATCATACCATGTAGGATAACTAAGTAGACGGTTGTGCTGTTTCATTCCATCTAGCTACAATGCTCCGCACTGTATGTGTTTATATATTTATAGATTTATTCCATCTAGCAACAATGCTCCATGCTGTGTGTGTTTATATATTTACTTCCGCCAGGCCGCAGGCCAGGAGGTTATGTTTTTGCCAGCGTTTGTCTGTCTGTCTGTCTGTCTGTCTGTCTGTCTGTTTGTCTGTCTGTTGGTTAGCAAGATAACTCAAAAAGTTTTGGACGGATTTCGATGAAACTTTCAGGCGTTGTTGGAAATGGTACAAGGAAGAACTAATTAAATTTTGGGGATGATCCGGATCACCGTCTGGATACAGGAATTTTTTAAAGGATTCTTTAACATTGTGAGATACGGCCATTTTCAACATGTGTGCAGGCCCAATGGAGGGCGCTGGTCATCGTGTCTGATGAACACAAACTCCGCGTTCTTCAAACTTTTAGGCACAAAAGCACGCGGAAAACAGTGGTGGGCCAGGCCCGGCAGTGTGCCTGTGTTTGCGCTACGCTGCAAAAGCTGAGACGGGCAGCTGTCCGGCGCCGGATTATTTGGCAGAAATTCCCCGGCCAGCCATAGTGGCTGCGCAAAAACAAGCTCTCTGCCGGGGAAGCTTCCAAATCCTCTTTTGCCGCAGAGCGCAACCCCAATATAAAACCCACGGCAACCTGTCTACCCAATTTGCATCCGTCAGTGAAGCCCTGAGTGCTGCTTTCAGTGATCTATGAAAACGCTTGCATAACCCATTGGCCTGTGGGTTGTACGCGGTTGTGTGATGAATTGCAACGCCCACAGCCTGGGACTTTGCAGATGGAGGAGATGGACACAACACCAACACTTCAGTTTATTACCTCCGCCAAGGAGGTAATGCTTTTACTACTGAACCACTAATCCTATCATTGTGAATCCAATTGCTAGTCATATGTTTTCATGGTCAAGGAATCTGAAAACGTACACACAAACACTGTATGGGGGGGAACTGTGGTGCTTGGCGGAGGTCTGCGCTCTCTGAGTGCTTTTCTAGTTACATATTTATTCCATCTAGCTACAATACCCCACACTGTGTGTGTTTATATATTTACATATTTATTCCATCTAGCTACAATGCTCTGTGCTGTGTGTGTTTATGTATATATTTATATATTTATTCCATCTAGCAACAATGCTCCACACTGTGTGTTTATATATTTACATATTTATTCCATCTAGCTACAATGCTCCGCACTGTGTGTTTATGTATATATTTATATATTTATTCCATCTAGCAACAATGCTCCACACTGTGTGTTTATATATTTGTATATTTATTCCATCTAGCTACAATACTCCGCACTGTGTGTGTTCATATATCTACATATTATTCCATCTAGCTACAATGCTCTGCACTGTGTTTATATATTTACATATTTATTCCATCTAGCGACAATGCTCCGCACTGTGTGTTTATATATATATTTATATATTTATTCCATCTAGCAACAATGCTCCACACTGTGTGTTTATATATTTACATATTTATTCCATCTAGCTACAATGCTCCGCACTGTGTGTGTTTATGTATATATTTATATATTTATTCCATCTAGCAACAATGCTCCACACTGTGTGTGTTTATATATTCATATATTTATTCCATCTAGCTACAATACTCCGCACTGTGTGTGTTTATATATCTACATATTATTCCATCTAGCTACAATGCTCTGCACTGTGTGTGTTTATATATTTACATATTTATTCCATCTAGCTACAATGCTCCGCACTGTGTGTTTATATATTCACATATTCATTCCATCTAGCTACAATACTCCGGACTGTTTATATACTCATATATTTATTCCATCCAGCTACAATGCTCCGCACTGTGTTTATATATTTATATACCTTGTAGCCACACATGTGACCTACTTTATGCCTTACATAATGCCTCACATCTTAGATAAGAACAAAGGTAGAGTTTCCTTGGAGATAACAGGAAGCTGTGAAAGTGTTAGCTTTGGTATGCAAGAGACGGCCTCGAGGATCCTTTGTGGGCCTAAGACTGTGGGGGTGATATTAAGGGATTAAAGAGGAGATGCATTGTTACTTTGGTTTTGAATGCAATGTGACTTGTGAGCTGTGGGGAGACCTGAGTATATAAGGGACGAGTTTGTTCTGAGATGTCTCTTTCTACTTTACTCATGTTGGAGACGTGTAATAAACTGCCTTGAGACAAAACAATGCCTCGTCAATTACACACTCCACAACCTATCCCATCTAGCTACAATGCTCCGCACTGTGTCTATATATATATATATATATATATATATATATATATATATATATATATATATATATATATATACATATGTATACTCGCTGCTCTTGTTTTTTTTTCTCTTGCCTTCTGATTGTTGCTCTGAGTGTTGCTATCCCTGTGCTGTTGCAATCCTGGAATTTCCCCATTGTGGGACTAATAAAGGCTTATCTTATATGCTTGCTGTCTTCACCTGCAGATTTATTAAAGCGCTCAACATGTACAAAATGACAAAAACTATCCAGAATATTCTCCAGAAAATTCTCAAAAGTATTACTGTATGTGCAAACAACAGAATGCCAGGACTCAATAACGTCACTGAATAACAACCAGCCAGCAGCCAATTCAATTCAATTCAGCTTTATTCATTCATATAGTGCCAAATCACAACAACAGTCATTTCATAGCACTTTCAAATGTAGGGAAAACCCCACAATTGCAGAAAGACCCCAGCAATCAGACGATCCCCTGTGAACAAGCACTTAGCGATGGTGGAGAGGAAAAACTCCCATTTAACAGGAAGAAACCTCTAGCAGAACCAGGCTCAGGGAGGGGCAGTCATCTGCTGCAACTGGCTGGGGGGTGAGGGGATAGAGAAGATGAAAAGAACAGACATAAAGAGAGCAAATATTAACAGAGAGAAGCCAAGTACATTATTGGAGGTTACCTGGCAGTCTAAATCTATTAACAGCAAAACAAAGGGGGGGTTAAGAGACACAAGATCCCTCCCTAATCGTAGGCTTTATTAAAGAGGAAGGTTTTTACCCTATTCTTAAAAACAGAGATCGAGTCTGACTCCCAAACCCAGATTGGTAACTGGTTCCATAGGAAAGGAGCCTGATAGCAGAAGGCTCTGCCTCCCATTGAACTTTTGGAGATTCTAGGTATTACAAGTAATCCAGCATTTTGGGAGTGTAGTGCTCTGTTAGGATGATAGGGTAATATCAGATCTTTTATATAAAAGGGGGCCTGATTATTAAGAACTTTGTAAGTAAGAAGAAGGATTTTAAACTTAATTCTAAACTCTATGGGAAGCCAATGAAGGGAGGCCAGAACCGGAGAGATATGACCTCTCTTTCTAGAACCAGATAAAACTCTTGCTGCAGCATTTTGGATCAACTGAGGACTTTTTAAAGATATTTTAGAACAACCTGATAATAACAAGTTACAGTAATCTAATCTAGAGCTAACAAAAGTGTGGATTAGTTTCTCAGCATCATTCAGAGACAAGATGCTCCTAATCTTGGCAATATTGCGCAGATGATAGAAGGCAGTCTTAGAAACAAATTTAATATGTGAATTAAAAACAAATCTTGATCAAAAATAACTCCAAGGTTCCTCACAGAACTATTCAGAGTAAGAGTAGTGGCATCCAAATTAAGAGTTTGATTTGGAAAGGTATTTCTAAGGTTTTTTGAACCAATAAGAATGACTTCAGTGTTATCTGGGTTTAATAGCAGAAAATTACAAGTCATCCAAGCTTTGATTTCCTTAAGACAGGCATCTAACTTGGCTAATTGATAACAATCATCGGGCTTCATTGACAGGTATAATTGTGTGTCATCTGCGTAAC
This sequence comes from Pholidichthys leucotaenia, assembly GCA_020510985.1. Classification (NCBI taxonomy): domain Eukaryota; kingdom Metazoa; phylum Chordata; class Actinopteri; order Cichliformes; family Pholidichthyidae; genus Pholidichthys; species Pholidichthys leucotaenia. Next base: position 73,415,717 of record CM035838.1, read on the forward strand.
AATGAAAATGTATACAGTGCTTTCTAATGATGTTGCCCAACAGAAGCATATATCAACTAATAAGAGAGGGCCTAACACAGATCCCTGTGGAACTCCATGACTGAGCTTAGAGTTGGAAGAAAACGCATTATTGATATGAACAAACTGAAGTCTATTGGACAAATAAGATCTAAACCCCTGCAGCGAAGTTCCATTTAGTCCAACAGAGTGTTCTAATCTATCAAGTAGAATATCATGATCGATAGTATCAAAGGCTGCACTAAGATCTACAAGGACAAGTACAGAAACGAGTCCATTATCAGATGCGATAAGGAGGTCATTAGTGACCTTCACTAAGGCTGTTTCAGTGCTGTGATGAATTCTGAACCCAGATTGAAACTCTTCAAATAAACCATTTCCCTGCAAGTGGTCAAATAATTGCGTAGCAACAACTCTTTCTAAGATTTTTGAAATGAAAGGCAGATTAGAGATTGGTTGATAGTTAGCCAAAACTCCTGGATCGAGCGTTGGCTCTTTGAGTAAGGGTTTAATTACAGTAATTTTAAAAGCCTGCGGTACATGACTTAAAGTTAAAGAAGAATTGATTATTTGAAGAATACAGCTACCAAAAAATGGGAAGACTTTTTTAAACTAGAAAAGCACTCGGAGAGCGCAGACCTCCGCCAAGCGCCGCAGTTCCCCCCATACAGTCTTCAGATTCCTTGGTCATGAAAACATATGACAAGCAGTGGTTCAGTAGTTATTCACGAAAATGGCATTTTCCGTAATGGCGGCCACAGTTTCTCCCATACAGTGTTTGTGTGTACGTTTTCAGATTCCTTGACCATGAAAAGATATGACTAGCAATTGGATTGACAATGATAGGATTAGTGGTTCAGTAGTTATTCACGAAAATGGCATTTTCCATAATGGCGGCCACAGTTCCTCCCATACAGTGTTTGTGTTTATGTTTTCTGATTCCTTGACCATGAAAACATATGACTAGCAATTGGATTGACAATGATAGGATTAGTGGTTCAGTAGTTATTCACAAAAATGGCATTTTCCGTAATGCGGCCCCAGTTCCCCCCATACAGTGTTTGTGTGTACGTGTTCAGATTCCTTGACCATGAAAACATATGACAAGCAATTGGATTGACAATGATAGGATTAGTGGTTCAGTAGTTATTGATGAAAATGGCATTTTCCGTAATGGCGGTTTAGCACCACAGTTCCCCCCATACAGTGTTTGAGTGTACGTTTTCAGATTCCTTGACCATGACAACATATGACAAGCAATTGGATTGACAATGATAGGATTAGTGGTTCAGTAGTTAATGACGAAAATGGTATTTTCCGTCATGGCGGTTTAGCGCTACAGTTCCCCCCATACAGTGTTTGTGTGTATGTTTTCAGATTCCTTGACCATGAAAACATATGACTAGCAATTGGATTCACAACAATTGGATTGACAATGATAGGATTAGTGGTTTAGTAGTTATTCACGAAAATGGCATTTTGTGTAATGGCGGTTTTCTTGTGGACAGTGATCCAGATCACCACCAAAATGTAATCATCTGTAGGATACCCCATTTCTGACAATCTGTGAAAATTTCATGAAAATCCGTCCATAACTGTTTGAGTTATCTTGCTAACAGAAAAACAAACAGACAAACAGACAAACAAACAAACAGACAAACAGACAAACCAACGCCGATGATCACATAACCTCCCCCTTTGGCGGAGGTAATAACCTGGTAGGAATAGGTTCTAAAAGACAAGTTGAAGGCTTGGATGAGGAAATTATTTTATCTAACTCTAAAAGGTCAGTTGGAGTAAACTTATCTAAACAGATATCAATTGAAGGAGTTGTAGTAGTTGCTGTACTTAAGTTTACAGTGGGAAGAATCTGACTGATTTTATCTCTAATAGATAAAATTTTATGATTGAAAAAGTTCAAAAAGTCCTGACTAGAAAGCTCAAGGGGGATGCGAGGATTGACAAGAGTCCTGACTCTTTGTCAGCCTGGCTAGTGTTGGAAAGAAACCTGGGGGAAAAAAAACAAAAGGAGCTTGCTCTTTCTCCCATAGCAAACATCCACCGCTTTTAAGCAGATCAACACAAAACCTCATGTGTCACAACAGACACAATTTCCCTTTTAGCAAAAAAATTGCAAACATAAACAAACAGCTATCTCACCCGTGATGACACCCCACAGTGCTGCAAAAATGCCAGGGGAGTAAATGGACATTATGATCACAGCTTAAGAATTTTTTTAGACTGGTACTCACCAACAGTTTGACCTAAAGCTATGAGGATGAAAACAGGCGAATTTCTGTCCATGTCAGCTGCTGGAGGTTCGCTATAACCTAACATGTAGCTATTAGCCAGCTAGCTAGCTTTCACAGAAGAAGAACAACCCAACATCTAGGCGAAGTTTTGGAGGAGGCTGTAGCAATTATCCAGGTGAGAGCTCCGACAGAAAACGTTGTAAACTTAAACATGACAGCACTTTGGGGATATCCACGGCTGTAATCCAGCTTGTTTGACTTTGCAATGTCTGCATGGTGCACAGTGTCTGAGGCCAGAACGGCTTTGGTACAGACAGCCACTAGGCCAAAAAGTACTGTTTGTACTTTCTGCTGTTAACTGTTGTTAACCGTGATCACAAAATTTGTCGCTGTTAAGAGGGGCAAAGTTTTAACGGGTGATTAATGCAATAATGCCAACATCACTAAAATTTACATAAAATATATACTACAACAGATGCCCACTTAAATAAAAAGCTAATATTAAGCTAAAATTAGAATAAAATACTAACTAAAATGAAAGCACCAAGGTGCTGATGCCTCAGTGTCAGTGCCTTTGTGGAGATATACATTCTCAGATCATCCCCAAAATGTTGTGAGTTCCTCTCTAGCCCAAAGACCACCTCTGGTAAAAAAAAATTTCATCCAAATCCATCCAGTAGTTTTGGAGTACAAGCATGCACAGTGAAAATAATCTGCAGTTCACATGCCTGTACTGTTGGGAGCAGCCAAGAGCCAACAAACTGATTTGAACAGCTGCAATCCAAACACAAAAGACGAACACAGTGGCAAATGTTTTAAATGGCGGAAGTGATGGAAGTACGTGAATACAATGACAATCAAGACAAACAGGAGCTTTTGCTGTTTAGTGGGAGAGAAAGAAAACAGACGGGTAAAAAGATGGACATTTGTTCACCCAGTATTGGCGGATTGTTCAGTACTTCCCTCTGGCGGGAGTTTCTGGGCACACGCGCAGTTCACTGTGACAATTTGCGGGCGAGGAATGTTAGGACTTGCGAGTTTTTAACGAGTTTTACCTCGTCTTTCCTCTGCAAAACTAAACAGCAAAACCAGTGTGAAAACAACTGATGTGATGAATAAATGGTGTAGTTGCTGAATACATGTTTTTTTTTTCAGTAACCGCTATTTTAAAACAGTTCAGCTCCACATGCTGTAAAAAAAAAAGTGCTGTGTTGTGCTGTAAAACAGTCGCACTGCCACCTCTAGTGGCCCAGCATAGTTATTACAATACTTTTTCCCCCGGCTTCATTGATGTTTAAAGTGAGTTAAATTTGTGTTTATTTTGAAAACAAAGCCTTATCTTGGAATTATGGCAAATTAAAAGTCGTGAAAATATGGCGATACAATGATACAAGCTTTTAGTTTTACTTAATTCTGACTGGGCAAGCTGAAAAGCTGGTAACAGACAGATACACACACACAGACACATTGATTACCGTATGCCTCCATTTTCACTGAGGCATAAAAACCTAAGCTAAAACACTAAAAGTGGGCTAAAAGACAAATAACAGTCCATAAAAGCTGAGGAGGTGGATCCACTCTTCCAGGCCATGCTCCATCTACCACCACGACACAGACGTCCTCAGGAAACCTGTACAGGGAAAGACACTTTCCAGCAGTACATCCTTAACATCAAAGTCAGGTTAACTGGAGACTCTAATGTGGCCCTAGGTGTGAATGTGTGTGTCAGTGGTGACGGGATTGGCGTCACACTGTGGCTGCCTCATCCATCCAGGTGGATGCCCTGAATTTCCCTCTGGGATACAAAATCAAAATCAAATCATCATCATCGTCATGGGGTGCTGCTATCTGGGAACCAGATACTTACAGTTAAGGCAGAACTCCTCACTCTGCATCTTGCTGTCCCTCGCCTGCAGCACCCCAACTGCTTCCCACAGAAGTGTCCTCCCCCAAATGCCGGCTTCATGGTGGTCCTGGGCCGTGACTGCTCCTCCTCCTCAGTCATGTCCTCCTTCCGCCATTTTCTTTGGAGCCAACAGCATGCTTTCATCAGGCCAGGCCCTCATCCAGGCAGGCCCTCATCCAGGCAAGCTGTCCTCCGGCCGGGCTCTCATCCAGGCAGGCCCTCGGTTGGCAGGACCCCCATCCGGTCGGCTCTTCTCAGGCAGGGCTCTCCTCCAGGCAGGCCCTCATCCGGCCGGCCTCCCCTCAGGCAGGGCTCTTTCCTCCACTGGACTGCCAGAGTATCTCTTATATTGTCTGCAGTCACAGGTGCTGCACATACCCAATCCAATCAACCCAAGTGTTGATGATTAGCAATTATGGGAGGCACAGGATGGAAGTAGACATTTCCAATTAAAAGCACATGGTTAAAATATAAAAGCTACAAAACATGCAGTTATAAAACATGCAACATACTTAAAACTATATAAAACACAAAAAACACAATAAAATACTTCCACCCCGTGACACACATACCAGTCTATGGGATAGTCAGCAATAAGCGAGACAGAGAGGTAGCGTCACAATAAAAGTGGAGCTGCATGGCTACCTAATACTCGAAATTACGAGGTGGATTTTGATTTATGTTCATCAAAAAGTAACATCTGAAAATAATTTAAGGAGAATTGAATCTAGAAAAAAAAAAAAAAATAATAATGTTGAAATTGCATGGCCTCGAGCCAGCCTCGGCCTGAGTTGCCGAGGCCAGAGGTCTTAAGGTCAAGGCCAAATCATTACCCTCTGAGGCCTAGGCCTCGAGTCCTCCAACATTGGTTACTGGCTACATTTTGAAGGAACTACTTTTTTTTTCTCAGCTGTGCAAAATAACTGGTTTAACAAACAAATCATAATATTTTGTCCAGTATTACTGTCATTTAATAAATTGTGCTTGCCAAACTATTGTATAAAAGCAATATTGCATTTGAGGTTGTACAGGATCAATAAATATAGTAACTACGGGTGTGATACATCTAATGTCTGACACGTATCACACCCACAGTTACTATATGCACTGATACTTGACATGTTTGGCTAGCCCAGGGAACGCACACGCAGGCTCAAGTGAGATTTCAGAGTTTTTATTAACAAACAGGTGTGAATGAATGCGTGAGTGTGGGATGTGAATGTCTTGTTGGGGACAGGAGCGTCGAGGACGGACCAGAACACCGTACAGCCAGGCAACCCTAAGGACAAGCAGAGGACAAGGGTGAGATGAACACACACAGGGATATGATGAGTAATGAGTGTGGCTTACTTGCAGGGATTTGGTGACTGACGTTGGCAATACCGGCTCATGCCTGGGAGACAGCGCTCTGATCAGCTCCACGAGTCGAGGGTAGGAGAGGTACGACGATGAGGAAGGAGTACCGCCGCCAGAAAGGTCCACCTGTGTACAGGGGATGAACTGAGAGAGCAGGTGAGTGGATGACCTTACGTGCGAAGGATGAGAGGAGTGCTGGCCGTAGTAGTAGGCGAATGTAGAACATCACAAGGAGGAGAGCTGACGACTCCAGGCCGAAGCCCTGGGCAGAGCTGGCTAAATAGGTGCAGCCTGATGAGGTGCAGGTGTGCGCTCAGCTGGGGCGGATGACAGGCGTGAGCGGACTGTGACAGTACTGTACTCCCTCTCTTGTAATATTACTTAAACAAACTCTGATGAAATCCCAATGATTGTAACGTTCATGAATATTCCTCAGCATTCGCCGCTCTGTGAGATACTACCTTGAATGTCATTAATTCACACATCGATGCTGTGTACAAGAAGGGGATGAACAGACTACTTTCTGAGGAAACTGAGACCCTTCAATGTGTGCAACAAGATGTTGGAGCTTTTCTACCAGGCCGTTGTTGCCAGCACCATCTTCTTTGCTGCTGTCTGTTGGGGTAGCAGTACCACAGCCAGCGACACCAACAGACTTGACAAGATTATCAAGAAGGCTGGCTCTCTAATTGGTCTCAGGCTGGAGACTTTTGAGAATGTGGTGGAGAGGAGGACACTGAACAATCATGGGCAACCCTGATCACCCCCTCCACCACACACTGGACAGACAGCGGAGCTCTTTCTCCAGCAGACTGCTACAGCTCCGCTGTCAAAAGGTCAGGTACAGGAAATCTTTCCTGCCACATGCCATTTCACCATACAATAACTCACTCAAATGTTGAATCTTGGTCATAATACAGCTGCCACACTGCACCTTACAGTCTAATTGGTACCTCACATTTCACCCTGTGCCCAATAGTCCTGCATTGTACAGCTAGTACGATCCATGTATCTATGGGTCATCATCTATTCATCTTAGTGGTGGTCTGCGATGTATATAAAGTTATCTAGGCAATTTTGCTTTCCCTGGGTAATTCCTTTTTCTATTATGGTGTGAGTGTTTCTGTCATTTTGGTCATCTACTGTGTCATGTTGCTGTTACACTGTAATTTCCCAGTTTGGGATCAATAAAATCCATCCATCCATCCATCCATCCATCTATCTATCTATCTATAATGGGGAAAATAAGTATTCAACATGTCAACGTTTTTCTCATTAAACATATTTCTCATGGAACCATTAACCTGAGATTTTCAGCAGATGTCATTAACAACTCAAGTAATCCATACATACCAAAATTCAAGGCAACTGTATTCACAGAACAAGTTATATTCAATAAAATGGAATGACATAGGGAATAAGTATTGAACATGCTTGGTGCTTGGTGAAATTCATTTAATATTTAGTGGAAAAGCCTTTGTTCGTGATAACAGCTTGCAGACACCTCCTGTATGGAGAAACTGGGCGCAGGCATTGCTCAGGAGTGATTTTAGCCCATTCTTCCACACAAACTGTCAAATTTCAAAGGTTCTGTGGGTGTCTTCTATGAACTCTGATCTTCAGTTCGCTCCACAGATTTTCAATTCAATTCAGTTCACGTGACTGACTGGGCCATTCTAGCAGCTTTATTTTCCTTCTCTGGAGCCAGTTGAGAGTTTCCTTAGCTGTGTGTTTGGGATCATTGTCTTGCTGAAATGTCCACTCTCATTTCATCTTCAGCATCTTGGCAGATGGCAACAGATTCTTATCAAGGGTATCACTGTACATTTGTCCATTCATCTTTCCTTCAATTATATAAAGTCTGCCTGTACCATGTGCTGAAAACACCCCCACACCATGATTGTGCAGTACCATTTCTCGTCCAAACATACTGTGTGTTGGGGCATCCAAAAAGTTCAATTTTGCTCTCATCTGACTAAACTATATTCTCCCAGTATTTTACTGGCTTTCCCAAATGTGCAGCAAACTTTAAACGAGCTTCAACAGGCTTTTTCTTCAGCAATGGAGTCTTGCAAGGTGAGCGGGCATATAGCCCATGTGGGTTGAGTGCACTACTTATTGTTTTCTTTGAAACAGCAGTACCTGCTAACTCCAGGTCTAAACTATCTGTCTGTCTGTCTGTCTGTCTATCTATCTATCTATCTATCTATCTAGAACCTTTACCAGGACTGCATTTTACAAGATGGGTGGTTCAAATTCTTTTTTTAAGGTATTCTTTAATCACAAATGACGCTATAATATAAATGGAAAAGGATCCGACTGAGTTCTAGATCAGTCGGTGGTTGAAAATGGCCCAAAGACTACTATTAGATTTTACTGTCAGCCTCCAGGAGTTTTATAAAGATTCCAAAATCGGAATGAATACAATGCCTTGTTAAATGGTTTGATGGTCACCAGCAGAGGTTGCCATCTACTGTTGAAACTAAAATGGGAGAAAATTAGCTGCCTTGGTGGAGGTTGGGGCTCTCCAAGTGTTTTCTAGTTATTGACTGTAAATATGGACCATGTTCATTCTTTAATAATGTGCAGTTTTGCTACAGTTCCCACAGTACACTGTCCTGTTGGTTGGTGGGTGTGTCTGACATGTTCCACTGTCAGCAGCAACTAGGAGATAAACCGATAAAATTAAATGTGCAACATTGCCAACATTGTGTGAAAAGCACCACCTTTCTGTTTAAATAAAGCTTTTGCTGTGTTCTGTCACACAGCCTAGGTGTGGTCTCTACTAATTGTGTGTAATGGTAGAGTTAAATGATGTCTCCATTAAGTTTAAATTTTCAGCATTTGAAGGGATTATTTTTTTCTGCTGTCACATACAGTGGGGCAAAAAAGTATTTAGTCAGCCACCAATTGTGCAAGTTCTCCCACTTAAAAGATGAGAGAGGTCTCCAATTTTCATCATAGGTATACCTCAACTATGAGAGACAAAATGAGAAAAAAAAATCCAGAAAATCACATTGAAGGATCTTTAATGAATTAATTGGTAAATTCCTCAGTAAAATAAGTATTTGGTCACCTACAAACAAGCAAGATTTCTCTCACAGACCTGTAACTTCTTCTTTAAGAGGCTCCTCTGTCCTCCACTCGTTACCTGTATTAATGGCACCTGTTTGAACTCGTTATCAGTATAAAAGATACCTGTCCACAACCTCAAACAGTCAGACTCCAAACTCCACTATGGCCAAGACCAAAGAGCTGTCAAAGGACACCAGAAACAAAATTGTAGACCTGCACCAGGCTGGGAAGACTGAATCTGCAATAGGTAAGCAGTTTGGTGTGAAGAAATCAACTGTGGGAGCAATTATTAGAAAATGGAAGACATACAAGACCACTGAAAATCTCCCTCGATCTGGGGCTCCACGCAAGATCTCACCCCGTGGGGTCAAAATTATCACGAGAACGGTGAGCAAAAATCCCAGAACCACATGGGGGGACCTTGTGAATGACCTGCCGAGAGCTGGGACCAAAGTAACAAAGGCTACATCAGAAACACACTACGCCGCTAGGGACTCAAATCCTGCAGTGCCAGACGTGTCCCCCTGCTTAAGCCAGTACATGTCCAGGCCTGTCTGAAGTTTGCTAGAGAGCATTTGGATGATCCAGAAGAGGATTGGGAGAATGTCATATGGTCAGATGAAACCAAAATAGAACTTTTTGGTAAAAACTCAACTTGTCGTGTTTGGAGGAGAAAGAACACCATACCTACTGTGAAGCATGGGGGTGGAAACATCATACTTTGGGGCTGTTTTTCTGCAAAGGGACCAGGACGACTGATCCGTGTAAAGGAAAGAATGAATGGGGCCATGTATCATGAGATTTTGAGTGAAAACCCCCTTCCACCAGCAAGGGCATTGAAGATGAAACGTGGCTGGGTCTTTCAGCATGACAATGATCCCAAAACAAACACACCGCCAGGGCAACGAAGGAGTGGCTTCGTAAGAAGCATTTCAAGGTCCTGGAGTGGCCTAGCCAGTCTCCAGATCTCAACCCCAAAGAAAATCTTTGGAGGGAGTTGAAAGTCTGTGTTGCCCAGCGACAGCCCCAAAACATCACTGCTCTAGAGGAGATGTGCATGGAGGAATGGGCCAAAATACCAGCAACAGTGTGTGAAAACCTTGTGAAAGCTTACAGAAAACGTTTGACCTCTGTCATTGCCAACAAAGGGTATATAACAAAGTATTGAGATGAACTTTTGTTATTGACCAAATACTTATTTTACCGAGGAATTTACCAATTAATTCATTAAAAATCTTTCAATGTGATTTTCTGGATTTTTTTTTCTCATTTTGTCTCTCATAGTTGAGGTATACCTATGATGAAAATCGGAGACCTCTCTCATCTTTTAAGTGGGAGAACTTGCACAATTGGTGGCTGACTAAATACTTTTTTGCCCCACTGTATATCATAAGCCTCATTCTCCCCACAACTCTTTGAACTTGTTTTTGAGTGTCTTTTCTGTAACCATCTACTGTAGATCATCTGACTGCAACTACACGTTAGACACACAAAATAACCACCCAAACATCTGAATTAGAAGATAAATCCACACAGTCCAGAAGATTAAAAACTCTTCTTTCTTCTCAAATAATATCTAGTCCTGGTTCAGTTTGTTATCTTTGTGATGTGAAAAACAGATGGACATCCTGGTGACTCAAAGCCAAACAACACGCACACATACGCATTCTGAGTTTTAACAAGCTCATTGCTTGGGTTGTATGTAACCCCTGTGGTTCCTGTTTGAGTTCAGTAAAACAGGAAAGCCATAAAGTAAAACAAAGGAATAGAGCAGAAGAGAAATGATTGGTTCTGGGGTTACAGCAATATATACAGTAACGTAACAAAGTCGAATAAGACAGCAGAGGTGATCAGATCTGTCTGCCAGATTGAAGCCCATCTGGAGCTGATCTTCTCTGCAGCTCCACAGCTCTGCTCCGCATGCCGCCTTTGATACAACTCCACTCACAGCTGGGCTTGATAAAACTGGAGGTTTTGTGGTGCTGCGGTTTATGTATCCAAGTCTGTGTCTGTGTGTTTATATGCGTTTGAAAGTTTTTATGTCTAGATTTTTTGCCCCACACTGTGTCACTTCCACATTATCTCGCTGCAAATCCTCCTCATACACAAAGACACACACACACAATGTCGCACATGGTTTCCATTTAGGTTTTAATTTCCCTCCTTTTCCTTTCGTCTGTTTAAACAGCCAGCAAGTGGCCTGTAAAAGCCCTGATCTGTTTACATGATAGGCCACATGGTGCTAGACTGTTTAATGCACTGTCATAAATTATACAAGAGCTCTGCAGTGTAGTGGGAATGAATACAATACTGTAAGTTGTATAAAAAAAATCCAGGATATATTTAAAGTTTCTTGAAAACCCTTAAAATGAAAATTAAATAAAACCCATCCATCCATCCATCTTCTACCGCTTTTCCGGAGGTCCGGGTCGCAGAGGCAGACCTAAATAAAACCTTTACCATGAAATATACACATTTCCTTACATTCAATTAACTATCTTTTCTCTTAATAGTGATTATAAACTTATGAAAGTTATTTTTCCTTCCATAAATAAAGATCTTATCTGTGTGCTGTTTTCTTAAAGATGCACTGCAGTGGATATAAATGATTAAAAACAAATCTACATTGTCTAAAATTGTATCTTATGCCCTTTTTTCTACAAAAAAACACACACAAAAAAACATTTATTGTCTTACAGTTGCTTATGAAAATCTTTTCCTCCTCTTTCAAATGCCAGAATCTAATTAGGCCCACCCACATTCTGCTCAGAGGATGCTGACACTGCCTCTCCTCCAAGACCACAGCACACAGAAGTCTGCATACAGGCAAATTTAAACAGCCAGTGCTTAGCCCTGGAACCAGTCTCCTGGAGAGCGGCTGGAGCTTGGCCTACTCTGCGGTTGTCCCGGGCGAGAGGCGACAAGCAGGGATGGGTATTCTTGTATCCCCCCACCTTGCTGCCTCTATATTGGAGTTTTCCCTGGTGGATGAAAGGGTTGTTTCCCTGCGCCTTCAGGTTGGCAAACAGGTCCTGACCATCATTTGTGCCTATGCACCAAATGATGGTTCAGAGTACCCACTCTTTTTGGAGTCTCTGACTGGGGTGCTGGAGGGTGCTCCTCTTGGAGACTCCAATGTCCTACTGGGGGACTTCAATGCACACGTGGGCAACGACAGTGAAACCTAGAGGGGGATGATTGGGAGGAATGGCCTGCCCAATCTGAACCTGAGTGGTGTTCAGTTATTGGACTTCTGTGCTAACCACAGTTTGTCCATAACAAACACTATGTTCAAGCATAAGAGTGTCCATATGTGCACCTGGCACCAGGACACCCTAGGTCGCAGGTTGATGACCGATTCTGTTATCGTGTCATCAGACCTGTGACCATATGTCTTAGACACCTGGTGGTGAGTTGGATCCAATGGCAGGGGAGGATGCCATTCATACCTGGTAGATCCAAACGTATAGTGAGGGTGTGCTGGGAATGTCTGGCTGAGGCCTCTGTCCGGGAGGTCTTCATCTCCCACCTCCGGAAGAACTTCGACCACATTCCGAGGGAGTCTGGAGACATGGAATCTGAATGGGCCATGTTGTCCACCTCTATTGTTGAAGCGGCTGCCCAGAGCTGTGGCCGCAAGGTCATTGGTGCATCTCGTGGTGGCAATCCCCGAACCAAGTGGTGGACATCAGTGGTGGTGGTGGTGGAGGGGCATTAAGCTGAAGAAGGAGTCCTATCAAGCTTGGTTGGCTTGTGGGACTCCCAAAGCAGTTGAGGTGTACTGGCAGGCCAAGTGGAGTGCAGCTCTGGTGGTTGCTGAAGCAAAAAATCAGGTGTGGGAGGAGTTCGATGAGGCCATGGAACACAACTTTCAGTCAGCCTCGAAGAGATTCTGGCAAACTGTCCGGCAGCTCAGGAGGGGGAAGCAGCTTCCTGTCCACACTGTGTATGGTGTGGCTGGGGTGCTGCTGACTTCGACTGGGAATATCATTGGGCGGTGAAAGGAATACTTCGAGGATTTCCTCAATCCCACTGACACGCCTTCCACAGAGGGAGCAGGGCTTGTGGTCGAGGGTGACGACTCGCCCATCACAGGGGCTGAGGTTGCCAAGGTGGTTAAAAATCTCTTTGGTGGCCGGGCCCCAGGGGTGGACGAGATTCACCCCAAGTACCTCAAGGCCCTGGATGTTGTGGGGCTGTCATGGTTGACACGCCTCTGCAACATTGCATGGAGGTCGGGGACACTGCCTTTGGCATGGCTAACCGGGATGGTGGTTCCTCTCTTTAAGAAGGGAGACCGGAGGATGTGCTTAAACTTTAGAGGGATCACACTCCTCAGCCTCCCTGGGAAGGGCTATGCCAAGGTACTGGAGAGGAGAGTTTGGCCGGTGGTCGAACCTCAAACTCAGGAGGAGCAATGTGGTTTTTGTCCTAGCCGTGGCACATTGGACCAACTCTTTTCCCTCTCGAGAATCCTCGAGAGTTCATAGGAGTTTGCCCAACCAGTTTACATGTTTTGTGGACTTGGAGAAGGCATTCAACCATGTCCCTCGTGATTTTTTGTCGGGGGTGCTTCGGGAGTATGGGGTATCAGGCTTGTTGTTATGAGCTATCCGGTCTCTATACGACCGTTGTGAGAGTTTGGTTCGTATTGCCAACACTCGATCGGACTCATCCCCAGTGAGAGTTGGACTCCACCAGGGCTGCCCTTTCTCACCAATCCTGTTCATAAGTTTTATGGACAGGATTTCTAGGCGCAGCCAGGGAACGGAGGGTGTCATGCTTGGTGACCACAGGATCTCATCTCTGTTATTTGCAGATGATGTTGTCTTGTTGGCTTCATCCACCAATGACCTACAGGTTTTACTGGGACCATTTGCCACTGAGTGTGAAGCAGCTGGGATAAGAATCAGCACCTCCAAGTCTGAGTCCATGGTCCTCAGCCGGAAGAAGGTGGATTGTCCTCTCCGGGTTGGGGACAAGCTGTCATGGCCTGCTCTGCTAATCATCCCCAGCTGCGCGCTCACCTGGTTCCCATTACGGCTGGCCTAGTTATACCGCGCTGCACTGACTGGCGGTGCGGAGGTGTCTCACTGCGCTGTAGAGGAGCTTCATCGCCAACTCCTTCAACTTGTCGTGATATCATCCAAAGCCTGCTTCGTTCCTCACCGGACAATCCGTCCAGCCATCCACGTAAGCACAATCCTCAACTCACCCTGTCTTCTAGTCCCCTGTGCACAGGCGGAGTCCATGGTGGTGGATTCTCCCTTCCTTCCTTCCTTCGTCGTCAAACTCCCCAGACACTCGCCTGCAGGAGCTGCACTCCCGACCAAAGGACACTGTCTTCCTGGCCGTAGCCGTCATGCTGAACCTGAGCCTGTCTCCATCTGCTCCCACAGGTTGCCGGGTCGTAGGGTGTGCCGCTCTGTCCCTGCTGCTCCTGCCTACACTCTCACGCACCAACATACACATTCTGGCTGTCAATAAACCTAATTGTATCAATTCGGAGTCTGTGTTTTGTCACTGGGTCAACAAACCATGTCAGTACATCTCCACCAGAACGACCCAGCTGACAGCACTTTGGTGCGCTGTGTCAACCACATGGAAATTCGAATTGATCAATTGGCTTATCAGCAGCAGTCTATTCTGACCCAATTAGCCCGTGTCACAGATCAGTTAGACTGATTAACTAACTTCCAGCCTTTATCACAGGCCCAACCTATTCCCAGTAGCTCCTCAGCTCCCACTAGCGTCCCAGCTAACCAGCCCAGGCAGGGGTCCCCAGCGCGGCTCACTCCCGTTCCCACCCCCAATTGCTTTAGTGGTAAGCTCGGTGACACCAGGGGCTTTGTCATGCAATGCGGGGTGGTTTTCCAGCAGGTACCTGAGGACTTTACTTTGGCCCATAGTAAGATCGGCTATGTGATTAATTTGCTAGAGGGAAGGGCGCTAGCATGGGCTTACGCAGTTATGGCTAGGGCCGGCTACGCTAGCATGACTTATAGTCAGTTTATTGATGAATTCTATGAAGTATTTGATCATTCAGACCGAGACAGCATGCTTACCTCTCGGCTGCTGAACCTGAGGCAGGGGACTAGGGCTGCAGCTGATTATGCGGTGGACTTCCGGATAGTGGCTACCAAAGTGGGTTGGGAGGACGCCGCTCTGTGTAGCATTTTCCTTAGAAGCCTTAGTCCTAGTCTCCAGGATGAGTTAGCCCCTTGAGAGAAGCCGGCTAGGCTATCTGACCTAACATCTCTAGTCATTTGTCTAGATAATAGGCTGAGGGAGTGGGCGGCGGAGCAGAAATCCCATGGCCGCTCAGGGCCACAGTCCCGCCGCGCTCCACCTACTCCCCTTCTGGCTCTACCACCTGCTGACCCCTCTGAGACCCCGGAACCCATGGTAGTAGGACAATCTAGATTGCCTTCGGCGGAGAAACAGCGCCGCCGGGAGCTGAGGTTGTGCCTGTATTGCGGGAGTGAGGAGCATGAGGTAACATCTTGCCCGATTCTGCCGAAAGGGGGGGTCCGTGCATCCCAGTAGGGAGACTCACGGACTTGCCTAAGCCTAACCCCCTACCTAGACTCCTTCTTCCCATCCGTTTCTTTCATAGACACACTGAAATACCCCCACAGGCATTAATCGACCCAGGGGCAGAGCAAAGCTTTATTTCTTGAGACCTGGCAACCCGTTTGGGCCTACACTGTTTTCCCCTCAAAACCCTGCTACAACTGATCACACTGTCTAAAGCCCCCATGGCCATGGTGACCCACCAAACTGCCCCGGTGTCTGTCATCATCTCAGGGAATCATCGGAAGGAGCTACAGTTTTTTGTGTTACTGATCTCGTCATCCCCGGTGATCCTTGGGTTTCCCTGGTTGTGTCTTCACAACCCCACGATTGATTGGCGCTTGGGGAATATTAGGTCATGGAGCTCATTCTGTCTCAGTGCCTGTCTCCAGTCAGCCGCTTGCTCGCCATCCATTCCCCTGGAGTCTCCCACCGCCTCGGCCCCAGACCTGTCCAAAGTTCCCCCTGAATATCATGACCTCGGAGCCGTCTTCAGCAAGTCCCAGGCCCTATCCCTGCCCCCTCACCGGCCGAATGACTGTGCCATTAATCTCCGTCCGGGAGCTCTGTTGCCATCTACGGCTGCGGGGCTGCAGCGGGGCTGCACAGTGGCGCAGTGGTTAGCACTGTGGCAGCACAGTTTAACCTTGGCCGGGGGATCGTGGGGATCGTGGGATCGTGGGTTCAATCCCAGCCCCCGACCAACAGTGATCTGTGTGGAGTTTGCATGTTCTCCCCGTGTTTGCGTGGGTTTACTCCGGGATTTCTCCGGTTTCCTCCCACATGCCAAAAAACATGCAGGTTAGGTTAATTGGAGATTCTAAAGTGGCCCTAGGTGTGAATGTGTGTGTGAATGGTTAAGGGATAGCGCCGTATCATGGCTGCTTCATCCATCCAGGTGGTGGATGCCCTCAATTTCCCCTCTGGGGATCAATAAAGTATACTAAATCTAAAAAAAAAAAATAAAAATCTAGCCGGCTGTATAGCCTTTCCCCACTGGAGCGGGCAGCTATGGAAGCTTACATCAAGGAGTCCCTAAGTTCGGGCATAATCCATCCATCCTCTTCGGCAGTGGGGGCGGGGTTCTTTTTTGTTGGCAAGAAGGACGGCTCTTTAAGACCATGCATTGACTTCAGGGAACTAAACAACATTACCATTAAGGACAAATACACCCTTCCCTTGCTTAACTCAGCCTTTGACTCTCCCCAGGTGGCGTCCTGGTTCTCCAAGCTGGATCTGCGCAACGCCTACCATCTGGTGCGGATCCGCGAGGGGGTTGAGTGGAAGACAGGTTTTCGCACCCCCAGTGGTCATTTTGAATACTTAGTAATGCCTTTTGGGCTTACCAGTGTGCCTGCTGTATTCCAGTGGCTCATTAATGACGTGCTGAGGGATTTTCTGGGGGGTTTTGTATTTGTCTACCTTGATGACATTCTGATTTTTTCTAAATCCCTAGAAGAACATCGGGTGCATGTAAGGCGAGTATTGCAGCGGTTGTTGGAGAACCAACTTTATGTCAAGGCAGAGAAGTGTGAGTTCCACACCTCCAAGACATCCTTTTTGGGGTTCATCTCGCATAAGGAGATCCTCCCGGACCCTGGGAAAATTAAGGCAGTAGTGGAATGACCGACCCCATCCTCCATGAAGCAGCTCCAGCAGTTCCTGGGGTTTGCAAACTTCTACCGTCGGTTCATCAAGAACTACAGCAGCCTGGCTCTTCCCCTGACATGCCTCACGTCGACCGAAGTGCACTTTCAGTGGACAGAAGAGGCGGCTACGGTTTTTGCAGACCTCAAGAGGCAGTTTTCCAAGTCCCCCATTCTGGTGCAGGTGGATCCTGATTTTCAGTGTCTGGTGGAGGTGGACGCCTCGGATTCTGGAGTGGGGGCCGTCTTATCTCAGCGCTCCCCAGCGGATGGGTGGGTCCGACTGTGTGCCTTCTTCTACTGGCGACTGTCCCCTGCGGAGCGCAACTACAACATCGGCGACAGGGAGCTTCTGGCCGTTAAATTGGCTGTAGAGGAGTGGCGCCATTGGCTGGAGGGGGCCTTGCAGCCGTTTGTGATTTGGACGGACCACAGGAACTTGGGAGTACCTCAGGACGGCCAAGCACCTGAATGCCCACCAGGCCCGCTGGCCCCTGTTTTTTGGGCGATTTGACTTCACCATCACGTATCGTCCCGGGTCCAAAAATGCCAAGCCGGACGCCTTCTCGAGGCAATGCGCCCCGATGCCGTGGAACCTGAGGATCATCCCATCCTTCCTGCCTCCTGTGTTGTGGGTGTTCTTTTGTGGGGGATTAAGGAGAAGATCAGGAGGGTGCAAGAGACGGAAATGGACCCGGGCTGGGGGCCAGCGGGTGAGATGTTTGTCCCATCGGACGTCCGGGGTGACGCTATCGAATGGGCCCACTCCTCTAAGTTTGCCTGCCATCCAGGGAGACGGCGCATGGAGGAGCTTCTGCAACGTTCGTTCTGGTGGCCCTCTCTTCAGAAGGACGTCGGGGAATACGTCTCTGCCTGCCCTCAATGTGCCACTGGCAAGTCCCCATCATCCCCTCTGGCTGGGCTACTCCACCCTCTCCCGACTCCTGGCAGGCCTTGGTCCCATGTGGCGTTGGATTTCATCACCGGCCTCCCTCCCTCCAACAACCACACACACCGCGATGCTCACCATAGTGGACCAGTTCTCCAAGGCGGCCCATTTTGTCCCTCTTCCGGGTCTGCCTACAGCCAAGGAGACAGCAGACCTGCTGGTTCAACATGTGGTGAGACTGCACAGGATTCCCCTAGACATCGTGTCCGATCGGGGTCCCCAGTTCATCTCTCAGGTGTGGAGGTCATTTTGTAACACCCTTGGGGCCACGGTGAGCCTGTCATCTGGCTACCACCTGCAGTCAAATGGCCAGTGCGAGCAGACCAACCAGGAGTTGGAGGCAGCGCTGCGGTGTGTGACATCAAACAACTTGGCCTCCTGGAGTTCTTACCTGCCGTGGATCGAGTATGCCCACAACTCAATGGTCTCTTCGGCTACAGGTATGTCCCCATTCCAGGCTTCACTTGGGTATTGTCCCCTATTGTTTCCCAAGGAGGAGGGTGACGTCGCTGTGCCATCGGTCCAGATGCACCTAAGATGCTGTCGTCGGCTGTGGAGGGCTACCCGGGCAGTGCTGCGGCGGAGGGCGGAGCGCAACTCTGTGGTGGCTAACCGCCACAGGACCCCAGCACTGTCATACCAGGTGGGCCAGCAGGTTTGGTTATCTACTAAAAATGTCAACTTGAAGACCGAACGCCGGAAGATGACAAAATGTTTTATTGGTCCCTTTGTCATCTCCCGCATCATTAACCCCGTGTCTGTACGACTTGAGCCCCCCCCCCTCCCTCCGCATATGTCCCAGTTTTCACGTGTCTCAGGTGAAGCCTGTGTCTTCCAGCCCACTGTGTCCTCCTCCCAGGTCTCCACCCACTCCGAGGATGATCAACGGCAGTCCAGTTTGGGATGTGACAGCTATCCTGGACGTCCGTCGCCGGGGCCGCGGCCTGCAATACCTGGTGGACTGGGAGGGCTACGGTCCGGAGGCAAGGTCCTGGGTGCGTTCCGCCTGCGTGCTGGATAAAGACCTCATCAGGGAGTTCCATCGGACGCACCCAGGTAGGCTGGAACGACCGCCAACAGGCGCTCATTGGTGGGGGGGAGTACTGTCATGGCCTGCTCTGCTAATCATCCCCAGCTGCGCGCTCACCTGGTTCCCATTACGGCTGGCCTATTTATACCGTGGTGCCCTGACTGGCGGTGCAGAGATGTCTCACTGCGCTCCAGAGGAGCTTCATCGCCAACTCCTTCAGCGCGTTGTGATCTCATCCAAAGCCTGCTTTGTTCCTCGCTGGAGAATCCCTCCAGCCATCCACATAAGCACAATCCTCAACTCACCCTGTCTTCTAGTCCCCTGTGCACAGGCGGAGTCCGTGGTGGTGGATTCTCCCTTCCTTCCTTCGTCGTCAAACTCCCCAGACACTCACCTGCAGGAGCTGCACTCCCGACCGAAGGGCACTGTCTTCCTGGCCGTAGCCATCGTGCTAAACCTGAGCCTGTCTCCATCTGCTCCCACAGGTTGCTGGGTCGTACGGTGTGCCGCCCTGTCCCTGCTGCTCCTGCCTAGACTCTCACACACCAACATACACATTCTGGCTGTCAATAAACCTAATTGTATCAATTCGGAGTCTGTGTTTTGTCACTGGGTCAACGAACCATGTCACAAGCTCCTGCCTCAAGTGGAGGAGTTTAAGTGTCTCGGTGTCTTATTCTTGAGTAGGGGAAAAATGGAGCGAGAGATTGACAGATGACTCAGAGGAGCATCTGCAGTGATGCGGATGTTGTACCGGTCTGTTGTGGTGAAGAGGGAGCTAAGCTCTAAGGCAAAGCTGTCGATTTACCGGTCAATCTATGTTCCTACACTCACCTATTGTCATGAGCTTTGGGTAATGACTGAAACAATGAGATCACGGATACAAGTGGCTGAAATGAGCTTTCTTCGTAGGATTGCTGGACTCACCCTTAGGGATAGGGTGAGGAGTTCAGTCATCCGGGAGAGGCTCAGAGTAGAACTGCTGTTTCTCCACATTGAAAGGAGCTAGTTGAGGTGGTTTGGGCATCTGATCAGGATGCCTCCTGGGCACCTCCCACTTGAGGTGTTTCGGGCATGTCCCACTGGGAGGAGACCCTGGGGCATACTTTAATGGTAAAGCCCTGTTGGAGAAAGACCTTGGACTCTAGCCAAGGGAGGGGCATTTTAAAAATTCACACCCACTATGCATCTGGGATATAGAGACAGGACCAAAACCAGCGGCAGAAGCTGTTGTTGTCACTTACACAGTCCCACTAGTGTCCACCAGATGCCACCAAAGTTTCCCTCCTCCTATCAAGATTTATATCAGACAATTTACCAACTGTTAGTCTCATCAAGTTATTTATTTATTTGTTTGTTTATTTGATTTAAAGATGATGTCAAAAGGAGCCAATGCAATGGTGTGGCGTCCATCCATCCGTCCACGCCACAGGAATCACTGCTCCTCCTAGCCAGTCACCCAAAATGTTCAGCATACTCACACACAATGATCCTCAAGTAGGTCTGCATCTAAGCTGTGCTCAAGGTCAATGAGCTGGAGATCTGAGCACTCTTGGGATGATTTCATTAGGCTGGAATGAGCTACTTCATCATCAACGGTCTGGTTTACAAACATGAAGAGA
The DNA here is from genome assembly GCA_020510985.1 of Pholidichthys leucotaenia. Classification (NCBI taxonomy): domain Eukaryota; kingdom Metazoa; phylum Chordata; class Actinopteri; order Cichliformes; family Pholidichthyidae; genus Pholidichthys; species Pholidichthys leucotaenia. Next base: position 73,436,144 of record CM035838.1, read on the forward strand.
AGCTTGTTTTCCTACCTGCGTTGGATGCATTTTATCCAGGTGAAGTGATGGATTTCACAGCTTGAACTGTCACAACAAGACCATTTAGACAAGAGGCTAGCCTGACAAGAGGCTAGTTGATGGAGTTCAAATGATGAAGTAAAGACTGACTCAGCACCATACAAACACAAACTATACACTTGAAATCTTCTCAGATATTTGATAACTTTCAAATTAGCCACAGCCATAAAAATGTTACAGTAAACATGAAAAGTATTTGCCATTGTTGGTTAGTCACAGAAACAGCCTTTCAGTTCTTCTTTGATTTAGCTCAAAAAGGAGACACTATAAAGTTCAGTTACACTGTGCCTTTTTGTTAAGTTTGGAGAATGATCAAGGTTAGGCAAAAAACAAAAAAACAAAACAACAACTTGGTTAGAGTTAGAGAAATTGTTAGTGTTAAGATTAGGGTGGAGGAGGTTGCATTTTACACATTACAGATTGCATCTGTCGCCATACCCCAGCTCACTTCATGTAGTTATTTCACAACCTCCAGATGTCACTTTTCCCCCAAACCGCTATAGCTTTTCATTCATGCTGGCGAGACAAGCTTGTGAAACTACATAGTAAAAGTTATAAACATGCTCTAAAAATATGGAACTTGAAACAAAAAAGTTTGTCATTCATACACATTTCCATGACATCAAGCACTTGTTTTAATGAATGTACTCAAGAGTAAAAAGTATACTATAGTTTTATCAGTGAAATATTTCTTCTTCTTTCTCTTTCAGCTGCTCCCTTTCGGGGTCACCACAGTGTATCATCACCTGAGCCGCATGTTGATTTGGCAAGGATTTTTACACCGAATGCCTTTCCCAACACAATCCTGCCCAATTATCCGGGCTTGGGACCAGCACAGGGAGTAACCAACTTTCCTTCCTCCATTCTATTAAGCTGAGCACCAAGCTAGAAGGCAGGAAGTACCATTTTTATATGGTCTTTGGTATGACTTGAACTTTTTCTTAGACTGCAAGTTTGATGTTTACTTTTGTAAGATTACAGTTATTTACTTTGTTTTAATTTTTGATGGATGCACAGAAAGAAAATAAACTAACAAAGCTAAAACTAAACTAAACTAACTTACGACCTCCCGGCTGTGGAGCAGATGCTTTACCAACTAGGTCACCACTCCAGTTTTCTCAGTGAAATACATTTTTTTTTTTTACATTTTTTCTCTAGTACATGTAATGGAGTAAATTGAGTAGTTTAAAATTCACCTCTGCTTCTACCTACAATATACGGTGCTTACCAATTTACAGTAGTTACACTCAACTTACACGGCCTTTAGGATCTGTTCCTTCTCCAGCCTCCAGTCAGAAACCAGAACTCAAAATGATGTCATGCCCAAGTCTGCCACATTCCACTGAAACACATCAGAAATCCTTGACAGTGTTAGCCACTGTTGGCAACACCAAACACATCGTAGTGGCTTGCTCATAGAAGTTGGGCAGTTCTGTGTCATATGGCTAGTCAGACATGCAAACAGTACAAAACGACTTCACAGCATGGATGTACTTGTTGGGCTTGCCATGAATCTCACTTGGGGGAAAGGGGAGGTGCACCACATAATACTGTAATTTGTGGGCTATATTATAATGTACTACTGCATCAAAACTAATCCACAAACATGATGGATGCAAGAGTAACAAAAGTCAAGTTTTTAAAAAGTATATTGGAACAAGCAGTGTAAGCACAATTCTATCTGTTTTACATCATAAATCTTCACTGGCACCAATTTTTTTGGCACTAAAGAGTAATCAGTAGCAAGGATTTGATCCTTAGGTTGATCCAGACGTATACGTATTAGACTGAATCACGAGTGCCTTCTTTTATAGGTTGAAGTGTTTTAGCCTTGAGCATGAAAAGACTAGATTTTATACAAGGGACCTAAATTTCTTCCAAAAATACCCTGGTGCAATCTCACCCAAGATGCAGAGAAAGTGGCTAACAGGCAGGGTCGATGGTATTCAAATGATGTCCCTGGTTGTCCATTAAAAACAGAAGAGTCAAAACAAAACAAAAAGACTCTGTGGGAAAACTTGGCCAGAAGCCTGACACAAATCATCTGCTGTTGACACACACCACCTCCTGACCATGCATACACTCTTTAACACCCTCTCCTCACACACACATGCACAACCACACAAAGACACTAACCAAACTAACCAAATGTGCATATACACACACATTCAAATGACATCCAAACCAACAAAACACACGTTTGCATATAAGATCACACACATACACACAAACAGGAGAAGCTCTTTTTGTTGTAAGTGGGATGAAAGTGGGATCACTCCATTTGTCATCCCACACAAAGCTGCTTGTTCAGTCATTATCTAGGAGAGCCTCTTCTCTCCTCTACAGGCGAGATGACCAGGTCAGAGCTAAAATAGCCACTTCTGTCTCTCGCTCTCTCTCCCCACTCTTCCTCTTTTCTCACTCACTCATTTCACCCCACTCTTTCTCCCTCCTTCACGTTGCTTTTATAGGCAAAGCTCGGCCATTTGTTTTAGCCACTAAAATCAGAAAGAAATTGGACATTTGCAAACCAAATGAGGCTTATATGGCAGGTTCTTGTATCCCATCCAAAGCAGAGGCTAATTGTATGCTTCCCCACTCTAAACAAATGACTGGGGTGAGGAGGACTTTTGAAGTGAATGAGGGGATGGACATTTGTTAAGGAAATCAGGAGGCCAGTGTGAGCTCATGTGCCGTCGCCACTGTTGCCGTCTGATCACTGAAGCAACACACAATGTATCCCTGATGGAAAATATTTTTTTTTAAGCCTCATCACTCTGATAATACCTGAGATTTGTGTTTCACAGTTCAAAATAACTCTTATGTCTGCGCCTTTGTGTAGTTTACAAGTTTAATGCCAACCTACATATCTTCTGATTGGTGCCATTCATAAATAAGTGGGTTAAGCAGAAATGGATGTGGCTGCTATTTTTATAGGATGTGTGTGATCAAGATGTTAATTTTCCTATAATTCAAATGGGGGGGGGGGGAGTGCTTGTTGATTTAAAGTGGTACAAAGTATTTGCACTTGGCTTACATGAGTTCAAAGCTGTTTCTGCCTATAGATCGAGTACGAATATGCAGTGGGCCCCCTTAGCCATTAGCAACAAGTTCAGCCTGAATAATTTTTGGAAGGTAAGATTTAAGATTACCTTCACAAACTTAGAGAAATGCACAGTTATTAAATTATAACACTGAGCATTAAAACTTCTTTTATTTCTTTATTTGATGTGATTCCAATTCAGCGGTGTATATGGCTAGTTTATATTTTATTTTCATAAAACAAGATATTTAAGAGAAAATCCTCCTAATGGAAAAAAGTTTGAACTGGCATCTAAAAAGATAAAACATTTATAAGTAAAACACTGCAAAATTGTCACAAACTTATCAAAGAAAAGGTGGGAACTTATAATAAAAAAGTCAGTGTTAGGATTCCTGCATGCTCTGTTTGTCCCTTGCTCTTCCCCTTCTGATTAGGCATTGCTCCCTGCTGCTTATTACACCACCTGTCGCCAATTTGGGGAGGTCCTTTATATGGGGCTCTCTCCTTCCACTCTGTCTGGTTACATCTGACAGCCTGCCTGCCTGTATTCTACCTGAACTCTGTGTGCCCAAAACCTGTTATCCTGTGTCTTGTGTACTGACCTTTGTCCTAGGACCGTGAGCCTGCCTGCTTACTTGGATTTGCTTGCCTGCTTGTTAAATTGGATTATCGTTAGTGATGGCCGAAATGGAACGTTCGAGAGATCGAATCATTTGGACCAGTTGATTCAGAAAAAGAATCGATCTTTCGGAACATTTGAAACATCTCCCCACATCAACATCTGGTGGCCAAATGTTATAGTACTACACTCAAACAGTCGAGTGTTTTCGTGTGTGTTTTTATCTCTTAACATTTCGTGTTTTGTTTGGGTTTATAGTTTTATTTGTATGAATTAATTAGTATTTGTAGAGGGTGCTTGTGTACATTCAAGTATTTTTATTCAGAAAAACAATCTGTTCAACAGTGCTCGGACTTAGACGGTTTCTCCCCTTGTTTAAAATCTCTCCTGCTTTTGAGAATATTCTCTCACAAGGGACTGATGTGGCTGGAATGGAGAGATATGTCTTGGCCCGCTGGAACATTATTATTATTATTATTTGGTCGCCTGTGAGGCGAGCAACCACATCTCGGTCGCTTTACAAAGCTAATACAGGGCAGGGGTCGCCACTCCTCACTGCCCAGCTGGAACAGGTGAGGGAATATAGCGGCATGTTGTTTCCAGTAATCTTGAAGGTCATCTCGTCTGGGCAAGTATGGGGCTGAGAGATAGCGCTGAACTTCGATTGATTGATAAACAGACAGACAAACAAGTTACATAACAATAAATGAGAATCAAACACAATTACCACCTCATTCAATCATTCTGAGCATAGTGGGTGTCTCGGGGTTGCCTACCTACAGCTTCTTTTAGTGATCAAATGCATAATTATATTTTTTGTAAATAATAATAAAGGTGTATAAATAATAAATGTATACTTGTATATATATTAAAAGACCATGAATACATACTATAAACACTATGCTGGCCATGGCTTGATTCAGGTTGTGTTGTGCTAGGAATGCAGGCATCAGGGTGTTTTGTCCGTAGGTGTCTCCACATACTTCTTGTATTATTACAAAATGCAAGATGCTGCATACAATGCATACATTTAACTTTTTTTCCCTTAAAAAGGTCGAAGTGATCCCAAACATCTGACCTGGGACACTTTCTACCCCCATCCATTTCTAAATTGTGTAAATCCAAATGCACGCTCAATACAAGTCACTCAGAGAGGCAAGACTTTGCAAACAAACTTCACTTTAGAGGAGCTTTTAAATGTTTTAGGCATGTGGGGTGATGAATCAGCAGTCAATCAGGCAAGGACATGAGAAATTAGTATTTTACATATAAAGTATATCTATAATACATACAGTTGTGTTCAAAATAATAGCAGTGTGTTGAAAAATGTGAATAAACGTCAAAATTCTTCAAATAAATTGTATTTGAATGAACACAAATGCATTGGGGACACTGCACATCTATTTCAAAGCAAGAAAATTGGAAAAAGTAATTGAATTTGATAATATTTTACAGAAAGTCAAGAAATATAATGTTCAAAAAAATAGCAGTGTTGACATCTGCCTTTAGTGTGTTTGGCGTCATTGTCTTGTTGAAACACCCATTTCAAAGGCATTTCCTCTTCAGCATACGGCAACATGACTTCTTCCAGTATTCTGATTTACTCAAACTGATCCATGATCCCTGGTATGCAATAAATAGGACCAACACCATAGTACGAGAAACATCCCCATATCATGATGCTTGCACCACCATGCTTCACCGTCTTCACTGTGTACTGTGGTTTGAATTCAGTGTTTGCAGGACGTCTGACAAACTGTCTGTGGCCCTTAGACCCAAAAAGAGCAATCTTACTCTCATCACTCCACAAAATATTACGCCATTTCCTTTTAGGCCAGTCAATGCAAATTGTAACCGCTTCAGCACATGTCTTTTTTTTAACAATGGGACTTTGCGGGGGCTTCTTGCTGGTAGCTTGGCTTCACATAGACGTCGTCTGATTGTTACAGTACTCACAGGCAACCTTAGATCTTCTTTGAGTCTCCTGGAGCTGATCATTGGCTGAGCCTTTGCCAGTTTGGTTATTCTCCGATCCATTCGAATAGTCGTTTTACTTTTTCTTCCTCGCCTTTCTGGTTTTGGCTGCCATTTTAAAGCGTTTGATATCATTTTAGCTGAACAGCCTATCATTTTCTGCACTTCTTTATAGGTTTTCCCCTCTTTTATTAATTTCTTAATCAAAGAGCGCTCTTCTTCTGAACAGTGTCTTGAATGACCCATTTTACTCTGTTTTTCAAGGACAAATGCACAGCCAGCATATGCAGCGTCAGTTGCCTTGATCCTTAAATAAGGGCCACCTGTTTAACACCTATTTTTTTTCACAGAATCAATGACCTCACTAAGTGAACTCAGCACTGCTATTTTTTTGAACATGCCCCTTTCAGTTAATGATTCAGTTTCACAGAATCAGCAGCATGCACGTCATGCCTGTTGGGTCTGTTGGTTTTCTACACCTTTACTAAACCTTCTAGAAACTTACTTGCAGTGTAGAAGTTGAAATTCTAACAAAAACAGTGATTTATCTTGCTAGTGATGTGGGACTGCTATTATTTTGAACACAACTGTATATATTATGCATAGAATAGGCATTTTCATATTGTGTAATGGTAGTATTTTATTTATTATTCCAATTTAGAAACGGGATAACAAAATCACCGCATAAAACAACGGTGACGTTTCAAAACAGTTGGTGATGTAATGGAACGCGACATGTAACAGTCACGTGACATCCTCTTTCTGATACAGACCTTGGAACAGTGGTTCGATTCAGAAGTTTCATCTAGGTTTCAGTACGTTTCGACTTTGCCATCACTAATTATCATACTCTGACCATTGCTTGCCTGACCCCTGGTTCTGCCTTACGAACTGGATTATTTAGGCTCCCAGGTTGTGCACATTCCCCTCACTACAAGTAAGTCGACTTGCTTCCTTTTTCCCCCATGGCTTCCTCCACTCCTCTCCCCTGCACCCAGGCTTGATCTGCCTGCCATGGTTCCTCAGTGGCGGATCCTCATTGACTCATTTCCCAGGAGTCTTATTCTGCATCCAGCCTCCCTTCATTGGAGAGTCCCTCAACACTGCTTCCTGCTGGAGAAGACTGTAAGAATAATTATTCAATCAAGTCCCAGAATTCTGCCAATTAATTCCCTTATGCTTGTATATTCACTTCTCTGTTTCTCTTTACCTCCAGGGTTGTCTGACCTCTGTCACATCTATTCACCTGCACAGATTAATTAATAAATCATTGTATTAAAAAAAAACTAATGTTCTCATCCGTGTCTGCTCCTGGGCCTGTGGTTTCTTTCATCATGTCAGCATGTAACCAGCAGTCAGGCCCGATGAATACCACGATGGAATCGTTAGTTACCAAACTCAATGCTTTGGAGCATCGGTCAGAGCAGAATGCTTACCAATTAGAGGTGCTTCTCCAGCAAGTTTCTAAAATGTCGGAGCAGCTACCTCAGCTTCACACCAGCATACAGGGCCTCTTGGCTGCGTCTCCCGACACGGCTCCATCTACATCTATCATTCTATCATCCATCGGGGTCAAGTGTTGGTCAGCTCCCCCCCCCCCCATTATGAGGGGAAGTTGGGGGGAGCAAGGGGGTTTCTATTCCACTGTTGGTTAGTCTTTGACCATGCCCCCGGTTAATTTCCAACCAGTCAAAGCCGCATTAGCTTCTTAGCTGGTGTCCTGGATGGACGCGCCCTCGCTTGGGCTCAGGCCATCATTTTAGGTCCGAATTTACATACTTACACCCTCACCCAGTTCAGAGAGAAATTCATCCGGATCTTTGACCATGCTGATCGGGAGGGGAGCATGTCCATGTGTTTAGTAAATCTCCGCCAGGGCTCCAGCCTGGCAGCAGAACACGCTCTTAACTTCCAGGTCCTGGCAGCTGAAGTGGGGTGGGGTGATGCAGCTTTGTCCATGATTTCATTCAGGGCCTCAGCTCTAACCTCTGCGACGTTCTCGTTCTGCATTCAGCCTCCCTTCACTGGAGAGTCCCTCAACACTGCTCCATGCTGGAGAAGACTGTAAGAATAATTATTCAGTCAATTCCCAGAATTCTAACAATTAAATTCCCTTATGTTCGTATGCTCACCTTGGTGTTTCTCTTTCCCTCCAGGGTTGTCAGACCTCTGTCACATCTATTCATGTGCACAGATTAATTAATAAATCATCGTCCAAAAAAATCTAATGTTCTCATCCGTGTCTGCTCCTGGGCCTGGGGTTCCTTTCATCATGTCACAATATTTGCAAGAAAACAGTCACAAATTTATGAGACAAAAGCACACAAATGTACAAGAAACAGATGTGAGGAAAACATCAGATTTAGAAGAGGCAAAAAATGGAAATCCATGAGAATAGTCGTAAATTTTACAAAAATCCTTGCTAAAATAAAGCACACATGCACCACTAAAGTAACTTTTTAATGGATGATTTTACATTCAAGTTTGTTTTTTTTTATAGAATTGTCGTCGGCCTCCGTCGGTCTATGATGACCATGGAAGAGAATCCTAAACGTCTACTCTGCTGGAACAGCACCGCCTGTGGCTGAACAGGCCGATGCGCGAATGACAGTCCCTGTCACACAGGTATCCCTCCCACCGTCGGGAACAACCCCTGGCGCCATGCTCTACGCCAATTGAGCAGTGGCTTATAACCGGTAACTGTCATTCCCCGTGTTTTGTCTACGCCAAAGGCGAAGCTGGAGTGTCCTCTCCAGTGATCCGGTGTTCTACCTTCCAGCGTTGGGCGTTGGTAGGATTCAAGCCTGGGCAGGAAGATATGGAGGACAAGATGTTACCCATGCAGCATGTCCCCCCTCTCCACGTCACTGATGAATCCAAAGGAACAGCAGGGCTGCTACAGTTTGGCACCAGCGCCGTTGCAGGAGCTGCCAGAACGATGTTGAGCACAACATAGAACTGCCTTAGGGGCTCCGACTCCGGATTTTTCCTCAGGGTTGACTCCCGAAGCCTTTCCCGTGACCGGGTATGCCGCAAGGCAGCAGAGGTTTGAAATCAGGGTTTACCTTCCCCTAGATGGGCTACCTTCCCAGGTTGACGAGCCACCATCTACCCGAAGCATCTGGTTTTAAGGCGCCAGAGATCCGCCATCGCCCCTTCTCCTATTAGTAAAAGCAGTTCCGCCGGGCTTAGAGACTAAACCACACGGGCAGGCTAGGAGTTGGACTTAGTTGTCAGAGGCTTTTCGAGACGCACACCATAAGGAGCATTTTATGAGCACTGGGAGCTTAACCCCAGTGCCGCTCCTGGCTATGACAACCTTGGAACCTTTTATAGAATACTCATACATTAACCACTTGCACTCCGGGCAATTTTCCTAAAAATGCCAAAAAATAACGTGCCCAAAGTAAATCGAAAGCTGTTCTTCAACCCTTTGCAGCATCTTCATGGGGTTGGTCTCATTTAAAAGAAAACACTTTGAATTTTTTGGCAAAAAAAACATAATCTCTCTACGTGCTCCGGCCACTGAGTTACAGTCATCTAAACATACTGAACTTGAAGAAAAAAAATTTGGACACAGTGTTTTTTTGGATACAAATGCTTGTAAATAACACACAGCTGTCCGATCCGGCTGGAAAATGCAACAGAAATGTAGAACCAAGTGTTATCCAGCTGAGATCCAAATTTGGTAACAATACCACAAAAAATGAATATTTTACACAGCTTTGTTCTCAGGCTGTACCCAGGCGTTTTGGAACTGTGCCAAATTGTGCCAAATGGCACAGTTTGGAAAAACGTCTGTAACTTTTGAATAATTCAATGTAGAAGCTTCATTTTAGGCTCAAAGGAAAGGTCACACTCAGGGCTGTGTCTGTGTGTGGGGGGGGGGTCGTCCCCCCCCCCCCCCGCTATCAAGGACAGAGTTCGGCCCTCGCTACATGACAGATTACACTCGTTGCATGTTTCCACAGCAACGCTGTCACAGCGGCTCCCCCCCACCTCGCTACTGTGTGTGTGTGGGGGGGGGGGGTTGTCCCCCCCCCGCTCACTACAGAGGATGGACTTTAGCCATCGCTACACAACGGATTAGCCTTATGTGGTGACGTAGGACAGCAGTGCAGTCACCGCGGCTCCCCCCCCCTCGCTGCAGAAGAATAGCGGGGGTGGGGGAGGCGTTCACAGCCTGTACACTGCAAGCAACCCCTTGTACCGCGGCACACGAACTTCAGACTTTGTGAACCGCACAGCTGTAATTTACTGATCGGTCAAAAGTCATTTTGGATTACAATTTTCAGGGATAGAGAATAATTTAGCTTATAACACCTTACCTCTTCACAGCGGAGTCTGGGCGAACTTGTCTCCTCATTGTCAGACGAACGCGACGCTGGTCCGCTCTGGTTCTGGTCTCGCGACTCGATCAAAACATAATTCCATTATTGCGGTTTTGTGCTTCCATGTTTGCGGTTTTTGGCGAACGATTTTTCAAAACAAATAACAGTAGTAATTAAAAAAAGACTGGCGAAGGCGTGTGTGTCACTCAGCCTTCGTCGTCAGCCTCCGTCGGTCTATAATGACCATGGAAGAAATCATAACGTCTACTCTGCTGGAACCTATTGGTTCCAAAATAAGCACCGCCTGGGGCCGAACATGCCGATCCACGAATGGCACTCCCTGTCACACAGGTTGCATTTGTGGATGGTCTCCATGCTGCTGGGTCTGTGGAGCTCTTCCTGTGTCCTTTTTTGATCCGCTCCAGCAGTCAGTCTTCACCCAGCCTTAAAAAAAAACAGCTCACGAACTTCTCTGCTTCAATTGGCTCACTGCATTCAAAGCGTTGGGAGGCGGGTCCTCCTTCCTAGGTTTTCATTCATTGGTTCGTCAAGGTTTCAGAAACCCAATTCAAGGCTCTTATTAGTCGAATGAGAGGTCAATCAGATGAACTAATCTGTTTGGGGCTGTGTTTGCAGATTTTTTTCCCAGTGGCGCTTGGAGGCCAGCACCATCTCCATCTGCACCATCATCAGTATATCATGCGTCATGCGTCCGCGCGCGCACTAGTGCGCTCTTGTGCGCCCTCGTGCGTCCTAGGACGCAGAGACTTGCCCGCCCGCGGAACAACGGAGTGCAAGTGGTTAAGTAATTTATATCACATGGCAACACTAATTTTACTTCATGCAATTTCTTACTACTCACCTCTGCTAATATTCCAACTAGCTTTGCACACATACCATTATCTTTGGTTAAATAATAAATTTTGCAATTTACAGACTCCAACTTCTCAAACCAATGAGGTTTTGTTCCTTTCAAACTACAACATCAATACTACTCTTCTTGGTTATTTTACTTTTAGTATTTGCACTTTTAAACTGATGCTTGATAAGCATAATGCTATACTATATGTACTATAATACTATTTTATTTTCATCTTCTGTTGATGTTTACCCATTCACAGGATACCGGTTATCTTTTTATTCTATGTAGTGGTTTAGTTTTCTGTTCATCGATACAGTGACCCAGTATTTTTGTTTTTGGTGGGAGACAATGTTTTTTTTTTTTTAAAGGTTTGAACTCTTCCCCTTAACAAAAGTAGAGGCCTCCAAACACAATCATGCATAGAATTGTCCATACAGGGATTACGTAGATATGGCCTCATTAGGGTCTTCCAGGAGTTGCCCTTGGTCTGATTTTCCTAGTCAGTAGCTGAAGTTGTCAAATAGCCACGCCCTGGAGTCAGATTTCTGACCATAAACTTGATCCCATACATTTTCACAAAAGTTGGAAAACCAAGACAGACACCTCACTGAAAGCAAATTGTGCTTTCTCTGCTGGAAGTGCTAATAAATACTGTCAATTCTACTTAGCACAGTAATCTTGAATTTTCAATTCCTTCTTGAGTATGATGCCAGATGCCCGACTTATATAGTCAGAAATCCAACATCGGGGTGTGGCATTTGACTTAGTGACTGACTGGGAAAATCTCACCTAGGAAAACGCAAAAGCATTAGATATGTATATGACAGATCCATCCATCTATCCATCTTCTACCGCCTTTCAGGAGGTCCGGGTCGCGGACGCAGCAGTTCAAGCAGAGAAGCCCAGACTTCCCTCTCCCCAGCTACCTGCTCCAGCTCTTCAGAGAAGATACCAAGGCATTCCCAGACCAGCTGGGAGACATAGTCTTTCCACCGACTTCTGGGTCTGCCCCGGGGTCTTCTCCCAGTGGGATGTGCCTGAAACACCTCAAGTGGGAGGCGTCCAGGAGGCATCCTAATCAGATGCCCATACCACCTCAACTGGCTCCTTTCAATGAGGAGGAGCAGCGGTTCTACTCCGAGCCTCTCCCGGACGACTGAGCGCCTCACCCTATCTCTGAGGATGAGTCCAGCAATCCTACGGAGAAAGCTCATTTCAGCCGCTTGTATCCGTGATCTCATTCTTTCGGTTATTACCCAAAGCTCATGACCATAGATGAAAGTAGGAACGTAGATTGACTGGTAAATCAACAGCTTTGCCTTAGAACTCAGCTCCCTCTTCACCACAACAGACCGGTACAACGTCTGCATCACTGCAGATGCTGCTCCGATCCGTCTGTCAATCTCTCGCTCCATTTTCCCCTCACTCATGAATAAGACCCCAAGATACTTAAACTCCTCCACTTGGGGCAGGAGCCTGTCCCCAACCTGAAGAGGACAATCCACCTTTTTCCGGCTGAGGATCATGGACTCGGACTTGGAGGTGCTGATTCTCATCCCAGCTGCTTCACACTCAGCGGCAAACCATCCCAGCAAGAACTGTAGGTCATTGCTGGATGAAGCCAACAGGACAACATCATCTGCAAACAACAGAGATGAGATCTTGTGGTCACCAAGCATGACACCCTCCGTTCCCTGGCTACACCTAGAAATCCTATCCATAAAAGTTATGATCAGGATCGGTGACAAAGGGCAGCCCTGGCGGAGTCCAACTCTCACTGGGAATGAGTCCGATCGAGTGTTGGCAATACGAACCAAACTCTCACAACGGTCGTATAGAGACCGAATAGCTTGTAACAACAAGCCTGATACCCCATACTCCCGAAGCACCCCCCACAAAAAACCACGAGGGACGTGGTTGAATGCCTTCTCCAAGTCCACAAAACACATGTAAACTGGTTGGGCAAACTCCCACGAACCCTCTAGAATTCTCGAGAGGGTAAAGAGCTGGTCTGATGTGCCACGGCCAGGACGAAAACCACATTGCTCCTCCTGAATCTGAGGTTCGACCAACGGCCAGACTCTCCTCACCAGCACCTTGACATAGACCTTCCCAGGGAGGCTGAGGAGTATGATCCCTCTAAAGTTGGAGCACACCCTCCGGTCCCCTTTTTTGAAGAGAGGAACCACCACCCCGGTTTGCCATGCCAATGGCACTGCCCCCGACCTCCACACAATGTTGCAGAGGCATGTCAACCATGACAGCCCTACAACATCTAGAGCCTTGAGGTACTTAGGGTGAATCTCGTCCACCTCCGGGGCCTGACCACCAAAGAGATTTTTAACCACCTTGGCGACTTCAGCCCCTGTGATAGGCGAGTCGTCCCCCTCGTCCACAAGCCCTGCTTCCTCTGTGGAAGGCATATCAGTGGGATTGAGGAGATCCTCGAAGTATTCCTTCTATCGCCTGACGATATCCCCAGTCGAAGTCAACAGCACCCCATCTGCACCATACATAGTGTGGACAGGGAGCTGCTTCCCCCTCCTGAGCCGCCGGACAGTTTGCCAGAATCTCTTCGAGACTGACCGAAAGTCTTGTTCCATGGCCTCACTGAACTCCTCCCATACCCAGGTTTTTGCTTCAACAACCACCCGAGCTGCACTCCGCTTGGCATACCGGTACACCTCAGCTGCTTCGGGAGTCCCACAAGCCAACCAAGCCTGATAGGACTCCTTCTTCAGCTTAATGGCCCCCCTCACCACTGGTGTCCACCACTTGGTTCAGGGGTTGCCACCACGAGATGCCCCGACAACCTTGCAGCTGCAGCTCTGGGCCGCTGCTTCAACAATAGAGGTGGAGAACATAGCCCATTCAGACTCCATGTCTCCAGACTCCCTCGGAATGTGGTTGAAGTTCTTCCGAAGGTGGGAGTTGAAGACCTCCCGGACAGGGGCCTCAGCCAGATGTTCCCAGCATGCCCTCACTATACGTTTGGGTCTACCAGGTCTGAATGGCATCCTCCCCTGCCATCAGATCCAACTCACCACCAGGTGGTGATCAGTTGACAGCTCTGCACCTCTCTTTACCCGGGTGTCCAAGACATACGGTCGCAGGTCTGATGACACGATAACAAAATCAATCATTGACCTGCGACCTAGGGTGTCCTGGTGCCAGCTGCACATATGGACATCCTTATGCTTGAACATGGTGTTTGTTATGGACAAACTGTGATTAGGACAGACGTCCAATAACTGAACACCACTTGGGTTCAGATTGGGCAGGCCGTTCCTCCCAATCACCCACTTCCAGGTTTCACTGTCATTGCCCACGTGCACATTGAAGTCCCCCAGTAGGACAATGGAGTCTCCAAGAGGAGTACCCTCCAGCACCCCTCATGGATCATCACCTTATCGTGGTGGGGGGTTTGCGTACTCCAGTGATCCCAGGAGCTATGTTGTCCGGGGCAATTTGCCTCTGATAGGGTCACCCAAGACAAACTGGTCCTGGGTGAAGGGCCAGACTAAGAATGATCCAACAGACTCTCGTGATAAATACTAGAACAAGGATTCAGTGTACCCCGCCCAGCATGGGGTTACCGGGGCCCCACCCTGGAGCCAGGCCTGGGGGAGGGGCTCGATGGCTAGCTTCTGGTGGCCGGGTTTCCACCCATGGGACCTGGCCGGGCTCAGCCGGAAGGAGTTACATAGGTCCGCCCTCCAGTGGGCTCACCACCTGCAGGAGGGATCATGGGGGTCCAGTGCTATATGGATTAGGTGGCGGTCAAAGGTGGAGACCTTGGCGGACTGATCCCAAGCTTTTTAAACTGGCTTTTGGTACGTGGAATGTCACCTCTCTGGTGGGGAAGGAGTCTGAGCTGGTGCATGAGGTTGAGAGATCCCAGCTAGATATAGTCGGCCTCACCTCAACACACAGGTCTGGTTCCGGAACCAGTCTCCTGGAGAGGGGCTGGAGCTTGGCCTTCTCTGGAGTTTCCCTGGGCGAGAGGCGACGAGCAGGGGTGGGTATTCTTGTATCCCCCCACCTTGCTACCTCTATATTGGAGTTTTCCCCGGTGGATGAAAGGGTTGCTTCCCTGCGCCTCTGGGTTGGGAAACGGGTCCTGACCATCATTTGTGCCTATGCACCAAGTGATGTTTCAGAGTACCCACCCTTTTTGGAGTCTTTTTTGGAGTATATGACAGAAACTAAGAAAAAACATCAAATGTTCAATTTCATTACAAGGACATGTATGAGCCCTTTCTGAAGTTGGCCCAAATTCCAAATATATGATAGAACTCAATAGTTTCCTTTGAGCACTATTTAACATTATGCCATGCCATGCATGTATGAAAAGTGTCTTTATTAATGACTTTGATGACTTTGTGAGGTAAATAGTCTTGTGAGTTAGAACTTGTTTCGATAGTGGTTTCAGACATACACATACGTATACAATATGGCAGTGCGACTGACATTTGCAGCAGCCTCTGCTAGCATAGCCACTCTAAAATATACAGTGCAATCTCTTGAGTTGTACAGCCAAAGTTAGTGAGAAATGTACCTACGACCGAGAGTTCAGTGTTGCCAACTTGGCAATTTTCTTGCTAAATCTGGCGACTTTTCAAATCCTCTTGGTGACTCTTTTTGTCAAAAGCAACCAGCAACAAATCTAGCGACTTTTTCTGGTGTTATTGGAGACCTTTCTGGTGTTTTGGAGACTGACGGGAAAGCACTATTAAGCCTTATTCATGCTGTATTTCCCCTCTGGTCCGCTTTGGTCCACGTGTGCTTTGGACGAGCCCGGTGTGCACGCGGCATTGTACATGCTCACTTTTTTCGTCTACCGGGCCAAGCGATTGACGCATGCGCACAACTGTTATTTGTGGTTTCATCCCAGCCCTATGGGTAGTGCAAATGTGCTAACACACCAGTTTGTTCACCGGCTATAAACATGAGAGCGACGCACATTTTTTTGTAGCGACAACAATAGTATTGTTTCAAGAAAAAGGAGGAATTACCATTTTCCATTGCTCTTCTCTGCTCAAGCTGCTGCTGCTGCAAGATAGATAGATAGATAGATAGATAGATAGATAGATAGATAGCTCTTTAATTGTCATTGTCACAGGTACAACGAAATTCAAAGTGCTCTCCAGTCAGTGCCCCATTTATAAAAACATTGCCCCATTATAAAAAACATAAAAAACAGATAAAATAATAATTAAAAAGAATAAATAACAAGCCACATTCACATAGACATCAACACAGGACATCATGCACACACAGTCATTGCAAGGAGCATTCAACAACATACAATCATGTCCATTTAGCACATTACTTCCTCCTTTTATTCAGAATGGTTATTGCTGTTGGATAGAAGCTGTGTTTGAGTCTGTTTGTCCTTGTGTTCATTTGTCTATCGTTTCCCAGATGGCAGTAGTTCAAACAATGAGTGTTTGAACTACTGCCATCTGCCATGAAAATGATTTATGTATGTTTATTTTCGTCTTCTACATCCTCATTGTCTTCCTTGTCTACTTTGTCTTTTTATGCTGTGTTGATAGCCTCACCTCGTGAATGGGACGTTCAGTCTTGCGCATGTGCTGTCAACGCATTCAGGTCATGGGCAGGCCGCGCAGTCATAAAATTTGGGCTGCACACGGTCGTCCTCAGTAGAGCCTTGCAGACACTAGCGGATCGGAGACAATGATGCATATTTTATCACATGAGGTTTCCAGTTGCACGTATGGGTTTAGCAGAAGTGCAGCATGAATCCAGCTTTACTTTTAGTTTGCAGTTACTGTCCTCAACAAGCATCGTGTGC
This sequence comes from Pholidichthys leucotaenia, assembly GCA_020510985.1. Lineage (NCBI taxonomy): Eukaryota > Metazoa > Chordata > Actinopteri > Cichliformes > Pholidichthyidae > Pholidichthys > Pholidichthys leucotaenia. The sequence goes on from CM035838.1 coordinate 73,452,851, forward strand.
TACCATGAGCCTCTCCCCATCACAAAGCATTCACAGGCAGTCAGTCTCACAGTAGCCTCGTGCAGCAGGTAGCTGCAGTTAGAGAGGAGACCCACACCACTCGTGTCCAGTCTGCAAATAAATTGCGCGTGCACAACCCCCCCCCCCCCCCCGCCAATCCCGCCCTGTTTTACAGGAAGCCGTTTATTGGAGATAATACACGGGTATACTGCCTGTACTGTCCCAAGCCCGGATAAAGTAGGAGGGTTGGACATAGAGCTAGCAATTCCACTGACATAAGTCTTTTGATTAAATATGATATTCTAACATTTGACAATGCAGGACAAAATTGATTTAAAGTTGCGTACAATGATGCAATGACAAGTCTTCTAAAAATACCCAGAGGGGAGAGTGCCAGTCAGATGTTTGTCACTGCAGGAGTGAGCACTTTTAAAGCACTTTTAAGAAATTTAATATTTAAATTTATGCAACGTTTGGATGAATCTGACAATAGAATTATTGTGACACTCTCAAATTCTATCAAGAGCTGGTCCCGCTACAACTCCAGGCTGAGATTACACTGGCTCCAATGTATTTATCTATTCTGAGCTAATTTTAGAATTTTTATAATCTGTTTTATGCTGTGTTTTATACTCACTTTATAATCTCTTTTATTGATATATATATATATATATATATATACAGTATATATATATATATATATATATATACATACAGTGGGGCAAAAAAGTATTTAGTCAGCCACCAATTGTGCAAGTTCTCCCACTTAAAAGGTGAGAGAGGTCTCCAATTTTCATCATAGGTATACCTCAACTATGAGAGACAAAATGAGGGGGGAAAAAAATCCAGAAAATCACATTGAAGGATTTTTAATGAATTAATTGGTAAATTCCTTGGTAAAATAAGTATTTGGTCACTTACAAACAAGCAACATTTCTGGCTCTCACAGACCTGTAACTTCTTCTTTAAGAGGCTCCTCTGTCCTCCACTCGTTACCTGTATTAATGGCACTTGTTTGAACTCATTATCAGTATAAAAGACACCTGTCCACAACCTCAAACAGTCAGACTCCAAACTCCACTATGGCCAAGACCAAAGAGCTGTCAAAGGACACCAGAAACAAAATTGTAGACCTGCACTAGGCTGGGAAGACTGAATCTGCAATAGGTAAGCAGCTTGGTGTGAAGAAATCAACTGTGGGAGCAATTATTAGAAAATGGAAGACATACAAGACCACTGATAATCTCCCTCAATCTGGGGCTCTACGCAAGATCTCACCCCGTGGGGTCAAAATGATCACGAGAATGGTGAGCAAAAATCCCAGAACCACACGGGGGGACCTAGTGAATGACCTGCAGAGAGCTGGGACCAAAGTAACAAAGGCTACATCAGAAACACACTATGCCGCCAGGGACTCAAATCCTGCAGTGCCAGACGTGTCCCCCTGCTTAAGCCAGTACATGTCCAGGCCCGTCTGAAGTTTGCTAGAGAGCATTTGGATGATCCAGAAGAGGATTGGGAGAATGTCATATGGTCAGATGAAACCAAAATAGAACTTTTTGGTAAAAACTCAACTTGTCGTGTTTGGAGGAGAACGAACACCATACCTACTGTGAAGCATGGGGGTGAAAACATCATACTTTGGGGCTGTTTTTCTGCAAAGGGACCAGGACGACTGATCCGTGTAAAGGAAAGAATGAATGGGGCCATGTATTGTGAGATTTTGAGTGAAAACCTCCTTCCATCAGCAAGAGCATTGAAGATGAAACATGGCTGGGTCTTTCAGCATGACAATGATCCCAAACACACTGCCCAGGCAATGAAGGAGTGGCTTCGTAAGAAGCATTTCAAGGTCCTGGAGTGGCCTAGCCAGTCTCCAGATCTCAACCCCACAGAAAATCTTTGGAGGGAGTTGAAAGTCTGTGTTGCCCAGCGACAGCCCCAAAACATCACTGCTCTAGAGGAGATCTGCATGGAGGAATGGGCCAAAATACCAGCAACAGTGTGTGAAAACCTTGTGAAGACTTACAGAAAACGTTTGACCTCTGTCATTGCCAACAAAGGGTATATAACAAAGTATTGAGATGAACTTTTGTTATCGACCAAATACTTATTTTATCAAGGAATTTACCAATTAATTCTTTAAAAATCCTTCAATGTGATTTTCTGGATTTTTTTTTTCTCATTTTGTCTCTCATAGTTGAGATATACCTATGATGAAAATTGGAGACTTCTCTCCTCTTTTAAGTGGGAGAACTTGCACAATTGGTGGTTGACTAAATACTTTTTTCCCCCACTGTATATATATATACACAGTGCGGCGGCATGAAATAAAGCGGCGTAGGATGATGGTTTTAAGAAAGTTTTATTATCATACCGCCGTCACGAGCTCCGCTCCCGGCGCCGTGCATGAGCGCCGAGAGCGAGCCCACGGCTCTCCGAGAAGGAGAGGAGGAGAGGAGGAGAGGCGGGCACAAAGCTTGTGCCCTACCAGTTGCAGTATCAGAGTGAGAGAATGAGAGAGTTTGCGTTACAGAGTTGCAGCATATATACTCGACCACAACAATACATCAAAAGGACATACCCCAGCAGTTAGTATGATCAAAGAGATAACAGAACAGGCATAAGACATTTGCATTTGAGAGACATATTGATCTCAGTCCCTAGGTCACAGTGAGGACAGGACGCATGAGTACAATGCATGAAAGGCAACAATTAACATCACAGAGGTGAGCCAGACGAAACGCGTCTGCCTGTAGACATTAATACACATTACACTGTTCTGTTATTTGCTCTAGCCGAGCGCTGTGTTTGACCAGTCTTTTTGTGGAGATTTACCTCAAAGCACATCTACATATGTAAGATGCTCAGAAGAAGCACAGTAAGGACAAGATGCATGAACACTTTAACTTCACGGCTGTAAACGCAGCATGCAGCGGAAAAACCCAGGAGTGCGAGCTGACTGTCTCTGTGTTCTGTCTGTGTGTTGTGGGGGGTAGAATTAACCCGCTACACACAGTACCGTTCAAAAGTTTGGGGTCACTTAGAAATTTCCTTATTTTTGAAAGAAAAGCATTGTTTTTTTCATTGAAGATAACTTTAAACTAATCAGAAATACACTCAGAATCAGAATCAGAATCAGAAAAAGATTTATTGCCAAGTACATTAACAGATACTGATAACAGGACTCTGATAACAGCTCACTGATAACATACGAGGGATTTGACTTGACACAGAAAATGAACCTGCATTTCCGGTGACACGGCATGCATCTGAAACGCGCCTGCCAACAGGAGGGTACAGGTAGCATAAGAAATAATACAATGGGAAGGAGCAAAAAAATCATTGATTTCAGAATAGTGGTCATGTATGATCAATATTATGATTACAAAGAAAAAAACAGCCCTCAATGCACACTCAGCAGACCAAAAGAGTTCACAGGACACAAAGAGAGCAGTGAGTGAATCATCTTGTTGTCACTTTGTGGATCAATATGAATGTAATGTTGAAGCAAGTGTTGTATCAGTAAGAACGACAAGGACACTTTGGCAGGAGATGTTTTGTCTGGCTACTGGCAATTGTCCTTGGCAATTGTCCATGCAGCTGCTGTCCGAAGGCCATGTGCTCAGTGTTTTGAAAAACAGAGACTGCAGATGATCAGGAGGATTTTTGTAAGGGAAATTGAGCCAAATAGAACTGATCACAGAGAAAAAACTTTATATTCTTCTGCAGATTCAGTACTTAATCCTTCATTGCTGGGCATTGAGTCCATCGTGGATAGACCTAAGCGTAATCATGATGTAATCCACCTTCCGAGACAGTTCTCCATTTGTCGCTATCAGGGTCTTCTCCATTTTTTCAATTTGATGGATGCACCTCGCCTGGCCAGCATTTTGATAGGTTGTATCCATCTTCAGCAATTTGCGGTACACCAGGACAATCCCAGATCCAATCAGAACGATCCCGATCACCATTATTACGAAGACATACAAATCTTCAATATCTTCGATAGAAAGATTAGTCAGGCACAAGATTTTCCAATTACTTGTCTCCCGTAAATAGCCCACTGGAGCCGTCCCTGCGGGGCAAACAGCTTCCCCCGGAGCACTTTTCCTCGTTGAAAAGATAGTGTCAATTGCGTTCAAAGCCCAGCTTATTAATTCCATAATTTCTTTCTTTCGATAATCAGCAGTCAGACGCAGACAGACAACAGCAAGCTGGGATCCAGTTAGTTGGGGAGGTGGGGAGCTAGAGCAGAGAGAGAAAAGAAGCGTCTGCTCTCTTTGGAGGCGGAAGTGAGAATATCTCTAATATCTAATATACATTGCTAATGTGATAAATGAATGTTCTAGCTGCAAATGTCTGGTTTTTGGTGCAATATCTACATAGGTGTATAGAGGCCCATTTCCAGCAACTATCACTCCAGTGTTCTAATGGTACAATGTGTTTGCTCATTGCGTCAGAAGGCTAATGGATGATTAGAAAACCCTTGTGCAATCATGTTAGCACAGCTGAAAACAGTTTAGCTGGTTAGAGAAGCTATAAAACTGACCTTCTTTTGAGCAGGTTGAGTATCTGGAAAAAAATTATTATTTCAAATACAAATCATTATTTCTAACCTTGTCAGTGTCTTGACTATATTTTCTAATCATTTTACAACTCATGGTGGTAAATAAGTGTGACTTTTCATGGAAAACACAAAATAATTGTCTGGGTGACCCCAAACTTTTGAACAGTAGTGTACTATATATATATATACATACATATACGTATATATACACACACACACACACTGTTTTCTTGTTTTTAATATTCTGTTCTTTTTGTATTGATCCGTATTTTATGTATTTTTATGGACCTTAAGTCTGCAAATAAAAGCTTACTGACTTATGTAATGTGGGTCTAGACAAAGCGTTAAAGTCATGAAGCTATTTTGAGAAGTGATGGCCTATTTAAATGGCAAAATTAAAACAAACAAACCAAGAATCAGCAGAAGAAAGTTAATTTGTCATTCTAAACATATTTAGGGTGTTTTTTACTTAATTTTTGTCTCTCCCATGACAATATTCTTCTCTCCTACAGCGCTATTACAGTTACATGCAAATGACCAATTATGCAAATTAGGCGATGACGCCATTTAGTGACTTCTAACAACTTTTAGGACAGCCAATAGCTACTTTCCTTACTGAGGAGTTGGCAACACTGCAAGAGTTTCTGTTGAGCATCAAAAACTGCTGTGAGAACCATGATCTGCATATTTTATCCCTACTTGCAAAGCTTGGACTGCTATGTCGGACTACTGCGGATGAATCTAGGGCCTTGTCTGAAGCCTCACCAACTGGGAAGCGCTATCGCCAGCGTTGAGGAAGGAGATGGAAGCCGGGGAGACCGGGAGGCGTTAGCGCTAGGCTAAGGGCTAACCCGTCTAAGCCGGCTTTTCCTACTTTCATGCTGGTGAATGTCTGCTCCTTGGACAAAAAAGCAGACCACATAAATCTCTGGAGAGCCACACGAAGAAAACTGAGGGACTGCTGTGTGTGTTATGGTGCGGTCCTCACGGACCGCTAATGAGACGCTATAGGCCAGCCGATGAGTTTGCACATTTATTAAATAAGAACAGAACAACAAAATAATAAGCCTCATGGGGCAAAACACAAATAAACACAACACTTACATACAATCAGCGAGGATAGAACCTAACGCTGGGAAGAACTGGCTTCGGGCTTAGGGAAAACCAGACTGGAAAGGTAGAAGGTCGCAGCCCCGAGCAAACAGAGCTGCTCCCTTAAACAGGGCTTGACAGATTGATCAGCTGATGAAAAGTCATCAGCTGATTGAAATCCAGCCGTCCCATGGAGCTTGGCTTCTGACAGCCGGAAGCACTGCCGAGACGCTGTCATAATAAAAGCCTGGAAGCTAAGAGGTGCACCAGAGGAGAGAACGGGGAACTACCGCACAACCCGAGTGCAGACAGAGTCAGCACACGGACCATGACAGTTGCCCCCGTTCACGAGGCGGATTCCAGACGCGGTGTAACATCGAGCCCCCCCACCTGGAAGGTCAACAGGACCGCCCCAGGGAGGGAGGAGGGGGGAAAAGGCTAAGGAGGGCCAGAGTCCAACCTTATCACAGAGGAAGGCATAGGAAAAAACAGGCTACAATAATGAACCGAGTAAGGACAACAGGGGCCAAAAAAAATACAGGCACACACCCTGCACCCTCCCAAAAAAAAAAAAAAACTATGGGGAGAAGACAGAAAACTCAAATGACTGCAGACAGATCATAATAAACAGTCCAATAGAGTCACAGAAAAAAAAAAAATCTTCATAACCCACAGAGAAACAAGGAACTCAAGCACATGCAAAAAGGCAGCGTACTCCCACAATACCAGGGAGGGAGAAAAAAAACTCAAGCAATAAAGCAGTGATCAATACAAAATACAGTAGTCCAGGTAACGGGCAGCCAACAGAGAAACAACCCTCAGACTACAGAGGAGGGAGAGAGAAAAAAAAAACGCGCTAAGGAGCGGCGAAATATACAGTTCAATAACACACACACACACACCAGCACATCCCAAAAATTACAGAAGAACAGAAAAAAAAAAAAACCAGGGATGACAGCAGGCAGAGCACAATGGCATGAAAGCAAATAGTTCGGGGGGTCTTCCTGCGTCTAGCGTAAACCTGGTGCCAAAGAACGCTCAGGCGAAGGAGACACAAAGGAAGCAGGTTCATTGCTAATTACTGCAGCAGGTGGAGGGAGCTCAGGGGACTGTGAACCCCGAACTCCACCCCCAGGGGTCAGACAAGGCAATTCACCCAGTGAAGGACAAGAATGAAAATGCACTTGCCTGTTCCGCTGAGGGTCGATGGAAACTGCTGCAGTGGGCTTTGTTCTTCCCTTCCCCCCGCTGGATGGTGACTGAGACCCCCCCGGGAAGACGAGGAGGAGCCGTTCGACCAGGATCACTGGTGGGCTTCGCCGAGACAGGATTCATGGAGCTCACCGCAGCTGGGGAAAACGTCAAGGAGGAGGGAGTGACAGCTGAGGTTATCTGGGCACGAGAAGTTGATGGGACAGCAGGGACAGATGACCAGGGGGGGAGGCTGCTGGATTCTCCTCCTACCGTGATGCAAGAGAAACAGCTGACTGGGAGGCCGAGTTCCTACGGCGACCCGGAACTGGATTTGGACGGGGTTCTCGCTGAGGATGTACACGGGCTCTGTGACGATGACTACCGACAGAGGGCGAGGCGAAAGTTGGGTCAGGAAACCGTCGCTCCTGGGCTGGAAGGGTGACAGGAGCTGGATTCCAAGGTGAGGAGGGGGGATGCCTCACTGTTGGCCTCCTGCCGGAGTTTACCTCCAGTCCATGGGTCTCCTCCCTCGTCGGGACGGCCGTATACGGGGAAGGAGATGAGGGTTCCTTGGCCGCCTTCACGGCCGCTCTCTCAATTAGCTCTCGCAGTGCCACAATCCATGCCACTCTCTCCTTCCCTTCCTTCCCTTCCGGAAAGGAGGTAAGGTGATATTTCAGCAATGTCCTCTAGGCGAGATCCAGGTGCTCGTATGCCGTGTAGGTGGGCATGAGGCGACGGGCTTCGGACAGGTAGCCATCAACCTCCTCAACCCACTCGGGGCAATAGTCTCGCAGGAAAGCAGACATGCTAACGTGCAAAAAGAGCACCCAGGGAAGGGGAAAAACAAAAGCACCCAAGCAAACTCACGGTGACCGGCGTCTCTTTTGGCTGCGACCTACTGTTATGGTGCGGTCCTCACGGACCACTAATGAGACGCTATAGACCAGTCGATGAGTTTGCACATTTATTAAATAAGGACAGAACAACAAAATAATGAGCCTCGTGGGGCAAAACACAAATAAACACAACACTTACATACAATCAGCGAAGATATAACCTAACGCTGGGAAGAACTGGCTTTGGGCATAGGGAAAACCAGACTGGAAAGGTGGAAGGTTGTAGCCCCGAGCAAACAGAGCTGCTCCCTTAAATAGGGCTTGACAGATTGATCAGCTGATGAAAAGTCATCAGCTGATTGAAATCCAGCCATCCCGCGGAGCTTGCCTTCTGACAGCCGGAAGCACTGCCGAGACGCTGTCATCATAAAAGCCTGGAGGCCAAGAGGTGTGCCAGAGGAGAGAACGAGGAACTACCGCACAACCCGAGTGAAGACAGAGTCAGCACACGGACCATGACACTGTGTATATATTTGCTGAAACATGGATAAAGGACAATCTGCCAGACTCGGCTATCGAGCTAACGGGGCTAATGCTACAATGAGCAGACAGTGGCTGCAGCCTCAGGAAAGCACAGGAGCAGCGGCCTCGCTGTTTACACAAACAACTCATGGTGCAGAGATGCTGGAGTTATCTTGAAGCAATGTACCCCTGATGTGGTGTTTCTGGCAGTTAAATGTCAACCTTCTTACCTCCCACGAGAATTTTCAATGGTGTTTATTTTCGCAGTATATGTCCATCCAAGTGTGAACAAACAGCTGGCCATGGTAGAACTTTATATCAATATCAGCAAGCTACAGACTGCTCACCCAGATGCATTTTTCATTATTGCAGGGGATTTTAATAAGGCGCGCCTTAAGACTGTGCTACTAAGTTCTGCCAGCAGGTGATCTGTGCAACTGGAGGTGACACAGACATATGGAGTGATGATACAGAGTGAAGTACGTGGTGGTAATGCACCTGTAAGCTGGTTGCCAACCGCCAATCAAATCTAAAAGAAGAAGAAGTATGTTGAATCTTTTTAACACCAACGTTAAAGATGCATATACAGTGGTGTGAAAAAGTTTTTGCCCTCTTCCAGATTTCTCATTTTTTTATGTTTATCACACTTAAATGTTTCAGATTATCAAACAAATTTAAATTTTAGACAAAAATAACACAAGTAAAGACAAAATGCAGTTTTTAAATGAAGGTGTTTATTATTAAGGGTAAAAAAGAATCCAAACCTACATGACCCTGTGTGAAAAAGTGATCCCCCCCCCCGTTAAAACATAAATTAACTGGTTTATCACATCGTTGGAAAGCTGAGTTCAAATTCTCTAGCCACAACCAGGCCTGATAACTGCCACACCTGTTCTCAATCAAGAAATCACTTAAATAGGACCTACCTAACAAAGTAAAGTAGACTAAAAGATCCTCAAAAGCTAAACATCATGCTGCAATCCAAAGAAATTCAGGAACAAATAAGAAACAAAGTAAGTGAAATCTATCAGTCTTGAAAAGGTTATAAAGTCATTTCTAAAGCTTTGGGATTCCAGTGAATAACAGTGAGAGCCATCCATCCATCCATCCATCTTCTACCGCTTTTCCGGAGGTCCGGGTCGCGGAGGTAGCAGTTCAAGCAGAGAAGCCCAGACTTCCCTCTCCCCAGCCACCTGCTCCAGCTCTTCAGAGAGGATACCAAGGCGTTCCCAGACCAGCTGGGAGACATAGTCTCTCCACCGAGTCCTGGGTCTGCCCCGGGGTCTCCTCCCAGTGGGATGTGCCTGAAACACCTCAAGTAGGAGGCGTCCAGGAGGCATCCTAATCAGATGCCCATACCACCTCAACTGACTCCTTTCAATGTGGAGGAGCAGCGGTTCTACTCTGAGCCTCTCCCGGATGACTGAGCGCCTCACCCTATCTCTGAGGGTGAGTCCAGCAATCCTACGGAGAAAGCTCATTTCAGCCGCTTGTATCCGTGATCTTGTTCTTTCGGTCATTACCCAAAGCTCGTGACCATAGGTGAGAGTAGGAGCGTAGATTGACTGGTAAATCGACAGCTTTGCCATAGAGCTCAGTTCCCTCTTCACCACAACAGACCGGTACAACGTCCGCATCACTGCAGATGCTGCTCCAATCCGTCTGTCAATCTCTCGCTCCATTTTCCCCTCACTCGTGAACAAGACCCCAAGATACTTAAACTCCTCCACTTGGGGCAGGAGCCTGTCTCCAACCCAGAGAGGACAATCCACCTTTTTCCGGCTGAGGACCATGGACTCGGACTTGGAGGTGCTGATTCTCATCCCAGCCGCTTCACACTCAGCAGCAAACCGTCCCAGCAAGAGCTGTAGGTCATTGCTGGATGAAGCCAACAGGACAACATCATCTGCAAACAACAGAGATGAGATCCTGTGGTCACCAAGCATGACACCCTCAGTTCCCTGGCTGTGCCTAGAAATCCTGTCCATAAAAATTATGAACAAGATCGGTGACAAAGGGCAGCCCTGGCGGAGTCCAACTCTCACTGGGAATGAATCCGACCGAGTGTTGGCAATACGAACCAAACTCTCACAACGGTCGTACAGAGACAGAATAGCTCGTAACAACAAGCCCGATACCCCATACTCCCGAAGCACCCCCCATAAAAAACCACAAGGGACGCGGTCGAATGCCTTCTCCAAGTCCACAAAACACATGTAAACTGGTTGCGCAAACTCCCACGATCCCTCAAGAATTCTCCAGAGGGTAAAGAGCTGGTCCGATGTGCCACGGCCAGGACGAAAGCCACATTGCTCCTCCTGAATCCGAGGTTCGACCAACGGCCGGACTCTCCTCTCCAGTACCTTGGCATAGACCTTCCCAGGGAGGCTGAGGAGTGTGATCCCTCTAAAGTTGGAGCATACCCTCCGGTCCCCTTTTCTGAAGAGAGGAACCACCATCCCGGTTTGCCATGCCAAAGGCACTGCCCCCGACCTCCACGCAATGTTGCAGAGGCGTGTCAACCATGACAGCCCTACAACATCCAGGTCCTGGAGGTACTCAGGGCGAATCTCGTCCACCCCCCGGGCCCGACCACCAAGGAGAATTTTAACCACTTTGGTGACCTCAGCCCCTGTGATAGGCGAATCATCCCCCTCGTCCCCAAACCCTGCTTCCTCTGTGGAAGGTGTATCAGTGGGATTGAGGAGATCCTCGAAGTATTCCTTCCACTGCCCAACGATATCCCCAGTTGAAGTCAACAGTGTCCCATCCGCACCATACACAGTGTGGACAGGGAGCTGTTTTCCCCTCCTGAGCCGCCGGACAGTTTGTCAGAATCTCTTCGAGGCCGACCGAAAGTCTTGTTCCATGGCCTTACTGAACTCCTCCCATACCCGGGTTTTTGCTTCAGCAACCACCCGAGCTGCACTCCGCTTGGCCTGCCGGTACACCTCAGCTGCTTCGGGAGCCCCACAAGCCAACCAAGCTTGATAGGACTCTTTCTTCAGCTTAATGGCCCCCCTCACCACTGGTGTCCACCACTTGGTTCGGGGGTTGCCACCACGAGATGCCCCGACAACCTTGCGGCCACAGCTCTGGGCCGCCGCTTCAACAACAGAGGTGGACAACATGGCCCATTCAGACTCCATGTCTCCAGACTCCCTCGGAATGTGGTTGAAGTTCTTCTGGAGGTGGGAGTTGAAGACCTCCCGGACAGGGGCCTCAGCCAGACGTTCCCAACACACCCTCACTATATGTTTGGGTCTACCAGGTCTGAATGGCTTCCTCCCCTGCCATCGGATCCAACTCACCACCAGGTGGTGATCAGTTGACAGCTCTGTACCTCTCTTTACCTGGGTGTCCAAGACATATGGTCGCAGGTCTGATGACATGATAACAAAATCGATCATCGACCTGCGACCTAGAGTGTCCTGGTGCCAGCTGCACATATGGACACCCTTATGCTTGAACATGGTGTTCGTTATGGACAAACTGTGGTTAGCACAGAAGTCCAATAACTGAACACCACTCGGGTTCAGATCGGGCAGGCCGTTCCTCCCAATCACCCCCCTCCAAGGTTTCACTGTCGTTGCCCACATGCACATTGAAGTCCCCCAGTAGGACAATGGAGTCTCCAAGAGGAGCACCCTCCAGCACCCCAGTCACAGACTCCAAAAAGGGTGGGTACTCTGAAACATCATTTGGTGCATAGGCACAAATGATGGTCAGGACCCGTTTCCCAACCCGAAGGCGAAGGGAAGCAACCCTTTCGTCCACTGGGGAAAACTCCAATATAGAGGCAGCAAGGTGGGGGGGATACAAGAATACCCACCCCTGCTCGTTGCCTCTCGCCCAGGGCAACTCCAGAAAAGGCCAAGCTCCAGCCACTCTCCAGGAGACTGGTTCCGGAACTGAAGCTGTGTGTTGAGGTGAGGCCGACTATATCTAGCTGGTATCTCTCAACCTCATACACCAGCTCAGGTTCCTTCCCCACCAGAGAGGTGACATTCTACGTACCAAAAGCCAGTTTAGAAAGCTTGGGATCAGTCCGCCAAGGTCTCCACCTTTGACTGCCACCTAATCCACATAGCACTGGACCCCCATGAGAGCCATTGTGAGAGCCATTATCCACAAATGGCTAAAACATGGAACAGTAGTGAACCTTCCCAGGAGTGGCCAGCCGACCAAAATTACCCCAAGAGCGCAGCAACGACTCATCCAAGAGGTCACAAAAGACCCTACAACAACATCCAAAGAACTGCAGACCTCACTTGCTTCAGTTAAGGTCAGTGTTCATGACTCCACCATAAGAAAGAGACTGGGCAAAAATGGCCTGCATGGCAGAGTTCCAAGACAAAAACCACTGCTGAGCAAAAAGAACATAAAGGCTTGTCTCACTTATGCCAGAAAATATCTTGATGATCCCCAAGACTTTTGGAAAATACTCTGTGGACTGACGAGACAAAAGCTGAACTTTTTGCAAGGTGTGTGTCCCATTACATCCGGCGTAAAAGTAACACAGCATTTCAGAAAAGGAACATCACACCAACAGTAAAATATGGTGGTGGTAGTGTGATGGTCTGGGGCTACTTTGCTGCTTCAGGACCTGGAAGACTTGCTGTGGTAAGTGGAACCATGAATTCTGCTGTCTACCAAAAAATCCTGAAGGAGAATGTCTGGTCATCTGTTCGTGACCTCAAGCTGAAGTGCACTTGGGTTCTGCAGCAGGACAATGATCCAAAACACACCAGCAAGTTCACCTCTGAGTGGCCTAGTCAAAGTCCTGACCTGAATCCAATTGGGATGCTGTGGCATGACCTTAAAAAGGCAGTTCATGCACGAAAACCCTCCAATGTGGCTGAATTACAACAATTCTGCAAAGATGAGTGGGCCAAAATTCCTCCACAGCGCTGTAAAAGACTCATTGCCAGTTATCACAAATGCTTGATTGCAGTTGTTGCTGCTAAGGGTGGTCCAACCAGTTATTAGGTTTAGGGGGCAATCACTTTTTTCACATAGGGCCATGTAGGTTTGGATTTTTTCCACTTAATAATAAGCACCTTCATTTGAAAACTGCATTTTGTGTTAACTTGTGTTATCTTTGTCTAATATTTAAATTTATTTGATGATCTGAAACAGTTAAGTGTGACAAACATACAAAAAAATGAGAAATCAGGAAGGGGCAACTACTTTTTCACACCACTGTAAGATTGTCCTGATAATGTGACGGTGGTGAAAACTGCAAGGAAATATGCCACTGATAGACCATGATTGAGAGGAGAGATCTGTTCGCTACTGAGGATCCATGATGCTGCCTTTAATTTCGTGTTGATTTTCTTCAGCTTTTTCCCACAATAAGAGCTCTCAAGGCAGGATAAAGCAGACTGAGCATGTCCTAAAAGCTCTGTCTGAAACGGTCTGTTTTCAGCCTGACATTAATAAGCTCATAATGTAATCCATTTATTAAATTATCTTACTATGTGTGCAAGATGATTTAACTATGCATTTAAAAGTAACATGAAAGTTACTTTTCCAAGTAACTAGGTACTTTAATCATGCAGTAATTGGTAAGTAACTCAGTTACTTTTAAAAAGAAGTAACTAGTAACTGTAACTAGTTACTATTTTTTAGTAACTTGTCCAACACTGGTGATCGTCATATAATTAAAATGATTGGTGATTATGACTGTTACAACTCTCTCTATTAAAATAAGATCCCAGCGCTGCCGTTTCCTCATAAGCTCCAGAGCTGCGCAATATCAAAACACGCCACTGAAATATCATTAAACAATGTGCTTCTGACGATAGTGTTATGTCTGTAAAATGACCAAGCAGGAGGTGAGTCTTCATGCAGCTAACACTCTCAACTTTATTACAACAACCTGGGTTTATATACAGATGGGCTGTGCCAACCTCACGCCACCCTGGGGGGGGGGGGGGGGGGCACTACCACACATACTCATATCAAACACACCACAGTCTGCCCTCCTTTAGAAAAATGCAAAACTACACACACAACTGGAAACCACCCAAATTTAGAAACTCGAATCGTGCACTAAGAACAACAAGAATAATATATTATATCAGAACAAACCTATCACATTCACACAAAACAAATCAAACTTGGACCACGTCTCTTTAAAAGCACAAAATAATCCCATAATACTCATACATTTACTCACATGCATACCAGCATCCACTATATACAAAATACAAATTCACATATTTACACAAGAAAAGTTTTAAAGTAACACCAATGTCTCTTTGCAGCCACCATCTTCTATACCGCCACGGAGGGCCTGGGCAGCCCCACGGCATCAGTAAGCCCGGCCGCTGCCTCCCCCCAGGGTCGAAACACCCCTCCCTAGCCAAAATGTTTCTACCCGCCAAAACCTGTTTTCTTCTCTGGGCCGGACCCCACCGTCGACCCGCAAGGGAACCTGACCCAGTCTCCCATGCCCGCCATGTCGTCTCTGGACCTTCTTCCTGTGTCGGGCTGTCCTGCCGACCCGGTCCAAACTCTTACCCCGACGATGGCATTTGGTGCGCTGCAGAACCGCGCCAATTTGTTCTGCTCCGCTCTCTTGTCCTCCAGCCTCGGCAGCCTTCTTCACGGGGACCCCGTGCTGCCGTCCAGTTCCCACACCAAGGGTAATGCAGCCACCGGCACCTGGGTCATCATCGCTCCAGTCATTATCACCTCCCAGCTCGCCAGACCAGTTCGTGTCCCGAACCGCGCCGTCATCCATGTCTGGCTGTAGCTGCTGTCCCTCGGGACTCTCGGTGACACTCCCGTCGGCTCCATCTCCTGACCCGGGCACACCATCACTGCTCTCCGCCCCCTCGCTCCCGGTGTCCCGCTGTGTCGCCTTGGCGTCCTGCTGTTGCTCACCTCCAGGGCATGCACCATCACCTTCGCCGGGCTCATTCACCAACCCAGGCTCCTCAATGCTGCATCCAGCGCTCTCGGTCCCGGTGTGCCGCTGTTCCAGCATTGTGTCCGGCTGCGGCTCTTCCCCGGGGCTCTCAGCCTGCATGGTCCCGCCTAACTCAGGCTCTCTCTCTCTCCACTCCAGTTCTGGCTGCTCAAGGGGTGGGGGCAATTCCGGTTCTTGTACATCTTCCATTTCATCTTCACCATCCGAGCTATAGTCACTCTCTGTGTCCTATTCACTGTCTGCTTCACTCTCACTGTCCACACTGTGGTCCTAAGCTGCACCCACGTCCGCAAAGCCTGTGTGAACTGGTTCTGGGCTGCTGACTGTTTGTCCACCGATTTCGAGAGTGAAACCCTGCTCCTCAAACAGCTCCCCATGACATTTTCACCCCGGAATGCTACCTGGAACTGGAATGCTGGAAGGGTTTTCTCGCCATAATGCACTGTCAGCATAATACTCCTGCCATTACCGAAGTCCTCATCATCCGGCATTTCCACCGCATCCGGGCACCGGGGTGTGAGCCTCCGAACCCAGGCCTCACTCACGATGGACCGCGTGGCAGCAGTGATTATCAACATGGGCACCCTCACACCGTCCAGCTTCACCACCTGTTGTGGTCCTGACCATCCTTCGGGGCGCACGATGTTTACACCGCGTCCGCTGTCGTCAGTGGCCAGGGGCTCCTCCACACGTGGCCCTGGTTCTGCCTCAAGCCCCAGCTCGGCGCCCTTAGCTTTGTTTCAGCGCAAAACTAGCCTGTCAGCTAGCCTGTCCATAGACTTTGACTGAGCCGTTAGCTTTCCCAAGCTAACTAGCTATGTCATCCCTAGCGCCACCAGCTCCTTTGCCCGCCACTCTCTGGCCCTCGTCCGCTCCACAAAGTACACTGCCATGTGCCCGACGGCCTCCTCGTTGCCCTTACTCGTGCCCAGCGAGTTGAGGATCCCTCGGCCCTCCGTGCTGAGGTTAGGGGCCAGGAGGGCCCGCCACTGTCTCCCTCCAAGTCAAGGGAGACCCAGTGAGTTGATATACTCCCCAAACTCACGTCTCCACTTCGGCCACAAAATCACCGGCTCACCCGGGTTTTCCAGAAACAGCAATAGTCGCTGATTTAGCCAGCACGCTCCCATTCTTCTCCTCATCGCCAAATGTTATGTCTGTAAAATGACCAAACAGGAGGCGAGTCTTCATGCTGCTAGCACTCTCAACTTTATTACAACAACCTGGGTTTATATACAGATGGGCTGTGCCAACCTCACGCCACCCTAGGGTGTGGGCACTACCACAAATACTCATATCACACACACCACAGATAGACCTCCTCTTTCCGGATCAAAAGCTGATTGTGATGGAATGCACTATAATAGTAATGTGCATTAGACTGCACGGCACCACATTGCTTTGAAATGAGCAATGTTGGGCAAGTTACTAAAAAATAGTAACTAATTATGGTTACTAGTTACTTCTTCGGACAAGAGTTGCAAATTAGCTAATAGCTATACACTCTATGTGCAACACATCAGATTGATTGTCATTGATTAATTGTCTATGTTTATTGCACTGTCCCTGTCAAATAAACTAATCTTTTCAAAAGTAACTGAGTTACTTTACCAATTACTACATGATTAAAGTAATTAGTTACTTGGAAAAGTAACTAACATTACTTTTAAATGCACACTTAAAAGGAACCCCGATTATATTGGCATGTTAGCTCTATATCATCATCATCATCATATATTAAGCTATGAAGTATATAGGTTCTATAGTCGTGTTAGTTTCTTTTTTACTTTCCATGGGTAATCCCTTTGTCTGTCGTGTGTGTTTCTGTTGTTTGGCTGTCAACTGTCATGCTGCTGTTACACTGTAATTTCCCAGTTTGGGATCAATAAAGTACATCTATCTATCTATCTATCTATCTATCTGCTTTATTTTTATGTTAGTAACATAACTATAATATAATTTTTTTGAAAATAATTCCCAGTTTTATATATTTTTAAAAAACTTTATTACGATGTAAATTGCCATTTTTGTTTACGTCGCAATGCATTCTGGGTAGTGACGTAGAATGGTTTCAGCCGTTTTTTCTGTCTTATACAAGCCAAGAAGCGAAGCTACAAACTACTGCCATTTGTCAGTGAAAATGCCACATTGCGCGGCTTTTGGATGTAATTTCCAATCAAAGGGAAATAAAGAGAGCGTGGTAAGCCTCCATAGCTTTCCTAAAGAGGGAAAGTTGAGGAAAAAGTGGGGCGGCAGCGGCTCAGGAGGTAGAGCAGGTCGTCTAATAACCCGATGGTTGGCTGTTCGCATCACGCTCTCCCCAGATATCCTGCCGTTGTGTCCCTGGGCAAGACACTTCACCCGCATTGCCTCCAGTGCCCATAACACTGGGTTTGAATGTGTAAAAATGTTTAAATGCTCGGTGGTGGCCGGAGAGGCCGTTGGCGTGGATTGGCAGCCATATTTCCATCACTCTGAGTGTCTGTGATCACGCGCTATAGCGCACGCTTGATAAAGCTGACATATACACTACCGTTCAAAAGTTTGGGGTCACTTAGAAATTTCCTTATTTTTGAAAGAAAAGCACTTTTTTTCAATGAAGATAACTTTAAACTAATCAGAAATACACTCTCTACATTGCTAATGTGGTAAATGACTATTCTAGCTGCAAATGTCTGGTTTTTGGTGCAATATCTACATAGGTGTATAGAGGCCCATTTCCAGCAACTATCACTCCACTGTTCTAATGGTACAATGTGTTTGCTCATTGTGTCAGAAGGCTAATGGATGATTAGAAAACCCTTGTGCAATCATGTTAGGTCTGCAATGCTGTAATTGCTGCAAATGGAGGATTCTTTGACAAAAGCAAAGTTTGAAGGAAAAAATTATTATTTCAAATACAAATCATTATTTCTAACCTTGTCAATGTCTTGACTATATTTTCTATTCATTTTACAACTCATGGTGGTAAATAAGTGTGACTTTTCATGGAAAACACAAAATAATTGTCTGGGTGACCCCAAACTTTTGAACGGTAGTGTATATTAATCACGCTATGATAAAGCACTATATCGCTCAAAGCGCACGCTTGGCTTGACATGTCGAAGGTCTGGCTGGCAGTCATTTGGAACGACTTTGGAGCACTGCTTATGGATGTTCAACCCGCAGTCTGAGAAAGCAACAGAGAAATTGCTTTATGTTGCTGAGAGTCCATGTTTATCAGTTCAGTGCCCATCATGCTTGTAGACAATTTTTTGTGTTTGAACATTCTATTGTAAGTAAATCAACAATATATAAGTTTCACCTGACATAACACACGGCTCAGGAGACACACACGCAGGCTCAGAGTAGATTCAACAGCTTTATTCAACAACAAGGGTGTGTGACTGCGTGTCTGTGAGATGTGAATGTATTGGTGGTGGACGTCAGCTTCAGGCACGGGGGCAGGAAGCCGTGCAGCCGGGCAACCCTACGGGAGAGAGCACGGGGAGAAGGGTAACGGGCACCAAACCAATACAGAGGGATAATGGGATATGCTGGCTTACTTGGTTAGTCAGGTGGCTGGCGTTGACAAGGGCGTAGCCCGGGAGACAGCAACCTGGAGCGCCTGTGACAGCAGCGAGGAGACGGCGAAGCAGAGGAGAAGTCCGCCGCCGGGAAATCCACCTGTGCACAGGGGAGATGACTGGAGAGGGAGGTAAGAGATTCTTACGTGAATGATCTTGCTAGTAGAAGGGGGTTCCTTGCAGCAAGCAGGCCGACGAGATCAGACGGCTTCAGGCCGAAGCCCAGGGCAGAGTGGCTTAAATCCCACGCCGCTGACGAGGTACAGGTGTGCGCGCAGCTGGCGCCGCTAATGAGCGGCGAGTCATGACAGTACTCCCCCCTCTAGCAGCGCCTCCTGGCGATGGTTTCTCAGGGCGTGCTTGGTGAAACTCAGTGATGAGGGATGGATCCAACACAAACGAGGAACGCACCCACTGTCTCCATTCTGGCCCGTAGCCCTCCCAGTCCACCAAGTACTGTAGCCCGCGTTCCCGGCGCCGGGAGTCCAGGATGGTAGAGACTGTCCAGGCCGGGTGGCCATCAATCATCCGGGGCGCGGGCAGCGCTGCAGGTGGAGGGCAGAGTGGATCAGACACCACCAATTTCACCTTGGAGACGTGGAAGGTGGGATGGATGCGGAGGGAGGGGGGAATAGCCACACGCACAGCCACCGGGTTGATAATCTTGGTGATGGGGTATGGGCCCCATCACCAAGTTGTGCCAACTTTCTCCTCTCACCCTTTAAATTAACGTCCTGAGTGGACACCCAAACTTGCTGGCCCACCTGGTAAGCCGGGGCAGGTCTTCTATGTCGGTCCGCCGTGGTCTTGTTGCGCTCCGCTGTGCGTAAAAGCGCATTGTGCGCAGTAGACCAGAAGGAGCGGCACCGCCTAAGATGTGTCTGGACCGAGGGGACAGCCAGCTCGCTTTCCAGCCCGGGGAACAAAGGTGGATCATAGCCCAGGGACGCTTTAAAGGGGGACATCCCGGTGGCAGAAGAGCGAGCGGTGTTGTGGGCGTATTCCACCCAGGCGAGGTGTGAGCTCCAAGACGTGGGCTTCGAAGCAGTGACGCAGCGGAGCGCAACCTCCAGCTCCTGGTTGGTCCGTTCACACTGCCCGTTGGATTGGGGGTGATGGCCGGAGGAGAGGCTTACTTTGGCTCCTAGGGCGTTACAGAAGCTCTTCCAAACGTCCGAGGCAAATTGGGGACCCCGATCGGAGACCACGTCTACCGGTATCCCGTGCAGCCTGACCACATGCTGGATGAGAAGATCCGCTGTCTCCAAGGCGGAGGGAAGCCCCTGTAGTGGCGCGAAGTGAGCGGCCTTGGAGAAGCGGTCGACGATGGTCAGGACTGTGTCGAAGCTGTTGGAAACGGGGAGACCGGTGACAAAGTCTAGGGTGATGTGCGACCAGGGCCTGCCGGGGACGGGCAGGGGCTGGAGCAGGCCCGCAGGGGGCGTGTTGCTAGACTTACTGGTGGCGCAGACGGGGCAGGCCCGGGCGTAGCGAGCGGCATCCTTCCGCAGCCCCGGCCACCAGAAGGACCGTTGAAGCAGGTCAATCATCTGGGAGGACCCAGGGTGGCAGGTGAGTTTTGATGTGTGGAGCCAGTGGATAACCTCCCACCGGACGGCCGATGGGACAAAGAGCCTCCCCTCCGGTCCGCCGCCAGGGTCCGGTTCCGACTCCTGCGCCCTCCGGATCTTGCTTTCGATGTCCCAGGAGACGGCTCCCACGACGCACGACCTGGGCAGGATGGTATGAACTGCGTCCTCTTACACCTCGGGGGCAAATTGCCTGGAGAGGGCGTCGGGCAGGCCATTCTTGGAGCCCGGCCTGAATGTGATGGTGAAGCGAAATCTGGCGAAGAACCAGGACCAGCGCACCTGACGGGCATTCAGACGCTTGGCAGTTCTTAAATATTCCAAGTTCTTATGGTCAGTTAACACTACAAACGGCAGGGCAGCCCCCTCCAGCCAGTGGCGCCACTCCTGAAGCGCGAGCTTGATGGCGAGCAGCTCTCTGTCCCCCACGTCATAATTCCGCTCCGCCGGGGACAAGCGCCGAGAGAAGAAGGTGCAGGGCCGTTTGGCCCCGTTGGCTGGCGATCGCTGGGACAACACCGCCCCCACCCATGTATCCGAAGCGTCGACCTCCACGATGCACTGTAGGGAGGGGTCGACCTGACTGAGGACCCGGGAGGAAGAGAACTCCGCCCTCAGCGCCTGGAAAGCCGCCGCGGCTTCTTCAGCCCACCAGAACGGGGTCTTAGGGGAGGTGAGGCGGGTCAGAGGGCCGACGATGGCTCCAAAGTTGGGAACAAAGCGGCGGTAGAAATTGGCAAACCCGATGAATTGCTGCACCTGTTTTCTGGAGGTTGGTGTGGGCCAATCTACCACCGCTTTAACCTTTGCTGGGTCTGGGAGCACCTGGTCATGGGAGATGACGAAGCCCAGGAAGGATGTAGTCTTAGCGTAGAATTCGCACTTTTCTGCTTTCACATACAACCGGTTCTCCAGCAGCCTCTGGAGGACCCGCCTCACGTGCACCCGGTGCTCGTCCCTGGATTTGGAGAAGATGAGAATATCATCCAGATAGACGAACACAAAAAGGCTGATGAGGTCCCGGAGGACGTCATTGATGAGGCGCTGAAAGACGGCTGGAGCGTTGGTCAACCCGAACGGCATTACCAGGTACTCAAAGTGGCCGTTCGGGGTACGGAAGGCTGTCTTCCACTCATCTCCTTCCCGGATCCGGACGAGGTGGTATGCGCTGCGGAGATCCAGCTTGGTGAACCAGGTCACCCCCTGGAGGGAGTGGAAGGCAGTGTCCATCAGGGGCAGGGTGTAGCGGTCCTTCTCCGTGATGTCGTTGAGGGCGCAGTAATCAATGCAAGGGCGAAGAGAACCGTCCTTCTTAGCCACGAAGAAGAACCCTGCGCCTAATGGAGATGACGATGGACGGATTATCCCAGCGCTGAGCGACTCCTTCAGGTATGTGTTCATCGCCTCCTTCTCCGGCGCTGACAGACTGTAGAAGCGTCCAGAGGGAAGAGGAGCCCCCTGGCGGATGTTTATGGCACAGTCGTAGGGCCAGTGAGGAGGAAGGGACATCACCTTGGTCTTACTAAAGACTGCACCCAGGTCGTGGAACTCCGCAGGTACCAGGGTTAGATCCGGAGGCGCGACATCCTTGGTAGTGAGAGGAGAGGATGGGGCGCAGGCAGTGGATTGGAGGCAGGTACTCATGCAAAAAGAGCTCCAGGCAGACACCCTTCCGGTCTTCCAGTCCAGGACAGGATTGTGGAGGCGGAGCCACAGGTATCCAAGTATCACTGGGGAGAGGGAAGATGGCAGGACAAGGAGGGTGATATCTTCCCGGTGGTTACCTCCGCACCTGAGTCCACCAGTGCATGTGTGAGGTACCCAGTGGAGTTATGACAGAAACGGATGGGCAGTGTCAAACGTGTGAGGGGAGTTAACCGGTTAGCGTCCGCGAGGCCCCCTACAGTGACTCGCGGACCTCGCCGTTTGGCTTTTCCGGACAGTGCTCCACCGTGTGTTGGCTACCCCCGCAATACATGCAGAGGCCCAACTCACGGCGGCATTGTTTCTCCGCCAGGGGGAGCTTTGTCCGGCCTGTCACCATCGGCTCCGACAATTCGGACGCCTCCGGTGGCGGTAACGCCAGGGGGTGAGCTTGGGACGGGCGCGACGAGGCGCCCCGCGAGCGAGAAGTAGACTTCCGCGCTGAGGCACGCTCGCGCAGCCTGTTATCCAAACTGATGGTACAGGAAATCAGCTCTGCGAACGTCTCCGGGAGATCCCGACCGGCCAACTCATCCCTCAGACCAGAGTTTAGGCTGCGGAGGAAGATGCCGCAGAGGGAGCGTTCCTCCCAGCCAACTTCCTCCGCTGTTACCCGGAAGTCTATCGTGTAGTCCGCGGCCGATCGGCTCCCCTGTTGGAGACTGAGGAGGCGATTGACCAGGACGCTGTCTTGACGCGAATGATCAAAGACTTCCAGGAACTGGTTAACGAACTGGCCATAAGTGAGGGTGACGTAACTGGGCTTCGCCATAACGGCGTAAGCCCAAGTTAGCGCTCGACCCTCCAGGAGATTCCCGATAAAGCCAATTCGACTGTGGTCTGAGGGAAAGTCTCCGGGGACGCGGTGGAACACCGACTCACACTGCATAATAAATCCCCGCGCTCCACCGAGCTTACCGCTAAAGCGGGCGGGGGTTGGGATAGGTGTGAGTCGGACCGGCGCACCCGGAGCTGGCTGGACGGCCGCCGGAGCAGCGAGAGCTGCGCCACCCTGACGAGCCGGGGGGAACGGCTGTCGGGGGTCCAGGCGGTCTAACTGGTTAGTTATCTGTGTCAGTTGGTTGAGAATCACTTGTTGCTGATGAGCTATTAAATCCACCCGAGCCTCAAGGGTGGAAAAACGGCGTGTGAGCCCGCTGTCTGCTGAGCCGCTCTGCTGAAGCCGTACTGACATAACGCACGGCTCAGGAGACACACACGCAGGCTCAGAGTAGATTCAACAGCTTTATTCAACAACAAGGGTGTGTGACTGCGTGTCTGTGAGATGTGAATGTATTGGTGGTGGACGTCAGCTTCAGGCACGGGGGCAGGAAGCCGTGCAGCCGGGCAACCCTACGGGAGAGAGCACAGGGAGAAGGGTAACGGGCACCAAACCAATACAGAGGGATAATGGGATATGCTGGCTTACTTGGTTAGTCAGGTGGCTGGCGTTGACAAGGGCGTAGCCCGGGAGACAGCGACCTGGAGCGCCTGTGACAGCAACGAGGGGACAGCGAAGCAGAGGAGAAGTCCGCCGCCGGGAAATCCACCTGTGCACAGGGGAGATGACTGGAGAGGGAGGTAAGAGATTCTTACGTGAATGATCTTGCTGGTAGAAGGGGGTTCCTTGCAGCAAGCAGGCCGACGAGATCAGACGGCTTCAGGCCGAAGCCCAGGGCAGAGTGGCTTAAATCCCACGCCGCTGACGAGGTACAGGTGTGCGCGCAGCTGGCGCCGCTAATGAGCGGCGAGTCATGACATCACCTTAAAATAATGCTTCCTCAAGCACACGCTTGAGACACTCAAAGCGGAGAGACACTTGCGGAGCGGAGAAACACTTGAGCGCACGCTATATCGCTCATTTGAGTGATATAGAGCTTTATCATAGCGTGATAAATATATATATATATATCAGCTTTATCAAGCATGCGCTTGATAAAAATTCGAACCATGACCATACCCGTCAAGGCATACCTCATGCCTCCCTTATTGGGGGGGCTTTCACACCTGTACTGAGTACTTAAAAACTGTATTTATCGGCAGATGAAAGACAACTGAAGCAAAAAAAACAAACAAAAAACAAACAAACAACAACATTTGCAACATGAACTATTTCAAACATATTTATTCAAATGTACACTTATATGGACACAATCTTGAGCCATAACTTTTTGGTAATGTGAAAATAATAAGCCAAGTAGCACAAAAAAATAAATAAAAAATAAATAAACTTAAAAAAATGATAATATTAATTAAACAAATAAAAATAAATTAAAAAACAATATTTTTCAACTTTACATTAGCACAAGGTAGATTGCTTAATTTGAAAGTACACAATAAGAATAATTCTGAATATAGTTCTTAATTGTCAGCTAGATATATACACTTGGAATTAAAGAGTTTTTAATTGTCAGCTTTGTTACACTAATGCACTTGGATGAACTTGGTTAGGTGCGCTCAATTTCGCCAGGCATCGAGTTACTGTTCAGTTGATTTTAGGTTCGCTTGTGGAGGAACAAAATAAGTGCAGGCGGACACGGCGAACTGAAGTTTAAAAGGGTGCTTTATTCATCCTCCATCACGAGGCTTGCTCAGCGCTGTAGCAGCGTGCTGGAGCAAGCCCTGCATCTCAAAGTCAGCAACAAACAATGCGAGTGATCAAAAAGAGAGAGAGCAAGAGATAGGCAGTCAACTTATATAATCAGCTCAGACAATGCATGCATGGCACATTAGCATCACAGTATACAGCAGGAAAGCATGGACATTTGCATTAGAGTCACACACATCAGCCGCAGGATTACTGGTGCCGGGATTCCTCTCTGTTCCGCAGCTGCAGGACAAAAGAGGGTGCGAGGCACATCTGCATAATGATCAGTCCACACCTCTCACTGTTCTGATAATTGCTCAGGCTGAGCGCTCTGCCAGCCCCGTACGCTGTGGGGGTCACCACATGAGGTGTTCCTCCACACTCTCAATAATTTTTTTTCCCGTATATTTTTCTTTTTGGCGTACAGAAATGGCAATATGCCCGTATTTGCTAAAATTGCATTTTCCCCATATTAAAATACGGCGAAACCGTATCACTTGACAGGTATGCGTGACAAAATTTGAACCGTGATTCGCTTGAGCGTGCACAAAGCACGCACTCGTGCGCTTTGAGTGATATAGTGCTTTATCATAGCGTGATTAATACATATGTCAGCTTTATCAGGCATGCGCTATAGCGCGTGATCATGGACATGTCTCATGCGTGCGCTTTTAGCGATATAGTGCTTTATCATAGCGTGATTAATATATATGTCAGCTTTATCAAGCGTGCGCTATAGCGCGTGATCACAGACACTCAGAGTGACGGAAATGTGGCTGCCAATCCGCGCCAACGGCCTCTCCGGCCACCACCGAGCATTTAAACATTTTTACACATTCATACCCAGTGTTATGGGCACTGGAGGCAATGCGGGTGAAGTGTCTTGCCCAGGGACACAACGGCAGGATATCTGGGGAGAGCGTGATGCGAACCATCAACCATCGGGTTATTAGACGACCTGCTCTACCTCCTGAGCCGCTGCCGCCCCACTTTTTCCTCAACTTTCCCTCTTTAGGAAAGCTATGGAGGCTTACCACGCTCTCTTTATTTCCCTTTGATTGGAAATTACATCCAAAAGCCGCGCAATGTGGCATTTTCACTGACAAATGGCAGTAGTTCGTAGCTTCGCTTCTTGGCTTGTATAAGACAGAAAAAACGGCTGAAACCATTCTACGTCACTACCCAGAATGCATTGCGACATAAACAAAAATGGCGATTTACATCGTAATAAAGTTTTTTAAAAATATATAAAACTGGGAATTATTTTCAAAAAAATTATATTATAGTTATGTTACTAACATAAAAATAAAGCATATAGCGCTAACATGCCAATATAATCAGGGTTCCTTTTAAATCATCTTGCACACATAGCAAGATAATTTAATTAATGGATTACATTAAATGGATTAATGGATTGCTGTCCTATTACTACTGTTATTATTGATGTATTGTGTCATTTGCTTTATCATTGTTGTATTGTTTATTGTTGTTGTATTGTGTTATCTATTCTATGTGGCTGGCATTGGCTGGCCAGGGGACACAAGATGGAAATTAGCTTCAGGTATAATTTTGTTTGCTGCATATTTACATGTCTTATGTTCATTATTTTTGCACTGTCCCTTTTATAAATAAATAAACTTATAAACTTACCTTATGGACTTATTAATGTTAGGCTGAAAACAGACTTTTTCAGTCAGAGCTTTTAGAACATAGTCAGTCTGCTTTATCCTGCCTTGAGAGGTCATGTTGAAGGAAATCAACGTGATATTGCCAGTAATTTCTTCATTTTGGAGTGAGAGTTGGCAACACTGCATAAAGCTGTCAATGTTTATCTTACCTTTATGATATGAATTTAATCCGATGTGCAGTGATTCAAAGAAAATGTCCATTATCCACAGTCCAAATGTCTGCTGTGACAGAGACATGATCCAGTTCCTCAAATTCCTTTTGGAGATCAAAATCCATTTTTGAATAATTTTTATCCAGGTAGCAAGTAAATGTGTTTTAACTTCAGTGGATCACAGTCCAGCTGTCTGATGGAAAGTGACTATTATCACATCTTCAGTCTGTAACGATGTACTGTATCTGGCAATCAGGTTTAATTCTTGCTGGGTCACAAACTGTCCAGATGCATACCTGTTCTTGAAATCCAGCCGTGGCTGTTGAGGTAAGAGTATTTCCTCTTTACATCCAGCCATGACTGTTCAGATAGCATAAATCCACTGCTGTTAGCATAGCTATCCGTTACTTAGCACTAGCTTTGTTGGAGCTTTGTTGCTGTTCTCAGGCGCTTCTGAAGATTGCAGTAGGTCTCAACCGCATTTTAGCTTCCAGCCCACCAATATGCTTTTGTCCTTAACCACAACAAAGGAAAAATAAAGTAGCTTTATCGTTTCCTCCGCTCAGTAGTGAAGACTTGGCTCTCTGCAACAGGTCACATCGAGTGATGGCTGCGTCAGCTACGGTAGGCTCAGTTTGTATATTCTTTTATTTGCATTAAAAATATCTATCCATATTAATAAAACGAGTAACAAGTAATGAATCTTATCAAATTTCAGTAACTGTAACACATTACTGAATTTTTAAACAGTAATTTTGTTACAGAGTATGTTACTGCAAAAGTAGTGGTTTTACAGTAACGCGTTACCCCCAACACTGGAAATGAGGCACTCAGAGGGGTGCATAGCAGGCGTACTGTCTACTGATAATTTGATGGTGTGACACAAAGCGTAAAAAACTGACAATGTGCTGACAGAAACTAACAAAAAGACTGGCACACGGTGGGAAGTCTGTCAGAAAAGTGCACTGATGACCGTCAAAATAGGGCCCATTGTGTGAAATTGAAGTTCTCCTGTCTGTGAGCCAAAAAATAAAAAGATATAATTTAAGTCAGCCAGTGGTGACTTTTCTGTGTGCAGTTTGCATGTTCTCCCAGTATCTGCATGTTTTTTTTCTCTGGGGTACTCCGGTTTCCTCCCACAGGTCAAAGACATGTAAGTTAGGTTAACTGACATAAGCTGGGGATTCTAAATTGTCCTTAGTAATGAATGTGAGGGTAAATGGTTGTCTGTCTCTCTGTGCTGGCGCTGTGATGATCTGGCGATGTGTCCTGTCCTCTCGCCCAAAGATGAGACTGGTTCCAGTCCCCCCGACCAGAAAAGGAGTGAAGATAGATGAATGAATGAAGTAGCATCTGTGGCAGAATTAAAGGACTGGCAAAAATGAAAGAATCCATCAGATTATAGTAGATATTTCAGTGTGTAGTCTTGCTGCAGATGTTCCTCTTTACAGTGACCAACATGAAGACACAGGTGAGTGCAGTGGACTTTGGTTATTTGTTCCACCAGTGTGCCCTCTACAGAAACTGTCCCACTTTGCAGAGAAGTGTGACACATTGCAACAATTTGGTATGTAAAAAAAAAAAAGGTAAAAAAAATTGTTTTTTTTATTTTAATGGTATAATGTTAGTTTATATGAAAATACAGTGTCATGCGGTGACCCTCGCGGATCACCATAAGACGCCTAGAGACCACCAGTGAGTTTTGCGATGATGGTGATTTATTAACACAACGAAACAAGACAAGACTGTGAGCCGCTCAGGGCAAAAACACACATAAATCAATACAAGGGCTTGCAGGGCTAACCCCAGCCACTACGAGCTAAACTGTGACATGGCATAAGACACGAGCCTGACAAGAAGGTCAAACGACGCTCTGACAAGGAAAGTTGACAAGGCTTGACGAGGTTTTGACAATACTCCTGCAACCTTACTGCCGCTAGTGCCCGCTTAATAAAGGCGAGCACTAACGAGCAGTAATGACAAACAGCTGACCAGCTTTGACAGGCGGAAGCCCCACCAAGCACTTTCACAATAAGAGCCCGGTGAGGCCAGAATACAACCCACAGCTGTCAAGGCCGGCAGCGAGTAGAGCTTAGCCCGAGCGCGGACAGAACCCAGCGCTCGGGTCGTAACAGTACCCTCCCTCCGAGGGCGGGCTCAGAACGCCCCAAGGACCACCCTGCCCCCCACACCCCCCAGGGTGGGTGGCTGGGGGTAGGAGCGGAGGGAGAGAGACCAAACCCAGAAACAAAACAGTGACAAGAAAAACGACATACAGGACAATGACAAGAATGACTACTCAGGCTAAATTTAAAAAAAATGCACATGGAGAAAACAAAAAACCAGAACTACTGGGCCAGAAATATTAAACACGAGACGATGACAAAATACCAAATATTCAAAAATCAGACAAAATACACAGAGAAAAACAAGGCAACAGTAGAGCATAACATACCAGGGCAACTGCAAGACATAACCATAACACAAAACACACAAGACAGCAAGGACAAGAAAAAAAAAGACAGAACAATCACTGTGACGGATCAACCCAGAAAAACCACTACCCCCCCGACAGTCTATGCCGACCGGCGGAGACCAAGCTCCACAGGAACAGTTCCGATGGTCTCCCCGCGTCCAACAGCCGGCGGGTGGTCATAGGATTCGGAGCATGACCAGGCGGCTCACCACAGTCCAACGCCCGGCACGTCCGCTCCTCTGGTGGTCGAACCAGGTCGCCCGAAGACACACACAACACGTCGGGTGGCCGACCCGAGGCGCCGAACCGGCAAAACAGTTCCTCAGGCGGCCGACCCGTGTCCCTCAGCCACCAGTCCCGGGGAAAAACAGCCCGCGGCGGCCTCCCTGACGAGAACAAAACTCGGGAGAGCCGGGGCGAGCGAACAGGAGCCCCCACGGCCCCCGCCGATGGTGCACGGGGCGGTGACTCAGTAGAGGGGACAGATGGCCAGGATGAGCCTGTAATCCATTCGACGGGGAAAGGTCTCCAGCTCCTCCCCCGTCTGCGGGCCACGCTGGTGCTGCACCTCCGCTGGACCCCGATTGGGTCCCAGCTGCACCCACGTTGGACCCCGATTGGGCCAGAACCGCACCCGCGGTGGACCCCGATTGGGCCTCCGGTGCACCCACGTTGGACCCCGATTGGGCCAGAACCGCACCCGCAGTGGACCCCGATTGGGCCTCTGGCGCACCCACGTCGGACCCCGATTGGGCCACAGCAGCCTCCATGACGGACCCCGACTGGGTCGGTGCAGCTCCACTGACGATCTCCACCCCCGAACCTGGGACCTCCAACCCAGTGACTCCGACTGGTTCCACGCCGGCGACACTGCAACAAGGCTCACACACAGGAAAACCGGGATCAGAATCACCGGTAGCAACAGAACCCAGCGAGACGAGCTCGGGCGCAGCAGGCGGCTGCTCCTCACTCGCCTCCCCGAGAGGCAGGCAAAAATGCTCCAACACAGGGGACAGAGACACAAGAGGGAGCACTTGCCTGCACTCAGGTTCTGTTGCCACCCAGGACTTCGACGATCCAGGTTCAGGGCGGCAACTCACGTCAGCAGGCTCGAACTCAGCTGCGTCGGGCTCCGCAGCTGGTAAGATGTCCTTTGCAGCCTGAGGTTCCTCCCACGCTGCTGTCCACGCCGATGACCCGTATGGCGTGGGGGCAGGGGACCCTCGACCTACTGGCTCGGACCGCTCCGGCGAGGAGACCCGGGGACGCTTCTTTGTCGGCTCAGGCTCCGGGCCGCAGTCCGCTCTTCTCCTCCGTCCACGACGTGGCTGCAGGGCCGGATCCAGGCTTTCCAGCACTGCAGGCCCCCTCTTCATCCGACGACGTTGGCCTGGCGTCGCGGGCTGCTCGACCGGGGGGGACACAGAGGCAGCAGGTTTAGTTATTATCACTACAGCAGGTGGAGGGAGCTCGGGGGGCTGCGAACCCCGAACTCCGCTCCCAGGAGTCAGACAAGGCAGGCTACAATTATGATGTAAAAAATTAACATGCACTTGCCTTTCTCCCGGAGGGAAGATGGTTCCTGCTGTAGGGGACGTTGTTCCTCCTTCTCCCCGCTGGATGGCAACAGAGGGCCCCCTGGAAGGACGAGGTGGAGCCGCTCTCCGAAGTTCGCTGACGGGCTTCACCGGCAGCGAGTCCAGATGGGGATTCTGCTGAGGTCGATTGTGGTGGTGACGGCGGTTTCTGGCAGAGGGCGAGGTGAAGGTAAGGTCCGGGAATCGCCGCTCCTGTGCTGAGACCGAGGCGAGGAGATCGGCAAACTCTGGGAAGTCACTTAATCTAGGATTCCTCTCCACCAGTCTGACTGCCGCCGTCACATGTTTAATAATCAATGAGGGGTGAGTTGCGGAACGAGCAGCCGCCACTCGGTCCCAGATGAAAGCAGCTGCGAGCTGGAGCTTCTCTGGGGGATTCCCGAATGACGACGTTCTCTGGTGGGAATCACCCCTGGGCAGAGCGAACTCCTGGACCGGAGTAGAGGCAGGAATGGGATCCGGACATGAGGAGCGGGGATGCCTCCTCTTCGGCTTCCTGCCGAGATTTCCCTCCAGCCCATGGAGTGTCTCGCGCTGTGCGGCGAGTTCAGCCCTCCTCCTCATAACCTCCAGGTGGCTGTCGTAGTGAAGAGGAAGGTTGTCCAACAGAACCTCAGCATAGTCCAAGTGCCAACGTATGTCGCTGGGGGTGTCGAATAGTGTAGCGGTGAATAGAGTACCGTCCACAAACTCCAAAGCCTCCGCTAGCTCCTTGCCCAGGCGCCGACCGCGGCCCCTGGTTGATGGCATTCTCCCAGCAGTTGACACCCAGACAGGGAAGAACAATTGTCCAATTACTGCAAAAACTCGGTGTGGCATCTCCGTTAGACGTCCTGGCAGGAGTATACTGTCATGCGGTGACCCTCACGGATCACCATAAGACGCCAAGAGACCACCAGTGAGTTTTGCGATGATGGTGATTTATTAACACAACAAAACAAGACAAGACTGTGAGCCGCTCAGGGCAAAAACACACATAAATCAATACAAGGGCTCGCAGGGCTAACCCCAGCCACTACGAGCTAAACTGTGACATGGCATAAGACACGAACCTGACAAGAAGGTCAAACCTGGCCCTCCACTCCATCCTGCAGCACCTGGACTCCCCGGGAACCTACGCTAGGATCCTGTTTGTGGACTTCAGCTCCGCATTCAACACCATCCGCCCCGCTCTGCTCCGGGACAAGCTGTCCCTGCTCAACGTGCCTGACTCCCTCTGCAGGTGGATCATCGACTTCCTGACGGACCGGAGGCAGCATGTGCGGCTGGGAAAGACTGTCTCAGACTATACTAGCATCAGCACCGGATCACCCCAGGGCTGTGTACTTTCCCCCCTACTCTTCTCCCTTTACACCAACTCCTGCACCTCCAGCCACCAGTCTGTCAAGTTGATCAAGTTTGCGGACGACACCACCCTCATCGGGCTCATCTCCAACGGCGACGAGTCCGCCTACAGGAGAGAGGTGGCCCAGCTGGCGTCCTGGTGCAGCAATAACAACCTGCAGCTGAACGCTCTGAAGACAGTGGAGATGATTGTAGACTTCAGGAAAGTCACTACTCCTCTGCCCCCCCTCACCCTCTCAGGCTCTCCCATCACCACTGCTGATTCCTTCCGCTTCCTAGGCACTACCATCACCAGGGACCTCAAATGGGAGCTGACCATCAGCTCACTCATCAAAAAAGCCCAGCAGAGGATGTTCTTCCTGCGGCAGCTGAGGAAGCTCAAGCTACCCACCAAGATGTTAGTGCAGTTCTACACAGCCATCATCGAGTCCATCCTCACCACCTCCATAACCGTGTGGTACGCAGGAGCCACTGCCAGGGACAGACTAAGGCTGCAGCGCGTCGTGCGCACTGCTGAGAAGGTGATCGGCTGCAAGCTCCCATCTCTCCAGGATCTGTACATCTCCAGGACCCGGAGGCGTGCTGGCCGGATCATAGCCGATCCCTCACACCCTGGTCACGTACTGTTTGCCCCCCTCCCCTCTGGTAGAAGACTTCGGTCCATCCAGACTAAAACCTCCCATCACATGAACAGCTTCTTCCCCTCTGCCATTAGACTGCTGAACACTAAGTGACTTATTGACTCTCGTGCACCATGTACAGCAGCTCAACCAGACTCATGTCAATCATCACTGTTTTCTTCCTGCATTACCGACTGCACTATATAGTTCTCCACAGTATCTGCTGCTGGCTAATATATATTTTAACTGTTGACCAGTATCACTTAATCTTATCCTACACTTTATTACATGTATAGTTTATTTCTCTTATCTTATCATGTTTAATGTTGCAGCATTGTACCGAGACAAATTCCTAGTTTGTGTACTACATGAACAATGGCAATAAACCTGATTCTGATTCTGATTCTGATTCTGAAACGATGCTCTGACAAGGAAAGTTGACAAGGCTTGACGAGGTTTTGACAAGGTTTTGACAATACTCCTGCAACCTTACTGCCGCTAGTGCCCGCTTAATAAAGGTGAGCACTAACGAGCAGTAATGACAAACAGCTGACCAGCCTTGACAGGCGGAAGCCCCACCGAGCACCTTCACAATAAGAGCCCGGTGAGGCCAGAATACAACCCACAGCTGCCAAGGCCGGCAGCAAGTAGAGCTTAGTCCGAGCGCGGACAGAACCCAGCGCTCGGGTCGTAACATACAGCCTACTTTTTCCTCAAAAATCACTTTGCAAAATGGACCCCGCTCTGCAGTCCACACTTCATGTGAAACTGTAAAGATCAGAATCATATCCATGTGATCCTATGTGGTTTGCATTGTGATAGCTGATTAGTCACTTACCAATCAGCCAGTCATCATGTCACCTTGTGTCAGACGCATCATCATTGTGCTGTTCTCAAGTATAATGGAGTCTTGCACTACCCAGGCAATAACGTTTAGAATCACACATTTTGCATCTGATATGATTTGAAATTTGATAGAATGATACTGCTTTTAATTATTTTTAATTATTTTAATTTTAATTATAACTTCAATCAAAGTATAAAATCTTGTCAGTTATTAAGTTTATAGGGTTTACACTCTTATACTTGATTCAGGCAAATAAAATATAGAGCCATTTAGTGAAAACTAAGGTTAGAATAACTGCAAACTACACAAAACTCTTACCAGTGGTCTTGACCACTCAGAAATTTTGTTAGGACCTGTACTAAATTTGAAGTTACTAACACATTGGTGTATCCCACAAGTTCATGTACATAGATCATACAACATGTTTATGAACAAATTTGTTAGTACCAACAGTTCTTGCATGAGGTCCAAAGTCTCAGAATTTCAAATTGTGGAAAATCAACAGCAGGGCTTTTTTTTATTTAATGTGTGTGCACATAATTTGTGTAAGTATTTTTAAGTTATACTTTAGTACTTTACCCAACTAGTCCATGCTGTGGGTGGAGCAGACAGCTTAATGCTATAACCAGTTTGTATTGTTTCAACTGAGAGAGGAAAAGATGACAAACGGGGAGAAACGAGACAAGTATGAGCAAACTCTTGAAGCAGGCAAAATGGGATCATAGAGTGTATGTGTAGTTGCCCCCTGCAAGCCAGTGCATCCCCCAAGCCCTGCATCCCCCAAGCCCCCTGCAAGCCCCCAGTTACCAGTGCATCCCCCCACTTAACAGCACCTGTGTGTCTGTAAATAGTTGTGTCTGTGTAAGTGAGGTTAAAGATCATGACTGGTCACACTCAGGAGTCTCTCATATGGACTGGATCAGCTGCTGTAGAGGTCAGAGGTCACAGGGGTCACAGGGGTTGTAGTGCCCAAGCCAATCAGTGAGTATCAGGCTTCGGGGCGTTGCATGTGAAGTGAGTGGTGCTTAGATGGGATAAGTGGAGCAGAAGAACCCAGAGCCTGCTTTATGACCCAATTTCAACCACCTCACCAGTCATTTTGGGGTCATGCTGTCACATCTGTTAATAGTCAGTCGATCTATTTCTTTTGTAAAGTGGCTCTTCAATCACAGCACTGATAATTTCACAAAAAAAATATGATGAATGGTGAGCAAGTTACCATTTAACGTTATTTTAGTTGCATCTGTACATTTGGAGATAGATAGACTTTTTTTGTCTTCCGGGTACTCCCTTTCGGGGTCGCCACAGCGTATCATTACCTTATATCGTGATGATCTGCATGTTGATTTGGCAAGGATTTTTACAACGGATGCCCTTCCCGACACAACCCTCCCCATTTATCCAGGCTTGGGATCGGGACAGGGAGTACACTGGCTTGTGCTCCCCCTGTGGCTGGGTAACCAACTTTCCTTCCTCCATTTTATTTTTGCTGAGCACCAAGCTCAAGTTTTCAGATGCTTCAGTCTGTCATTCATTGGGATTTTTTTACTACATTAATTTTCACATTTCTGTAAAAAGATTTAATTAAAGTTTTACAGTGGACTTAACTAAATACTTTGAAAAGAAAAAAATGGTGAGGTATAATAAATTGTAGGGCAAAGTGCATAACAACAAACTTCACCAATAGCAAAAAATAACAACAATATTGATTTTAAGGATAAATAATAACAGTACCATGACTCACTGACAGTCAAAGCTAGGGAGTTGTGCCCCCTGGATTCCTGTGATAGAAAAATTAGGCCAAACGTGGGCTTTATCTCTGCAGACTGGCTGCATGAAAAAGGCAATAAACTGCATCAGAGCAGCTGCATAATTAGATTTTTTTAAGGGCGCATTCACACGGCCACTGTTTGGTCCGGACTAAAGGACCAAAGTGTGTATTCCGTGGATAGTTTGGTTTGTTTGGTGCAGTCTGAATGCGCCTGGAACTCTGGTGCGACACCAAACAAGCGAACTCTGGTCCCCCTGAAAAGGGGGGGGGGGGGGTCTCGGTTCGCTTGCAAACGCAGTCTGGTGTGCTTCGTTTGCAGTGTGAATGCAATTGGGAGTATCCAGCGGACCAAAGGGCGGATGTGCCCCTTGGCGTTTGTGTAACCACAGCAACACACTGTGAGAAGAGAAAGTGGCATTTACTGTAAAGGTGCCTTCACACCAAACGCGAACGGGTGAATTTTTCGCACAGCACGATTACATTATAAATCAATGTAAATACATAAAAAGACATGAATTCACAGTCTGGGTGAGATACAGACAGACGAAGTTCCCATTCACCTGAAAAAGTTGTTCCTGTTGAAAACCTGATGTATGTTTCCTGGCAGCACGTCCGTAGTAGGAATCCGTGGGTAAAAAAAAATCCAACATCCCGATTCAGCTGAAGAGCTCCTGGTCCTTCTGCCTCCATTTTGTGTAGAAAATAACAATAAAGTCAACCACGCAGATCCAAGAAACACTTTTACCGGAGAAAACCGAGGAGAAAAGTTTAAAAAAAAATGTCTCTTGGACTTGGAGTAGTGATGAGTGAGGATTGAGATGCAGGTTCTGATAGATATTTGGTTTGAGAACCAGATTTTTCAGCTGCTTGTGGCTACACACAAGAATACCAGTGTTTTTAAAACGTTTAGCAACATGATGGGGGGTTTATACAGACAGCGAAGCTTTATATTTTTATTAGTTTGTGGCACATAAACACCTTACTGAAGGGAATGGTGCTATGCTGAGAATTGCTCGCTTGCCGAGAATTGCATCCCATCGTCGAATAAACATAATTTAAAGATAATTTACAAGAGGTAATAACAATGTTTACTACTAAAAATGTACATTGGGTACTTCTAAAAATGCATAAATGGTTACAATCCTGGCTGTAGTGTTATGTTTTATAGTTTTGGTGTATGACATGCAATTCTTGGCAAGCGAGCAATTCTCAGCATAACACCAGTCCTGGCCAGTCGATGAGCTGGACTTCTCTTCTTCGCTGAGATTTTTTCTTCCTGGTCAGTGGTGGCTTTGGCAACACCGTGACAAACGAGCAGCTGTTGTAACTGCGTGATGTTGTCCAAGCAGTTTGGTCCGCTTGAGTGAAGTGCTGTGTGAATGCAAATCGAACCAAACAAAGGTGTGTAAATTCTCACCATCCCCCGCCGAGTCGAACCGAGACTCCCAGACTATCCTGGTGTGGATACAGCCTAAAGCTGGATTCATGCTGCACCTCTGCTGTCCGCGTACATGTAACCAGAAACCTCATGTGACGAAATTTACGTCACTGTCTCCACTCCGCTAGTGTCCGCAGTGCTCGACCGCGGACAACTGCATGCAGCCCAAATTTTGTGACCACGCCCCCTGCCCACGACCTGAACGCGTTGAAAAGCGTATGCACAAGACTGAATGCCCCATTCATGAGGTGGCGATATCGACACAGCATACCAAGACAAAGTAGACGAAGAAGACAACGAGGAAGCGGAAGACGAGAATAAACATACATGAATCACACATAAATACTTCAGCAGCAGCAGTAGCATCTTCATAGAAAAGGAGTGAAAACCGGGAAGTCAAGCAGCAGAAAGCAAGCAGCGTTTCTTTGTTGGTGAAAACCCTGGAGCATCAGCGCATTAGCGCTATCTATAGGGCGGGAGTGAAACTACAAATGATGGTTGTGCGCATGCTGTCAACCACTTGGCCTGGGTAGATGAAAAAAAGTGAGCATGAACAGCACTGCGTGCGTGCCGGGCTCATCCAAAGCGCACGTGGACCAAAGCGGACTAGAGGGGAAATGCAGCATGAATAAGGGTGAGAAGCAGAATATAAAGTCAGTTCAAGATCCACCAAATCAATTCCTATGCTGAATGTTATTACACACTCAGAGAGAAGAGTAAGAGGGAGATTCGGGGTGATTTGTCATGACACTTGATGAGAAGGTTCATGGCGGCTAAGAAAATATTTGTGAGTGTGTGCTTGTGTGTGCGTGCTCGCGTGAGGGCTGAGTAGTGTGCATATAGAAGCGTGTGTGCGTGCGGTTATGTACGCGCACATCTTCCGCCCTGCTGCCGCTGAGCCCACGTTACTTTGATTGACACATGAGACTTGCCTTTGCCCAGAGCCGTTGCCCGCCCAGCGCGCTTCCAAAGTAGAAGCCAGTCCCGCCACGCTGATTGGCTGCATTTCACGTAGCTCAAAGAGGTCAACCGACTCGGGGCAGTTCCTTGAGTGGCCATTGGTTGGGTCTATGCAGCAAACAATTATACCCACGTGGACTGCTGGCTGTAATTGGTCCAGAGCAGTTTTGTGGGCGGGCCTTGAGTTCCAGTTAGCTGAGGGAGCGTGAAACCGCGTGAGAAAGTTGCCATTGAGGTGAAGCACAGCCAAACAAGCTGGTAGTCGCCGGCGCTGTGGGAGTTGATGTTGTTGTCGAACGCAACGACACATTTCCTACCCTTTTTCCCTTCGAGAAATATAATTGGGGCGCAGATTTACATCCATACTCAACGAGGACGTAAATATTTATTTGCTAACAGTTCAACTGCCAGTTCGCGACCGCTGCGAGTCAAGTGGGAACTCTTCAGTTAACTTTTGTGGATTTGTCTCCGATGCTGAGTGAGCGCTGTCGTTTGGCAGCTGTGTGCTGGTGGTCCACCGACTGGATTTTTTTGTCCTGTTTGCTTGTTTGGCTCTCTGTATTTGGAATAAATCAGCTCTTCCCGAACTGTCGGAATTGGATCTAGTCGGTTCTTTTCTCACCTGGCTCTGCCCTCCTCTCAACCCCCACATCCTATTCACCTGCTAATGGGCCGTTTCCTGCGCTTTTCCGGGTGATTTACGGTCGCAGCTCCGGTGGAGCGGAGCCAACGACCGAGAGACCACGAGGGAGGAGCGGGGATTCACTTCAAACTGTCGGCGAACCCAGACTGAACGGCCGGGCGGTTGGATGCTCGTTTGAAACAATAACGGCGAATGGATTTGTAGGCTCCCCGCTTTACCCTGGTTGATCCCCAAGTTAACGGAGGTTTCGAGAAGGAAACGGTCACATCCTCCGGGAGATAACAATGTTTCCCCAGGGGCGACACCCGGTAAGGCACTACATTTTGCATTTATGGTTGCCTGTTACACATGGCTAGAACGGGGTATTCACCTGTACATTGAGGTGTGACTTCAGACTACTTTTGTTTCTAACAGTATAATCCTGTCGATTTGGCTCTGCCCAAAGCTGCACTGAGCTGTCAATATTGTTTGCATAATAATGGCTAATGCTTGTTGACTCTGTAAGATCCGGTTCATATCATAGGCTGCATAGTGAAAGACTATGATGTTGGTAATGTGTTTATGTGTGTGTCTGTCAGACGCCCCATCAGGCTCCAGGCCAGCCTTTCAAGTTCACCATCCCAGAGTCACTAGACCGCATCAAGGAGGAGTTCCAGTTTCTTCAGGCACAGTACCACAGGTGGATCACACCAACGTACAACTCAGATTCCTCTCCCCCTCCTATTGCCATCTACCATATGACACTGTATTTTGCCATAACCACAGTCACACTAGTTGTCCCTCTAGCCATAATGAGCAAAACCCCAAGACTGGCCTCAGACTAACCCATAAACCTGGATCAGATTCATGTACACATACAGAAGTGCACCATATGTAGCAGGGTTTGGTGTTGGTACTTAAACTGCGGTAGGTCTAGGTCTTTGGAGATGGGTGAGAGCCAGAGGATGGCGTGTGGGCTCAGGGCTTCATGAATCACTCATTATTTTCCCCTGCTCCATGTGTGTAGTTTTGTGGGAAGAAGCTGCCCAAGTGCTGCGGTGGTGCAGTTGTGTTTGTCTTTGTCCTACATGTATGGCCTTTTACCCATTTTGGTTGTAAGGGTTGGTTAGCCCACAAGAGGTGAAAGCTGACCAGCAGGTGGGGTTTGTTGTTTCTAGTTATTCTTATTTTAAACACACAAAGAACAGAGCTTGGGGAAGCACATAACATCCTTTTAACAGGTGCCGTCACTTTGCTGCTGTGCTATAATTCTTTTGACAGCCAGCTCCATGTGCTCTCTTAGGTTTTCTGAAGGTACTTAAATCATAGAGTAAATGGAACAGAAAAAAGAGAGTCGAGTGCCATGCTCAGATGGGTGAGGTTTTGACTGTCTCTTGAAGATAAAACTTGTAATGGGTTTTTTTTTTTTTTTTTTTTTTTTCTGCAGTCTGAAACTCGAATGTGAGAAGCTGGCCAGTGAAAAAACAGAGATGCAGAGACACTATGTCATGGTGAGATCTTTGCTTCGCAGTCATTTTCCTCACAGCATCACACACATCAAGACTGCAGTTAGTAATCGAGTTATCCTTGATTTTAAAAAAAAAAAAAAAAAAAAAAGTTTTTACTAGCTGTTTTGCTTTTGAATGTAACTTTCATTTTTGCCTCCCCAACTGACCAGAAAGTGAATCATCTTAATATTACATTATTCCCTAAGCAAAAGGAAATCATAATTGAACTCCCCAGCAACTTCAGTTACACTTGATCTAACTGTGCACAGGGCATGAATATACGTTAAGGCATCCTAGTGGCAAGATTATCAAATTAAATTCTGCTAAATCCGCCAACTCGTGTAGAGGATGATTTCCCAATTGTACTTCCATTATGTAGCCAAAAACATTGTCTTAAGGTGCATTCAGACCAAACGCAAAGCAAATTTTTCACGCAGTGCAAATACATACAAAATCAATGGAAAGAGGTGAACACACGCGAATCTTGCGCATTTGCACGTTCACATCCAAGGGATAGCACTAGCTAGTAAGGGGCTTGAGATTCTGCTGTCACCGGAGTAAAAGTATCAACACTGGAGAGTAAACTAGTTTGAAAACGAGACTGACACTCACCTGGAGACAGATGGACTAGGAGCTCTGCAGCTGAATTGGAGTGTCAGAGTTTTTTGTAATTTTTTTTTTTTTTTTACCAACGGACTCCTGCCACAGACGTGCTAACAAGGCTAGCAGGCTAGCAATGTAAACAACCCATCATCCAGGTGAAATTTGGGGGGCAGGGACAATTTTTTCAGGTGAGACCCCCATTGGATAATGTAAACCTAAGTATGACGGTGTTTTGGGAATTTCCACAGCAGGTTGAACACAGCTACAGAAGTTATGAAGGCAACTTTGCCCATCTGCAACTCACTCAGATGGTGAATTCATGTCTATTTGTGTGTTTACATTGAGTTAAAAATGTAATTCCGCCATGTGAAAAATTCACCCGTTCTCATTTGGTCTGAACGCACCTAGAATGCTCTTGTCTGCACAGAGTGAAGGCAATGTCTGTATAACCTTATTTAATTGAAGTCAGTGTATTCTTTTTTTCCTCATTATTTTCCTTACGGGAAGAACATCTGCAGAGTTCAAGCTGCTTTTGTGTGCAAGAAAAAGTCTACACAGCCTGAGCTGATTGATTAATTTTTACATAGTGAATCATTCTGCCTCATAAGTAGCACATAACATAAGATGTACACTGCAGAAAAAAGTTTTAAAAGTGTGGTTTTAAGACATTTTACGTAGAGCGTCATGAGGGCAAAGGTGGCTTTTTTCCTCTTATGTCATTTTCAAGTGGGGAAAAAAGCACTTGGTTTGTACACTTTATGCTACATTACACAATTACGCCATTGAAAATTCAGTAACTAAATTAAATAATGATCTACCTCTCACTGGAATACAATATTTTTAAAAAGAACTATTATGTTGCAGTTGTTCTTTGAGTTCTCTTGTGTTTGGATGTTGAGGATTTGTTTCACTTATCTAACCATGTAATGTTGTCCTCCTCAGTATTATGAGATGTCGTACGGCCTCAACATTGAAATGCACAAACAGGTAATGGTACTTATCTGTCCACTTTGTCTGTGCATGTTTTCTCTCAAGGCTTGGTTTTGATGTGTGCGTGTCCGTCCGTCGACTTGTGTGTATGTGTTGGTGTGTTCATTCAATTATGACTCCTGCGTGTGTGCGCACATTTTACTGTATGCCTGCTCCATGTGTGGATGTGTGTTTATTTGTGATCGATGAGACTCTGTCTCCATTTCCCCAGTTAGGGCCGACTGGCTGAGCCCAGAGGCAGGATGAAGGGCTCTGTAGATTGATTGGTGCTGTCTAGGGGAGCGGCCTGCTATATTACATTAGAGGGGCAGGGCTGGGGAGGGCAGAGGAATCGATCATGGTAAGGCCGACAGAAGAGATACAGTGAATCCCCCTCGTCCTTTGGGGGCTGGGAGATTAACACACTCAAGAAAGGTGGATGCAAACCTGAATAGAACCCAGAATAACTGAGAATTACCTGATCAATACACAAAAAAGAGAAATGCAATTATTCTGCTCTATAGCCGTAAGTAATGCACACACATACCAGGGGATGGCGATAGTGTGATATAGAACATTACTTACTTTAAACATGTTTATGCATGTACATTCTAGCACATGTTAAAGGGTAAGAATTCTCACATTTTGTTTTAAAGTGTACGCTTACGGAAGAGGAGGGAAAACTCACACACACAAACGCACATATCCCCACAGGAGCAGTGCTGGGCTCAGAGCGTTTACCAGTAATTACCGCAGCTATCGACCAGTCAGACCAGAGGAAATTGGAGGTGGATTGGCTTGGCTGCTTCACTGAAGAGTGGAGATGATTCTTTGCTTCCATTGCACACGTTCTCCTCAGTGTTTTTCTTGTGTTCTCTTTCTCTTTTTGTGGTGTTCACTTTTTTTTTGTACTCCCAAGTTCTCCCCCATGCTATGTCTTCCTCAGCTTTTCACTGATAGTTATAGAATCTTGCGTTTTCTTGTGCTTCTCCCATCCACCCAACTCCCCTATTTTCCTGGCTCCTCTTTCATTTTATCTCTGTGTGAAGCTACTTTTCTTTTATGCATCTCCTATTGTCCACACACAGACACATAAACGCATACACACACCGAAACTCCAGGGGAGGTCATTAGCTTGGGGCCGCAGTTGTCAGAGCAACAAGCTTCTGTAGGTGGGGTCTGGGAGGGGGGTGTTGAGGATGTAGACTAACAACCTACCTCCTGCTGTGAATCCATGGGTGTGAGAGTGTAGTGTGACAGTAATGCTCCAATTATAGGTGTAATGGGAAGCCTGTTCACATTGTGTGTGACAGTCTGTATCCTCAGCTTTTGTTCACAAATACAAGCCTCTAAAACAGTTTTTGAAAATACCTGATATGTTAGCAGATGATGGTGGGCATGTGTTGTGTTTTTTGGGAGTGGTTTTGGTGGCACAATCATCACATTAACAACTAATTACAGTGTAAAACAGCAAGGTAAATTAGATAAGCTCTGATTAACATTAGCATAAGCTTAAGTAGCTCTTTGAAACTTCTTTCATGTAAAACATGGTGATTACACATCCCAGTGACTTTTTCTTGCATCATAGAATTAAATCACAAGCTGCAGTTGTTTTTTTTTCTGAATTTTCCAAATTTGGCCAGTTTGATTGGTGTATGTCCGTGCTTGAAGTTGCGAAATTTGTAAAGCAAAGCAGTGTATTGGCCCCACATAATGTCACCCTATTCAAAGTGAATGAGAAGCAAGACTGCCTAGCTTGTCACAAGCATCTGCAGATTGTGCCTGACAACACAACTGTGATCAATTAGGATTTTGTTCAATATACTGGGATGACCTAGTTGTAGAAAGACAGACTATTCTCAGACAGCCTAATCAGTGATCCTATGTACCAAGCTAATTATAGGCTTACAACTTAGTATTTAGAGAATGGATATCCAGGTATTCCCCACCTTAAATAGCTCTGTATTTAAGGATT
The DNA here is from genome assembly GCA_020510985.1 of Pholidichthys leucotaenia. Taxonomy (NCBI): domain Eukaryota; kingdom Metazoa; phylum Chordata; class Actinopteri; order Cichliformes; family Pholidichthyidae; genus Pholidichthys; species Pholidichthys leucotaenia. Next base: position 73,496,022 of record CM035838.1, read on the forward strand.
TCTAATTATGGAGTTGGTTGACTGTTACAGCACTGACCTGCTGTACAATTAAAGTCAGAAACCTCTGAGGTGACCAACATGTACAGCAGGTTTTTCAGGTAGGGATAAACATCAGATGAACATATTGAGACAGCATTAGATCATCGGTTTGCAATAATCCATTAATTATTCTTCACATCTTCCACCCATCCGTCCATCCATCTTCTACCGCTTTTCCGGAGGTCCGGGTCGCGGAGGCAGCAGTTCAAGCAGAGAAGCCCAGACTTCCCTCTCCCCAGCCACCTGCTCCAGCTCTTCAGAGGGGATACCAAGGCGTTCCCAGACCAGCTGGGAGACATAAGGCGCTTTTCCACTAGGAACCCAAAGGCCCCGTTTGGCCCCGATCGGCCTCCGTGTCCGGTTTCCCACTCGGAACCCAAAGGCCTCACAGTTCCCTTTTTCTGAACAGTTCCAGTTTAACAGTTCACTTTTTCGGCACCGTAAAAAGCAGGTCCGAAGGGTCCCGGCCCCGTTTCGTCACGCCCCTGCTGGCCATGCATTGGTCTGTGCGTAGCGTCATCAGAGTGGGCGTTATGTGGGCGTTACACTGACTTTCCAGAATCGCTTGCTGGTCGCCATTTGCAATTTTTCGTCAGTGAGCCCTCGAACAAGTGATATTATAAACCACAACGAGAGAATGGCTTCACAGAAATCAGCAGAAATCCAACACCTCAGTCCAGCAGTTTCCTGTGCGTTTCGGCTGATGAGAGAATGCAGAGGGAAGCAGACTGAACTTGCAGTGGTGCGCACAAACAGACGCACCAGAAATTACACGGAGACGCACCGGGAATTAGACCCAGCCACCCGAATTGAATTGAATGTGCAGCCGCGACGCACCCAACTTCAGCAGTTGAAGCCGTGATATTGTGAAATACAGGAGGTAAGTGATGTGATATTCATGCTTTATGTTATTTTTTCCAACAGTGGAAAGTTCACTTAGGACAGACGAAAACTTAATCGTGTTTAAACGATGACCTAGCTTAATGCTATGTCCGTCCTTGTATGTTCTTTTTTGTGTTGACAATATCTGATGAAATAGTTAGTTGTAATCCTGGTTAAAATTTTATTTTTTTTTTTTATTTTTTTACATGTTGCACTTTCGTACCGATCCATAAAGGATCATAACAGTAGCAGCTGGGCGAACCGCAGCATTGGAAGTGGTTCGATCTCATGGACCAAATTGATGGAAACCGGAGCTTGGAGTGGACCCCCTCGGCGACAATTACGTTAACCACAGACGGTGAGTGTTTTTTTTCTTGACATTAATGTTTTTACCTTATCCAGCCTGTTTAATGCTAACTATAATTATGTAGAACAATAAATAAATAACAAGTCCCACGCCGTTATCGTGGCTCACGAGTGGATCGTAGCTGTCGCCGCCCTAGATAGCTCGCCATCACGGTTTTAAAAAAAAAAATAAAAAAAAATGCAATTGCATATTTAATCACAGGCATGGAAAAGGTAATGAGCTGTTGTTGCACAAAACTCATAAAGTCAGCGTGCTTCATTTTCATGATTCAGTTGAGCCTACTGTATAAATGCATTCAGAATTTTTTCCATCCATCCATCTTCTACCGCTTCTCCGCGTCACGGAGGCAGCAGTTCAAGCAGAGAAGCCCAGACTTCCCTCTCCCCAGCCACCTGCTCCAGCTCTTCAGAGATGATAGACCAGCTGGGTCTCTCCACCATAGAATTTGGGTCACCTCTAGAATTTTTTGACCACCATAAAAAGCTAGGCATTTGAAACATAAACCCAGCTTTTACTAAATGTATTGTACAAATACACAGTTGTGATACTCATAAAAAAAGGTAATTTTTTCAAACCCAGCACTTGACTTTCACCAGTGTGTGTCCCTTGTACAGGTACATCTCAAAATAACTGCAATGTCATGGTACAGTGTGTTTTTTGTGACTCACAAAAGACGGTTAAAGTCATAAGATGGTCTGTCATAATCTTGACAATCCATATGGGTTTTATGTCAGGAGAGTTTCCTGGCCAAATCAAACACAGTGATGCCTTGTCCATTACACCAGGTTTTGATTGTTTAGGCACTGTGGGGCGATGGTCACTCCAGCTGGAAAATGAAATCCGTTTCTCCATAAATCCTCATACTTTTGAGAACACTCCTCTTTTTTTAATATCTACTTTTAACATAACCATCGATTTTTCGAGAAAACTAATTTTGGATATTCATGCGCTGTGAGCCAATAAAGGATTAAAATGTAACAATACTTCACTGTCTGATTAATGATTCTGTATAATACATGGGTCTCACTTTCTGACATGTGTCCAAAAATATTTAACTTTTGTATTAATTTTTGGGGATGTACTGCTACATGTTTTGAGGTTGATTTTACTGACACCAGCTCACATTTCTGTCTTGTAGGTAAGAGAAGCGGAGCAACACAAAAGACCTTTCAACTATTTTTGCATCGATGCAAGAAGCAGAAAGGGAACAGCACCGTGAACAGATGGAGCTCCAGCGGCAACAGTTGGAACTCAATTCACTGCTTGTGGATGCGGTCCGTCAGTCCAGGGAAGCCGAAGTTGCTGTACGAAGGGAGGAAATTGCGCAGAATGCTGCCCTCAATAACACTCTCATGGCAGTCTTTGAAACCCTCGCACGGCGTGTGTGACCCGTTTTCCCAACCATCATTATGTATATACTGTACATTAATCAATGACCAGTGTTAATAACGTTGAATAAACCCGTGACTGTTGACATCATGTGTTGTCTGTTACTACTAAGTTTTACGCTGTCTTAAAACCCTTAAAAAGGTTGGGAAAAATTTGTCATTGCAGTGTGTTATGGAGTCCAATAACTGCCGACGCATACATTAAAAGCCAGCCACTACTGACCAAGCTTTATATCCATGTGCAACAACAGGGACACCTAATATTTTAAGTTCTGTATTTGGAAATGTTCATATTGCCAACCCAGGTAATGGTTTTATCTGCACAAAATATTCAACTTAGCCATTGTAAGGACGGGTGAGTGTGGGGTGTACAGCAACAACTGTTTTGGTGCGCCTCACCCAATTCTGTACTCAGCATTAACAAGTACACTTTAAAGAAAATGTGGACTTGTAATTTTGTAAGATATTTTTTTATTAGATGGCTGTCCCAGTACTTGTAACTGTGATATTAAAGATCCACACGTCCACATTAAATATACGAAAAAATTGCATCATTGCAATGGCACAAGGTTACATGAGATGAGTAATGCATAACAATACACAGCAGCCTCACCACCAAAATGATATTAAATAGCTCTTGGACTACTAATTGGTCCAGGGAAAATGGCGCAGCCTCAAGGGGAGTGTAGCACCGCCTCCAACTCCCTCAAAACCCCGCCTCCAACTCCCTCCTTCTCCCACCCATACTACAGTGAGCCTTGTGCTGTGGAAAACCACCAGTGCCGGAACAGGACTGTTCGGTCCAAGGCCAAACGAGGCCTTTGGGTTCCAAGTGGAAAAGTGCCTATAGTCTCTCCACCGAGTCCTGGGTCTGCCCCGGGGTCTCCTCCCAGTGGGACGTGCTTGAAACACCTCAAGTGGGAGGGCGTCCAGGAGGCATCCTAATCAGATGCCCATACCACCTCAACTGACTCCTTTCAATGTGGAGGAGCAGCGGTTCTACTCTGAGCCTCTCCCGGATGACTGAGCTCCTCACCCTATCTCTGAGGGTGAGTCCAGCAATCCTACGGAGAAAGCTCACATCTTGTCTCATCTTTTAGTTATAGAAATTTTAAGCTTTTAAAATGGTCAAACCCCATCAAATTTGTAGAGGTGACGCAAAAAGCTCTACACTTTTTTTGGTCCCTGAAGTTGCATTGAGCACAATTGGTACACACAGTTTCTTTGTATATATTATAGCTATACTTAAAAAGGAACAGACACAATACACAAATACACTGCTGTGTTTCTAGTATTTACACTTGAAACCAGAAGTTTACATACACTGTATAAAAAGACACATAACCTTTTTCTTGTCACTGTCTGACATTAAATCAGATGACTATTATTACTATGCCTTTGAACAGTTTGGGAAAGCCAAGATGATGATGATGTAATGGCTTTGGAAGCTTCTGATGGGTTAACTGACAACATTTGAGTTTAATTGGAGGCATTCCTGTGAATGTATTTTAAAGCACACCTCAAGCATGCTGCTTACTTTTGTGACATCATGGAAAAATCAAAAGAAATTGGCCAAGATATCAGGAAGGGAATTGTGGGTCTCCACAAATCTGGTTTGTCCTTGGGTACAATTTTCAAATACCTGAAGGTGCCACATTCATCTGTTCAATTATACACAATTATAAAAAACCAATGGAATGTCCAGCCATTATAACGCTCAGGAAAGAGACGGGTTCTGTGTCCCTGAGATGAATGTGTTTTGGTGCAAAATGTGTGCGTCAACCCCAGAACAAACGCAAAAGACCTTGTGAAGACGCTGGCTGAAGCTGGTAAGAGTGTCATTATCCACAGTGAAACAAGTGCTGTACTGACAGGCTGAAAGGTCACTCAGCGAGGAAGAAGCCATTACTCCAAAAGTAAAATAAAAAAAAGCCAGATTACAGTTTGCAAATGCACATAGGGACAAAGACCTTCATTTTTATAGACATGTCCTCAGGTCTGATAAAACTAAAATTTGAAAAAAAAATCAAAAAATTATTTTACAAATTAAAAAAAAAAAACTGCCAATAGAAATAATTTTGGTAATTCTAACAGACCTAAAACAGAAAAAGTCTGATTGTCAGATAGTCAGGAAAAAAAAGGTTATGTTTTTTATACAGTACGTAAACTTCTGGTGTCGGCTGTATAGCATATCATGTTTAATCACACTTGCTGTTGGAAATGTAAAGCATCTAAACTTACAAAACAACTTCTCTTGACTCCATATTCACTTTGATTCTGGATACATGGTCAGTTACTATTTTTTTAACTTGTGTTGTTTATCTCATTGTGGCAAAGCTGAAAGGAGCTATTGTGATGGTGCTGCATCCATCATCTTTCCAACCATCCATCTGTTCACGTTGCACAAAAATCACTACTTCTTCTAGGTGTTTTCCCCAGTGCTCACCAAACTTGCGTGCAATGATCCTCAGATAGGTCTGCATCCAGATTGTGCTCAAAGTCAAAGTCAGAATCAAAGGTCAGGAGATCTGGCTGTTATTGCAGCCAATAACCATCAAGCTGGAATGAGCAGCTCCGTCACTGAAAGCCTGGTTGTTCTAAAGTTAAACCTCCACATTTACTTACCTTTGTTTTTCACTTGTGTGTAATTACTTAACTCTTTGAGTGTGTTTGTTGCCGAATTGCGACATAACCCCTAGTGGTCAAGAGTGGTAAATATTTTGTTTGTACCTCTTTATACAAACATTATTTGCTGAAAGGATATATGTTAGAAGGGTAGTATTTATACGTACGATTCACTATGCTCACTCTGGGACACTATGGAATAGTGGGTGGGACAGCACTGTGTATATCTGTGTTGTTTGAGGCTGGTTTTGATGTATGGACATCAATGTATGCTAGGATGGATGGGTGTTAATGTTGATATGTACAAAATACAGTTAATTGTTTACTTGGGGTCTTAAATGTGGTAATTTGTATATAATTCACATGAGTGTATTTATGGAAAAGAGGAGATGGAATTAAGTGTTCACTTCTTCCTTCTCCCTTTCGAACACTGTATACTGTTACTTTATTGCATTTGTCATTTGTTTTGTTTTTGTTATACTTTTTTGTTCGAAATAAAGTATCTATTTTTTGTCAATAAAATAGTTCAGATTTCCAAGGCTATAACTTGAAAGTGGTAAGAGATAATGGCTTACTGTCAGTTAGAAAGATGTAAAATATGATCCAAAGTTTCAGATAGGAATAAATTTACGCATCTAATTTGCATAATGTCGCGGCACCTCTTTAAATTCCATAACTCAGTCAAAACTGGACTTTGGACGTATTTACACAATGAATGGTTTAGTCTTTTGACACCGTTTTTTGTACAGAGGTACCTCATCATCTTATCTTCAAAGTATATGAACAAGAAATCAGTACAGTATTAAAAAAACCCACAAAAATACCTAGAAAATTCTCACTTACTTTTGACAAAGATGGGCTAGCTGGCTGGCGTGGCTGCTGCGTTTTCACCAATCATGGTTGTTATTTTGCTTTCTGTCGGTCATGTTAAAGTCTCTACCACATCTACAAAGCCTTATGATTATCCCACATAAATTTCGCTTGTATCCCGCGGCTATTTTCCGCGTACAAAGCCGATAAAAGTGACGGTGCTTTATGAAAATGAATGTTTTTTCTTTTTTTTTTTTGTTTTTAAACCGAATCAGCAGTTCATGACTGTAGGAAGAGCTCCATCACACACGCACATAAGCTGAGAGCAGAGCTGCAGCTGCAGCGATTCTCAACATAGCTTCCATCATTTGCCACATAAGTTATGAACCCTGTCTAAATTACGAGACCACAGGGTCCTAAAAACATTGGCAATAATACTGCATACTGCACTGTTGAGCTATTTGCTGTCACCGCAGGAGAAATTCCTCCACTTTGACAGCCCTAATATACACTGAGGATGCGCATATTTAATTTGGTTCTGATCGGATGATTTTTGTAGGAGTTGTAGCCCCTGACCTATGACCTCCTGTTTCACCTCACTTCATAGACAGTAACTGTTTTGTGAAATCAACTCCTACAGTTTTGTTCCGATTGTTTTGAAACTTGGTACTATACAGTCCCTCCAGGATTTTGCGGGATGTTTTTATGATTTGGGCAGCTCGGTGACACAGTGGTTAGCACTGTGGCAGCACAGTAAGAAGGGGTGGGTTCAATCCCACCCCTGACCATCAGTGACCCTTCTGTGTGGAGTTTGCATGTTCTCCCCGTGTCTGTGTGAATTTACCCCAGGGACTCCGGTTTTCTGCCACAGACCAGAAACATGCACATTAGGTTAATTGGAGACTCTGAAGTGGCCCTAGGTGTGAATGTGAGTGTGAATGATGAAGGGATTGGTGCTGTACAGTGGCTGCCTCATCCATCCAGGTGGATGCCCTGAATTTCCCTCTGGGGATTAATAAAGTATACAAAATACCAAAAAAAAAAAAAAAAATTGTTGCGGCCAAAAAAGCCTGAATTTGTGGGAGCTTTTTAAAAAAGTTGCGATAAAAGTTGTAATGTTTTGAGAGGTTTTTTTGCACTAAAAGTTGTGGGAAGAATTACAAATCTTAAAGCAGAGGCCTTTTTCCATAGTTTACTGCAGTGATATTCTATATACAGTGGGGCAAAAAAGTATTTAGTCAGCCACCAATTGTGCAAGTTCTCCCACTTAAAAGATGAGAGAGGTCTCCAATTTTCATCATAGGTATACCTCAACTATGAGAGACAAAATGAGAAGAAAAAAAAAATCCAGAAAATCACATTGAAGGATTTTTAATGAATTAATTGGTAAATTCCTCGGTAAAATAAGTTTTTGCACACTACCTACAAATAATATCATTTTGAAGGTCTTTCAATACAGAATATGGAAATAACGTTACATCAGTTTTGAAAATGTCCTCAAGGTGACTCATTTTGCCAGTACGGGTCATTTGTTTACACCGTTAGCATCTTAGCAGTGGCGCTAACAAATGGAGCTACTGTCTGCCAGGCCACTTTTTAATGTCATCTTTCCATCCCTCGATAGTCGTGGGAAGTGGTATGATTATGTTACTGTTTTGAGGTGCAAGAGGCTGTGTTCCCGCATTTCTGATGCCGAAGTCATTGGTTTTTTTTAACAAGGAAAAGTGTCCCGTTTCAGTGACAGCCATATGTTCCAAACTAGTACCGGAAGTTGCTACCATAATTAACGTAAGGCATCATGGGGCCTAGGAATAAGGTGGATAGAACGTGTAAAACCCTCTAGGGTCACCAAACTTGCTACACGGGTTCACCTCAGAACCCTGCCCTACAACTATGGGTTGTATACTTTGTTGTATGTTCCTGGATGATGGGTTTATCATAATTTGGTTCAGCCACAGTAATTATATTGAAAAGTTGAAAACTGCTCTCTGTCAGCAAGTATTGGGATTTTCAAAGAAAACTGAGGGGGAAGGGGAGCTTGCACTCACCAGAGTGCTCTTGTTTAACTTTCTGCTGTACTCCCAAGGTTTATTATGGCTGAAGCAGTTATATGTTTAGCTTAGGTGAATATTCTTGCACTTACTTTAGCACATAACACAACATAACAAAAATAATTTTTTTGTAAGTTGTCTGTGTTTTTTTCAACTGATTTAAGACAGTTTTGCACCGCTGAATCTGAAAATGACATCCATTTCTCTCGATCAGGTCAGGTTTTTATGCTAAGTTGTAAGCAGTTGTACAGTTGTACTGTAAATTGAATAGTAGACATTGATAAAGGTAAGTACGTGTAAATTGAATGTTACGTCATCATTGTCCAAAATTCAGAGAATTAAGAAATCAAAAAGAATTTTGCATCATATAAAGCGAAAATACTCGTACATGTAAACAAAAACATAAAAAACATGTGGCCATAGTTCAAAAAGTTGACCTAATTGAGCAAAACCAATGTGATTTTTGGATTCAGCACATCAAAATTGTCCTAAATCAGCTAAAAAAACTTAGTAAATTTGGTGTTGACCAGTGTAATTGTAAACTGTAGCAGGATGGGTTGTTTAAGAAGCTTGCAGGGGTGTGTGAGAGAGAGCTCTAATAAAAACAATTATGCTACAGTTAAACAGGATTGGTCCACTTTAGCTTTTCAGAAATTCTGTGGTCTGTTAAAATGGTTGTATAATTCATTGTGTGAACTGCTTGGTTTTAGGGGTGGCAACCGCAACGCTTATCAGCCTCTAGACTTTGGTCTACATACACAGAAATATTTCGACTGTTGCACTGACTTTTTTATGTAAAGGTTGACATTGGTAGGTTTGAGTAAAATATGTCAAGAAATGCAACCAAGTTTGAGTCTGTTCATTGTAATCTCAAACTAGAAAGCCTGGTTGTGGTTCAAAATCAAAGTTACCGATATCTCTGGAGCCATCTAGGAAAGCTGGATGGTTCCAGCATTCAGCAGGTGTATGTGTCTAAAGTATACATTTTTGTGAAATCTGTGCATCCGATGGGCCATTGCTACATTTAATGGCTCCCAAAATGTCCTCCTCACTTTGGACGTCCTCGTATCAGTTTGATTGGATGATGTGTAATATGAGTCTCCTTATCTGATTTGATGCCACTGCGGGGGTATCCAGTTTCAACCAATTGTAACCACCTCCGGGGCTTTAAGGGGCAGGCGGATGTGTTGGCATGGATACTGAGGGAGAGCAAATTAAGTTAGTCACTGATGAGATTATGTTGAAGTGCTGATGGGAAGAGGGACAAGAACACAAAGGACAGACAAAGTGAGATGGAAAAAAAGAAATGAAATGGGCAAGAGAGAAACCTGAGCTGCACTCACAATTATAATTAGGAAGCAAAAATCTCATTCTGCATGGGCTGAAAAAAGCACACACTTGATTTTAAAGTAGAGAGTAAGTGAGCAAGTGTTGTTATGGTGTCCTGGTTGGTAGGGCTTGTGTAGATTTTTGGCTTACAATAGAGGCGGTCATTTCCCGTGCGTTGAGCTGCATGTTTGCTCTTGTATTTCGTTATGGGTGTAACTGAACAGCTGTCTTTCCTAAATGAATGTAATTATGTTATCAACAATTAAATCTCTTTCTATCTCTGAATGTCTTTTACTTCATCAGACTGAAATTGCCAAGAGACTAAACACCATCTGTGCACAAGTCATTCCCTTCCTCTCACAGGAGGTACGTATGACATTTATGCACTCCAGCTTTACTAATAAATTCCCTTTTACTGTGTCTCCAGCATCACTGTGTATTTCTGCATCTTTTACAGCATCAGCAGCAGGTGGTTCAAGCTGTCGAGAGAGCCAAACAGGTGACCATGGGAGAGCTCAATGCTGTCATCGGGGTACGTGGACTGCCAGGTCTTCCGCCTACAGTGTGTATTGCTCTACTTCTACTTTACTTGAATTAAGTATCGCTACTTCATATTAATAATGTGATTTTTTTTTTTCTTCCACACTTTGTAATTTGTACAAAATTGTAAATTTAGCTTCAAAGAGTGTTGTTGCTTGCATGCGACAAAAATCTTATTGGCGAAGAACAGCGTTATAGTTATTAGTCTGGGGGATTCTTCAGAATCTTGCCATACTCGTGAGATTTTTATGGGATGCTTCGTATTTAAGAGGACTTTAATGTACCTTGAAGCTCGACAAGAGTTGAGACCAGCGTAGCTTCCATTTACAAAAACAAAAAAAAAGACTCTTAAATTGTAAGTAACGGTGGGAATCGCGAGAGACTTTACGATACGGTACCTATCGCAATACTTGGGCCATGATTGGGGCGGCTGTGGCGCAGGTGTAGTGTGGCCGACTAATGATCGGAGGGTCAGGGGTTAGGGGGGTTCGATCCCAGCCCCCGACCAACAGTGATCTGTGTGGAGTTTGCATGTTCTCCCCGTGTTGCGTGGGTTTACTCCGGGATTTCTCCGGTTTCCTCCCACATGCCAAAAACATGCATGTTAGGTTAATTGGCTGTTCTAAATTGTCCCTAGATATCTGTTTCCTATAGGCCCTTAGAATAGAGGGTTAGTATTAATGAAAGCGCTTTGAGTGGTCTTTGTGACTAGAAAAGCGCTATATAAGTGCAGGTTAGTTAGTAGTTAGTTAGTTAGATTCCCGCTCTGTCTGCAGTCTGCATGTCGAAGTGTGCTTGAGCAAGACACTGAACCCTCAGTTGCTCCTGGTGGGTCAGGCCAGCGCTGGTATATGGCAGCTCCGCCACCATCAGTGTGTGAATGGGTGGATAGCAGGATCTGTAAAGCGCTTTGGTCATCTGGAGATGAGAAAAAGCGCTGTATAAGTGAATACCATTTACCATGATACAGCACTGTCATGATACTACGATTCCTTAAGTATCGTGATACCATATATTACCATATCCACCCACCCATTCAACATCAAATTGTAGGGGTGGGATAAAAGATCGATTCAGTGATGAATTGTGATACTTGACACAAACAACGATGCACCAATCCCTAAACGCATGGATCAATTTTTTTGTTAATTATGTATATTCATGTAAACATTGCATACTCTCTTGGGTATTCAACCAATTGCATTTTCAGTCCAATAGATGGCGCAAAACAAGCACCCAGTCAAGTAAAGTCATGGCTTGTCTCGTGAGATTTGCAGCCAGATGGCACAAAAGCACCCACTGTCGGTGGAAATCATATCTTGCGAGATTTGCAGCCAGCTTTGAAAGTTGGGAAGCAGTTACAGTTGATATAAAAAGTCTACACACCCCTGTTCAAATGCCAGGTTTTTCTGATGTAAAAAAATGAGACCAAGATAAATCATTTCAAAACTTCTCCACCATTAATGTGACCTATAACCTGTACAACCCAATTGAAAAACAAACTGAAATCTTTTAAGGGGAAAAAAAAAATTACAATAACCTGCTTGCATAAATATGCACACCCTTAAACTAATATTTGTTGCAGCGCCTTTGGCTTTTATTACAGCACTCAAGCTTTTTGGGTAGGAGTCTATCATCGTGGCACATCTTGATGTGGCAATATTTGCCCACTCTTCTTTGCAAAAATGCTCCAAATCTGTCAGATTGTGAGGGTATCTCCTGTGCACAGCCCTCTTCAGATCACCCCACAGATGTTCGATCAGATTCAGGTCTGGACTCTGTTTGGACCATTCCAAAACCTTAATCTTCTACTGGTGAAGCCATTCTTTTGTCGATTTGGATGTGTGCTTTCGGTCATTGTCGGGCTGAAAGTTGAAGTTCCTCTTCATCTTCAGCTTTCTAGCAGAAGCCTGAAGGTTTTGTGTCAATACTGACTGGTATTTGGAACTGTTCATAATTCCCTCCACCTTGACTAAGGCCCCAGTTCCAGCTGAAGAAGCCCTGAAGCATGATGCTGCCACCACCATGCTTCACTGTAGGTAGGTATGGTGTTCTTTTGGTGATGAGTAGTGTTGTGTTTGCGCCAAATATACCTTTTGGAATTATGGCCAAAAAGTTCAACCTTGGTTTCATCGGATCATAACACATTTTCCCACATGCTTTTGGGAGATTTCAAATGTGTTTTTGCAAAATGTAGCCGGGTTTGGATGTTTTTATTCATAAGATTAGGCTTCCGCCTTGCCACCCTACCCCATAGCCCAGACATATGAAGAAGACGAGAGATTGTTGTCACATGTACTAAACAGCCAGTACTTGCCAGAAATTCCTGCAGCTCCTTCAATGTTGCTTTCGGCCTCTTGGCAGCCTTCCTGACTAGTTTTCTTCTCGTCTTTTCATCAGTTTTGGAGGGACATCCAGCTCTTGGTAATGTCACTGTTGTACCATATTTTCTCCACTTGATGATGACTTGATCAGAGGCACTTTAAATGGTGGCAGATGTGTGCTAACTCTCATTTAATATGAGTTTGAATGTGATTGGTTAATTCTGAACATAGCCACATCCCCAGTTATAACAGGGTGTGCATATTTATGCTACCAGGTTATTGTGAGTTTTTTATTTTTTATTTTTCCCCTTAAAAGATTTCAGTTTCAGTAACTGACGCTTGAGGTGCAGAATAAAGAAGCTTAATCCAAGCCACAAATTTCTCACTGAAGCCGAGTTCTTCCAATGTATGAAACAGATACTCCCATTCAACGCAATTGAAAGCTTTTTCAGCATCCATTGATATAATCACTTCTGTAGTTTTGGATGTAGTAGTATTATAGATAATGTTTAACAATTGTCTAATATTAGAGAAGGCATATCTGTCTTTAATGAACTGTCTGGTCATTGGAAATTATAGAAAGTAATATAGATTCTATACATAGAGCCAAAATCTTTGCAAACAATTTATAGTCCATGTTAAGTAAAGAAATAAAGACGATATGAACTACACTGTAACGGATCTTTACCATTTTTTAGCAGCACATATATCAAGGCCTGCTTCAAAGTGGGTGGAAGGTTCACATTTTTTAGTGAATCTTCAAACCTATCAATCATCAAAGGGGCTAATTTAGAAATTAATTTTTTGTAGTATTCTATTGAGATACCATCTAATCTAGGGCATTTGCCCAACTGCAGTGAGTTAGTAGCACTAGTGCATGCCCATAGAATGCAAATATTCCTGTCTGAAACAGGTATCCCAATTAAGCTTTACAGGCCCAAATGTAGGCTGTGTTTGAAAGTGGAATACAAAGAGGTGTAGCCTATATGTAGGCAATCACATGTAAGACTTTGACAACAAATATAAAAGGGAATAAATGGCACTAATATTTATTTGATTGTGTGAATATTAATTACAGAATACCTAAACATTGAAAATGAATGGGACATCTAATATTAGCGACTGTTTCAGATCCCTTGTTTATTTGTTTGTCAGATCAGTTATTTGTGTGATCTTTTATCACTTATATTCATAATAGTGTATCTTGCACTTTGGGGAATGGGAGTTGTTCAGTCATCATTATAATTAGTTTATATCACTGTTCAGTGATGAGCAGTGTAATAGTGAATTTCTTTTGTGTATCGTCAATAAACTCATGCAGTGCTATAACAGGACACGTTTACAAATATTTGAGACCCATTGTAGTGCATCATTTTATATTTTAACAATGCTTTGTTATCAAAAGTTTTTTTTTAAAACTTTAATGCTAAGATTGAGGCAGTACTTATGTCGTTGCACTGGGGCGATACTGAGGCCAAATAATGATCTGAACCTTGAGGGCGTGACTGACAGAGACTGAGCGCCGTCGTGGTATTGTAAGGGTTTGTTTTTTATTGATGTGAGAAGATTATTTATTATTATTATTATTATTATTAATATTAATATTTTTATTATTATTCCGCCTAAACAATCACATTTTTGACCCTCTAAACGTTAGCCAAAATGCATTTTTTCACACACACCTCAGACCCAGTGAAAAATTTTGTAAACTGGAAAAATGTGTCCCATGCTGAAAATTTATGCAGCGTGTGGTTGCTAAAGCCTGCTTCATGCTCCATTTCCCTCTAGTCCGCTGTGGTCCACGTACGCTTTGGTCGAGCCCGGCACACACGTGGCGCTGCTCATGCTCACTTTTTTCAGCTACCCAGGCCAAGCGGTTGACGCATGCGCACAACCATCATTTGTAGTTTCACTGCTGCCCGATAGGTAGCGCCAAGGCGCTGATGCACCACAATTTTCACCAACAAAGAAACGGCAGACTTCTTTACAAAGTTTTTCTTCAAATATAGAGTCCATTTCTGCTGTTTGACTTCCCAGTTTTCACTCCTTTTCCATGAAGATGTTGCTTCCGCTGTGAAAGAAAATATGTATGTATGATTCATGTATGTTTGTATTCTCGTTTTCCACCTCCTCGTTGTCTTCTTCGTCTACTGATGTATGCTGTGTCGATATCGCCACCTTGTGAATGGGACGTTCAGTCTTGGGCATGTGCTTTTCAATGCATTCAGGTCATGGGCAGGCGGTGCGGTCACAAAATTTGGGCTGCACGCGGTCGAGCACTACGGATACTAGTGAAGTGGAGACGATGACGTAAATTTCGTCACACGAGGTTTCTGGTTACGTGTACGCGGACAGCAGAGGTGTAGCATGAAGCAGGCTTAAGTCATGGAGCAAAGGTTGTAGGGTTCCCCCCATGTTTTTTTTTTTTTTTAACCTTTGGTTAAAAAAAAAAAAAGGTGGATCCAGTCAGCTGATCGCTGGAACCACAGAGCTCAGCTGTTTTCCGTGATAAATCAGCCTCAGGGAAAAAGCACACGCCATGCATTATCTTTTTTTTATTCACTTTATTGAAAATAACTTGCAAATAACAATGTGAGCGCTTTGGCTCTATTGTAAGTGGTTTGTTTTTTATTGATCAAATTTGACGTGTTCTACTTCCTTGTTTTGCACATGGAGCTTACCCGTGGTGCCAGTGATTCAGCTGCTGCCCCCCTCCCCAGTGGCACCTCGTGTTCTTCATGCCAAATTATCCATTAGACCTATGCAATCACAGCAACTTTATGGTATAGTTTTTTAAGCATTAAATCTTAAGTATTATCCTTTCCTATTCAGATTTGTCACGTTTCGCTTCCTTGTTTTGTACATGGAGCACTGTGGTGGAGTCGATCTGAAACCAAACCCCACCCACACTGCCTGGCCATGAGACAGAACAGTGGCTAAACTTTTATTGATAAAAATTACATATTTTGACTGAGTGACTCCATATGTTCTCCATGTTGAATTATCCATTAGACCTATGCAATCACAACTTTATGGTATAATTTTTTAAGCATTAAATCTTAAGTGTTATCTTTTTCTAGTCAAATTTGTCATGTTTCGCTTCCTTGTTTTGTACATGGAGCGCTGTGGTAGAGTCAGTCCGATAAGAATTGCATATTTTGACTGAGCAACTCCATGTTCTCCATGCCGAATTAGCCATTAAACCTATGCAGTCACAGCAACTTTAAGGTATCATTTTTTAAGCATTAAATCTTAAGTATTATCTTTTTCTAGTCAAATTTGTCACATTTCGCTTCCTTGTTTTGCACACGGAGCGCTGTGATGGAGTTGATCCGAAAGCAAACCCCACCCACACTTCTAAAGCCTGGACATGAGACACAGTGGTGGCTAAACCGTTATTGATAAAAAAATAAATATTTTGACTGAGTGACTCCATATTCAGGGATGCACACCTTTGTAACCTCAGGAAACCACGTTTATAATATGAGGCCAGTCTGACAAACAGTTCAAGAGATGTGTGTGGAACAGACACACAAACACAGAGATTTCGTGAATTTATAGATAGATGTATTAGTTCTTCATTTGCGAATGAAGCGTTTAGTTTTTCATCTTGTGCCAGGTCCAGTTTATAAACTTTAACTGTATTGAAAAAAGCCTCAGTGTTTAGATGAGTAAAAGAACATTCAGAGGTATATAGGCAAGTATAAAAATCTTAAAATTGTGCATTAATACCAACGGGATCAGATATGATACCTGATAAGGTTTGAATTTGTGTTATGCGCCAAGGAATTGCTGATTGGTGCAACTGGTGTGCTAACAGCTTACTGGTCTTGTCACCAGTGTTGGGCAAGTTACGAAAAAATAGTAACTAATTACAGTTACTAGTTACTTCTTTTCAAAAGTAACTGAGTTACTTTACCAATTACTGTATGATTAAAGTAACTAGTTACTTGGAAGAATAACTTTCACATTACTTTTAAATGTATATTTAAATCATCTTGCACACATAGCAAGATAATTTAATTAATGGATTACATTACGGGCTTAATGTCGGGCTGAAAACAGACTGTTTCAGACAGATCTCTCAGAACATGTTCAGTCTGCTTTATCCTGCCTTGAGAGTTCTTATTGTGGGAAAAATCAGAAGAAAATCAACACGAAATTGCCAGTAATTTCCTTATTTTGGAGTGAGAAATAGGGTTTGTGGTGTGAGAGAGAAGGAACAAGAGTGAGAATCACTCCAAAAGAGTGAGTTGGCAACACTGCATAAAGCTGTCAATGTTTATCTTACCTTGATATTATGGATGTAATCCGATGTGCAGTGATCCAAAGAAAATGTCCATTATCCACAGTCCAAATGTCTGCTGACCCAGTCCCTTAAATTCCTTTTGGAGCTCAAATTCATTTTTGAATAATCTTTATCCATGTAGCAAGTAAATGTGTTTTAACTTCAGTGGCTCACAGTCTCAGCTGTCTGATGGAAAATGACTGTTATCAAATCTTCATTCTATAACGACGTACCTGGCAGTCAGTCGGTTTAACCCTTTAACTGTCCACATTTTATGGATGGGTCGCGCGCACCCAGTGGCACAGCACAGCAACTGCACGTGTCAATTTATTGCTGTCCCCCGGCTATACTGAGAATTTGTACTAATCTGTATTGATCTGACAGTTTAGAAGGTGGCAGACACGCGCCGAAGGAATCATGGCTGACATAGAATATAGCAAAGAAGAAAAAATCCTCATTATTATTATTATTCCTTTTTCCGCTTTGAGTTCACACACCAATGTGGATGCCGCCATGTTTGGTCATCGCAGCAGCGATGATGACTGAAACTGCATGAAACGGGGAAAATAGCCACATAATACAAACAAAATTCACGTGGGATAATCATAAGAGTTTGTAGATGTGGAAGCGGGTGTAAATTACAAATTACTAAGTAAATGCAAAACATCGGCCACGATGGACGAAAAACTGAGCTCCCATTACCAAGATAGCGGCACCCAAGAGTGGCTGGATTCCCACATGAAAAATGCACCAAACAGAAAAAATAGCCGCGTAATACAAATGAAATTCACGTGGGATAATCATAAGGGTTTGTAGATGTGTAAGCCGGTGTAAATTACTAAGTAAACGCGAAACATCAGCAACGATGGACAAAAATGGACCGGTCACGTGGGCGAGCGAGCCCCTCCACCCGGCAACAGGTAAGAGAAATACATGTTTTTTTTGACATTTTATTGATTTTGTGGTTCATATACTTTGAAGATTAGATAAAAACATACCCCTGTAGACAAATCGGCGTTAAAAAAAACAAAAACGGACCATCGTTTGTGTAAATGTGTCCAAAGTCCACTTTTGACTGAGTTATGTAATATATATAGCTGCCGCAACATTATGCAAATTAGATGTGTAAATTTATTCCTATCTGAAATTTTGGATCATATTCTACATCTTTCTAATTGACAGTAAGCCATTATCTCTTGTAACTGTCAAGTTATAGCCTTGGAAATTTGAACTATTTTACTGACAAAATTTTTTTACCACTCTTGACCACTAGAGGCCTTGCGTTTCCCCAGGCGCCACACGGCGCCTAGGGCAATTGGAGGGTTAATTCTTGCTGGGTCACAAACTGTCTAGATGCATACCTGAACTTGAAATCCAGCCGAGTGTTCAGGTAATGTAGATCCACTATGCAGTGTTGTTAGCATAGCATAGCACTAGCTTTGTTGGATCTTGTTGCTGTTCTCAGGCGCTTCTGAAGATTGCAGTTGGTCTCAACCACACTTTAGTTTGCAACCCACCAATATGCTGTTGTCCTTAAATACGACAAAGGAAAAATAATCTATTTCCACAAAAACAAAGTAGCTTCATCTTTTCGTCCGCTCAGAAGTGAACAGGCTCTTTGCAGCAGGTCACATTGACTGATGGCTGCGTCAGCTGCGTAGGGTCAGTTTGTATTTATTTGCACTAGAATATCTATCCATATTAATAAAACGAGTAACTAGGGCTGTTATGGTAGAGGAATTTTCCCTGCGGTGACAGTGGACAGCTCAACACAGCAGTATTATTGCAGATGTTTTTAGGACCCTGTGGTCTCGTAATTTAAACAGGGTTCATAACTTATGTGGCAAAAGATGGAAACTGTGAGAAACTTGCTGCAGCTCCGCTCTCAACTTTATGTGCGTGTGTGACTGACAATTGTGTGGAGCACCGGTCTTTCTAGGCATATACTGCTGATTCTGTTAACAAAAAAAAAATCATTTTCATAAATCCGTGGCAGGAACTCCAGTGTTTAACTACGGGGTGTGTGGACTGGAGACTGCAGTGACATTCAGCTTATTTAAACAAGACAGCCTCTGTACAGGACCCTGCGTGGCGCTTGTCTCCATGATTTTTGGATTTTTGCCGCTATCCATAAACTCATGTTCAAACAAGCAGTGCACTAAGCAGTAGTTGTTTTGCTCTTGGAGCTCACACTCCGCTCAGAAGGAAATAACATACTTTGTGTCCTTTCAGCGCGTGCTGTCACAGCTGTATTTAGCAAGGAGTCCAAACGCTTCCCCCACTGCCTGCTGGAGTCCGTCTGGAGAGAGAGTACCCCACATACAGTGGGGTAAAAAAGTATTTAGTCAGCCACCAATTATGCAAGTTCTCCCACTTAAAAGATGAGAGAGGTCTCCAATTTTCATCATAGGTATACCTCAACTATGAGAGACAAAATGAGGAAAAAAAAAAATCCAGAAAATCACACTGAAGGATTTTTAATGAATTAGTTGGTAAATTCCTCGGTAAAATAAGTATTTGGTCAATAACAAAAGTTCATCTCAATACTTTGTTATATACCCTTTGATGGCAATGACAGAGGTCCAATGTTTTCTGTAAGTCTTCACAAGATTTTCACACACTGTTGCTGGTATTTTGGCCCATTCCTCCATGCAGATCTCTTCTAGAGCAGTGATGTTTTGGGGCTGTCGCTGGACAACACAGACTTTCAGCTCCCTCCAAAGATTTTCTATGGGGTTGAGATCTGGAGACTGGCTAGGCCACTCCAGGACCTTGAAATGCTTCTTGCAAAGCCACTCCTTCGTTGCACGGGCGGTGTGTTTGGGATCATTGTCATGCTGAAAGACCCAGCCACGTTTCATCTTCAATGCCCTTGCTGATGGAAGGAGGTTTTCACTCAAAATCTCACGATACATGGCCCCATTCATTCTTTCCTTTACACGGATCAGTCGTCCTGGTCCCTTTGCAGAAAAACAGACCCAAAGTATGATGTTTCCACTCCCATGCTTCACAGTAGGCATGGTGTTCTTTCTCCTCCAAACACAAGAAGTTGAGTTTTTACCAAAAAGTTCTATTTTGGTTTCATCTGACCATATGACATTCTCCTAATTCTCTTTTGGATCATCCAAATGCTCTCTAGCAAACTTCAGACGGGCCTGGACATGTACTGGCTTAAGCAGGGGGACACGTCTGTCACTACAGGATTTGAGTCCCTGGCGGCGTAGTGTGTTACTGATGGTAGCCTTTGTTACTTTGGTCCCAGCTCTCTGCAGGTGATTCACTAGGTCCCTCCGTGTGGTTCTGGGATTTTTGCTCACCGTTCTCGTGATCATTTTGACCCCACGGGGTGAGATCTTGCGTGGAGCCCCAGATCAAGGGAGATTATCAGTGGTCTTGTCTGTCTTGCATTTTCTAATAATTGCTCCCACAGTTGATTTCTTCACACCAAGCTGCTTACCTATTGCAGATTCAGTCTTCCCAGCCTGGCGCAGGTCTACAATTTTGTTTCTGGTGCCCTTTGACAGCTCTTTGGTCTTGGCCATAGTGGAGTTTGGAGTCTGACTGTTTGAGGTTGTGGACAGGTGTCTTTTATACTGATAACGAGTTCAAACAGGTGCCATTAATACAGGTAACGAGTGGAGGACAGAGGAGCCTCTTAAAGAAGAAGTTACAGGTCTGTGAGAGCCAGAAATCTTGCTTGTTTGTAGGTGACCAAATACTTATTTTCCACCATAATTTGCAAATAAATTCTTTAAAAATCAGACAATGTGATATTCTGGATTTTTTTTTCTCATTTTGTCTCTCATAGCTGAGGTATACCTATGATGAAAATTGGAGACCTCTCTCATCTTTTAAGTGGGAGAACTTGCACAATTGGTGGCTGACTAAATACCTTTTTGCCCCACTGTATCACTGATGCTGCCAGTACCTGGTGCTATGGAAGTTTCTGAGTGGGTGCTGCTGCCGTCAGTACCGGGTGCAAACATGCTATTGGCAATAAAAATAAACTTAACATTTAACTATTTATTTATTAATCAATTGGGGTACATAAGTGAACAACAAGATTTAGCCACACACACAAAAAAGTGAACACAGCGGTTGTTGCTGTTGCTCGTTTTCCTCCGCGGTAGGCTTGCCCATAGCGCAGTATTACATACAGTAATTGCAGTTATCGCGATGAGTAATGCATCTGATTTCAATTACTGTAACGCATTACTGAATTTTTAAGCAATTTCGTTACACAGCATGTTACTGCAAAAGTAGTGATGTTACAGTAATGCGTTAACGCATTACTTTGTAACGCATTACTCCCAACACTGCTTGTCACCTTGTTCAAACAGTGTAGCTTTTGATTTAAGCAACAGGTCTTCAATATACAGTGGTGTGAAAAAGTGTTTGCCCCCCTCCTGATTTCTCCTTTTTTGTATGTTTGTCACACTTAAATGTTTCAGATCATCAAACAAATTTAAATATTAGACAAAGATAACACAAGTGAACACAAAATGCAGTTTTTAAATGAAGGTGCGGTTGAGATCGACTGCAAACCACTGTATGTATATATAATTAATAAAAGATCAGTACGTGTGTTTAGGCATTGGTGCATTGTCGCGAGTGTCATGTACTGTGATACTAGGAAGATCTGATCTTTTGCCCCACCCCTAACTGTAAAGGATATCTTGTACAACCAAAGACAAGGTTCAAACACAAAAGTAATCATTCTTTGAGGACTTCCGGTCTGGACACCATGGTGATAGCAGCTTAACGCTGAAACTCCCAGACCCCATCCGTGAAAATACCATGAAAATCAGATTTAACCTCTTGCGCTCCGTTGTACCGCGGACGGGCAAGTCTCTGCGTCCTAGAGCGCACGAGGGCGCTCTCGTGCGCTCTAGGACGCATGGTGTAGATGGTGATGTAGGTGGTGATGGTGATGTAGTGGCGTCCAAGCGCGCACTGAAAATAAAAGCTGCAGACACAGCCGCAAACAGATTAGTTCATCTGATTGACCTCATTCGACTAATAAGAGCCTTGAATTGGGTTTCTGAAACCTTGAAGAACCAATGACTGAAAACCTAGCCAGAAGGACCCGCCTGCTGTGAATGCAGTGAGCCAATTGAAGCAGAGAAGTTCGCGAGCTGTTTTTTTTTTTTAAGGCTGGGTGAAGACTGAATGCTGGAGCGGATCAAAAAAGGATTAGACGTTATGAGACGTTATGATTTCTTCCATGGTCATAGACCAACGGAGGCTGACGACGAAGGCTGAGTGACACACACGCCTTCGCCAGTCTTTTTTTAATTACTATTATTTGTTTTGAAAAATCGTTCGCCAAAAACCGCAATCATGGAAGCACAAAACCGCAGTAATGGAATTATGTTTTGACCGGGTCGCGAGACCAGAACCACGAGCGGACCAGCGTCGCGTTCGTCTGACAATGAGGAAGAGAAGTTGGCCAGGACAATGTGGCTGTGAAGAGGTAAGGTGTTATAAGCCAAATTATTTTTTATCCCTGAAAATTGTAATCAAAAATGACTTTTGACCGATCGGTAAATTACAACTGTGCGGCGCACGATGTCCGAAGTGCGTGCGCCGCGTTACACGGTTCTTCGCCGCCTCTGGACCGTGAAGGCCACCCCCCCCACCCCCCGCCGCTACGATTCTGTAGCGGCCGGGTGGTGGGGGGGGGGAGCCACGGTGACAGCGTTGCTGTGGAAACATCGCCACATCCGAGTGTAATCCGTCATGTAGCGATGGCCGATCTCCGTCCACTGTAGCGAGGGAAGGGCCCCCCCCCCCCCCACACACACACACACTCAGTAGCAAGGGGGGGGAAGCCGCGGTGACAGCGCTGCTGTGGAAACATGCCACATCCGAGTGTAATCCGTCATGTAGCGAGGGCGGATCTCCGTCCTCTGTAGCGGGGGTGGGGGGTTGGTGGGGGGGTGGACAACCCCCCCCCCCCCCCACACACACACACACACACACACACAGACACAGCCCTGAATGTGACCTTTCATTAGAGCCCAAAATGAAGCTTCTACATTGAATCATTCAAAAGTTACAGACATTTTTTCAAACTGTGCCATTTGGCACAATTTGGCACAGTTCCAAAATGCCTGGGAACAACCTGAGGAAAAAGCTGTGTAATATATTCATTTTTTGTGGTATTGTTACAAAATTTGTACCTCAGCTGGATAACACTTGGTTCTACATTTCTGTTGCATTTTCCAGCCCTGATCTGAAGCTGTGTGTTATTTGCAAGCATTTGTATCCAAAAAAACACCCAGGCCAAATTTATTTTCTTCAAGTTCACTATGTTTAGATGACTGTAACTCAGTGGCCGGAGCACTTAGAGAGATCATGTTTTTTTTTGCCAAAAAATTCAAAGTGTTTTCTTTTAAATGAGACCAACCCCATGAAGATGCTGCAAAGGGTTGAAGAACAGCTTTCGATTTACTTTGGGCACATTATTTTTTGGCGTTTTTAGGAAAATTGACCGGAGTGCAAGGGGTTAACGGATTTATGGAAGAGTGAAAATCAAAAGACAAAGTCATTATGCCTAAAGGAAAACAGAAGAGATCGACATTCACCAGGCCAAGACACGCATCGGTCGAAGAATCTGACCTGGAAGACAACAACCACTCGGAAATAGAGGAGCAAAATGAGGGTAACAACACGGTTAGCTTAGAAACGGTACTTCAAGAATATGAGAGAATTTCGCCGAGAGTGTTGGGCCGAATTTCGTGAAATTAAAGACAAAATAAAAAGGACAAACAACAGAGTGGACCAGGCTGAGGCCCAAATCATGGAAGCAGAAGAAAGAATGAAAGGGCTGGAATAAACCACGCTGGAATTACTCAAATGACAGACAAGACTGGAGGCTAAGCTAACCGACCAGGAAGGAAGACAAAGAAGGGACAACATAAGAATTCATGGTCTGAAAGAAGGAGTCGAGGACGGTTTCACCACAATGGCTGCATGCGTGGAATCCATACTGAGAGAAGTTGGAAATTCCCCAATCCACCGATTTGAAAATAGAAAGGGCGCACCGTTCATTAGCCCCAAGGCCGTCGGCGGAAGCTCCCCCACGATCGGTGGTGGTGAAGTTTTCCAACTTCAGAACAAAAGAAGAGGTTTTGAGACTGGCTTGGCAGAAAAGGATTTATGCACCAAGAAAGGAAAGTTTTTGTGGAGCATGACTACGCCCCGGAGGTCCTTAAAAACCGTCGGGAATACAACGCTAAAAAGGTACTACGAGAGAAGAAACTGCGCTTTCAAACTCCATTTCTGGCGAAGCTGCGGGTTTTTTACGGGGAAGAGACGTGTCTCTACAACTCGGTGGAAGAAGCAACCAGGGATATGGCGAGAAGAGGGCTCCCGGTAACGGTTTATAAACCCGCAGCAGACCCGACCGAAAGAATCAATGCTCAAACGTGGTGCACACAGAGACCCTCAAAATCCACGGGCCAGCAGCGGGAAACCCAGCGCCAGGGTTATAAGGGAAAAACTGGACGCTTTCAGGAGGAAATAACGATATTTTTAGTCAATTTGCACATCCAACCCTCCTCCTACAAGGTAACAAACATTAAAAGAGATGCAGAATCAGCAAATATGAAGTGGTAAAACATTTCATGGAACAGTCATAATATTAGAAAAAAAAAAACAACTTGTTAAAAGAGAAATGTGACAATGAACCACATGAACTCTCCACACTAACAAATACTGTATTACAGTGATTGTTTGCTGTGATGGTGGTGGGAGGTTGCGCACAATTTCATAGGGTATAGGCATTAAAAAAAAAAAAAAAAAAAAAAGAATCATTACAAGTTCAGATTGGGATCTGAAATTCACGTTAAAAACATGGGACAACTTACAGGGGTAAGAGAGGGCCCTCAGCACGTAACAAAGTTTGAGGAATTTCCCTCAGAGCCAACGCACCATCAAGGCTCTTCTAAGGTCGCTAAAAAGACCTCAGTTCAGGAAGATCTTTTGACAGTTTTTTGTTTTAAAGTTTTATATACTATGTTCTTAGTGTTTTTTATGTTCTTAATGTTCTTTCAGTTTCTGAGTAGCATAAAAGAGGGCCACTACACTGTTATACTAAATAAGACAATACAATGGAGAAACATGGTGCAACCAAAATAATCTCATATAATGTAAAAGGGATCCTGATTCCAGTTAAAAGATCCAAGATTCTAGGCAAAATGAAAAAAGACAAAGCAGGACTAATATTTTTACAGGAAACCCACCTAACAGACTTGGAGCACACTAAACTTAATAGACAAGGGTTTAAACTGATCTCTTCATCTTCATATAAGTCAGGGAGGAGGAGGGGGGTAGCGACATTGATCTCAACCAAAATTATATTTGAAAAAAATTCAGAACACAAAGATGAAGGGAGATTTAGCATGGTACTTGGTCGGCTAGAGGGAGAAGATGTCACCCTGCTGAATGTATATGCACCTCCAGGGGCTAACTGGAAATTTTATAAAAATGTATTCGACCTAATGATAACTAAAGCCCAAGGTTTAGTGATATGTGGTGGAGACTTCAATCTAAGACTGAATCCATACTGGGATGCATCAGGTAATTCTCAACATCAAACTAACACTCAAAGTAGAAAAACTCGGATGCTACTAAAAGAAAGGGAATCTGTGACGTGTGGAGGGAATTCAACCCCAGTGTAAAAGATTATACATTTTACTCAGCACCACATTCATCATACTCAAGGATTGAATATTTTTTATGTTTAATAAAGACATTGGAAGAGTAAAAACATGTAAAATAGGACTGATGGATCTCTCTGACCACAGTCCGATCTATATGGATTTAAATATCCAAAAATACACAAATAATACATTTTCTTGGAGGTTAAATTCAAATGTGCTGAAACGACCACTGAAAGATGAATTGGAATCAGATATTCTCAGATATTTGGAAGAAAAGGATAATGGAGAAGTATCCCCTTTAATTGATAACCGCGGCACATCCGGGTAATTGCGTGGTCACGTGGCGCGGAAAAGTCATAGGGCAGTGAAAACAAACCCACGTTGCAGCGTCGGAGGTGTGATAAGTTAGTTGGATTGGGTAGATTTATGTGTTAAAATGCCGTCATCATGCGTGATATACGGCTGCACCAACCACAACATGATGAAAGACAGAAAGTTTTAGCAAAATACGGGCGTATTGCCATTTCTGTATGCCAAAAAGAAAAATATACGGGAAAAGAGGAACACCTCGTGTGACCCCCACAGCGAGCTGGCAGAGCGCTCAGCGTGAGCAATTATCACAACAGTGAGCGGTGTGGACTGATCGTTATAGATGCGCCTCGCACCTTCTGCGGCTCCGGAACAGAGAGGAATCCCGGCGCCATTAATGCTGCGCCTGATATGTGTGACTAATGCAAATGTATATGCTTTCCTGCTGTCTACTGTGATGCTAATGTGCCATGCATGCATTAGCCGGGTATATAAGTTGACTGTCTGCATGAAGCACCCTTTTAAACTTCACTCGTGTCCGCCTGCACTTATTTCGATCCTCCACAAGCGCACCTAAGCAGTGTTTAGCATCAGTGAACATTTTCTCGTTTCAAGTTCATCCAAGTGCATTAGTGTAACAAAGCTGACAATTAAAAACTCTTTAATTCCAAGTGTATTTACAGTATCTAGCTGCCAATTAAGAACTATATTCAGAATAATTCTTATTGTGTACTTTCAAATTAAACAATCTACCTTGTGCTAATGTAAATTTGAAAAATATTTTTTATTTATTTTTATTTATTTATTATTAATATCATTTATTTTTATTTAATTTTTTTGTGCTACTTGGCTTATTATTATCACATTACCAAAAAGTTATGGCTCAAGATTGTGTCCATATAAGTGTACATTTGAATACATATGTTTGAAATAGTTCATGTTGCAGTTGCTGTTTGTTTAGTTTTTTTTTTTTTTTTTTTTTTTTGCTTCAGTTTTCTTTCATCTGCCGATAAATACTCAGTGCAGCTGTGAAAGCCCCCCCAATAAGGGAGGCATGAGGTCAGTACAGGTGTGAAAGGTATGCCTTGACAGGTATGATATGGAAATAAATAAATAATAAATTCAATTGAAGAAAGTGTTGCCTTACCAGGACTGTTGATGAGGTAGTCATAAATATCACCATAGTGAACACTGGGCCATGATGTCACATCATCAGTCCACATACTAGATGGGAGTTGGTATGGACATGTTGACAGACCTGGGGCAGACAGCGTGCAACATGTTCTGTAAAGTTGCTAAAAGACATTGTCACAGAGTAGCAGTAGATTAGACACAAAACAGATGCCATTAAGATTTATCGTTTCACCAGTTCTACCATGTACAAGGCAGTGCCATGCATCACATGGATCTAGGATAGCTAGTAGGATAGCTCTATATCATAGGCCTCTAAGACGTTCCGCTTGTGGATAAATGAAATTACATGTCATTTGAACAGTGATAAGTAAAATAACTCACCTGATGTCTGTAGTTTGGCGTTGTAGCGTGATTTCGCCGTAGGATCGAGCGTATTGCTGTACTCGTGCGCCATGGTAGC
Organism: Pholidichthys leucotaenia; assembly: GCA_020510985.1. Lineage (NCBI taxonomy): Eukaryota > Metazoa > Chordata > Actinopteri > Cichliformes > Pholidichthyidae > Pholidichthys > Pholidichthys leucotaenia. The sequence continues at coordinate 73,523,234 of CM035838.1, forward strand.
ATGGAAAGCAAGCGGTGATAGCGGACACGTGGGTTTGTTTTCACTGCGGTCTATTTTTGGCAGCAGCCGTCACGTGACTGTGACGTTGCCTCGCGGTTATCAATACTGTGGGACGCATGCAAAGCTGTAATAAGAGGAAAGATTATCGCAAAACTGGCACTCCAAAAGAAACTGAGACAAGAAAAACTAATCACATTAGAGTCGGAACTTAAGAAACTAGAAAAAGAGCACGAAGACAACACTCATTCTAATGACTCGCTCAAAATTAAGGAAATTAAAAAACAAATAAACGAGATCTACACAATACAAATCCAGAAGAAACTTTTATTTCTGAAACAAAAATACTATGAAACAGGTAGCAAATCGGCAAAATTACTACCCTATAAATTGAGGAAACAACAAACGGAGAGAGCAATCTACAAAATCAGAGACCCAGTGTCAAAGGAAATAAAATTATAATTCAGGAAATTCTTAAAAGCTTCGAGAATTACTACAAGAACTTGTACTCCCACAAAAAAATAGAAACGCATCTGAAGCCTTCCTAAATACATTAAATCTTCCCCAACTTACTGAGTCACAAAATAAAAAACTACTGTCAGAAATACAACCTAAAGAATTAGAAAAAGCAATTATGAAACGTAAAGCTAACAAATCCCCAGGAGCAGATGGCTATACAGCAGAGTGGTACAAAACCTTTAAACAGCAACTATCTCCTCTCCTCCTGAAAACATTTAACTATGTCCTCCACACAGGGGAAATCCCCCCCTCCTGGAGAGAAGGAGTCATTGCAGTCATACCCAAACCTGAAAAGGATAAACTAGACTGCTCCAACTACAGACCAATCAGTGTGTTAAATCAGGACTATAAACTTTTTACCGCTATCCTTGCCAAAAGGTTAGAAAATATACTGACAGACTTAATTCATTTAGACCAAACAGGTTTTATAAGACAAAGACAGACACAAGATAACATTAGACGCACTTTACCAGGGATGGCAATTTTCCGGCGATCTGCGGATTTATTTTCAAATTGATCATTTCTCTGAATCGTCTAAATCCTTTGAGAAAATTTTAGGGGGGGTAAGGTACCTTATTGTTACCGATTTTAGCGAAAATCAACACGATTACATAAGCGCTCGGCGCTTCCCCGGGTCAAGTCTCCCGCGATAACCCAGATGTTTTGTACTCAAGCTACTGCTGTATTGTAAACAGCCCTGCAATTGGATAGTTGCAAACGATTGGACCAATCAAATGGCTCGTTGTATGTTTTGTCAAAAATTCATGCCGGCGTGTTCGTCAGGGATGTGATTTTTTTCTGCTAATTCGCGGAACGGAATTCCGCTTTTTTTTTTTTATCTTCCAGGAAGATAAAGTACGTTAAGTACGTTAGTGGCTTGTGGTCCACGAACGCAGTGAAGGTGCGCCCTTTCAGGCAGAACTGGAAGTGGCGTATGGCCAGGTGGAGAGCCATTAACTCTCTGTCGAACACGCTGTATTTACGCTCACTGTCGTGCAAAGACCTGCTAAGAAAGGTGAGCGGCTGCCAAGAACCGGCAACGCATTGCTCAACGACGGCCCCTATGGCCATGTCCGAGGCGTCGGTAGTGAGCGCTATCCGAGCCACCGGGTCTGGGTGCGCCGGTAGTGCAGCGTTTGCCAGAGCTGTTTTAACCTCAGAGAACGCCTGCTCCCGCTCAGGAGTCCAGTCGACTCTGTCCACCGGTTTCCGTTTCTTGAGTGTGGCGTACAACGGCTGTATGAGCTGGGCTGTGAAGGGGAGGAAACGGTTATAAAAGTTAACCATCCCCAAAAACTCCTGTAGCGCCCTGACATTGACGTTGAGGAGAAAAAAATAGCAAAACAATTTAGTTACATTACTTTTATGATTCCAAACAGTTTGAAATTGACAGTGCACAGTGGATATTGACTCATAACTTTTGAATATTTCTAAGACTTGGCTACATCAGTGATTGTGCAAAATGAGCAGCTCAAGACTCAATGGAGATTGAAACTGGTGATCTGAAATGAATGCTGAAATTATAAAAAGTAATGGTATGAATGAATTTTATTTCTATTATGGATTAGATAAAATTAACTGATTTTGATTTGATCAAGTGTTAAAGCATGTGATGGATAATGCTTGTTGGAATATTTTAGGAATACTATCTTCTTGGAACATAAGTCAATATTATACAGTAATAAGTGGCATTCAGCTGTTTGTTTTATGTCATTTAAGCACAGACCCCCTGCTAAATTTTCAGATAATTTCCCCAACCCCAAATCACATCCCTGGTTCGTGTTGGAATTCTGAGCTTTCGGTATCATTTTCAGCAGAATTATGAGATTTTTATTGAAGGATCAGGAGTCATCAGTGCTAGAAATAGACAAAAGTGTCAAAAATAAGTTCGGATGGAATTGGCTTGAGAGAAAAGTGACGGTAAAGGTGAAAATTGGCTCAAAGTTCGACGAGGTAACAGAAACACTCGGACAATTTCTGAAGAAACCAGAAAAGGAGATGAAGTTTAAAGTTCAGAGACTGACACAGCTTGCTGCCAAAAGGAAGAAAGTTTCACATTAGAAGTGACTTAGTGACCAGTGTAAATAGTGTAATAAACTCTTATAGAACTGTTAAATATGTTGGACTAAAGACAGTGAGACAACACTGAAGAAAAAGTAAGTTAACTTTTCATTAAATTTAATGATTTATTTAAGTCTAGTATTTCATTTTTTTATCATTTTTTTCAGTCTAAATTACTTCTGTTTTACTGAAAACCTCTCAGCTTCGGGGGGCTGCTCCCCCCCGACCCCCCCATAAGTCAGTCGACCAAATTAGATTTCAGCTGAAATCAGAATTTCCTGTTGCCATCCCTGACTTTACACATAATTCATCATATAAAAAAAATATAATTTAAATGCAGCCATATTGGGATTAGATGCTGAAAAAGCATTTGATTCGGTGGACTGGTCTTTCCTATATAGAATCTTATCCAGTTTCAATTTTCATAACAACTTCATTAGAACTATCCAGGCATTATATAAAAAACCAACAGCTAAAATAAGGATTAACGGTAAATTATCATCATCTTTTGAACTGGAAAGAGGATGTCGTCAGGGCTGCCCCTTGTCTCCACTGCTCTTTGCAATCTTCATAGAAAGTCTGAGCCAATGGATAAGACAGAATCAAAAAATTCAAGGTATTACACTTGGTCAGAAGGAACATAAAATAGCACTCTTTGCTGATGACATTTTAATATACCTGGGGAAGCCGGACACCTCTTTTCTAGAACTAATCTCAGTTTTTTTCAGAGTATGGAGAGTTATCGGGGTATGAATTAAACATGCATAAAACCCAAATTTTAACATTCAACTATGACCCAAATCAGTATTTACTAAGCAAATTCAAAACTAACTGGGAGATGGAATCTATGAAATATCTGGGGGTCAATATCCCGAAACAACTCAACAAAATTATAACACTAAACTATGATCCACTGATGGCAAAAATAAAATCTGATCTAGCAAGATAGAATATGATACCATTCTTGGGTACTGCACAAAGAATTGAAGCAGTCAAAATGAATATACTTCCACATCTTCTATACCTTTTCCAAACAATACTGGTAGAACCTCCCAAAAAAACATGGCAAGAACTAGACAGAAGGATCACAAGATTCATATGGCAGGGCAAGAGACCTAGAATCAGATATAGAACCCTACAGCTAAACAAAGACAAAGGTGGGCTCGCGCTGCCAAATATCAGGGACTATTTTAAAGCCGCGCAAATTAAAACTTTAGTAGAGATACGGTGGGGAAAAAAGTATTTAGTCAGCCACCAGTTGTGCAAGTTCTCCCACTTTAAAGATGAGAGAGGTCTCCAATTTTCATCATAGGTATACCTCAACTATGAGAGACAAAATGAGAAAAAAAAAATCCAGAAAATCACATTGAAGGATTTTTAATGAATTAATTGGTAAATTCCTCTGTAAAATAAGTATTTTGTCAATAACAAAAGTTCATCTCAATACTTTGTTATATACCCTTTGTTGGCAATGACAGAGGTCAAACGTTTTCTGTAAGCTTTCACAAGGTTTTCACACACTGTTGCTGGTATTTTGGCCCATTCCTCCATGCAGATCTCCTCTAGAGCAGTGATGTTTTGGGGCTGTCGCTGGGCAACACGGACTTTCAACTCCCTCCAAAGATTTTCTATGGGGTTGAGATCTGGAGACTGGCTAGGCCACTCCAGGACCTTGAAACGCTTCTTACGAAGCCACTCCTTCGTTGCCCGGGCGGTGTGTTTGGGATCATTGTCATGCTGAAAGACCCAGCCACGTTTCATCTCCAGTGCCCTTGCTGATGGAAGGAGGTTTTCACTCAAAATCTCACGATACATGGCCCCAGTCATTCTTTCCTTTACACGGATCAGTCGTCCTGGTCCCTTTGCAGAAAAACAGCCCCAAAGCATGATGTTTCCACCCCCATGCTTCACAGTAGGTATGGTGTTCTTTCTCCTCCAAACACGACAAGTTGAGTTTTTACAATAAAGTTCTATTTTGGTTTCATCTGACCATATGACATTCTCCCAATCTTCTTCTGGATCATCCAAATGCTCTCTAGCAAACTTCAGACGGGCCTGGACATGTACTGGCTTAAGCAGGGGGACACGTCTGGCACTGCAGGATTTGAGTCCCTGGCGGCGTAGTGTGTTACTGATGGTAGCCTTTGTTACTTTGGTCCCAGCTCTCTGCAGGTCATTCACTAGGTCCCCCCGTGTGGTTCTGGGATTTTTGCTCACCGTTCTCGTGATCATTTTGACCCCACGGGGTGAGATCTTGCATGGAGCCCCAGATCAAGGGAGATTATCAGCGGTCTTGTATGTCTTGCATTTTCTAATAATTGCTCCCACAGTTGATTTCTTCACACCAAGCTGCTTACCTATTGCAGATTCAGTCTTCCCAGCCTGGTGCAGGTCTACAATTTTGTTTCTGGTGTCCTTTGACAGCTCTTTGGTCTTGGCCATAGTGGAGTTTGGAGTCTTGACTGTTTGAGGTTGTGAACAGGTGTCTTTTATACTAATAACGAGTTCAAACAGATGCCATTAATACAGGTAACAAGTGGAGGACAGAGGAGCCTCTTAAAGAAGAAGTTACATGTCTGTGAGAGCCAGAAATGTTGCTTGTTTGTAAGTGACCAAATACTTATTTTACCAAGGAATTTACCAATTAATTCTTTAAAAATCAGACAATGTGATTTTCTGGATTTTTTTTTCTTATTTTGTTTCTCATAGTTGAGGTATACCTATGATGAAAATTGGAGACCTCTCTCATCTTTTAAGTGGGAGAACTTGCACAATTGGTGGCTGACTAAATACTTTTTTCCCCACTGTATGTAACCCAGACTACACTGCACAATGGAAGGAGATAGAATGCCATATAACAAGTGACATTCCCCTACAGGCGATAATAGGGAACAATGCCTTACCTAAACTTTTGAATAACACTAACCCGTGGATAGAGACCCCGCTAAAAATTTGGTTTAAGATAGTCAGAGAGAATCAAACTAAAGAACCCTATCGATTATTGCAATGGATTTCCTATGATCAGGACTTTACTCCTAATAAAACAGACACTAGATTTAAAAAGTGGAAAGAGAACGGACTGATAAAATATTACGATTTTTTTTAAAGGGCAAACTTTAAGAAGTTTTGAAGATTTGAAAAAACAAGGCCTAGTAAATCAAGACCTTTACAGGTTCTTTCAGCTTAGACACCACATAAACAAAATACTTAAAAAGGAGGATTTGGAAAGGGCCCAGTCAGGTGTTCTGAAGGTTTTCTTAATGGCATATAAAGGGATCCCAGGGAGCAGATACATTTCTAAAATATACCATGGTCTTCAAGACTTAAAAGGAGACAACACATCATATATAAAAGAGAGATGGGAAAAGGAGGGGAATTTCACTTTACAACTGGAAATATGGGAAAAGCTAAATAAACAACAATGGGAAAAGTACTTCATCCCTGCTGTGGAGAGAATTTGGATGGAAAAATTTGGTAAGATTTTTCAGAACACCTGCACAGAACAAATTTACTCGTAAAGGGTTGAATTGTTGGCGCTTGTGTGGTGAAAAGACTGCAAATCATTTTCATGTGTTTTGGTCATGCCCAGTTATCCACCAATACTGGACCAATGTACAGACAATATTGGAGAAAATATTCAAAGTAACAGTTCCCTTTTCTTTTGTAACTTTGTATTTGGGTTTACTACCGGAATCACTGGAAAGACAAGGAGAAAAATACTTTTTCACTGTTTTAATATTGGCAAGTAAAAAAGCACTAACAAAAAAATGGATGTTGAAAGACTGTCCTACACCTGAAGATTGGATTAACGTGATTCAGGACATTTATTTGATGGAAAAGTTGACATTTGCACTGAGATAGGACATGGATGGGTTCTTGAACTTCTGGCAACCCTGGAACACATATGTGTCCTCCATCAGATCTAATCTTTGACAAATACCATTTCAATAATGGCACCTCTCTTTGCTCCAACACTACTCAGATGCTCTTTTATTTTTCTGCTCTTTTGTTTGTTTGTTTTTTGTTCTTTTTTTTAATTTGTCTTTTTCTTTCACTTAAAAAAAGGGTGTTGTAATAATTTTTTTCCAATGTTGTCAAAAAACAAAAAAGGGGGAGTATGTGATGAAAATGTAAACAATGCAATGCTGTAATGACATGTATACCCTTTACAAAAACTTAAATTAAAAAAAAAAAGAACTTTTTACTACAGTCGCTACAATGGGGAAAAGAGAGAAGACATCGGGGAAGACTGTATGTACGTCCACTGCCGCTCTTGTCATTTTACAGTCCATGTAGTTAATGGCGTTAGTATGAGTTATACAAATGTTCATATCAGCAAACCTCCCCAATATTCTCTTGAATTTGGTCTGTTTATCCAACTTCATTTGGCATCACGGTGAAGCGAGAACCAGGAAATGTGGAGGAGAAGACTAAAGTGGACCAATCAGAAGTCGTGTGGTCTACATTGCCCCAATGGATAGAAATACATTTTTGGAGCGGTGCATGTCAGGCTACGTGTAGGGTACAGCGCGGTTTTGACACAGAAGCATAAATTAGGCTTAAATGGGAAGGGGGGAAATCCTCAGATCCAGTGGAGAGGCACATAATGAATGCACAACCACAGAGCATGAAAGAAGGCAGGTAAACAGGCAGACCATACAGTCATTTTATTTGGCCCTAAAGAAATGATGGCCTGATGTTTTTAGAGTCCTGTGACTTCACTGAGAATGGTTATTTACTTATGCTACTTCAGCTATTCATGCTGTTGGCATGTGAAGACAATTTTAACACATCTGACAAAAAGTTGCATCTAGAATGGATTACCTACTGGAGTTTTCAGTCAAAGGCTGTGCAATATTGTTTACAGTTTGTGCCCTCATCTTTTTTCCTTACATCTTCCTTTATTTCCTTTCAAAGTACTTCTCTTTCCTCAGGCCCATGCTCGTTTTACTGAGTCCAGTCAAAAGCTCGACATCTTGAAATACTCACTGGAGCAGTGCCTCAGTGAGCTGCCAAGAAACCACCCTCGCAGCAACAGCATTGTAGAAGTGTTGTCCCTGCTGTCCTCACCGGCCCCGAGTCCCAGATCCAGCATCATCTCCACACAGAACCAGTACAGCACTTTGACGAAGCCTGCAGCACTGACAGGCACATTGGATGTTAGGCTCATAGGCTGTCAAGATCTTCTGGAAAATGTCCCGGGCTGTTCGAAAGCATCATCTGTCCCACTGCCTGGCTGGAGCCCCAGCGAGACACGCTCGTCCTTCATCAGCCGAGCAAACCGAAACCGCAGTGTGAGCTCCAGGAATCCAACAAAAAGCGAGGAGCTCTCCAATGAGATCAGTGCGGTATTGAAGCTGGACAACACAGTGGTCGGACAGACAAGCTGGAGGCCTGTAAGCAACCAGGCGTGGGACCAGAAGTTTACATTGGAACTGGACCGGTCCTGTGAGCTGGAGATCTCTGTGTACTGGCGGGACTGGCGTTCGCTCTGTGCTGTCAAGTTCCTGCGGCTGGAGGACTTCCTGGACAACCAGCGTCATGGAATGTGTCTGTATCTGGAACCACAGGGTTTGTTACCTCTGCAAACCACCTCTGTTTGCAGAGGTAACATTTTTCAACCCTCTCATTGAGAGACGACCAAAGTTACAAAGACAGAAGAAGATTTTCTCAAAACAGCAAGGTAAGACGTTCCTCCGAGCTCCTCAGATGAACATTAACATCGCCACCTGGGGCCGTCTGGTGAGGAGAGCCATACCAACCATCAGCACCAACTCCTTCAGCCCACAGGCAGTGGAGAGCGGGCCCAGCAGCCTGCCTGGTTCACTCACACCCAGCAGTGACCCACTGGTGACCAAGCTGGACTTTGACAGAGAGCCCACTCCAAGACCCAAACGCTACCCAGCACCCAACGACATTCAAGAGCCACCGGTGCGGGAAGGGTTGCCCGATAAGGAAGAAGTACACGATGCACTGGCCTCCTTTGACTTGCTCAATAAGAGAAACAGCACAGTGGTGGAGCAGGACGTCCAACATCCTGACCTGGAGTCCAACACCTTCCAGAAAAACACAGAGATAAGGAAAGAAGAGCAATTCCAGTTCAGTCTTCAGGACTTCAAATGTGTAGCTGTCCTTGGACGTGGACACTTTGGAAAGGTGCTGTTGGCAGAATATAAAAGCACTGGAGAGATGTTTGCCATTAAAGCTCTGAAGAAGGGAGACATTGTGGCTCGTGATGAAGTTGACAGTCTGATGTGTGAGAAGAGGATTTTTGAAACAGTCAACAGCGTCCGCCATCCGTTCCTGGTCACCCTATTTGCCTGTTTCCAGACACAGGAGCATGTGTGTTTTGTCATGGAGTACGCGGCGGGAGGCGACCTGATGATGCACATCCACGCTGATGTTTTCTCTGAGCCCAGGGCCATATTTTATGCTGCCTGCGTTGTGTTGGGATTACAGTTTTTGCATGACCATAAGATTGTGTACAGAGATTTGAAGCTGGATAACTTGCTCCTGGATACAGAGGGCTATGTGAAGATTGCTGACTTTGGCCTTTGTAAAGAAGGAATGGGCTTCAAAGACCGCACCAGCACATTTTGTGGCACGCCAGAGTTTTTAGCTCCGGAGGTTTTAACTGAGACATCATATACCCACGCCGTGGACTAGTGGGTGCTGGGCGTCCTCATCTTTGAGATGCTGGTCGGGGAGTCACCCTTCCCTGGCGACGATGAGGAGGAGGTGTTTGACAGCATCGTCAACAATGAAGTGCGCTATCCTCGCTCACTCTCCACTGAGGCCATCTCCATCATGAGGAGGCTTTTGAGAAGAAGCCCAGAAAGACGTCTGGAAGCTGGAGAGAGGGATGCAGAGGAGGTGAAGAAACATCTGTTCTTCAAGAACATGGATTGGAATGGGCTGCTGGCTAAGAAGGTGAAGCCTCCATTTGTGCCGACCATCCAGGACACCAACGATGTCAGCAACTTTGATGAGGAATTCACCTCAGAGGCTCCGATATTAACTCCTCCCAGGGAACCACGAGTGCTGAACTCCGAGGAGCAGAACTTGTTCTCCGACTTCGATTACATCGCTGACTGGTGTTAGCCTCATCTGAACCGCCTCCAGACACAGTCACGCACACACACACACTCGTACACACAAACACTGTGAACCCAGAGGTGCAGCGGTGACTGTGGGCCACGTTTTAAAACTCAGTTTACCTGCCCAAAGTGTTGGAAGAGAATGGATGAGCGCAACTTCAGGAGTATTTGGGCTAAACTCTGTGCCATTGACAAGAAAGTCTAGATGCCTCCCGAGGACCCTCGCTTACTTTTTTAAAAAAAAATCCACATGAAGAACTTTTTTTAAAGGAAAAAAAATGAAATTGTGTTGTTGCAGAGTGAAGGAGCAACGTCCTCCTGCACAGATTATCGTCATTGTACCCGTTGTCTGACCACTGAGAATGTTTTCTATGAGCATCACAATCATATTTATTGTCACAGTCTACATTTTTCTTTTTTCCATGTGTACAGATTATACAGTGGGGCAAAAAAGTATTTAGTCAGCCACCAATTGTGCACGTTCTCCCACTTAAAAAATGAGAGAGGTCTCCAATTTTCATCATAGGTATACCTCAACTATGAGAAAAAAAAAATCCAGAAAATCACATTGTCTGATTTTTAAAGAATTAATTGGTAAATTCCTTGGTAAAATAAGTATTTGGTCACCTACAAACAAGCAAGATTTCTGGCTCTCCCAGACCTGTAACTTCTTCTTTAAGAGGCTCCTCTGTCCTCCACTTGTTACCTGTATTAATGGCACCTGTTTGAACTCGTTATCAGTATAAAAGACACCTGTTCACAACCTCAAACAGTCAGACTCCAAACTCCACTATGGCCAAGACCAAAGAGCTGTCAAAGGACACCAGAAACAAAATTGTAGACCTGCACCAGGCTGGGAAGACTGAATCTGCAATAGGTAAGCAGCTTGGTGTGAAGAAATCAACTGTGGGAGCAATTATTAGAAAATGGAAGACATACAAGACCACTGATAATCTCCCTTGAACTGGGGCTCCATGCAAGATCTCACCTCGTGGGGTCAAAATGATCACGAGAACGGTGAGCAAAAATCCTAGAACCACACAGGGGGACCTAGTGAATGACCTGCAGAGAGCTGGGACCAAAGTAACAAAGGCTACCATCAGTAACACACTATGCCGCCAGGGACTCAAATCCTGCAGTGCCAGACGTATCCCCCTGCTTAAGCCAGTACATGTCCAGGCCCGTCTGAAGTTTGCTAGAGAGCATTTGGATGATCCAGAAGAGGATTGGGAGAATGTCATATGGTCAGATGAAACCAAAATAGAACTTTTTGGTAAAAACTCAACTTGTCGTGTTTGGAGGAGAAAGAATGCTGAGTTGCATCCAAAGAACACCATACCTACTGTGAAGCATGGGTGTGGAAACATCATGCTTTGGGGCTGTTTTTCTGCAAAGGGACCAGGACGACTGATCTTTGTAAAGGAAAGAATGACTGGGGCCATGTATCGTGAGATTTTGAGTGAAAACCTCCTTCCATCAGCAAGGGCATTGGAGATGAAACGTGGCTGGGTCTTTCAGCATGACAATGATCCCAAACACACTGCCCGGGCAACGAAGGAGTGGCTTCGTAAGAAGCATTTCAAGGTCCTGGAGTGGCCTAGCCAGTCTCCAGATCTCAACCCCATAGAAAATCTTTGGAGGGAGTTGAAAGTGAAAGTCTGTGTTGCCCAGCAACAGCCCCAAAACATCACTGCTCTAGAGGAGATCTGCATGGAGGAATGGGCCAAAATACCAGCAACAGTGTGTGAAAACCTTGTGAAGACTTACAGAAAAGGTTTGACCTCTGTCATTGCCAACAAAGGGTATATAACAAAGTATTGAGTTGAACTTTTGTTATTGACCAAATACTCATTTTACCGAGGAATTTACCAATTAATTCATTAAAAATCCTTCAATGTGATTTTCTGGATTTTTTTTTTCTCATTTTGTCTCTCATAGTTGAGGTATACCTATGATGAAAATTGGAGACCTCTCTCATCTTTAAAGTGGGAAAACTTGCACAGTTGGGGGCTGACTAAATACTTTTTTGCCCCACTGTATCCAGTCGTATATTTAATTAAAAAAAAAAGTAATCATTCTTTGAGCAAGCATTTTTCTTGTTTTCCTCTGCAACTTGCCAGAATTATTAATGCTAGAGTTGGATTAAAATTTGATTCTTCTAATTCACATACCACACATGAGATGACTGTTGTTGTGAAATGGCCTATATAAATAAAGTTGAAAGTTGTACACACCCATAATAAATACACTTGAACAAATGAAGTTGTGTTTTAAGGGTAATATTTTAAACAAGATATTATTTTGCTTACATGATTGCCAAACTCAAGTTCTCAAGCCATCACCCTAGTTAAACTGTTGAATTTTATTTGGGGCATATACACAGTAGGATTTGCAGCAGTGTACACATGTAATTTCTGCTTTATGGTTTTGTAAAATGCTGCTTTGTTGGTTAGATAAAACTTAACATTTTCACAGCAAGCAGGTGGAAAACAATATGTTTTAAAACAATTAAAGTTTTTTTTTTCTTTTTTTAGTGTTTTGTCCGGTTTGTATGAATGATGGCGTGCAACCCCATATCCATAGATGAGCAGAAATGTGTTTGGTATAGTGAAAATGAGCATTTTTTGGTGTACCTTTTGGTGGTCATTAAAAGATTTTGGCTTTGTGTCATGATGACTCTTTAGGTTACTCAGTCCTGTAGAAGCCATAGGGAATTAACTGGCGGGAGAAGAAGTAGGTGTTTTAGTTAACCCTTTAACTTTCCGGCTGTCATAAAACATGTGCGTCACCTGCTGCCTATTTCTGTCACGTGATGTGTCCCAAAAGCACAGAAAACACAGTTGTAACACGCATTTCACATCACAAGATGTCAGACACGTATAGCTTACTGCTCTTCACTGGAGGATTGGAGGACTTCATCCAAACGAGCCGCCTCAAAACATCATTTCCAGAAACGCGAAGAAGAGGATGTAAACAAAGGGTCCATCCCAACATACTGTATATTTCCACACAGAGGAAGCGTTGGCTCCAAATTTTGCCATGATTTTAAAAAGAGATTATTTAGCTTCTGAAGGGAAATATTTACGTTTTGTGACAGTAGAAGATGGTCTGGAGTGTGTACACTTTAGTCTGCCATCGACAGAGCTGCACGTGATGACGGAGAACAATAGCACCGGTTCGGTGGCATAATGTAACCGAAATTGAGGTGGAATAATTCATAAGATAAATGTGAGAGTTTCTGGATGTGGGAGAGAAAGTGAAAATGACTGGCAGAAGATGAAATAAGGACCGTGGATGATGAAAATGGACGAATGAAGACACGAGCGGTATTTCTAACCAGTTTTTATCGATTTGTGTACATTTTACTGATTTTCTAGTTCATATACTTTAAAGATAAGATCAAAAAACAAAAACGGTGACATAAAAACAAAACAATCCTTTGTGTAAATATGTCCAAAGCCCACTTTTGACTGAAAGTTATGTAATTCGATACGGCTGCCATCGCATTATGCAAATTAGATGCATAAATTTAATCCTGTCTCAAACTTTGGATCATATTCTACATCTTTCTAATTGACAGTAAGCCATTATCTCTCACCAGATTCAAGTTAGAGCCTTTGGAATTTGTCATATCTAAACTGAATATTTTATTGAAAAAAATCTTGACCATTAGAGGGAGGTGAGCTGACGGGAGCACTGCTGCGCCATAGACAGAAAATGGGTTAACCCTTTGACGTTGTATATTTCGCACGCCCCTAGTGGCACAGCGCAGCACTGTGTCTGTCAAGTTGTAATCACCTGCCAAAAACACTGCTGGCTCTATGGACGATTTGTGCTTATCATGCCCATACCCAAGATGGCAGACACGCATTGGAGGACACGGAATACACCAGAGAAGACGAATCTCCTTCTTTAAGAAACGGAAAAGAAGAAGAAGACCTCCACAGTTAAATATGGCCGGTCGCCGGTGGAGCAATAGCAGCGTTTATGAATGAAATTGCAAATAATCATGGAATTTATGACGGAAATTGCAGTGGAATAAATAACAAGATTTGTGTGAGACTTACAAGAAATGGTGACAAAGCAGAACCATTCTTTGTGTAAATATGCCCAAAGTCCATTTTTGACCAGTTATGAATTTGATATGGCTGCTGTGGAATTATGCAAATTAGATGCATAAATTTATTCCTATCTGAAACTTTGGATCATATTCTACATCTTTCTAATTGATAGTAAGCCATTGTCTCTTACCACTTTAAAGTTGTAGCCTTGGAAATCTCTTTCAGTATTTTATTGAAAAAAATCGCGACATTCACAGACAGAGGGTTAAAGGGGAAACTTGCAGGGGAGGCTGGTTAGTTTTAGTTTAGCATAAAATGGGCAGTAGGCTTAGGCTGCATTCAGACCAGGATAGTCCGGGGGTCTCTGTTTGACTGGGCGGGGAATGCCAAGAATTTTCACACCTTAGCTTGGTTTGGTTTGCATTCACACTGCAGCGGACCAAACTGCCTGGACAACGTCACACAGTTACAGCAGCTGCTCGTTTGGGGTGCTGTAGCCGAAACCACCACTGACCAGGAAGAAAAAATCTCAGCGAAGAAGAAAAATCAGGCTCATCGATTGGCCAGGACTGAAAACGGAAATCCGTTCCCTTCAGCCGGGTTGTTTATGTGCCACAGACAAGACTTTTTTTTTTTTTTTACTTTTCTCCTTGGCTTTCACCAGTAAAAGGATTTCTCGGATTCCTGCGGTTGTCTTTATTGTTATTTTCCACCCAAAATGTACTACGGTAAATTCCACTTCCTCTTCTCAGACTACTGCTATGGTTACACAAACGCCGAGGGGCACTTTCGCCCTTTGGTCTGCTGGATACTCCATTTGGATTCACACTGCAAGTGGAGCGCACCAGACTTAGTTTGCAAGAGAACAGAGACCCCCATTTTCAGGGGGTCCAGACTTCACTTGTTTGGTGCGCACCAGAGTTCCAACGCACGCTCAGACGGCACCAAATGAACTGAACTATCTGTGGAATCCACTGTTTGGTACTTTGGTCCGGACCAAACAGTGGCCGTCTGAATGTGCCCTTAGATCCAGGGTGGGCCTGCTTGTTGGTTGGCTTGAACTGATGGGGTTCTCTTTTAGATTGTGATGAGGTGAGAGGTAGATTTGGCAGTTGCTGTTTAAGCCTTAATTGCAGGATTTTTTTTGTTTGTAAAAGGAAGGGGGTCACGGCGTTGCCCTTAGACTCCCCTCTTCCCATCTCCTCTCGTCTCCCACGCCAGCCTGTCATTCACCCCATTTGTGAGTTAAATGAGTGTAATGAAGCATGTTGCCCCCACCTCCGCACTCAGACACACACATTGCACAAGCACACACATACACACTAGCTCACACTAACATCCCATGTCAAACCAGGCTCCCCCTGCCTCTGCCAGTGCTTCCCGTCCATTTACTCCCATCAGGGGTCCTGTGTTTTTTTTGTTTTGTTTTTTTTTGGGGGGGGGTACCCATTTGTGTGTGTTCAATCTGTTTTTGTGTGTGTCTGTGTGTAGCATAGCGTACGTTTTTGTTATCCCCAGAAAACAACAGACAGCGGTAGGATGGTTGAGTGAGAATGTGTGTGTCTGCCTTGTTTATCTAGACTCTCTGTATGCATGTTAGTGTGATCAAGTGTGACGTGTGGGTGTGTTTATTTTTGATTGTTTGGCAGGCAAACCAACTGTGGAAATTGAGCGTTTGTGTGTCTGTTCGCGGGCTGACATAAGGGGGCTTGGGCTAAAAGACTATTGTTGTTTTGCTTTCATTCTTTTCTGGAGCGATACAGAGAGGGAGAGATGGATAGAGAGGAAAAAAAGTGGGGGCTCAGGAAGGGGGGGGGGGTTACTCAATTAGGTGAGATAAAAGTCGGTTTGACCTTCAGCACTCTTCCACCCCTACTGAGTCACCTCCTGTGCCCCACCTTCTCCTCTCTTCTCCCTCCTTCTCTCTCCTCTCCCTATGGCAAATCAGCAAGCTTGGATTCCCGCAGCTACTGTCTGAGGAGGCAATAATGATGTTTTGGAACACAAAGGCATTTCACGCTCAGACGAGCGCCTGATTTGGTGTGAAAGAGAGAGCAGGGCTGCTGGCCAAACTCCCTCTCCTTCTCTTTCTGACCCTCCTCTCCTCCCCTCTCTTCTCAGCCACCTCACTCCCTCACAAGACCTGACAGTGTGAGCAGCAGCTGGGGCTCTCAGCCCCCTCTTTCTCCCTTCTCCATCATTCCTCTTTTTTCTCCTCTTTTCCCTCCCCCTTCCTTACTCCACATCCTTGGGCTTTGAGCTGTGATCCCAGCTGTCAGCATTGTTCAGTGTTTGACCTCAGAGGGGCTTGTGGGAGGGGGTATGCTTTCTCCACCTTGTATAGTGCAGCAGCTTGTTTAGGTGCTGTAAACTCCAGATGTTGAAGAGACTTATTTTTTCCAAGCCTCCATTTGAGTCAGAAAGTTAGTTTATGGCTCAATTTCAATCATAAATGCCTTTGAGTTTTAGTGTCGGGTGTTGATGTTTGTGGTATTCATTTAACGCATTCAGTCTGTACAGCACTTTAAGCTCCTCCGAGTATTGTATTTTTTTTTTTTTTTACATTGTACTATAGTTACATCATACTTCAAACCATTTTTGGTGCCATCTTACAGTAAGATAATTCTAATAAAGGACTTAAAAGTGGCAAATAAATTGATTATTATTTAGGAGGTTAAAATCCTTAATAACTTATGAATAAGCAATAATAGATGAGTCAGAAGACATGTTTCATCATCTGGCAAAAAAAGAGACCTTTTATCTATAAATGAGTGCCAATGCTTAAATCCTGGAAACTTATTGACAAAAGTAGAGTAATTTAAAAACAAACAAACAACAAAACAAACTCCCCATCCCTGATATTTGAGGTTTGAGAGGGCAAAGAAATGAAGGTTCACTATTTGGCCAGAAATTGGTCACTATTTTCCTTTTTATCTCATGTGCTACGGCAACTTCTTAATGGTTTGTAAAGTGCTTACAGCTTTATTAATAACCTACAAAAATAAGTATTTATAATTTCTCTATTTAGGTAGTCTTATTGTAATAAGGGTACCCAGTTTTTCATCATGCACATTGTGATTCATTCTGCATACACTGATGATTGAATCAGAAAGGCACTGGCTTGTTTTAGTGGAAAATCACAGTCTCTGACAGTTCCGTATCTTTTCTCAGCTACCATTTTTAGCTCATTCCAGTTAAGCTGAAAGGAGCTCATGTGATGGCATGGCGTCTGGCATCTGTCTGTCCATCCACATTTTATGAAAATCGCAACTTCTCCTAGGCAATTGCCCTGATAGTCACCAAACTAACTCACAATGATCCTCAGGTGGGCTTGCATCAAGGTTGTGCTCAAGCTTAGAATCGGTATCAAAGGTCAGGAGATCTGTAGATTATATGATTCTATGAAAATTGTCACATCCCTTAGGCAATTGCCCTAATTTTCAGCAAACTCACTCATAATGATCATTAGGTTTGTCTGCATTCAGGTTGAGCTCAGGGTCATTGTCAAAGGTCAGGAGATCTGGACATTTATTTCTTCTCAAAAAATGTTGCTTCTCTTAGGCAATAGCCTCAATGTTTGAGCTACTCTGTCACTGACGGTCTGGCTCGTCTCTGTCTTACAGCAGCAGAACCTGTCGCATAACTTGTCCCATGGTGGTGCCCCTGTGCCTCTCACCCCCCACCCTGCTGGCCTACACCCTTCTCAGCTGGGCAGCTCAGCTAGTCTTCTGGCTCTGTCAGGGGTGCTTGGTGGTGTTCCTCCGCACTTGGCAGGAAAAGATGGAGGTGACAAAAAGCCTCACCTGCCTGGACAAGACTCACATCCTGCAGGACCTGAGCACCTGAGAGGTGAGAAGAATGCCTAGGAGATAAGAATGTAATAGTTCCTCTGATGGTTTGTAAATTGTCAAATTTTGCAATTCATGTATTGTTTACGATTTCTAATAAATAGTGCTTACTCTCAGTTTACCTGCTTTATTTGAATAGCTGGTTTTGAAGCCATTTTTACTCATTTAGCTCCCCTTTCTTGTGTTTTTCCCTTTCTTCTCCTTTAAACATCTCATCATTCACCGCATGTGTTCTTATTTCCAATGGCAATAGAGCGTGAGCCCAGCACAGTGAGTACTTCTTTCTTTAACAATGTTTATTTATTCCCTGTTTTACATTAAGGGATTTGTTTTCTTAATGAGTGCGACCTAGTTCTTTGTAGGGCTGGGAATGATCCCTAATTTCCAGAATCGATTCGATTCTGATTCTTGAGATTCTGAATCTGTTCAATTCCGATTTGATTCCATTCGATCTAATCTGATTCGATCTGGGAAATTACCATTTTAATAGCCATTTTACTTGCCAGGAAACAAAAATCTTTGAGACCTAATGCTGCAAATTGTACCAAGAATACTCTGCTAACTTTGTTAATACATAAATGATCACATATAGAACTGACCCAAAATCAGTTACAATAATGCACTTTTTATTATTTAACTTATGATTTCATAAAGTCCTCACAACTGCTTTCTTTAGTGCAAAGGGTATGTAGTGTCAAGTTAACAACCCAGAGTCAGTAAACAAATACATAATCTCACTGTATTTGAATGAATGAATGAATCTTTATTTCGGATAGATTAAAAGTACAGGTTAAAAGAAACTGAATAATATAACAAAGGGGGAAAGAAAATCCAACTCCTCTGATTATACAGTTCAACATAACTTATCCGAAATGGATGATGGCTGAAGCCGCAGCTTATATTGCCCACCCATATTCCATCCAAGAATTCAAAAGAAAACAAAACAAGAGCGATTACAATTCAGAACAAAGCTAAGACAAAATGTGACAAAAAAAACTAAGCTACAACACAACGCGGGCTGGATATGACAGTCCTTATGTGATTTTACATGTCATCTTGTATATATGTTTGGAGTATTTCTTCCTTTATTTTTTGTTTAAATTGTCCAAGCTTTGTACATGATTTTAATTCAGGTCCAAAATCGTTCCATAATCTGACTCCTTGCACTGAAACACAGTGTTGCTTGGTGGTAGTTCTCACTGAAGGTTTTTGAAATATACATGTTCCTCTGAAATGATATTGTTTCTCCCTTATTTGGAACAACTTTTGGATATTTGCGGGCAGTGATAGATTCTTCACTTTAAACATTATTACTGCAGTTTTAAAGTCAACCAGATCTTTCAACTTGAGAGCTTTTAATTTAAGAAAAAGTAGGTTTGTTGGTTCCCTGTAAGCAGCTTTGTTTATTATTCTAATAGCTCTCTTCTGAAGCATAAAGACTGGATATATGTTTGTTTTATATGTATTTCCCCATACTTCAGTACAATATGTCATGTATGGGAGTATTAATGAATGATACAAGGTATATAGTGTGGGTTGATTCAGCAAATATTTCACTCTGTGTAGTATTGCAATTGATTTGGATATTTTACCTTTAATATAATTAATATGTGACTTCCAACACAGTTTATTATCAATTATTATTCCAAGAAATTTAGTTTCGGATACCCTTTCAATCTCTACACCATTTACACTGAGCTTAGATACTAAGTTGTTGTGATGGTTGTTAAAGGCTATAAATTTTGCCTTACTTAAATTGAGCGTTAATGTGTTTGAATCAAACCACAGTTTAAGCTTTCCTAATTCCGAGTGTATCCAAAAGTTGTTCCAAATTGCTTCCACTGCATAATAGATTAGTGTCATCTGCAAACAATATTAAGTCCATTTTTCTGAAACTTTACATATATCATTTATATACATATTGAATAACAATCGCCCCAAAACTGAACCCTGTGGGACTCCACAAGTAACCTTCAGTAACTGTGAGTTTTTGTTACCAACACATACATACTGATATCTATTCTTTAAGTAACTACATAACCAGGACAGTGCTACCCCTCTAATGCCAAAAAACATGCATGTTAGGTTAATTGGCTGTTCTAAATTGTCCCTAGATATTTGTTTCCTATAGGCCCTTAGAATAGAGGGTTAGTTATATTAATGAAAGCGCTTTGAGTGGTCTTTGTGACTAGAAAAGCGCTATATAAGTGCAGGTTAGTTAGTTAGTTAGTTAGTAATACCACAATTTTGTAGTTTCTTTAATAATACATTATGATCCACTGTATCAAATGCTTTTTTAAGATCCAGGAATACCCCAACTGAATACTCTTTATTTTCAATGGCAGTTGATATTTTTTCTATAAATTCCATTAGAGCAAATGCAGTTGTCCTCTTGTGTCTGAACCTATATTGCTGCTCACACAATAAATTATTCTTCAGTATGAAGTTGTCAATTCTGTCATAGAATATTTTTTCCAGTATCTTGGAAAATTGCGGCAATAGTGAAGTTGGTCTATAGTTTGAGAATTTCCCTCTGTCACCCGTCTTGTATATCAGAATTACTTTAGCTATTTTCATTGCATTGGGAAATATACCTGTTTGGAGAGACAGATTACAGATATATGTCAGTGGTTTCACTAAGCATTCAATAATAGTTTTGACTAAGAGTATGTCAATACCATCACGGTCCGTAGATGTTTTACTTTTAAACGATTTAACAATTTCAATGACCTCTCACTCGTCTGTGTTCTTTATGAAAATGGAGTCTTTTATAGCAGTGTTTTTGCTTATTGTATCACCTGTAGGCGCTGTAATGGGTATTTCTCGAGCCAAATTAGGACCAATGTTAACAAAAAAGTTATTAAATTCATCTGCAGGTGAAGCTGCATTCACACTCTGAGTCATTTTATTATTTTTTGAAAAATCGGTTGGGTAGCTTGTATTTCTGCTTTTATTTCCAAGAATACTGTTAAGTATTGTCCATGTATTTTTAATATTGTCTCTGTTTTTCTCCAGTTCTTTACTGTAATAGTCTCTCTTACTACATCTTATTATATATGTTAACTTATTTTTGTATGTTTTATACCGCTGCTCTGCTTCTTTTGTCCTTTTCTTTAGGAAAGCTTTATATAATAAATTTTTCTTTTTACACGCATTTTGTAATCCTTTGGTTAACCATGGCTTATTGGCAAATTTATGTTTAAGCTTTTTCTTTACTAATGGACAATTTTTTTCATAAAGAGTGGTTACAATGTTTATAAATGTGTCATAGGCTTCATTTACATCTGATACATAGACTTCTGTCCAGTCTTGCTTCAGCAAGTCCTCTTTAAAAGAACTGATTGCATTTTGTGATTTGTATCTGAACAATTTTACAATTTTTTCTGTATTGGCCCCCGTGTGGCCATGGATAAGTGCAAAGGTTGGCAAGTGGTCACTTGTATCATTTATCAATAATCCACTTTCTATTTTCTTATCAATAATATTAACAAACAGGTTGTCAATAAGTGTAGCTTTTGTGTAGTGTAGTATTTCAGTCCCTCCAGAATTTTGTCGGCTGTTTTTGTGATTGTTGTGGCCCAAAAAGCCTGAATTTGTGGGAGCTTTTCCAAAAAGTTGACATTTTTAGAGGTCTTTTGCATTCAAAGCTGTGTGAGGAAGTACAGATTGTAAAGTCGCTGCTTTTTCCATAGTTTACAGTGATGCTGTTCTATGAAACACCACAAGAAAAGCACAGGATTGCCAAAAATTTCCCGTTAAACAGTGATTTATTTAGACTTAAATGCTCAGTAAAATTGTCAAAAAATGACCAACATCGTATTCTTGCTGAGAACATTAAATTAAAAAATAAATAAATAAAAGAATCAGTCATTGCAACAACTAAATTGCATTGAATCCATGTTAGAGTATGGAGAAAATTATGGCAGCACCTTCTTGAAGCTTGAATTTACAAATTAAGACCCTGAAAAATTTGAGGTCTTCTTCAGTGCTGAACTCCACAACGAAGCAGGGATGGCTCCTCCAGTGACGACCTCTTCCCTTCAGAAGGTCTCAGTACAGGATGGACCTTGGAGTGGAAACCCAGCCTTCATAGATGTGAAGAGATGCTGAAAAGAATAGATTTCACAGTAAAATTAATAATCATATTTTTAAATCCCCACAATAATAATTCAGTTTCTTTTATTTTTTGTTGTTTATATTTTATCTACAAATAAACATTCAATTTTTGAAAAGGGCTTCAATTAATTTCCTGGGAAGATTTGTTCATTTCAGTTTAGTTCTATTGAGTAAAAATACACTACTGTTCAAAAGTTTGGGGTCACTTAGAAATTTCCTTATTTTTGAAAGAAAAGCACTTTTTTTCAATGAAGATAACTTTAAACTAATCAGAAATACACTCTATACATTGCTAATGTGGTAAATGACTATTCTAGCTGCAAATGTCTGGTTTTTGGTGCAATATCTACATAGGTGTATAGAGGCCCATTTCCAGCAACTATCACTCCAGTGTTCTGTACAATGTGTTTGCTCATTGCATCAGAAGGCTAATGGATGATTAGAAAACCCTTGTGCAATCATGTTAGGTCTGCAATGCTGTAATTGCTGCAAATGGAGGATTCTTTGACGAAAGCAAAGTTTGAAGGAAAAAATTATTATTTCAAATACAAATCATTATTTCTAACCTTGTCAATGTCTTGACTATATTTTCTATTCATTTTACAACTCATGGTGGTAAATAAGTGTGACTTTTCATGGAAAACACAAAATAATTGTCTGGGTGACCCCAAACTTTTGAACGGTAGTGTAGCTCATACTGCAGCCTTTATTAATTCTGCCATTTTCATTTTATTGTGATTCATTATTATCTTCAAATCTCTCAAGTGCTAGAAGTCCGTAATCTCATAAAATATACCTTTTATTCTGCATTTATTCACAGCTCATAACCACCACAGTTCACTCTGTATCCATAGTTTGTAAAAGAAAAAATCATGCCGGATAAATTATTAATTTACGGCACAAATGTTAAAACAAATGATATTTCCCTTACAATTTCAGCAGCTTCAAGTCTCCTTCTCTGTTCACGGGTTTCAGCCAGTCTCTGTGCGTTTTCCATTTATCAGTCATCAACTTTATGTTCCAGTACAGAGTTGCATGTAGTACAAAACCATTTATCCCCTCTTTATGAAAAATATTTGGAAGCTGTTGACAGTTTGTTGACAGTCTTTACGGTGACTTTTGTTGATAAATTAAGAGACACGCATGTTAATAGCTCTGCACATGTAAACACGGAAATAAAGACGTGCGCACGCGCCGCAGGAAACTCTTGCCGGATGAGCACCGTTTTAACACCACAGAAGAACTAGCATATCTGTTAGCTTGTTAGCTGTTAGCTTTGTTAGCGCTCCGGGTGTTTCTGGTTCTTGGCCGCTGTTCCTGGCTCACTGACCCGGTTTCGACCCGATCAGACTTGGCAGACATTCACAGACGTAAAATTATATTAAAAGATCGATCGTGATCGGATTATGTGGATTGATATCAGCTCAGTCAAACGTGGATCGATCTATATCATTGTATGGATCTTTTGAACCCACCCCTAGTTCTTAGATACACTTCAAATGAACTTCAAATGATTTTTGTTTGGGTTTATATACACAAGGTTATCTTGGGCTAATCCAATATTCAGGTGGATTTTAGCTGTTGCTAAAGCACCCCCCCCCCCCCCCAGTTTAATGAATAGTCTTTTAATTCATTGCTTTTGCACAGATCTAGTTTCATTTCAGGATAAATAAAATTAATCACACCGTCTTTGATGAGCGTGCTGTGTTTTTATCAGTATTTCACATGCAGAAAACATTCATCCTTAGCCTGTGTGCTTTTGACGGTAAGTTTTAGGGACTGTGTGTATGTGCAGCTGTATGTGCATGGGGTCCCTTGGGTAGAGAGCGTTGGCCTATCTCTTTAGTTCTGCCCTAGATCTGCTTTGGCCTGTTAGGCTTCCATTCTCCTCCAAATGAACTTTTTAGCGTGGACACACAGACACACACATGCACACACTCTAGTGCATGCACACGCACTTCAAACCTAGCCTGCATTGTTGTGCCTATTTAACACCTCAGTGAGCAGATTACCCCCCCCCCCCCCCCAGACCGCCCCTGATCCCGCTTAAATACTCTCATTGTGTTTAATGTCATCACCGCTGAGAGGAGGAGGGCTTGGAAACCGGGGGGGGGGGGGGATCATGTGTGTGTGTGTGTGTGTGTGTGTGTTTTGAGTCAGAGTGACACCATGCTAAAAGCGAAGAGGTGGAGGGGGGTTGCTTATGTTTTGCGGGTCAGTGCCTCTGTGTTCAGCTCACTAAAACTTTTCAGTAAAGGGTGGGAGGGAAGAAGACAGAGGTAGGGGGCATGAAGGAAAGGGGCTTTAGTAGAATACAGATTTGAACCCCTTTCACTGCCTCTCGTCTCTTTTTTCGGCCTTTTTCTTTTCGTTCACGCTCTCACACCCTCCC
Organism: Pholidichthys leucotaenia; assembly: GCA_020510985.1. Taxonomy (NCBI): domain Eukaryota; kingdom Metazoa; phylum Chordata; class Actinopteri; order Cichliformes; family Pholidichthyidae; genus Pholidichthys; species Pholidichthys leucotaenia. Next base: position 73,547,325 of record CM035838.1, read on the forward strand.
TCCATCTCCTCTGTCCGCTAATCTCACCCCCTCCCCTTCTCCCCTTTTTCCTCACTCCCCCTTCTCTTTGCAATTCTTCCTTCATTTACCCTTTCCCCTCCTCACCATCTCTCTCTCTCCCCCCCCCCCCCTCCAGTTGTGTGCGTCCGCATGTGTTTGTGTATGTTGGATGCACATTTCATTGACAGCCTGAGACTATAATGGACTCAACATGAAGCTTTAATCCATTAACAATAGGATCCGTTGGTCAGGAGGCTGGGGAAGGGGGGCAGCTTGTCTGTGTGTGTATTCTTTGGGCACAGAGGGACACAAGAGTGTTACGCAAGCAACACACACTCGCACTCTATTACACGCTTGCTGATACACATAGGCTTTCACAGTCAATTACACATTATGCACACGCGCACACAGACAAGAAGACAAATGCACACTGGTGCACACACATACTACAGCCAGCGCGGCCTGTCAGAGCCAGGAGAGGGACCACTGATAGATTTTGAGAGCCACTTAATGTAATCATCAACTTCAGAGGCATGTGTTTGTGTGGCTGTGGCCGGCTTTGGTCAAGTGAGGAAAGAGGTTGCCTTTTAATTGTTTTTACTGCATAATTCATGCTTCCATGAACTGGTTAACCTATTTGGAAAACTGTTTTTCTAACCTGTTCCACACTCAGCTGAATAGTTTGTTGTTTTTTTTTTTTAATTAATGATGGATGGGTCAGATGATTTAGAGAGCTCATGCAGGATGCACAACATGAACTGCAAATGGCAAAGTTATGTCACCTCTTTCTTTTTACCTTCTTTGTCCTTCAAACTGTCCATCTTTTTCTGTATTACCTTATTTTATTTTAATCTCTTTTCTTTCTATCCCACTATGTCCTTCTTAGAGTAACTCATTGCTACCAGAAAGTCTAAGGAACTCTGATAAGCGCCGCAATGGCCCCGACTTCACAAATGAAGCAAAAAAACGCAAGGTGGATGACAAGGACTCTAGCCACTATGTAAGAAATGATTTCCATGTCTTTGTAAGCGTCTTATACAAATGAAAAAGAATGAAGTGTAACATGCTTGTGCATTGCAGTTTATAATATTTGTACAGCTGTTGGACATTTGTGTTGATATTTTGATGAAATTTTGTCACAACTTTGCACAATTTCACAATTTTTCTGAATTTTGTTTAAATGCATTTTTTAGGACACAGATGGGTCAAAAAGTGATGACAATTTAGTGGTGGATGTCTCAAATGAGGTCAGTATAATTTTGTTTATTTGTTGCACAGAATGTAGTTCTAATCTGTGGGATGGATGCTCAACTTAGAATTAAATAGTTAACTGAATTATTCTTTATCATTATTGTCTATCAATCAGGATCCACCCTCCCCCCATGGCACCCCTCTGCCCTCCCCTAGAGAAAATGGCTTGGATAAAACACGTCTTAAGAAGGACCCGTGTAGTCCAGCGTCTACTGCATCTTCAGCCAGCTCCTCCTCCCTCAAGTCCAAAGAGATGGCAATGGTAAGGATGGAAATGGAAAACTTTTCCGCCATAAAGTTATGCTGAACATCAGAGGTTGTGTTAACTGAAAATTGTTGTTCATTGACAGATTTTTTCAGCAATGACAGAAAAATCTGAAAGCTGTCTATCATTTTGACAGATTACATTGACAGATTAAAATGATTGATAATAATAGATATTACAGATTTTTTACAACCCTATCAAAATGATAGCTAGCAAAAGTCTAGCGCAACCTCTGCTGTACATATAGAGACACAGAATAGTTGAATTAATAGTTGAATTGGGTGTTAATTATTAGATCAATTTTATCCTTATAAAGCTTATGGTTTTTTGTTTTTTGTTTTTTTTGCACGGCAGCGAGATAAAGCAGGTACACCTGGGCTAAAGTCAAACACACCAACACCGAGAGGTGACTCCACCCCGGGTCCAAGCTCCACACCTGGAATTCGGCCAAACCTTTCAAAACCTCCATCCATGGAGATGCCACATGCACCCAGTAAGTCCAGTATAGTTTCTAGATGTGATTTCATTTGGCTTGCTCTGTGCATGATTAATAATTGCCTTGACAACTTTGTATCACTGTGGTCAGAAGACTTTGGATAAATGATGTCAAAAATTTCTGCTTATATTAGCGCTTTTGTTAAATAAATACATACAGATCTTTAATTGCACACCATTGCTTTGGGGAAATCTAATCATTAAAAATATTTATATTGCATTTCCTTGATTTGGACAAAATGTGATTACCAGCATTTTAGTTAGAAATATATTAAGGTAAGTGTCTAATCAAGGGATACCACTGTCATGAGTTAAGCTGGATTTACACCATCTCCAGATGTAGTCCGTTGCGGATGCAGTGCGGACAGAGGTGTGCATCCAGCCCTACCAGCTCTGTTTGTGTTTTGAAGCTGCATAGATAAGAGCAGAGTTTGAAATACAAGCTCACGGGAGAATTATATAAGATAACTCGGGCTCTCAAGAAAGACCGGAAAGCAGTGGTGGTGGTTCTTTTGGAGGCCACGAGAATCAGAAAAATAAAAATAATAATAAAAGATTCAGAATTATTTGTGCTGAGCATGTATTTGTGGCAAACGGGCACCCTCTACAAGCGAGATGCCGGCGCCCTCTGTCTGTGGCTGGCAGACTCCACAGATCAAGCTCCAGTATGGCAGACATTCAAAGCGCAGCAAAGGAGGGAAAAAAATGTTAAACATTAAACTTTTTGTCTTAAATTTGCAGCGGTGTGAATTTTGAAACATTGAGCCCTAAAACGGCAACATTTGGTTGTCACAACTTATGTTATATAACTAGGGATGAGCCGATCCGATCCGCTGTATCGGGTTTGATCAGGCAAAATGGCTGGATCGGAATTGGTAAGGAATAAAGTAATTTTCTGACACATTAACCCCTTGCACTCTGGTCAATTTCCCTACAAACGCCAAAAAATAACGTACCCAAAGTAAATCAAAAGCTGTTCTTCAACCCTTTGCAGCATCTTCATGGGGTTGGTCTCATTTAAAAGAAAACACTTTGATTTTTTTTTTTGGCAAAACAGTCATAATCTCTCTAAGTGCTCCGGCCACTGAGTAACAGTCATCTAAACATACTGAACTTGAAGAAAATAAATTTCGCCTGGGTGTTTTTTTTGGATACAAATGCTTGCAAATAACACACAGCTGTCAGATCCGGGCTGGAAAATGCAACAGAAATGTAGAACCAAGTGTTATCCAGCTGAGGTCAAAATTTTGTAACAATACCACAAAAAATGAATATATTACACAGCTTTTTTCTTAGGTTGTTCCCAGGCATTTTTGAACTGTGCCAAATTGTGCCAAATGGCACAGTTTGGAAAAACGTCTGTAACTTTTGAATGATTTAATATAGAAGCTTCATCTTGGGCTCTAATGAAAGGTGACACTCAGGGCTGTGTGTGTGTGTGTGGGGGGGGGGGGGGGGTTGTTTATTCATTCATTCATGAATGAATGAACAAACAAGCCCTCATACACAAAGAAGCATGCCACGTAAAAAATATGTGGCTTTTTTTTTTTTACAAGAAAAAATAACCTACAGTGCACTAAAAATTATACTAAAATATCTGTAATGTAGAAGATAACAACTCCCACCCCCCACCCCACCCCCGCTACAGAGGACGGACATCGCCCATCGCTACATGTCGGAAAGCGGGGAGACTGTGTGCCGCAGTCTACTACGCACAGTTGTACTAAAATATCTGCAATATCTGCAATCCGCTACAGAAGAGTGGGGGGGGGGGGGGGCGTTCATGGTCCGGACGCGGCGCACGGACTGAACATGGTTCGTGCGCTGCGGTCTACTATGCACAGTTGTAATTTACCAATTGGTCAAAAGTCAATTTGATTACAATTTTCAGGGATAAAGAATAATTTAGCTTATAACACTTACCTGTCCACAACAGCAGTGTCGCTGGCGAACTTCTCTTCCTCATTGTCAGACGAACATGACGCTGGTCCGCTTGTTACGGACTCGTGGTTCTGGTCACGCGATCCGGTCAAACCATAATTCCATTATTGCGGTTTTGCGCTTCCATGATTGCGGTTTTGGCGAACGATTTTTCAAAACAAATAAGAACAGTAGTAAGAAAAAAAGACTGGCGAACGCGTGTGTGTCACCCAGCCTTACACAAAACAGATTTTAGGCAAGGGAGGCACGCTTTCGAACTTCTGTGCTTCAATTGGCTGGCTGTATTCGCAGCCATTGGTAGGCGGGTCCTTCTTGCTAGGTTTTCAGTCATTGGTTCTTCAAGGTTTCAGAAACCCAATTCAGGGCTCTTATTAGTCGAATGAGAGGTCAATCACATCTAAACCAATCAAAGCACTCCTTTGGCTTTCTGTTCGCGGCTGTGTCTGTAGTGGAAGAACGGAAATGCAGGGGTTTTTTTTCTCAGTGCGCCCTAGGACGCACAGTGTGTGTTCTAGGGCGCCCTCGTGCGCTCTAGGACGCAGAGACGTGTCCGCCCGCGGTACACCGGAGTGCAAGAGGTTAATAGTATTAAAATAAAATGAAGGCGTGATTATGTTCTCAGTTGCGCTGTGCGTGGCTTCTGTACTCAACAGCAACAAGTGTCACCTCCCTGGAGCCTGTCTGTGGGACTTGCCTCGGTATGTTGCTGTATGGTACCAGCGTTTACAATTTTCTTCTTTCTTTCTTCATCGGAACGTCAACATCAGCAACTTCATAAAACGCTTCTAAAAGTATCACAGTAAGGGAGTATGCTGAATTCTGTCAAGAACCGAGCAGAAGAAGTGCTTTTCAGCTTGGAGGCTGGATGCTAAAAGTGAAACCTGAGCAAAAGAACGAAACTGAAAGTAAAAACCAGACTGGAGCGTGGAAACGAAGATATAACATGGGCTTACCTTTCAACAGAGAGTTACAGATGATGAGAGGTAGGTGACAGAAACATAAATGGCAAATTATAACGGTGAACTGGAAGCAGGACTAGAACAACAGGGCTACATGAAATGGAACAGGAATGAGTTCAAAATAAGAGCAAACCTAAAATCTAAGAATGGACAGAGAATAATATCAGAAAGACCAAGGACCAGGAAAATACTTATGATAATAATAATTAATAAGTAATACATCCACTGCTGTATGTCTCTGCCCCTTACTGCAACCATTTGCACAAATGCCATACCTGCTGCTGTCTGTATTGCAATATTGATCATGTGCAGTCCAATCTGTCACTATCTGCACCTACACTACCGCATCGAACTTGCTACTACAAGTATTACTGCTCTACCTTTTCTGTATATAGGATTGCTAGGTTTTATCATTTATCTTTATTTGCAGTACTAGTGCATACCCATGCATGCCCGTAGAAACCCGTGCATGGCCGTAGAGGGGATGCATTGGAACAGAATTCTTGCCAGTTACAGAACAGTTGGTATAGCAACACAGCACTAAGTGGCAATCACATGTGACGGCTTTTGTATGCAGCAAAACATAAAAATCACACAAAAATTGGCAACAAACTGGGGATTCTAAATTGTCCTTGGGTATGACTGTGAGAGTGAATGGGTGTCTGTCTCTGTGTTGGCCCTGCGATGGACTGGCGATCTGTCCAGGGTGTACCCTGCCTCTCGCCCAAAGACGCTGGGATAGGCTCCAGCCCCCCCCCCCCCCCCCCAGCCCGAAAAGGATTAAGCGGAAGAAGATGAATGGATGGATGGATGGATGGAACATGCCCTGCCATCTGGGGCTGTTTGCCCCTGCTTGTTACTTCTTCTACTGCCTGTGTCTATATACAGTATATGTCTTGTAGGGAGTCATGTGCTCTATGTACCATCATATAGACATCATCTGGTGGGTCTTCTTCTTCTACGTTCAGACCACTGAAGGGTCTCCTTCTGTCTCAGACGGCTGTGTTGTTCACAGTCATGCCTGCGGCGTACTGGTGGAACCTGAGGTATTTTATGTTCACGGCATCCTTTCTGACGTGCAGCAGTTCTCCTCATTCTATTGCTCTGCATCTGGTCGGTCTTCTTCTTCTTCGTTCAGACGACTGGTTGAGGGACGGGTGCATTGTAATTCCAGTTCATGGGCATGATCCTGAAAAAGTGGCTTTCGACCCTGTTCAGGAAGGCCCGTGCATGCCCGTAGAAACCAAGAAACCAGAGCACTCGGAGAAAATCAGTGCTTTGCTTGGCATTTTACACATTTGTAGTGTAGACTGGCATTCGTCAAGGTTACATATTTGCTGTCATGTAGGCATGGCAAGTCATCTTATGATGCCTGAGGTCATAGGATGCACTATGATCATGAGGCAGAGATCATAGGCCGTCCTATGATGTCCTAGAAACGCGCTTTAAAGTCTTGTCGTATCCTATGCTGGTGAAGGGTGTCCTCCTGTCTCAGATGGGTGCGATGTACCGCTGGAACCTCAGGTGTTTCTCATCTTCATGGCATCTTTTCTGATGTGCAGCAGTTGTCAAGACAAATCGCCCTATGCACATAGTCAAATCTATGTGTGACATCATAAAGACAAATGGTCATATGATCTCTGTAGTCTATGTGACATCATAAAGACACACTTGTCATCCTATGATGTCTGAGTAGACACATGGTCTCTATGGTCTATGTGACATCATAAAGACACATTTGTCATTCTATGATGCCTGAGTAGACACATGGTCTATGTGACATCACACATTTGTGTCCTATGATGTTCAGGCTGAGATCATAGGACGTCCTATGATGTCCTAGTGTGACACACACACAGACAGACACACACAGATTTCTTGCTTTTATAGTGAGTGATGAGTGATGGGATGTCTGGGTTTTAATTTTATCTTTATTTGCACTACGGGATGTCTGGTTTTTATCTTTTATCGTTATTTGCACTACGGGTAGCATTACTGTACATAGACTGTTGTTGTTGTTTTTCCAGCCTTATTCCTTTTTCTTATATTGTGCACACCACTGAAGAGAGAGAAACAACATTTCAATTCTCCTGTATGTTCTGTACATATACACACGTGGACAAAATTGTTGGTACCCCTCTGTTAATGAAAGGAAAACCCACAATGGTCACAGAAATAACCTGAATCTGACAAAAGTGGTAATAAATAAAAATTCTATGAAAATTAACCAATGAAAATCAAACAGTGCTTTTGAATTGTGGTTCAACAGAATTATTTTAAAAAACAAACTCATGAAACAGGCCTGGACAAAAATGATGGTACCCTTAACTTAATATTTTGTTGCACAACCTTTTGAGGCAATCACTTCAATCAAAAGGATTTATGTAACTGTCAATGAGACTTCTGCACCTCTCAGCAGGTATTTTGGCCCACTCCTCATGAGCAAACTGCTCCAGTTGTCTCAGGTTTGAAGGGTGCCTTCCCCAGACGGCATGTTTCAGCTCCTTCCACAGATGTTCAATAGGATTTAGATCAGGGCTCATAGAAGGCCACTTTAGAATAGTCCAGTGTTTGGCTCTTAGCCATTCTTGGGTGTTTTTAGCTGTGTGTTTTGGGTCATTATCCTGTTGCAAGACCCATGACCTCCGACTGAGACCAAGCTGTCTGACACTGGGCAGCACATTTCTCTCTAGAATACCTTGATAGTCTTGAGATTTCATTGTACCCTGCACAGATTCAAGACACCCTGTGCCAGATGCAGCAAAGCAGCCCCAGAACATAACAGAACCTCCTCCATGTTTCACAGTAGGGACAGTGTTCTTTTCTTGGTACTGTATGCTTCATTTTTGCGTCTGTGAACATAGAGCTGATGTGCGTTGCCAAAAAGTTCCAGTTTTGTCTCGTCTGTCCATAGGACATTCTCCCAGAAGCGTTGTGGCTTGTCAACATGCAGTTTGGCAAATTCCAGTCTGGCTTTTTTATGATTTGTTTTCAACAGTGGTGTCCTCCTTGGTCGTCTCCCATGAAGTCCACTTCGGCTCAAACAACGACGGATGGTGCGATCTGACACTGATGTACCTTGACCTTGGAGTTCACCATGAATGTGTTTAGAGGTTGTTCTGGGCTCTTTAGTTACCATTCATATTATCCGTCTCCTCCTGCGGCCACGTCCAGGGAGGTTGGCTACAGTCCCGTGGATCTTAAATTTCTGAATAATATGTGCAGCTGTAGTCACAGGAACATCAAGCTGCTTGGAGATGGTCTTATAGCCTTTACTTTTAACATGCTTGTCTATAATTTTCTTTCTAATCTCCTGAGACAACTCTCTCCTTTGCTTCCTCTGGTCCATGTTTAGTGTGGTAAACACCATGTCACGAAACAGCACAGTGACTACTTGTCACCCTTTAAATAGGCTGACTGACTGATTACAAGTTTGTAGACACCTGTGATGTTAATTAGAGGACACATCTTGGTTGAACATGTCCCTGTGGACACATTATTTTCATTTTCATTATTTCCCCTCATCCGATCCCTTCATGGATCGTCACCTTATCGTGGGGGAGGGGTTTGCGTGCCCCAGTGATCCCAGGAGCTATGTTGTCCGGGGCAATTTGCCTCTGATAGGGTCTCCCAAGACAAACTGGTCCTGGGTGAAGGGCCAGACTAAGAACGATCCAACAGACTCTCATGATAAATTGTATATCAAGGATTCATTGTACCCTGCCCGGTATGGGGTTACCGGGGCCCCACCCTGGAGCCAGGCCTGGGGGAGGGGCTCGAAGGCTAGCGTCTGGTGGCCGGGTTTCCACCCATGGGACCTGGCCGGGCTCAGCCCGAAGGAGTTACATGGGTCCGCCCTCCAGTGGGCTCACCACCTGCAGGAGGGATCATGGGGGTCCGGTGCTATGTGGATTAGGTGGCGGTCAAAGGCGGAGACCTTGGCAGACTGATCCCAAGCTTTCTAAACTGGCTTTTGGTACGTGGAATGTCACCTCTCTGGTGGGGAAGGAGCCTGAGCTGGTGTACGAGGTTGAGAGATACCGGCTAGATATAGTCGGCCTCACCTCAACACACAGCTCCGGTTCCGGAACCAGTCTCCTGGAGAGGGGCTGGAGCTTGGCCTTTTCTGGAGTTGCCCCCTGCGAGAGGCAATGAGCAGGGGTGGGTATTTTTGTATAGCCCCACCTTGCTGCCTCTATATTGCAGTTTTCCCCAGTGGACGAAAGGGTTGCTTCCCTGCGCCTTCGGGTTGGGAAACGGGTCCTGACCATCATTTGTGCCTATGCACCAAATGATGTTTCAGAGTACCCACCCTTTTTGGAGTCTGTGACTGGGGTGCTGGAGGGTGCTCCTCTTGGAGACTCCATTGTCCTACTGGGGGACTTCAATGCGCACGTGGGCAACGACAGTGAAACCTGGAGGGGGGTGATTGGGAGGAACGGCCTGCCCGATCTGAACCCGAGTGGTGTTCAGTTATTGGACTTCTGTGCTAACCACAGTCTGTCCATAACGAACACCATGTTCAAGCATAAGGGTGTCCATATGTGCACCTGGCACCAGGACACCCTAGGTCGCAGGTCGATGATCGATTTTGTTATCGTATCATCAGACCTGCGACCGTATGTCTTGGACACCCGAGTAAAGAGAGGTGCAGAGCTGTCAACTGATCACCACCTGGTGGTGAGTTGGATCCAATGGCAGGGGAGGGAGCCATTCAGACCTGGTAGACCCAAACGTATAGTGAGGGTGTGCTGGGAGCGTCTGGCTGAGGCCCCTGTCCGGGAGGTCTTCAACTCCTACCTCCGGAAGAACTTCAACCACATTCCGTGGGAGTCTGGAGACATGGAGTCTGAATGGGCCATGTTGTCCACCTCTGTTGTTGAAGCGTCGGCCCAGAGCTGCAGCCGCAAGGTGGTCGATGCATCTCGTGGTGGCAACCCCCGAACCAAGTGGTGGACACCAGTGGTGAGGGGGGCCATTAAGCTGAAGAAGGAGTCCTATCAAGCTTGGTTGGCTTGTGGGACTCCCGAAGCAGCTGAGGTGTACCGGCAGGCCAAGTGGAGTGCAGCTCGGGTGGTTGCTGAAGCAAAAACCCGAGTATGGGAGGAGTTCGGTGAGGCCATGGAACAAGACTTTCAGTCAGCCTCAAAGAGATTCTGGCAAACTGTCCGGCGGCTCAGGAGGGGAAAGCAGCTCCCCGTCCACACTGTATATGGTGCGGATGGGACACTGTTGACTTCGACTGGGGATATCGTCGGGCGGTGGAAGGAATACTTCGAGGATCTCGTCAATCCCACTGATACGCCTTCCACAGAGGAAGCAGGGTTTGTGGACGAGGGGGATGACTCGCCTATCCCAGGGGCTGAGGTCGCTAAGGTGGTTAAAAATCTCCTTGGTGGCCGGGCCCCGGGGGTGGACGAGATTCGCCTTGAGTACCTCAAGGCCCTGGATGTTGTTGGGTTGTCATGGTTGACACGCCTCTGCAACATTGCATGGAGGTCGGGGGCAGTGCCTTTGGCATGGCAAACCGGGGTGGTGGTTCCTCTTTTCAAAAAAGGGGACCGGAGGGTGTGCTCCAACTTTAGAGGGATCACACTCCTCAGCCTCCCTGGGAAGGTCTATGCCAAGGTACTGGAGAGGAGAGTCCGGCCGTTGGTCGAGCCTCGGATTCAGGAGGAGCAATGTGGTTTTCATCCTGGCCGTGGCACATCGGACCAGCTCTTTACCTTCTCGAGAATTCTTGAGGGTTCGTGGGAGTTTGCCCAACCAGTTTACATGTGTTTTGTGGACTTGGAGAAGGCATTTGACCGCGTCCCTCGTGGATTTTTGTGGGGGGTGCTTCGGGAGTATGGGGTATCGGGCTTGTTACGAGCTATTCGGTCTGTGTACGACCGTTGTGAGAGTTTGGTTCGTATTGCCAACACTCGGTCGGAGTCATTCCCAGTGAGAGTTGGACTCCGCCAGGGCTGCCCTTTGTCACCGATCCTGTTCATAATGTTTATGGACAGGATTTCTAGGCGCAGCCAGGGAATGGAGGGTGTCATGCTTGGTGACCACAAGATCTCATCTCTGTTGTTTGCAGATGATGTTGTCCTGTTGGCTTCATCCAGCAATGACCTACAGCTGTTGCTGGGACGGTTTGCCGCTGAGTGTGAAGCAGCTGGGATGAGAATCAGCACCTCCAAGTCCGAGTCCATGGTCCTCAGCCAGAAAAAGGTGGATTGTCCTCTCCGGGTTGGGGACAGGCTCCTGCCCCAAGTGGAGGAGTTTAAGTATCTTGGGGTCTTGTTCACGAGTGAGGGGCAAATGGAGCGAGAGATCGACAGACGGATTGGAGCAGCATCTGCAGTGATGCGGACGTTGTACCGGTCTGTTGTGGTGAAGAGGGAGCTTAGTTCTAAGGCAAAGCTGTCGATTTACCAGTCAATCTACGTTCCTACTCTCACCTATAGTCACGAGCTTTGGGTAATGACCGAAAGAACAAGATCGCGGATACAAGCGGCTGAAATGAGCTTTCTCCGTAGGATTGCTGGACTCACCCTCAGAGATAGGGTGAGGAGCTCAGTCGTCCGGGAGAGGCTCAGAGTAGAACCACTGCTCCTCCACATTGAAAGGAGTCAGTTGAGGTGGTATGGGCATCTGATTAGGATGCCTCCTGGACGCCTCCCACTTGAGGTGTTTCAGGAACGTCCCACTGGGTGGAGACCCCGGGGCAGACCCAGGACTCGGTGGAGAGACTATGTCTCCCAGCTGGTCTGGGAATGCCTTGGTATCCCCTCTGAAGAGCTGGAGCAGGTGGCTGGGGAGAGGGAAGTCTTGGCTTCTCTGCTTGAACTGCTTCTCCGCGACCCGGACCTCCGGAAAAGCGGTAGAAGATGGATGGATGTATGGATATTTTAATTTTCATAGAATTTTTATTTATTACCACTTTTGTCAGATTCAAGTTATTTCTGTGACCATTGTGGGTCTTTCTTTCATTAACAGAGGGGTACCAACAATTTTGTCCATGACTGTAGTAGTATCAGTGTTCAATTCAATTCAACTTTATTTATATAGCGCCATTTCACAACAACAGTCATCTCATAGCACTATCAACTGTAGGGAGGACCCCCACAGTTGCAGAAAGACCCCAGCAATCAGGCGATCCCCTGTGAGCAAGCACTTGGCGACGGTGGAGAGGAAAAACTCCCTTTTAACAGGAAGAAACCTCCAGCAGAACCAGGCTCAGGGAGGGGCAGTCATCTGCTGCGACTGGCTGGGGGGTGAGGGGATAGAGAAGAAGAAAAGAACAGACATGTAGAGAGCAAACAGCACGATGGGGACTCAATCTATGGGAGAGAACAAACAAATGTTAATGACCAGCAAAAAAAAAAATATTTCATAGAGAGTGAGGAAAGGAGTGAGGCCCAGTGCATTACTGGAGGTCCCCCGGCTGACTAAACCTATTAGCAGCATAACTAAGGGAGGGTTCAGAAAACACATGATCCCTCCCTAATTGTAGGCTATATCAAAAAGGTAGGTTTTAGCCCTATTCTTAAAAACAGAGATCGAGTCTGACTCCCGAATCCAGATTGGCAGCTGATTCCACAGGAGAGGAGCTTGATAACTGAAGGCTCTGCCTCCCATTGTACTTTTGGAGATTCTAGGTATTACAAGTAAACCTGCATTTTGGGAGCGTAGTGCTCTGTTAGGATGATACGGTAGTATCAGATCTTTTAAATAAAAAGGAGCCTGATTGTTTAGAGCTTTGTAAGTAAGAAGAAGGATTTTAAACTTAATTCTAAACTCTATGGGAAGCCAATGAAGGGAGGCCAGAACCGGAGAGATATGATCTCTCTTTCTAGTACCTGTTAAAACTCTTGCTGCAGCATTTTGGATCAGCTGAAGACTTTTTAAAGATGTTTTAGGACAACCTGATAATAAAGAATTACAATAATCTAATCTCGAACTAACAAAAGCGTGGATCAGCTTCTCAGCATCACTCTGAGACAAGATGCTCCTAATCTTGGCAATATTACGCAAATGATAGAAGGCAGTCTTAGAAACAAATTTAATATGTGAATTGAAGGACAAATCCTGATCAAAAATAACTCCAAGGTTCCTCACAGAGCTATTAAGAGAAAGAGTAACTGCATCCAAACTGAAAGTTTGATTTGGAAAGGAATTTCTAAGGTTTTTTGGACCAACAAGAATGACTTCAGTCTTATCTGAATTTAATAGCAGGAAATTACAAGTCATCCAAACTTTGATTTCCTTAAGACAGGCTTCTAACTTGGCTAATTGATTAGTATCATCTGGCTTCATTGACAGGTATAATTGTGTGTCATCTGCATAACAGTGAAAATGTATACAGTGCTTTCTAATAATGTTGCCTAACGGAAGCATATATAAACTAAAAAGAGTAGGGCCAAGCACAGATCCCTGTGGAACTCCATGACTAAGCTTTGAGCTGAGAGAAAACTCATCATTTACATGAACAAACTGGAACCTATCAGATAAATAAGATCTAAACCACTGCAACGAAGTTCCATTAAGTCCAACATAGTGTTCTAATCTATCAAGTAGAATATTATGATCAATAGTATCAAAAGCTGCACTAAGATCTAAAAGGACAAGTACAGAAACTAGTCCATTATCAGATGCAATGAGGAGGTCGTTAGTGACCTTCGCTAAGGCTGTTTCAGTGCTATGATGGATTCTAAACCCAGATTGAAACTCCTCAAATAAACCATTTCCCTGCAGGTGGTCAAATAATTGCATAGCAACAACTCTTTCTAAGATTTTTGAAATGAAAGGGAGATTAGAGATTGGTCTATAGTTAGCTAAAGCTCCTGGATCTAGCGTTGGCTTTTTGAGTAAGGGTTTAATTACAGCCGTTTTAAAAGCCTGCGGTACATGGCCTAAAGTTAATGAAGAATTGATTATATGAAGAATAAAGCTACCAATAAGTGGGAAGACTTCTTTAAATAACCTGGTAGGAATAGGGTCTAAAAGACAAGTTGAAGGTTTGGATGAGGAAACTATTTTGTCTAACTCACAAAGGTCGATTGGAGTAAACTCATCAAGACAGACATCAATAGAAGGAGTTGTAGTAGTTACAGTATTTAAGTTAACTGTGGGAAGAATCTGATTGATTTTATCTCTGATGGATGAAATTTTATTATTGAAAAAGTTCATAAAGTCCTGACTAGTAAGCTCTAAGGGGATGCTAGGATTGACAGAGTCCTGACTCTTTGTCAACCTGGCTACAGAACTGAAAAGAAACCTGGGATTATTCTTGTTCTCTTCTATTAATGCAGAGTAATAACTCGTTCTAGCTTTTCTAAGAGATTTTTTATAAATTAAAAGATGATTTCTCCAAGCTAAATAGATTTCATCTAAATTAGTAGAGCGCCATTTTCTTTCTAATTGACGAGTCTTCTGTTTTAAGCTACGAGTTTCTGTGTTGAACCAAGGAGTTAAAAATCTCTGATTAGACTTTTTCTTTTTTAAGGGGGCCACCAAGTCTAGAGCCTGATGTAGAGAAGCTGAAACACTATCCACCATGTTATCAATTACAGAAGGAGCAAGCTGTCTATAGCTTATTTCCGTTGTGTTGACACATGGCATAGAGGAAACAATCTGCATAAATTTGGAAACAGCATCATCTGAGAGGCATCTACTGTGATAATATTTTTCTTTAGGAGCCAAATAGTCAGAAATAGTAAAATCAAAGGTTAACAGACAATGGTCTGACAGTACAGGGTTATGAGGAGACACTACCAGATTTTCTATTTCTATGCCATATGTCAGAACAAGGTCCAATGTATGGTGGAGGTAATGAGTAGAATTTCCTACTTTCTGAGAAAACCCAATCGAGTCTAATATTGAATTAAAAGCCACATTAAGGCAGTCACTATCTACATCCACATGTATATTAAAGTCCCCTACTATAATTATTCTATCAGATTTCAGCACTAAATCAGCTAAGAAATCAGGAAATTCGGATAAAAATTCTGAATAGGTTGATGGGGGACGATAAACTATGGCAAATAAAATTGGGTTTAACCTGGAATTGCTAAAGTGCCCAATACTGAGGACCAGGGCCTCAAAGGAATTATAACATGTTTTTTGCTTTACATTAACTAGTAATTTGGAATGGTAAATTGCTGCTACTCCTCCTCCACGACCAGAACTTCTGGGATTTTGACAGTTTAAATAACCAGAGGGAGTTGATTCATTTAAACCAACATAATCCTCTTGTCCTAACCAAGTCTCTGTAAGGGAAATTAAATCAATCTGATGATCAATTAACAGATCATGGACTAACAGAGACTTGGGAGTTAGAGACCTAATATTTAATAAACCACATTTAATTTTTAAATTATGAGGAGGAACAGAGGCCAAATCATTCAATTTAGAGGCTTTATGTTTAATTTGAGTTTTACCAATATTTTGCTTTATCACTTTGGGATGCTTATACATTATATTTTTATTTACTTTGGAGGGAGCAGACAACGATTCTCTGATGGGGAAGTCAGGGGCTAAGCTGAGGGGTGGCGGATGAAGAGGAGCTGCAGAGAGGCGTGTAAGACTGCGACTCTGCTTCCTGGTCCCAACTCTGAGTAGTCAGGGTTTTGGAAATTTGGATAAAAAAGATGCCAGATTGTTAGATAAATGAGAAGCACCATCCAAAGTGGGATGAATGCTGTCTCGTCTCATAAGACCAGGTTTTCCCCAAAAAGAGCTCCAATTGTCAATGTAGCCCACGTCATTTTTAGGACACCACACAGACAGCCAGCGGTTCAAGGATGACGAGCGACTAAACATGTCATCACTGGTCAGATTGGGGAGGGGCCCAGAGAATACTACAGTGGCAGACATCGTTTTGGCAAAGTCACACACCGATTCTATATTAAGTTTCGTGACTTCCGACTGCCGGAGACGGATGTCATTAATGCCGGCGTGAATAACAATTGTGGAGTATTTACAGTTACTTTTAGCCAGCATTTTCAAATTTGACTCGATGTCGCCTGCTCTGGCCCCAGGAATGCATGTGACTATGACCGCTGGAGTCTCTAGGTTCACGTTTCTGACTACAGAGTCGCCAATGATCAGAGTTTTTTCCTCAGCGGGTGTGTCGCTGAGCGGGGAAAAACGATTAGAAACGTGAACAGGTTGGTGGTGAACCGGGGCTTTGCGACTAGGCTTCCTTCTCACCGTCACCCACCCAGTCTCCTCGCTGCTGAGGAGAGCCGGGGAACCGGTGACAGGGGGACCTAAGCTAGCTAGCTCCGCTGCAGCTAATGGGCGTCCGTCAAGATTAACTGGCGCAGACGGTGTTTCAATGCAGCGGAGCCGGGATTCCAAATCAGACAACCTCGCCTCGAGCGCCTCAAAAAGACAACATTTATTACATTTACCGTTATCACTAAAAGAGGCAGAGGTGTAGCTAAACATCTGACAGAGAGAGCACACCAGAGGAGGAGAGGAAAGAGAGCTAGTAGCCATAGCTAGTGGCTAGAGAGCTGGAGAGCAAACCACACAGGCAGACAGCAAAACAGGAAGTGACGATACGTTACCACAAGGAAGTGTTTCCTCTGGCTGAAAGACCTTGGCGCGGTGGCAATATATTTTCCCCCGGGGGGAGGAGGGGGGTAGTAAACATACAGGAATATGTTAATTTTATACTATTTATTTCTTTTTAAAATTTTACTCAGTAACGTTGCATATGGAACTTAACCATCCATCCATCCATCCATCCATCTTCTACCGCTTAATCCTTTCGGGTCGCGGGGGGGGGGCTGGAGCCTATCCCAGCATCTTTGGGCGAGAGGCAGGGTACATTTGAAGTATTGTACAACCGAGGCTTGAATATTGGGCCAGTTGGGGTCCCACCCAGACATCCTGTGTTTTGACTTTTTAGTGGTGTTATCCTTCTCTCGTTACTCTGCCTGAACACTTTCCCCTCCTTGACTCCTCTCTTCTGTCTCATCTTTCCCTCTCTGAGCTCTGTCTAATTCAGGTTCTCTCTCTGTCTATGGCGGTATACAAACAGGTTAGAAAATATCAAGTGTCATGTTTTGTCCGTAGGATTTTTTTTTGTCATGGTTTACATAAATGACAAAAATATGTGTATTTTTTGTATTTTTATTCTAGTGTTTGATTCCATTGAGAGAGTAGGGAAGGGAAAGAAACATTCATAATAGTAATGTACTCATGCGCACTTAAATTATATGATCAGGTGGGTATAGTAACCATAAATTGTACTCATGTAAAAGCAGTGCTTTGAAATTAATAATTAAAAGTAGACAACCAAAAATTTCTAATTGAATTAAGGGTACAAAGAGCACCCACTTAAAAACTTGAACAGTGACTTCAGTCTTGAAGGTTTGAGGTTTTTCTCAAAAATTTATAACAATTTTCTTATAGTTTTCTACTTTTCCATCTAAATTTGAAACCATTTTCCTCAAATTTGTAATTTCCTCTTGTAAAATTGACTTTTCTTGTATATTTGAAACTTCATTATAAATTTGTGGATTATTTTATGACTAATTTTTGTCTGTTTTTTAAAATAAAATTACTGTTTTTTTTAAGATAAATTTGAAACTGACTGTAGTATTTTTTTTACTTTTTCCTTATAACAATTTACACTTTTGACCATAATTTTGCAATCAGAACAGAACAATAATTTAACTCTGATTACAAAGAAAAAATATTAATAAAATTGTTTTTAATGAAATAAATTAACTTAAATGACCAAGGATGCCATTATTTCTGTTATAATATTTCTTTATATTTATAGTTTGTTTTTTTTCAGAAATCTCCTCACCACCCAGACAGCAGGAAAAACCTCCCTTATTTTGAAATCAAATGTTGACACGCTTAGTTTGTGTGAAGGCTGCTGACGGATTAAAGTCATTGACTTCATGAATTTTGGTCATCTTAACCGGCCAGGTACATAATACCTGCATCTCACTACAGTATATAGCTCACTATAAGGGAGCAATTTCTTTGCACAACCAGGCTCCGCTGCGTGGTTTCAGTGTGTGTTAAAAATTTATCGCAGGTTAGTAACGTCTAACCAGCGTAAAACGTCTCGTCGCGCCAAAGCGTTATCTTGTCCGCTTCCGTTTGTTTCTTTTGACTTCATTTTTAATTTTTTATCTCTTTTCGCTGATATTAGCTTTTTGCTTGGTGTTAGCTTAGTGTTGACCTAGCAGAAAGCCCGATCAGACACACAGGTGGATCGGACCCCGGGAGGGGCTGTTCACCGGGCTAGGCTGACCTGTTTTTAGCTGTTTTTGGCTGGCTGGCTATCCACTTCTCGCCCGGAACGTCATGGCTCCATCCCCAACGTGTGTCAGCTGTGTGTCCCTCCTTAGGAAGGTTTCTGAGTTGGAAGTGAGACTTCCTCTATAAGATTCTGGAGGCTGAAGACCACCTTGACACTATAATTCTCGGGCGAACATCAGCCCCGGCAACCGACTTGCAGCTGGCAGAGATGGCTAATTATCTGGGCGAATTCAGTACATCACCATCCACTTTCACCCCTGCTCCAGTCTCTTCAGATGTCCAGAACCCCAGCAATAAGCACTGGCTTCAGCTCGGAGCTAAACCCAAAGCCCCACGTGGTTTTTCTCATCCTCAATGCACGCCCTGAACCTTGGTTGGGCCAACTAGCAAACATCGGTGATTGACCAGACAGGGCCGTGCCTCTTCTTTTCCCTTGCTGCTGGAAAACAGATTCGAAATCCCTTCCCTGAAAGATTTTCCCCACCTGGACGTCGATCATCCTCCCATGGCCGCCCCTCCTCCTCCTCCTTCAGCAGCGGCCCAAACCCGCAAGCCCCGGATTAAAACTACTTTAGGTGTGCCAAATTATACACCAGCTCCAGAAAGAAGAGAGCGGATCACCTCGCCATCACAACAACATTGGCAAAATTACCCACCACTTCAGAAACCACCAACAAAGCCCCCCCAGACGACGTTGGTAATTGGTGACTCGATTATGAGGAACGTCAGAAGCAGGTACTGTGTCACTAAATTTTTTCCTGGGGCTAAAGTGTCTGACATTGAGGCTCTTACCCCTGACCTATTAAATGAATTCCCCCACACTAAAACTGTCATTGTACATGTTGGATGCAACAACATCCCAGATGAAGTGTCAGAGATCTTAAAGAGTGACTTTAGGAGCCTTCTGTCCACTCTTGTGAACTGTGACAGACGTGTGTTTATCGCTGGGCCTTTGGCACCTTTCAGACGAGGTTACAATTATTTTAGCAGAACTCTCAGCCTTAATACCTGGTTGTGTTCTACATGTCCTACTTTTAACATTGGTTTTGTAGACAATTTTAACCTGTTTTGGAACCGCCCATCACTTATGAGGCCAGATGGCATCCAAATAGACTTGGTGCACGTGTTTTAAGGGACAATCTGTTCTATTCCATTCAGCGTTTTTTAGTACAGTGACTGAAATTTGGTGGGTTAACTCACCCCGTAGTTCCTGGGTCTGCCAACCAGCCCTTCTTTGTTTCCACTTCTCATATTAATCCTATTAATCCAAATAATCCTCACTGTTTAGATCAGTCTTCAGTTTATAACCCCACAGAGATTGTGTCTCCCATTACCCAAAATATTATAACCCAAGACAAATACAACATAACTTGATAAATACATGCCTTTCTGCAGCTCCTCCTCATCCGCCACCCCTCAACTTTGCCCCTGTCTTCCCCCTTAGAGAACCTTTGTCTACTCCCCTCCAAAGTTAATAAAAATGTAATGTATAAACATCCCAAAGTGATTAAACAAAAAGTTGGTAAAATTCAAATTAAACATCAAGTCTCTAAATTTAATAATTTGGTCTCTGTTCCTCCTCATAATTTAAAAATTAAATGTGGTTTGTTAAATATTAGGTCTCTAACTCCCAAGTCTCTACTAGTTCATGATCTATTAATTGATCATCAGATTGATTTAATATCCCTTACAGAGACTTGGCTAGGGCAAGATGATTATGTTGGTTTAAATGAATGAACTCCCTCTGGTTATCTAAACTATCATAATCCCAGAAGATCTGGTTGTGGAGGTGGAGTAGCGGCAATTTTCCATTCTAAATTACTAGTTAATGTAAAGCAAAAATCATGTTTTAATTCCTTTGAGGGCCTGGTCCTCAGTATGGGGCATGTTAGCAATCCTAGCTTAAACCCAACTTTCTTTGCCATAGTTTACCATCCTTCCTCAGCCTACTCAGACTTTTTATCCAAATTTGCTGAATTTTTAGCTGATTTAGTGTTGAAATCAGATAGAATAATTATAGTAGGTGTAGAGGAGCTGGGCAATGAAGAGGCGATTTGGTTTATAAGCGAAGTTTTAATGTACAGCTCTTCTATCAAGTCTCATCTGGTGCAGAGAGCGGCAGAAGTGAAAAGAGGCAGAATTTCGCCAACTCACTGATTATATACATGCACACAACAAAAGACATGCATAACAAAGGCTGACATCCCTCATTATCATAATCCCCCCATTGTCTTGGTATTTCCTCTCCTCGTCTTGGGAGGTGATGGTATTTCCTCTCCTCGCCTTGGGGGGATGAGGGTGGCTCGTCCGGTCTCCCCCGCCGTGTCCGGGAACGTCTTTGTTCTTCACTCGGCGGGTGAGATTCCTTTGTCCTTTCAGAGGTGTGAAGTTCCTTACATATGCAATCCCAAACATTTCCACATGCTCTAACATATGTAGGTTATGGAATATATGGTTAATATAGACCACAGGCCCCCCAAACAACTAAGAAAAGACAACAGAAAGGTTCACAGTCTAGGATAGTTATTACGACATACTACGTGTTATAGCTGTTACCACGGAAGAACTTTCCAGCAGCCATGCTCCTAAGTGAGTTCAGTGGTAAACATAGCATAGTAAAATCATAAGTCAGTCCTAAACTGTTGCAGCACAATTAGTGAATAATTGTGGAGTGGTTGGTGTCAGTCCCTGTGCTGTCTGGGTTTAATTCTTCTCCCAAAACTGCTGTAGGTTGGTTTAGGCGCCCTGCTGGGACCTTCTTGTGAGGAATCTGCAGTGTGGGAAGGAGAGAGGTTATTTGTTCCCTGCCTGGGGGCTGAGTCTTTTCTCTTGGGGGGTCTACCTCGCCGAGGTGCTCTCGCCAACTGTGCAGGTTCGTCTTTCAACAAGAAGGCAGGTTTAAGTCTGTCAATGCTGACTGTTTCTTTTCTATCCCCATAATCAAGCACAAAGTGTTTATCACCATTTTCCAGCACTCTGAATGGCCCATCGAATGCTGGGCGTAAAGTTTGTTTTAGAGCTTCATGCTTAACAAAAACGAACTCAGCGTTTTTTAAAGTTTGAGGGACAAAAACCCGTGGGAAGGAGTGATGAGCTGGACTGGGGAGAGAGTTCGGTCCGTTGCTGCCTAAAAACCTTGGGACTGGAAGATGCCCTGGCTCTGGGTTCTCTGGTAAAAATTCACCTGGGAGCCTGAGAGGTTGAGCAAAAACTAATTCTGCAGGAGAGGCGTCTAGATCCTCTTTAGGTGCAGCACGCAACCCCAATAAAACCCAGGGAAGTTTATTTACCCAATTTGTGTCCGTTAGTGAGGCTCTGAGGGCGGCCTTTAGAGACCTGTGAAAACGCTCGCATAACCCATTAGCCTGAGGGTGATAAGCGGTGGTGCGATGAATTGTTGCTCCTAAGCTGTTGGACATGGCTGACCAGAGCTCTGAGACAAATTGAGGCCCCCTATCGGACGTGATGTCCGATGGGACGCCGAAACGTGCCACCCAGTTTGTCAAAAAAACGCGAGCGACTTCCTCCGCTGTGGTTGCCGCTAGAGGGACTGCCTCTGGCCAGCGTGTGGTGCGGTCTATCATTGTTAACAGGTGTGTGAAACCTTGGGAGGAAGGTAGTGGCCCCACAAGATCGACATGAACGTGGTCAAACCTTCTAGCAGGGATTGGAACAGGCTCCAGAGGGGCTTTTGTGTGTCTGTGTATTTTGGCGCGTTGACAAGAAATGCAAGTTTTTGCCCATTCTTTTACGTTTTTGCGCAGGCCTGGCCACACAAACTTTTCGGCGACCATTTTAACCGAGGCGCGCACACCTGGGTGCGCGAGGGAGTGAATTGCGTCAAAAATGCAGCGGCGCCATGTAGCTGGTACTAACGGGCGAGGTCGGCCGGTTGAAACATCGCATATTAGGGGGGGCACGCCGTTGCATAAACCCCTTTTCTCCAGCCTTAACCCTGTTGGTCCAGACAGGAGTGCGCGCACGTCTGCGTCACTGTTTTGTTCCTCCGCCATGGCTGCATAATCTATCCCTGCATGGATAGGTGCTGCGTATGTGTCTGCGTTAGTGAAGAGTTCTGCTGCTGAGGCAGTATACTCTGTCTCCCCGCGCTCTGGTGGTGTCACAGCGCGAGAGAGACAGTCCGCTACTACTTTAAGTTTGCCTGCCACGTGTCGAATGTCTGTGGTGAACTCTGAAATCGCAGCTAGCTGTCTTTGTTGCCTGCCTGACCATGGTTCTGAAATTTTAGCCATAGCGAAGGTGAGCGGTTTATGGTCTACAAAAGCCGTGAAACTCCGCCCTTCTAACCAGAACTGGAAGTGGCGGATGGATAAATGAAGCGCCAGCAGCTCTCTGTCAAAAGGGCTGTATTTGCGTTCCGTTTGGTTTAGCGATTTGCTAAAGAATGCTAAAGGTTGCCAGACCCTGCTGACAAGTTGTTCTACAACTGCCCCTATGGCTAGGTCTGAAGCATCTGTGGTTAGCGCAATGCGGGCCAAGGGATCTGGGTGAACTAACAATGTGGCGTTAGCTAGGGCGCTTTTTACTTCCGCAAAAGCGCGTTCGCGCTCCGGGGTCCATTCGACCGCGTTGGAAGCTTTCTTTTTTTTGAGCGCGTCATATAGGGGCTGCATGAGCTGAGCTGCGTGGGGGAGGAAGCGGTTGTAAAAATTAACCATCCCTAAAAATTCCTGTAGCGATTTGACCGTTTGTGGCCATGGGAAACTTTCTATCGCATGAACTTTGTCTGGGAGTGGAACTGCCCCCTTCGGAGAGACTTTGTGTCTTAAAAAATCAATTTGTGACACGCCGAATTTGCATTTGGCTGGGTTGATTATTAACCCGTGCTCTTCTAGCCTCTGAAAAACCGTAGTGAGGTGCTGCTCGTGTTCTTCCTCAGACGAGCTGGCTACCAGCATGTCGTCGAGGTAGACGAAAACAAAAGGGAGGTCGCGTAGGACCGCATCCATCATTCGTTGAAAAGTTTGAGCAGCGCCTTTGAGGCCGAAAGGCATTCGTAGGAATTCAAAAAGGCCGAAAGGGGTTATTACCGCTGTTTTAGGAACGTCTTCTGCTCGGACTGGGACTTGGTGATAACCGCGGACTAAGTCTATTTTTGAAAAAATGCGCGCACCCGCTAGATGTAGTGAAAAATCTTGAATGTGAGGGATTGGGTAACGGTCATGCGCTGTAGCGTTGTTTAATCTGCGGTAATCTCCGCACGGTCTCCAAGAACCGTCGGATTTCGGAACCATGTGAAGTGGTGAGGCCCAGGGGCTCTTCGAGCGTCTAACAATGCCTAATTTTTCAAGAGTTGTAAACTCGTCCCGTGCCATGTTGAGCTTGGCCGCGTCTAAGCGGCGAGCTTTGGCAAAAACGGGAGGTCCCGTTGTGAGAATGAAGTGTTCAACCCCGTGTTTAGCCACAGTGGCTGAGAATTTGGGGTTTGTGAGTGCTGGAAATTGGGTGAGGAGTTGCTCAAACTTACCTCCTGCTGTGGTGATGTTGGCCTGCACAGGTGGTGGAGAAACTCGGGCTGAGCATGGAATAGAAGCAAAAGACAGTGCATTAACCAGGCGCCTATTTGCTAGATCCACTAATAACCCATGTGCACACAAAAAATCTGCGCCTAACAAGTTAAAACTCACCACCGCTACAACAAATGTCCATCTGTAGCTGTGGCCGTGGATGAGGAGGTGCAGGCTCTTTTCGCCGAACGTGTCGATGTCAGAGCCGTTGGCTGCCACTGCTCCGTTGCCCCGGGTGCCCATGGCTCGATCTGCGTGGGAGGGCATGACGAAACTCAGCTGAGCTCCTGTGTCGATGAGGAACTGCTTGCCTGTGTGTCCATCCGTCACGTACAACAGCTTATTTTTCTCACCGAGAATCGCTGCTGTTAACGGCTCTCGTTTTTGGCGTTTCCCGACCTCGTAAATTTGCAGGGGGGAACGCATTTGTGGGCCTTCTCGGCGAAGCGGTGGTGATAATAGCAGACGTTGCTCTGTCTGTTACGTTTTGGCCGCGTCGCTGTCACCGTGGCCTGGGTCTGCTCCGTGGGTTGTGGCTCCCCGTGGCTCGGGGCGTCAGCTTTGAGGTCTGCGGATGCTGCTGTGGGTGTCAGCTCCTTGCAAGCGTTGACGAGCCGGTGAGCTTCGCTGGCCAGTGTGCGGAAGTCTTGGTGGTTGTTGCACTTCATGCTGGCGAGTGTCCCCCTCATGTGTGGCGGCAGCGTGCTGAGGAAAATAAACTGGAAGAGGAAGTTGTCATTGACCTCTTCCTTGAGCTGCAGCAAATCCTCCATGAGGGCCTTCGGATTGCCCCCTCTGTGGCCGTAGACCGCCAGGATCTTCTCGGCTCTTTCTTCCGCTGATGGGACGTAGTTCGCCACGATGGTCGCTTTGAGCGTCTCGTACTTGTCCCGGGCCGGTGGTCGCCGGATCATGCTCCGCACACACTTCGAAGTGGCGGAGTCGAGTTTGGAGACGATATGATAAAACTTAGTATCGTCGGCCGTGATGCCCGCCAGTATAAATTGGGCTTCAGCCTGCTGAAACCAAGAGGCAGGGTCCTCTTGCCAGAAGTCTGGCAGCTTGACAGCGACGGCGTTTGTGCACATCATCACTGCTGTGCCCGCCGGGTGAGAGTGCCTTGCCTCGGCTCTCACGGCGGTGCTGGTGCTCGGTTGAGCCCTCTCAACCTCTTCTGCCGGGGGGAACAGCTGTCCGTCTGCTCCCTCGTCTGCGTGGCTGCTGGCGTCTGCCTGAGTCGCCACGGATGAGTCGCTTGTGGAAGAACGCCTCCGTTCCATACTCACGTCAAGGTCACCAGTGTAGAGGAGCTGGGCAATGAAGAGGCGATTTGGTTTATAAGCGAAGTTTTAATGTACAGCTCTTCTATCAAGTCTCATCTGGTGCAGAGAGCGGCAGAAGTGAAAAGAGGCAGAATTTCGCCAACTCACTGATTATATACATGCATACAACAAAAGACATGCATAACAAAGGCTGACATCCCTCATTATCATAATCCCCCCATTGTCTTGGTATTTCCTCTCCTCGTCTTGGGAGGTGATGGTATTTCCTCTCCTCGCCTTGGGGGGTGAGGGTGGCTCGTCCGGTCTCCCCCGCCGCGTCCGGGAACGTCTTTGTTCTTCACTCGGCGGGTGAGATTCCTTTGTCCTTTCAGAGGTGTGAGGTTCCTTACATATGCAATCCCAAACATTTCCACATGCTCTAACATATGTAGGTTATGCAATATATGGTTAATATATAGACCACAGTAGGGGATTTTAATAAACATGTTGATGTAGATAGTGACTGTCTTAATAAGGCATTCAATTTAATATTAGACTCAGTGGGGTTTTCCCAGAAAGTAGAAAATTCTACCCATTATCTCCACCACACATTGGACCTTGTTCTGACTTATGGTATAGAAATAGAAAATCTGGTAGTGTCTCCTCATAATCCTGTACTGTCAGACCATTGTCTGTTAACCTTTGATTTCACTATTTCTGATTATTTGACTCCTAAAGAAAAATATTACTACAGCAGATGTCTTTCAGATGATGTTATCAAATTTTTGCAGATTGTCTGCTCTATACCATGGGTCAACACAACAGAAATAAAAGATGGAGAGCCTGCTCCTTCCATAATTGATAGCATGGTAGATAGTGTTACAGCCTCTCTGCATCAGACTCTAGACTTGGTGGCCCCTTTAAAAAAGAAAAAGTCTAATCAGATTTCTAACCCCTTGGTTTAACACAGAAACTCGTAGCTTAAAGCAGAAGACTCGCCAGTTAGAAAATGGCATTCTACTAATTTAGATGAATTCTATTTAGCATGGAGAAATCATCTCCTAATTTATAAAAAAAAATCTCTTCAAAAAGCTAGAACAAGTTATTACTCTGCATTAATAGAAGAGAATAAGAATAATCCCAGGTTTCTTTTCACTATAGCCAGGCTGACAGTCAGGACTCTGTCAATCCTCGCATCCCCGTAGAGCTTTCTAGTCAGGACTTTTTGAACTTTGTCAATCATAAAATTTTATCTATTAGAGATAAAATCAGTCAGATTCTTCCCACCGTAAACTTAAGTACAGCAACTACTACAACTCCTTCAACTGATATCTGTTTAGATAAGTTTACTCCAACTGACCTTTTAGAGTTAGATAAAATAATTTCCTCATCCAAGCCTTCAACTTGTCTTTTAGAACCTATTCCTACCAGGTTATTTAAAAAAGTCTTCCCATTTATTGGTAGCCGTATTCTTCAAATAATCAATTCTTCTTTAACTTTAGGTCATGTACCGCAGGCTTTTAAAATTGCTGTAATTAAACCCTTACTCAAAAAGCCAACGCTCGATCTTGGAGTTTTGGCTAACTATCGACTAATCTCTAATCTGCCTTTCATTTCAAAAATCTTAAGAGTTGTTGCTACGCAATTATTTGACCACTTGCAGGGAAATGGTCTATTTGAAGAGTTTCAATCTGGGTTCAGAATTCATCACAGCACTGAAACAGCCTTAGTGAAGGTCACTAATGACCTCCTTATCGCATCTGATAATGGACTTGTTTCTGTACTTGTCCTTTTAGATTTTAGTGCAGCCTTTGATACTGTCGATCATGATATTCTACTTGATAGAACACTATGTTGGACTAAATGGAACTTCACTGCAGTGGTTTAGATCTTATTTGTCAAATAGACTTCAGTTTTTTCATATTAATAATGAGTTTTCTTCCAACTGTAAGCTCAGTCATGGAGTTCCACAGGGATTTGTTTTAGGCCCTACTCTTTTTAGTTTATATATGCTTCCGTTAGGCAACGTCATTAGAAAGCACTATATACTGTACATTTTCATTGTTACGCAGATGACACGCAATTATACCTGTCAATGAAGCCCGATGAGTGTTATCAATTAGCCAAGTTAGATGCCTGTCTTAAAGGGGACCTGTGGTGGTCGTCTAAACCCATTCAACTTGAAAACACTAGGCAAAGTATTCGTTATTTGGTTAAATAATTATTGCCAGCCATCTACCACCAGAGAAATATGCAAATACGACCGCCGGCATGGCCAGCCAATGAAAACTATGCGCGCAGCCATGACACATGCGGATGTGACGTCACGTCGTGGCTACTGAAAAGTCAATACTCAGCCTGTACCAGCGACTAGGGTGCTTTTGTCAGTATTTTTGTTCTATTATAGCTGAATTGTCGGACTCTGAGGAAGAATTCGGCCAACATGGCTACAGGTTTGAGCCAGAAAGGTCTTCTGAGGGTGAAAGTGACGAAGTGGTCCTCACACACAACGGAATTTCGTCCGAAAGGAAACGTCTGTGCCCTGTTCCGAGATTGCGCAACCACTTTTCCGCGACGATCTTCCGACAAGGTGAGCTGGGTTTGGGTACGCAAAAGAAGTGTTTATCTTTGTTTTTTCGCTTATTATTGCGACATCCAAAGACTTCACATTCCACCATGTTGTGATATCCATATCGCATTGTATGTTTTTGTTGTTACAAGAGCGCCAAGTGTCTGCTGATCTGTATATACTTTTATTTATTTATTTATTTTCTAGTCGTTTTAGTTCTGCATTTAATATGAACCCTGAGTTTTAAATAAACGTTTGAATTGGAATTTGAATATCCCGAAAGCCACTGCTCATCCGGGCACTCCAGGCTCAGCCAATATTGATCCAGATTGCGGTATCCACGCTACTACGTCACAGGAAGCGTCCTGGCAGGCCATGTAGCCGCTAGTATGGCTGCGCGCATGTTTTGCTGACATAGCTGAACCAGCACATCAGCAATGGATTTATATTGCATTGCTTTGAACTTGAACTTGAACTTGAACTAGAACGTGAGACAGGGGCTCAATATAATATCTTTATTTTCACGACCACCACAGGTCCCCTTTAAGGAAATCAAAGCTTGGATGACTTGTAATTTTCTGCTATTAAACCCAGATAAGACTGAAGTCATTCTTGTTGGTCCAAAAAACCTTAGAAATACCTTTCCAAATCAAACTCTTAATTTGGATGCCGCTACTCTTACCCTGAATAGTTCTGTGAGGAACCTTGGAGTTATTTTTGATCAAGATCTGTTTTTTAATTCACATATTAAATTTGTTTCTAAGACAGCCTTCTGTCATCTGCGCAATATTGCCAAGATTAGGAGCATCTTGCCTCTAAATGATGCTGAGAAACTGATCCACGCTTTTGTTAGCTCTAGATTAGATTATTGTAACTCGTTATTATCAGGTTGTCCTAAAATATCTTTAAAAAGTCTTCAGTTGATCCAAAATGCTGCAGCAAGAGTTTTAACAGGTACTAGAAAGAGAGATCTACGTTCCTACTCTCACCTATGGTCACGAGCTTTGGGTAATGACCGAAAGAACGAGATCGCGGATACAAGCGGCTGAAATGAGCTTTCTCCGTAGGATTGCTGGACTCACCCTCAGAGATAGGGTGAGGAGCTCAGTCATCCGGGAGAGGCTCAGAGTAGAACCGCTGCTCCTCCACATTGAAAGGAGTCAGTTGAGGTGGTATGGGCATCTGATTAGGATGCCTCCTGGACGCCTCCCACTTGAGGTGTTTCAGGCACGTCCCACTGGGAGGAGACCCCGGGGCAGACCCAGGACTCGGTGGAGAGACTATGTCTCCCAGCTAGTCTGGGAACGCCTTGGTATCCCCTCTGAAGAGCTGGAGCAGGTGGCTGGGGAGAGGGAAGCCTGGGCTTCTCTGCTTGAACTGCTGCCTCCGCGACCCGGACCTCCGGAAAAGCGGTAGAAGATGGATGGATGGATGGATAGAAAGAGAGATCGTATCTGTCTGGTTCTGGCCTCCCTTCATTGGCTTCCCATAGAATTTAGAATTAAGTTTAAAATCCTTCTTCTCACTTACAAAGCTCTTAATAATCAGGTCCCTTTTTATATAAAAGATCTGTCTGATATTACCTTATCATCCTAACAGAGCACTACTCTCCCAAAATGCTGGATTACTTGTAATACCTAGAATCTCCAAAAGTACAATGGGAGGCAGAGCCTTTTGCTATCGAGCTCCTTTCCTGTGGAACCAGTTACCAATCTGGGTTTGGGAGTCAGACTCGATCTCTGTTTTTAAGAATAGGGTAAAAACCTTCCTCTTCAATATAGCCTACGATTAGGGAGGGATCTTGTGTCTCTTAACCCCCCCTTTGTTTTGCTGTTAATAGATTTAGACTGCCAGGTGACCTCCAGTAATGTACTTGGCTTCTGTTAATGTTTGCTTTCTTTATATCTGTCCTTTTCATCTTCTCTATCCCCTCATCCCCCAGCCAGTCGCAGCAGATGACTGCCCCTCCCTGAGCCTGGTTCTGCTAGAGGTTTGTTCCTGTTAAAATGGGAGTTTTTCCTCTCCACCGTCGCTAAGTGCTTGCTCACAGGGGATCGTCTGATTGCTGGGGTATTTCTGCAATTGTGGGGTTTTCCCTACATTTGAAAGTGCTATGAAATGACAGTTGTTGTGATATAGCGCTATATAAATAAAGTTGAATTGAATTGAATAATAGGGAACTGTAGCAGACTCTAAAGACATAATTCACCATAAAATGTGTTCATGTACAGAATGATCTGCTCTGGCAGTTATAGTTGTGCTCTTAGGCTTTCTCATCAGGCACCTCTCTAGGCAGCCACTGAAGGACCTCAGTTTAGCGTGAAACGAGAGCTAGCATTTTTAGCTGTTGCTTTTTGTCACTGCCACTGGAAAATAAAAACGGCACGCCTGCTCGTGCAAGAAAAGAGAGAAATTGCCCATCTCCTCATTCCGGCAATTCCTACAGAACATAACTTAATATTGTAGTAGCTGGTGAAATATATCCTCAGCAATTCATCAGTCCCCCTTGCCTTTCCCTTCATATGAAGCCAGCTGCATATGAATTCTAACCACATCTCTTTGCTAAGCGACTCTTCCATTATTGCTCCCGTTTCCAGTGGGTTAAAACCATGATAAACGCGTCCAGTGCTTACATACCTCTTATGATTTTTTTTCTGCATTTAAAGTACTTTAAGATAAGATAAGATAAGATAAGATAAGATAAGCCTTTATTAGTCCCACAATGGGGAAATTCCAGGATTGCAACAGCACAGGGATAGCAACACTCAGAGCAATAATTAAGAAGATACGGAAGATATAAATAAGAGCAGTGGATATACATACATACACATCAATATATAAATATATATACAAAGTGCGGAGCATTGTAGCGAGATGGAATAAACAGCATAACCGTCTACTTAGTTATCCTACATAGTATGAATATGTACTCATACATATTGTCACCCTCCATAGCGACCGATACTGTCCTAGTTGTATGTACTGGAGGGGACCATTATGTAAGTCTATTGTGTCTTTTGCATTCAGTACTATTAGGTCGTCACGTTTTTTTTTGCTATCTCTGCGAGCAGCCCTGCTTAGGTTATACAGTCGGACTGCCGTAGGTAGGAATGACCTGCGAAACCTCTCGGTTGCGCACCTAGGATGATGTAGTCTGCTGCTAAATGAACTCCTCAGTGCGTTCAGTATGTCCTGCATAGGGTGGGACTCGGACTCCACCAGAGATGACAGTTTAGCCACCATCCTTCTCTCTCCTATCTCCTCCACTGGGTCAGGGCTCTGCCCCAGGACAGAGCTAGCTTTCTTGATCAGTTTGTTCAGTCTCTTCCTATTGGCTGCTGTAATGCTACTGCCCCAGCAGACCACTCCAAAAGTGATGGCTGATGCCACCACCGTGTTGTAGAATGTCTTCAGCAGTGCCCCTTGTACACCAAAAGACCTGAGTCTCCTCAGTAGGAACAGCCTGCGCTGTCCGTTCTTGTAGAGTGCGTCGGTATTGTGTGACCAGTCTAGTTTATTGTTCAGATGAACACCCAGGTACTTGTAGGATGTCACCATCTCGATGTCTGTTCCCTGTATGTTTACTGGTGCTATGAGGGGTTGTCCTTGCCTGCGGCAGTCCACCACCAGCTACTTAGTTTTCCTCGTGTTGATCTGGAGGCAGTTCCTATGGCACCAGTCCACGAAGTCCTGGATAAGTCCTCTGTACTCAGCTTCATCTCCCTTGGAGATGAGGCCGACGATTGCAGAGTCGTCAGAGAACTTCTGTAGATGGCAGTGTGTTGTGTTGTGTGAGAAGTCCGCAGTAAAAAGGGTGAACAGGAAGGGAGCCAAAACCATTCCCTGGGGGGCCCCCGTTCTACCGTTGATCGTGTCGGACACACAGTCCCGGGTTCTCACAAACTGTGGCCGGTTAGTGAGGTAGTCCAGGATCCATGATGACAGGTGCTGGTCCACCCCTGCGCGCAGCAGCTTGTCCTTCAGGATCATCGGTTTGATGGTGTTGAAAGCACTGGAGAAGTCAAAGAACATGATCCTCACCGCATTCCCGGGCTTCTCCAGGTGGGACAGAGAACGGTGAAAGATGAAGATCACTGCATCCTCCACCCCAATGCCATGCTGGTAGGCGAACTGGAGTGGATCTATTGCTGGTCCCACCGGGGGGCGGAGGTGAGCAAGGAGCAGTCTCTCCAGGGTCTTCATCATGTGGGACGTCAGGGCCACTGGTCTGTAGCTGTTCAGGTCTTTGGGGCGGGAGGTCTTTAGTACAGGTACCACACAAGATGTTTTCCACAACTGTGGTACCCTCCCCAGCGTCAGGCTCAGGTTGAAGATGTGCTCCACAATATCACACAGCTGATCTGCACAGGACTTGAGGAGCTTTGCGCTGATGCCGTCTGGTCCCGACGCCTTCCTCGCCTTGATCTTTCTCAGCTCCGTCCTCACCTGGGTCTTAGTGAGGGTCATGTTGGGGGGCTGTGTGTTGGGAGTGGGGGGGTGTTGGTGGAGTGGGGTGTGGGCAGCAGGACTCGATGTCTTTAGAGGCAGCAGTGGTTGTTGTGCAGTCGGGGGGGGGGGGAGGGCGGTTGGTCAAACCTATTAAAAAACAGGTTCAGATTGTTTGCCTACTCCCTGCCCCCCGTTGCCTGGGAGGAGGTATTCTGGAGCCCAGAGATGGTTTTAAGGTTTCTCCAGACCCCACTGATGTCACTCTGTTGCAGCTTGTCCTCCATCTTCTTCCTGAAGCTGTCCTTGCCTTCTCTGATCTTCCTCCTCAGCTCCCTCTGTATGGACTTCAGCATCTCCCTGTTCCCCGACCTGAAGATCCTCTTCTTCTCTCTCAGAAGTGTTTTTATCTCAGGGTTGATCCAGGGTTTGTTGTTCGAGCAACACCGTATGGTCTTGGTGGGTACGGTGTTGTCCACACAGAAGCTGATGTAGTCCGTGATGGTGTGAGTGAGGCCATCGATGTCCTCACCATGTGGATCGCAGAGCTGCTCCCAGGCAGTGGTTTCAAAGCAGTCCTTTAGAGCGTCCATTGCCTCCTCAGACCATAACTTCACTGTGCGCATGACCGGAGGTTGTCTGTGCACTAGGGGTTTGTACACCGGCAGGAGATGAACCAAGTTGTGATCCAATCTCCCGAGTGGGGGGAGTTGTGATGAGGTGTACGCCTCCTTAGTGTTTGCATAGAATAAATCCAGTGTTTTATTGTCTCTAGTGTGGCATGTGACTTACTGGGTAAACGTGGGTAGAATGGGAGACAGTGAAATACAGTGGGGGAAAAAAGTATTTAGTCAGCCACCAATTGTGCAAGTTCTCCCACTTAAAAGATGAGAGAGGTCTCCAGTTTTCATCATAGGTATATCTCAACTATGAGAGACAAAATTAGAAAAAAAAAAAAAACAGAAAATCACATTGAAGGATTTTTAATGAATTAACTGGTAAATTCCTCGGTAAAATAAATATTTGGTCAATAACAAAAGTTCATCTCAATACTTTGTTATATACCCTTTGTTGGCAATGACAGAGGTCAAACCTTTTCTGTAAGTCTTCACAAGGTTTTCACACACTGTTGCTGGTATTTTGGCCCATTCCTCCATGCAGATCTCCTCTAGAGCAGTGATGTTTTGGGGCTGTCGCTGGGCAACACGGACTTTCAACTCCCTCCAAAGATTTTCTATGGGGTTGAGATCTGGAGACTGGCTAGGCCACTCCAGGACTTTGAAATGCTTCTTATGAAGCCACTCCTTCGTTGCCCAGGCAGTGTGTTTGGGATCATTGTCATGCTGAAAGACCCAGCCATGTTTCATCTTCAATGCCCTTGCTGATGGAAGGAGGTTTTCACTCAAAATCTCACGATACATGGCCCCATTCATTCTTTCCTTTACACGGATCAGTCGTCCTGGTCCCTTTGCAGAAAAACAGCCCCAGAGTATAATGTTTTCACCCCCATGCTTCACAGTAGGTATGGTGTTCTTTCTCCTCCAAACACGACAAGTTGAGTTTTTACCAAAAAGTTCTATTTTGGTTTCATCTGACCATATGACATTCTCCCAATCCTCTTCTGGATCATCCAAATGCTCTCTAGCAAATTTCAGACGGGCCTGGACATGTACTGGCTTAAGCAGGGGGACGCGTCTGGCACTGCAGGATTTGAGTCCCTGGCGGCGTAGTGTGTTACTGATGTAGCCTTGGCTACTTTGGTCCCAACTCTCTGCAGGTCATTCACTAGGTCCCCCCGTGTGGTTCTGGGATTTTTGCTCACCGTTCTCATGATCATTTTGACCCCACGGGGTGAGATCTTGCGTGGAGCCCCAGATCGAGGGAGATTATCAGTGGTCTTGTATGTCTTCCATTTTCTAATAATTGCTCCCACAGTTGATTTTTTCACACCAAGCTGCTTACCTATTGCAGATTCAGTCTTCCCAGCCTGGTGCAGGTCTACAATTTTGTTTCTGGTGTCCTTTGACAGCTCTTTGGACTTGACCATAGTGGAGTTTGGAGTCTGACTGTTTGAGGTTGTGGACAGGTGTCTTTTATACTGATAATGAGTTCAAACAGGTGCCATTAATACAGGTAATGAGTGGAGGACAGAGGAGCCTCTTAAAGAAGAAGTTACAGGTCTGTGAGAGCCAGAAATCTTGCTTGTTTGTAGGTGACCAAACACTTATTTTACCAAGGAATTTACCAATTAATTCATTAAAAATCCTTCAATGTGATTTTCTGGATTTTTTTTTTCTCATTTTGTCTCTCATAGTTGAGGTATACCTATGATGAAAATTGGAGACCTCTCTCATCTTTTAAGTGGGAGAACTTGCACAATTGGTGGCTGACTAAATACTTTTTTGCCCCACTGTATGGTTAAAATCGCCTGAGATGAGGAGAAGAGCATCTGGGTGTTCTGTCTGCAGCCTGCCAGTTACTGAGTGGATGACGTCACGCACTGTCCCAGCGTTCGCCGTCGGATTTGCATAAATAACAATGCGGATCACGTGTGAGTATTCCCTCGGGAGATAGGTAGGCCGCATGCTAACAGCTAGCAACTCAATGTCTTTGCTACAGTGCTGAGTGCTGAGTTTAATAAACTCATGTCTCTGTCGGACAGTCACGCTTAGCGAGACACTGCCTGCTGACTGACTGGAAAACTCGTGTGAGCGGGGCGCTTCTAAACTCCACGTGGATGACGACCACGCGCGTTCGTGTGTGCGCTTGCGGCAAGTCATTGCTTCATATATTTTTCTTAATAAATTCATATCTTCTTGGCGAGGCGGTAAAATTTCTGGCGAGGCAGCCTGCCACCGAGAAATGTTACCAGAGGAAACCCTGAGTATTGACAAATAAAGCCTTTGAATCTTGAATAATAATCATAAATGTCAAAAATACAACTTAAAGGGTTAGTTCCTTTATTTTCAGCTCTAGAACATTTTTTACCTCATGCATAAAGTGGCACTTTGAATGTCATCTGAATGTTTCCTTAAATACTCAGCTTCAAAGCTTTGCATAAACGTGCACTTAAAACTTCAGAATGCATGTTTACATAGTGCTGACACATGAAATGCTGCCTGCCAATGTTGCAAAGTTTAAAATAAGTAAAAGCAGCAGTGTTGCTGAACTGAGTCATACAGTATTTGTAGTATATTCTTTGACTTTTAGATTTGTGGATTTATATGTGTGCAGAATGCAATCAGTCTTTACTGTACTTTTATTGTTTTAAATAAGAGAGACGGTATCGGCCGACACTCACCGACATAGTATTGGTATTAAAAAAGTGGTATCGGCTCATGTAACGTAATTTTTTTCCAATGTGTTGTAGTCGGCTTCAGTTTACTGTCCACATGAATTAATTTCAAGGCTGTGTAAAGACCATTTGAGAGGCAGGGGTGCAAGTTAATAATAATAAAAAAAAATGGGCACATGGAATGAGATTTGTTTAATAACTATATACACTCACGGTCATATTTAATACCCCACAGATTTTTACAAATTATCAGTTCACACAGAGACCATGGTCTTCATCATTAATTATGTAACGGTCAATTACAATTTTTTTTTTTTTTAAATGGGCCGCTTTCATTGAAAAATGATTATCTCTTCAAAATAAAAACATCTTTGCAAAAAAAAAACAACCACTTTTTTTTTCAACAACTAAATTATTAAAACTTCTTTCAAGTGACTAAATCTTTGCAAAAAATTAAAAAGGACATTTGCCTAGTTAGCAGAATGAACCAAAACCATCCCCTCTGTTAACCTGCCACCCCACAAAGACTGCAAGGATAGTTTATACAGGACAATGTAGAGGTACATCTCAATAAATTAGTGTCATTGAAAAGTTGATTTATTTCAGTAATTCAGTTCAAAAAAATGAAACTCATAGATTCATTACACATAGAGTGATATATTTCATTCAAGTATTTATTTCTTTTAATGTTAGTGATTATGGCTTATAGCTAATGAAAACCCCAAATTCATTTTCTCAAAAAATTAGAAGATTACATATAATTAATTTAAAAAAATAATTTTTAATAGAAATATTGGCTGACTACTATGGCCATGTACACACTCAATACGTGGTACTGTGGTACTGCTGAGGGGTTATGAAGGCCCAGGTTGCTTTGATAGTGGCCTTCAGCTCATCTGCATTGTTGGGTCTGGTGTGTCTCATCTTCCTCTTGACAATACGCCATAGATTCTCTATGACAGAGGTGTCCAGTTGTGTGCCATAGAAGGCCAAAGCCCTTCAGGTTTTCTCTTCTACCCAGTCTCTTCAGCAGGTGTTTTCCCTTATCAGTGGGAAGAAATTCAGTGAAATCTGCTGTTGAAGACACTGGTTGGAGATAAAACCTGCAAGGTCTTGGCCCTCCATGGCACATGATTGGACACCCCTTCTCTATGTGGGCAGGCGCCAAGCCCTGCTGGACAATGAAATCAACATCTCCATAAAGCTTGTCAGCAGAGGGAAGCATGAAGTGCTCTAAAATGTCCTGGTAGATGTCTGCGCTGACTTTAAAAAAAAAAAAAAAAATCAATTTTTTAAAATTAATTTTATGTAATATTCAATTTTTTTTGAGAAATTGAATTTGGGGTTTTCATTAACTGTCAGCTGATAACCATCAAAATTAAAATAAACACTTATAATATATCACTGTGTGTAATGAATCTATATAATATAGGAGTTTTATTTTTTGAATTGAATTACTTAAATAAATCAGCTTTTTGATGACTTCTAATTTATTGAGATGCACCTATCAGTGAGAGGATAGGTGCAAATGTACAAGAAAAGCCATGAAAATATGAGAAAACTAGAAAGCACTCAGAGAGCACAGACCTCTGCCGAGGGTCCTTCCGTTCCTCATGGATCACCTCCAAAATGTAATGGGTTTGTGTGGAGGCCTAGAGTCACTTCTGATGAAAATTACATTAGAATCTGTCCATTAGTTTTGGAGTGTTGTTGCTAACACACTGTGAAAGATAAAAGCCTTGGCTGAGGTATGCATTCTGAGATCATCACCAAAATGTAATGGATTTGTCTGTAGCCCAAGAACCACCTCTGGTGAAAATTTCATCCAAATCCATCCAGTAGTTTTGGAGTATTGTTGCTAACACTGTGTGAGAAGATGAGAGCCTTGGCGGAGGTATGCATTTTGAGGTCATCACCAGAATCTAATGTGTTCAGTGTGCCATTACACACCTTTCCTGAAAATGTGAATGAAAGGATCTACCTGTCTGTTATCCA
This sequence comes from Pholidichthys leucotaenia, assembly GCA_020510985.1. Classification (NCBI taxonomy): domain Eukaryota; kingdom Metazoa; phylum Chordata; class Actinopteri; order Cichliformes; family Pholidichthyidae; genus Pholidichthys; species Pholidichthys leucotaenia. The sequence continues at coordinate 73,584,606 of CM035838.1, forward strand.
TTATTATTATTACTTCTGCCAAGGGAGGAGGTAGTTTTTACTGGCCTTGGTTGGTTTGTCTGTTGGTTGTTTTTTTTTTTTTTTTTTTAAATATTATTTTATATATTAATATGGCACTTTTCATGTACTGCCCCTTTAAGATGTGTCCACTGAGTTAGGTGCTTGGCCACGCCATAGGACCATGCGCCTTGGCAACCCGGAAGCCAAACACTGCAGAAAAAGCATTATGGGGCTTGTCCACCAAACTCGCTTTTTCTGCTTTGGGCGACTATTTTCTTTTCATTCTCTATGTAGTCCAGCGTTTACAGCGCTGAGCACCGCTGGCACTGAAATGCTTTGAGCGGTGGCCGCTTTTTGTCATGGCACTCGGGGCTGAAAAAAGTTCAGCTTTTCAGACTACTGTACAGCTGCACTCGTCAATGTCAGACCTTTCTAAGCAGCCAGTCAGACTTAAGGAAGGGCGGGACATAGGACCCCCGTACAGGAAGACAAGAACGGTAGGTGACAGTGGAGGAGGTGGAGGCTGAACTTTGCTGCATCAAACAACCCGGTGCTCTTTGATCTGACACTATAAGGATCTCATGATCAAAATTTGAAAGCAAACGCTTGGAAGAACATGTCCGCATCTGTCGGCATGTCAGGTGAGCGTTTGCACCTTTGTCATGGTCATATTTCTCACAAGTTTGTTGCGGTAGATAACATGAATACAGTGTTTCCTCTGGCTTAAAGACCTTGGCGCGGTGGCAACATATTTTTTTTTTGGGGGGGGGGTGTAAACACCCCGGAATATATTATTTATTTATTTATTTTAAGTTTTTGTAAAGGGTATACATGTCATTACAGCATTGCATTGTTTACATTTTCATCACACGTTCCCCTTTTTTGTTTTTTGACAACATTGGAAGATTAATTATTACAACACCCTTTTTTTTTAAGTGAAAGAAAGAGAAATTAAAGAAAGAACAAAAAACAAACAAAAAACAAAACAAGAAAGAACAAAAAACAAAAAAAGAATAAAAAAAAATAAAAGAGCATCTGAGTAGCGTTGCAACAAAGAGAGGTGCCATTATTGAAATGGTATTTGTCAAAGATTAGATCAGATGGAAGACACATATGCGTTCCAGGGTTGCCAAAAGTTCAAGAACCCATCCATGTCCTGTCTCAGTGCCAATGTCAACTTTTCCATCGAGTAAATGTCTTGAATCACGTTAATCCAATCTTCAGGTGTAGGACAATCCTTCAACATCCATTTTTTAGTTAGAGCTTTTTTACTTGCCAATATTAAAACAGTGAATAAATATTTTTCTCGTCTTTCCAGTGATTCTGGTAGTAAACCCAAATACAAAGTTAGTCCCTGGAGGTGCATATACATTCAACAGGGTGATATCTTCTCCCTTTAGCCGCCCAAGTACCATACTGAATCTCCCTTCTTTATCTTTGTGTTCTGATTTTTTTTCAAATATAATTGATCAATGTCGCTACTCCCCTCCTCCTCCCTGACTTATATGAAGATGAAGAGATCAGTTTAAACCCTTGTCTATTGAGTTTAGTGTGCTCCATGTCTGTTAGGTGAGTTTCCTGTAAAAATATTATTCCTGCTTTGTCTTTTTTCATTTTGCCTAGAATCTTGGATCTTTTAACTGGATTCAGGATCCCTTTTACATTATATGAGATTATTTTGGTTACACCCTGTTTCTCCATTGTGTTGTCTTATTTAGTATAACAGTGTGGTGGCCCTCTTTTATGCTACTCAGAAACTGAAAGAACATTAAGAACATAAAAAACACTAAGAACATAGTATATAAAACTTTAAAATAAAAAACTGACAAAAGCTCTTCCTGAGCTGATGTCTTTTTAGTGACCTTAGAAGAGCCTTGATGGTGTGTTGGCTCTGAGGGAAATTCCTCAGATTCCGTTACGTGCTGAGGGCCCTCTCTTACCCTTGTAAGTTGTCCCATGTTTTTAACGTGAATTTCAGATCCCAATCTGAACTTGTAATGATTTTTTTTTTTTTATGCCTGTACCCTATGAAATTGTGTGCAACCTCCCACCACCATCACAGCAAACATTCACGTTAATACAGTATTTGTTAGTGTTGAGAGATCATGTGGTTCATTGTCACATTTCGATTTTAACAAGTTTTTTTTTTTTTTTTTTTTTAAAGACTTGTTTCTAATATTATGTCTGTTCTATGAAATGTTTTACCACTTGCTGATTCTGCATCTCCTTTAATGTTTGTTACCTTGTAGGAGGAGGGTTGGATGCGCAGATTGACTAAAAATATCGTTATTCCCACCTGTAAACGGCCAGTTTTTCCTTATAGCTCTGGCGCTGGGTTTCCCACTGCTGGCCCGTGGATTTTGAGGGTCTCTGTGTGGACCACGATTGAGCCTTGATTCTTTCAATTGGGTCTGCTGCGGGTTTATACACCGTTACCGGGAGTCCTCTTCTCGCCATATCCGTGGTTGCTTCTTCCGCCGAGTTGTAGAGACACGTCTCATCTCCATAAAACACCCTCAGCTTTGCCGGAAATGGAGTCTGAAAGTGCAGTTTCTTCTCTCGTAGTACCTTTTTAGCGTCGTTGTATTCCCAACGCTTTTTAAGGACCTCCGGGGCGTAGTCGTGTTCCACGAAAACTTTTCTCTCTTGGCGCATAAATCCTTTTTTCTGCCAAGCCAGTCTTACAACCTCTTCTTTAATTCTGGAGTTGGAGAACTTCACCACCACCGATCTTGGTGGCGCTTCCGCCGCAGGCCTAGGGGCTAATGTACGGTGCGCCCTTTCTATCTTCAAGTCGGTGGTTTGGGGAATATCCAACTTCTCTCTCAGTAAGGATTCCACGTATGCCGCCATTGTGGTGAAACCGTCCTCGACTCCTTCTTTCAGACCATGAATTCTTATGTTGTCCCTTCTTAGTCTTCCTTCTTGGTCGGTTAGCTTAGCCTCCAGTCTTGACTGTCGTTTGTGTAGTTCCAGCATGGTATCTTCCAGCCCTTTTATTCTTTCCTCTGCTTCCATGATTCGGTCCTCGGCCTGGTCCACTCTGCTGTTTGTCCTTTTTATTTCGTCTTTGATTTCACGAAATTCAGCCCAACACTCTCAGCGAAATCGTCTTAATTCTTTAAGTACCATTTTTAAGCTAACTGTGTTGTTAGCTTCATTCAGCTCCTCGTCTTCTGAATGGATATCATCCGGATCAGATTCTCCGGCCGATGCGTGTCCTGGCCTGGTAAATGTCGATTTCTTCTGTTTTCCTTTAGGCATGATGACTTTGTCTTTTGATTTTCACTCTTCCAAAAATCCGTTAAATCTGATTTTCAAGGTATTTTCCTGGATCGGGTCTGGGAGCTTCAGCGTTAAGCAGCTATCACCATGGTGTCCAGACCGGAAGTCCCCGGAATATGTTAATTTTATACTATTTATTTTTCTTCAATTTTACACAGTAATGTTGCATATGGAACTTACCATTTGAAGTACTGTACGACCGAGGCTTGAATGTTGGAATATTGAGCCAGTTGGGGTCCCATCCAGACATCCTGTGTTTAGACTTCTTAGTGGTGTCATCCTTCTCTCCTTCCTCTGCTCTCACCTCTCCTTATAACAATTTTCTTTTAGTTTTCAACTTTTCTCTGTAAATTTATATAAATTTGAAACCATTTTCCTCAAATTTGTAATTTCCTCTTGTAAAATTGATTTTTCTTGTACATTTGAGACTTTATTATAAATTTGTGGATTATTTTATGACTAATTTTTGTCTGTTTTTTAAAATAAAATTACTGGGGGTTTTTTTAGATAAATTTGAAACAGACTGTGGTCATTTTTTTTTTTTTTTTTACTTTCTCCTTATAACAATTTACATTTATGACTATAATTTTGCAGTCAGAACAGAACAATAATTTAACTCTGATTACAAAGAAAAAAAAATAAAATTGCATTTAATGAAATAAATTAACTTAAAATGACCAAGGATGCTGTTATTTCTGTTATAATATTTCTTTATATTTATAGTTTTTTGTTTTTTTGTTGTTGTTTTTATTTTTAGAAATCTCCTCGCCACCCAGACAGCAGGAAAAACCTCCCTTATTTTGAAATCCAAATGTTGGCACGTTTAGTTTGTCTGAAGGCTGCTGACGGATTAAAGTCATTGACTTCGTGAATTTCGGTCATCTTAACTTGCCAGGTGCATAATAGGGAACATAATATTGTAGTGGCTGGTGAAATATATCTTCAACAATTCATCAGTCCCCCTTGCCTTTCCCTTCATATGAAGCCGGCCGCATATGAATTCTAACCACATCCCTTAGCTAAGCGACTCTTCCATTATTGCTCCCATTTCCAGCGGGTTAAAACCATGATAAACGCCAGTGCTTACATACCTCTTCTGATTTTTTTCCACGTTTAAAGTACTTTAATAAACTCATGTTTCTCTCGGACAGTCACGCTAGCGAGACACTCTGCCTGGTGACGGGCTGGATAGCTCGCGTGGGTGAGGCACTTCTAAACTCCACGCGGATGACGGTCACGCGTGCTGTTCGTGTGCGTGCTTGCGGAAAGTCATTGCTTCATATATTTTTCTTAAATTTATATCTCCTCATAAGCACAGCGGAAATTTTTCTGGCCCCACCCAGAAATGTTACCAGAGGAAACACTGGGATACTATGTGAATTTGTAGTTGATAACTGCAAAAAATGGTATGACGCTGTACTGTTGTGTAATATTGCTTAATAATTATGAACCTTGTCAGTAAACTGTAATAGAGAAGAGAGGAGGAAAAAAACGACCTGCAAGATTCAGTAAACCATGATGTTGATTTAAGGTGGAATTGCCCACCCCCAATGTATGGTCAGTACAATTATGACAGTGTTTATTATTATTATTATTATTATTATTATTATTATTATGTAGTCATATAATACAGTCATTGTTTTTGCTGTCATTTCTCTGTCTGATAATAGTAATAATAATGGTAATAATAATAATGGATTGCATTTATATAGCGCCTTTCATTCAAATTTTCAGGAAAGGTGTGGGTGTCAGTCCGCCCACGGTGTCATACAAGTTAGGACCGCCACTGTCGAAGAGGGACCATAGACTGTATATGAGAGGGACCAAGAAGGACCGATTGCGATCACGTGATAACAACAAGGAAGCATGATATACCGGCTCTTTACCTGAATTTTTGTGCTCTAATAAAACATAAGTAGTCCATTAATTTTAATTCTATGAAGTGTTTCTATGTTATGTCAAATTTTTTATCTTCTCTGGCACACTGGTGGAGTAGTAGACCTCAGAAAATAATGGACAATCCTTAAATAGTTTTTATTGAACAAACAGTTATTAAATAAAGTAGATACTGGGGCTTTTCCTTTTGGATTGGATCCGGCATCCATCAAAAATAGACTTGTGTTTTATTAGAAATCCGACAAGCTGGATTCGTTCTGCAGTGGTCCAGACCAGGTGGGCATTAGAACGTTATTTAGAATGGGGAACTATTTGCTGCGGAGACCGGATTGCAACCGTAATGGACTGGATCTGGAGTCAGTTGAAATCCTGGGTTAGGCTGGTCTTTATAGCTATTAAGGTTTTATCTTCTTATTCTGGTGGTTGTTTCCATCTTTTAATAGTCTTTTCTTTTTCAAATCAGCTTCAGGTTTGAGAACCCCTCTGGCAGTCCCGGGCCCTTACCCTGGTGCATTTGGTATGTTGCCTCACTCAGGAGGAATGAATGGGGAGTTAGCTGGTGCAGCCGGAGCTGCAGCCTATGCTGCTGGACTGCACAGTATGTCTCCTCAGATGAGTGCTGCTGCTGCAGCTGCTGTGGCGGCATATGGCCGTTCACCTATGGTAAGTGGGAAAGTTTTTTGCTGTTGTATAGTCATAGTTCATATTTGTTTGACATATTAAATAGGTACAATAAAGGAAAAAAAGATTTTTTAAATGGGGAAAAATAAACAAATTGGGCATTTTATGATATTTTAATAGTAAAAGAATTGAAAGCCATCAGCCAGTCATGGACCTAAAGGATGTGAATAATTGAGTTTTGTTTTTCTTGAATTACAGTGTTGCAATATGTTAATCCATTGTCCAGTTTGCACATCTGGTAGTTCACATCAGCTTTTAAGTTAGGCCATAAGGTAATGGGTTATGCTCTGCATTGTTGGTGTTTCTGGTGCTGCTGTTTTCCACATGTAGTCATCTCATCTAGGGATGGGAATTGATGAGATTTTATCAATATCAATGGCATTGTCAATTTTGCTTATCTGTCCAATTCTTTGTCGATTCCCTTATCAATTCTTGATCAGTTTTCCGTGTGAAAAAAGCAGGCTTTCACAGGATTTCAGCATCAGTGCAGGAGTTTTGTTATTTTTCTGGCTTTAAACAATGCTTTTTCTCTTAAAAAGATGTAAAAAATCAAATATAAAAAAAACTGTAAACATGCTATCCTTAGAAAAATGGGCATTTATGCCTTGTAACATTTGTAATGTTTAAATGCTGAAAAGCAATATAAATAAAAGCAATATAAATGGAATACTGAAGTGATTAGAAGCAGCTGCACAATTATGTTGTTTTAGCAGTCACAAAGATATATACTGTATATATATAGTATATATATATATATATGCTGTATTTGGGTATAATTTTTCATGTTTTTTTAAATATATATTGTTATGCACCCCTCCATGGGGAATTAGTCAGTGGTGCAGTCCTTGACACCTTAGAGTACACCTCCGTTACTAGCCGAGAGCTAGTGAGGAATTCCTCTGGCTCAGTGGTAGAGTAAGAGGTTTCAGATCATGGTATCATGGGTTCAAGTCTCAGCCTGGGATATTGGGAGGAGTATGTCTACCTTGCGTAAGGGCAAAAGTGACTTCGGAGGTGTATGTCTACTTTGCCAGAGGGCGAAAGTAACTTGGGTCTGTCCACCTTGACTAAGGGTCAGAACAGACTTTGGTGATCCCAGGATTAGTAGGCGAATTTGGCCTTGGCCCAGAGAGTGGGTAGTAACAATATGCACAGTATATACACCCACACATGCATGAAATATTCAATTGTATATTAACATACTGGTAAAACCTCAAGACATTGCTCAATATCTCCAACAGGTTCATTTTGTCTTCTTAGTAATAAAATGATCTTGTTCTTCTATTAAGACAAAGTAAAGAGATGTTTCATACCTTTAACATGTTACGACTGTCACCTGCAGTCTTCTTCAGAAAACATCATCTGATGTCTGTGACGTGTCACATCAGCTGTTTTATCCTTTCCATAGGCGTGACCAACCTGACAGATTTGACAGATCTCTCACATCACCAAGCCTTAACATTGAAAATCCTATTCCAAACAGTAATGCGGAGAAGGTAATCAACAAAGAATGAAAAGCCCTGATAACAGAGAATAAGAGAAACAGTAATCTTACTTAACTTAATCCTCGCCTGGCCACTTAAGTGACCGTTGTGGCCAGTCGTCTGAAGGCTTAAGATAAGAGGTCTTATCGTTGCAACCTGGGCCATCCAGGACAGTCTGGACCGACCTCAGGGGCAATGCCAGCCCTGGGGGGACAGCACCCCCCCCCCCAGTAAACAAACAGTAAATGAAATCAACAAAATCAATGAAAAACTGAATGAGGAAGTGAGCATTTTTAGAACACGATTCCCGGTGATGGAAGAAACGCAAAAAGAAATTGATGCACACCTAAAACATGCATATGAAGAGGAATTCACCATCACAAAAAACCGACCGATAAAGAAACTGAAAAAACTAATTGAAAGAAAAAACAAGAACGAACAAACACCGAGGGAAATTAACGAAAAATGGATCTGCAACCTATCAAAACGTGCAATTATAGAAACGAAAAAGAAAGTCCTCTCCCGAGGTTTAAATTTTGTGGTCATACCAAGAAAAATCCCACATGAACAATACATATTAGCAACACAACTGGCATGCTAAACAAGACAAGACCAAGGAGAGAAAGCAGAAATGCGAAACGTGGTGGTGGGTGTCTTAAAATCAGCCAAATTACTGGAAAGAAACATGACCAGAAAAAAAGAAAAAACAATAGACACACTCAGGAAAGATGACAAAATCATTGTATCACCGGCGGATAAAGGCAGGACGACAGCCATCATGGACAAAGAAACATATGAAACACAGATGGAAAAGATGTTGGCAGATAAGGATGCATATGAACTCCTCAAAAAAGATTCCATAGAAAAAAAGAAGAGAACGCTAAAGGCCCTACTCGGACCCCTGCTGGAAAAAAATAAGGGTGCATATGACCATTTGATACCCACTGCAAGTACAGTAGATATAAAAAGTCTACACACCCCTGTTCAAATGCCAGGTTTTTATGATGTAAAAAAAATGAGCCTAAGATAAATCATTTCAAAACTTTTTCCACCATTAATGTGACCTATAACCTGTGCAACCCAATTGAAAAACAAACTGAAAGCTTTTAAGGGGAAAAATAAAAAACTTACAATAACCTGCTTGCATAAATATGCACACCCTTAAACTAATACTTGGTTGCTGCACCTTTGGCTTTTATTACAGCACTCAGTCTTTTTGGGTAGGAGTCTATCAGTGTGGCACATCTTGATGTGGCAATATTTGCCCACTCTTCTTTGCAAAAATGCTCCAAATCTGTCAGATTGTGAGGGCATCTCCCATGCACAGCTCTTTTCAGATCACTCCACAGATGTTCGATCGGATTCAGGTCTGGACTCTGGCTGGGCCATTCCTAAACCTTAAGCTTCTTCTAGTGAAGCCATTCTTTTGTTGATTTGGATGTATGCTTAGGGTCATTGTTGGGCTGAAAGATGAAGTTCCTCTTCATCTTCAGCTTTCTAGCAGAAACCTGAAGGTTTTGTGCCAACACTGACTGGTATTTGGAACTATTCATAATTCCCTCCACCTTGACTAAGGCCCCAGCTGAAGAAAAACAGCCCCAAAGCATGATGCTGCCACCACCATGCTTCAGTGTAGGTAGGTATGGTGTTCTTTTGGTGATGAGCAGTGCTTTATTTGGGGTTAATCAGAGGCACTTTAAATGGTGGCAGGTGTAAACATTCCAGAATATGTTCATTTTATACTATTTATTTCTTTTTTAAATTTTACACAGTAACGTTGCATATGGAACTTAACATTTGAAGTATTGTACAACCGAGGCTTGAATGTTGGAATATTGGGCCAGTTGGGGTCCCACCCAGACATCCTATGTTTAGACTTCTTAGTGGTGTCATCCTTCTCTCCTTCCTCTGCTCTCAACTCTCCTGGACCCTCTGCCTGAACACTTTCCTCTCCTTGGCTTCTCTCTTCTGTCTCATCTTTCCCTCTCTGAGCTCTGGCTAATTCAGGTTCTGTCTCTGTCTATGGTGGTGTACAAATATGTTAGAAAATATCAAGTGTCATGTTTTGTCCTGCAGGATTTTTTGTCATGGTTTACATAAATGACAAAAATGTGTATTTTTTTGTATTTTTATTCTAGTGTTTTGTTTTTTTTTTCCATTGAGAGAGTAGGGAAGGGAAAGAAATATTCATAATAGTAATGCGCTCATGCATACTTAAATTATATGATCGATAGATAGATAGATAGTTTATTTCGAACACAAAAATATAACAAATACAAGCAAATGGCAAATGCAATAAAGTAACATTATACACTGTTCGAAAGGGAGAAGGAAGAAGTGAACACTTAATTCCATCTCCTCTTTTCCATAGATACACCCATGTGAATTTTATACAAATTACCACCTTTAAGACCCCAAGTAAACAATTTACTGTATTTTTTACAAATCAACATTAACACCCATCCATTCTAACATACAATGATGTCCATACAACAAAACCAGCCTCAAACAACACAGATATACACAGTGCTGTCCTACCCACCATTCCATAGTGTCCCATAATATCCCAGAGTGAACATAATGAATCGTACATATAACTACTACCCTTCTAACATATACCCTTTCAGCAAATGATGCTTATACCTCTTTTTGAATTGATTTCTGTTTGTACATAGTTTCAGTTCCGGCTCTATACTGTTCCACAAATCCACCCCACAGACAGATATGCACATACTTTTCTTGGTAGTACGTATCTTGGGTTTTGTAAAGTTTAAGTCTCCCCTCAAATTATGATCATTGTCTCTTTTTTTAAATATTTTTTGTATATTAGTTGATGATGATCAGGTGGGTATAGTAACCAGAAATTCTACTCATGTAAAAGCAGTGCTTTGAAATTAATAATTAAAAGTAGACAACCAAAAATTTCTAATTGAGTTAAGGGTACAAAGAGCACCCACTTAAAAACTTGAATAATGAGTTCAGTCTTGAAGGTTTGAGGTTTTTCTCAAAAATTTATAACAATTATAGTTTTTGACTTTTCTCTGTAAATTTATCTAAATTTGAATCCATTTTCCTCAAATTTGTAATTTCCTCTTGTAAAATTGACTTTTCTTGTACATTTGAAACTTCATTATAAATTTGTGGATTTTTGTGGATCTAGCTACAATGCTCCGCACTGTGTTTATATACAGTGGGGCAAAAAAGTATTTAGTCGGCCACCAATTGTGCAAGTTCTACCACTTAAAAGATGAGAGAGGTCTCCAATTTTCATCATAGGTATACCTCAACTATGAGAGGCAAAATGAGAAAAAAAAAATCCAGAAAATCACACTGAAGGATTTTTAAAGAATTTATTTGCAAATTATGGTGGAAAATAAGTATCTGGTCACCTACAAACAAGCAAGATTTCTGGCTTTCACAGACCTGTAACTTCTTCTTTAAGAGGCTCCTCTGTCCTCCACTCGTTACCTGTATTAATGGCACCTGTTTGAACTCATTATCAGTATAAAAGACACCTGTCCACAACCTCAAACAGTCAGACTCCAAACTCCACTATGGCCAAGACTAAAGAGCTGTCAAAGGACACCAGAAACAAAATTGTAGACCTGCACCAGGCTGGGAAGACTGAATCTGCAATAGGTAAGCAGCTTGGTGTGAAAAAATCAACTGTGGGAGCAATTATTAGAAAATGGAAGACATACAAGACCACTGATAATCTCCCTCGATCTGGGGCTCCACGCAAGATCTCACCCCATGGGGTCAAAATGATCACGAGAACGGTGAGCAAAAATCCCAGAACCACATGGGGGACCTAGTGAATGACCTGCAGAGAGCTGGGACCAAAGTAACAAAGGCTACCATCAGTAACACACTACGCCGCCAGGGACTCAAATCCTGCAGTGCCAGACGTGTCCCCCTGCTTAAGCCAGTACATGTCCAGGCCCGTCTGAAGTTTGCTAGAGAGCATTTGGATGATCCAGAAGAGGATTGGGAGAATGTCATATAGTCAGATGAAACCAAAATAGAACTTTATTGTAAAAACTCAACTTGTCGTGTTTGGAGGAGAAAGAACACCATACCTACTGTGAAGCATGGCGGTGGAAACATCATGCTTTGGGGCTGTTTTTCTGCAAAGGGACCAGGACGACTGATCCGTGTAAAGGAAAGAATGAATGGGGCCATGTATCGTGAGATTTTGAGTGAAAACCTCCTTCCATCAGCAAGGGTATTGAAGATGAAACATGGCTGGGTCTTTCAGCATGACAATGATCCCAAACATACCGCCCGGGCAACGAAGGAGTGGCTTCGTAAGAAGCATTTCAAGGTCCTGGAGTGGCCTAGCCAGTCTCAAGATCTCAACCCCATAGAAAATCTTTGGAGGGAGTTTAAAGTCTGTGTTGCCCAGCGACAGCCCCAAAACATCACTGCTCTAGAGGAGATCTGCATGGAGGAATGGACCAAAATACCAGCAATAGTGTGTGAAAACCTTGTGAAGACTTAGAGAAAACGTTTGACCTCTGTCATTGCCAACAAAGGGTATATAACAAAGTATTGAGATGAACTTTTGTTATTGACCAAATACTTATTTTTCACCATAATTTGCAAATAAATTCTTTAAAAATCAGACAATGTGATTTTCTGGATTTTTTTTTTCTCATTTTGTCTCTCATAGTTGAGGTATACCTATGATGAAAATTGGAGACCTCTCTCATCTTTTAAGTGGGAGAACTTGCACAATTGGTGGCTGACTAAATACTTTTTTACCCCACTGTATTTATATATTTATTCCATCTAGCTACAATGCTCCGCACTGTGTGTCTATATATATATATATATTTATATTTATATGTACATATGTATACTCGCTGCTCTTGTTTTTCTCTTGCCTTCTGATTGTTGCTCTGAGTGTTGCTATCCCTGTGCTGCTGCAATCCTGGAATTTCCCCATTGTGGGACTAATAAAGGCTTATCTTATCTTATTTTATGACAAATTTTTGTCTGTTTTTTAAAATAAAATTAATGGTTTTTTTTTAAATAATTTTGAAACAGACTGTAGTAATTTTTTTTTTACTTTTTCCTTATAACAGTTTACATTTCTGACCATAATTTTGCAGTCAGAACAAAATAATTTAAATGGTAAATGGTATTCTCTTATATAGCGCTTTTATTCTTATCTCTTGATGACCAAAGCGCTTTACAGATCCTGCTATCCACCCATTCACACACTGATGGCGGCATGCTACCTAACATGGCGCTTCCAAACCCACCAGGAGCAATTAGGGGTGAAGTGTCTTGCCCACGGACACAACGGCAGGATATCTGGGGAGAACGGGATTCGAACCGCCAACCATGTGGTTATTGGACGACCTGTTCTACCTCCTGAGCCACTGCTGCCCCCTCTTTAACTCTGATTACAAAGAAAAAAAAAATAATAAAATTGTATTTAATGAAATAAATTAACTTAAATGACCAAGGATGCCGTTATTTCTGTTATATATATATACACTACCGTTCAAAAGTTTGGGGTCACCCAGACAATTATTTTGTGTTTTCCATGAAAAGTCACACTTATTTACCACCATGAGTTGTAAAATGAATAGAAAATATAGTCAAGACGTTGACAAGGTTAGAAATAATGATTTGTATTTGAAATAATAATTTTTTCCTTCAAACTTTGCTTTCGTCAAAGAATCCTCCATTTGCAGCAATTACAGCATTGCAGACCTAACATGATTGCACAAGGGTTTTCTAATCATCCATTAGCCTTCTGACGCAATGAGCAAACACACTGTACCATTAGAACACTGGAGTGATAGTTGATGGAAATGGGCCTCTATACACCTGTGTAGATATTGCACCAAAAACCAGACATTTGCAGCTATAATAGTCATTTACCACATTAGCAATGTATAGAGTGTATTTCTGATTAGTTTAAAGTTATCTTCATTGAAAAAAAGTGCTTTTCTTTCAAAAATAAGGAAATTTCTAAGTGACCCCAAACTTTTGAACGGTAGTGTATATATAAAGAAATATTATATATATATATATATATATATATATATATTTTTTTTTTTTTTAACCCCTTGCACTCCGGGCAATTTTCCTAAAAATGCCCAAAAATAATGTGCCCAAAGTAAATCGAAAGCTGTTCTTCAACCCTTTGCAGCATCTTCATGGGGTTGGTCTCATTTAAAAGAAAACACTTTGAATTTTTTGGCAAAAAAAACATAATCTCTCTACGTGCTCCAGCCACTGAGTTACAGTCATCTAAACGTACTGAACTTGAAGAAAATAAAATTGGCCACGGTGTTTTTTTGGATACAAATGCTTGCAAATAACACACAGCTGTCCAATCTGGCTGGAAAATGCAACAGAAATGTAGAACCAAGTGTTGTCAAGCTGAGATCCAAATTTGGTAACAATACCACAAAAAATGAATATTTTACACAGCTTTGTTCTCAGGTAGTTCCCAGGCATTTTGGAACTGTGCCAAATTGTGCCAAATGGCACAGTTTGGAAAAACGTCTGTAACTTTTGAATAATTCAATGTAGAATCTTCATTTTGGGCTCTAATGAAAGGTCACATTCAGGGCTGTGTCTGTGTGTGTGTGGGGGGGGGGGGGTTGTCCCCCCCCTCGCTACAAAGGACGGAGTTCGGCCTTCGCTACATGACGGATTACACTCGTTGCATGTTTCCACAGCAACGCTGTCACAGCGGCTACCCCCCCCCCCGCTACTGTGTGTGTGTGTTTGGGGGGGGGTGTCCCCCCCCCCCCCTTGCTACAGAGGACGGCCATCGCTACATGACGGAATAGACTCATATGCTTCCCCCCACGGACTGGGGGGCGTTCGGACCGTGAACACCCCCCCCCCCGCTCCTCTTCTGCAGCGGGGGGGGGTGGGCGTTCATGGTCCGAACTCTGCAAATGAACCGTTTAGCGCGGCGCACGCACTTCGTACTTCGTGCGCCGTACAGTTGTAATTTACCGATCGGTCAAAAGTCATTTTTTGATTACAATTTTCAGGGAGAAATAATAATTTAGCTTATAACACCTTACCTCTTCACAGCAGCAGAGTCCTGGCGAACTTCTCTTCCCCATTGTCAGACGAACGCGACGCTGGTCCGCTCGTGGATCCCGGTCAAAACATAATTCCATTATTGCCATTTTGGCGAATGATTTACGACTTTTGTCGTCTGCCTCCGTCGGTCTATGATGACGGAAGAGAATCCTAAACGTCTATTCTGCTGGAATGAGTGCAGGTCCCACTTGTGGGTGTTCTCCATGCTGCTGGATCTGTAGCAGGTTCGTCCAGCGTCCTTTTTTTTTCATCAGCTGCAACAGTAAATCTCTCTTCACCCAGCCCGAATTTCTGTGCTTCAATTAGCTCCTGCATTCACAGTAGGCGGGTCCTCCTTCCTAGGTTTTCATTCATTGGTTCTTCAAGGTTTCAGAAACCCAATTCAAGGCTCTTATTAGTCGAATGAGAGGTCAATCAGATGAACTAATCTGTTCACGGCTGTGTCTGCAGCTTTTTTTTTCAGTGGCGCTTGGAGGCCACACCACCTACATCACCACCATCAGTATCTCTATCATGCGTCATGCGTCCGAGCGTGCACGAGTGCGCTCTCGTGCGTCCTCGTGCGCCCTAGGACGCAGAGACTTGCCCGCCCGCAGAACAACGGAGCGCAAGTGGTTAAGAAATCTCCTCACCACCCAGACAGCAGGAAAAACCTGTTGACACGTTTAGTTTGTCTGAAGGCTGCTGACGGATTAAAGTGATTGACGTCGTGAATTTCGGTCATCTTAACTTGCCAGGTACATAATGGGGAACATAACTAAATACTGTAGTGGCTGGTGAAATATATCCTCAACAGTTCATCAGTCCCCCTTGCCTTTCCCTTCATATGAAGCCGGCTGCATATGAATTCTAACCACATCTCTTAGCTAAGCGACTCTTCCGTTGTTGCTCCCATTTCCAGCGGGTTAAAACCATGATAAACGCCAGTACTTACATACCTCTTCTGATTTTTTTTTTTCGCATTTAAAGTACTTTAATAACCTCATGTTTCTCTTGGACAGTAACGCTAGCAAGACACTCTGCCTGGTGACTGACTGGAAAGCTCGCGTGGGCGGGGCACTTCTAAACTCCGCACGGATGATGGTCACGTGCGTTGTTAGTGTGCGCGCTTGCGGAAAGTCATTGCTTCATATATTTTTCTTAAATTTATATCTCCTCATAAGCATGGCGGAAATTTTTCTGGTGCGGCAGGCTGCCACCCAGAAATGTTACCAGAGGGAACACTGTACAGAAAGGATAAAACAGCTGATGTAACACGTCACGGACACTGGATGATGTTTTCTGAAGAAGACTGCAGGTGACAGTCGAAACATGTCAAGGGTATGAAACATCTCTTTATTTTTTCTTAATAGAAGAACAAGCTCAGTTTTTAAGACATTGCTCAGTCTAGGAAGGAGTCTAGTTCAGTATTAATCTGTAACTTACGTTACACGTAGCACCTACCGAAACTCCAGTTGCAGTACAGCCACGAGTGGATGCAAGCCTTTCACTACAAACAGTTCCTTGTGCAGTGACTGTCAGTGGGTTTTCCTGGCAAGGAGTGGAGTGCAAGCAGGTTGGTAAAACCTCAGAGCTACCTGTTACTGTCATCATCTAAAAAGAATGTGATCATATTTAATAAGCATTTTTAGGTGGGTTTCGTGAGTGAAAAAATGGATTAAACTTAGCCTGCAAGGCTGCTAGCGTTGCGATAACATACTACTAAAAATAATAAGCAAATATTACCGTCACTAACGGAGGTGCTGCTGCTTGGGACTCAAGTGTGAGTGCACTTCAGACTATTGAACACATTGCAGTCTTTCATTTTATCCCATGCTGCAGCATCAAGAAATGTTTCAACTCGTGTTTGCCATACACCATGCTGCTCGTGTTTACCATACGCTTCTGCCATTGTCCCTCGGTAGTGACAGCGCCATGGTGTTGCTTGGTAACAGCAGCGTGTGATGTCATGACACATACCATTTGAAACAGAAAACACGGAAGTGTAGACCTGCAGCATTGAGAAGAGGAGTTGATAACATCAGCAATGTACGATTCTGGGGCATCGAAAAATTTAGAACCGCTTCCCAATTCCCATCCCTAATCTTGTCCTGTTTCTGTTATTGAAATCCGGTGTGTGCAGCTTTGAAGCAGACCAGTGTACTTGCAGACCTGTCGGTGACATAACAATAGAATACGGATTCCCTGATCATTTTCTTATGATCCAGTATTATGATGTGAAATTATAAAGTATTTTGTTGTTTCTTGTATGTATGGTTTTACCAGTGGTCACGACAGATACCTTCCAGAAGCAGAAATCAACAGATGTTATTTAAGGAAAAACCATAAATTTTCAGGAAATAAGTTCATCTGTTTATGGTTGTATTTGAAAAAATTCTAAGTTATATTGTATTCTAATGCAAGGAAAACATTTCCATCAGGGGGACTATCTGCCAGTATCATTCCTGATCCCTGATCACAAGGTCGATTGGAAGTCTTTTATTTATTAAGGACAAAACTTTTTTTTTTTGTTACTTATTTGTACCCGTAGGTAGACTTGGTTTGCAGTCTGGTGACAAGCCACCAGCTGCTGGTCGCTGCGTGCGCGAGCGCCCTAAACCTACATGTTTTTGGTGTGCGGGAGGAAACCGGAGAAATCCCGGAGTAAACCCGCGCAACACGGGGAGAACATGCAAACTCCACACAGCTCACTGTTGGTCGGGGGCTGGGATCGAACCCACGATCTCATGATCCCCGCGATCCCCCGGCCGAGGGTAAAACTGTGCTGCCACAGTGCTAAACCACTGCGCCACCGTGCAGCCCTTATATTATTATTATTATTATTCCAACACTTTATATTAAGTGTAATTTAGGGATACAGAGGTATACATTGACAACTGCTGAATATCTTAGGCAGCATAGTTAACATATTCAGCTCTCAGAGATACTTTCTTCAAGACATAATTTTTTTTTTAACCTTTATTTATACAGGTGAGTTCCATTGAGAGGCAACCCTCTCTTTTTCAAGGACACACTGTTCACATTCACCCAGTTACACATTCACACCTGAAAGCTTGCCCAGTACAACTACAGACTGACCTGGGGCCACTGAGCAGCTCCACTGGAGCAGTTGGGGTTAAGGGCCTTGCTTAAGGGCACCACAGTGGGGTTAATGAGGGTCGGGCAGACACTGCTATGTCATCTGTCCCACCCAGATCTGATCCTATCGGTCCAGGGATTGAACCGTTGACCTTCCATTCACCAGTCCACATCCCTAACCATTGGGCCACCACTGCCACAAAATTTAAACGACACCTAGCTGCTGCTTCTTCTTCTTCTTCTTTTGGCTGCTCCCTTTAGGGGTCGCCACAGCTGATCATCTGCCTCAATCTCACCCTGTCCCGTGCATCTTCCTCTGTAACACCAGTCCTCTCCATGTCCTTCTTCACTATATCCATGACTCTTCTCTGTCGTCTTCCTCTTTTCCTCCTGTCTGGCAGCTCCATTGTCAACATCCTTTGTCCAGTATATCCACTTTTCCTCCTCTGCACATGACCAAACCATCTCAGCCTTGCGTCTCTTACTTTGTCTCCAAACTGCTCAACCTGAGCTGTCCCTTTGATATACTCCTATTTAATCCTGTCTTTTTGTCAGCACCGCTGTCTCCAAACCATACATCATAGCAAGTCTCATTACCGTCTTGTAAATCTTCCCTTTGACTCTATTATCTTTCTGTCACAAATCACCCCTGACACTCATCTCCACCCACTCCACCCTGCCTGCACTCTCTTCTTCACCTCTGTTGTGCATTTTCCATTGCTTTGGATGGTTGACCCCAGGTGTTTAAACTCATCAATCTTCACTACCTCTGCTCCTTGTGTAACATACAGGGTGGTACCACTGGATAATTGGGTAACAGGGTAACACCCACTAACACCTGCGCTCGCCAGATTTTTGTGTGTAACCCTTACTAACACCCACTCACCCTACTCACTTTAGGTGTAGTACCTTTGGTAGTGTTGTGTTATGGCAGTGTAGTTACCTTAACTTTACTACCTGAGGGAAAAGGGATAATTGGGCCAAGTCAGACCGACTCTGGGTTCGTAGGAGCCTGGGAGGTGCAACAACAGATGACACACACACACACGGTGTATGGAACTTGGAACTATATATATTATTTTAACAAATGTGTATTATTTACAAATATGTACAATCAAAAAAACACACACTTGTCACAATAATAATAATAAAAAAAAATAAAAATACAATACTCCAAAATATAGTTACAATATTCACAGTTCTTGTTGCATCAGTTCCAGGTGACCAGTTGGGTCACCTCTAGCAGTTTCTAGGGTTCGGGCTTCGGCTCGCCATCCAGATCTGGAGATCCACGCTCTGGTCAAACCAGTCCAAAGGGAAAAAAAAAAAAAAAGGAACCTGACCATGCTAAGTGGCTCGTGCGTCAGTGGGGTTCCCGCGCTCAACGGCGTCGACAGCCTTTGGATTCCAATCAATTTCAAGGGTTTTATCCAGGCAAAGGCTGCTACCAGCATGCTAGCGTCGCCATATCACCAAGGACAGTCTCTCTCTCTGGTCTGTGTCTTTCGGCGTCTGGCATGACTGAGCCAAAAATGCAAGTCATCCCAGACCCAGGGAGAGAGCGCTTAACCCATTGGCTGGCGTGACCCAGCAACGGCGCAGCCATTGGTTACTCAGAATATGAACACACAAACTAGGAACTTTATCAGAACTTTCTAGAAAACGTTCCTATTTATGAATATATATTTATTTAAATATTCATATTTAAATCATTTACTCCCATTGTGAAATGGGTGTTTTTCTTTTTAAAAGCGGTATCAGTATTTCTAATTTAATTCACGTTAAACTATCTACTCCCACTGTGAAATGAATGTCCCCCCCTTCTTCTTAAAGCGGTATAGACATTCACAATTCCATCCATGTCTCCAACACTGGGTTACACTATCCCCCCTTAGAATCATGCAAGTCCCTTTGCATGGGATTAGCTAAATAGTACTGACGGGAGAACTAGTGTTCATGGGAATATTCTTAAGGTCTGTCTCTGTTAAGGCTCTGGAAAAAAGCCATGTTTAGGCCTTGAAGCAGGGACTGGGCAACAGTTATGAGAGGGTTTCCCAACTGACTATACTGTAGTCTTTCTGGCTGGGAGGTTGTCCTCTCGGAGCGTCTCACAGTCTGTGGGACTTCTTTTTCAGGTTCTTTTTCTTCCACAGGTTCATCACAGGTATTTTTATCAGGTAAGTTGGTTTCAGTTTCAGTTCCATTCTCATTGTTCGATGGTTCCACATTTGTTTCAGTTTCCTCCAGGTTTCCATCATTCGGTAAGTTGTTGCATCTAGGTGAAGTGACATTTTCTATTTGGTTGTCATTCTCAGGTGAGTGAGTTTCAGCAGGAATGTCTCCTTTAAAGAATGTCTTTGGATGGGGAATTTCATAAACTCGAGTGAGCTTTATGGGCATTTGGATTGGTTCTTCTCTGTACCAATTGACATCTTCATTTTCCGGTTCTGAATTCTCACATTCCTCACTGTATTCAGATGATTGTCTTGTCTTAGGTTTGCAGACACGTTTTGGTTGGACAGGTTCGTCTTCAACAGGGGCAAGAAAACCACAGGGAAGCAAGAGGTCGCGGTGAACGGTGCGAACAGGACCATCTTTTGTCTCAGGTCTTATAGTGTAAACAGGCAAGTCACCTTCTTGGCTCACCACAATGTGAATTTCAGCTTCCCACCTGTCTGCTAGTTTGTGCTTGCCTCTGAGGCAGACTGCACGTACCAAAACTCTGTCGCCTGGTTCTAGTTTTGAGGGTTTCACTCGCATATCAAATCTTGTTTTGTTTCTTTCAGCCATCTTGTTAGCATTTTCTGTTGCTAGTTTGTAGCTTTCTTGTAGAGTTGTCTTCAGTTTTTCAATGTACTGGGAATGTGACTTGAAACTTTTGTTGTGAAACGGGAGCCCAAATGCAAGATCAATTGGAAATCTCGGCTGATGACCGAACATTAACTCATACGGGGCAAAACCAGTAGTGTCATTCTTCGTACAATTATACGCATGTACAAGTGGTTTCACATAGTTGTGCCAATGAGATTTGTTCTTTTCCTCCAGAGTACCCAGCATGCTCAGTAACGTTCTATTGAAACGTTCTACCGGGTTACCTCTGGGATGATAGGGTGTCGTCCGGATTTTGCAAATGCCCATGATTTTGCAAAGTTCTTTTATAATATGGAACTCAAAATCGGGACCCTGATCACTATGTAACCGTTGGGGTATCCCGTAGTGGACTATAAAGTTGTCCCAAAGGGCCTTTGCAACGGTCAGCTTTCTGATTGCTGGTAGGGATGGCTATAGCGTATTTCGTGAAATGATCAGTTAACACGAGCACATCCTTCGTGTTACTTTGATCGGGCTCAATGGACAGGAAATCCATACAGACGAGTTCAAGCGGTCGGGTGGACTTGATGTTGACAAGCGGAGCAGCTCGCTTTGGAGCAGTTTTACGTCTTATGCAGCGATTACATGTCTTGATCTTCTTTTCAATATCTGCCGCCATGTGAGGCCAATAGAACCTTGTTCTGATGAGATCCAAAGTACGCTCTGTGCCTAAATGGCCCATGTCACAGTGGAGGCTTTTAAAGACTGAATCGGGGAGCTGTTCAGGTAAGACGAGCTGGTAAGTAACATTTCCTCCATTTTGACTAGTGCGGTAGAGGATGTTATTGCACATTTCAAGTCGACTGAACTCTCGGAGTAACAAGTTGATGTCAGGAAGCTCAGTTCGTACAGTTGGTGGAACTTTTAGCCCAGTTTCAATTTGTGCAATCACTTCTCTTAAACAGGGGTCAGTTCTTTGTTCGTTTTTGATCTGTTCAGGAGTCATGTGGGGTACAACTGGAAGACCACCACAGCCATCTTCATCGGCGTAGCCATCTGGAATGGCGGCTACAGAGATGGCTAATGAGTGAACCAAAGGGAAGGTGTTGTCTGGAGAGCTACAGATAAGGTGTTTTTCACATATAGTAGACACTACCTCGGAACTTAAACTGCTTTCAGGAAGAGACAAGTGAGTCTGAGTGAACTGCTGTATGCGGTCAAGCTCCTTTTGGGACACTGCGTCATCAAGTAACTCGCCATGTGGCCGTCTAGAGAGGCCATCTGCATCTGAGTTAAGCTTGCCTGCTCTGTATTGGAGCTTAAAGTTAAACGTCGACAGAGCAGCTAGCCACCTGTAACTCATGTCATCCATCTTAGCAGTAGTTAAGATGTACGTCAGGGGGTTACTGTCTGTCACGACAGTAAAATGATTGCCATATAAATAGTCTGCAAACTTCTCCGTTACTGCCCACTTTAGAGCTAAAAATTCCAATTTATGGGCGGGGTAACGGGACTCACTTCTAGACAACCCCCGGCTTGCATAAGCTATGACCCTAGTCTAGCCCTCCTGCTCTTGATAGAGGGCGGCGCCAAGCCCTGTAGTGCTGGCGTCAGTATGGAGGGTATATGGCAACTGAGGGTCAGCAAAACCCAGGACAGGCGCAGGACTGAGCTTTTCAATGATGGTTTTGAATGCAAGATCACAGGAAGAAGTCCATCGCTCGCCAAACGGTGTCTTTGGGTCGTGGTACTGGGCAGGCTTAGCTTTGGGCTTTGGGCTTTTTCGCAAAGGAGGGTAGCCTGCTGTTAAGTCAGTGAGGGGCTTAACGATGCTGGAATAGTTCTTAATGAACTGCCTATAGTACCCTGAAAAGCCTAAGAACGAGCGGAGCTGTTTGAGATCACGGGGCACAGGCCAGGTACTTAGGGCTTTCAATTTTTTGGGGTCGGTCTCAACTCCTTTACTGGACACAATGTGACCAAGGTATCTGACAGAAGTTTGATAAAATCTGCATTTCTCAGGGGAGAGTTTAAGCCCGTACTCTTTTAGGCGATTAAGAACTTTCATTAAGCGAGCCTCATGTTCTTTGGGAGTCTTGGAGAATACAGTGATGTCATCGAGGAACACAATCACCTCATGCAGATTCATGTCGCCCATGCATTTCTCCATGAGGCGCTGGAACGTGCTGGGGGTATTTGTAATGCCTTGGGGCATTCTATTGAATTCTCAAAAGCCCATGGGACATACGAACGCCGTCTTTGGTTTGTCCAGCTCCTCTACCTCAATTTGGTAGTACCCCGACTTTAAATCGAGGACGGAGAACCACTGCAAACCGGTCAAGGTGGAAAACGTTTCCTCCAAGTTTGGGAGGGCGTAAGCATCTTTTACAGTCTGCATGTTAAGCTTCCTGTAATCAATACAAAGGTGGACATCGCCATTTTTCTTTCGCACCACTACAATAGGCGAAGAAAATGAGGAATTGGACTCTCTTATTACGCCTGCTTATTGGAGTTCTTTGAGATGCTTACGGACCACTTCCAGGTCATTTGGATGTATGGGACGTGCTCTGTGTTTGAACGGTGTTTCATCTGATAATTTGATTGTGTGTTTCACTTGATCCGTTTTGCCAAAGTCAAGATCGTTTTGTGCAAATACTTCGGGCATTTGACTGAGTTTTTCTGTTAGGCGCTCTTTCCATTTAGTGCTAATGGGGGAAGAGCCAAAGTTGAACTTCAGAGTGGACTTTGGTTCAGTTTTGGACTTTGTAACTTTCACGGAGTGTTCTTGTGATAGGACTCATTGATATGCAGAAATTTCTCCAATGACATCCTTCTGAGGGATTGTCACATCATGTTCCGATTCATTGGTGAGTATAACTGGAACAAGGTAAGGTGCTCTTTCAAGTAAGTCTATGAGACATGGTTTTACTAGGATACCACCAGGTAAGGCTGACATTAACGGGTGTTCTAACAAGACAGATTTTTCACTGTTGCCGGCTGACACAGCTACAGCGCCATCTAGAACAACTGTTTGGCCTGCAGGAACTAACTGTGGCTCTTTGTTGCGCATGGTCACTAAACCAAGGCTAGCGTCTTTGGACTGTCTGTGCCATAGCTCAAGGACTTTTAACACTGCCTTATAACCAAGTGACATGGTTGGCTGCAGTTCAGAACATGCATCAGAGTACAGCTCGTACAGTACATCTAATGTGTTTGTCCCTATTAACACTAAGGACTGATCAGCTGCACGTACGGTACATCAGGAACCACTAATGCAAGTGTTGGCACTTCGGCTTCAATACCGAAAAAGTCTTTTGGGAAAGTGACATGCATTTCAATGTAGCCTAAATAAGGTACACTCTGACCGTTAGCTCCCTCCACTTCTAACAGCTCAAAAAGTGGCTTAATCTCATGGTTGGATAAGTACTGTCTGTAATAGGACTCAGGGACAGCAGTCACCTGGGAGCCTGTATCTAACAAACAGCTCAAAGTACAGCCATTCACTTTCACTTGTGCTGTACTTTTTGTACCAATTAGACCATTAGGAAAGTAAAAGGGGTCTGTTTTGTAATGTGACTTCAGTTTAGCACGTGTCTTGAATGGAGCTTTTGGTTTGGGACGGGTCATCTCTGAACTAGCCTCTGTTTGTCCCGCAACAGGGGTAGACTTCAGCTTTAAAGAAGATTGGGGGTTCCGACTGTCCCAAATCTGTCTTTTTACTCTTAGTTCTTTGCGTTTTGCAGCTACAAGTGCAGGGTTTGGCTCTGACTCACAAGTGGCTACAATATGCCCATCTTCGCCACAGTGGAAGCAATACCATGGTTTAGGCCTAGTATTGGGACGGCTGGACGAAGGTAAGTTTTCAGGTTTGGCATGGTCAGGTTTTTTATTTCCAGATTTCTTAGTTGGGTCTTTCTTCGGTGGTGCTTGTTTCTTTTGTTTCACGACAGCAGCTAATTGGCTTTTTAGATCAGCGACTTGCTTTTTCAGTTCTTTCAGACTGTCCGACTCCACTTCACTATTTGTACTTGTTTCAGTGACTGTTTGTTCGTAGGAGGCTGCTTTTGGTTTTGTGGCACCCAAGTGTTTTTTCATGCGTGTGTTTTTAACTTCTTGTCTGTTTTCAACAGTGCGAAGGTGAAGCAATAATTCTGCATACGCAGGTGGATGTTTATCTTTTAATTCCAGCTGTAACTCTTTTAGCAGATTATCATCCCAACAGCCTCTGTTAAACTGCTTGAGAAGCTGTTTGTCCACTTCCTGTGGCTCTAGACCGCCTCTACGCACTGTGAGATTGAGCACCACCTGCAAACGATGCAGATATGCAGAGGGTTTTTCTCCATAATTTTGGAAAGTGTTCATGAATCGCACAAGCAGTTCCTCACCGTCCTCAACAGTCCCAAAAGCTGAATCCAACAGCTTAAGATAGTTGGCAGAGGTGGCTTCAGGCCCAAGAGAGCGAATAACATCGGACGCAGGAGCAAGAAGACTTTCAAAGATCTTGCGAGATTTTTCCAAGTCAGACAAAGAAGTATCTTCCATCATCAGGTCAACATGTGAATGCCATGTTTCATAGTCAGCTTCAGTATACGGTCTTGGCGTTTTGCCAGAGAAAGCTCTGATTCTCCAGAAGGAATGGGGGTTTGACGGCTTCTCTGCATTTTTAATGACATGCTCGACTACGATTTTCTGAACCTCGGGTGGGTTAAGATCAGCTGGACTCAGCATTTGAGGTGTCAAGTTTGGTCAAAGAGGGCTTTGAAAGAGTGCTTGAGTGGTTTTAGGGGTGTGAGGCACTTCAACTTGGAGTGGAGGAAAGACTCCACTTTGTGTGGGTTCTACAGTAAGGGAAGCAGGATCAGTGTCAGCAGAGACCGTTTCAGCTGTCTCAGCAGCTTCAGTAGACTTCCCTATTGTGGATATAACCTCCCGCAACACCTCTTCAAAACCTTTTCCACTTAGCTTAGCTAAACCCCTCAGGTTGCTAAGATAAGCCTCAGTAACACTGACCCCTACAGTTTTAGTGTAGACATCGGTTAGAGCTTGAATGCAATACTTAACCTCAGGATTGTCAGTGGATGGAAAGGAGTACGGCAACGTAGGTGCTAATGCTTCAATGGTTAATCCAGACTCGAACTCTACAATATGACTTTTGTCAATGTCACATGAGTTATCATTAATGCTAAGCACCCTACGGATAGTGCCATGTTACTCTAGAAACTCAAAAACATCTGTGTCTCTTTCTTTATCAACGACACCACTGACAATGACTGCGTTAGGAATTTTGACACCATTCTTTTCCACAAAATCCATTTTGGCCGTATATCAACTGTTTAGTCAGGGGTCAAAACAGAATCCTCATCTGTTGTGCAATGCTCCAGGCTCCTGGCTGTGCTCGCCAAATTTTTCTGTAACATACAGGGTGGTATCACTGGGTAATTGGGTAACAGGGTAACACCCACTAACACCTGCGCTCGCCAGATTTTTGTGTGTAACCCTTACTAACACCCACTCACCCTACTCACTTTAGGTGTAGTACCCTTTTGGTAGTGTTGTGTTATGGCAGTGTAGTTACCTTAACTTTACTACCTGAGGGAAAAGGGATAATTGGGCCAGGTCAGACCGACTCTGGGTTCGTAGGAGCCTGGGAGGTGCAACAACAGATGACACACACACACACGGTGTATGGAACTTGGAACTATATATATTATTTTAACAAATGTGTATTATTTCAATTCAATTCAACTTTATTTATATAGCGCCATTTCACAACAACAGTCATCTCATAGCACTATCAACTGTAGGGGGAACCCCCACAGTTGCAGAAAGACCCCAGCAATCAGGCGATCCCCTGTGAGCAAGCACTTGGCGACGGTGGAGAGGAAAAACTCCCTTTTAACAGGAAGAAACCTCCAGCAGAACCAGGCTCAGGGAGGGGCAGTCATCTGCTGCGACTGGCTGGGGGGTGAGGGGATAGAGAAGATGAAAAGAACAGACATGTAGAGAGCAAACAGCACGATGGGGATTCAATCTATGGGAGAGAACAAACAAATGTTAATGACCAGCAAAAAAAATATTTCATTGGGAGTGAGGAAAGGAGTGAGGCCCAGTGCATTAGTGGAGGTCCCCCGGCTGACTAAACCTATTAGCAGCATAACTAAGGGAGGGTTCAGAAACACATGATCCCTCCCTAATTGTAGGCTATATCAAAAAGGTAGGTTTTAGCCCTATTCTTAAAAACAGAGATCGAGTCTGACTCCCGAATCCAGATTGGCAGCTGGTTCCACAGGAGAGGAGCTTGATAACTGAAGGCTCTGCCTCCCATTGTACTTTTGGAGATTCTAGGTATTACAAGTAATCCTGCATTTTGGGAGCGTAGTGCTCTGTTAGGATAATACGGTAGTATCAGATCGTTTAAATAAAAAGGAGCCTGATTGTTTAGAGCTTTGTAAGTAAGAAGAAGGATTTTAAACTTAATTCTAAACTTTATGGGAAGCCAATGAAGGGAGGCCAGAACCGGAGAGATATGATCTCTCTTTCTAGTACCTGTTAAAACTCTTGCTGCAGCATTTTGGATCAGCTGAAGACTTTTTAAAGATGTTTTAGGACAGCCTGATAATAAAGAATTACAATAATCTAATCTCGAGCTAACAAAAGCGTGAATCAGTTTCTCAGCATCACTCTGAGACAAGATGCTCCTAATCTTGGCAATATTACGCAAATGATAGAAGGCAGTCTTAGAAACAAGTTTAATATGTGAATTGAAGGACAGATCTTGATCAAAAATAATTCCAAGGTTCCTCACAGAGCTATTAAGAGAAAGAGTAACTGCATCCAAACTGAAAGTTTGATTTGGAAAGGAATTTCTAAGGTTTTTTGGACCAACAAGAATGACTTCAGTCTTATCTGAATTTAATAGCAGGAAATTACAAGTCATCCAAGCTTTGATTTCCTTAAGACAGGCTTCTAACTTGGCTAATTGATTACTATCATCTGGCTTCATTGACAGGTATAATTGTGTGTCATCTGCATAACAATGAAAATGTATACAGTGCTTTCTAATAATGTTGCCTAACGGAAGCATATATAAACTAAAAAGAGTAGGGCCTAGCACAGATCCTTGTGGAACTCCATGACTAAGCTTTGAGTTGAAAGAAAACTCATTATTTACATGAACAAACTGGAACCTATCAGATAAATAAGATCTAAACCACTGCAACGAAGTTCCATTAAGTCCAACATAGTGTTCTAATCTATCAAGTAGAATATTATGATCGATAGTATCAAAAGCTGCACTAAGGTCTAAAAGGACAAGTACAGAAACCAGTCCATTATCAGATGCAATGAGGAGGTCGTTAGTGACCTTTGCTAAGGCTGTTTCAGTATTATGATGGATTCTAAACCCAGATTGAAACTCTTCAAGTAAACCATTTCCCTGCAGGTGGTCAAATAATTGCGTAGCAACAACTCTTTCTAAGATTTTTGAAATGAAAGGGAGATTAGAGATTGGTCTATACTATAGACCAATATAGTCAGAGTCTATAGTCAGAGCTTTAGCTGACTATAGACTCTATAGTCAGCTAAAGCTCCTGGATCTAGCGTTGGCTTTTTGAGTAAGGGTTTAATTACAGCCGTTTTAAAAGCCTGCGGTACATGGCCTAAAGTTAATGAAGAATTGATTATATGAAGAATAAAGCTACCAATAAGTGGGAAGACTTCTTTAAATAACCTGGTAGGAATAGGGTCTAAAAGACAAGTTGAAGGTTTGGATGAGGAAACTATTTTGTCTAACTCACAAAGGTCAATTGGAGTAAACTCATCAAGACAGACATCAATAGAAGGAGTTGTAGTAGTTACAGTATTTAAGTTAACTGTGGGAAGAATCTGATTGATTTTATCTCTGATGGATGAAATTTTATTATTGAAAAAGTTCATAAAGTCTTGACTAGTAAGCTCTAAGGGAATGCTAGGATTGACAGAGTCCTGACTCTTTGTCAACCTGGCTACAGTGCTGAAAAGAAACCTGGGATTATTCTTGTTCTCTTCTATTAATGCAGAGTAATAACTCGTTCTAGCTTTTCTAAGAGATTTTTTATAAATTAAAAGATGATTTCTCCAAGCTAAATAGATTTCATCTAAATTAGTGGAGCGCCCTTTTCTTTCTAATTGACGAGTCTTCTGTTTTAAGCTACGAGTTTCTGTGTTGAACCAAGGAGTTAGAAATCTCTGATTAGACTTTTTCTTTTTTAAGGGGGCCACCAAGTCTAGAGTCTGATGCAGAGAAGCTGTAACACTATCCACCATGTTATCAATTACAGAAGGAGCAAGCTGTCTATAGCTTATTTCCGTTGTGTTGACACATGGCATAGAGGAAACAATCTGCATAAATTTGGTAACAGCATCATCTGAGAAGCATCTACTGTAATAATATTTTTCTTCAGGAGCCAAATAGTCAGAAATAGTAAAATCAAAGGTTAACAGACAATGGTCTGACAGTACAGGGTTATGAGGAGACACTACAAGATTTTCTATTTCTATGCCATATGTCAGAACAAGGTCCAATGTATGGTGGAGGTAATGAGTAGAATTTCCTACTTTCTGAGAAAACCCAATCGAGTCTAATATTGAATTAAATGCCACATTAAGGCAGTCACTATCTACATCCACATGTATATTAAAGTCCCCTACTATAATTATTCTATCAGATTTCAGCACTAAATCAGCTAAGAAATCAGCAAATTCGGATAAAAATTCTGAGTAGGTTGATGGGGGACGATAAACTATGGCAAATAAAATTGGGTTTAACCTAAAATTGCTAAAGTGCAAGAGTAGTCAATGTTTTGGAAATTTGGATAAAAAAGATTGTTAGATAAATGAGAAGCACCATCCAAAGTGGGATGAATGCTGTCTCGTCTCATAAGACCAGGTTTTCCCCAAAAAGAGCTCCAATTGTCAATGTAGCCCACGTCATTTGCAGGACACCACACAGACAGCCAGCGGTTCAAGGATGACGAGCGGCTAAACATGTCATCACTGGTCAGATTGGGGAGGGGCCCAGAGAATACTACAGTGGCAGACATCATTTTTGCAAAGTCACACACTGATTCTACATTAAGTTTCGTGACTTCCGACTGCTGGAGACGGATGTCATTAATGCCAGCGTGAATAACAATTGTGGAGTATTTACAGTTACTTTTAGCCAGCATTTTCAAATTTGACTCGATGTCGCCTGCTCTGGCCCCAGGAATGCATTTGACTATGGCCGCTGGAGTCTCTAGGTTCACGTTTCTGACTACAGAGTCGCCAATGATCAGAGTTTTTTCCTCAGCGGGTGTGTCGCTGAGCGGGGAAAAACGATTAGAAACGTGAACAGGTTGGTGGTGTACCGGGGCTTTGCGACTAGGCTTCCTTCTCACCGTCACCCACCCAGTCTCCTCGCTGCTGAGGAGAGCCGGGGGACCGCTGACAGGGGGGCCTAAGCTAGCTAGCTCCGCTGCAGCTAAGGGTGTCTGTCAAGAGTAACTGGCGCAGACGGTGTTTCAATGCAGCGGAGCCGGGATTCCAAATCAGACAACCTCGCCTCGAGCGCCTCAAAAAGACAACATTTATTACATTTACCGTTATCACTAAAAGAGGCAGAGGTGTAGCTAAACATCTGACAGAGAGAGCACACCAGAGGAGGAGAGGAATGAGAGCTAGTAGCCATCGCTAGTGGCTAACCCAAAGCTCAGGAGAGTGAGGAGAGCAAACCACACAGACAGACAGCAAAACAGGAAGTGACGATACGTTACCACAAGGAAGTGACGATTATCCGTCTCCTCCTCCTGTACATATTTACAAATATGTACAATCAAAAAAACACACACTTGTCACAATAATAATAATAATAAAAAAATAAAAATAAAATACTCCAAAATATAGTTACAATATTCACAGTTCTTGTTGTATCAGTTCCAGGTGACCAGTTGGGTCACCTCTAGCAGTTTCTCGGGTTCGGGCTTCGGCTCGCCATCCAGATCTGGAGATCCACGCTCTGGTCAAACCAGTCCAAAGGGAAAAAAAAAGAACCTGACCATGCTAAGTGGCTCGTGCGTCAGTGGGGTTCCCGCGCTCAACAGCGTCGACAGCCTTTGGATCCCAATCAATTTCAAGGGTTTTATCCTGGCAAAGGCTGCTACCAGCACGCTAGCGTCGCCATATCACCAAGGACAGTCTCTCTCTCTGGTCTGTGTCTTTCGGCGTCTGGCGTGACTGAGCCAAAAATGCAAGTCATCCCAGACCCAGGGAGAGAGCGCTTAACCCATTGGCTGGCGTGACCCAGCAACGGCACAGCCATTGGTTACTCAAAATATCAACACACAAACTAGGAACTTTATCAGAACTTTCTAGAAAACGTTCCTGTTTATGAATATATATTTATTTAAATATTCATATTTAAATCATTTACTCCCATTGTGAAATGGGTGTTTTTCTTTTTAAAAGTGGTATCAATATTTCTAATTTAATTCACGTTAAACTATGTACTCCCATTGTGAATTGAATGTCCCCCCCTTCTTCTTAAAGCGGTATAGACATTCACAATTCCATCCACGTCTCCAACACTGGGTTACACTTGCATCTTTGAAAGCAGCCGACAGCTGAGCAAATATACCTTTTTTGTGGAATTAAATAAATAGAACTTTATGAAACAATAAAAAAAATGAAATAAAAGTTAAATGTATGCAACACGGGCAGCGCGGTGGTGGAGTGGTTAGCACTGCGGCAGCACAGCAACTCACCCTTGGCCGGGGGATCCTGGGTTCGATCCCATCCCCCGACCAACAGTGATCTGTGTGGAGTTTGCATGTTCTCCCCGTGTCTGCGTGCGTTTACTCCGGGATTTCTCCAGTTTCCTCCCACATGCCAAAAACATGCAAGTTAGGTTAATTGGCATCAAACTGGGGATTCTAAATTATCCTTAGGTATGACTGTGAGAGTGAATGGTTGTTTGTCTCTTTGTGTTGGCCCTGCGATGGACTGGCGATCTGTGCAGGGTGTACCCTGCCTCTCGCCCAAAGATGCTGGGATAGGCTCCAGCCCCCCCCCCCCCCCCGCAACCTGAAAAAGGATTAAGAAAAAGAAGATGGATGGATGGATGGATGGATGCAACACAAAGTTAGCATAAACAAATAATAATAAACTAATAAAAATGAGTCCCAGCAGATCCAAATCACAGAACCGTTATCAGTTTACTTCAACTTTATACTATAAGTTCATACAGTTGGGTCAGAATTTTCTATGCATTTTAACAAAGCATTGCTCAAATATGTGGTAAACAATAAGAAAGCACACTTGTATCTCGGTTAGTGACTAGCTATACCTGTAACTTTATCTCACTTTTAAAGGCAGACCTCACTCACCAAACTAGCAAGATTATTGTTTTTCCAATACCTCAAACTTAGATACACACACACACACACAGTGATCGTTAGGTTGGTCTCCATCCAGGATGTGCTCACGGTCAAGGTCAGGGTCAAAGGTGTGGGGCCTCCTGTATAAACGGTGCGCACGCACAAAAACAGTGTACGCTGATTTTCACGCATACAGTAGGATGTATAAAAGCAAATGTGATGTGAGAATCTGCAGGTGGAGCCGCAAAGTTTTCACCTGCCGTGAGAAGTTGGGGGCTCTTCATAAAATTCTGTTGGAGTCTATTAGGTGGGTCTGTTAAACTACAAAACAGCTGAAACTCAGAATGTGTTAGTACAATGTTTCTACTTAAGTTAAAATGATTTGTCTAAGAATTAGTGGTTGAAAAACATGATTATAATTATTACATGATTTATCTCCACAACTCAGCTTATTGATCGCAGTGAAATCCCAATGAATAATAACTTAATTTCCCTCAGATGTAACTTGCCTCATTCATGGTCCAAAGCCAGCACTACTGGAAACTGGATCTCGTTTCTGTAAATGTGACATAGAGATAATAAAATTTACCGGAGTCTATACAGTTGACTCACGAGGCAACGCGCACAGATCCAGCTCTCCTGGGAGGAATTCTGTTTGGCAAAATGCATTCTGATCGAGCCCCAGCTCCAGCACAATACATGCCGAAGCAGCTGGATTGCGGATCCCTGCAGGTGAACCCCGGTAGCTGCAGCGGTGACATTTGCAGCTGTATCAGAGTGAAGAGATGTTTCCATAGTCTAAAATATCTCTGTTTGGGGATTACAATCTGGAAATAAAAGGCTTCTTCCTTGCTGTCATGCATAATTTGGATTCTGACACAGATTTGGTTTGTAACTAGTATAAATTTAGCTGTAAGATAGGAGTGGTATTCACTGGTGTTTATTTGCTTTATTTACTTATTTTACTTAGTAACATCACATCTGTTTATGCAGATTACTGAGGGCTTTCTTTCACAGCATTTTTTTCTGTCAGCAGCAGCACCCCTCCCTCCTCCCTTTTCCCAGTCACACTGTCATTGAGTAATGATCCGTCTATAGACTTTAACTTTAATGCCAGACCGTTTCATTTTTTTGTATTTCAGTCTGAGCCGTCTGCATTAACTGAGGGGTAGGCACAAGCTGTTGCCTCAGCCTACACCCTTTTTGTCCGAAATATGTTATCATTTTCTCTTTCCTTTTCTTTTTTGTCTTGTTATGATCCGACAGAAATTTTAATAAAATGAATGAACGAACTGTCATTGTAACACGGTCCACTCGGTAACCTTAGGTTTATTGTTGATTCCGGAGGGTCAGAACAAAACAAAAAAATTTTCTGACCTCCACCTCCATTATCAGTACCTCACCATCGCATTCTGTTGGGTTTTTTTATGTTGCGCTTTCCCACAGGGTTGACAATCATTGTTTGATGGAAGAGTGACAGGGTGTTTTTCTTCATTTACATAGTCATTAGTGGGAGGGACCAAGGTGGCGTAAAAAGATTGTGCACATGTGCTGGTTTTCACGTGAGGTGGGATGTATAAAGAAAAGGAGCGGCGAATTGGGCGTGCGCACAGTTTTATAAATCTGAAAAATTTTGTGTGCACGTACTTTTCAAATTTCGTGTGTACCATCTTTCAGTATGAAAGATGTACAGTCCTTTATACATGAGGCCCTTGGCCCTGGGCACTTATAGTATGTGATTTCACCCAACTAAGATCAAGGTCAAGACTTAAAACATGATTATGCATCATTTCAACTTTTAGTAGTCCTAGGCTATATGCTTGTATGTCTCGATTGCTATGGAGAGAAATGAAAGCTCATGGTGACTGAGGTGGGTTCATCAGATTGGTCTGGTTCTGATCAACCTTTAAACCAACTGCTGATTGGAATAATCCTATATTCACTGAAAATTAAATCAGTGCCCTTTTAGTTGGGGGTATCCTTAAATTCCATCTACTACAATTCAGGATTATATAAAATAAAATTGAATAGGCATTAAAAGGGTGTGAATGTTTTTCATAGTGATTATACATTTTAACTTGCTGAGCTTGTGAATTGTCAGTAGTGGCACAGCTGTATTTCTCTGGTCTGTGTAATATTGATACAGTTTGTATGCTAGTAAGCATTACACTTAGTCACCTCATCACTCTTAGCTGTGTTTGCATAGTGTTCAGTCGACTGTTTAAATAGGTTTAGTGGAGTCACAGCTGCGTCTGGGCAACACTTGATAGCAACTCAGGTTGTGTACATACTGTATGACTGCATTAGTGTGTGCGTGTTGAATAAGGGTGTGGTAGAGGTAGCACTGTCAACTGTGCTCCTGTGCGTTTGCTGCCTCTTCTCTTCATCATTCAGATTCTGAGGGTGTATGTGCTTGAGTGTCTGTTTGCTTTGTGCTCAAGTGCTGTCATTTCCATAGGTTAACATTGACCTATGTGGATTTTGACAACTCCCTCTGGTCCATGAGCATACTGTGCTCAGAATGTCTTGTGTTCTGTCCTAAAGGTTGGCTTTGATCCTCATCCTCACATGCGAGTTCCAGGAATGCCTCCTAGTCTGACAGGCATCCCTGGTGGCAAACCGTAAGTGTGGTTATGACACTTTATCTTTTTCCCATGTATGATTGAGCATCTTCTTCTATATTTAATGTCCTTCTCCTCTGTGTCATCAGTGCTTATTCTTTTCATGTTGCGGCGGATGGACAGATGCAGCCTGTTCCATTCCCCCCGGATGCCCTGGTTGGCCCCGGGATCCCTCGTCATGCCCGTCAGATCAACACACTGAACCATGGAGAGGTGGTTTGTGCCGTTACCATCAGTAACCCCACTCGACATGTTTACACGGGAGGAAAGGGTTGTGTCAAGGTCTGGGATATTAGTCACCCAGGAAACAAGAGTCCTGTGTCCCAGCTCGACTGTCTGGTAAGTGAGATGATTGGTTTTATGTCGCAGTTATTGTCACATCATCACAATAAGGTTTACAAATTTTATTAGGTGCATATTCTTAGCTAATAACTGAATAATCATGCAATCATTAAATGGTAAGTTTAACCAAAGACTAGTACGTGGTAGCCTCATAAATGTTTACAGGTTTCTTTGGGACTAATTATTACTGTCCTGTTCAAGGTTAGAAAAGGGAGGGGAAACCACAGCCATAAAGATTGTTTGACCACCAAGTGAAACTTTACAATGTACTAACAAAACCAAACAAAGGCATAAGTCAGAATGAAAAGGAAAACTGGTTGACCAGTACCACTCTATATAGAGGAGCCACAAAAGTGAAAGTAGCCACATCACCGCTATGGAGAGCGTGAGCTGGCAATTCTGTGCCATGCCCCTCCGCTGTAATCCTCTTGCCCTCCCACTGCTTATGCTGCATTGGTACACAACTTGAATATGCTCTGTAATTGATCTTTTTCTCTCCCCAATCACGGCAGTGTTAGACTTTGAAGTCTTTAGGCATTAGATCTGTTGATTTTTTTTTTTTTTTTCTGGTTGCTTTTGGTGCTTCTCGTTGTGTTCTCTTGTATTTACATCCTGGCAAGCTCCACCTAGTTGCTTTTTGAGGCTGCACTGAAGTACCTACCCCAGAACAGGGGGTTATTTCAGTTGCTATGACTTTATAAAAAAAAAAATTGCCCTCACAGGGGAGGTTCCTTGGGTGGAGACGAAATCCACGGGTGGAGTTCCTGGAAAAAAAAAAAAAAAAGTGTTTCCTAGCTCCTGCAATGGCAGTGGGGTTATACATTACAAAGTATCACTTTGAGTACATGTGCTCTGTATAACTTCTTTTGTCAAAAATGTTTAAATTGAATTGTATGTGTGCACATCTCAAAAGATTAAATTCTGATTCTATCAGTAAGAAATGCATTATGTTACTTAAAGAAAAAATTTCTTTTGTGCTTACCACGTCAGAACCGAGACAACTACATCCGCTCCTGTCGTCTCCTCCCAGATGGACGGACCCTTATTGTGGGAGGTGAAGCCAGCACGTTGTCCATCTGGGATTTGGCTGCACCGACTCCCAGGATTAAAGCAGAACTAACATCATCAGCACCAGCATGCTATGCTCTGGCCATCAGCCCAGACTCCAAAGTCTGCTTCTCTTGTTGCAGTGATGGAAACATTGCAGTCTGGGATTTACACAACCAGACACTTGTTAGGTAAAGAAAATTTGGGTTTCTGTCACATTATCATGCTTCATGTGGCTCAGAGTACTTCTGAGTGTCACTGATTTGTTTACTGTCATCTGGTCAACACTGTGACCGTCTTTAAATAATGAAGTCTCAACCCTGGCTGTTTTAAACCTTCATAATAATTAATTGTAGTATCAAGACAGAATATTTTGCCGTTCATACTGCAGGAGGGGTTGTTGATAAATTCTCTACTTTTCTGACAGCCTGTGAGGCATATTGTCTGCTCTGTGATGACCAGTTTGTCTGTATTTAAACATTTCATTCTTTATTTAACCATGTTTGTGTCCTGCAGACAGTTCCAAGGCCACACAGATGGAGCCAGCTGTATCGACATTTCCAATGATGGCACCAAGCTGTGGACCGGAGGCCTGGATAACACTGTCCGCTCTTGGGATCTGAGGGAGGGTCGGCAGCTGCAGCAGCATGACTTCACATCGCAGGTACACACTCAGCAGCTTTTTAATCAGCTAACCTTCAAAAACTGTAATATTTAGTTAATATAAGTGACAGTATGCAATATTTCCTCTCTTGCCGGCCCAGATCTTCTCTCTTGGCTACTGCCCAACAGGAGAATGGCTTGCTGTGGGAATGGAGAGCAGTAATGTTGAGGTCCTTCATGTTACCAAGCCTGACAAATACCAGCTTCATTTACATGAGAGCTGTGTACTCTCACTTCAGTTTGCCTACTGTGGTATGTTACTCACTTCTTGGTTTCTGCTTATTTTTTGCTTAATTTGTTCCCTGACATGAAACAAGGTTACAGAGAGACAGAGAAAGACACTGTGATTAAGCTACAACAACAAATTTCTATCTTGATTTTTTTTTTTCTGTTCTGCTGACAGGTTGTCATTTTCTTGTCAACTTTTGTTGAGTCACTGTTGTCATTTGTGTTTTTCTACCCAGGTAAATGGTTTGTGAGCACAGGAAAGGACAATTTGCTCAATGCATGGAGAACTCCCTATGGAGCCAGCATATTCCAGGTGGGGTGTTTTAGATAAACTGGCATTGATGCGAAGATACTGTATGTTCCTTCTGTGTCAACAGAACGTAATGTATGCAGTTTTTTTAATTTGTTCCAAACTATTTTTTCTGACTTTTGCCTTTCTTGTTCTTTCTTTGCAGTCTAAAGAATCATCCTCAGTGCTAACCTGTGACATATCTGCGGATGACAAGTACATTGTTACTGGTTCAGGGGACAAGAAGGCCACCGTTTATGAGGTCATCTACTAAAAGTACAGAAAGCAAGCAAAGGCCTTTAGTTGTGTTGGAGACGGAAATGAAGACAAGAATGAGCCTGATGGGTTCCCCTGTGCCTGTACGCCCGCCCCCCATCAGGGAATCAGTTGGACCTATTGGATGTTATTTGAAGCACATGAGCTGTTTGCTTGTTGGCCACTATTCTTTCTGCTATGGACTCAAGCCGAATCAGTCACAAGAACCTGATGACCACCAAGGAAGACTGGATTTTTTAAAAAAAAAATCTGACCCAGCTCTTCAACATTGTACTGAACATAGGATATTGAAACTCAGTAAATGCAGTCAACAAAGGAGATATGTCACAGAGGCGTGAGGGGGTGAATGTGTGAACAACAGGCTGAATGAAGGCTGTAAAGGCACAAGCTGGATGGATGAACAATTTACAGACCGTAAATGCAAAATACATTTTCTTTAAATTTCAGACATTCAATGCTCACAGCCTTCTAATTCCTCAGATATGACTCTTGACCTTAGAACCTCAGCTTTGTTTTTCTGTTACGCCTACACACTTTCTCTTGGTCTTTACAGTCCTGTCCTTTCTAACTGCACTGTAGTTTTTGCTGACCACCTACACACTATACTTAACCACTAATGCCCAAATGGTGCATCTTTGAAAGGACTGAATGCTGTGCTCAGTTGTCTTAACATTAGCATCTAGGATGAATAAATTTCAGCCCCAGGTGGTATGTTAATTCCTCTAAGTTTTCAGTTAAAGATTAGAGTAATGTATGTGGAGAAAAATACTCTGACGGGAGATTGTATGTTAGGGAAGGCTTAACTCAAGATCACACAACAAATTTGAGAATACCTTAAGTTAAAAAAGACACATAGCTGCCCTGTTCAAGCTATGGAATCTGTACTAAGCTCGATGTTGATGTGGACTGACATTTAGAAAAAAAAAAGGGGGGGGGAGCCACAGCAATAAAATTTCTTAGTGTGATTTCTGCTGTTTTAGCCCTCACACCAAATAGTCAAGCAGCAGTAACTGTCATCATCTACACATGCTGATAAACTTTCCATTGTCAGAGCCACTCACTTTATTCATAACATTTTACCCTATTTATATATGGGATGCATGGCATTGCTGGTTCTGTTACAGCAGTGACTCTTATGACTTAGACTACTTTTGATGAGGCACATAGCACTGAACTTACATGAAAAGTGGATATAAATTAAGTAAATTAATAAATAATTTCCCTTTTTTTATCAGGTAAACAATGTGACTAGAATATTTTACCTATTTTTTTTATTATTTTATTGGCTTATTTTTGAGGCAAGAATTGGGTTGTTTAAAGCAGTGTTTTTCAACCAGAGTGCCCAATGTTCTGTGGGAAATGTCTCATTTCACTTCTTGGTCAGAAAAAATGCAAATAGTCTGCTGTGCGTGTGCATAGTTTTGCAATTTTTTGGACAAATTAAGAAGTGGAATGTTCCGGGGAACCCTGGTTGAAAAACACTGGTTTAAAAGGTCCTATATTGTGAAACATTGTATTTTTATGGGTTTTAACCTTATAAAATGCAGCCATGAGTCACATGTACATTGTTAAAATGCTTCAGCAACAAATAGACACTGTCTTTGTTTAGTTAAGCTCTTAAAGAAGGGATTGAAATGCACTTCCTGGATTTTGTGATGTCACAAACCAAAAAGCCCCACCTTCAGTTCTTTAAATTAGCCAGACAAACACCCCTATCTCGTTATTTTTGATTGGCCTCCTCAGAAATGGTCTACCCAATTAGGTAGGGGCTCATTAACATTGATGAGGACAGTGAAAACCAGTTGTTTTAGACATAGCTGAAACAGCTATAAAATGCAAATGTTTTTTGGTCTTTAAAACTACATATGTATATGTCCCTAAGGATATCAAAACTTAGAATAAATTCCTGGAAAATGCATAATATGGTGCTTTAACTCACCTTTACAGAAGATTTTGTATTCCCAGCCGTTAGGTCTTAAACTTTGTTCGTCATATACAAGTTCTGATCTACAAATCTCTCATCTGGATAAATGGATTAAAGCTGAATTATTAAGGAAAGCACTTGATTACACACTGAGACACCCCATGAATAATCCTGTGTGTGTTTATCTAAACTTGTGACAGCTTGCAGTTCAGACTTAATGCCATTTTTAAAGTCACATACAAATGTTGCAATCTACGGAAATGCGACCAAGTTGCCTGTTGTAAAGCAGAAATGTTGAGATGTCATAAGGTTAATGGAAAGTACTCCATGTCTAAATGGGGCTTTTCTGAACTGACCTAAAGATCTTTATTGTTAGAACTCCAGCCCAACCCTTTATTACTTTAATGAGGTCTAATTTTATGGATGATTAATTAAACTTCCCAAACAGGAATCAGCTAATATTATTCCAACCAGTCACGCATCCTGTATTTATACAAGGTTTAAAGAGAAACTACTGACGTTACTGATTATACAACAAAATTTTTTAATATTTGTGTTTAATTTGTATTGCTAATAAGGACAGTAGCTAGAACATGTTACTTTCTTTTCAAAGAATAAACAAAGAATAAAACTATAATGAAGATTAAATTATTTTTAAGAGGATTTCAGAAAAGGTAATGGAGACACTTCAGCTTCAGGAAGGCAGTCAGTTTCAGCCTTTTCAAAATTTTCATGACTTATTTTTTCTTTTAAAATCTTTCTGTTTGTAAAGATGTATATATGTTTTTTTCCTTCAAGATATGCTTTAGAAATGTGTTGTTTTTGTATGTCTTTTACATGATGCAAACATCTAATCAGGAGAAATAAGTGATCTTACTGCTAGTGAATCTGATATAATGTTTAGACAATAAATGTTTTTTATGAAAACAAGGAAAATGGTGTCTTTCACATTTACTGATACCTGTTGAGAATTATTAAAAATGACAAAGGAGAAAAATACCTTATCAAGGAATAATTATTTACAACAAATTATCAACATTTGTTTAATTAAATAAATTGGCATTTTGAACCTACAAAAGTTTTAAGATTAGTAAGCCAAATTTTGATATAAACCCCGATGCCTAATTTTTACATCTCAAGTTCTGCAAATGCTGTACAATGCATATGGAAAGTATTCAGTGTTTCACTTTTTCCACATTGTTACAGCCTCATTCCAAAATGGATTAAATTCATTTTTTTCTTCAATTTCACACGCAATACCCCATAATGACAACGTGAAAATTTTTAATTTTTTTTTTAGATTTTTGCAAATTTATTAAAAATAAAAAACTAAGAACTCACATGTACATAAGTATTCACAGCCTTTGCTCAGTACTTTGTTGATGCACCTTTGGCAGCAATTGCAGCCTCAAGTCTTTGAATATGATGCCACAAGTTTGGCACATCTATCTTTGGGCAGTTTCGCCCATTCCTCTGCAGCACCTCTCAAGCTCCATCAGG
Organism: Pholidichthys leucotaenia; assembly: GCA_020510985.1. Lineage (NCBI taxonomy): Eukaryota > Metazoa > Chordata > Actinopteri > Cichliformes > Pholidichthyidae > Pholidichthys > Pholidichthys leucotaenia. Next base: position 73,625,201 of record CM035838.1, read on the forward strand.
TTGGATGGGAAGCGTTGGTATACAGCTATTTTCAGATCTCTCCAGAGATGTTCCATTGGATTCAAGGCTGGGCTCTGGCTGGGCCACTCAAGGACATTCAGAGTCGTCCTGAAGCCACTCCTTTGATATCTTGGCTGTGTGCTTAGGGTCATTGTCCTGCTGAAAGATGAACCGTCACCCCAGTCTGAGGTCAAGAGCCCTCTGGAGCAGGTTTTCATCCAAGTTGTCTCTGTACATTGCTGCATTCATCTTTCCCTCTATCTTGACTAGTCTCCCAGTTCCTGCCGCTGAAAAACATCCCCACAGCACGATGCTGCCACCACCATGCTTCACTGTTGAGATGGTATTGGCCTGGTGATGAGTGATGCCTGGTTTCCTCCAAACATGATGCCTGACTCCAGGCAGGCTGCCATGTGCCTTTTACTAAAGAGTGGTTTCCATCTGGCCACTCTACCATACAGGCCTGATTGGTGGATTGCTGCAGAGATGGTTGTCCTTTGGGAAGGTTTTCTTTACTCCACAGAGGAATGCTGGAGCTCTGACAGAGTGACCATCGGGTTCTTGGTCACCTCCCTGACTAATGCCCTTCTCCTCCGATTGCTCGGTTTAGATGGCCGGCCAGCTCTAGGAAGAGTCCTGGTGGTTCCAAACTTCCATTTACGGATGATGGAGGCCACTGTGCTCACTGGGACCTTCAAAACAACAGAATTTTTTCTGTACCCTTCCCCAGATTTGTGCCTCGAGACAATCCTGTCTCGGAGGTCGACAGACAGTTCCTTTGACTTCATGCTTGGTTTGTGCTCTGACATGCACTGTCACTGTGGGACCTTATATAGACAGGTGTGTGCCTTTCCAAATCATGTCCAATCAACTGAATTTACCCCAGGTGGACTCCAATTAAGCTGTAGAAACATCTCAAGGATGATCAGTGGGAACTGGATGCACCTGAGCTCAATTTTGAGCTTCATGGCAAAGGCTGTGAATACTTACGTACATGTGATTTTTTTTTTTTTTTTAAATTTGCAAAAATCTCAAAAAAAAAAAAAAAATGTTTTTCACGTTGTCATTATGGGGTATTGTGTGTCCATTTTGGAATAAGGCTGTAACATAGCAAAAAGTGAAGTGCTGTGAATACTTTTGGGATGTATTGCATTGCCAAACAATTTACAATAATTTATCTTGACTTATGTAAATTGTTCTTGGAAATAGTCACATTACTAGGACCTAAAATACTCCATAACGTCATATTTTTTTTCATCTTCCACCACTGGATTGTCTGTGCCTGAGCCACAAATGCACAACAATGGCAAATTATAATAATAAATTATTTTTTAGACAAAGAAGTGAATTTAGACTTCCCACAGAACCCTGTTTGAATGAAAGCACCAAGGAGCTGATGCCTCAGTGCCAATGCAGAGAGAGGGGGGCAATGGATCAGCGTTCTCGTCGCGCCCTCCGCCAGTACCCGGGCTCGCCTGGGGAAGCTAATGATCCTACCAGCAGACTAAATTCGAAGAGACGACGCCTCTGTGCCAAGTCAAAGAAGAATCCTAGTCACAGTCCTAAAGCCGAAAGCAAACAGCCCCAAGAGCACTTTGTGGTAGGATCGGCCCTTCGCATATTACAACTAAACGTTGAAGGCCTATCTGCAGCCAAGCGAAGCCTTATCGAAGTCCTCGCCTTCCAACATTCGATTGATGTAATCTGCCTCCAAGAGACTCATATTGGCACAGAGGAAGCTGGCCGCTTCACCATCAAAGGCTTTGACCTCCTGTGCTATGTTCTACATGCTAAACATGGACGTGCCACCTATGTGCGTTCTGACATAGTTGAAGCAAATCACCTGATAACAACACATTTCTCAGACACCATAATCATTGGTGGCTTCCATATTGTCAATGTGTACAAGCCCCCTAATGCCAACTGGGATCTGCAGGTCTTACCCACCCTACCCCACCCTGCCATCTATGTGGGGGACTTTAACAGCCATCACCCTGACTGGGGGTACCCAGCAGTGGACAGTGATGGGAAGGCACTTTCAGACTGGGCATCCAGAAATGACCTCGCTTTGATATACGACCCCAAACAAAGAGGAACCTTCCACTCTGCTAGGTGGAAGAAGGACTATTCTCCTGACCTGTGTTGGGTCAGCTCTTTGAATGGGGAGCCATATCCTACACAGATCCTCATTCTTGATGATTTTCCACACAGCCAACACCGGCCCCTGCTTATACACATTGGCCTACAACTTCCAGTCATATACAGCCCAAGGAAGATGCGCTGGAACTTCCGCAAAGCCAACTGGAAGAAATTCAGTGAAACTCTGGACCGGAGCGTTGTTACCATCCCACTCCACACCATCACTGTAGATGAAGCATACAACCGCTTCTGCAGCGCAATCTTCAAGGCTGCCCATACTGCAATCCCACGAGGCTACCGACCCCTCTATGTCCCATGTTTGGACGGAGAAAGTGCTGCCCTCCTACAATCCTATCAAACATCAGGGGACCCAGAGATAGCAGACCATCTCATTGAATCGCTAAATACAGCTCGGCGAAAGAAATGGGAGGAGACAGTTGCTGACCGGAGCTTTACCCACTCTAGCAGGAAATGTTGGAGCCTCATCCGTCGCCTAGGAGCTGCACAGAAGCCCCCTAGCCAAAGCCGAGCATCCGTCACACCCAACCAAGTTGCATCCCACCTACTGACTATTGCCAAAGCACCCCAAGACAAAGACACCAAAAGAGCAGTTACAACTGAGCTAAAAAAACACCAAAAAATGCCTGTAGAGGAAACGAACCCTGAACCCTTCGAGGCTGCTGAACTGGAGAAAGTCCTACAGAGCCTGAAATGTGGAAAGGCAGCAGGATACGATAACATCTTCCCAGAATTCATGAAAAATCTTGGCCCCCGAGCCCTAACCTGGTTGACACAATTCTACACAAGGATCACACAAACAAACTCGATCCCAAAGAAATGGCGGACAGCAAAGGTCATTGCCATCCCAAAACCTGGCAAAGACCACAAATTACCAGCAAGCTACCGCCCAATCTCCCTACTCAGCGTTCCTTACAAAATCATGGAGCGCCTAATTCTGCAACGCATTTCCCCAGAGGTAGAGGATATTCTAAGTGTGGATCAAGCAGGTTTCCGCAAGGACCGCAGTACAGGAGAACAAGTACTGGCCCTAACCACCTTCATCGAAAATGGCTTCGAGAGCAGACTGAAGACAGGGGCTGTGTTTCTCGACCTTACAGCCGCCTATGATACGGTCTGGCACAAAGGCCTCCTCCTGAAACTTATAAAGGCGATCCCTGCTTGGGCAACAGAAATTATAAAAACCCTGCTGACCAACCGAAGGTTCAGAGTCCACCTCAGTCAGAAGACAAGTGCATGGAGAATGCAGAAAAACGGACTCCCACAAGGCTCAGTTCTAGCTCCAACTCTGTTCAACCTCTACATAAACGACCTGCCTACTACAAAATCCCGCAAATTCACCTATGCAGACGACATCTGTTTGGCATTCCAAGCACCAGACTTTGAACCACTGGAACGGGTGCTCACGGAAGATCTTGCCAAACTGGACCAGTTCTGCAAAATCTGGCGCCTAAAACCAAGCCCAGCAAAAACCGTCTCCAGTGTATTCCATCTCCACAATGCAAAAGCTGCCAGAGAACTAAACATCCACCTGAGCGGACTCAAGCTTAAGCATGCCCCAAATCCAACTTATCTTGGAGTGACCCTTGATAGGACCTTATCCTTCAAGGAACATCTAAAGGGGACGGCTGCTAAGGTGAAGGTACGAAACAACCTGCTCTGCAAGCTCGCTGGTGCAAAATGGGGGGCGGCAGTCTCCACCCTGCGCACCTCAGCACTGGCCCTTTCATACTCTGTAGCAGAATATTGTGCCCCTGTCTGGTCCAGGTCATCTTACACACACCATGTAGACACCCAGCTCAACACAACCATGAGAACTATAACTGGAACAATCCGCTCAACACCACTCCCCTGGCTCTCTGTACTGTCAAACATAGCCCTTCCACACATCCGGCGAGCAGCATTAACTCAAAGGATGCTCCAAAAAGTTAAAGATTCTCCTCACTTACCAATCCATGCAGATATCTACACTCCACCCACTGCCCGACTTTCATCCAGACGGCCGATTTGGAAAAACCCTCCCCCAGCTGACTTTACCATCCAGACAGCTTGGCAAGAGGAATGGGAGACCAAGGAGGTCCCAAACAAACAGCTGGTGATAAACCCCAACCAACAGGTCCCGGGCACCAACCTCCCAAGGAGACAGTGGTCTACACTCAATCGCTTCAGGACTGGACATGGCCCCTGCTTGGCCAGCCTTTACAGATGGGGCAGTAGCCCTAGCCCACTGTGCGCATGTGGAGAGGAGCAAACAATGGAACACATCATAGAGGCTTGCCCGCTCCAAAGACTGGAAGGAGGATTACACACCCTCCATACAGCAAACCAGGAGGCAACTGCTTGGCTTAAGGACTTTGCATTCGCTAAATAAATAAATAATGCAGAGAGACATGGGGGGGGGGGGGCTTTAAAAAAAAAAAGTACACTTGTACTGGCCCGGCATACGCAGTTATTACAATACCTTTTTCCCAGCTCCAGTGATGGTAAAGGTGAGGTGAATTTGTGTTTATTTTGGTAACAAAGCTGTATGTGGAAATTGTGCCAAATAGAAATTTGATGAAATATGGTGATACAATGATGCAAGCCTTTAGTTCCACTTGATTTTGACCAGGTGAGCTGGAAAGCTGGTAACAGACAGACAGGCATACCATAATCACACGTCTGTATGTGTATCTAAGTTGCTTTGCAATAAGGCATAATGAATGTAACCAAGCAGCCCCCAGTACAGAAGAAAAATAACGTGATGTTGTGGGTGACCCCCACAGCCTTCAGGTCAAGCAGAGCGCTCAGCTGGAGCAATTAGCAGAACAGTGAGATGTATGGACTGATATCAATGGGCAGCCTCTCCTTCCTGCCAGTAATCCTGCTATTGATATGTGTGACTCTCATGTAAATGTCCCATGCATTCCTGCTGTACTGTGATGCTAATGTGCCATGCATGCATTGTCTAGCTGGGCATATAAGTGACTGAATATCGTTTGCTCTCTCTCTTACTACTGCTTTTGATCACACGCATTGCCTGTTTGCTGACTAGAGACATCAGGGCTCGCTCCAGCGCGCTCCCACAGCGCTGGAGTGAGTCTCATGATGGTGGATGAATAAAACACCCTTTTAAACTTCAGTTCGCCGTGCCTGCACTTATTCCGTGCCTCCACACCTGGGTTCCTTTTATTCCATCCGCCACACTGGTGACCCCGAAGAAAAGAACACGCTGACTGCCTGAGATCTGGACATCCACGCTGGGACCGGCCGAGGGACAAAGATCGTCTACTCCCTCTCACCGCTCCTCCGCATCCACACGAGCGCACACGCACCTCGTCCTCTCTCCACGACGGCGACCTCCAGGGCCGACGGAGGACGCAGCACGTGGACCAGAACGCACCATGACCCGGCACGAGCGAATGACAGCAACAGCCAAGACAGGGAGGACCATCGGCGCCGACGACGCTGATCTCCAGCAAGCTCCCTGACCCTGACTCGCCTTGACAGCGGACCTGCCATGCACCGAACCCCCGCACACACACCGGGTGGTTACGAGGACAGCGCACCACGCACGGGACAATACCGGCTCCACAGACCGCCGTCGTCCTCCGCCGCTGCACACGCCCGAGAGACATGGCCGACCGCCATCCTCGGAACCTTCAGGGCTGCTCACACACCTGAAGCACACACACAGCCCGCACACAGGATTTTGTATGGGTCTCAGCCACGGCGCACAATGGGAATTCAGCCGTCAGCTGTCCCCGAGGGCTTTAGGGCTGCACGTGCACCTAAAGCCAACACGCCAAGTCCCTCACACAGCTGCAGCTCCTGTTTTTGTTCATGGCCGCTACGCATCCTTGCTGGACTTAACCGCGAGAGGAGTCAGAGACAAGTTTTTCTTCTCACAGCCACTGTGGATCTCCGCCACGTTCAACGGGACAGCCCCTCAACATCGTGGATCCACATGCAATTTTTGCGCCGCCCAGACAACTTCGCCGTCCCGGGCCGGCACTTGCTACCCCCACTCTCCTCCCTCCCCCTCCTCCGGCACAGAACTTTTCCCGCAGCTCGCTCCCAAAGCCAGACGATTGACGCCTCAGCCCCCAGCTGAGCCCTCTGGGGGGGGGGGGGTGACCCCCACAGCCTTCGGGTCAAGCAGAGCGCTCAGCTGGAGCAATTAGCAGAACAGTGAGATGTATGGACTGATATCAATGGGCAGCCTCTCCTTCCTGCCAGTAATCCTGCTATTGATATGTGTGACTCTCATGTAAATGTCCCATGCATTCCTGCTGTACTGTGATGCTAATGTGCCATGCATGCATTGTCTAGCTGGGTATATAAATGACTGAATATCGTTTGCTCTCTCTCTTACTACTGCTTTTGATCACACGCATTGCCTGTTTGCTGACTAGAGACATCAGGGCTCGCTCCAGCGTGCTCCCACAGCGCTGGAGTGAGTCTCGTGATGGTGGATGAATAAAACACCCTTTTAAACTTCAGTTCACCGTGCCTGCACTTATTCCGTGCCTCCACACCTGTGTTCCTTTTATTCCATCCGCCACAATGTAACATAAGCTTTAAGAATCAAATGTAGTAATTGTATAATAATTTAAGCACAAAACTTACTTGGAAAGGTTTTTTTTCCGGTCACTCAGCTATCCGCTGTGGTCCGGCATGTTTTAGAGGAGAGAAGTGCCAGACTTGTAGTTTTTATCAATGAGAAAAATGTGACATAACATTGTTCCGGAAGGCTGGAGACCTTTTCTTCACATGGACGGCTGCTCCATTTCTGTCTCCTCCGAAGCACGCAACCTGGGCGTCACCCTTGACTCCACACTCTCCTATGAATCTCACATCAAATCTGTCACCAGATCTGCTTTTTATGACCTCCGCAATATTTCCAGACTCCATTCTTCCCTCTCTGATTCTGTGGCTGAGACCCTAATTTACGTCTTTGTAACATCTCGACTGGATTATTGCAATGGAGTTCTGTTCGGGGTCCCAAAGAAAGCCCTGGACAGGGTCCAGTATGTACAGAACTCAGCTGCCAGGGTTCTTACTTGCACCAAGGCTTAGCATCACATTACTCCCACCCTCAGCCACTTACATTCGTTTCCAGTTAAATTTTGCATCACCTATAAACTCCTCCTGCTGACTTACAAGTCACTCCACAATCTTGCTCCACAATACTTAATGGGCCTTCTCCACCAGCAAACCACAACTTGGAAAGTGAGATCCTCTGACTCAGGCCTCCTCTCCATTCCCGGCATCAAGAAGCAGACTTTTGGGAGAAGAGCCTTCAGTGTTGCTGCCCCCACCCTTTGGAATGCTTTCCCATCAGAAATTTGCCTTGCAACTTCAATGGACATTACCACCACTGACTTCATATAGACACCATATATAAGCTTTAAAAATGAAATGTTGCCGTTAGGATTGGGCGATGCAATGAATATATTTGTTATAGCGATACATTCTACTATGTGATACAAAAAATGTTTTTTATCGCAAAGCTCGGGCATTCTCTTCTCCTCTCTCCTCTCACACAGCTGCACCATCGAACTGCACTCAGGTGCTTCACCCACCTCCTGGCACATGTTTCATTTCAGGGTCATTGCCAGGTCTGTTTTTTCCTGCAATTTTGTTCTTTAGGAACTGCTTCTTTTGAGCCTATTTTCGTGGTGCAGAGATGCTTGGTTTTTTTTATACACTATCTGGCAACACTAGCAGAATGCAGGGAGAGGGGGAAAAATGAAATGACACACACATATCGACTGCAGTGCAGCCGACTTGAACAGAAGGATTAAAAAGGACCAGCTCCAAAGGTAAAAAATGAACAAAATACAGTTTTGTGCAAATTATGTTGCACTACCACTAATTTATTTCATCACTTGAGATGTCATCCACTATAATATGAAGAATGTGGGCTATATTAATCATATATTCCATAACCTACATATGTTGAAGCATGTGGGAATGTTTGGTGATTACATATGTAAGGCGACTTCACACCTCTGAAAGGACAAAGACTCTCAACCGCCAGTGAAGAACAAAGACGTTCCCAGACACTGCGGTGGAGACCGGAGGAGCTACCCTCACCCACCCAGGGTGAAGAGAGGAAGTACCAAGACAATGGTGGGATTAAGATAATGAGGGATGTCAGCCTTTGATATGCATGTCTTTTGTTATGTGCAAGTATAAGTCAGAGAGCCGGAGGTATTCGGTCTCTTTTTCCTTCTGCTGCTTCTGCACTTAGATGAGACTTGTTAGGAGAGCTGATAATAAACTTTGGTTTATATATCATACCGCCTTGTTCTTTCAAGCTCTTCTACACTGGTGACCCCTGACGCGAGTATGGACCTGAGGTGTTCCCCCGCAATCGACTCATCTGTGGCAACCCAGGCAGATGCCAGCGCCCACGCAGACAGGGGAACAGATGGACGACTTTCCCCCCCGGCAGAAGGGATTGAGAGGGCTCAACCGAGCACCAGCGCCGCTGAGAGAGCCGAAGCAAGGCACTCTCACCCTGCGGACACATCAGTGACGGTCTACACGAATGCCGTCGCTGTCAAGCTGCTGGACTTCTGGCAGGAAGACCCCGCCTCGTGGTTTCAACAAGCTGAAGCCCAGTTTACACTGGCGGGCATCACGGCTGACGATACGAAATTCTATCATATCGTCTCCAAACTCGACGCCGCCACTTCGAGGTGTGTGCGGAGCATGATCCGGCGGCCGCCGGCCCAAGACAAATATGAAACACTGAAAGCAACCATCGTGGCAAATTACGTCCCCTCAGCTGAAGAGAGAGCCGAGAAGATCCTGGCGGTCTACGGCCACAGAGGGTGCAAACCTAAAGCCCTCATGAAGGATTTGCTGCAGCTTAAAGAAGAGGACAATGACAACTTCCTCTTCCAATTCATATTCCTCAGCACGCTGCCGCCACACATGAGAGGGACACTCGCCAACATGAGATGCAGCACCCAGCAAGACTTCCGCGTGCTCGCCAACGAAGCTCAATGGCTCGTCAACGCCTGCAAGGAGCAGACACCCACAGCAGCATCCGCAGACCTCAACGCTGATGCCCAGAACCACGAAGAGCCACAACCCACTGAGCAGATCCAGCCCGCGGTGACAGCGACACGGCCAAAACGTAACAGACGGAGCGACGTCTGTTATTATCACCACCGCTTCGCCGAGAAGGCCCGCAAATGCGTTCCCCCCTGCAAATTTACGATTTCGGGAAACGCCAAAGCCGAGAGCCGTTAACAGCAGCGGTTCTCGGTGAGAAGAGTAAGCTGTTATATGTGACGGATGGACACACCGGCAAGCAGTTCCTTATTGACACAGGAGCTCAGCTGAGTTTCGTCATGCCCTCCCAAGCAGATCGAGCCATGGGCACCCGGGGCAACGGAGTGGTGGCAGCCAACGGCTCCAACATTGACACTTTCGGCGAAAAGAGCCTGCACCTCCACATCCATGGCCGCAACTACAGATGGACATTTGTTGTAGCGGCGGTGAGTTTTAACTTGTTAGGCGCAGATTTTTTGTGTGCACATGGGTTATTAGTGGATCTAGCGAATAGACGCTTGGTTAATAAGATAAGATAAGAGATAAGATAAGCCTTTATTAGTCCCACAACGGGGAAATTCCAGGATTGCAACAGCACAGGGATAGCAACACTCAGAGCAACAATCAGAAGGCAAGAAAAAAAACAAGCAAGCAAGAGCAGCTAATATACATATGTACATATTACTATAAAATATATATATACACACACACACACACAGACACACAGTGCAGAGCATTGTAGCTGGATGGAATAAATATATGAATATATGAACACACAGTGCAGAGCATTGTAGCTAGATGGAATAAATATGTAAATATATAAACACCCACAGTACGGAGCATTGCAGCTAGGTGGAATAAATATGCAAGTATATAAACACACACAGTGCGGAGCAATGTAGCTAGATGGAATAATATGTAGATATATAAAAACACAGTGCGGAGCATTGTAGCTAGATGGAATAAATATATAGATATATAAATATAAACACACCCAGTGCAGAGCATTGTAGCTAGATGGAATAAATATGTAAATATATAAACACACACAGTGCAGAGCATTGTTGCTAGGTGGGATGAAACAGCATAACCGTCTATTTAGTTATCCTACATGGTATGATTATGTGCCCATACATATTCTCACCCTCCATAGCGACCGGTATGTTCCTAGTTGTGTGCCGGAGAGGACCATTGTGTAAGTCTATTGCATCTTTTGCATTCAAAAAAAAAAACTATTAGTTTGTTACGTCTTTTTGCTATCTCTGCGAGCAGCCCTGCTTAGGTTGTACAGTCTGACAGCCGTTGGTAGGAAGGACCTACGAAACCTCTCGGTTGTGCACCTGGGATGATGTAGTCTGCTGCTAAATGAGCTCCTCAGTGCATCCAGTATGTCCTGCATAGGGTGGAACTCGGACTCCAGCAGAGATGACAGTTTAGCCACCGTCCTTCTCTCTCCTATCTCCTCCATCGGATCAAGGCGTTGCCCCAGGACAGAGCTAGCTTTCTTAATCAGTTTGTTCAGTCTCTTCCTATCGGCTGCAGTAATGCCACTGCCCCAGCAGACCACTCCAAAAGTGATGGCTGATGCCACCACCGTGTCATAGAATGACTTCAGCAGCACCCCTTGTACACCAAAAGACCTGAGTCTCCTCAGCAGGAACAGCCTGCGCTGTCCCTTCTTGTAGAGTGCGTCAGTATTGTGTGACCAGTCTAGTTTATTGTTCAGATGAATACCCAGGTACTTGTAGGATGTCACCATCTCGATGTCTGTTCCCTGTATATTTACTGGTGCTGTGAGGGGCTGCCCATGCCTGCGGCAGTCCACCACCAGCTCCTTAGTTTTCCTCGCGTTGATCTGGAGGCAGTTCCGATGGCACCAGTCCACAAAGTCCTGGATAAGCCCTCTGTACTCAGCTTCATCTCCGCTGGAGATGAGACCAACGATCGCAGAGTCATCAGAGAACTTCTGTAGATGGCAATGTGTTGTGTTGTGTGAGAAGTCCGCAGTATAAAGAGTGAACAGGAAGGGAGCCAGCACCGTTCCCTGGGGGGCCCCCGTGCTACTGATGATCGTGTCGGAAACACAGTCCCGGGTTCTCACAAACTGAGGCCGGTTCGTGAGGTAGTCCAGGATCCATGATGACAGGTGCTGGTCCACCCCTGCGCGCAGCAGCTTGTCCTTCAGGATCATCGGTTGGATGGTGTTGAAAGCACTGGAGAAGTCAAAGAACATGATCCTCACCATATTCCCGGGCTTCTCCAGGTGGGACAGAGAACGGTGAAGGAGGAAGATCACCGCATCCTCCACCCCAATGCCATGCTGGTAGGCGAACTGGAGTGGATCCATCGCTGGTTCCACCAGGGGGCGGAGATGAGCAAGGAGCAGTCTCTCCAGGGTCTTCATCAAGTGGGACGTCAAGGCCACCGGTCTGAAGCTGTTCAGGTCTTTGGGGTGGGAAGTTTTTGGTACAGGTACCACACAAGATGTTTTCCACAGCTGTGGTACCCTCCCCAGTTTCAGGCTCATGTTGAAGATATATGTCACAATCCCACACAGCTGGTCTGCACAGGACTTGAGGAGCTTTGCGCTGATGCCGTCCGGTCCCGACGCCTTCCTCGCCTTGATCTTCCTCAGCTCCGTCCTCACCTGGGTCTTGGTCAGGGTCAGGATGGGGGGCTGTGTGTTGGGAGTGGGGGGGGGGGGTGTCGGTGGAGTGGGGAGTGGGTAGCAGGACTTGATTTCTTAGAGGCAGCAGTGGTTGTTGTGCAGACAGGGGGGAGGGCGGTTGGTCAAATCTATTGAAAAACAGATTCAGGTTGTTCGCCCACTCCCTGCCCCCCGTGGCCTGGGGGGAGGTATTCTGGAGCCCCGAGATGGTTTTGAGGTTTCTCCAGACCCCGCTGATGTTGCTCTGTTGCAGCTTGTCCTCCATCTTCTTCCTGAAGCTGTCCTTGCCTTCTCTGATCTTTCTCCTCAGCTCCCTCTGTACGGACTTCAGCATCTCCCTGTTTCCCGACCTGAAGATCCTCTTCTTCTCTCTCAGAAGTGTTTTTATCTCAGGGTTGATCCAGGGTTTGTTGTTTGAGTGACGCCGTATGGTCTTGGTGGGAACGGATTTGTCCACACAGAAGCTGAGGTAGCCCGTGAAGGTGTGAATGAGGCCATCGATGTCCTCACCATGTGGATCGCAGAGCTGCTTCCAGGCAGTGGCTTCAAAACAGTCCTTTAGAGTGTCCATTGTCTCCTCAGACCATAACTCCACAGTGTGCATGGCCGGAGGTTGTCTGTGCACTAGGGGTTTGTACACCGGTCGGAGATGAACCAAGTTGTGATCCGATCTCCCAAGTGGGGGGAGTTGTGATGAGGTGTACGCCTCCTTAGTGTTTGCGTAGAACAAATCCAGTGTTTTATTGTCTCTAGTGTGGCATGTGACATACTGGGTGAAAGTGGGCAAAATGGGAGACAGTGAAACGTGGTTGAAATCGCCTGAGATGAGGAGAAGAGCATCTGGGTGTTCTGTCTGCAGCCTGCTGGTTACTGAATGGATGACGTCACGCACTGTCCCAGCGTTCGCCGTCGGATTTGCATAAACAACAATGCAGATCACGTGTGAGTGTTCTCTCGGGAGATATGTAGGCCTCATGCTAACAGCTAGCACTGTCCTTTGCTTCTATTCCCTGCTCAGCCCGAGTTTCTCCACCACCTGTGCAGGCTAGCATCACCACGGCAGGAGGTAAGTTTGAGCAACTCCTCACCCAATTTCCAGCACTCACAATTCCCAAATTCTCAGCCACTGTGGCTAAACACGGGGTTGAACACTTTATTCCCACAACGGGCCCACTCGTATTTGCCAAAGCTCGCCGCTTAGACGCGGCCAGGCTCAACATAGCTCGGGACGAGTTTACTACCCTTGAAAAATTAGGCATTGTTAGACGCTCGAAGAGCCCTTGGGCCTCACCACTTCACATGGTTCCGAAACTCGACGGTTCTTGGAGACCGTGCAGAGATTACCGCAGATTAAACAATGCGACAGCGCATGACCGCTACCCAATTCCTCACATTCAGGATTTTTCGCTACATCTGGCGGGTGCGCACATTTTTTCAAAAATAGACCTGGTCCGCGGTTATCATCAAGTCCCAGTTCGAGCAGAGGACATTCCTAAAACAGCTGTAATAACCCCTTTCGGCCTTTTTGAATTCCTGCGAATGCCTTTCGGCCTCAAAGGCGCTGCTCAAACTTTTCAGCGGATGATGGACGCGGTATTACGCGACCTTCCTTTTGTTTTCGTCTACCTCGACAACATGCTGGTAGCCAGCTCGTCTGAGGAAGAACACGAGCAGCACCTCACTACGGTTTTTCAGAGACTAGAAGAGCACGGGTTAATAATCAATCCAGCCAAATGCAAATTCGGCGTGTCACAAATTGATTTTTTAGGACACAAAGTCTCTCCGAAAGGGGCAGTTCCACTTCCAGACAAAGTTCACGCGATAAAAAGTTTCCCACGGCCACAAACGGTCAAATCGCTGCAAGAATTTTTAGGAATGGTTAATTTTTACAACCATTTCCTCCCCCACGCAGCTCAGCTCATGCAGCCCCTATATGACGCACTCAGAAAAAAGAAAGCTTCCAACGCGGTCGAATGGACCCCGGAGCGCGAACGCGCCTTCGCGGAAGTAAAGAGCGCTCTAGCTAATGCCACATTGTTAGTTCACCCCGATCCCTCGGCCCGCATTGCACTAACCACAGACGCTTCGGACCTAGCTATAGGGGCTAGGTACTCTATAGCATGTCAGCGGGATCTGGCAACCTTTAGCATTCTTCAGCAAATCGCTAAACCAAACTGAGCGTAAGTACAGCACTTTTGACAGGGAGCTGCTAGCGCTTCATTTATCCATCCGCCACTTCCAGTTCTGGCTAGAAGGGCGGAGTTTCACGGCTTTTGTAGACCACAAACCGCTCACCTTTGCTATGGCTAAAATTTCAGAACCATGGTCAGGCAGGCAACAAAGACAGCTGGCTGCGATTTCAGAGTTCACCACAGACATTCGACATGTGGCAGGCAAACTTAACGTGGTAGCAGACTGCCTCTCTCGCGCTGTGACATCACCAGAGCGCGAGGAGACAGATTATACTGCCTCAGCCGCAGAACTTTTCACTAACGCGGACACATACGCAGCACCTATCCATGCAGGGATAGATTATGCAGCCATGGCAGAGGAACAAAGCAGTGATGCGGACGTGCGCGCACTCCTGTCTGGACCAACAGGGTTAAGGCTGGAGGAAAAGGGTTTACGCGACGGTGTGCCCCCCCTAATATGCGATATTTCAACCGGCCGACCTCGCCCGTTAGTCCCAGCCACATGGCGCCGCCGTATTTTCAACTCAATTCACTCCCTCGCGCACCCAGGTGTGCGCGCCTCGGTTAAAATGGTCGCCGAAAAGTTTGTGTGGCCAGGCCTGCGCAAAAACGTAAAAGAATGGGCAAAAACTACAAAAGCACACAAAAGCCCCTCTGGAGCCTTTTCCGATCCCAGCTAGAAGGTTCGACCACGTTCATGTCGACCTCGTGGGGCCACTACCTTCCTCACAAGGTTTCACACACCTGTTAACAATGATAGACTGCACCACGCGCTGGCCAGAGGCAGTCCCTCTAGCGTCAACTACAGCAGAGGAAGTCGCTCGCGTTTTTTTGACAAACTGGGTGGCACGTTTCGGCGTCCCATCGGACATCACGTCCGATAGAGGACCTCAATTTGTCTCGGAGCTTTGGTCAGCCATGTCCAGCAGCTTAGGGGCAACAATTCATCGCACCACCGCTTATCACCCTCAGGCTAATGGGTTATGCGAGCGTTTTCACAGGTCTTTAAAAGCCGCCCTCAGAGCCTCACTAACGGATACAAATTGGGTAAATAAACTTCCCTGGGTTTTATTGGGGTTGCGTGCTGCGCCTAAAGAGGATCTAGACGCCTCTCCGGCAGAATTAGTTTTTGCACAACCTCTCAGGCTCCCAGGTGAATTTTTACCAGAGAACCCAGAGCCAGGGCATCTTCCAGTCCCAAGGTTTTTAGGCAGCAACGGACCGAACTCTCTCCCCGGTCCAGCTCATCACTCCTTTCCACGGGTTTTTGTCCCTCAAGCTTTAAAGAACGCTGAATTCGTTTTTGTTAGACATGAAGCTTTAAAACCAACTTTCCGCCCACCATACGATGGGCCATTCAGAGTGCTGGAACCTGGTGATAAACACTTTGTGCTTGATTTTGGGGATAGAAAAGAAACAGTCAGCATTGACAGACTTAAACCTGCCTTCTTGTTGAAAGACGAGCCTGCACAGTTGGCGAGAGCACCTCGGCGGGGTAGACCCCCCAAGAGAAAAGACTCAGCCCCCCTGCAGGGAACAATTAACCACTCTCCTTCCCACGCTGCAGATTCCTTACAAGAAGGTCCCAGCAGGATGCCTAAACGAACCCACAGCAGTTTTGGGAGAAGACTAAAACCCAGACAGCACAGGGACTGATGCAAACTACTCCACAGTTGTTCACTAATTGTGCTGTGACAGTTTAGGACTGACTTATGATTTTACTATGCTGTTATGATTACCACTGAACTCTCTTAGGGGCATGGCTGCTGGAAAGTTTCTTCTGTGGCAAGAGGTGTAACAGTTAGTATGTCATAGTAATTATCTTAAACTGTGAATTTTTCTATTGTCCTTTCTTAATCGTTTGGGGGGGGCTGTGGGCTATATTAATCATATATTCCATAACCTACATATGTTGAAGCATGTGGGAATGTTTGGTGATTACATATGTAAGGCGACTTCACACCTCTGAAAGGACAAAGACTCTCAACCGCCAGTGAAGAACAAAGACATTCCCAGACACTGTGGTGGAGACCGGAGGAGCTACCCTCACCCCCCCAGGGCGAAGAGAGGAAGTACCAAGACAATGGGGGGATAAAGATAATGAGGGATGTCAGCCTTTGATATGCATGTCTTTTGTTATGTACAAGTATAAGTCAGAGAGCCGGAGGTATTCGGTCTCTTTTTCCTTCTGCTGCTTCTGCACTTAGATGAGACTTGTTAGGACAGCTGAAAATAAACTTTGGTTTATATATCATTCCGCCTCGTTCTTTCAAGCTCTTCTACGAAGAATGCTTTAAGAATTGCTCTCAACATCCCAGGTAGCCCCTACTAAATAAAGAAATAAATAGAGGAACCAGCCCTAAGAAAATGACTATATGGCTTCTTAATTTGGAAAATTTATCCCATACAAAAAAAGTGCAAAATAGAAAAAGATCACAATTGCAGTTGCAAATTATACTGCCAAAGTCATGGCCCTTATTGTTAAAAACATAACCAAACAGAAAAAGTGGACTTTAATTTGTATGGTTTTAAAACATCTTTCTCCAGAATTCTTGCTTTATGCACTTTTTATTGTGTTGAGTCCTTTTTTT
Source organism: Pholidichthys leucotaenia (assembly GCA_020510985.1). Classification (NCBI taxonomy): domain Eukaryota; kingdom Metazoa; phylum Chordata; class Actinopteri; order Cichliformes; family Pholidichthyidae; genus Pholidichthys; species Pholidichthys leucotaenia. The sequence goes on from CM035838.1 coordinate 73,641,856, forward strand.
TAAATTTTGTTTTGTTTGTAATGGTTTTTATTAAAGGCCATAATAGGAAGGTGTGCTATTCTTTATTTTGATTTGTTGCAAATTTATGAGTGGGGTTGTCTGACTGGTTCAATAAAGTTTGCTAAATTTAACTTGATTTTAACCCCCCCCCCCTTTTGTATGCAATTTAAAAAAAATGCAGTACATGGGTCTGTTTCTGTTATCATGTCAGTGTCATTTTATGCAACTTACTTAATCCTCGCCTGGCCACTTAAGTGACTGTTGCGGCCAATCATCTGAAGGCAGGGCGATCTGGGGCTCGGGCGATGAGGTCAGCCAGAGGTCTTATCATTGCAACCTGGGTCATCAAGGACAGTCTGATCCAGCCTCGGGGGCGATGTCAGCCCTGGATGGCGGCGAACATGCACTGGCAGAAAGGGCCTGCTTGGAAGGTGTCCCGTCTTCCAGCCTGGCCATATGGCCAAGGAACCGCAGCCTCCCCTTTCTGATGACGGTGGAGATGGGGATAGGACAGACAGCCCTCCTGTAGACCTCATCATTTGTGGTGTGGTGGACCCATCGGATGCCGAGGATGTTATGGAGGCAGGTCTAATGGAATGTATCCAGATGGTGGATGGTTGTGGTGGACAGGGTGCAGGTCTCGGACCCATAAAGGAAGACGGGGATCACACAGGTGTTAAAGATTCACAACTTTGTGGTTGTGTGGATCTTCCCGCTCTGCCAGACTCACTGGAGGTGGCTGAAAGCACTGCAAGACAGCTGCAGGCGGCAAATAATCTCATTGTGGATCCTGGACTACCTCACAAACCGGCCACAGTTTGTGAGAACCCGGGATTGTGTGTCCGACGCGATCATCGGCAGCACGGAGGCCCCCCAGGGAACAGTTTTGACTCCCTTCCTGTTCACCCTTTATATTGCGGATTTTCATGCAACACAACACACTACCATCTACAGAAGTTCTCTGACGACTCTGCGATCGTCGGCCTCATCTCCAACGGAGATGAAGCTGAGTACAGAGGACTTATCCAGGACTTGGTGGACTGGTGCCATCGGAACTGCCTCCAGATCAACGCGAGAAAAACTAAGGAGCTGGTGGTGGACTGCCGCAGGCAAGGACAGCCCCTCACAGCACCAGTAAACATCCAGGGAACAGACATTGAGATGGTGACATCCTACAAGTACCTGGGTGGTCATTTGAACAATAAACTAGACTGGTCACACAATACCGACGCACTCTACAAGAAGGGACAGCGCAGACTGTTCCTACTGAGGAGGCTCAGGTCTTTTGGTGTACAAGGGGTGCTCCTGAAGACCTTCTACGATTCGGTGGTGGCATCAGCCATCACTTTTGGAGTGATCTGCTGGGGCAGTGGCATCACAGCAGCCGATAGGAAGCGACTGAACAAACTGATCAAGAAAGCTAGCTCTGTCCTGGGGCAGCGCCTTGACCCAGTGGAGGAGATAGGAGAGAGAAGGATGGTGGCTAAGCTGTTATCTCTGCTGGAGTCTGAGTCCCACCCTATGCAGGACATACTGAACGCACTGAGTAGCTCATGTAGCAGTAGGCTACATCATCCTAGGTGCACAACCGAGAGGTTTCGTGGGTCCTTCCTACCTATGGCTGTCAGACTTTATAACCTAAGCAGGGCTGCTCGCAGAGATAGCAAAAAAACGTGACAACCTAATAGTATTGAATGCAAAAGACGCAACAGACTTACACAAAATGGTCCCCTCCAGTATACAACTAGGACAATATCAATCACTACGGAGGGTGACAATATGTATGGGTACATATTCATACTATGTGGGGTAACTAAACAGACGGCTATGCTGTTTATTCCATCTAGCTACAATGCTCCACACTGTGTATATATATTTATATATTTATGTGTACATATGTATATTCACTGCTCTTATTTTCTTATCTTCTAAATTATTTCTCTGAGTGTTGCTATCCCTGTGCTGTTGCAATCCTGGAATTTCCCCATTGTGGGACTAATAAAGGCTTATCTTTTCTTATCTTATAATCTCTTGGTCTGATGAGCAGGAGCTGGTGATCTTAGATCCGTGGTAGAAAAAGTCATTGACAGTCTCAACCGGCTCGTTTTTGATGGTGATCACTTGTGGTGGTGGTGGCAAGAAGTCTGACAGTTACTGGATCTTTGTCTTTGCCCAGCTGATGGTAAGGCCCAGGGTTGATGCTTCCTATGCAAGCAGCTCCAGCGCCTCAGCGATTATGTCTATATGCATGGCAAAAAGCACCATGTCATCCGCATAGCATGGGTCTGTGAAGTGGGAGTGAAAGTCAACTCCAAGATTGGGGCAGTGTTCCGTCACTTTCTTGGCCCAGTAGTTAACTGCAACATTGACGAGATTTGGCATGGCGACACATCCCTGCCGGACTCCAGAAATGGTGACAAAATTGTCTGACATGTCACCGTCGGCATGTACCCTGCACGTGGTGTTGGTGTAGAGATCCCATAGAATGTTGATGTACTTGGATGGGACTCCAATGCCACGAAGGAGTTGCCAGAGGGCATTCCTGTCTAGGGAGTAGAAGACAGCTTTGAGGCTGACGTAGGCTGCATATACTGTAGAGGTTGGCGGTACTCCCTCCGTTGCTGTGCTAGGACACTCAAGGCAAGGATGCAGTCCACTGTGGATCGGTGAGGGGTGAAGCTGGCCTACTGGCGGCGGCACTTGGCGAAGAGCAGGGGGCAGATGCGGCTCAGGATGACAGCGGTGATTACCTTGCCGGGGATGGACAGCAGCATGATGGGACGGAAAGGTTTTACATTTATACAGTGGTTTGGAGGAGATCTCAAGATATTGTGATATATACTGTGTATCGCGATGAAACCCTAAATGTATTGCAATACATGTAAAACTTCATATTTCCCAGCCCTAGTTATGATAGGAGTTATTAGTGTTTTAATATTGAAATCGCTGCATAATTTAGGCACAAAACTTAGTTTGAAAGGGTTTTTTCCATCACTCAGCTGTTCGCTGTGGTCCAGCCAGAGGCAGACTTACCATTAGGAAAAGGTAGGCGACTGCCTAAGGGCCTAATCTGCTAAGGGCCCCGATCTACTAGGAGCCCCAGATATTTTCTTTAAATGTTTAACATATTTAACATGATATCCGACAAAATAAAAAAACACCAATATTTACATAAACGGCAAATCAAATCACGAACGTAACGTCTTTCCCCCTTCTCCTCAGACTGTTGGACTCTTCCATGTTGTCTCTGAGACATGCGCATGTGCGTATCATTGGTTACATTGTAAACAAATCGTACAGTGTGTAGGCAAAATGAAACAAAGTTATCCAAGCGGTGCAGAGAAATGGAGAAAAGGGGAAGAGCACAGAATTTTTTTTTTTTTATCAAAACAACCTTTTTTCACTTTGACCAGTGAAGAGACTAACCCTCCCGAAGAGCAGATAGAGAGCAACATTGCTTGTATGAGCACACATGATGCCGTGTGAATACATGTAAAGTTAATGTAAACATGCAGAAGACGTGCAAATTCGGACTTTCACATGTCCGAGCGATTTGGTACCACTAGCTAGTAATCAGCCTTGAGATTCTGCCATCACTGGAATTAAAACTGGAGAGTACACTAGTTTGAAAATGAGACTGCCACTCACCTGCAGACAGATGGACTGGAGCTCTGCAGTTGAATCAGTGTCGAAGTTATCAACACATGGACTTTTACCACAGACGCGCTAATGAGAGCTAGCAGTCTAGCAGTATAAACAGCCATCATCCAGGTGAAGTTTTGGAGGCAAGGACAATTTTTCCAGGTGAGAGCCCCAACAGATCATGTAAGCCTAAACATGACAGTGTTTTGTGGATTTCCACAACAGGTAGAACACAGCTGTAGAAGTTATAAAGACAGCTCTGCCCGTCTGCAATTCACTCAGATGCCAAATTCATGTCTATTTGCGTGCTTACATTGAGTTAACACATAATTGTGCTGGTCAACAAATTTGCATGTTTGGTCTGAATGCACCTTAATTGTCGTCTTTTTTTTTTGTTTCTTTTCTTTGAATCTACTGCTTTGAAACATACCTGTGAATACATAACTAAAGGTACATGTCCATTGGATCTGTGGTTTCCCCACTTCCCATTCATTGTCAATGAATGGGAAGTTCATTCATGGCTAACAGAATGCTTCGCAATGCATTCTGGTAGCCATTTCAGACTGTCAAATGACTTGTACCTTCATTTGCATAATGTCAAACCTTTATGCAAATGAGCTCCTTCAAACAGGAGGCATCAGCTACTGTGAAGTTGTGCTAAACATTTAAACTAGCAGTTGTTGATGTCAAATAGAAACAGACCCAGCAGCTAAACAGCTTTTTTTTTTCTCATCTCAAATGTTTTCAGAAACACTTTTTGCTGATATATTTTCAAGATGTTTTAGAAAATTTACTGCCAAGGTGGCCATATTGGATCCTTGGAAAAAGCCAGGTGCACAGCTGATACGACCAGGAGCATTTCCACACTTCTTCAGCTGTAGCAGTCTGTAGACAGACTAGGGGAACTGTCAGGCACTTATCATTACAATCTCAAGGTTCAGCCACCATATGTGCCATATTCAGAAAATACATGATCCCATTTCATCAAAAAATGCTCCAGTGGAAACATACTTTTAGACATGTTTTAAAAATGGTGGCAGCTCTCATGGTCTAAAAAGACAAGAAAATGAGGCACTACTTTAATCTTACATTCTTTCTAATGATCAATAGAGGGTCTCTTCTGTCAATATGAAGTTTGATTTTATAGGACTGTTGAAAAAGATCTTCTAAGGCCTCACTGAACTCTTGACTAACACCTTTATGGTCTCATTTTCTAAAAAGTGTGATTACTGCATGGCATTCCTTTTGAAAATCCTAATTGTAGTAAATGAGGAAAAATCCGAGATAGTGACAATCAAACACTTGATTTTGCGGGGGCACATGCGCATGCAGCGACCGGCAGCTGGTGAAAAAAGTCTGTCATCTGTGTGTCTGTTTTTACGCACTTTAATGTGTTTAAACGAAATTCTCTGTGTCGGTTTTGTCCTTGAATGTTTGTGGACTGTATAACGAAGAGCTCCCTGGTTCCATCAATATGGATTTCCTCCTTATTTTGCACTGCTGCTTCTTTCCCACCGGCTCTTTGTCTCTGAGGTAAGCGCAATCACGATCATGCCGGGGAGAATAAAATATCCCAGAGACATGTTACTGCATTTAAACACTGATAATACAGCGTCTGTGTTTGAGTCTGTGCTGCGACTGCCGGACTTTATTTTAAGAGACTTTCATGGACACAGCGATGAAAAGAGAGACAAGAGAAGGAAACGCGGAAGGCGTGGAGGCGTAAAATTAAATCTGAGAAGGCGTCAGTTAAACAGCATTCCTCTTCCTTCCATGATTTTGGGGAACGCACAATCCCTGAGAAATAAAGTAAATGAAATTCAAGGGAATGTACGCTACCAGAAGGACTTCAAGAACTGCTGTGTCATGGCTTACACAGAGACGTGACTTACTGCGCATGACCGGGACGCGGACCTGTGGATTGATGGCTTTGGAGCCTCACTTCGCTCGGATCGGCAGGAAGAGGTAACGGGGAAACGTCAGGGGGGGGCGTATGTTTATATATTAATAAACAGTACTGTACATCTGTCATGGTCAGAGAGCGCATCTGTAGTCCTGATGTGGAGCTTCTGTCCGTATCGCTATGCCCCTTTTATCTGCCCCGCGAGTTCCCCCAACTTTTCATCACAACTGTGTACATTCACCCGAGGGCAGACACTGACTCCGCCTCCAGCACCATCTTTGATGTGGTGCAGTGGCTGCAGTCAATTTCTCCAGAGGCGCCAAACTTTATTCTTGGGGATTTTAACCATGTTTCTTTAAAGAAGACACTTAAAAACTTTTATCAGTATGTCTCCTGCCCAACCAGGCGAAAAAAGACATTGGACCTGTGTTATGGATCCATAGAGAGGGCCTATAAATCACTTTCCCTTCCCCCTTTAGGATCCTCAGATCACAACTGTGTACATTTGCTGCCCACATATAAAACTGCTCTCAAAAGAGGCAAGGTGAAGACCAGAGACATAGACGTGTGGACAGAGGATTCAGTGCACTGCCTCCAGGAATGCTTTAACTGTACAGACTGGGAGGTTTTCACACTGTCCTGCGGGGATGATTTGGACTCTTTTGTAGACATCACATGCTCATACATGGCTTTCTGTAAAAATATGATTGTTCCACGTAAACGTGTCAAAATATATCCCAACAACAAGCCATGGGTTACAAAATCAGTTAAATCCTGTTTACAGAGGAAAGCACTTGTCTTTAAACAGGGGTCTGTTTCTGAGCTGCAGGTTGCCACAAAAGAGCTGAAGTCTGAAATTTTAAGAGCAAAACAGAATTATAAAACAGAATTGGAAAGCAAGATGGCAACAAAGAAACTTGGTTCAGCCTGGGCCAGTATGAAAACTATTGCAGGCCTTCAGAGCACAGAGCGCAGTAATCGTGTGTTTTTAGATGGTTTTAATTCAGACACAGAGCTGGCTAATGCTCTTAATTGTTTTTATGGTCGTTTTGATTCCTCCGATTTTAGTACAGAACCAAAGATTTGAAACAGAAACTCAAAGACAATTAGCACTTTAATATTGAGGTGCAGGATGTTAAAAGGGCATTCTGTGCTGTAAAAGTGAACAAAAGTCAGGGCCCTGATAATATATGTGGGCGATTGGTAAAGTCCTGTGCACATGAACTGAGTCCTGTATTTCATTACATTTTCAATAAGTCCTTACAGACACAACATGTGCCTAAGATCTGGAAAGATGCCGTGATTGTTTCCGTTCCAAAATCCAGCTGTCCTAAAACGGTAAACGACTTTAGACCAGTTGCTTTGACTTCAATTTTAATGAAAATTTTTGAAAAACTGGTCAGATGTGAGGTCCTAAAGCAGACTGAACATGCATTGGATCCTTTGCAGTTTGCATATAGGCCTCAAAAAGGAGTGGAGGACGCCACTGTCACTCTGTTTAACATGCTTTTTAAACATCTAGATTTTAATGGGACACACGCCAGGCTTTTATTTGTGGACTTTTCCTCCGCCTTTAATACAATCCAACCTCATATTTTTGTTGAAAGGCTCCTGCAACAATTTGATTTGAGCAATAATCTGGTGGGTTGGATTCTGGATTTCTTAACCAACAGAACACAGAGAGTAAGGGTCAATGGTACATTGTCTGACCTAAAAAGTGCTCTTCTACTGGCTCTCCTCAGGGGTGTGTGTTGTCACCACTACTCTTCATCCTGTACACAAACATGTGTCGGAGCAGACATGACAACAGACACATTATAAAGTATGCTGATGATTCAGTTATTGTCAGTCTCCTCCAGGATGGTGAGAGTGGCCACGGCCCAGTAGTTGATGATTTTGTTCACTGGTGTGAGAATTCCTACCTGCAGCTGAATGCGACAAAAACTAAAGATATGATTACTGACTTTAGGAGGAAAACTCCCAGGCACAAAGTCACCGTACTAAAAGGCCAGACCACCGAATGTGTACAATCCTACAAATATCTTGGGACGATTATTGATAGTAATTTAAACTTTGAAGAGAACTGTGAAAGGGTGTGCAAAAAGGGTCAGCAACATTTGCATTGTTTAAGGAAACTTGCATGCTTCCAAATTGACCGAACCATAATGGCAATGTTTTATCAGGCTTTTATTGAATCTGTTTTATCCTTTTCTTTAATGTCATGGTTTGGTCAGATAAAACTGAAACAGAGGAAATCCTTGGATCAGGTAGTTAGATGGTCCAGTCGTTTGCTTGGTGAGTCATAGCTGAGCCTGACATCCCTGTACACCAGACAGGTACAGAGGATTGCTACCTCCATTTTAAATGATGACTCCCACCCCTTGCACTGCCACTTTCAGCTTCTTCCCTCAAGACGGAGGTTTGCTGTCCCAAAAAGTAAAACCCAGCGCTACAAAAACAGCTTTGTTCCCGCTGCTGTCAAAGAACTGAACAAGTTGTAACAATATGTTGCACATAATTTAGTTACCTATTGATTAACTCCATGTTATAGTCACTTATTTTTGTAGGATTTTTATTTGGGTTCTAAATCTTTTATTGGGTTTTAGACCTTTGAGTTTTTAACCTCTTTGACTAGTCTTTAACTTTTTAATATGACCCTTCTCTCGTATCTCTGGTTTTTCTCTCATTTCTTTGTCTTTATATCCTGACTGATGGAGCCTTGAGTATTTTTATCATGTTTATAGTCAGCTTCATGTGTGCCTGTGTTTGTGTTTATGTTAAATGTAATTGTGGTTTGTAAATATGGATGTCAGCAGCCTGCAAAACAAATCTACCTACGGGTACAAATAAAGGAACCTGAACCTGAGCCTGAACCTGAACTTGAGCAAGGAGGATATGAGAGTGTCTGCTTCCATATGATTTATAGAGTCTGTTGCAGGGGAAGAATGAACCGACCGGTCTGTGGAGACGAGAGTGGTTGAAAGTTAGTGTTGTTGAGAGTATATGTGTGTTTTTATCATATTTCATTAGATGGTTGAAAAATGAAAGTGGAGAAAATAAATTGGCAAGAACAGAAAAATGCAGCAGATTTGATTATTTTTTTTTTAGTTTTATTTGAAATGAAACAATGAACTTTGGTGATTGTGTCATTCTAAGCTTTGAAACAAGATAAACACTCTGATTTTTTCCTTTTACCATTTTTTTTTATTGGTGAAAAACAGATTATCCAGAGGTACCCAGACCTTTTATGTTGTGTTGTGAATGTATAGATAGCCACAGAACAGAACAGCTGTTCAAATCAATAATGTGATAAATAACTAAGTCTGATCCCTGCTTAATACTAACACCAACAAACACACACACACACACACACACACACACACACACACACACACACACACTATATCCCCTGATGTAAACTGTAAATCCTGATTAATTACTGCGAATGTATAATTCTCCGTCTATCCCCTGCACTCACACAGATACTTATGCAAACACACAGGCACAGTGTCATACAATATGAGGTGATTATGTGGCAATTACAGCCTTCAGTGACAAAATGAAAGCTGATCCTTGGAGGAACAAAATGGAGAAAATGTCACTCCAAGTTTTTAGCCTATCAGGAGATTTCTGAGCTCTGAATCACAGCTTTTGCTTTTGATCATCACCACGGCTGCTTCTCTCTGATGCACAGACGGATTATTCCTCCTAAATCTCAAAAATCCCTAATCCTATTTATCTCAACACCATACAAAAAGGTACTCCTTTCCTACTGCTCAGCTTACGTGCACAGTAAGAAATACATTTGTACATTTATGAAGACCCGTTCTGTGATATATATATTTTACTGTGAAGTACGAGGTGTTGATGCGCACCTCTGGTGGCATCACCGTCCTGCCCTATATAAGACCAGGGTCGGCCATTCTACAGTCTCTTATCTTGCCTGTACCTTGGTCGATGCTGTGTCTGTGGCTGTCATTGCCAGTGAGTTCAATAAAGTTGTGTTCCACAAGTCACCTCGCCTCATCTGTGAACCAGGGTAATATCAGACATAACATTGGTGATGTCGGATTAAACCATGGAGGTGTGTGTAGTTCCAGTTCAGCCATTTGTTGAGTTTGCCGGGGAGTCGCCGGTGTCCTGGCCTAGGTGGTTTGAAGCCTTTGAAACTTATGTTGCCACGGTGGGACTCTGTGAGCTCGATAAGCTAAGAGCTTGGGCGTTTCTGGTTTACAATTTGGGTATAGAGGGCCAGCGGGTCCTGCGAATGCTTGGTCCCTCGGACACTTATGAAGAGGTAGCGGAGCTGCTAGCTAGTCATTTCCGCACCCCAGATAACGTGACAGTCTGGAGGATCCGCTTTCAGTGGCGGCATCAGCGGGTAGGTGAACCCATCTGGCAGTTCGTCACCAACTTGAAGCAGCTAGCTAGCGTGTGTAGTCTTGGGACACTGAAGGAAGAAATGATTCGTGACCAGCTGGTGGAGCATACAAGCAATGCAACGTTGTAGGCTAAGCTATTTACGGCACCTAGGGACCTCACGTTAGCCAGAGCAGTCAAGCTAGCTCTCCAAATGGAAGCCGTGGACAAGCTAGCTCTGGAGCTAACCAGGCGACAATCACAGCAGTCGCCTGAGCTTCTCATCGCGGCAAATGTCGTGGACCTGGATAGCAAAGGTAGCTTGGATGGCGAAGATACGGAAGTCAACGCTACCAGCTGAAGGTCTGCCCTAGGAAAGCCCCTTTGCATGGGCTGTGGGTCTACGATGCACTGCAAAAAGGCTAAGCACTGTCCAGCGAGAGGAGCACATTGTAACAGATGTGGTTACTTGAACCATTTTGCCAGGGTCTGCTGTGGATTTAACCCAGAGAGCCCACGGAAGAAATCACTCCACCTGCCCCCAACAACCATCCACACAGTGTGGGATGAAGAACTACTGGGCGCCATGGTGGTCAAGCAGGACCAATTTTGCTCAGGGCCAGTGCAGGAGGGTCTCAGTGCTGGTGCTCAGGAAACGGTTGACGAGAGTACTGAGTGGGATGGCAAGGCGCCTGCGCCGGCGAGTGGTACCAATGGGTTAGCCCCGGATGCCTCCAGAGTTTGGCTGCAATGGGACAGGGGGTCTGCGGCTACAACAGCGCACGTTACAACAGCATTAGAAGAGTTCGGGGCAAAACCAAGAAGCACAGAGGATCAGCGTGCTCAACAACAATGTCTCAAGCCGAGCCAGGTCCCGTTGAGGGTCCTGGATTGGGTTCGGAGTTGAGATGAGGAACATCCGTGGTGAAGATGGGCCAAACAACAACCTGAGGAGCATCGGCAGTGTCTGCGCATAATGGACAAACTGGGCGCAGCACACTTCAGGCTGTTTGACGGCTTGTGTGGCATGCAAATCGGCTTCGGCGTGTCCGGGAGAAAACTCTGGAAAATGAGGCTGAACGTGGGACAAGGCCAATGGTGAGGAGGAGTGGCTTTAGCGTCCGGAGGGTCAGCCATCACCCCGAAGACCGGCTGTTTCCAGGGGCGCATCTGCTGAGAGGGTGCCCTGGGCCCCCATGCCAGTTATGTTTTTTTTTTACCTGAAGACTTGGGTTGTACATAATACAGTATATATGTTGACGTTCTGGTGTTGGTGTTGATGGTGTTGTTGTTTAAAAAAGTTATATAAGGGATTATTTTTGGTTTTTGTTCTAGTTCAGGAGCACAGCATACAATCTTAGTTATCAATGGACTTTGCTTTATTTTAGCAGGTGGCAGAATAATCCACCATGCCGTGTGGGCAGGACGGTAGTCCACCTGTCCTCCCTATTTTAGGTTCTGTTGTGTGAATGTATTAGGCCATTTAGAGACATTAGTATTCGTTTGTTAGTGCGCAATTCAGGTCCCAAATTGGGAAGGGTCTTAATTGAGGGAGTGGTTTTGGACTTTTTTTTTGGGGGGGGGGCAATGTGATTTATATATTTTACAGTGAAGTATGAGGTGTTGACGTGCACCTCCGGTGGCGTCACCGCCCGCCCTATATAAAACCGGGGTCGGCCATTCTACAGTCTCTTATTTCGCCTGTTCCTTGGCCTGTGCTGTGTCTGTGGCTGTCATTGCCAGTGAGTTCAATAAAGCTGTGTTCCACAAGTCACCTCACTTCATCTGTGAACCAGGGTAATATCAGACATAACACGTTCTTCACAGGAGGGTGTGATAATTCAGCCTGTGTTTTGTTTTGTGATTTAATGGCAAAGTTTGTTGCACTGGTGGGATTTGGTCTTCAGTACTGTTTTTATACAAATGGTGTCACGGTGTGTGTATGCAGGATACACACTTATTCTCAAGAATTTGCAATAAACAGCTACAATTAATGTACTGATCCCAAATATTGCAAATTAAATAAAGAAGAAATTACCCTAGATTTTGCAAACCAAAGTTTCAAATACTGTTTAAAAAAGCGTTGGTCTTTAGCTCAGTTCCAAAATATGTGGAACTTTAATTTATGGGCTGTTTAATGTGAGCTTATTGAAGTTTTCTTTTTCTTTTAAGCTGAAAACATCACTATCAAGATTAGAGGTGTGCATATTGTGACGTTTCATGGGTTCACACAAGAAGGAGAAATGATTGTGATGCAACAGGCTTTATTCTTCACACACTCACTACACAGAACGGAGGGGAGATCATTCACACAGACCCTCACCTCACTCATGGTGACACAGACACATGCTCTATCACATACAGGGGAAAACAACGCTGTGACAGCTGGTCTTATAATACAGTTATAATGGCTCAGCAATAGCACTTAGAACACAAGGATAATAACAGTATTTAAATCCTCCGCAGTGCAAAGCATGCCGGGAGAATCCCCACCCCTTATCACAGCCCCAACATTACACTGTCCTCCCCGGACTGGTTTCTGTCCCCAGAATACTAAGTCCAATTCAAAAGTCCAATACAAATCCATCCAGGCGTCGGGATGGCCAGTGTTGTCGGCGACCAGCACGCACGGTCCCCACCAGTGGCTCGCCAGCTTTGGTGACAGTCCCTCTTTCCGCTCTGGGCAGAAAAAGTCCAGCAAAGTCCCTTCCCTGACAGCGGGAGTGGTATGCTGATTTCTGTCGACTCCCTGCTGCTACCGGGGTCTCTCAAGCCAGTTCGGGTACCGTGTGCAGGTGTCCTCTCAAGCGGAATGAATAATCCAACCCTGGTTTGCCGTCTGTCTCATACTGCTGCAGGGGCGCGTGGGATTGCTGCATCTGTCCTCTCTGAGCCGTGCAGGTGGAACAGTGGTGGACATGGCGCTTCACGTACCGACGACACCCTGGCCAGTTGAACCAGGTCCGAAGACACTGCAGAGTCTTCCTCATCCCAAAGTGGCCTGCCCCCACCGACCCATGGACCAACTGGAGCACCTTGGGGCAGAGCCGTCGGGGGACCAGCAGCTGCCAGACATGACGCTGCCCAGCTGAGGACTGGCACCACTGATAAACAACACCCTCATGACAGCAGAGGTTGGACCATTGGGAATGCAGGACCTTGGCCTCGGGGTCCAGTGCAGCCACAGCCTTCTGGGCAGGCTGCTGGTCTGTGTTCAGCCACTGCCGCACCCGGGAGATGACAGGATCTCCATCCTGCTTCCTCCGAAGCTGCTGCACACCAAGGGCCTCTGTGACGTCATCACTGGGGAGAGCTGCCCGATGATCTGAAGAAGCATTATGAACCGCTGTGCTATCCAGGGCCGTCGCAGTCTGGAGAGCCCGTGAGACTGCTAGGTCACACTCCTCAGCCTGTGCTGATGGCACTGGCCCTCCCATCGCACAGGCCCCCTGGTTCCTCGTCTGGCTGTTGCCACAGAGTGTGATGGTCTGAGCCCCCAGCAGGAGAGAAGAGCTGGCAATGTCGATCTTCGCACCGCATGCTGTGAGCAGATTTCGTCCAATGATGCACTGGTCCTGGATGTCAGCCAGCCAGAATGGGTGGCTCATGTTCTGATCGTCCACTCCCACCCCAAGGACTCGTCACCCTCCCAGTCTGGCACGCTCACTGGTGGCTGTGATGACGCAGCGCCTGGTGGGTTCTCACCCTTGCAGTCAGAGTCCATCTGTACTGGGCAGTGCCCCAGGTTGGACCAGGGAGATGGTGGAACTGGTGTCAATCAGGGCCCGGATTGATGTGCCGTCCAGGTTGCAGTGTAGATACAGCCCTGCTGATTGTCCAAGTTGGCCCAACTGTCCATTGGGGAAAATGTCTGTGGGAGGTGGCAGGTCCCTGTCTGTGCCAGCTCGCTCTAAGGTTAAAGCCGGTGAGGAAGCTGGTTGTCATGGCATGGGTGCAGGGCAGTAACGCATGATATGTCCTTGTTCCCCACAGTGGAAACATCCTTCCTCACGCCGCTGTTGCTGTACCCTCACCGGCCGCGCAGCTGTGGTCTGACAGAGTTTCTCCTTGTCCTCACTCTCAGCTGTGGCCTGGAAAGCTCTCTGCCTCGGTGATGACACGTCAGCTGCATAATCCATCATCAGCCCCACCCACTCGGCTTCTGCCACAACCATCTCCCAGCTGCTCGCTGCGTGAATCCAGATGTGTTCCTGGAGCCGGGCTGGGCGGAGCCCATGGATGAAGTTCTATAGAGCGAGTTTCTCCACTGTCTCTGGCTCGAAATCTGGGTAGCCATGCTGTGTCAGCAGCCGCACACCCACTGCATAGGCTCCCAGGCTCTCTTGGTTGTCCCACCGGCGGCTGGCCAGCTGTTCTGGGTGTGATCGGCATGGGCTGCTCTCCCAAACCGCCACCGCAGTGCTCCTTGTAGCGCTGGCCAGCCGTGGTGTTCCTTAAGCCGGAGATCAGACAACGTGCAGAGAGCTCCACCCTCCAGAGCCAGCGCAACTTGCACAGTTGTCTCTTCTGGTGTTCAGCCATTCAGCACAGCAGCCAGTTCAACCTGCACCAGGCAATTGTCCAGCAGGGTTTCGCTACCAAAGTAGGGAAGTTTCGCCGGTTGGCGGGTCGGTGGGACGTCACCTCCCTGTCGATCGCTGCCCTCGGTTGCAGTGGGATCACCAGCTTGTAGTTTCCCCGTTGGCACCCCGTGCCCTGCCTTGAATAAGACAGGGCACGCTTGCTCTTTCTGATCTGCTCTGCCCCGAAAAGGGCAGAAATCGGGGTACGGTTTCTCCTTCTGATCTGCTTCCCCATTCATCATGGCAAGAATCTCCAGGGGCTGGTGTGTCTGCTCTGTAGTTCATCTCCATTTTCATCTCCCTCTGGGCGATGAGCTGCTCGAGCTGCCGAATCTCTGCCTTGATCCTTGCTTCCATCTCTTAATTATCCTGCTCCTGACACCGGTGTGATGTTTCATGGGTTCACACAAGAAGGAGAGATGATTGTGATGCAACACACTTTATTCTTCACACACTCACTACACAGAACAGAGGGGAGGTCATTCACACAGACCCCCATCTCACTCATGGTAACACAGACACATGCTCTATCACATACAGGGGTAAACAACACTATCACAACTGGTCTTATAACACAGTTATAATGGCACAGCAGTAACACTTAGAACACATGGATAATAACAGTATTTGAATCCTCCGCGGTGCAAGGCATGCCAGGAGAATCCCCACCCCTTATCACAGCCCCAACGTTGCAATAGTTTGTCCGTGATTTTACCCCTGTATGTAACAGAGTCAATAAAAGCATTCCTACTCTGCTTGTCAAGTGGGTCTACCCTCTTGGTGGTGACACAGGTAGAGTGCCGGACTCCAGAGTGGGAAGTTGGGAGTTCAAACCCCTGGTTGGATACCACCAGTTGGGCTTAACCACCTGTCCCCTTGGTCACAATTGTCGTTGTTGGCAGGACTTAAGCGCAAGTTATGCGCCTGCGTCGACATGATGCAGATGCAGCAGCGATGTGTGTTCCTATTGTGTCGCCCAATGTGCACCTCTCCAGAGAAGGAGAGGTGCACATTGGCAACGCTGGAAGTAAGAGCTGTGATTGGTCTGCTTTGTCTCCTCCTTCACATTTCCTGTTTTTCACCGCTGTTTCGCTCTGCTTGTTCACAGTGGCACAACTTTCAAGGCGAGTCGGTTAAACAGCGGTCCAAATTCCAAAGAATATTGAGTTAGTAAGCACATACAGAACAATCTGTGGCTTGTCATAACCCCAGTAATTACACAGATTGTCAAAATTGCAATGGCAGTGGTCGCACACACCATTTTTTCCAACTTCTCTTTTTCTCTGTGCAATGATCGTATTAAAAGTAGCTTTTTCCTAACATTTTTTAGCTCCAACTACATCACAATGTACTCTTGTCCATCACTATTTCATAAACAAAAACATATGACAAACACAAATCACTCTACACACATTGGCTAAAAACCGTTTTGGTAACGGAACAATGCATTTCACCCAACACACAAGAAAAAGTTTCCGATCACTGCATCTGCGACAGACGTCGGTAATGGTGTTGATGTGATTCAGGTGCATAAATCCAGCTTAAGTGGTGGCGCATTAGTCTCATTCCCCAGATACCACTGGTGTCAGAAGGCGGACATCCTTAAGGGATCCTGAAAGCTTAAATGCTCCTCTGACATTGGGATGATATCAAAATCTGGGGAGGGGGGGATTTGTAACAGAATCAATAAAACTGATGGCCTTTAACTTCTAGGTGGCGCGTGAACACAGGTTCAGGTTCAGGTTACTTTATTTGTACCCGCAGGTAGATTTGTTTTGCAGTCTGGTGACATCCATATTTACAAGCCACAAATTACATTCAACATAGACACCAACACAGGCACACATGAAGCTGACTATAAACATGATAAAAATACTCAAGGCTCCATCAATCAGGGTATAAAAAGACAAAGAGATGGGAGAAAAACCAGAGGTAAGAGAGGAGGGTCATATTAAAAGTTAAAAAGTATTCAAAGAGGTTAAAAACTCAAAGGTCTAAAACCCAATAAAATATTTAGAACCCAAGTAACATCCTACAAAAATAAGTAAATATAAAATGGAGTTAATAAATAGGTACCTAAATTATGTGCAATATATTGTTACAGCTTGTTCAACTCTTTGACAGCAGCAGGAACAAAGCTGTTTTTGTAGTGCTGGATTTTACTTTTTGGGACAGCAAACCTCCGTCTTGAGGGAAGAAGCTGAAAGTTGCAGTGCAAAGGGTGGGAGTCATCATTTAAAATGGAGGTAGCCATCCTCTGTACTTGTCTGGTGTACAGGGATGTCAGACTCAGCTGTGACTCACCAAGCAAACGACTGGACCATCTAACTACCTGATCCAAGGATTTCCTCTGTTTCAGTTTTATCTGACCAAACCATGACAATAAAGAAAAGGATAAAACAGATTCAATAAAAGCCCGATAAAACATTGCCATTATGGTTCGGTCAATTTGGAAGCGTGCAAGTTTTCTCAAGCAATGCAAATGTTGCTGACCCTTTTTGCACACCCTTTCACAGTTCTCTTCAAAGTTTAAATTACTATCAATAATCGTCCCAAGATATTTGTAGGATTGTACACATTTGGTGGTCTGGCCTTTTAGTACGGTGACTTTGTGCCTGGGAGTTTTCCTCCTAAAGTCAATAATCATGTCTTTAGTTTTTGTCGTATTCAGCTGCAGGTAGGAATCCTCACACCAGTGAACAAAATCATCAACTACTGGGCCGTGGCCACTCTCACCATCCTGGAGGAGACTGACAATAACTGAGTCATCAGCATACTTTATAATGTGTCCGTTGTCATGTCTGCTCCGACACATGTTTGTGTACAGGATGAAGAGTAGTGGTGACAACACACACCCCTGAGGAGAGCCAGTAGAGGAGCACTTTAGGTCAGACAATGTACCATTGACCCTTACTCTCTGCGTCCTGTTGGTTAAGAAATCCAGAATCCAACCCACCAGATTATTGCTCAAATCAAATTGTTGCAGGAGCCTTTCAACTAAGATATGAGGTTGGATTGTATTAAAGGCGGAGGAAAAGTCCACAAATAAAAGCCTGGCGTGTGTCCCATTAAAATCCAGATGTTTAAAAAGCATGTTAAACAGAGTGACAGTGGCGTCCTCCACTCCTCTGTGAGGCCTATAGGCAAACTGCAGAGGATCCAATGCATGCTCAGTCTGCTTTAGGACCTCACATCTGACCAGTTTTTCAAAAATTTTCATTAAAATTGAAGTCAAAGCAACTGGTCTAAAGTCGTTTACCGTTTTAGGACAGCTGGATTTTGGAACGGAAACAACCACGGCATCTTTCCAGATCTTAGGCACATGTTGTGTCTGTAAGGACTTATTGAAAATGTAATGAAATACAGGACTCAGTTCATGTGCACAGGACTTTACCAATCGCCCACATATATTATCAGGGCCCTGACTTTTGTTCACTTTTACAGCACAGAATGCCCTTTTAACATCCTGCACCTCAATATTAAAGTGCTGATTGTCTTTGAGTTTCTGTTTCAAATCTTGGGTTTCTGTACTAAAATCGGAGGAATCAAAACGACCATAAAAACAATTAAGAGCATTAGCCAGCTCTGTGTCTGAATTAAAACCATCTAAAAACACACGATTACTGCGCTCTGTGCTCTGAAGGCCTGCAATAGTTTTCATACTGGCCCAGGCTGAACCAAGTTTCTTTGTTGCCATCTTGCTTTCCAATTCTGTTTTATAATTCTGTTTTGCTCTTAAAATTTCAGACTTCAGCTCTTTTGTGGCAACCTGTAGCTCAGAAACAGACCCCTGTTTAAAGGCAAGTGCTTTCCTCTGTAAGCAGGATTTAACTGATTTTGTAACCCATGGCTTGTTGTTGGGATTTATTTTGACACGTTTACGTGGAACGATCTTATTTTTACAGAAAGACATGTATGAGCATGTGACGTCCACCAAAGAATCCAAATCATCCCCGCAGGCCAATGTGAACATCTCCCAGTCTGTACAGTTAAAGCATTCCTGGAGGCTGTGCACTGAATCCTCTGTCCACACATCAGTGTCTCTCGTCACCACCTTGCCTCTTCTGAGAGCAGTTTTATATGTGGGCAGCAAATGTACACAGTTGTGATCTGAGGATCCTACAGGAGGAAGGGGGAGTGATTTATAGGCCCTCTCTATGGATCCATAGCACAGGTCCAACGTCTTTTTTCGCCTGGTTGGGCAGGAGACATACTGATAAAAGTTTTTAAGTGTCTTCTTTAAAGAAACATGGTTAAAATCCCCAAGAATGAAGTTTGGCGCCTCTGGAGAAATTGATTGCAGCCGCTGGATCACATCAAAGATGGTGCTGGAGGCGGAGCCAGCGTCTGCCCTCGGGTGAATGTACTCAGTTGTGATGAAAAGCTGGGGGAACTCGCGAGGCAAATAAAAGGGGCGTAGTGACACAGACAGCAGCTCCACATCGGGTGTACAGATGCGCTGTCTGACTGTGACAGATGTGCAGTACTGCTTATTAATGTATAAACATACGCCGCCCCCCTGACGTTTCCCCGTTACCTCTTCCTGCTGATCCGAGCGAAGTGGGGCTCCAAAGCCGTCAATCCACAGGTCTGCATCTCGGTCATGCGCATTAAGCCAAGACTCGGTGAAAGCCATGACACAGCAGTTCTTAAAGTCCTTCTGGTAGCATACATTCCCTTGAATTTCATCCACCTTGTTTCTCAGAGATTGTACGTTCCCAAAAATCATAGAAGGAAGAGGAATGTTACCAAACTGACGTCTTCTCAGGCGCAATTTCACGCCTCCATGCTTTTTGCGTTTCCTTCTCCCGTCTCTCCCGTGTCTCTTTTCACCGCTGTGTCCGTCTCTCAAAATAAAGTCCGGCAGTTGCGGCTTAGGCTCAATCACAGCTGCTGCATCAACCGTGTTTAAATGCAGCAACATGTCCCTGGAATAATGTATCCTGCCCGCCATGATGCCGATCGCGTTTACTTCAGAGACAAAGAGCCGGAGGAAAAGTAGCAGCAGTGCAAAAAAGGGGAGGAAGTCCATATTGATGGAACCAGGGAGCTCTTTGCCATACAGTCCACAAACATTCCAGGACAGAAACGACACAGAGAATTTCGTAAAAACACATTAAAGTACATAAAAACAAGACACACAGACGACGAACTTTTTCACCAGCTGCCGGTCACTGCGTGCGCATGCGTCCAACACACAGAGGCCTCCCTTCTCTCTTTGTGTTTTGTACTGTTTAGTGTTGTTTAAATTACACTTAAGTATATATTCAAGAGTTTAATGTCCACATATGATGCTGCACACTAGTTACAGTGACCACAGCCTTCTGGAGATAAGGAATATGACCAGGCATTACACCTTGGACCAGAGCGTTACAGAGGAACTCTGTGGCCAAGGACTTCTCCGCCGAACCTCCACACCCCCGGCCTCAACTATTGTGTCTCACCCCGAATGGAGACGCCACAGAGGGTGTGAGCGAAGACAAAAGAGAGGTAAATGTGGAGGTATCCAAACACAGCTAGCCGCTAGCCCGCACAGACTCCTGATTCCTTCCCTCATTCTGGCCAACATATGGTCACTTAGACAACAAAATAGACCACATACAGCTCCTGAGATCTATGCAACATGATGCTCGGAACTGCTGTGTTTTTATCTTTACGGAAATGTGGCTTAATGACAACATCCAAGAATCTGCTATTCAGTTAGCGGGGCTAACATGCTATCGTGCAGATCGAGTGTTCACAGAGGAAGGAAAAACCCGAGGTGGAGGCGTATGTGTTTACATCAATGACACTTGGTGCTGAGATGCGACTGTTGTGCACAAACACTGTTCTCCGCTGGTGGAGTTTATAATCATCAGGTGCCAACCCTTCTACTTACCGAGGGAAATTACATCTATCCTGCTAGTCGCCGTGTATGTCCCACCCACTGCAATAGGTGAAAGAACAGAGGCACTAAATGAACTCTTTCGGGCCATCAGTGAGACAGACACAAACAGCGCATCCAGGCAGATTCCTCATGACAGCAAGAGAATTCAACCATGCAAATTTAAAGTCTCTCCTACCAAAACTACACCAACATGTGGATTTTCAAACAAGAGGAGGCAACTTGTTGGACCTGGTGTACACAAATTGCAAGAGAGCATACAGAGCCTCTCCCCTCCCCCACCTGGGTCTCTCTGATCACATTACCATCTTGCTAAGGCCTGCATACAGACCCAGAGTGAAAGCCATCAGACCAACACAAAAACAGGTACATGTGTGGCCAGATGGGGCCTTGGATGCTCTGAAAGACTGCTTCAGCACTACAGACTGGGTGACATGGTTGTGGACCCAGTGACCAGACTTAGACTCAAGAACAGATTCAATTAAGTTTATTAGCAAGATTAAGTGTGTGAGTGTGTGTGTGGAAATGTATCAGGAACCACAGGGGGAGAGCAGAGCACCGTATGACCCGGCAACCCTAGGGGCACACGACAGCAGGAACAATTAGGAGTTGTAATTGATGGGAGAAGTACAGTTTTAATCCTAGGCTTACTGTGTGCAGCAATGTTGAGCGGCTCAGGTTCAGCTCGGTGGCTATGGCCAGGAGGACAGTGTTCGAGGCTCTCATTGCAGTTGCTGGAGGTGAATAAGAGCGAGGTGAATGATGTGGCGTTGGCCGCCGCCAGGAAGGAAGGAAAGGGGTCCGCCGCCACAGAGAGGGAGAGGACCGCCGCCACAGAACTCCGCCTGTGTACAGGGGACTAAGAGAGAGGATGAGAGGAATGAGCGAGGCTTACATGAGCTGGAGGTGAAGTCCTTCAGACACCAGTGGCTGGAGATTAGGAGCAAGGACAGGATCAGGCTTTGGCAGGAATTCAGGAACATAGGCGAAGGCAGGAGAAGCTCGTGTGGAGCGTAGAAAGACGCCGACACACTGAAGCCAGGGCAGCACGGTAGATATAACCCAGGTCCTTATGAGGAGCAGGTATGCGTGCAGCTGATGGAGATGAGCACAAGAGCAGACCATAACAGTTCTTCCCCCTACAGAACGCCTCTCGGTGGTCGATCCAACCTGCCTGGGTGCGTCCGATGGAAATCCCTGAAGAGATCCTTATCCAAGACGAAGGAGGGACGCACCCAGGACCTCCATTCCACCCCGTAGCCGTCCCAGTCTACCAGGTATTGTAGGCCGCGACCCCGGCGATGGACATCCAGGATGGCATTGACCTTTCATGCCGGGTCGCCGTTGATCACCATCGGCAGAGGTGGAAACCTGGGAGGGGGACACAGAGGGCTGGAACAGAAGGGTTTGAGCTGAGAAACGTGGAAGGCAGGACAGATGCAGGGGGGTGGGGGAGCTAGGCGCACAGAAACAGGGTTAATAATACGGGAGATGGCAAAGGGTCCAAGGAAATGCTGGGACATCTTCCTGGATTCTGCCTTCAGGTTGATATTTTTGGTAGATAACCAAACCTGCTGAACCACCTGGTGGGAAGGGCCTGGTGTCCTGCAGTGGTTGGCAACCGTAGAATTGCGCTCTGCTGTGCGCCGTAGCGTGGTCCAGGTAGCTCTCCACAGCCGGCAGCAGCGCCTCAGGTGTGCCCGGACGGACGGGACGGCGATGTCACCCTCCTCCTCAGGGAACAACGGAGGGTTGCATCCGAGCGAAGCCTCGAATGGGGACATGCCGATAGCCGAGGAGACCGTCGTGCTGTGGGCATATTCAATCCATGGTAGATGCGCGCTCCATGATGCGGCGTTGGCGGTGGCCACACACCGCAGTGCAGCCTCCAGCTCCTGGTTAGCTCGCTCACATTGCCCATTGGACTGAGGGTGGTATCCGGATGACAGGCTCACCGTAGCCCCAAGGGCGTTGCAGAAGGCTCTCCAAACCTGGGAGATAAACTGGGGACCCCAGTCAGAGACGATGTCCAAGGGGATCCCGTGCAGCCTCACCACATGCTGGACGAGCAGGTCCGCTGTCTCTCTTGCCGTAGGTAGCCCCTGTAGGGGAACAAAATGAGCAGCCTTGGAGAACCTGTCGACAATGGTGAGGACCATAGAGTAGTTATTAGAAGGTGGGAGGCCGGTGACGAAATCCAACGCCACATGGGACCATGGCCTGCCGGGAGTAGGGAGAGGATGGAGCAGCCTGGCCGGAGACGATGAGGACGTCTTGCCAGCAGCGCACTGGGGGCAGGCACGAATATACTCCCCGACGTCATTCTGGAGCGAGGGCCACCAAAACGTTCTTTGAAGAAGCTCCACTGTGTGCACCCTCCCAGGTTGACACGAGAACCTGGAAGCATGGGCCCAATGGATGACTTCGCCCCGAACAGCCGATGGGATGAACAGCTTCCCCACTGGCCCCCTGCCCGGGTCCGCTTCGGTGTCCTGCGCCCTCAGAACCTTCTCTTTGATGACCCACGAGAGGGCACCTACGACACATGAAGGAGGGAGAATAGGGTGTTCAGCAGGTTCCGTAGTATCTGAGGTGAACTGCCTGGAGAGGGCATCCGGTTTGGTGTTTTTGGACCCGGGGCGGTACGTGATGGTGAAGTCGAAGTGTCCAAAGAACAGGGACCAGCGGGCCTGGCGATCATTCAGACGCTTAGCCGTCCGGAGGTATTCCAGGTTTTTGTGGTCCGTCCAGACCACGAACGGCTGAGAGGCCCTCTCCAGCCAATGGCGCCACTCCTCCAGCGCGAGTTTGACTGCCAGGAGTTCTCTGTCACTGATGTCGTAGTTTCGCTCTGCTGGAGAAAGTCGACGAGAGAAGAAAGCACAAAGACGGCTCCCACCCCTGAATCCAAGGCATCCACTTCCACCAGGCACTGAAGAGCAGGGTCCACCTGAGCCAGGATGGGAGAGTCAGAGAACCTCTTCTTGAGAGCCGAAAAGGCCATAGCCACCTCCTCCGTCCACTGAAAGGGAACCTTGGGCGAGGTGAGGCGCATCAAGGGAAGAGCAATGATACTGTAATCTTGTATAAAGCGGCAGTAAAAATTGGCGAACCCCAAAAACTGCTGTAGCTGTT
The DNA here is from genome assembly GCA_020510985.1 of Pholidichthys leucotaenia. NCBI lineage: Eukaryota > Metazoa > Chordata > Actinopteri > Cichliformes > Pholidichthyidae > Pholidichthys > Pholidichthys leucotaenia. The sequence continues at coordinate 73,665,362 of CM035838.1, forward strand.
TTCTGGAGGAGGGAGTGGGCCATTCAACCACCACCTTAATTTTACTGGGGCCTGGGAGGATCTCGTTATGGGAGATTATGAAGCCCAGGAAGGATGTCTTGGAGGCATGAAACTCACACTTCTCGGCTTTGACAAATAGTTTATTTTCCAGTAGCCACTGCAAAACCTGCCTCACATGCACCGATGTTCGTCCAAAGACTGAAAAAATCAGAATATCGTCAAGGTACACAAATACAAACACACTCAGAAAATCCCTCAGCACATCATTAATAAGGCGTTGAAACACAGCGGGGGCATTGGTCAGGCCAAACGGCATCACCAGGTACTCAAAGTGTCCGCTGGGGATCCAAAACCCCATCTTCCACTCGTCGCCCTCCCGGATCCGCACCAGATGGTATGCATTGTGGAGATCAAGCTTGGTGAACCAGGAGGCCCCCTGGAGGGAATCAAAGGCTGTGTTGAGAAGAGGGACGGTGTATTTGTTCCTTAACGGTGATGAATCAGAATCAGAATCAGAATCAGATTTATTGCCATTGTTCATGTAGTACACAAACTAGGAATTTGTCTCGGTGCAATGTTGCAACATTAAACATGATAAAATAAAAGAAATAAACTATACATGCAATAAAGTGTAGAATAAGAGTGAGTAATACTGGTCAGCAGTTTAAATATATTAGCGAGCAGCAGATAATGTGGAGAACCATATAGTGCAGTCGGTAATGCAGGAAGAAAACAGTGATGATTGACATGAGTCTGGTTGAGCTGCTGTACATTGTGCACGAGAGTCAATAAGTCACTTAGTGTTCAGCAGTCTGATGGCAGAGGGGAAGAAGCTGTTCATGTGACGGGAGGTTTTAGTCTGGATGGACCGAAATCTTCTACCTGAGGGGAGAGGGGCAAACAGTACGTGACCAGGGTGTGAGGGATCGGCTATGATCCGGCCAGCACGCCTCCGGGTCCTGGAGATGTACAGATCCTGGAGAGATGGGAGCTTGCAGCCGATCACCTTCTCAGCAGTGCGCACGATGCGCTGCAGCCTTAGTCTGTCCCTGGCAGTGGCTCCTGCGTACCACACGGTTATGGAGGTGGTGAGGATGGACTCGATGATGGCTGAGTAGAACTGCACTAACATCTTGGTGGGTAGCTTGAATGTTATTCAGTTCTCCAAAATCAATACATGGCCTCAGTGAACCATCCTTCTTACCAACAACCCCTGCCCCGCCCCCACCGCTGAGGAAGACGGCGGAATTATGCCAGAGTTCAGGGATTCCTTAATATAAGCCTCAATGGCTTCCCGCTCCGGAGGTGACAAGCTGTACAGGCGGCTCGACGGTAGCAGGGCTCTGGGACGGAGGTTGATGGTGCAATCATATGGGCGGTGAGGGGGAAGGGACAGAGCCTGAGTCTTACTGAAGGCGGCCCCGAGGTCATGGTACTCCGGGGGAACTTTGGACAGATCGGGGGGAGGAGTGATGGGAGCACCCAGGGGCATGGATGGTGAGCAAGCAGCTGATTGAAGACAGGTGCCGAGACAGAATGAGCTCCAAGACATCACGTTCCCAGAGCGCCAGTCAATGGAGGGGTTATGGAGGCATAACCAGGGGTAACCAAAGATAACTCGGGAAGAGGAAACCGGTAACACAAAAAATTTCAACTCCTCCCGATGGTTGCCAGAGATAATGACAGATACTGGGGTGGTTTGCTGAGACCCTATGGCAAGAGGGGCTTTGGACAAGGCGATGAGGCTCAGACGGGTCTTGAGCGAATGACAAGGAAGACCCAACCGGGTTGCCAGATCCCCCAAAATAAAACTCTGCTCTGCCCCGAATCAATTAATGCGTGTGTGACGATCTCTTTATGGTTGTGAATGAAACGAATAGGGAGGAGGAACCTGGAGAGGGGATTTAACTGAGGTGAGTCCGTGAGTCCCCCTACTGTGATGCACGGACTCCCCCTTTTGGCCATAGATGGCATAACGCAACTTCATGCTCCTCGCTCCCACAGTAGAGGCACAGCCCCAGCTCACGGCGGTGCTGTTTCTCCGCTCGAGGCAACCTGGACTGCCCAACCACCATAGGTTCTGGGGCCTCAGGGAAATCTGAGGGAAGTAGAGCCAATAGGGAAGGCTGAGGGGCGTGGCGATACTGGGCACCTGAGCGACCGGAAGTTATACGTTCCGCTGCCCGTTTCCTTAGTCTATTATCTAAACTAATGGCCAGGGAAATCAATTCGGACAGTCTTGATGGTTTCTCTAAGGGGGCTAGCTCATCCCGCAGGCTAGGGCTGAGACTCCTAATAAAGATGCTACAAAGGGAAGCGTCTTCCCACCCCACTTCGGTGGCCGCCACCCGGAAATCAACAGCGTAATCCGCCACGGACTTGGTACCTTGTCTTAAATTCAGCAACTGGGAGGTAAGCACGCTATCACGGTTAGAATGGTCAAACACTTCCTTAAATTTACAGATAAACTGGTTGTAGGACAGACTGGAATAATTCGCCCTAGTCATGACGGCATAAGCCCAAGCTAATGCTCGCCCTTCTAATAAATAGGGTGAATTTCTTTTATTTAAAAGATCTGATACTAGCGTATTATCCTAACAGAGCACTACGCTCCCAAAATGCAGGATTACTTGTAATACCTAGAATCTCCAAAAGTACAATGGGAGGCAGAGCCTTCAGTTATCAAGCTCCTCTCCTGTGGAATCAGCTGCCAATCTGGATTCGGGAGTCAGACTCGATCTCTGTTTTTAAGAATAGGGCTAAAACCTACCTTTTTGATATAGCCTACAATTAGGGAGGGATCATGTGTTTCTGAACCCTCCCTTAGTTATGCTGCTAATAGGTTTAGTCAGCCGGGGGACCTCCAGTAATGCACTGGGCCTCACTCCTTTCCTCACTCTCTATGAAATATTTTTTTTTTTTTTGCTGGTCATTAACATTTGTTTGTTCTCTCCCATAGATTGAGTCCCCATCGTGCTGTTTGCTCTCTACATATCTGTTCTTTTCTTCTTCTCTATCCCCTCACCCCCCAGCCAGTTGCAGCAGATGACTGCCCCTCCCTGAGCCTGGTTCTGCTGGAGGTTTCTTCCTGTTAAAAGGGAGTTTTTCCTCTCCACCGTCGCCAAGTGCTTGCTCACAGGGGATCGCCTGATTGCTGGGGTCTTTCTGCAACTGTGGGGGTTCCCCCCTACAGTTGATAGTGCTATGAGATGACTGTTGTTGTGAAATGGCGCTATATAAATAAAGTTGAATTGAATTGAATTGAATTAAATTATTTATGTAACCAATCTTACTGTGATCTGTGGAAAAGTCCTCGGGCACCCACTGAAAAACCACCCCACACTGCACGATAAATCCCCTCACCTCTCCTAGTTTTCCACTAAAGCAGGTGGGAGTGGGGACGGGGGTTAGCCAGGCAGGAAGTCCCTGCCCAGGCTGGCAGGCCGGGGAGCTAGCGGGAGCTGAGGAGCTGCTTGGGGCAGAAGGAGCCGGAGGAAATGCCTGTGGACCTACCAGATGATCCAACCGGTCCGTAACACGGGCTAATTGGGTGAGGATGATTTGCTGCTGATAAGCTATTTGATCTGTTCGAGTCTCCATGTTGTTAACTCGGTGCACCAAAGCGCTGTCAGCTGGGTCATTCTGGCGGAGTCGTACTGACATGGTTGTGGACCCAGTGACCAGACTTAGACTCAAGAATAGATTCAATTAAGTTTATTAGCAAGATTAAGTGTGTGAGTGCGTGTGTAGAAATGTATCAGGAACCGCAGGGGGAGAGCAGAACACCGTATGACCCGACAACCCTAGGGGCACACAATAGCAGGAACAATTAGAAGTTGTAATTGATGGGAGAAGTACAGTTTTAATCCTAGGCTTACTGTGTGCAGCGATGTTGAGCGGCTCAGGTTCAGCTCGGTGGCTACGGCCAGGAGGACAGTATCTGAGGCTCTCGTTGCAGTTGCTGGAGGTGAATAAGAGCGAGGTGAATGATGTGGCGTTGTCCGCCGCCAGGAAGGAAGGAAAGGGGTCCGCCGCCACAGAGAGGGAGAGGACCACCGCCATGGAACTCCGCCTGTGCACAGGGGACTAACAGAGAGGATGAGAGGAATGAGCGAGGCTTACGTGAGCTGGAGGTGAAGTCTTTCAGACACCAGTGGCTGGAGACTAGGAACAAGGACAGGATCAGGCTTTGGCAGGAATTCAGGAACATAGGCAAAGGCAGGAGAAGCTCGTGTGGAGTGTAGAAAGACGACTCCGCACTGAAGCCAGGGCAGCACGGTAGATATAGCCCAGGTCCTGATGAGGAGCAGGTGTGCGTGCAGCTGACGGAGATGAGCACAGGAGCAGACCATAACACTGGGACACTTTCAAGCATGCAACCTCTCACAATGGCCACACAAACAGAAGAGAACACTGAGGTTATTGTAGCATACATAGCTAAATATTTTGATGATATCACTCACTGCAAAACCGTCACTGTTCATGCAAATCAGAAGCCATTGATGACAGCAGAGGTCCACAGGCTCCTGAGGGCTCAGGAGCCTTCAGAGCCTTCAGAGCGGGTGACACTGCAGGACCAACAACAACGAGGGCCAACCTGTCCCATGGTATCAAGGAGGCAAGATGACAATACAGAAAGAAAATATCTGGCCACTTCAGCAACACCAGAGATGCACAGTCTCTCTGGCGTGGCATATCAACCCTCACTGACTACAAACCTCCACCTCAGACCTGTGCAAGAGACATCACACTGCTTAACAACCTAAATGACTTCTTTGGCTGCTTTGAAGCACAAAACAGCACATCAGCACAGAAGACCATTCCTCCCCCAGATGAGCAGGCTATAATCTGGATCCGGCTAGTGTGAAGAGGACCCTCTCCAGGATCAACCCACACAAGGCAGCTGGACCAGACAACATACCAGGTTGCATTCTGAAGGACAATGCGGAGGAGCTCAAGAATGTCTTGGCCGACATCTTCAACATCTCCCTGAGTCAAGCTGTTGTCCCCATTTTCAAAACTGCTACCATCATACCAGTCCCAAAGAAGCCCGTCCCATCCAGCTACAATGATTACCGGCCTGTAGCACTGACCTCCATCATAATGAAGTGCTTTGAGTGGCTGGTCATCCAGAACATCAAGTCCACCCTCCCTCCCTCCCACGACACATCTCAGTTTGCATACAAGTCAAACAGATCCATAGAAATTGCCATCGCTGCTACTCTCTATCCAGCCCTCACCCATCTGGACTCAAAGAACTCCTATGTGCCAGTGCTGTTCTTGGACTTCAGTTCAGCATTCAATAAAAATCCCCCATCCCCCAGCTCCTAATACAAAAACTCAGACACTTGGGACTCAAGACCTCTCTCTGTAACTGGGTGCTGGACTTTCTCACAGGGAGGCCACAAAATGTGCGGGTTGGCAGCAACACCTCCAAGACCATCACAATGAGCACAGGGGCCCCACAAGGGTGCATGCTCAGCCTGCTGCTCTTCAAATCAAATCAAATCAAATCAAACTTTATTGTCATATTGCTGTACATACAACTGTAGTGCAGGCAAGATGAAATTGCGTTTCTCTCGGCATCCATATAAGAAGCAGCATGATTAAGACACACTCCCACATAGCTCCCACCCCCCCATCCATTCACACATCCCTGAGACATACTTGGGGAAAAAGAATAACTAACTATAATATACAAAATGTCCATAGGTGCAGTAGTGTGTATGTGAGATTCCGGGTCAGCTGTTCAGCATCCTGACAGCTTGTGGGAGGAAGCTGTTGATCAGTCTGGTGGTTCTGCCTCTGATGCTCCGGAATTGTTTACCAGATGGAAGAAGTTCATAGTGTTTATGCAGAGGGTGAGAACGGTCCTTGACAATGTTCAGTGCCCTGCTCCTACAACGGTTCTGAAAAAGTTCTTGGACAGAGGGGAGGGAGACTCCAATTACCCTCTCCGCCCCCTTGACTATCCTCTGCAGGGCTTTTTTGTCTGACATACTGCAGCTGGAGTACCATGTAGCAATGCAGTACGTCAGAACACTCTCCACCACACCTCTGTAGAAGGTCCTGAGGATGCAGATGGGGAGAGAGGCCTGTTTGAGTTTCCTCAAGAAGTGTAGTCTCTGCTGAGCTCGCTTCCTGATCTCCAAGGAATTCTTGCTCCAGGTCAGGTCCTGCGAGATCTGTACTCCGAGGAACTTGATGTTCTCTACTCTCTCCACTAAACGGCCGCCGATGCTGAGGGGGACGTGCTCAGGCTGTGACCGCCGGAAGTCGATAATCATCTCCTTTGTTTTGTCCACGTTGAGCACCAGATTGTTCTCCCTGCACCAGCCCTCCAGGTCTCTCACTTCTTCCCTGTACATTGATTCCTCATCCCTCTGAATAAGTCCCACCACCGTGGTGTCATCTGCAAACTTAATAATCTGGTTCCCCTCGTGTTTGGATACACAGTCATGTGTTAGAAGTGTAAACAACAGTGGACTGAGTACACAGCCTTGAGGGGTTCCGGTACTCAGCGTGACAGAGTTGGAGATGTTGTTTCCAACCCGGACAGACTGAGGTCTCTCAGTCAGGAAATCCAGGATCCAGAGACATGTGGCGGTGTTCAGACCGAGAAGGAGTAATTTCTCTATCAGTCTCTGGGGAATAATGGTGTTGAATGCTGAACTGAAATCAATGTACAGGAGTCTGGCGTAGGTGTCTTTCTGGTCCAGGTGGGTGATAACAGAGTGTAGGGTGGTGACTATAGCATCCTCCGTGGAGCGGTTTGAACGATATGCAAACTGGAGCGGGTCGTGTGATGCAGGGAGGCAGGCTGTGATGTGTGGTTTGACAAGCCGTTCAAAACACTTCATCACAATTGGTGTAAGTGCAACAGGACGATAGTCATTCAAACATGACACCACTGGTTTCTTTGCCACCGGTACAATGATAGAGGTCTTGAAGCATCTGGGAACGATGGCCTGACTCAGGGAGATGTTATAAATGTCAGTCAGGACATCCGCCAACTCGCTCGCGCAGTCTCGGAGCACACGTCCCGGAATGTTGTCTGGACCTGCAGCTTTGCGGGGGTTGATTCTGGATAGGGTCCTCCGTGTGTCCGCTGTGTTAATGGTAAAAGCTGGTCCAACCGATGGTGGGAGTGGGCCGGCCCTCCCTCTGATTGTCGAGTTTGATGCTTCAAAACGTGCAAAGAAGTCGTTAAGCCTGTCTGGAAGCGAAGCGTCGTCATCATCGACCCCCTGCCTAGACTTAAAGCCCGTCAGTGTCCGAACTCCCTGCCACATCTGCTTGGTGTTCTTAGTGTCACAGAGGTGTCCCTGGATTTTCTCCGCATAGGCGCGCTTTGCCGCCTTAATTCCCTTTGAAAGCGCAGACCTGGCTGAGCGGAGGGCAATCCTGTCCTTCGCTCTGAACGCTGCATCTCTGGCTTTAAGCAGCGAGCGCACCTCTGCAGTCATCCAGGGCTTATGATTACCCCGCACAGTGATGGTCTTCACTGTAGTGACATTCTCTGTGCACTTCGCGATGTAGCTGGTGACCGAATCAGCATACTCCTCCACATCTGTCCTGTCTTCCTGGGAGGCTGCTATTTTGAAGATCCTCCAGTCTGTGTGATGAAAACAGTCTTGCAGTGCAGAGGTTGCACTCTCTGGCAAAATCCTGATTTGTTTCACTGCTGGCCTGCTGTGCTTCAATAAAGGTTTGTAGGCAGGAACCAGCATCACGGACATGTGATCAGAACGGCCGAGATGGGGGCGGGGTAACGCTTTATATGCATCTGTGTTTGTGTACACTAAGTCCAACATATTCTCTCCTCTGGTCTTAAAGTCTACACATTGTTTAAACTTGGGGAGCACAGTCTTTAAGCTGGTGTGGTTGAAATCCCCCGCAACCACCACAAAACTGTCCGGGTGTGACGTCTGGATTTTACTGATTGCATTGTGCAGTTCCCCGAGTGCCTTCTTAGCATTAGCTTTAGCGTTAGCGCTCGGCGCTATGTAAACACCAACTACAAACACGTTGCTGAATTCCCTCGGCAGATAAAAAGGCCGACAATTAACAATAAGGAACTCCGCCAACGGAGAGCAGTGTTTAGACACTAACGTGGCATTAACGCACCAGTTCTTGTTAACATAGATGCATAGCCCACCCCCCCGGCTCTTACCAGAGCTCGCCGTTTCCCTGTCGGCCCGGAACATCGCCATATCTTCCAGCTGAATGGCCTCGTCAGGAACGTTGTCGTGGAGCCATGTCTCGGTGAAAACAAACACACAGCAGTCCCTCCATTCTCTCCGGGTTTCTTTCAGCAAACGCAGCTCGTCTACCTTGTTTTCGAGGGCGCGGACGTTTGATAGAAGAAGCGACGGTACCGCTGGTCTGGAGGGGTTAGCCTTTAGCCTAGCATGGATCCTGGCCCTTTTTCCTCGCTTTTGCTTGCGCTCGCACCGCTTCCGCTTCCTCCTCTCCCGGGTAGCTTCCAGCGGGGACTCCGCCAAAATTCCATGCTGGCGTAGAATGTCCAAATCACAACCGATCGCCGCGATTCTTGCAGCGTGCAGTACCTTGATGTTTAATAAGGTCTCATGGTTGTAAGTTTTACAGAATGTACGTCTGGGATGATTAAAACTCTCACACTCGCTGATACCAAGAGGGGCCGCTGCGTCTAGGCGCGCCGCCATCTTTTTTTTTTTTTTTCTTCACCCTGCTGACCCATGACTGCGTGCCAGCCTACAGCACCAACCACATCATCAAGTTTGCAGACGACACAACGGTGGTGGGCTTCATCACCAACAATGAAGAGGCCAACTACAGAAATGAGGTGAGCCAACTGGTCCAGTAGTGTAAAGACAATAATCTCTTCCTGAACATAGGAAAAACCAAGGAGATTGTGGTCAACTTCAGGAGAGGACACACACAGCATGCCCCTCTGATCATCGATGGAGCACCTGTGGAGAGGGTGAGCAGCACCAAGTTCCTGGGGGTGCACATCTCTGAGGACCTCTCCTAGTCCAACAACACCACGTCACTCGCCAAGAAGGCTCAACCTCACCTCTATTTCCTCCGTAAACTGAGGAGAGCATGAGTCCCACCCCCCATCATGTGCTCTTTCTACTGTGGTACCACTGAGAGCATCCTCATCAGCTGCATCATGGTGTGGTGCAGAAGCTGCACTGCCTCCTGCCGGAAGACACTACAACACACAGTGAAAGCAGCCAGCAAGATCATCGGTGCCCCTCTGCCCCCCCACTTGGACATCTACCACACCCACCTCACCCGCAGAGCCATCAACGTTGCAGGCGACACCTCACACCCTTCACACTCCCTCTTCAGTCCCCTGCCCTCGGGGAAAAAGTACTGGATCCTCCGGTCCCGCTCCACAAGACTGCTAAACAGCTTTGTTCACCAGGCCATCAGGACCCTGATCTCTGCCCATTTTCCCCTCCACCCCTGGACCGAAACACACTCATCCACACAATAAATACCTCAGCTGTTTGCACAGAAAGACTTGGCATACCAACAGTAATACATCTGCTGCTGGATGTTTCTGCACCTTACTGCAACCATTTGCACAAATGCCATACCTGATGCGGTCTGTTATTGCAGTATTGATCGTGAGCAGTCCAATCTGTCACTGTCTGCACCAACACTACAACATTGAACTTGCAATTACAGGTATTACGGCTCGGATTGCTGGGTTTCATCTTTTGTCTTTATTTGCACTACAGGTAGCATTACTGTACATAGACTACTGTTGCTTTTCATCCTTATTCCTTCTTTTCTTATACATTGTGCGCACCACTAAGAGAAAGAGAAATAGCATTTCAATTCTCCTGTATGTCCTGTACGTATGGATGTAGACAAACAAAAATCTTTGAATCTTAAAAGCATTCCTGCTTGGCTTGCTAAATGGGTTCACCCTGTTGGTGACACAGGCAGAATGCCAGACTCCAGAGCGTGAGGTTGTGAGTTCAAACCCCTGGTTGGATGCTACCGTTAGGGCTTAACTGCCTGTCCCCTTGGTCACACCTGATTGTTCACATTTTAATGGCTCATATACATCCATCCATCCATCCATCCATCTTCTACCGCTTTTCCGGAGGTCCGGGTCGCGGAGGCAGCAGTTCAAGCAGAGAAGCCCAGGCTTCCCTCTCCCCAGCCACCTGCTCCAGCTCTTCAGAGGGGATACCAAGGCGTTCCCAGACTAGCTGGGAGACATAGTCTCTCCACCGAGTCCTGGGTCTGCCCCGGGGTCTCCTCCCAGTGGGACGTGCCTGAAACACCTCAAGTGGGAGGCGTCCAGGAGGCATCCTAATCAGATGCCCATACCACCTCAACTGACTCCTTTCAATGTGGAGGAGCAGCGGTTCTACTCTGAGCCTCTCCCGGACGACTGAGCTCCTCACCCTATCTCTGAGGGTGAGTCCAGCAATCCTACGGAGAAAGCTCATTTCAGCCGCTTGTATCCGCGATCTCGTTCTTTCGGTCATTACCCAAAGCTCGTGACCATAGGTGAGAGTAGGAACGTAGATTGATTGGTAAATCGACAGCTTTGCCTTAGAACTAAGCTCCCTCTTCACCACAACAGACCGGTACAACGTCCGCATCACTGCAGATGCTGCTCCAATCCGTCTGTCGATCTCTCGCTCCATTTTCCCCTCACTCGTGAACAAGACCCCAAGATACTTAAACTCCTCCACTTGGGGCAGGAGCCTGTCCCCAACCCGGAGAGGACAATCCACCTTTTTCCGGCTGAGGACCATGGACTCGGACTTCCAACAGACTCTCATGATAAATTGTATATCAAGGATTCAGTGTACCCCGCCCGGTATAGGGTTACCGGGGCCCCACCCTGGAGCCAGGCCTGGGGGAGGGGCTCGAAGGCTAGCGTCTGGTGGCCGGGTTTCCACCCATGGGACCCGGCCGGGCTCAGCCCGAAGGAGTTACATGGGTCCGCCCTCCAGTAGGTTCACCACCTGCAGGAGGGATCATGGAAGTCCGGTGCTATGTGGATTAGGTGGCAGTCAAAGGCGGAGACCTTGGCGGACTGATCCCAAGCTTTCTAAACTGGCTTTTGGTACGTGGAATGTCACCTCTCTGGTGGGGAAGGAGCCTGAGCTGGTGTACGAGATTGAGCGATACCGGCTAGATATAGTCGGCCTCACCTCAACACACAGCTCCGGTTCCGGAACCAGTCTCCTGGAGAGGGGCTGGAGCTTGGCCTTTTCTGGAGTTGCCCCGGGCGAGAGGCGACGAGCAGGTGTAGGTATTCTTGTATCGCCCCACCTTGCTGCCTCTATATTGGAGTTTTCCCCGGTGGACGAAAGGGTTGCTTCCCTGCGCCTTCGGGTTGGGAAACGGGTCCTGACCATCATTTGTGCCTATGCACCAAATGATGTTTCAGAGTACCCACCCTTTTTGGAGTCTGTGACTGGGGTGCTGGAGGGTGCTCCTCCTGGAGACTCCATTGTCCTACTGGGGGACTTCAATGCGCACGTGGGCAACGACAGTGAAACCTGGAGGGGGGTGATTGGGAGGAACGGCCTGCCCGATCTGAACCCGAGTGGTGTTCAGTTATTGGACTTCTGTACTAACCACAGTCTGTCTATAACGAACACCATGTTCAAGCATAAGGGTGTCCATATGTGCACCTGGCACCAGGACACCCTAGGCCGCAGGTCGATGATCGATTTTGTTATCGTATCATCAGACCTGCGACCGTATGTCTTGGACACCCGAGTAAAGAGAGGTGCAGAGCTGTCAACTGATCACCACCTGGTGGTGAGTTGGATCCGATGGCAGGGGAGGAAGCCATTCAGACCTGGTAGACCCAAACGTATAGTGAGGGTGTGCTGGGAGCGTCTGGCTGAGGCCCCTGTCCGGGAGGTCTTCAACTCCCACCTCCGGAAGAACTTCAACCACATTCCGAGGGAGTCTGGAGACATGGAGTCTGAATGGGCCATGTTCTCCACCTCTGTTGTTGAAGCGGCAGCCCAGAGCTGCGGCCGCAAGGTGGTCGGTGCATCTCGTGGTGGCAACCCCCGAACCAAGTGGTGGACACCAGTGGTGAGGGGGGCCATTAAGCTGAAGAAGGAGTCCTATCAAGCTTGGTTGGCTTGTGGGACTCCCGAAGCAGCTGAGGTGTACCGGCAGGCCAAGCGGAGTGCAGCTCGGGTGGTTGCTGAAGCAAAAACCCGGGTATGGGAGGAGTTCGGTGAGGCCATGGAACAAGACTTTCGGTCGGCTTCAAAGAGATTCTGGCAAACTGTTCGGCGGCTCAGGAGGGGAAAGCAGCTCCCTGTCCACACTGTGTATGGTGCGGATGGGACACTGTTGACTTCAACTGGGGATATCGTCGGGCGGTGGAAGGAATACTTCGAGGATCTCCTCAATCCCACTGATACGCCTTCCACAGAGGAAGCAGGGTTTGGGGACGAGGGGGATGACTCGCCTATCACAGGGGCTGAGGTCGCCAAGGTGGTTAAAAATCTCCTTGGTGGCCGGGCCCCGGGGGTGGACGAGATTCGCCCCGAGTACCTCAAGGCCCTGGATGTTGTTGGGTTGTCATGGTTGACGCGCCTCTGCAACATTGCGTGGAGGTCGGGGGCAGTGCCTTTGGCATGGCAAACCGGGGTGGTGGTTCCTCTCTTCAAAAAAGGGGACCGGAGGGTGTGCTCCAACTTTAGAGGGATCACACTCCTCAGCCTCCCTGGGAAGGTCTATGCCAAGGTACTGGAGAGGAGAGTCCGGCCGTTGGTCGAACCTCGGATTCAGGAGGAGCAATGTGGTTTTCGTCCTGGCCGTGGCACATCGGACCAGCTCTTTACCCTCTCGAGAATTCTTGAGGGTTCGTGGGAGTTTGCCCAACCAGTTTACATGTGTTTTGTGGACTTGGAGAAGGCATTTGACCGCGTCCCTCGTGGATTTTTGTGGGGGGTGCTTCGGGAGTATGGGGTATCGGGCTTGTTGTTACGAGCTATTCGGTCTCTGTACGACCGTTGTGAGAGTTTAGTTCGCATTGCCAACACTCGGTCGGAGTCATTCCCAGTGAGAGTTGGACTCCGCCAGGGCTGCCCTTTGTCACCGGTCCTGTTCATAATTTTTATGGACAGGATTTCTAGGCGCAGCCAGGGAATGGAGGGTGTCATGCTTGGTGACCACAGGATCTCATCTCTGTTGTTTGCAGATGATGTTGTCCTGTTGGCTTCATCCAGCAATGACCTACAGCTCTTGCTGGGACGGTTTGCCGCTGAGTGTGAAGCGGCTGGGATGAGAATCAGCACCTCCAAGTCCGAGTCCATGGTCCTCAGCCGGAAAAAGGTGGATTGTCCTCTCCGGGTTGGGGACAGGCTCCTGCCCCAAGTGGAGGAGTTTAAGTATCTTGGGCTCATATACAGTGTTGCGAAAAAGTGTTTGCCCCCTTCCTGATTTCTCATTTTTTTGTATGTTTGTCACACTTAAAAGTTTCAGATCATCAAACAAATTTAAATATTAGACAAAGAGAACACAAATAAACACAAAATGCAGTTTTTAAATGAAGGTGTTTATTATGAAGGGTAAAAAAACAAACAAACTACATGGCCCTGTGTGAACCCCCCCTCCCCCCCCAAAAAAACAAAAAAAACCCCACCATAATTTAACTGTGGCTTATCACATTTTTGGAAAGCTGTCTTCAATTTCTCGAGCCACACCCAGGCCTGATTACCGCCACACCTGTTCTCAATCAAGAAATCACTTAAATAAGACCTGCATGACAATGTGAAATAGACCAAAATATCCTCAAAAGCTAGACATTCAAAGAAATTCAGGAATAAATGAGAAACAAAGTAATTGAGATCTATCAGTCTGGAAAAGGTTGATAAAGCCATTTCTACAGCTTTGCAACTCCAGCGAACCACAGTGAGAGCCATTATCCACAAATGGCGAAAACATGGAACAGTGGTGAACCTTCCCAGGAGTGGCCAGCCGACCAAAATTTCCCCAAGAGCACAGCGTTGACTCATCCAAGAGGTCACAAAAGACCCCACAACAACATCCAAAAAACTGCAGGCCTCACTTGCATCAGTTAATGTCAGTGTTCATGACTCCACCATAAGAAAGAGACTGGGCAAAAATGGCCTGCATGGCAGAGTTCCAAGACGGAAACCACTGCTAAGCAAAAAGATCATAAAGGCTTGTCTCAGTTTTGTCAGAAAACATCTGGATGATCCCCAAGACTTTTGGGAAAATACTCTGTGGACTGACGAGACAAAAGTTGAACCTTTTGGAAGGTGTGTGTCCCATTACATCCAACATAAAAGTAACACAGCATTTCAGAAAAGGAACATCATACCAACAGTAAAATATGGTGGTGGTAGTGCGATGGTCTGGGGCTGTTTTGCTGCTTCAGGAACTGGAAGACTTGCTGTGGTAAATGGAACCATGAATTCTGCTGTCTACCAAAAAATTCTGAAGGAGAATATTCAGCCATCTGTTCCTGACCTCAAGCTGAAGCACACTTGGGTTCTGCAGCAGGACAATGATCCAAAACACACCAGCAAGTCCACCTCTGAATGGCTTAAGAAAAACAAAATGAAGACTTTGGAGTGGCCTAGTCAAAGTCGTGACCTGAATCCGATTGAGATGCTGTGGCATGACCTTAAAAAGGTGGTCCATGCAAGACCCTCCAGTGTGGCTGAATTACAACAATTCTGCAAAGATGAATGCGCCTAAATTCCTCCACAGCGCTGTAAAAGACCCATTGCCAGTTATCGCAAATGCTTGATCTCAGTTGTTGCAGCTAAGGGTGGCCCAACCAGTTATTAGGTTTAGGGGGCAATCACTTTTTCACACAGGGCCATGTAGGTTTGGATTTTTTTTTCCCTTAATAATAAATACCTTCATTTAAAAACTGCATTTTGTGTTTACTTATCTTTGTCTAATATTTACATTTGTTTGATGATCTGAAACATTTAAGTGTGACAAACTTACAAAAAAAATGAGAAATAAGGAAGGGGCAAATAGCTTTTCACACCACTGTACAAGCAACACAACCCGTGAGTCTGAATCAAAAAGGCACAAGTATCAAAAACTGCAGTTTCCAAATGGTCACTTGAGACTGGCTCCAAAATGAGTAGGTACTTCACCTTATGCTTAGAGTCTGGTACCAGGGGAGTAGGATTGGTGGAAAAAATTCTACTTCCGGCGCCATACGAGTAGGCTGCCTTTTTGCAACAGAGGATCAATTTCTCCCTATTTCTATTTACTATCTGGCTTTTCTTGCTAATCTTTCTGATCCGGCGATACCTTATACATCGGACGGACTCACGGATCGCCCAAATGTCTCCTGAGCCGGCAGCCGGAGCCACTATTTTTTAGCAGGATATGTTACAGCAGAGACCAACTGCCAGCACTTAACCGGACCAAGATGCTAGCGCAAGACCTCGACATACTGGATGAAATAAGACAGAAATGATGTGGATGCCGTGCAGGAGCAAGACGGCGGGCGAGAAATATAAGGTACAGACCAGTCCTTCCATCCGTTATTATAGGAAATGTACGATCGCTACTCAATAAGACTGACGAGCTAGCGGCTATCTCCCGCTACGAGAGCGTCTTCAGAGAGATTAGCTTGATGTTGTTTACTGAGAGGTGGCTAACAGAACTAGCAACAGATGCTAACATCGAACTGGAGGGTTTCCACGCAATACAGGCAGACCGGACACCAGACAGTGGGAAGGCAAGGGGCGGAGGAGTGATAATGTATGTCAATAACAGCTGGTGCAGACCGGGACATATCACGGTTAAACAACAACACTGCAACAAAGACATTGAGTTGCTAGCTGTTAGCATGCGGCCTACCTATCTCCTGAGGGAATACTCAATCGTGATCTCCATTGTTATTTATGCAAATCCGACGGCGAATGCTGGGACAATGCGTGATGCCATCCACTCAGTAACTGGCAGGCTGCTGACAGAACACCCAGATGCTCTTCTCCTCATCTCAGGTGATTTCAACCATATTTCACTGTCCCCATTCTGCCCACGTTCACCCAGTATGTCACATGCCACACTAGAGACAATAAAACACTGGACTTATTCTATGCTAACTCTAAGGAGGCGTACACCTCATCACCACTCTCCCCACTCGGGAGATCAGATCACAACTTGGTTCATCTCCTGCCGGTGTACAAAACCCTAGTACAGAGACAACCTCCGGTCATGCACACGGTGAAGATATGGTCTGAGGAGGCAATGGACGCTTTAAAGGACTGTCTTGAAACCACTGCCTGGGAGCAGCTCTGCGATCCACATGGTGAGGACATCGATGGCCTCACTCACACCATCACGGACTACATCAACTTCTGTGTGGACAACACTGTACCCACCAAGACCATACGGTGTTGCTCGAACAACAAACCCTGGATCAACCCTGAGATAAAAACACTTCTGAGAGAGAAGAAGAGGATCTTCAGGTCGGGGAACAGGGAGATGCTGAAGTCCGTACAGAGGGAGCTGAGGAGGAAGACCAGAGAAGGCAAAGACAGCTTCAGGAAGAAGATGGAGGACAAGCTGCAACAGAGCAACATCAGCGGGGTCTGGAGAAACCTTAAAACCATCTCTGGGCTCCAGAATACCTCCTCCCAGGCCATGGGGGGCAGGGAGTGGGCGAACAGTCTGAACCTGTTTTTTAATAGGTTTGACCAACCGCCCTCCCCCCCCCGACTGCACACCAACCACTGCTGCCTCTAAAGTCATTGAGACCTGCTGTCCACACCCCACTCCACCAACACCCCCCACTCCCAGCACACAGCCCCCCAACCCTCACTAAGACCCAGGTGAGGACAGAGCTGAGGAAGATCAAGGCGAGGAAGGCCTCGGGACCGGACGGCATGAGCTCAAAGCTTCTCAAGTCCTGCGCAGACCAGCTGTGTGGGATTGTGGAGCACATCTTCAACCTGAGCCTGAAGCTGGGGAGGATACCACAGTTGTGGAAAACATCTTGTGTGGTACCTGTACCAAAGATTTCCCACCCCAAAGACCTGAACAGCTACAGGCCAGTGGCCCTGACGTCCCACATGATGAAGACCCTGGAAAGACTGCTCCTTGCTCACCTCCGCCCCCTGGTGGGACCAGTGATGGATCCACTCCAGTTCACCTACCAGCATGGCATTGGGGTGGAGGATGCAGTGATCTTCCTCCTTCACTGTTCCCTGTCCCACCTGGAGAAGCCCGGGAATGCGGTGAGGATCATGTTCTTTGACTTCTCCAGTGCTTTCAACACCATCCAACTGATGATCCTGAAGGACAAGCTGCTGTGCGCAGGGGTGGACCAGCACCTGTCATCATGGATTCTGGATTACCTCACTAACTGGCCACAGTTTGTGAGAACCCGGGATTGTGTGTCCGACACGATCATCGGCAGCACGGGGCCCCCCCAGGGAATGGTTTTGGCTCCCTTCCTGTTCACACCTTTATACTGCGGACTTCTCACACAACACAACACACTGCCATCTACAGAAGTTCTTTGACGGCTCTGCGATCGTCGGCCTCATCTCCAATGGAGATGAAGCTGAGTACAGAGGACTTATCCAGGACTTCGTGGACTGGTGCCATCGGAACTGCCTCCAGATCAACGCGAGGAAAACTAAGGAGCTGGTGGTGGACTTCCGCAGGCAAGGACAACCCCTCACAGCACCAGTAAACATCCAGGGAACAGACATTGAGATGGTGACATCCTACAAGTACCTGGGTGTTCATCTGAACAATAAACTAGACTGGTCACACAATACCGACGCACTCTACAAGAAGGGACAGCGCAGGCTGTTCCTACTGAGGAGGCTCAGGTCTTTTGGTGTACAAGGGGTGCTCTTGAAGTCATTCTACGACACGGTGGTGGCATCAACCATCACTTTTGGAGTGGTCTGCTGGGGCAACGGCATTACAGCAGCCGATAGGAAGAGACTGAACAAACTAATCAAGAAAGCTAGCTCTGTCCTGGGGCAACGCCTTGACCCAGTGAAGGAGATAGGAGAGAGAAAGATGGTGGCCAAACTGTCATCTCTGCTGGAGTCCGAGTCCCACCCTATGTAGGACATACTGGACGCACTGAGGAGCTCATTTAGCAGTAGACTACATCATCCTAGATGCGTGACGGAGAGGTTTCGCAGGTCCTTCCTACCTACGGCTGTCAGACTGTATAACCTAAGCAGGGCTGCTCGCAGAGATAGCAAAAAAACGTGATGACCTAATAGTATTGAATGCAAAAGACGCAACAGACTTACACAAATGGTCCCCTCCAGTATACAACTAGGACAATATCAGTCGCTATGGAGGGTGACAATATGTATGGGTACATATTCATACCATGAAGGGTAACTAAATAGACGGTTATGCTGTTTAGTCCATCTAGCTACAATGCGCCGCACTGTGTGTGTGTGTGTGTGTGTGTGTGTCTATATATATATATATATTTTATGCGTACGTATGTATATTCACTGCTCTTATTTTCTTATCTTCTAAATTATTGCCGTGAGTGTTGCTATCCCTGTGCTGTTGCAATCCTGGAATTTCCCCATTGTGGGACTAATAAAGGCTTATCTTATCTTATCTAAAAAGGGTAGGGGAGACTGGGGACAGTTGTAACACGGGTCAGTTGTTACACTAGCAATTGCTCCAATCAGGAACAAGTTAGGACTCACCTGATTCACTCTGCACATGCTCAGTTTAGTCCTTAGTCCACATACAGTAGGAAGTTGTAGTGCCTTGAGGCAGACACAGTAGAATTTGTGAGGGAAAACATAATTTTGAGGTAAGAAAGTAATTTTTTTTGCTTAAATTATTTTTGTGATTACATAGCTTGCTTTGTAGTTGGACTCATTAAAGGTATATCATGTTGATCATATATCTGTTTAGCTATCTTTCATTCAGGTTATTTGTGGTAATGTTTTAGCTGTTTGCTGTAAGGCAAGCTAGCTCATCGCTAATGCACTCAGGGAAAGTTGTAACAAACTTGCTTGGGGTAGGTTGTAACACTTTCTAAAATGTTGCAACCTACCCCAAGCTAATTTTCAATGAATGCATGATTAAAAAAAATGAGTTTAATTAGCTGCTTTTTTTTTTTAGTTTTAACATGCATAGGTCCTGGAAGAGAAAGACTGACAGGGGGGTCCCCTCTCGACATTTTGAAGAGGGCATCCACTGATGTAAAAGTCCAGGGAAAGTCAGTCAGATCTGTGGCAAAATTGTATGGCACATGTCATGTTACACTGTATACATTCTGCAAAGAGATGAAGAAGTTAGAAAATCAGCGATCAAACAAACTTCCACGAGTAGGCTACAACTCTGCAACAAAGGTGTTCACTGATGAACAAGAAAAGATGTTGACAGAGTGTCTGGAAGGTGCTGCTAATACATACTATGGACTGTGTCCACGGGAAGTAAGCACATAGGAATTGGTAAAGGATAAGTCAGGCTGAATTTATGAAAGTTATACTGGTGGCAATGTAAAGTATATTGAATGGGGAAATATTTAACATTTTTTATATGACTAACATTACAGGTGAGAGAACTTGCATATCAGCTTGCCAAAAAATATGGCTGCAAACATCCAAAGTCATGGGATGAGACTTCAGCTGCTGGTCCAGATTGGTTTTCTGGCTTTATGAAGCAAAACCCAACTCTTTCCATTAGAAGTGCTGAGCCCACTAGCCTTGCACAGGCCACAAGTTTTAATAAACACAACATGACACTTTTTTTTGGAAAGCTTGATGAAGTGATAAAAGGGCACAACCTCAACACAAGCGACATTTGGAATGTTGGTGAAACTGGCATCACTACTGTGCAGACCCCTGACTGAGTGATTGCAAAACATGGAAGCAAACAAGTAGGAGCCATGACATCTGCCAGAAGGGGTTCACTGGTGTCAAGTGCATGTGCAATCAATGCCATTGGCAACACAATTCCTCTCATGTTTGTATTCCCTCGCATGTGTTATGCAGACCATTTTGTGCAAGATGGGCCAATAGGAAGTATTGGAAGTGGAAATAAATCTGGATGGATGCAGGAGGTGGATTTCATATTTCTCAAGCACTTTTCAAACCACACCAAAGTCAGCCCTATTAGAAAGGTGCTACTTCTCTTGAATAACCATAGCTCACACCTCTTTATTGCAGCCATCGACTTCCGCAAGAGCAATGGAATAGTGATGCTAGCTTTCCCTCCATGTACCAGTCACAAGCTTCAACCACTTGATCGCACTGTCTTTGGGCCATTCAAAAAGACGGTGAACGCTGCAAGTGATTCCTGGATGATAATGAATCCTGGAAAGACCATGATAATATATGACATACCAGGCCTTGTCAAGATGGCACTTCCAGTGGCAGCTACACCAAAGAACATACAAGCTGGATTCCAGTGCAGTGGAATTTGGCCATACAATCCAGCCGTATTTGAAGAATATGAGTTTGTACCTTCCCAAGTAACAGGTCATCCAGATCCAGCTCTTCAGGCCACAACCTCAGCTACTGACCAAGTACTATGCTCCAGCCAGCACCCCAGCTTCTGCTCTAACTACCGACAAAGCCATCTCTCCAGCTACCAACCAAGACCCTGCTCTATCCAGCAACCAAGCTTCTGCTCAAAAAAGTGCATTATAAAAGAGGTTTTCTGATGACAGTAAATATATTCTCAAAGACACATAAACAAATCATATACTAGCATCAAACTGTCCATAGTGGAGCTTATTAACCAATGTTTTTTGAAATAATAATTGTGTTTATTTAGGTTATTTTATTTCATCTTTATTCTTCTTCTGTATGATCTTTGTATTTGTCATACAAGAATGTGATGTAATATGTTACAATAATAATGAATTAGATTTATGTGGTGCTTTACATTTCAAGTGACATCTCAAAGCGTTTAGTGAGTCCGAATCAGAATCAGAATCAGAATCAGATTTATTGCCATTGTTCATGTAGTACACAAACTAGGAATTTGTCTCGGTGCAATGCTGCAACATTAAACATGATAAAATAAAAGAAATAAACTATACATGCAATAAAGTGTAGAATAAGAGAGTAATACTGGTCAGCAGTTAAAATATATTAGCGAGCAGCAGATAATGTGGAGAACCATATAGTGCAGTCGGTAATGCAGGAAGAAAACAGTGATGATTGACATGAGTCTGGTTGAGCTGCTGTACATAGTGCACGAGAGTCAATAAGTCACTTAGTGTTCAGCAGTCTGATGGCAGAGGGGAAGAAGCTGTTCATGTGACGGGAGGTTTAGTCTGGATGGACCGAAGTCTTCTACCTGAGGGGAGAGGGGCAAACAGTACGTGACGAGGGTGTGAGGGATCGGCTATGATCTGGCCAGCACGCCTCCGGGTCCTGGAGATGTACAGATCCTGGAGAGATGGGAGCTTGCAGCCGATCACCTTCTCAGCAGTGCGCACGACGCGCTGCAGCCTTAGTCTGTCCCTGGCAGTGGCTCCTGCGTACCACACGGTTATGGAGGTGGTGAGGATGGACTCAATGATGGCTGTGTAGAACTGCACTAACATCTTGGTGGGTAGCTTGAGCTTCCTCAGCTGCCGCAGGAAGAACATCCTCTGCTGGGCCTTTTTGATGAGGGAGCTGATGGTCGGCTCCCACTTGAGGTCCCTGGTGATGGTGGTGCCTAGGAAGCGGAAGGAATCAGCAGTGGTGATGGGAGAGCCTGTGAGGGTGAGGGGGGGCAGAGGGGTTGTGACTTTCCTGAAGTCCACAATCATCTCCACTGTCTTCAGAACGTTCAGCTGCAGGTTGTTGTTGTTGCACCAGGACGCCAGCTGGGTCACCTCTCTCCTGTAGGTGGACTCGTCGCCGTTGGAGATGAGCCCGATGAGGGTGGTGTCGTCCGCAAACTTGATCAACTTGACAGACTGGTGGCTGGAGGTGCAGGAGTTGGTATAAAGGGAGAAGAGTAGGGGGGAAAGAACACAGCCCTGGGGTGATCCGGTGCTGATGCTAGCAGAGTCTGAGACAGTCTTTCCCAGCCGCACATGCTGCCTCCGGTCCGTCAGGAAGTCAGTGATCCACCTGCAGAGGGAGTCAGGCACGTTGAGCAGGGACAGCTTGTCCCGGAGCAGAGCGGGGCGGATGGTGTTGAATGCGGAGCTGAAGTCCACAAACAGGATCCTGGCGTAGGTTCCCGGGGAGTCCAGGTGCTGCAGGATGGAGTGGAGGGCCAGGTTGACTGCGTCGTCTACAGACCTGTTGGCTCGGTAGGCAAACTGCAGCGGGTCCAGGAGGGGGGTGGTGATGAACTTGAGGTGGGGCAGGACCAGGCGCTCAAAGGACTTCATGACTACAGAGGTGAGCGCTACAGGTCTGAAGTCGTTAAGTCCAGTGATCCGTGGCTTCTTGGGGACAGGGATGATGGTGGAGGATTTGAGGCAGGACGGCACGTGGCATAGCTTAAGGGAGGTGTTAAAAATGTCTGTGAAGACAGGAGCCAGCTCTTTCGCACAGTGTCTCAGGGTGGAGGGAGACACGCCGTCCGGACCGGGGGCCTTGCACGGGTTCAGTCTGGAGAACTGTTTGAGCACGTCCTGCTCACTGATGACAAGGGCAGGGGGGGAGGAGGGGGGGCACCTTTGATGAAGTAGGGATCGTGGAGGCTGTGGAGCTGGAGGGAGGGGGGGAGTTGGACACAGATGACGGGGTGTCAAAACGGGCATAGTGTTGGGACAGTCTTTGACAAAGGGCTTTGTCATCCTGACCTTTAGGAGCCTGAGGCCGATAATTGGTGATTTGCCTCAGTCCTCTCCACACAGAAGCCGAGTCATTAGCAGTGAACTGCTGCTGGAGTCTCTCAGAATACACAGATTTAGCTCTCCTCAGCTCTCTGCTAAACCGATATTTAACCTCCCTGTAGCAGCCCCTGTCTCCACTTTTCAACGCTGCTTCCTTCTCCTTCCTGATCTGTCTGAGCTTAGCTGTGAACCAGGGCTTGTCATTAGAGTACCTCACCCTGGTGCGCGATGGAAGAATGTTCTCCTCACAAAAGTGGATATAAGAGTTCACAGTGTCCGTGTACTCATCCAGATCATGCGTGGCTCCTTTAAACATGCCCCAATCAGTTATTTCCATGCACATTTCCAGCTTCTCCTCAGCTTCACTGGTCCGTTTCTTCGTAGTGCTCACAACAGGTTTAGTGAGCTTCAATCTCTGTCTGTATGTGGGAATGAGGTGGACCATCACGTGATCAGATAATCCGAGCGCAGCGCGGGGAACAGCGCAATATGCGTCTTTCACTGTGGTGTAACAGTGATCCAGCGTGTTTATTCCTCTGGTGGGGCATTTAATAAACTGTTTGTAGCGGGGGAGATCGTGGCTCAGATTGCTCTGGTTAAAGTCGCCAACCACAATAACCAGAGAGTCTGGAAAAATCCGCTCCGTGTGTTGGATGTGATCCGCGAGCACGCGCTGAGCTTCGCGCGTGTCCGCGTCGGGAGGGACGTACACAGCGGCGAGGATGAATGAGGCGAACTCCCGCGGGGAATAAAATGGCTTGCAGTTAATAAAAAGAAATTCCAGGGCGGGAGAACAGTGTTTGGAAATCACCGTTACATCAGAGCACCAGCTGCTGTTGATGTAAAAGCAGACTCCGCCTCCTGAGGATTTACCGAAGAGCTCTGTGTCACGATCAGCACGAAACAGCTGAAATCCCTCGAGGCGCAGCGCGCTGTCCGGTGTGTTTTCCCTGAGCTAGGTCTCGGTAAAACAGAGGGCAGCCGAGGAAGAGAGGTCCTTAAAACGCATCAGCAGTCTCAGTTCATCTACCTTGTTAGAGAGAGAGTTGGTATTGGACAGAAATATGCCAGGCAAAGCCATGCGCGTGCCTCTCCTGCGAAGCCGGACGAGAGCGCCCGCTCGTCTTCCTCTCTTTCACCGTCTCACTTTCTGAGTCAAGCAATGAACCAGATCGGCGGCAGGAGCTAAAAAAACTGGGAGTAGGTCCGTGGGAGTGAAAGTCCTGATATTTAGAAGAGTCCATTATTCATTCACTCCAGACAGACATTGATAAGCTACTACTGTAGCCACAGTTGCCCTGGGGCAGACTGACAGAAATGTGGCTGCCAGTCCACGCCAACGACCTCTCTCGAACATTTATACACATTCATACCCAGTATCATGGACACTGGAGGCAAGGTGGGTAAAGCATCTTGCTCAGGGACACAACGGCAGGACGGCTGGGGAGAGCGGGATTCGAACCACCAATCCTCTGGTTATTGGATGACCCGCTCTACCTCCCGAGCCTCTGCTGCCCACATTTCCCTCCTCCATTCCATTTTTAATGAGCACCAAGCTGGACGGCAGGAAGTTCCATTTTTTTATGGTCTTTGGCATGACCTGGCCAGGACTTGAACCCCGACCTCCCGGTTGTGGGGTGGATGCTCTACCTCTAAGCCACCACCACTCCGGTCACCACTTAATCATGCTTAGGCCTTCAGGGCACCAAGAAGAATGTACCCTGTGATTAGAATGCTTTAGACACGTGAAGGGCTTGTGTTCAAGCCATGCAGTATATAAATAAGCACGTCATGTGATTGTGATTGTGATTGTGTGCAGCTTTAAAAGGAGAGTCAGATCTGTGGTTGCTGCACAGATGTATGCTCATCGCTGAGGCAGTGAGCGATGACTGTGTCTCTCTTTTGGCCAAAAGTTAAACCATTTTGCTCGCATCTCGGTTCTCCTCTCTTGTTTTTAAACTTGCAATCTCACTCAGCATTTTTCTTACACTTTTAATGGAAATTGGCCCTATCTTAAACCTTGAGAATGTAAAATTCAAATTTGGTTTGTGTTTGTTGAGGGGCCCACACACACTGCTGTATCTGGGACCCAAAATTTGGTGCTACACCCTTGTCTGGTACTGTGATGATTTTATTCTCTTTAGCTTGCTTTGTCCTGACAAGAAAGCAAGGTAGAAAATGAAAACAAAAACAATTCACCCATTTAAGCTGAGGGTGATATTTTTCAACCCACAGGTGGATGCATTGTTGTTTAGGTGCAATTACTTTATAAATAATGTCTTTGTGTGTGCAATTGTACATCCAAATGTAGTCAAATTCACTCAAATCTGCATTGGAATGACAAGAGTTCAGCTGCCGCCCACATGTCCTCTGTTCTGTTTTGTTTGTTTTTTCCATCCATCTGTTCTACCTTCTTCCAAAGACTTTGTCCAGTAGGAAACATTTTCATTTCTCTCGTTTAGGTTGTTTTCACACCTGAAAGTCTGCATCATGGTTCATGCTTGTGTTACATTGTCTACAAGTGGTGTGGTTAGGTTTGGTTTCACACTGCTCCTTACCCAAGTGACCCAAACAACTTAAAGGTAAATATTTGCCACTGTTGCTTATGGGTGTGTGGGTCCCTATAGAACCCATGCACAGCAACGGCAAATTATTCGTAAGTGAAATGAGATCATTTCCCACAGAAACCTAAACGTATCAGGCCACCCTCATTGAAAAACACTGATCTAAAGAACTGCGGGCCTCACTTGCCCCAGTTTGGACACTGGTCCATGATTCAACAATAAGAGAAAGAGACTAGGTAAAAATGGCCTCCATGGGAGAGCTCCAAAGCAAAAACCACTGCTAACCAAGAACACAGAGGCTGATGTCACATTGGCCAAAAACACTGATGATCCTGAAGGCAAGGCAAGTTTATTTGTATAGCACATTTCGTGTACAAGACAATTCAAAGTGCTTTACATAAAGCATTACAGCAAGTTGCAAAAGGAATACATACTGTAAGAATTTAAAAGCAAACTAATAAGTAAATTAGAGAGAAACAAAAACAAGCTAAAATAGAATACGACAGAAATAAAAGTTACAGTACATTGCAGGTGACTGAAAGGCCATGGCTCATAGGAGAGTTTTTTTTTAACCTGGATTTAAAGCAACTGAGAGTTTCAGCAGCCCTGATGCTTTCTGGGAGTTTGTTCCATATGTGAGGGGCATAAAAACTAAATGCTGCCTCACCATGTTTGGTTCCAACTCTGGGCACAGATAGTAGGCCTGACCCTGATGACTTGAGGGCTCTGGGTGGTTTATAATGGACTAGCAGATCTGAAATGTATTTTGGCCCCAAACCATTCAGAGCTTTGTAAACCAACACCTGTACAGTGATCCCTCACTTATCGCGGTTAATGGGTTCCAGAACCGACCGCGAAAAGTGAAAAACCGCGAAGTAGCGTCACCCCTAATGACGTCACCCATAAATAATACGTACGTTCATTCTCTCACTCTCTCTCTCATATGATACGTGTGTGTGTGTGTGTGTGTAAATGTACATACATACGTAGATGTAAATAAAGTGTACATAAATATGTTTTTAGAACTCTTTTATTCTTATAACAAGATACGTAACTCAAGATGAAGATGATTTACTGCACAGGTTAATGAGAGCTTTACTGCTCCTCAGGTGACGCCTCATCGTCAGGTGCTAGTGGCACAGCATCGTCGAGGGCAGCTTCCGATAGAGCTGGAGAAGCTGCAGGAGGCGGCGTAGTGGCTCGACGGGAAGACTATTTCGCACAAAAAGGCACAAGAGAACAGCGAAAAGTTCCACGCAGCGAGACTAAGCAACACGAGCGATAAAGAACAATGAATGCGGTCTTCCTTCGCTGGGTATGGGCGCTCGGCAGGGAGAGAAGCTGGGTAAAACGTCTCGGCCAATTAGCTTGTGAGATTTCCGAGCCGAGCCAACACGAGAACAGCGAACAGAGAGGTGGATTTTGAGTTGTGCGCGCTCTCCGTGTTGATACCTGATGTTCTAATGTAGTCTCCCTGCCTTCTGCTAGTGCCCGCCCATTTTTTCTCAATTTTGAATTTTTGATGAATATTTTTGAAAAACCCGCGATGCACTGAGGGCGGAAAAGGTGAGGCGCGAAGTAGCGAGGGATCACTGTATTATGAAATCTATTCTTTGACAGACAAGAAGCCAGTGTAAAGATTTGAGCACTGGAGTTATATGATCCACTTTTCTTGGTCTTAGTGAGGACTCGAGCTGCAGCGTTGTGAACCAACTGCAGCTGTCGATAGACTTTTTAGGGAGACCTGTGAGGACAGCATCACAGTAGTCCAGTTTACTGAAGATAAATGCATGGGTAAGTTTTTCTATATCCTGCTGAGACGTCAGACCTTTAATCCTCGCTATGTTCTTGAAGTTATAATAGGCTGGCTTCACTACTGTCTTAATGTGGCTGTTAAAATTCAGGTCTGAGTCCACAACCACACCCAGATTTCTGGCTTGGCTGCTGGTTTTTAGCATCACTGATTGAAGCTGAATACTAACTCTGAGTCTTTCTTCTTTGGCTCTAAAAACTACTATTTTGGTTTTGTCTTCGTTTAACTGAAGAACATTCTGGCACATCCACTCTTTAATTTGACCAATGCATTTGATCAGGGTTTTAATTGGACCATAGTCTCCTGGTGAGACAGTTATGTAGATCTGTGTATCATCTGCATAATTATGGTAATATATTTTGTTGTTTTTTTATGATTTGAGCTAGTGGGAGGATATAGATGTTGAAAAGCAAAAGTCCCATAATGGAACCTTAGGAACTCCACAGGTTATTTTTGTTCGCTCAGATTTGTAGTTACCTATAGACGCAAAATAGTCCCTGTCTTTTCAATAGGACTCAAACCAGCTAAGTGCTGTACCAGAAAGTCCCACCCAGTTTTTCAGCTGGTCTAGTAAGATGTTATGGTCGACCGTGTCGAATGCAGCACTGAGATCCAGTAAAACCAAGACTGAAATGTTGCCATTATCTGTATTGGAGTGGATGTCATTAAGGACCTTAGCTAGAGGTGTCTCAGTGCTGTTGTGTGGCCGAAAACCTGACTGGAAGACATCAAAACAGTTATTTAATGTCAGGAAGTTGTATAATTGTTGAAAGACAGCTTTTTCTATTATTTTACTAAGAAAGGGGAGGTTTGATATGGGCCTATACAGTATCTGTTCATGAGTGAGGTGTCTAGGTTGCTCTTTTTTTTAGAAGTGGCTTGATAACAGTCGTTTTTAAACACTGAAGGAAGATACCTGAATGTAGAGACCTATTTATGATCTGTAGTAGATTTGAGGTCATACAATATAAAACCTTTAAAAAAAAAACCTTCTGGGAGAGTATCAAGGCAGCAGGTAGTGGATTTCAGGTGGCGTATGATGTCATCCAAGATTTTATGATTGACTGGTAAAAATTTCGCCATGGTGTTTACATTTTCTCTACGTGGACACAGAGGAAGAACATGCCTAGCACCTGGCATAGGAGCACTGACTGTCTAATTTTCTGAATTTTGTCAGTAAAGAAAAAGGCAGTCATTGTAGGCATGGTTGGATAGAAGTTGAGGAGCTACTGACTGTCAGGGCTGGCCCTCACGAGCCAGCATAAGACGCCTCAGTTCAGTAGATTGCAGTTCAGCTCTTTTATTTATAAAGCACAGGACTTAGGTGTACAACATAACTTTGCCACGCAGGCTTCGTTACACAACACAACATAAATTCACAATAGAGAGTTGAGGCAGTGACGAGGAGCTCTCGTCTGCCATACATAGGAAGGAACGTCAGCGAGGGAGAAGACAGTTCCAAATAAATCACTTACATGCCGCGGGATACGTCGAGGAACCCAGGGAGCATGTGGTAAGGAGACAGGGGAAAGTCATAGGACTTCTGACGAGACAGCCGCGCCGTCCAGTTCACTCGCACTGACATTTAAAGCCAGCTGCTCATGATTGGAAACTCGGCACAGCTGCCCAGGTTCTGACAGCTGAGAGCTCCCGAGCGTCTGGCCAATCAGAGCCCGGGAAACCCGTGTGACGACACCAGCTGTCAAAAGCTGACAGGGATGAGGAATAACCCGAGCGCGGACAAAGCGCTCGGGATATGACAGGGCCCCTCCCTCTACGCGAACTCCTGGTCGCGCGCAACATCCAGACCCCCCCACCCCACCCCAGGGAGGGTGGAGGGGGAAGCAGGTGGAGGGAGAGCAGGGCCAACTCACAACAAGGGAACAAAAACATCGGGGAAGGGAGGGAGAGAGAAAAAAAAAGGCAGAAACCGTACATAAACGGGGACAGAGATGAATAAAAATTAAAGTCAACGCTAGATTGACATCACTCACATAACCACAAAAAAGAAAGCCAAGATGAGGGTACAAGGAACACCAGTCAATACCACAAGGCAGGATCAAGGAAATAAAAGGACAAATAATACCCTCTTCTCCAAGTTAATGTGAACAGAAAACCGTCAAAACCAAAAGACAACACAGGTGCCAAAAAAAGAGAACTAGACCCGAGTAAGGGAGTAACATAGGAAATAAACAACCACACCCTAAAGAAACATGCAATACCCATGATAGCCACGGCAAGAGAACATATGTCCATCCACGGAAAACAGTCACCTAAAACATGAAGTCCAATCCCCAGTGGGGTATTTCAGTCACAAGTCAGTGGTGGGGCAAGAGAAGGAGAGAAAAAAAAAAAACATTGGGGAATAGAGTAAAACAACTCCGCTCAGGAGGCCTTCCAGCACCCAGCATCCAGGCCGCCAGCAAAAGCAGCGGAACGTGCCCTAACGGCCCAGCCAAACACCGGGCTGAGGGAAACCATGTCTCCGGCGGGCGGACCAGGGCGCCAAAAGAACCATCCAGCTTGTCAGGAGGCCGGACCCGGACGCCAAAAGGAAAGAGCCGGTCACCGGGTGGTCGAGCAGTATCGGCCTGCCAACAGAATGGCTGGGGGAAGGTCGGCGAACCGGGCCAGCCGGAATTTACCCCCGCAGTCTCAAAGGTGGGGAAAAAGGGGCCACGGCGAGGACGGGGCATGGCCTGGAAAACGCTCAGCGGCGTGTCAGCTACACAGTCTCCAGAACCCACCTGGGTCAAAACGACCATGGTGCCGAGCTCCGATTGAGCGAGAGCGGCACCCGCGTCGGACCCCGATTGGGCCGGAACCCCCATGACGTCAAGCTCCGATCGAGCGAGAGTGGCACCCGCGTCGGACCCCGATTGGGCCGGAACCCCCATGACGTCAAGCTCCGATCGAGCGAGAGCGGCACCCGCGTCGGACCCCGATTGGGCCGGAACCCCCATGACGTCAAGCTCCGATCGGGCGAGAGCAGCACCCGCGTCGGACCCCGATTGGGCCGGAACCTCCATGACGTCAAGCTCCGCTTGAACCGGCGGAGCACTCCCGGTGGACCCCATGCCGAGAGCCGGACCCTCCAAGGTGGCACCAAGAGCAGGTTCGCCTCCAGTGACCCTGGGGAGAGGCTCAGAGGGACAAAAGGAACCGGGATCAGGATCACCGGCAGCGGCAGGGCCCGGCGAGACAGGCTCGAGCGCAGCAGATGGCTGCACCCGGCTCGCCCCCCCGAGAGACAGGCAATAATGCTCCAGAAAGAAGAGGAGGGATAGAAAATAGAGCACTTGCCTGATCTCGGGTTCTGCCGCCATCCAGGACTTCGATGCTCCGGGTTCAAACGGGAGGAGGTCGTCGTCCGGTTCCCACTCCGTCGCGACGTCATCCGCCCCTGGAAGAGGGGCTCTTGCAGCTCGAGGACCCCCCGACGTCATCGTCCACGCTGGCAGTTCATGCGGCGTGGAGGTGAGGGGCTCTCGGCCCGCTGGATCGGACTGTTCATCTGCGGAGTCCCGGGGACGCTCCGTCGTCGGCACAGGCTCCAACCAATCGTCCGACCTCCTCTGCCCAGAAAATGGCTGCGGGGCTGGGGTCTTCTGCCCGAGAGCCGCAGGCTCACTCCTCGTCTGGTGACGCTCCTCAGAGGTCGAAGCGTGCTCAGCAGGGGGAGACACAGAGGCAGCGGGTTTAATTAACATATCAGCAGGGAGTTGGGGCTCGGGGGGCTGCAAACCCCGAGCCTCACCCCCAGGAGTCAGACAGAACAAATCACTATTAGATGGAAAAAAGTGAACTTGAACTTGCCTGGCTCCCGGAGGAGCGGTGGAACCTGCCGTTGGGAACGTCATTCCATCCTCCTCCCACCGGGTGGTGGCCGGAGACTCTCTTGGAGGGGAGGGGGCCACTCGGGATGGTGCAGCCGCGCTGTCCACTGGAGCACAACTTCTCAAACTCCCAGCCGCTGGAGAAGGCGTCGAAGCGGAGGGGGCAACAGCCAAGTCAGGCCGGGCGTGACGCGCTGACAGCTCAGCGGGGAAAGCAGGCCCGGGGGGAAAGGCTGCTGGGGTCTCCTCCAGGTGAGACGCTGAAGAGACAGCAGTGGGATGAATGGGGTCAGCCCAGTGAACCGGAGCGGATTCCGGAGGGGAGTCACGCTGAGAACGTCTCTGGCCACGGTGTCGACGTCTACGACGGGCCCCGGATGGTGCGAACTCCAGGACTGGATCGAGGGAAGGATCCGGATTCCAGAGCGGGCAGCGGGAGCTCCGGTTACTCCGCCTTTGGCCTCGTTCCTCCTCGATCTCCTGGAGCGCCTCGCGGTGGACGGCGATCTCTTGTCTCCTCGCTTGGACGTCCAAGTGGTCGGTGTAGCGGGAAGACAACCGGTCGAGCGTTCTCTCAGCGCAGTCCAGGTAGTAGTGCGCTTCGCATGAGTCGTCAAGGCTGGCGGAAGCGCTGATGAAGTCATCCACCTCCTCCAGCGCCTCAGGCAGCTGGAGCCAGAGATCACTCCACCTTGCAGCCTCCTCCTCTTCGTACATCAGAATTGTCTGGCGTTGGGCAGCGATGTCGAGTCTCCTCGCGTCGACCTCGGGGTGACCGTTGTAGCGGGAAGGCAGACGGTCAAGCACCTCCTCAGCCCGGTCTAAATACCACTGTTCATTGGGCTGATAACCGAGGAGAGGAGGGGCGAGGGAGGTGTCTGGATACCCATCGAGGTCGGAGGCGATAATGAGGATTTCATCTACCTCCTCCAACGCCTTGGTCAGCAGGACGTGGGAACCCCGAGAATGACTCTGCTGGGATGGCATATTTCCAACGCCGCGTACCTGGACAGGAAGGACAAAGTTCCCAGAACGCAACTTACTGAGAACGGCGTCTCCTTCTGGCGGCTGTCTACTGTCAGGGCTGGCCCTCACGAGCCAGCATAAGACGCCTCAGTTCAGTAGATTGCAGTTCAGTTCTTTTATTTATAAAGCACAGGACTTAGGTGTACAACATAACTTTGCCACGCAGGCTTCGTTACACAACACAACATAAATTCACAATAGAGAGTTGAGGCAGTGACGAGGAGCTCTCGTCTGCCGTACATAGGAAGGAACGTCAGCGAGGGAGAAGACAGTTCCAAATAAATCACTTACATGCCGCGGGATACGTCGAGGAACCCAGGGAGCATGTGGTAAGGAGACAGGGGAAAGTCATAGGACTTCTGACGAGACAGCCGCGCCGTCCAGTTCACTCGCACTGACATTTAAAGCCAGCTGCTCATGATTGGAAACTCGGCACAGCTGCCCAGGTTCTGACAGCTGAGAGCTCCCGAGCGTCTGGCCAATCAGAGCCCGGGAAACCCGTGTGACGACACCAGCTGTCAAAAGCTGACAGGGATGAGGAATAACCCGAGCGCGGACAAAGCGCTCGGGATATGACACTGACACGAGGATTTGTTACGCCTTTCAGCAGTAGTGAACAAAGTGCGTGCATTATTGTTGTTTTTAGCAATGATGTCAGAAAAATATGCTTGCCTTGCATTTCTTAGCTCCAAATTATAAAGCAGTCCCTTCAAGATTTTGCGATGTTGCGATCGCACCAATTCATGTGAAATCAGCCAATCAGCGCACCTATTGCGCGACTTTGCAACTTTGTCCAATCACCACAACTTTCCCGCAATTTTGGCAATCCTCGTCAACTTCCGCCAATTTCATCAATCAAATTTGTCTTTAACTGTTATGATCAGGCAAGCGCGTCTCCCCCCCTCCTGTCCTGTCTCTGTTTTCCTGGCTCCAGAGCTCATCAAGCGCACCTGCGTGACTACACACCTGCTGCCTGATTCACCAGCTTATTTAAGGGCCAGAATGTGTGGAGCTCTCCGCTGGATCATTGGGTTTGTGCCGCCATTCAACAGCAGTTATCATTCGGCAAAATTATTATGCCCTTCCGTTGTCTTACCTTTTTGTCCTCCTCTTCCCTCAGGTTTGCTGCCGCCTCCAGTGGTGCATCTCCGGGGCTGTGTTTGTTTGCTCGCCTGAATCATCCTCTTCCTCGACAATGGCTTCTCCACCCAGGTCCTCCAGTCACTCCTCCTCACTGGCCATCATCAACTCTTCCTCTCTTCTCCCTGGCTGGAGTCACGGCCGGGCTCTCTGCCAGTACCATAAGACCCATTCCCTCAGCAGTATTCACCATGTACTCCTTATCCATTATTAATCCTTCCTTCAGTGTTGACAGTGAGTAACAGAACACATCAACAAACAGTGTGTAATTTAAAAAAAACACTCACCCACAAGGTTTTCAACACCCTCCCTTCCTCCGTCTTCCCCAGCCTGCCTGTGGACGCTTTGCCACGTCTCTGTCCTGACCGTGTATATGAAGTGCTGGGTTTGTGTTGAAAAACATATGCCTGCCCCAAAAGTATCCCATCGTGGGAGTGCGCATGAGGAGAGTACACTACACTACAGCCAGTGCTTGAACATTTATACATCTTTAGAGGTAAAATCATTGCTACATCTGGTCAATGAGCTTTAAAACTGTGAATCTCCGGTCTGGACGGACAAACGCACCCACCAACCCCTTGACGTCCTGCTGTAAATGAAAGCTGTGTTTGTGTGAAGACCGACATGCAGCAGACAGACAGGTAGGCATGGAAAGAGAGAATATTCTCTGTATTTTTTTTTTTTTTTTTTTTAGAAAAACACAGACTCCGCAACAGAATAAATTATTTATTTTTTCCTCTGCCCTCGGTACCAAGTCATTGAGAACCGTAGAGAGTTTTCAAATGAAGGTGCTGTCAATAATTTCCAGATCTATACTCTTTAACATGCATTCAATGCATTTTAGCTGTTGGAATGGATATTGTGTTGATGTTTGTATTTGCTGTTGCACAAGAGTTTTTCTGTATAGCAGAAGTTTCTGCTTAATTTACAAACCACTATAATAGAAAATTTTTGACAATTCTGTGCTTTTCTTGTATTGTTATATAGAATATCACTGCAGTAAATTGGAAAAAAGCACCTGCTTTAAAATTTGGAATTCTTCCCACAACTTTTAGTGCAAAAAACATTCTCAAAACATTGCAACTTTTATCGCAACTTTTTAAAAAAGCTCCCGTGAATTCAGGCTTTTTGGCCCACAACAGTCATAAAAACATCCCGCGAAATCCTGGAGGGACTGATAAATGCTCAATCTCTCATTATAGATTTCATAATAAACCTGTAATTTAGGGTTTTTTTTGCCACCTGTGTTCAGCTTTTTGACACTCTCTTTTTTCAGCTCTTACTAGTTTGGCATTTCTCCATGGAGGTTTCTTTTTAATAATAACCACCTTCACCTTGATGGGAGCAATGGCATTGATAATAGCAATTTTAACATTGCAATTTTCCGCAAGCTCATGTACTGAAGGTGAAGGTGGTCGTGGGGGGAGAGGTGAGGAAGAGAAAGCTTGGATGAATGTTTCACTGGTATTATCACTGATGTACCATTTTTTGATGACCTCTGTCTGGATATTTCTGTTGACATTAATAGCACTCTCAAAGAAATCACAAGAATGGTCGGACAGAGCAACATCCATCACCATAACCTTAGGGATGTTCAGACCTTTGGAGATGACCAAGACCAGACTGTGTCCTCCGTTGTGTTTTTTCCATTACATGCTGAATCAGTCCAAAGTTATCAAGGACAACACAATTCTTTGGTCCCTCTGTTCTAAGGGTTGTCAGCATGGATGTTAAAATCATCAACAATAACTCAACAGTCAAAGTCAACACAGATAATAGACAGCAGCTTTGTAAAATCATCAAAAAAAGGTTGCGTGGTATTTAGGTGGTCTGTAAACATTAAGAAACAACACACGGGAGGAGGAATTCAGTCGAAGAGCCACATAATTCAAATTAAGTAAACATATAAGACATCTGCTTGCATTGGAGGGAATTATTAAACAAGACGTTTGGGAAAGTATTCTATGGATTGATGAGACAAAAGTCAAACTTTCTGGAAGGCATGCGTCCCCATTACATATGGCATAAAAGTAACAGCATTCCATAAAAAGAACATCATCCATCCATTCATCCATTTTCTACCACTTTTCCGGAGGTCCAGGTCGCAGAGGCAGTAGTCCAAGCAGAGAAGCCCAGACTTCCCTCTCCCCGGTCACCTGCTCCAGCTCTTCATACCAAGATGTTCCCAGGCCAGCTGGGAGACGGAGTCTCTCCAGCATGTCCTGGGTCTGCCCCGGGGTCTTCTCCCAGTGGGAAGAGCCTGAAACACTTCAAGTGGGAAGCGTCCAAGAAGCATCCTGATCAGGTGCTTAAACCACCTCAACTGGCTCCTTTCAATGTGGAGGAGCAGCAATTCTGCTCTGGGCCTCTCCTAGATGACTGAACTCCTCACCCTATCTCTAAAGGTGAGTCCAGCAATCCTACAGAGAAATCACACTTCAGCTGGTTGTATCTGCGTTCTCATTCTTTCGGTCATTACCCAAAGCTCATGACCATAGGTGAGGGTAGGAGCATAGAT
Organism: Pholidichthys leucotaenia; assembly: GCA_020510985.1. Taxonomy (NCBI): domain Eukaryota; kingdom Metazoa; phylum Chordata; class Actinopteri; order Cichliformes; family Pholidichthyidae; genus Pholidichthys; species Pholidichthys leucotaenia. The sequence goes on from CM035838.1 coordinate 73,701,039, forward strand.
TGACCGGTAAATCGGCAGCTTTGCTTAAGAGCTCAGCTCCCTCTTCAACACAGCAGGTCCGTACAATGTCCGTATCACTGCAGATGCTGGTCTGATCCATCTGTCAGTCTCTCGCTCCATTCTCCCCTCACTCACGAATGAGACCCCAAGATACTTAAAGTCCTTCACTTGGGGCAGGAGCTTGTCCCCAACCCAGAGAGGACAATCCACCTTTTTCTGGCTCAGCGTCATGGACTCAGACTTGGAGAGGTGCTGATTCTCATCCCGGCTGCTTCACACTCAGTAGCGGACTGTCCCATCCAGACTTGTAGGTTATTGCTCGATGAAGCCAGCAGGACGACATCATCTGCAAACATCATACAACATACATAGAACATCATACCAACAGTCAAACATAGTGATGGTAGTGTGTTGGTCTGGGGCTGCTCTGCCACTTTAGGACCTGGATGGCTTGCCGTAACTGGTGGAACAATGAATTCTGCTCTCTACCAGGAAATCCTGACCATCAGTTTGTGGCCTCAAACCCTTTAATGTGACTGAATTAAAACAATTCTGCAAAGAAAAGTGGGCCAAAATTCCTCATTAGGAATGTAAAGGACTCATTGCCAGTTATCACTTGACTGCAGTTGTTGTTGCCAAGGGTGGCACAACCAGTTATTAGATTTACTTTTTTCCTAAATAAATTAAATCATCTTTAAAAACTGCATTTTGGGTTTACTCGGGTTATCTTTGTCTAATATTAAATTTGTCTGATGATCTGAAACATTTGTGTGACAAATATGCAAACATATAAGAAAGTGGGCAAACACTTTTACACAGCACTGTACGTCTTCTTGTCATGACGATGTTTGTGTTGTTTGCACATACCAGTAGTTATCAAACATGCTACTCATAGTCCAAGGTGTTTTCTACAGCTCTGGACACATAGGTATCTGCACTTTAAGTTGAAACTGGAGAAGACTCCATCATCTAAGAGGTGAACGAGTTTTGCGAGTCTAGAATATTATCTAGGTCTTCATTCATCATTTTTTTTCTTCTCATCAGCCATGATGATTTTCAGGTGGCATGGGTCATCCAGAAGTCCAAACCAAACAGGTTACGTGTGAAAAGACCCAGTCTCCCACATCCTAACCAACCATCACACATCATTCTTTTTCTTTCCACAACTCTCTGATTTTGTTTGATTTGAACAACTCTTACTTTCAAGGAAATGTTCTCTACCTTCCCCCCCATCTATGAGATTAGTTTCTTTCCCTCTTCTTTGCCCCATTTTATGCTCTCAAATTCCCATGGTAGTGTCCTCTGTGTGAGTGTGTGTGTGTGTGTGTGTGTGTAGGTGTGCACATGCGTGTGTGCACTATTGAGCTTAGAGTTGTCTCCTCCCAACATGAGGTACCATGCTGGGTACTAAGCACTGCTGGAGCTGCAGGTATCAACCACAAACACCTGCCTGGGTGAGCAGCACACACACACACACACACACACACAGAATTTAATTTAATTCACTCCTGCACACATGCACAGCCACACAGGAGTAAAAATAATTTCTTTCCTACTTCTTTTTCACTCTAGTTCACATACAAATGCAGAATAAATCTTTACATTTTTCTTACATGTACAAACAGAATATATAAACACACACACACACCAGCTATAGTATGTTTTTTTTCCCTCATCAACACACACACAGTTGTGCTATCGGCCTTGTGCCTGCTGCATAAGGCCGATAGCACAACTCTGTCCTGTCAACACGCAGGATAATCAGCTGCTGGGGATTGTGGGTAAGCTGTAATAATCCTTTACATGGAATATGGAAAGCATCAGAGTTATTCAATAGGACAGAGATAAAGGTGTGTGCCTGGAAGTGTGTGTGTGTGTGTGTGTGTGTGCATGTGTGTTTGTTTGAGGTTTTTCCATCTTTAACATTCATCTTCACCTGAAGCTGACTGTCAGCTCGAGGAAAAAAAAAAAAAAGAAATCCCCCACACAGTCTCCCACAACAGTTGAACATCAGCCGAGCCTCCTTGCAGGAAAGCTGCAGCTGCTGAAATGTCATCATTCAGAATGTCAGTCTTAATTAAAAGGTATGTCATGAGCAGGCCTCATTTGATCAGAACACCAGATAACACTGCTTCTCTCCAGCTCACATCTTCATGTACTGTTATATTTAAATTAGGATGTGTTATAAAGTCAGCCTGTTGTCATTAAGACAGGTCTGTCATGGTAGCCCTCGCGGGCCACCAATAAGACGCACACAAGTCCACCAGTGAGTTTTAGTGAGTTTTATTACGGTGAAAGGGTGTTTACACAAGCTGCTGAGTAGATGACAGAGTCCTTGCAGAACAGGAAGCATAGGCAATACAGCACACTACGGGTCCAGGGCAGGAAACAGTCACACACAGACAAGCTAGGTAATAATTGCACCTGGACTGCAAAAGCAGGGACTTACAGCACCAATTACACCGGAGGGAATAAGGCTATACAGCTCACTTACTATGCCGGTGAAAAGACGGTCAAGCCCTTAGGCAGCCGAGGTGAAGATAGTCCAGGCATCCGTGATGATGGGTGAACAGAATAACGATCAGTAATGTGACCATTAGCGATCAGACACTGCTGCGTCGTAATGACGCTAGCACACAGCTTAAATAACCAGGGACTGATGACAGATGACACACAGCTGACCGACCGTTGACAGGCGGAAACCCCTCCGAGCACTTTCACAATAAGAGCCCGGAGAGGCCAAAATACCGCCCGCAGCTGTCAAGGCCGGCAGCGAGACATAACTTTAACCCGAGCGCGATCAGAACCGACGCTCGGGTCATAACAGTACCCTCCCTCCACGGGCGGACTCCGGACGCCCCAAGGGACCACCCTGCCCCAACCCCCGGCCCCCCCCCAGGGTGGGAGGTAGGGGGACAGGTACGGAGGGAGAGAAACCAACCAACAAAAACAAGACAAGACCAAAACAAGAAATACATACAACACATGACTCAGGGAAAAAAAACAAGACTAAGACCAGACAAAAAAAACCATACAGGAAATACATGACTCTGGGGAAAAAAACAAGACTAAGACCAGACAAAAAAAACCATACAGGAAATACATGACTCTGGGGAAAAAAACAAGACTAAGACCAGACAAAAAAAACCATACAGGAAATACATGACTCTGGGGAAAAAAACAAGAAAAGAAAATACATGACAAAACAAGGCTATGACAAGACTGAGACTCACAGGGGAAAAAAAAACAAGAGACAAAAAATGCTCTAACTTGACTATGGCAAAGACTCACAAGGTAACAAGAGGCAAACACAAATTCTGAGACTCACAGGGGAAAAAAAAACAAGAGACAAAAAATGCTCTAACTTGACTATGGCAAAGACTCACAAGGTAACAAGAGGCAAACACAAATTGCTCAGACTAGACAAAGACAATGATTTACAAGGTAACAAGAGGTAATCAAAAAATAGCTCGGACTTAACTAAGACTATGACAAACAAAGAAAAAAGGGGTAAACAAAAATTGCTCGGACTTAACCGTGATCAAGACTGTGACTTTGGCTACAACAAAAAACAAGAGGCAATCTAAAATTGCTCAGACCTGACCAAGACTAAGATTTTGGAAACAAGAAAAAACAAGAGGCAATCAAAATAGCACAGACCTGACTAAGACTATGACTTTGAAAACAAGAAAAAACAAGAGGCAATCTAAAATTGCTCAGACCAGACTAAGACTATGACAAACAAAGAAACACGATTGAATTAAAAAAAATTGCTCGAACTTGACCTGACTAAGACTATGACCCTGAAAACAAGAGGCAATCTAAAATTGCTCAGACCTGACTAAGACTATGACTTGGAAACAAGAAAAAAAAACAAGAGGCAATCTAAAATTGCTCAGACCTGACTAAGACCATGACTTTGAAACAAGAAAAAGCAAAACAAGAGGCAATCTAAAATTGCCCAGACCTGACTAGGACTATGACCTTGGAAAACAAGAAAAAACAAGAGGCAATCTAAAATTGCTCAGACCAGACTAAGACTAAGACTAATAAAGAAGCACGAGACAATTAAAAAATTGCTCGAACTTGACCTGACTAAGACTATGACTTTGAAACACAACAAAAAATTACAAGATGTACAAGACAAGAATTGGCACCAAATGGGCCCCAGAAAATCCCACAGTACATGAAACAGTCAGGTGGCCTGCCCCAGTCCCATGCCCCCAGGAATACGTCCTCTGGTGGCCGAACCAGGTCACCCCGTAATACACACAGTCTATTGGGTGGCCAACCCAAGATGCCGAATGCTCCAAGCAGTTCCTCAGGTGGCCGACCCGCATACCACAACCAGCAGGACCGTGGAGGGATTGCATGCAGCCGCTCACCTGAAAACAACACAACAGGAGAGCGCCAATCTGCCAAACAAAACCCACTAATGGCCCCCAGCTGGTGGTTCCTGAGGGGGGACAACCAAAACCCTGGGCCCCCTCAAATCCTGATTGGGTCGCAGCCGCACCTGCGCTGGACCCCCACTGGACCTCGTCGGACCCCGATTGGGTCAGGACGGACCCAGATTGGGTCACCGCTGCACCCACGTTGGACCCCGACTGGGTCACCTCGGCCCATGCGTCGGACCCCGACTGGGTCAGGACGAGCCCCGATTGGGTCACCGCTGCACCCACGTTGGACCCCGACTGGGTCACCTCAGCCCATACGTCGGACCCCGACTGGGTCAGGACGGGCCCAGATTGGGTTACCGCTGCACCCACGTTGGACCCCGACTGGGTCTCCTCGGACCACGCGTCGGACCCCGACCGAGTCACCTTGGCCCAAACGACGGACCCCGACCGGGTCTCCTCGGCCCACATGTCGGACCCCGACCGGGTCAGGACTGCTCCGGTGACGACCTCTATCTCCGAACCTGGAACCCCCGGTCCCGTGACCTTGACTGGCTCCTGACCGGCCACGCTGTGGAGGTGCTCAGAACACAAGGAAGAACCGGGATCAGTTCCACCGGCAGCGCCAGAGCCCAGCGAGATGAGCTCGGGTGCAGCGGCCGGCTGCCCCTCACTCGCCTCCCCATGAGGCAGGCAAAAATGCTCTAACACACCATACAGGAAAACAAGAAAGAGCACTTGCCTGCACTCGGGCTCTGGAGCCGTCCAGGACTTCGCCGATCCAGGTTCATGAAGATACTCGTCGTCGGGCTCCCACTCGGCTGTGTCGGGTTCCACAACCGGCCTGATGGTCTCTGCAGCTGGATCCTCATGCGCAGACGTCCATGCCAATAACCCGTATGGCGTGGAGGCAGAGGACCCTGAACCTGCTGACTCGGGCTGCATCCCTGAAGAACCTTGGGGACGCTCTCTCGTCGGCTCTGGCTCCTCACTGCAGTCCGTTCTCCTCCTCTGTCCAACACAAGGCTGCAAGACCGGGATGTCTCCCAGAGCTGCAGGCCTCCCCCTCGTTCGCCGGCGTGGGACTGACGCCGAGGACCGCTCCGCAGGAGGAGACACAGAGGCAGCAGGTTTAATATAAATAGCTACAGCTGGGGAAGGAAACTCAGGGAGCTGCGGACCCTGAGCTTCACCCCCAGGAGTCAGACAAGACAGATCACTGTTACTACAAGAAAAGTGAACTTGGACTTGCCTGTGTCCCGGGGGGAGGATGTTATCAGCTGTAGCGAACGTTGCTCCTTCCCCTGCTCGCTGAATGCTGAAAGACCCAAGAACGGAGCCCACCGGCGCAGGACTCGGCTCACACTCAGCAGCTGGCTGGTTGAGGGGGTCATCCCGGCGGCCCGGAACTGGATCTGGAGCTGGAGCTTGCCGAAGATGCGCCGGGCCGTGACGCCGACGCCTTCGCCTTCGCCGGCCCCCAGATGGTGCGAACTCCCGAAAAGGATCCCTAGGCGAAAAACAGGTGTGCCTCTTCACCTGCTCCATGCTGCGTTCCTCCTCCATTATCAGGAACAGTTCGCGTTGGGCCGCGATGTCCTCCCTCTTAACGTCGACTTCCGGGTGGTTGGCGAAGCAGGGAGAGAGGTTACAGAGCACATCTTCAGCGGCGTCCAGGTACCAATGTATGCCGGGGTCGTAGTCCAACATGGAAGCAGAGATGAGTAACTCATCTACCGCTTCCAAGACACACGTCAGCACGTGACTCCTCGGTGACGGCATTCCTCACATACACAGGTCCCAGACAGGGAAAACAACGTCCAAAACTCAACTCACTGGTGAAAAAGCGTCTCAAAATGGCGTCACCGTAAAACGCTGTTTGGGCAGCAGTGTACTGTCATGGTAGCCCTCGCGGGCCACCAATAAGACACACACAAGTCCACCAGTGAGTTTTAGTGAGTTTTATTACGGTGAAAGGGTGTTTACACAAGCTGCTGAGTAGATGACAGAGTCCTTGCAGAACAGGAAGCATAGGCAATACAGCACACTACGGGTCCAGGGCAGGAAACAGTCACACACAGACAAGCTAGGTAATAATTGCACCTGGACTGCAAAAGCAGGGACTTACAGCACCAATTACACCGGAGGGAATAAGGCTATACAGCTCACTTACTATGCCGGTGAAAAGACGGTCAAGCCCTTAGGCAGCCGAGGTGAAGATAGTCCAGGCATCCGTGATGATGGGTGAACAGAATAACGATCAGTAATGTGACCATTAGCGATCAGACACTGCTGCGTCGTAATGACGCTAGCACACAGCTTAAATAACCAGGGACTGATGACAGATGACACACAGCTGACCGACCGTTGACAGGCGGAAACCCCTCCGAGCACTTTCACAATAAGAGCCCGGAGAGGCCAAAATACCGCCCGCAGCTGTCAAGGCCGGCAGCGAGACATAACTTTAACCCGAGCGCGATCAGAACCGACGCTCGGGTCATAACAAGGTCCTCTTTATTCCATCTTATCTAAGACTTAAGTTCCTTACCGCCAAAGTGTTTTAAATTTAATATAAAGAGGCTATGTGATCAGTTTGGTTTGTGTGAAAGTGACGGAGTTGCATAAGGTTTTTATTCTACCCTGAGTTCTAATAATAATAATAATAATAACAATAACAATACATCAGATTTACATAGTGCTTTTCATGGACACTCAAAGATGCTTTACAGTGGATACATTATTCATTCACTCCACAGACAGAGGTAGTGGTAAGCTACTACCGGTACTGTAGCCACAGCTGCCCTGGGGCAGACTAACAGAAATGTGGCTGTCAATCCGTGCCAACAGCCTCTCCGACCACATTTATACCTAGTGTCATAGACACTGCAGGTAAGGTGGGTAAAGTGTCCTGGCCAGGGACACAACAGCAGGATGGCTGGGGAGAGAAAAGATTAGAAAAAAGCTGCAAGTTTACAAGAAAGCAAATATTAATTTACAAAAAAAAAAAATTCTTATTAATTACACAGCGCAATTTAGAGTTTCTTAGGAGTTTTTCCATATAAATTTGCCACTTTTGAAATAATTTTGAAACCTTTTTCCACACAAACTTTTTTCCTAATGAATTTGCAACTTTCATTCATTTTCAACAGCTTAATCCTTTTCAGGTCGTGGTGGGGGGGAGGTGATGTCAGTGCTCATTCTCTGCCTATAGAGAATGGGCACTGACATCATACCACGCTGCATTCTGGGCCGTCATCGCCATTTTCATGGTCATGCTTTTTGTTTATCTGTAGACTACCTGGTTTGTGGGGTAAGCACAGACACCCATGAGCAATTTCAAAACTATAAATTGTTAGAGGATCATGTTCAAGTCACCATTGGATGGGTCCAGCCACCTCAAATATTCTGGGTGAACAACCAGAAAACCGTTGTTTGCACAAAGGTAAGCAGTTCAAGTAGGTTCATTCTGCAATTATTAGTTTTTTGTTTTTCTTATTTCAGACAAGGATGAAAAGGAGATGGTTTAACTTTACCTTGACATGTTTCGACTGGCATCTGCAGTCTTCCTCAGAGGCGTCAAAGGTAAGCAGTCATTGTTTCCAGACAGTTTTCTGCACTAACGTCTCTGCAACTACAGGCATTTCTGATTCCCAGCGGGGAAATGTTGGATTTATGTTCAAATTTCTCCTGATGCTTGATAAGTATATACACATTACACAATTGGACATGAAATACTAATCAAGTAATGTGATTTAATTGAGTCTGACGCTCCCACTGGTGCACCAAAATAAGTACCGGTATAATTAACTGCTATAAAAACATATTAAGTCAGGACAGTAATTTTTTTTTTTCAATTGTTAGTCAAAGTTTCGATTACAATGTTTACAAAACAAAAGAGAAAAAGTGTATTTTAGCTCAAATGCTAATATTTAGAAATGATTTTTAACCTGTTTAGGGATTTAAACAGGATGTGGGACAAGATGAAAACAAAGAGTAAGTACTGCCTTGACCTGGATGTTTTTATAATCACCTGGAAAAAGAGAAGCTGCTGAATCTAATGATACCAAACATTCTATGGACTTCAGTCCCCAGCTGATTTTAAATTCATGCGTAATGAAGGTGGCAGGTACACTGCTCCGGATTAGCAAGAGAAATTCGGAATAGCAGAGATGATGTGGGGAACCACATCATAATTTTTTAACCTTTAACACAATCTTGGAGAGTGAGAGGATGCCTCAGGAATGGAGAAGAAGTGTTTTGGTACCAAGTTTCAAGAACAAAGATGATGCTCAGTGTTATGTCCATAACCACAAACCAATAATGAGGCTGGAGGTGCAGTAGAACATGACTTTATTATCAGACTCACAGTATACCAAAGGCGCTCCTGTCTAGGCAGAGGTGAGGTCAAAAGAGACCGTCCCTCTTCCACATAGCCCTTTTATACCCTGGATGGCAGCGGAACTGGAAAGGTGGAGTCACCACCCGTGTCACAATAATAATACATTTGAAAACATTATTGAACAACATTACACCCCCCCTCCCAAAAAAAAGTCCAAAACTCACAGACCATCCAGACCCTTCCAAATTTCAAGCCTGAATCACACACTAGTAGTGAACAGAAATAATTGAAACCTATCCATGCACACAAACAAATAAAACTAGAGGGGGACAAGTGGACTACTGTCCCACCCCCACATAGCCAGATGGATTATTCTGCCATCTCTGTTATTATATAGTCCGTAAAAGTAAAACTGCCATGTTCCTAATATAAATAAAACAATCCCATGAACATATATACAAACAGGCTAAACCCTTAATTCAATAAACAACACAGTCAATATTCACATCAACACCGTGCTATAAACACCCCAACACAATCACCCCATAACCCGGGCAATTCACACATCAACCATATGTATTAAACACATTGATATAATCATTCTTTTTTTTTTTTTAAACATGGTCAATTCACATAGCGGCTCTGTGCATGAAACATATTGACAAAACAACTACGTAGCCTGGGCAATTCACATATTAACATTTCAGCTTAGCACATTGTCCCTCACTACCGTACAGACCCGATGGAGAAACCACCCCCCAGAGACCCGTCCGGAGGGTCCCGACTAGAGCTGCTTCTTCTTTTCGCATTTGGAGATTACCCACGTCGGAGCCCTGACACCTCCTTCTCCTCATTGGCGCGCTGCAGCTCAATGGGGCGTCTCCATGAGCCACCGGACAGCTGAAGGTATCCGTCCTTCCGAACAGCCATCATCAGCAGCCACCCTTGGTCCTCCCGCTGTTTCCACTTGCCATGAACCCCTCTCAGCTGAGCCTCCTCCCTGGGTCAAACCATGTCAGCGACTCCCAAAGGAGCCCAACTCGGCTTCCAATGTCCATGACTTCTCGACCAGGCCTCCTTTTTGGGTCGACCCACATCAGCGACCCCCCACGGAGCCCGACTCAGCCTCCAGCATTCCTGAGTGGCACGTCTGTTTACCATGCCAGCTGGTCCTGCCCCGCTCGCTTTCATTTCCAACACCAGTGAAGCTGTTATAGCTCTTTGCTTCTCAGTACCTCCCAGCCGAACTCTGGAAGCAGAGTGGGCCATCCACTCAGCTCCATCCGCCGTCATGGGCGTCTCACCATGCCGCCCAGCTCCCTCAGCTAGGGTAACTTGGACCCTGGCGCATGCACCCTCCCGCGATGGCCCTGGATGGAGTTAGTCCTGTTCATTATCCAGAATACTAGGCCAATATTCATCCCATACCGCATCGTCCACCACTTGCGGAATCGTCCGGTCCCACAAACCACGGCCCAACCACTCCTCTCCGACGCCGCTGGTGACTGAGAAGCCCAGTCTATAAAAGAAGTTGCAGCCCATCACATTCGAACTACTGGCGGTCACCACGAACTGTAGGCTGGACACCTCTGCTGACTTGTACCTCGCCGTCAACTCCAGCAAACCCACAAAGGACAGTCTATTTCCTACACACCCACAAAATGGCATTAACAGACCTCTCACACGGTAATGTGGGGAAAAAAATCCTCACAATAGGCCAATTCAACACTGACCTCACCGCACCCGTGTCAACCAGCAAAGGCACTTCCACGCCGTTCAATTCCACCATACAGTACGTACGGCCATCTGTGCTCAGGAAGATGGTGTGAATAACCGTAGGAGTAGTGGCGGGGGAATCCACTTCACATCGTCGTTCCCCATGCTCAAATTTCTTATAGGCCCTGGCAAAATGATGTAGGAGTCCACATTTTCCGCAGCATTTACCCCTTGCTGGACACTCTCTAGCCTTGTACTCGTTCAGGTTCAGGTTCAGGTTCAGGTTACTTTATTTGTACCCGTAGGTAGATTTGTTTTGCAGTCAGGTGACATCCTTTTAGACACATATTTACAAACCACAATTACATTCAACATAAACACAAACACAGGCACACATGAAGCTGACTATAAACACGATAAAAGTACTCAAGGCTCCACCAATCAGGACATAAGAAGATAAGAAAAGAAATAAGAGAGAAGGGTCATATTAAAAAAGTTAAAAACTAAGTCAGAGATTAAAAACTCAATAAAAGTCTAAAACCCAATAAAAGATTTAAAACCCAAATAAAAAACCTACAAAAATAAATAAATATAAAATAAAATTCATAAATAGCTAAATTATGTGCAATATGTTGCTACATCTTGTTCAACTCTTTGACAGCAGCAGGAACAAAGCTGTTTTGTCTGCTCCGTGCCTGAGGTTTATCATGACTTGGGGGAGATCTTTAGCAAGTCCAGAGTCCCATCTTTACCACCTCACCGGGGCTGTGACTGTGCTATTGACCTCCTCCCGGGCACGCAGCTGCCATCCAGCTGGCTCTACAGTTTATCTGGGCCGAAGATACACATAAAAGACTCCCTGAGCACTGGCATAATGAGCCCGTCGTCTGCTCCACTTGGCGCAGGGTTCTTTGTTGTAGGGAAAAAGGATGGGTCACTGCGGCCATGTACTGATGACTGCGAGCTTAACGTGATGTCCTGGAAGGATAAGTATCTGCTGCCAGTTATCAATTTGGCAATTGAGTTGCTCCAACAGGCTCATTTTTTCATCAAGCTCGACCTCCGCATCATGTATTATTTAGTTCACATTCGGGAGGGGGATGAGTGGAAGATAGTGTTGAAGACACCTTTGGGCCATTTTGAATATCTGGTCATGCCATTTGGGCTGACCAATGCCCCTGCCATCTTCCAGCGGTTAATGAAAGACGTCCTACGAGACTTGGTGAACCTGTTTGTGTATTTGGACAAAATTTTGATTTTTTCTCGCACCCTGGAGGAGAATGTAGTTCACGTCTGGTCTGTCCTGCAACGGTTGCTCGTGAACCAGCTTTTTGTAAAAACTGAGAAGTGTGGCGTAATCTAAGTATTACATATGTGGAGCCACTAGGGGGCGACACAGACCGGATGTTGTCAGGTGTACAGCATGATGGAGAATAATATGGCGGAGTTCGTGTGTTAATGTGTTACAGCCAGTCAATAAAGGAGGCTCCGTGTTCACCCAAAGCAGCAGTCTTTATTTATAAAATAACCCAACACAACATGGTGTCAGAAGTTGGTGCGCTTTGAGGTGAGAAAAGTCAGCTTTGCAACCGGCTAGCGGCTATGCCAGACAAAGTTCAAAGAGCTGCAGCTGCGCCAATTGATCCAGTAATGGCGGCGGCTACTCCAGCGGCAATCTTCGCCATTAAACCACCGGAGCCCTTCGACTTTGCGAGACCCCAAGAGTGGGAAAAGTGGATAAGACGTTTTGAGCGTTTTAGACTGGCAAGTAACCTGAATAACTTAGCTGAGGCGAACCAAGTAAATACGCTAGTTTATTGCATGGGAGATGAGGCTGACGACGTGCTAAGAGGGCTCGAGCTAACGAGTGTGCAGCGCCAGCAGTACGATGCCGTTAAAACAGCCTTTGATAGACATTTCGTTCCCAGAAAGAACGTGATTTATGAACGAGCAAAATTCAACAAGCGAGTGCAACAGCCGGCAGAACCAGTAGACTCGTTCATAACAGCACTCTATGCGCTGGCAGAAAACTGTGAGTATGGTGCACTTCATGATGACCTCTTGAGAGACAGGCTTGTAGTGGGTCTGAAAGATTTGTCGCTGTCAGAAAGAATGCAGCTTGACAAAGATCTTACCCTAGCTAAAGCTATAACAATGGCAAGACAATCTGAAGAAATAAAACGACAACAAACTGACCTAAGAGGTGAAACTAGCATTAACAGAACAGCCGTGGATGCGGTACACATCAGAAAAGCCAAGCCAAACAAGTTCATAATCAAGGAACAAAAAACAGATTAAGTCCTCAAGGCCTCAGCAGACAAAACAAGACAGTAAAGTTTGTTCCAAGTGTGGCAAAGCACCAGCACATGCAGCAGTACAGTGCCCAGCTAAAAACGCGGAATGCCATAACTGTAAAAAATCGTGGACACTATATTAGAGTCTGTAGGTCCAACCCAACTGTGAATGAGGTCGCTGACAATGCAGATGGACTTTTTCTGGGTGAAGTGGATCTAGGGGAGGATCCATGGCTGGCAGACATAAATGTGAGAGGAAATAAAGTGACTTTTAAGTTAGATTCCGGAGCGGACGTCACAGCGGTTTCTGACCAAACATTTGAAATCTTCAAGAAGAAAAATGAACAGTTGGAAAAGGCACAAAAACCACTCTACGGACCGGGTGGAACTGCACTAACCGTGTTGGGGTCTATGACAGAGACTATTACATACGGTGACAAGAGCGCTACTGAGAAAATCTATGTTGTCAAAAATCTGCGCATGGCACTACTGAGTAGAACAGCTTCCGTGAGACTGAAACTAATTGCCAGAATTGACACTATAGACCAAGAGACAGTGAGAAAAGCGTATCCCAAGTTATGCGATGGACTTGGGCTTGTTCAAAAGCCATACACAATTAAACTGAAACCTGATGCTAAGCCCTTTTCACTCAAGGTGCCAAGGCGTGTGCCACTGCCGCTCATGGGTAAAGTGAAAGAAGAGCTCGAGAGGATGGAAAAGTTGGGAGTCATCAGTCGCGTGGAGCAGCCAACAGATTGGTGCTGTGGCATGGTTGTAGCTCCCAAAAAGGACAAAGAAAAGGTGCGTATCTGTTGTGTATGCAGTTACTCCTTTGTTACTTTACACACACACATTCAACCTTGGATGTGCCACAATAAGCACAGACACCGTAAGTGCGTTTTTTAGGAGCCGAGGCTCGGCTTCCATTTTATTGAACTGAACTTGGACTCATTACATCCTAGTGCGCATGCGCGTATTACTTTATACAAGAACTATCAATGCACAACAATGAAATAAAATAGATCCCAATATCCCATACCTAACACTCCTCCCTTCCAGCATTGATATCCCCACTAACTAAAGGTTGTTTACCTGAGTAAGTATTAATCATAACTAAATACATCTAACCTATCTACTCTCATTCTACCATAACCCATTCTACCATAACCCATTTCAGTCCTGGAATCGCTCTGGAGGTCTCCGAATTCTCTCTGGATAGCGCCTCTCTGGTGGAGCGTCGGCAGCAGGATTTTGAGGAACAGCAGGGACTGGTGCAGTATCACCTGCATCGGCTTCAGGCCCGCCTGTGGCTTGATCTTCGTCACTGAACTGAAAGTCACCCTGGAATGGTGTAGCGTTGGCATCCATGTTGGTTGCTCCAGATGCATCCAACAGCTGATCCACGTGTCTACGCCACAGTAGGTCTGGCCCGATTTTCACCTCGTAGGTTAACGGTCCTGTCTGTGACACGATGGTACCAGGCTGCCACTTTTGTCCTTTGCTGCGGTAGTCTTTGGCTATCACCTGTTGTCCCACTTGGAAGGTACGCAGTGAGCGCGTCTGGGATTGGAGAGCAGATTCCGTCTGTTTTCTCTGTACACGTTGCTGTAGACTGGGTTTCAATAAGTCTAAGCGTGAGCGCAGGGGACGCCCTAGGAAGAGCATGGCAGGTGTCTGTCCTGTTATTGCGTGTGTACTGTTGCGATAGGCCAGCAGAAAGTTTGCAATCTTCTGCTGTAGCGATGCACAGTCCTTATCCATGGCCTTCATAGACTGTTTGAAAGTCTGAATGAAACGTTCCGCTTGGCCGTTAGAAGCTGGATGATATGGCACAATGGTGGTGTGTTGTATGCCATTCCTTTTAACAAAGCGCTGAAACTCTTCAGAAGTGAAAGGTGTTCCGTTATCACTCACAATCTGATGCGGAAGGCCTGTGCGTGAGAACAGGGCCCGTAAGAGTTCAACTGTCTTTGCAGAGGTTGCTGTTTTTGTGCAGAAAACCTCAGGCCACTTTGAATGCGCATCAACTACGACCAGGTACATGCGGTCCATGAAAGGGCCCGCATAGTCAATGTGAACACGTTGCCATGGTTTTGTAGGCCATTCCCACACATGCAGTGGGGCTGTTGGTGGAGTCTTTTGGGTCTGCTGACACCCGTAGCATGTCTTTGCAATGTCCTCGATCTGTCCATCAATTCCAGGCCACCATACGAAGCTTCTTGCAAGGTGTTTCATTTTCACCACACCTATGTGTCCCTCGTGTAGCACTGAGAGAACCCTCTGGCGCAGCTTCTGTGGTATCACTACCCTCGCCCCCCACAAAATGCATCCTTGATGCACTGTGAGCTGTTCACGGCGACTGGAATAGCCCGGTAAGGATGAGTCACCCTTGCGTGGCCAGCCTTTCAGTGTCAGCTCGTAGACTCTAGACAAGACAGGGTCGCGGCCTGTCTCTCGTGCGATCTCCTCACTTGTGACTGGTAGGGGATCCACTTGTGTCATCTGGAACATGTCCACCGCTTCCTTGGTCTTAATTGGCGGTGCGATTTGTAGTGGCAACCGGGACAACCCGTCAGCGTTCCCATGGTGAAGTGTGCCTTTGTACTCAATGCTGTAGGTGTGAGCACTCAAAAACAAGGCCCACCGTTGCAGTCGAGCAGCGGCCATGGCTGGTACTCCCTTAGCTGGATTAAAGATTGAAACTAAAGGCTTATGATCTGTGAGGAGGGTAAAGTGCTTTCCGTATAGATACTGATTGAACTTTTTCACTCCCCAGACCAAACTAAGAGCTTCTCTGTCAATTTGCGCATAGTTACGCTCAGCTGCATTCAGCGATCGGGAGGCAAATGCTATTGGTCGCTCTGTTCCGTCAGTGAACCGGTGTGATAGCACGGCTCCAATTCCGGAAGGGGAAGCGTCACATGCAAGCTTGAGCGGCACTTCGGGGTCATAGTGTGTCAACACGTTGTCTGAGGTCACCAACTGCTTTGCTTGCTTGAAGGCCTTTTCACAGTCCTGGGACCAGTGCCACTTAGTGCCCTGTTGGAGTAGGGAATTCAATGGGTGTAGCACTGAGGACAGGTTGGGCAAGAATTTCCTGTAATAGTTAACCAGGCCCAAGAAAGATCTCAATTGAGAGACATCTTGTGGTGGTGGGGCCTTCAAAACAGCGTCAATTTTGTCTTTGCATTTGTGTAGCCCGTTTTTGTCAATTTTGTGGCCACAGTATTCAATGTCATCCTGGAAGAATTCACATTTTGCTTTGTTGGCATGTAATCCAAATTCATTCAGTCTTTGGAGCACTTTTTCAAGATTTTCCAGATGTTCGTTGTCGTTAGCTCCCGTGATCACTATGTCATCCAAATAGCACTGTGTATTCGGTATGCCTTGTAGGACTTGATCCATTGCCTTCTGCCAGATTGCTGGCGCTGAAGCGATGCCGAAGACCAGGCGGTTGTACTGATAGAGACCTTTGGAGGTGTTGATGGTCAAGTACTTTTTGGACGACTCCTCCATCTCCATCTGTAAGTACGCTTGTGCAAGGTCAATCTTGGAAAATCGCTTACCCTGGCCCAGCGCTGCGAAGATGTCGTCAATTCGCGGTAGAGGGTACTGTTCCGTCTTCAAGACCGGATTGACTGTCACCTTAAAATCACCGCAGATGCGTACTGAGCCATTACCCTTTACCACTGGCACTATTGGCGTTGCCCATTCAGACCAGTCCACTTTCGATAGGATGCCCTCATTTTCCAACCTTTGAAGTTCATTTTCCACCTTGGGCCGGAGAGCGTATGGAACTGTACGCGCCTTGTGGAATTTGGGTATAGCGTCGTCATTCAGAACAATCTGGGCTTTCAGATGTTTTAGTTTGCCTATGCCATCTTGAAAAACTTCTCCTGCATTTTGAAGTATTTTGTTCAATTTTTCATTTGTAGAGCCATTGCTCTGCTTTTTGGTCACTGTGGCTTGCATTTCTTTAATTGACTGCCAATCCAATTGTACTTCACGAAGCCATTCACGGCCAAACAGGGGCGCACCCCCTCTCTCAATAACATACAGGGGCAGTGCACACTGTTGATCGCCATAGTGCACATTCACATTGATCACGCCCATTGGGGCTACGCGCTCCCCTGTGTAAGTTTTGAGCATTACATCTGTAGATTGCAATTGCAGATGTGAGAAGTGTGCCTGGTAATCCTTCTTAGACATGACTGACAATGCAGATCCAGTATCCAATTCCATAGTCAGTGTTTTTCCTTCCACTTTGGGTGAAACCCATATGATTCCCCTGTTGGGTCTTTTCAATGAGCAGACATCAAAGCAAGCTAAATCTTGTGCACTGTCTGAATCAGATGAGCAAGTTTCAATGTCATGCATGTCTTTTTGTTTATTTTTAAATTTGTGGAACTTTTTCTCCTCCACTGTATCTTTCACTTTCGTTTTGCACACTTTCTGTATGTGACCTGTTTTATGGCACTTGTTGCACTCCTTATCTTTAAACCAACATTCAGGTGGAGCGTGTGATTTCTTTCCACAGCGATAGCATGCATCCTTTTTCTGTTGTCTTTTGTCTATGCTGTGCATGTTGCACTCGTGAACATGGCCTTCTTGCGCCATCTGCTGCTGCAGCTCGGTAGCGCCTTTAGCAGCTGCTTCCATTGACGTGGCGACTTCAATGGCACGTTTCAATGTCAGATCTTTTTCTGTTAACAGTCTCTTTTGTATGCTTTCGTTGTGCAGTCCGCACACGAATCTATCTCGCAATGCGTCTGACAGATTTCTTCCAAATGAACAATGTTCAGACAGTCTTCTCAATTCTGCCACGAATTCAACAATAGACTCCGTTTTTAACTGATTCCGTTTATGGAATTTAAAACGTTCGGCAATGACGAGAGGCTTCGGATTCAAATGCGCCTCTAAAACAGTGACAATGTCTTTGTACGTCTTATCTGCCGGTTTGTCTGGGGTCAACAAACTGCGTAGCAAGTTGTATGTCTTAGCTCCCATTACACTAAGCAGTACTGCTACTTTTTTTTCGTTTGGAATGTCGTTTGCCACAAAGTACTGATCCAACCTTTCCACGTATGTTGTCCAGTCCTCCGATGCGTTATCAAAACTGTCCATTCTCCCAATTATCCCCGCCATGGTTGGTGCCGTATTAACCGTCGGGTTTGTACTCTCTGTGTACACTTCGAGTTGCAATGAGTTAGCTTTTATCACAGTCAACAGTCACACTCACGACGACTCGTGTCCTCTCCGTGTCGGAATATCCATTCACAGATCCCATCCTCGTCGCCAATTGTTGTGTATGCAGTTACTCCTTTGTTACTTTACACACACACATTCAACCTTGGATGTGCCACAATAAGCACAGACACCGTAAGTGCGTTTTTTAGGAGCCGAGGCTCGGCTTCCATTTTATTGAACTGAACTTGGACTCATTACATCCTAGTGCGCATGCGCGTATTACTTTATACAAGAACTATCAATGCACAACGATGAAATAAAATAGATCCCAATATCCCATACCTAACAGTATCTGTGTGGACATGACACCTTTAAACGAGTCAGTGTGTCGCGAAAGATACATCCTCCCGTCTGTGGACCAAACGCTAGTCATGCTCACAGGTGCTCAGTATTTTTCAAAGCTTGATGCAAATATGGGATTTTGGCAAATACCACTGTCTAAAGAGTCGGCCTTTCTCACCACATTCATTACGCCATTTGGCAGATACCACTTCAACCGTTTGCCATTTGGTATTTCCAGTGCTCCTGAACATTTCCAAAACATGATGGTGACAGAGGTTACATCGGGTCTCGATGGAGTTGTCTGTCACATGGACGATATCCTGGTCTGGGGATCCACCAAGGAGCAGCACGACGCAAGACTGCACGCTGTCTTGAAGCGCGCGGAGAAAGCTGGCGTTACGTTGAATATGTCAAAATGTGAGTTTGGCAAAAGAGAGGTCAAATTTCTTGGGTTTATTGTTTCAGCAGAAGGAATGAGGCCAGATCCAGACAAAACCCAAGCTGTTCAGGACATGAAAGAGCCAAGCAACGTGAGTGAGCTCAGGAGCTTTCTCGGAATGATGAACCAGCTGGGGAAGTTCATTCCGAACCTTTCTGAAAAGGACAAACCATTGAGAGACTTGCTTTCAACAAAGAACATGTGGTACTGGGGGCATGAACAACAAAATGCGTTTTGTAATCTCAAACAAGAACTGTCCTCTGCTCCTGTATTGCAGCTCTATGACCCAAACAAACCACAGAAAATATCTGCAGATGCCTCTTCATACGGATTGGGGGCAGTCATGCTACAGAAGGAGAGAGACGTGTGGTCACCAGTTGCTTACGCTTCTCGATCATTGACACCTACAGAGCAGCGCTACGCCCAGCTGGAAAAAGAAGCGCTGGCTCTCACGTGGGCCTGTGAAAGATTCAATGACTTTATCCTGGGTCTGCACTTTGAACTAGAAACTGATCATAAGCCACTAGTGAGCCTACTGGGAGGACAAGCTTTGGATGCGCTTCCACCGCGTATACAGAGATTTCGTATGCGCCTAATGAGGTACTCATACACTATAAAACACATCCCTGGCAAAAGTCTCACCACTGCCGACACGCTCTCACGCTTACCGCTCACAAACAGTGTTACTCACACAGACACAGATCTTATGGAGGACACTAACATTTATGTTGACTCTGTGCTAGAGGGACTCCCTACAAGCAGCAAATATCTTGCAGATCTCCAAGAGCAACTGCAGTCCGACAGCGTCTGTTCACAAGTCATGAAATACTGCACAGAAGGCTGGCCGGATCGTAACCAGCTACAGGGAGCGGTGAAGCACTACTGGTCTGAG
Organism: Pholidichthys leucotaenia; assembly: GCA_020510985.1. Lineage (NCBI taxonomy): Eukaryota > Metazoa > Chordata > Actinopteri > Cichliformes > Pholidichthyidae > Pholidichthys > Pholidichthys leucotaenia. The sequence goes on from CM035838.1 coordinate 73,720,645, forward strand.
AGAGCCGTTTTGAGTGTGCATAACGGACTACTACTGAGAGGCACGAGGTTAGTTATCCCTGCTAACATGAGAAATGCAGTTTTGGACAAGATACATGAGGGCCACCAGGGGGTGGTTAAATGCAGAGAGCGCGCCCGTCAGGCTGTATGGTGGTCAGGTTTAAGCAACCAGATCACTGAAGTTGTACTCAAATGTAGACAGTGCATACAGGAAAGAGTTAATGTGAGAGAGCCTTTAATGCCCACAGATTTACCAGAAAGGCCATGGCAGAAGTTGGGAGCTGATTTGTTCACGCTACAAGACAAAAACTACCTGTTATTAGTGGACTACTTCTCTAGGTATATAGAGATTGCCCAGCTCAGCCCAACTTGCTCTGCCAATGCCATTGTGCATTTAAAGTCTATGTTTGCACGTCACGGAATACCAGAGATACTGATCATGGATAACGGCCCGCAGTTCGCAAGTCAGGAAATGGAAGACTTTGCAAAGGAGTACTGTTTTGAGCACGTGACCAGTAGTCCCAGGTACCCCCAAAGTAACGGTGAGGCAGAAAGAGCTGTCAGAACAGTCAAAAACCTAATTAAGAAAGCCAGTGATCCATACCGAGCACTGTTAGCCTACAGAACCACAGCGTTGGCAAATGGCTACAGCCCAGCACAACTTCTCATGGGACATAGGCTTCGTACCACCCTGCCAATGCTTCCAGAGGCCTTGCAGCCATGCGTGCCGAATCTGCAACAAATTCGTCACATGGAAAAGGAGAGACGGATGAGACAAACAGAATGTTTCAACAAAAGACACAGAACGAGAGATTTGGATAAACTGTTACCCGGAAACTCTGTTTGGATTACAGATGCAAAAGCACAGGGCACAGTGACATCTGTCCACAAAACTCCATGGTCCTATGTCATCAGTGGACCACAAGGGACAATCAGGAGGAACCGCACTCATCTTGTGCCTATGTCGATACCAAAGACTGAGATGGAACCACAACGGACCCAGTCAAATGGAAAAGACACTCCTACAGAAACTGCTTCTGAGCCCAATGCACAGGAAACACCAGGTGTTGTTAGAACCAGGTCTGGTAGGGAAGTGATTAAACCAAAGAGACTGGATCTGTAGAAGTTACATGTTAATATTTGTGAAAACAGAGTTGAGTTCTAAAAATGCCTTCTTTAAATAGAAAATAAGAGGCCTTTGCATAATATGTTCCTACATGGCAACAGTGTTGAAAAAAAAAAAAGAAAAAAGGAATGTTATAGATTTGTAAAAGGGGGTGATGTGTTAAATTTATGCTGTCATAGTTGGTTGACAAAAGGGAACGGAAATAAGAATGTATTTTGTGTTTTCAGCTAAAAGGGGTCAACTTGGCTTCAGTAAGGGGGATGTGGTGTAATCTAAGTATTACATATGTGGAGCCACTAGGGGGCGACACAGACCGGATGTTGTCAGGTGTACAGCATGATGGAGAATAATATGGCGGAGTTCATGTGTTAATGTGTTACAGCCAGTCAATAAAGGAGGCTCCGTGTTCACCCAAAGCAGCAGTCTTTATTTATAAAAGAACCCATCACAACAAGAAGTGCAAATTTTCCACTCACTCAATTTCATTTCTGGGGTTCATCATCGCTGAGGGCACGGTAAAGGCCGATCCGGCTAAAATTAAAGTGGTAGTAGACTGGCCTACCCCCCAGTCCAGCAAAGATCTGCAGCACTTCTTGGGCTTTGCTAACTTCTACCGCCGATTTATCCAAGATTACAGTAGGGTGGCACAACTGCTCACGCAGTTGACGTTGACCAAAAGCCCATTCAAGTGGTCCGAGGCCACTGAATGAGCTTTTGTGACCCTAAAAAGCCTATTCACCAACGCGCCTGTCTTGGCGCAGGTGGATCCCGCAGCGCAGTTTGTGGTCAAGGTGGATGCTTCTGATTTGGGGGTGGGCGTTGTCCTCTCCCAGTGCTCCTTCTCCAATCAGAAGCCATATCCATGCACATATTTCTCTCGATGGTTAATGCCAGCTGAGAGGAATTATGCTGTCGGGGACCGCGAACTGTTGGCCATTAAGCTGGCACTGGAGGAATGGAGACACTGGCTAGAGGGAGCTAGCCAACCGGTCATTGTCTGGACCGACCATAAAAATTTAGAATATCTGTGGTTAGCCTGACGGTTGAATTCACGGCAGGCTTGGTGGGCCCTGTTCTTTAACAGGTTCAATCTATCCATTTTGTACAGACCAGGGTCCCGTAATGCCAAGGCCAATGCTCTCTCACGTCAGTTCTCTCCTGATTCCTCCTCCTCCATCTCCTCCTCCACAGCTGCTGTGTCTCTCCCGGAGACTATTCCCTCCCCTCCTGCTTTCTCGGGACATTCCAGTGAGAAATTGAGCAGAGGGTCTGGCAGGCGCAGTCATCAGAACCTGTCCCTGAGGGAGGACCCCTGGACTGGCTGCATGTCCCTGCGGCGCTACGAGGAGAAGTTATCCAGTGGGGGCATACCAGCTTTTTTGCCTGTCACCCCGGCATCTCTAGGACCACTGACTTGCTACGCAGAGTGTTTTGGTGGCCCACACTGGCAGGGGACGTGCAGGAGTACGTCAAAGCTTGCCACATCTGCTCCGCAAACAAAACTAACTCCTCTCCTCCTGCGGGTCTCCTCCATCCCCTCCCGGTGCCGGGTCGCCCTTGGTCGCACATCTCTTTGGACTTTGTCACAGGCCTCTCTCCATCCCAGGGGAATACCGTCATCCTCACCGTTGTCGACCGCTTCTCCAAGGCCGTCCACCTCATTCCCCTCCCCAAATTACCATCTGCCTCGGAGACGGTCAACCTGCTCATGCAGCATGTCATCCGGTTGCACAGTATTCCCATCGACATCGTCTCAGACCGCAGTCACAGTTCACATCCCAGGTATGGAAGGCATTCTGTCGCTGTTTGTGTTTGTCCGCCAGTCTGACGTCAGGTTATCACCCGCAGAGTAATGGTCAGGCTGAGCATGCCAGTCAGTCCCTGGAGGCCACCCTACGGTGTGTAGCATCCTCCAACCCCCCCACCTGGAGCACCCACTTGACCTGGGTGGAAAACGCATTGAGCTTGGCAAGCTCCTCTTCCACTGGGTTTACACTATTCGAGGCGTCGATGGGTTACACACCACCATTGTTGCCCATGGTGGACAGGGGCCTTGCTGTCCCTTCCATGGAGGCCCATGCATGCTGTGGAGGGCCACAAGGGCTGCTCTCCTCCACTCAGCGGAGCACAATAGGCAGTACACAGACCATAGATGGGCGCCGGCACCAAAGTACACAGTGGGACAGAGGGTTTGGCTGTCTGCCAACCAGATCCCGCTTAAGACCGAATCCAGGAAGTTGTCCCCTCACTTTCTGGGTCCCTTTACCATCAAGCAGGTGATCAACGATGTCACCGTACGGTTGGACTTGCCACCCTCTATGGATCCCGGGATCATACATCTTGGATAAGTGGATGATCAAGGCTTTTCATCGCACCCATTGACGTGAGCCCAGTGGGACGCTGGAAGGCGTCCCTTGGGGGGGGGGGCACTGTAATGGTCTGGTGAGTGTGCTCCCCCTCCCCTCCTGTTCCTGGTTTCCCGCTCTGGTGATCAGCACACCTGCGTGATTATCCACCTGCTGCTCCTGATGAGGCTAAACATGTTCTTTTCCCGTCCGTGTTGCATCTTTCTCCTCTCCCTCTGCCTCGAACAAATAAGGCTGAATACCCCTCTCAGCACCACCCAAAACTACTTCATCTTCAGATTCTTCGTTGTCAATGTCATCATTTATATTGTGGTCGTCAAAGTCGAGAAAGTAATCGCTGTCGGAATCACTTTGCTCTTGTTCAGCCATTTTCTCGGCCAAACCGAATTGACGTCACGACTGCCCGCACCTATCGGGAGATGGCGGTACTGCAGCATCACTGAGTGAAAAATGGGCTATGACCATTTATTGTCATTTATGGAGGATGGTGACACATATTAAATCAGGGGAATGGGCTGAATGTAATATTTTCATACAATCATTTGATTTGTTCAATAAAAAAATGTCACTGTCCGTCACCTTTAAGGCCCAGTGTAAGGGGAGCTCACCGCTGGATCGTCTGGGTTTGCAGCCTCAAGTTTGTCTAAAGTTTTCTCTCGTTATCGTGTTTCCCCATATTTACCTTCTGTGTGTCTCCTGTCCTCAGTTTGCTGCTACCCGCAGGTGTGTCTCCCGGAGTTGATCACGTTTGCCTGACCAGGAAGATCATCACGTCCACCCAGGTCCTTCCTTCCACCTGCCCCGGTCCATGTTGGAGTTCCCTGCCAGACTCCACTGCTCTGACTGTAAGTGTTCTTTCCTGCATTATTCTCCCATCGGAGAATCTGTCCCTTATCATCTCTGTCTGCTCTCTCCCGTCGGCTACGTGCGCTCCAGGGGGATCCTGTCTTGGCCGAAATTTAAGTTGGCATTTTTGTGTTTTGCTTTTCCTTTAGTTTTGCATTTTGGTTTTCTATTTTTGTTCAATAAAATTGTGAAACTTTTTATTGGAGTCTGTGTGATCGTTCTGGCTGATCTGCATTTGAGTCTGATCCCGGTCTGAATCATGACACAGATGAGGTTAGGCAGGAGTTTCCGTGGACCATGATGTTTGCAGACGACATTGTGATCTGTAGTAAGAGTAGGGAGCAGGTGGAAGAGAACCTGCAGAGGTGGTGGTATGCTCTGGAGAGAAGAGCAATGAAAGTCAATAGAAGTAAGACAGAATACATCAGTGTGAATGAGAGGAAGGCAGGTGTAACGGTGAAAATGGAAGGAGTAGAGGTAGTGAAAGTAGCTAAGTTTAAATACCTGGAGTCAACCATCCAAAGCAATGGAAAATGCATAAGTGAGGTGAAGAATAGAGTGCAGGCAGGGTGGAGTGGGTGGAGAGTGTCAGTGGTAATTTGTGAGAGAAGGGTAGCAGCAAGAGTGAAAGGGAAGATTTACAAGATGGTAGTGAGACCTGCTATGATATATGGTTTGAAGACAGTGGCGCTGACAAAAAGAAAGGAGTTGGAACTGGAGGAGGCAGAGCTGAAGATGCAGAGATTTTCATTGGGAGTGACTAGGAGGGACAAGATTAGAAATGAGTATATCAGAGGGACATCTCAGGTTGAGCGGTTTGGAGACAAAGTAAGAGAGGCAAGGCTGAGATGGTTTGGACATGTACAGAGGAGGGATAGTGGATATATTGGACAAAGGATGTTGAAGATGGAGCTGCCAGGCAGGAGGAAAATAGGAAGATCACGAAAGATTCATGGTTGTAGTGAAGGAAGACATGGAGAGGGTTGCTGTTACAAAGGAAGATGAAGGGATAGGGTGAGATGGAGACAGATGATCCACTGTGATGACCCCTAAAGGGAGCAGCCGAAAGAAGAAGAAGAAGAGATGATGTGGGGAAATTATTTGATTTTGTCCTGTGCGTTTTTACACATTAAGAGATGATAGAGAGCTATGGCTGAGGTGCAGCCAAACACGCATGGCGCGCAAGTGTTACAGTGTGGTAAACTGAACCCAAACTGTGGCCTGAGCAAAGTGCCCCTGCTGATTTTCCACAGTCCTGCTGTCACCATGCACTTCATAATGGCCTCTGGCAATGAGATCAAGGCAGCTGAAGTCACCATCAGGTCGGGGAAATATGGCCATGTTGGTGTCATCTGTCAAATAATGATTTCCTTTCGGACCTATTACAAGTGTTAATGTTAGAAGGGAGCCTTTACACACTGTTCTTATTCAATTTTGTTAATCGACTTAATAATTAAATTTGTACACATATTGGCCTTATAGTTTGTTAATTATATCAGATCAAATCAAATTTTGTTTGTATACGTCCCCCAAAAAACTCTTTTAAAAAGGAAAAATAAATAATTTCACTTGTTTAATTACATCATCAAAGTCATGCAACATGTTACTTTTAATACTGTCAATACTGTCAATATGTTAAACAGTTCAATAAAGCTTAACTCCTGTAAATATAAGTGTAAATGTAAACCAAAAATTATACAGTAACGTACATATCGCTTTATTGTAAAAAAATACATACCTGGAAAATAATGTATTTTCTCTGTGGTTATGTCTTCTGGCATCAGGGTAAACCACACACTTCCACTGAAAAGTACAAAAATGTCTATTTTTGTTACTACAGTAAATAGATTGCGATTTTATAGCGTGTCTCCATCCCCAGAGTAAAGGCACCTTACAGGACGTACTACTTCTAGGTCAGGCAACTTACCTGTATTGAAAGTACCAAAATCGTATCAAACGGCTGTTATCCGTTTTTATCATTTTTCATTTGAGTAAAAATGGGAAATGGGAATCTGGAAATGGGAAAATTTCAAAATCTGGAAATGGGAAAACGAGCCATTGTCTGTTTTTCATTCACGTTTTTTTTAAATGAATAATGAGGAAACAAGTCATTTTGTTTCTTTTTTGATGTTTGGTTTTATATTGAAAAACGAATGAATGAATGATACACGGATTAAAATTTGACCACAATGAACTTTTCAGCCTATGACCTTTTCAGCCCCCCCTCATATATATTCACACTGCTGGATAATTTACCTGCTTACGAGTACTGTAAATACTATTACTGTATACTTATTTTTACCTCCGCCAAGGAGGTTATGTTTTCATCGGCGTTGGTTTGTCTGTCTGTTTGTTTGTTTGTTAGCAAGATAACTCAAAAAGTTATGTACGGATTTTCATGAAAGTTTCAGAGATTGTCAGAAATGGGGTATCCTACAGATGATTACATTTTGGTGGTGATCCGGATCACCGTCTGGATCCAGGAATTTTTTAAAGGATACTTTTTTTTTTTTTTTTTAATTTAACATTGCGAGATAGGGCCATTTTTAATATTTTTTCAATATTTTCTTTTTGGTGCATGTAACTCTGCCAAAAAATCGTCAGAACACTTGGAAAAAAAAAATACAGGATGAAAAAAAATAAACACTGTATGGGGGGAACTGTGGCGCTTGACGGAGGTCTGCGCTCTCCGAGTGCTTTTCTAGTTTATTTTGTAATTTTTTTAAACTTTTGCACTGTGTATATACTGTTCTTGCCTTATTTTATTATTTACTATTGCTCTTAGTGCCGTTATCTCTTTGGTGCTGCTGCAATCCTGTAAATTTCCCCACTGTGTGACTAATAAAGGTTTTTCTCATCTTATCTTCAGCTTAGAAAAAAACTAAATATATTTCTTCTGGCATTTATGTTACATATGGAAAACAGCGGTAAGAAGGCAGCCTAGGAATTACCGGGGAATAGAGGGAGTTAGCGGCACATCTTTCGGGTGGTGATGCCAGCCAGGGTATAAAGGCCACGGCTGGGAGGGGCACGTCCTCTTTCGCCGTTGATGCCTGGACAAGGAGCACTGTAGTCTACTGTTGTTCTGTTTATAAGTTATATAATAAACACTGTTAACTGCCTTCCGCCCTACTACTTATTTCATCAATTAGGGACACAACATTTGGTAATGAGGAGAACAGGATTATGGAGTGTGCTGCAACCAGCTTTTGGCCGTTTCTGGAGGCCCCTGGCGAGCCTCCCATGTCTTGGCCTAGGTGGTATGCTGCGTTTAGCAACTACCTGGTGGCCCTCAACCTCGGTGAGTTGAAGAAATTGCGGGCTAAAGCAATATTGGTCCATAATTTCGGCATTGAAGGGCAAAGAATCCTTGAAACACTGGGGGGAGTCGAGAGCTTTGAGGAGGTGGTAGAGCTAATGGCGCGATACTTTCACGTGCCGGACAACGTCATCGTTCGGTGCAACCAGTTTTGACAGCGCCGCCAGTGGACGGGAGAGTCAGTGAAGAGGTTTGTGGCAGACCTACACCAGCTGGCGGCGGAGTGCAAATTTGGAGCGCTACAGGATGAGATGGTCCGGGATCAGTTGGCGGAGCATGTTTGCTGCCCTGCTGCCCGGTCGCAGATCCTGACCTACTTGGGCGAATTGACTCTGGCTGCCATTATTGAGATTGTTCAGCAGTTTGAGGCTGCTGAAGTCTTAGTGAGGGACCTCGGTAGAGAGTCCTCCTCCACATTAAATGAGCCTCGACTAAAGGCGCTGACAGCGGGCCCTGAGGATGAAGATGACGTTGAGGATGAAGAATACACCTCCGTTGTCAGAATAAGGTCTACCCCGGGAACGCCAAGATGTTATGGCTGTGGGTCCGCTAGACACAGATACAAGTCCAGAGAGTGTCCGAAGAAAGGAAAGCGCTGTGGGAAATGTGGCCTGCTGCACCACTTTGCGCAGTCCTGTAAAAACTTTGAGCGTGGGGAACATGTCCAGGTAGGGGGCCCCTCCATGAAAACTCCCACTGTTACTCATACGGTCACACTGGCGTCGGGCGGCCGTATCTATTGCATGGTATCTCTAGATGGAGTCGAGGTATCGATGCTGGTGGATACGGTGGGTTCAATATTGAATTTACAAACAGTGAAAAGTTTGTTTCCCCGGCACCGCATCCAGAAGACGGTGGCCTCATTTTATGGCTACGGAAGGAGTAGGATCACCATATTGGGGTACATTGTGCTAATGGCAGTGTACAAGATGCAGAGCATGGTGGATGTTCAGATGGTGGTGACTGCTACAGGATCCAACATTATAGGATGTGACATGTTTCATGGCTTGGGCTTCTCCATTGCCAATGACACCGGAGAAGAGTGGTCCGGTGGCGGTTTGTGGAATCAACACATGCCGAATGTGGACGAAGATGCGGTGTGGGATGCTGGTCCGGATTGGGAGAAGATGGCAAGGAGGAACGTCATGGGTCGCCTCCCCGGGATGGACCCGATGCCAGAGCCCAAGCTACCCTTGCTGTGGGAGCTGGGCAGCATGGTGGGGCCCCCGGGTCGGTAGGCGGGACCGAGACATCAGTGCTGAACAGCACCAGGGCTAGACCAACGGGTGTGCATTTAAAATGCACCAGAAGACGGCCTTTGAAAAGGGCTTCAGGCTGGACTAGTAAACGAACCAGTTCCAAATGGGAAGCCCCGTCACGACATAAGGATCCGAGGAGACCTGTTAGAGCTCCCCTGGGCGTCGGTGACATGGTCCACCCTAGGGTTGAAGCTCGGTAAAGGGGTATCCACAGGCATCGTGGGTAGTATGATGACTAGGAGCAGCTGCAGGTGAAAGCAACCAGGAGTGACGGCTATCTAGGCCTGTCAGACGAGATGTGGAGGCACCCCAACGACCTGCGTCGGGTGGTGGAGAAGAGGAGACAGCGCAGCCCATTATCAGAAACAAGGAAATGGAGATATTCTGGCTGGGAACCACAGGATGGCAATCCTGGGGGGGGGGGGGAGGGGGCTTTCCACGGGGTGTGTAAAATGACTGTGGACATGTCATTGTGTATATAGTTTTCTACTACTATGTCTGTGCCCCGGGTATGCCAATTGAGAAAAGAAAATTGATATAATTGTTTGAACTGAGTGTATATATATAAAGAAAAAAAGAAGAAGAACAGAAGAAGCATGATTGACTTAAGTGAGTCTGGTTTAGGTAAATTGGGTGTGCTAGTTACTGTATACACAGAATAATGAGAGAAGGAAGATATTTTGATATTGTATTTAAATTGAATATATGAGAAAATTATTTCTGATGCTGTCTCCCAACACTGTGAGTTTGGTGATGTGCCTGAGTGTGGGGTAGGTGCGTTGGGGTGGGGGGCCGCCAGTAGGGAATGTTGAAATTGTGTATTAGAACTATTTATTGTTGATATTGCTGTGTATATGTTTGTATAAGAGGTTCTGGGATTAATTGTTTTAGATACATGGCTATATTTTGGTTTGGACTGCTAAAGACAAGGCGGCAGAATAATCCGCCTGGCCGTGTAGGGGGCGCTGGTAGTCTACCCAGCCCCCCAGCTTTGGTTGTGTGAATGGATAGGTTATTTATTTGTTTTGTACATACTGTTTTCCCCTGTTAGAGTGTGAGTCGGGTAATAAATTTGGGTGGGTCAATCTGTATGCCTGAATTTTTTTTAAGGGGGGGGGGGATGTTATATATGGAAAACAGCGATAAGATGGCGGGATAGAGGGGGTTGGCGGCCCACCTTCCAGTGGTGATGCCATCTAGGGTATAAAGGCCATGGCTGGGAGGGGCACGTCCTCTTTCGCCATTGACTCCTGGACAAGGAGTGCTGTAGTCCACTGTTGTTATGTTTGTAAGTTATATAATAAAGACTGTTAACTGCCTTCCGCCCTACTCCTTACTTCATCAATTAGGGACACAACAGTTTATAGCTGTAGTTATATAATCCAAAGTCCCTCTGAATAAAACTTTCCCAGCCAGCATGCCCAAATGGGCCCAATAATCTGGGCTATCTTATGTGTCCCATGTGGGTTTGTCCACAGGTTCTATGTTGGCCCCATCTGTGTTTGCTCACATAGACTTTACCTGTGATACAGGTAAGTAGGTAATCTGCTTACCCACTTTAAGCCCATTTGAGCCCCACATGGGTTTAATGCGGGTGAGTAGGTTTCAATAACACTGGTGCCATAGGTAAAGTTCAGCGAGAAAGCACAGACGGGGCCAATATGGAAACAAAAAGTTCATTAATTATGCTAGTGGAAAGAGATAGCAGTGAAAACACATGCTACTGGTGGGTCATCCCCAGAGTGTACATTTTTAAGGGTTTTAATCAGTTAAACATGTGTGGCTATGTGGCTAATCTGCTGGGTAATCTCACTAACACTTTTTATGGGATTGCTAGCAGCAGTGAGGATTACTGTGCCACAGATCACGACCTGATTTCCATAATCCTTCTCTTCTGATAGAACTCTGTTCCCCATCCCCTCCTTTTGTGACACTGTTAAAAAAAAATCCCCCTTTTTTCACCCACTCATTTCAAGTCTGACAAATCTTATTCTCACATGAATACAAAACCAAGGGGCTGCAGATGAAGAGTACAGGATGTTCCCCATTCTGTTTAGACTTCCATTATCATAAATACTAGCTTAATGGATGTTAAAGAATGAATTCTGATTGCTTTTTGGAATTTTTGGATCACTTTGCTGTAGCCAGAAATTGGTGGGCACAGAAAAGCTTCATCTGGAAATAAAGGAAATGTACTTCTGAACCTAAAATTAATTCATATTTCCTTTTAAGAACAAGAGCTGAATTATCAGGGGTTTTTTGACTGATTTTTAGAATTTTTTTTTAGAATGTGCTCAAGTAACCGGAATGGTGTCCTAGTGGTAGAGCATCTGCCCTACAGCCGGGTGGTTGTGCTTTCCACCATCTAGCTTGGTCCTCAGCATACAGGTACATCTAAAAAAAATTAGAGTATCATGAAAAAGTTCAGTATTTTTTTGTCATTCGTTTCAGAAAGTGAAACCCATATATTATATAGATTCATTACACAGAGAGTGATATATTTGGAGTGTTTATGTTTTTTAATTTTGATGATTATGGCTTACAGCCCATGAAAACCCCAAATTCAATTTCTCAAAAAATTAGAATATTACATAAAATTAATTTTAAAAAATAGTTTTTAAATGGAAATGTTGGTCGACTGAAAAGTATGTCCATGTACACATTCAGTACTTGGTTGGGGCTCCTTTTGGATTTATTATTGTATCAATGTGACGTGGCATGGAGGTGATCAGCCTGTGGCACTGCTGAGGTGTTATGAAGGTCCAGGCTGCTTTGATAGTGACCTTCAGCTCGTCTGCATTGTTGGGTCTGGTGTCTCTCATCTTCCTCTTGACAATACTCCATAGATTCTCTATGGGGTTTAGGTCAGAAGAGTTTGCTGGCCAATCAAATACAGTGATGCCATGGTCATTAAACCAAGTTTTGATACTTTTGGCAGTGTGTGTGAGGTGGGGGCACCCCCCCCACACACACACATCTGTGTTTGATTGGCACACACACACACACATCTGTGTTTGACTGGCCAGCAAACTTTTCTCAAATCAAAATCAAATCAAATCAAATCAAATCAAATCAAACTTTATTGTCACATTGCTGTACATACAACTGTAGTGCAGGCAAGATGAAATTGCGTTTCTCTCGGCATCCATATAAATAGAAGCAGCATGATTTAAGACACACTCCCACATAGCTTTCCCCCCCCCCACCCCCCCATCCATTCACACATCCCTGAGACATACTTGGGGAAAAAAAAACTAACTAACTAACTATAATATACAAATAATATACAAAATGTCCGTAGTTGCAGTAGTGTATATGAGAGATTCCGGGTCAACTGTTCAGCATCCTGACAGCTTGTGGAAGGAAGCTGTTGATCAGTCTGGTGGTTCTGCCTCTGATGCTCTGGAATCGTTTACCAGATGGAAGAAGTTCAGACTGTTTATGCAGAGGGTGAGAACAGTCCTTGACAATGTTCAGTGCCCTGCTCCTACAACGGTTCTGAAAAAGTTCTTGGACAGAGGGGAGGGAGACTCCAATTACCCTCTCAGCCCCCTTGACTATCCTCTGCAGGGCTTTTTTGTCTGACATACTGCAGCTGGAGTACCATGTAGCAATGCAGTACGTCAGAACACTCTCCACCACACCTCTGTAGAAGGTCCTGAGGATGCAGATGGGGAGAGAGGCCTGTTTGAGTTTCCTCAAGAAGTGCAGTCTCTGCTGAGCCCGCTTCCTGATCCCCAAGGAATTCTTGCTCCAGGTCAGGTCCTGCGAGATCTGCACTCCGAGGAACTTGATGTTCTCCACTCTCTCCACTAAACGGCCGCCAATGCTGAGGGGGACGTGCTCAGGCTGTGACCGCCGGAAGTCGATAATCATCTCCTTCATTTTGTCCAGGTTGAGCACCAGATTGTTCTCCCTGCACCAGCCCTCCAGGTCTCTCACTTCTTCCCTGTACATTGATTCCTCATCCCTCTGAATAAGTCCCACCACCGTGGTGTTGTCTGCAAACTTAATAATCTGGTTCCCCTCGTGTCTGGATACGCAGTCATGTGTTAGAAGTGTAAACAACAGTGGACTGAGTACACAGCCTTGAGGGGATCCGGTGCTCAGCGTGACAGAGTTGGAGATGTTGTTTCCAACCCGGACAGACTGAGGTCTCTCAGTCAGGAAATCCAGGATCCAGAGACATGTGGCAGTGTTCAGACCGAGAAGGAGTAATTTCTCCATCAGTCTCTGGGGAATAATGGTGTTGAATGCTGAACTGAAATCAATGTACAGGAGTCTGGCGTAGGTGTCTTTCTGGTCCAGGTGGGTGATGACAGAGTGTAGGGTGGTGACTATAGCATCCTCCGTGGAGCGGTTTGAACGATATGCAAACTGGAGCGGGTAGTGTGATGCAGGGAGGCAGGCTGTAATGTGTGGTTTGACAAGCCGTTCAAAACACTTCATCACAATTGGTGTCAGTGCAACGGGACGATAGTCATTCAAACAGGACACGACTGGTTTCTTTGCCACCGGTACAATGATAGAGGTCTTGAAGCATCTGGGAACGATGGCCTGACTCAGGGAGATGTTATAAATGTCAGTCAGGACATCCGCCAACTCACTTGCGCAGTCTCGGAGCACACGTCCTGGAATGTTGTCCGGACCTGCAGCTTTACGTGGGTTGACTCTGGTTAGGGTCCTCCGTGTGTCCGCTGTGTTGATGGTAAAAGCTGGTCCGACCGATGGTGGGGGTGGGCCAGCCCTCCCTCTGATTGTCGAGTTTGATACTTCAAAACGTGCAAAGAAGTCGTTAAGCCTGTCTGGAAGCGAAGCGTCGTCATCATTGACCCCCTGCCTAGACTTATAGCCCGTCAGTGTCCAAACTCCCTGCCACATCTGCTTGGTGTTCCTAGTGTCACAGAGGTGTCCCTGGATTTTCTCCGCATAGGCGCGCTTTGCCGCCTTAATTCCCTTTGAGAGCGCAGACCTGGCTGAGCGGAGGGCGATCCTGTCCTTCGCTCTGAAGGCTGCAGCTCTGGCTGTAAGCAGCGAGTGCACCTCTGCAGTCATCCAGGGCTTATGGTTACCCCGCATAGTGATGGTCTTCACTGTAGTGACATCCTCTGTGCACTTTGCGATGTAGCTGGTGACTGCATCAGCATACTCCTTCTGACCTAAACCCCATAGAGAATCTATGGAGTATTGTCAAGAGGAAGATGAGACACCAGACCCAACAATGCAGACAAGCTGAAGGTCACTATCAAAGCAACCTGGACCTTCATAACACCTCAGCATTGCCACAGGCTGATCACCTCCATGCCATGCCACATTGATACAATAATTAATCCGTGGCTGCCTCATCCATCCAGGTGGATGCCCTGTAATTTCCCCATTGTGTGATTAATAAAGGATTATATAAAACAAAAAGGAGCCCTGACCAAGTATTGAGTTTGTACATGGACATACTTTTCAGTCAGCCAACATGTCTATTAAAAAACTATTTTTTAAAATTAATTTTAAGTAATATTCTAATTTTTTGAGAAACTGAATTTGGGGTTTTCATGGGCTGTAAGCTATAATCATCAAAATTAAAATAAATAAACACCTGAAATATATTACTCTCTGTGTAATGAATCTATAAAATATATGGGTTCTACTTTCTGAAATTATTGAAAAATATTGAACTTTTTCATGATATTCTAATTTTTTGAGATGTACCTGTAAATAGAATGGGGAAAGGAAAGTCGGTTACCCAGCCACAGGGGGAGGCACAAAACCAGTGTACTCCTAGTGCCGGTCCCAAGCATGGGTAAATGGGGAGGGTTGTGTCAGAAAGGGTATCTTGAGTAAAATCCTTACCAAATCAAATATGGGGACCCATAGTCCGCTGTGGCAACTCCAAATAGGGGAGCAGCTGAAAGTGTGTGTAGAATTGTGTTTTCCAGCCCTTACGCCACGGTGTTATTTTCATAGTTATTGCAGTATTTTAATTCCACCAAGGCATACAGTAGTGTGTCAATAAGTCTGTGAGTGAGTGTGAGTGTGTCTGTCTGTCTGTCACCAGGTTTTCAGCTCCCTGGTTAAAGTGAAGTGGAACTAAAGGCTTGTATCAATGTATCACCATGTTGTCTCGACTTTTGATTTGCCAAGATATATACAAAAACAAAACACGTTCATGCTGACTCTCCAAAGCTGTGAAAAAGTTGTTGTGATAACTATACCAGCCCAGTTGGTAGCAGTGCACACGCACTAAAGCATCAGCACCATTGTGCTCTTGTTCTTCTTCTTCTTCTTTTGGCTGCTTCCTTTAGGGGTTGCCACAGTGGATAATCTGCCTCCATCTCACCCTATCCCTAGCATCTTCCTCTGTAACACCAACCCTCTCCATGTCCTCCTTCACTACATCCATAAATCTTCTCTGTGGTCTTCCTCTTTTAATCCTGCCTGGCAGCTACATCTTCAACATCATTTGTCCAATATATACACTATCTCTCCTCTGCACATGTCCAAACCATCTCAGCCTTCCTTCTCTTACTTCGTCTCCAAACCGCTCAATCTGAGCTGTGCCTCTGATATACTGGGGGATGGTTGTGGTGCAGGTGTAGTGTGGCCGACTACTGATTGGAGGGTCAGGGGTTCGATTCCCGCTCTGTCTGCAGTCTGTATGTCGAAGTGTTCTTGAGCAAGACCCTGAACCCCCAGTTGCCCCTGATGGGTCAGGCCAGCACCTGTGCATGGCAGCCCCACCACCATCAGTGTGTGAATGGGTGGATAGCAGGAACTGTAAAGCGCTTTGGTCATCTAGAGATGAGAAAAAGTGCTATATAAGCGAACGCCATTTACCATTTACTCATTTCTAATCCTGTCCCTCCTAGTCACTCCCAATGAAAAGCTTAGGATCTTCAACTCGGCCACCTTCAGCTCCACCTCTTGTCTTTTTATCAGCACCACCGTCTCCAAACCATACGTCATAGCAGGTCTCACTACCATCTTGTAAATCTTCCCTTTCTCTCTTGCTGCTACCCTTCTGTCACAAATCACCCCTGACACTCATCTCCACCCACTCTACCCTGCTTGCACTCTCTTCTTCACCTGTCTTGTGGATTTTCCATTGGTTTGGATGGTTGACCCCGGGTATTTAAACTGATTTACTTTCACTACCGCTACTCCTTCCATCTTCACCGTTACATGTGCCTCCCTCTCATTCACACTCATGCATTCTGGCTTGCTTCTACTGACTTTCATTCCTCTTCTTTCCAAAGCGTACCTCCACCTCTCCGGGTTCTCTTCCACCTGCTCCCTACTCTCACTAAAGATCATAGACTACCGACCTGTGGCTTTAACATCCTTGGTGATGAAGAATTTTGAGAGACTGGTCTTATTACAGCTTCAGGAAGTGGTCAGTATGCAGTCTGACTCTCTTCAGTTCACTTACAAACGTAACAGGGGAGTTGATGATGCTGTCCTTACTCTTCTGCATGGAACCTATACTCACCTGGAGAAGTCCAAATCTTTCGTCAGACTGTTTTTTTGTGGATTTCTCAATTGCCTTTAATACTGTACAACCTCACCTGTTGGGACATAAATTGCTTCACATAGGCATTGACCCACATTTGACCCTCTGGGTGTTGTCATTTTTAAATGAGAGACTCCAGGGGCTCAGAGTCAATGGAACCTCAGTTCCCTAAGGATAACATCAACAGGAGTTCCACAAGGGTCTGTTATTTCACCGGTACTGTACACATTATATACTGATGACTGCAGAAGTAATAATCCAGGCATAACATACAGTATATTAAATACTCTGACAACATGCAGTGATCATGCAGTTACAGACTGAGATGGACATGTTTACAAAGTGGTGCAGGAGGAATTATCTTGACTTGAACATTTCCAAAACCAAAGAATTGGTGATTGACTTTTGCAAGGAACCTCCTCACATCTCTACTCTGTTAATTTATAATGAAGCAATTGAAAAGGTTGAGATACACAAATATTTAGGAACAGTAGTTGATCACAAACTCACCTTTCATCCTAACTATCAAACTATTTTCTCCAAATGTCAGCAGCATCTTTTCTTTCTGAGGAAACTTTGTAGATTGAAAGTTCACCGTTCCATACTGTTATGGTGCGGTCCTTGCGGACCGCTAATGAGACACTATAGACCAACCGATGAGTTTGCACATTTATTAAATAAGGACAGAACAACAAAATAATGAGCCTTGTGGGGCAAAACACAAATAAACACAACACTTACATACAATCAGCGAGGATAGAACCGAGCACTGGGAAGAACTGGCTTCGGGCGTAAGGAAACCAGACTGGATAGGCGAAAGTCGCAGCCCAGAGCAAACAGAGCTGCTTCCTTAAATAGGGCTTGACAGATTGATCAGCTGATGAAAAGTCATCAGCTGATTGGAATCCAGCCGTCCCGCGGAGTTTGGCTTCTGACAGCCGGAAGCACTGCCGAGACACTGTCATAATAAAAGCCTGGAGGCTTTTATTTTACCAGAGGAGAGAACGGGGAGCTACCCCACAACCCGAGTACAGACAGAGTCAGCACGCGGACCATGACAGTTGCCCCCGTTCACGAGGCGGATTCCAGACGTGGTGTAACATCGAGCCCCCCGCCCCAGGGAGGGAGGAGTGGGGGGAAAGCTAAGGAAGGCCAGAGTCCAACCTTATCACAGAGGAAGACATAGAAAAAACAGGCTACAATAATGAAAACCAAGTCAGGACAACAGGGGCCAAAAAATACAGGCACACACCCTGCACCCAAAAAAAACCTATGGGGAGAAGACAGATCATAATAAACAGTCCAACAGAGTCACAGAAAAAAAAAATCTTCATAATCCACAGAGAAAACAAGGAACTCAAATACATGCACAAAATGCAGCGTACACCCATAATACCAGGGAGGGAGAAAAAAAACTCATGCAAAAAAAGCAGTGATCCATACAAAATACAGTAGTCCAGGTAACAGGCAGCCAACAAAGAAACAACCCTCAGACTACAGAGGAGGGAGAGAGAAAAAAAACACACGCTAAAGAGCGGCGAAAAACACAGTTCAATCACACCAGTGCATCCCTAAAATTACAGCAGAGCAGGAAAAAAAACCCCACAGGGATGACAGAAGGCAAAACACAATAGCATGGAAGCAAATAGTTCGGGGGTCATCCTGCATCTAGCGTCCAAATTGCTGACAGGGGAAAAAGGAAAAGTTCGGGTGGTCTACCCCAGTCCCAGGCCAGGAAAAACAGTACCTCTGGCGGTTGGACCAGGTCGCCGAACAAAGAGTAAAGTGTGTTGGGTGGCCGACCCAGAACGCCAAATGGGTGAAACAATTCCCAGGCGGCCGACCCACGTCGTTCAGCCACCAGGACCGCAGGAGAGAATTCGGAGATGGCTTCCCTGTAGAGAAGAATAGCGAGGAAGAGCCGAGCCGATAATGGGAAATCCCAGCGGCCCCAGATGGAAGGGAAAAGGGAACGGGAAAGGGACCAGTCCGGCGTCGATCAGCGAAGGATCTGCAGCTCCTTCTCCGAACCCCCCACGGACTGGTGCTGCGCTTCAGTTGGATCCCAAGCGGGACCATGCAGCACCCACGACAGACCCCGATTGGGCTGGAACCACACCCATGACGGACCCCGACTGGGTCAGAGCTGCACCCACGACGGACCCCTATTGGGCCGGAACCACACCCATGATGGACCCCGACTGGGTCAGAGCTGCACCCACGATGGACCTCGATTGGGCCGGAACCACTCCCGTCACGGACCCCGACTGGGTCAGTGTTGCACCCGTGACGGACCCCGACTGGGCCAGTGCAGCACCAGGGACGGCCTCCAAACCCGAACCCGGAACCTCCAGTACAGCGACCGGGATGGACTCCGCACCAGTGACCCTGGGAGAAGGCTCAGGAGAAGAAAGAGAACCGGGATCAGGATCACCGGCAGCGACAGATCCCAGCGAGACAAGCTCGGATGCAGCTGACGGCTGCACCCGGCTCGTCTCCCTGAGAGACAGGCAAAAGTGCTCCAGAATTGAGAGGAGAAAGACAAAATAGAGCACTTGCCTGATCTCGAGTTCTGTCACCGTCCAGGACTTCAACGATCTGGGTTCTGATGGAAGAAGGTCATCTTCTGGTTCCTACTCAGCTACGGCGGGCTCTGCAGCCGGCATGATGGTGTCCACAGTCCGGAGATTCCCTAACGCTGATGTCCACGCCGAGGGCCCGCATGGCGTGGTGGCAGGGGCTCCGTGACCTGCCGGGTCGGACTGTCCCTCCATGGAGACCCGTGGACGCTTACTTGTTGGCACAGGCTCCAAAATGCAGTCCGCCCTCCTCCTTTGCCCATGATGTGGCTGCGGGACCGGAACCAGGTATTCCAGAGCCGCAGGCTCCTTCCTCGTCCGACGGCGTAAACTTGGTGCCAAAGAATGCTCAGATGAAGGAGGAGCTCAGGGGACTGTGAACCTCGAACTCCACCCCCAGGGGTCAGACAAGGCAATTCACTCAGTGAAGGACAAGAATGAAAATGCACGTGCCTGTTCCGCTGAGGACCAGTGGAAACTGCTGCAGTGGGCTTCGTTCTTCCCTTCCCCCGCTGGATGGTGACGGAGACCCCCCCTGGGCACACGAGGAGGAGCCGTTTGACCAGGATCGATGGCGGGCTTCGCTGAAGCAGGAATCGTGGACCTCACTGCAGCTGGGGAAAGCGTCGAGGAGGAGGGAGTGACAGCTGAGGTGATACGGGCACGGGAAGCTGACAGGACAGCGGAGACAGATGACCCGGAGGGGGAGGCTGCTGGATTCTCCTCCTGCCGTGACGCAGGAGAAACAGCTGACTGGGAGGCAAAGTTCCTACAGCGACCCGGAACTGGATCTGGACGGGGTTCTCGCAGAGGCTTTACTCGGGCTTTGTGATGACGACTACTGACAGAGGGTGAGGCGGAGGATGGGTCAGGAAACCGCCGCTCCTGGGCTGGAAGGGTGACAGGAGCTGGATCCCGAGGCGAGGAGCGGGGATGCCTCACCGTCGGCCTCCTGCAGGAGTTTACCCCCAGTCTGTGGGTTTCCTCCCTCGTCGGGACGGCCGTATTTGGGGAAGGAGATGAGGGTTCCTTGGCCGCCTTCACGGTCGCTCTCTCAATCAGTTCACGCTGAGCCACAATCTAAGCCACTCTCTCCTTCCCTTCCGGAAAGGAGGTAAGGTGATATCTTAACAATGTCCTCTGTGCAAGACCCAGGGGCTCGTATGCAGCGTAGGTGGGCATAAGGAGACGGGCTTCGGTCAGGTAGCCATCAATCTCCTTCAACCACTCGGGGCAATACCCACGCTCGAGCTCGAGCTGGTGGCTTGTCACCAGACTGCAAACCAAATCTACCTACGGGTACAAATAAGTAACAAAAAAAAAAAAAACTCACGGTGACCAGCGTCTCCTTTTGGCTGCGACCTATTGTTATGGTGCGGTCCTCGCGGACCGCTAATGAGACACTATAGACCAGCCGATGAGTTTGCACATTTATTAAATAAGGACAGAACGACAAAATAATGAGCCTCGTGGGGCAAAACACAAATAAACACAACATTTACATACAATCAGCGAGGATAGAACCGAGCGCTGGGAAGAACTGGCTTCAGGCGTAGGGAAACCAGACTGGATAGGCGAAGTTCGCAGCCCCGAGCAAACAGAGCTGGTTCCTTAAATAGAGCTTGACAGACTGATCGATTGGAATCCAGCCATCCCACGGAGCTTGGCTTCTGACAGCCGGAAGCACCACCGAGACGCTGTCATAATAAAAGCCTGGAGGCCAAGAGGTGTGCCAGAGGAGAGAACGGGGAACTACCGCACAACCCGAGTGCAGACAGAGTCAGCACACGGACCATGACACGTACTGTCTGCTTTTTATAAGTGTTTTATTGAATCAGTTTCAACCTTTAACATTACTGCTTGGTTTGGATCACTATCTAATATTCGCTGTAACCCATTGCACAAGATTATATTTCTGAGCAGTAAAATAATCGGAACACCGCAGGAACCCCTGATTGGCCTCTACAACAGAAGGACAAAATGGAAAGGTGCTCTAATAGCTTCAGACACCACGCATGTGCTACTCTGTCAATACAATCTCTTGCCTTCGGGTCAGAGATATAGATCACTTATCTTCAGGACTAAGAGAGCCATGGCAAGCTTTGAGCCTACATCTATTAGACTTTTGAATGGATGAGGCATAGAGCTTTTAACTTTTTGGACCCTATTTTGACGGTCATCCACGCACTTTTTTACAGACTTTCCACCATGCGCCAGTGTTTTTGTTATTTTCTGTCAGCGCATTGTTGATTTTTATGCCTTGCGTCACGCCATCAAATTACCAGTAGACAGTGCACCCGCCATGCGCTCGGAGGAGGTGCTTCATTTCAAAGAGGTGTGGCGGTGCACAATCTAATGCGCATTACACTATTATAGTGCTTTTCATCAGAATCCGCTTTTGATCAGGCTAAGGGAGGTCTATCATCAGAAGCGCATTGTTTAATGATATTTCAGTGGCGTGTTTTGACATCACGCAACTTCGGAACTCAGGAAATGGCATGCGCTGGGACAGTTATGGGGCCATATTACAATAATGCGGTTGGTTGATCAGTTGTCTGATGCAGAATGCGTTTATAGGCATTTCCAAGTTCATTTCCTTATCACAACAGCGTAAAAACTAACTTTCCACCATCAGTGACAACTGACCATCTGACCCCATTGTCGTAATATGGCCCTTTAACTTTTAGGCTTGAGTTTATTGTTACTGTATATAGAGGATATGTAAGTATGTAAGACTGTTGGGGGGTGTTTGGGATACATGGAGAATGTGGTATGTGGGTGTGATGTTTAATGGAATGGGTGTCTTGGATTGTTTCATGTGCAATTGAAGTTCCTAACGGATAAATAAAGTTACTTGAATTTGAATTGAATTGAATGTCGTCTGCAAACATGGTTCATGGAGACTCCTGCATGACCTCATCTGTCAGCCTGTCCATCACCATGGCAAACAAGAAGGGGATCAGAGCTGATCCTTGATGTAACCCCACCCCTACCTTGTACCCATCTGTCACTCCTACAGCACACCTCACCACCGTCTCCCTGTCCTCATACATGTCCTGCACCACCTTCACATACTGCTCTACCACTCCTGACTTTCTCATACAGTACTACACTTCCTTTCTTGGCATCCCATCATATGCTTTCTCTAGATCCACAAAAACACAGTGCAGATCCTTCTGACCTTCTCTATACTTCTCCATTAGCACTCTTAGAGTAAACATTGCATCTGTAGTACTCTTTCTTGGCATGAAACCATACTGCTGCTATCTCATTGTCACCTCTCCTCTTCAACAACTCTTTCGCATATCTTCGTCTGATCAGCTTTATGCCTCTGTAGTTACTACAGCTCTGAGCATCACCTTTGTTCTTGAAAATTGGTACCAAAACACTTCTTCTCCACTCCTGAAGCATCCTCTCACTCTCCAAGATTGTGTTAAACAATCTGGTTAAAAAGTCTACTGCCATCTCTCCTAAACAACTCCATACCTCCACAGGTATGTCATCTCGACCAACCGCCTTTCTATTCTTCATCCTCTTCAAAGCTGCCCTCACTTCTGCCTTGCTAACCCTCAGGACTTCCTTGTTCACCATCTTTTCTTCATCCATCCTCCTCTCTCTCATTTTCTTTATTCATCAGTTCCTCACAGTACTCCTTCCACCTTCTCAACACACTCTCGTCGTTTGTTAGTACATTACGATTTCTGTCCTTAATCAACATAACCTGCTGCACATCCTTTCCAGCTCGATCTCTCTGTCTAGCCAATCTCACAAGTCCTTTTCTCCTTCCTTAGTGTTTAGCCTCTCATACAACTCACTATATGGCTCTCCTTTTGCCTTTGCCACCTCTCTCTTTGCCATGTACCTAGATTCCAAATACTCCTGTCTACTTTGTTCATCTCCCTGACTATCCCATTTTTTCTTTGCTAACCTCTTCCTTTGAATATTTTCCTGTGCCTCCTCATTCCACCACCAAGTCTCCTTGTCTTCCTTCCTCTGTCCACTGGATACACCACATACTGTTTTGTGCTGGACGTATTGTCCACACCTTCTGTTATTTTTTAAATGTTTACACAACTCTGTTATCATTAGTTTTGTTGGGTTATTCTCAGTTTCTTAGTTCAGTTATTGTTTTCTAGTCTCTCCCATCATCCTCCCATTCCTCCAGCCACTGACGTGTTTTCATTTGACATAATTAGTTACCCAACTGTCCTGTGTTAGTTAATTTCTGTCTCTGTTTATACCTGCTGTTTTCATTTCTCCCCGTGGCATCATCGTAGTATCTCCCTCTGGTCCTTCTTTATCGTGAGTTTATTTATAAGTGTTACCTTTATCAGCGAATTTTGTATTCGACACCCCCTAGTGCTGTAAGTTATTTTGCACTCCATTAATAAATTATGTTACACTGGAGTTCTTCCCATCTGAAGGAGTCCTCTCCCTCTGGTCCTTCCTTATTGTGAGTGTAGCATGAACAGCTGGACTCCAAATTATAAAATTATTCTTTAATGAGGAGAAATTGTTTCACCCAGAAGTCTGGTCATAAACTGTTTTTCTTCACCCAAGATCGGAGCTGTGAAACCCTATGCCATCGACCACGAAGTGGATAAGTTAATCCCTGCTCAAGACCTGGAGTCATTTTCCCTCACATCCATTTGCCAAAGGAATGTGAAAATGATAGTTTACGATGACATTCCACAGACCCAGACCAGTAAGATTCCTCACTGAAACTCAAAAGTCCAACATTGCCCTCCAATGGACAACACGGGAATATTTTTTTTTCCAGGACTGGGTGTTTTCTCTCTCTGAAGTTAAGCTATTAATTGTGAACAATGAAATAACTTATTCTTTTCTACAGACCCCTTCCACAAATAAAGATTATGGCTGGTACCCTGTGATGGACAATTATGGTTTGAAATGCTTTTATTGATATGATTGGATATGTGTTACTTTATTTTCAGGAAAAAATAATTTTGCATGCCTACCAGAAAGAAACTATCACATTTACAATGTAGACACATTGTTTGTTCCTTTATTATTAAGTAGAATTTTTTAGTCACTAAAGTTTTAAAGAATTTATGCTTTAATAGGCAGCATATACAGTGGTGTGAAAAAGTGTTTGCCCCCTTGCTGATTTCTCATTTTTTTGTATGTTTGTCACACTTAAATGTTTCAGATCACCAAACAAATTTAAATTTTAGACTGTGGAGGGAATAGAACAGGCGAGAGGCAATGAGCTGGAAGGACACAAAGTTTTATTCCTCCAACATACTAAAACACGCTTTGTAGCTCATATGAACTACTGCGCTGCTGAGGCATTTGTAACAAGCTCTTTTATACATGTTATACAGACAGAGAGAATGCATGGCACATTAGCAAAGTGATTTCAGCCAATACACATCAGTCAGTACACATCATTAGCATGACATCAGCTGGCGCCTGGTTGTCCTTTCCATCCTCGGGGGGCGCATACTATAACAGTCCAGTCTGATTGCCCCATGGGGCTCTTTGTCCGTGTGTCTATTGTCCTGCTGTTCCTCCTGCCCTGATGCCCTGATGGGTGTGAGATAATGTCCATCCGCCGTGTGCTGGGTCACCACAAGACAAAGATAACAAAAATAAACACAAAATGCAGTTTTTAAATTAAGGTGTTTATTATTAAGGGGAAAAAAAATCCAAACCTACATGGCCCTGTGTGAAACAATGATTGCCAAACCTAATAACTGGTTGGACCACCCTTAGCAGCAACAACAGCAATCAAGCATTTGTGATAACTGGCAATGAGTCTTTTACAGCGTTGTGGTGGAATTTTGGCCCACTCTTCTTTGCAGAATTGTTGTAATTCAGCCACATTGGAGGGTTTTCAAGCATGAACCGTCTTTTTAGGGTCATGCCACAGCATCACAATTGGATTCAAATCAGAACTTTGACTAGGCCATTCCAAAGTCTTCATTTTGGTTTTCTTAAACCATTCAGAGGTAGACTTGCTGGTATGTTTTGGATCATTGTCCTGCTGCAGAACCCAATGCGCTTCAGCTTGAGGTCACGAACAGATGGCTGGACATTCTCCTTCAGGATTTTTTGGTTGACAGCAGAATTCATGGTTCCATTTACCACAGCAAGTCTTCCAGTTCCTGAAGCAGCAAAACAGCCCCAGACCATCACACTACCACCACCATATTTTACTGTTGGTATGATGTTCCTTTTCTGAAATGGTGTTACTTTTATGCCAGATGTAATGGGACACACATCTTCCAAAAAGTTCAACTTTTGTCTCGTCAGTCGACAGAGTATTTTCCCAAAAGTCTTGGGGATCATCAAGATGTTTTCTGGCAAAAGTGAGATGAGCCTTTTTGTTCTTTTTGCTCAGCAGTGGTTTTTGACTTGGAACTGTGCCACACAGGCCTATTACGATCCGAGTGCTGACTCTGTCCGGGCTCAGGTGGTCCGGTAGTTCTCCGTTCTCTACTCTGGGTTACCATTGGGCCTTCGGGCTCTTATTGTGACAGTGTCTCGGCGGGGCTTCCGGCTGTCAGAGCTGCGCTCCGCTGAGATGGCTGATTATCAATCAGCTGTCATTCTCATCAGCTGAGTCTTTTGAAACGCTATTTAAGGGAGCAGCTCAGGTTACTCTGGGCTGCAACCTCATCGGACATTCCACGGTTTCATCCCGTTCTTGGATTCAGGAGTTCTCTCTCCTCTGTAAGTGTTTTCACTCTTAGTCCGTTTTATAGTGCACTTTTCCCTTGTAACCTGTTATTTGTCACTCAAGTGTATGTTCGTGTCGTTGCCCCACGTGGCTTATTATTTTGTACTGTTCCCTTGTGTTAATAAATTATGCAAACTCATCGGTGAGCTCTCAGCGTCTCATTGATGGCTCGTGAGGGCCATCGCATGACAAGGCCATTTTTGCCCAGTCTCTTTCTTATGGTGGAGTCATGAACACTGACCTTAACTGAGGCAAGTGAGGCCTGCAGTTCTTTGGTGGTGTTGTGGGGTCTTTTGCGACCTCTTGGATGAGTCGTTGCTGTGCTCTTGGGGTAATTTTAGTCGGCCGGCCACTCCTGGGAAGGATCACCACTGTTCCATGTTTTCGCCATTTGTGGACAATGGCTCTCAGTGTGCTTCACTGGAGTCCCAAAGCTTTAGAAATGGCTTTATTGTGGCGGTTTGGTTAACCCCCACAACAGATAAGGACAGACAACTCGCTACTCCTGGTTTTTTCCGCTACACTACTGAGACGTAATGTGCCATTCATGCCTTGTGATGTTAATGTTGCCTCTCTTGCATTGTGTTCATGCGTCCTGTCCTTACTGTGACCTAGAGACTCAGATCAATATGTAGATGTGCCTGTTAACCTCTTTGTTCTGCACCTAGAGCAGAGTCTAGCAAATCTGCCTATTGTGATGTATGTCTCACAAATGCAAATATCTCATGCCTGTTCTGCAGTCCCTTTGATCAGACCAACTGTTGTGACACTGCTTTTGATGTACTGTTTGAGTTGGGTATAAATACTGCACAGGTTCTGTAACACTTCCTCTCATTCTCTCTCTCTCAACCTCTGCTGTAGGACACAAGCTTTGTGTTCCTCCTCTCCTTCTCTGAGAGCCGTGGGCTCGCTCTCGGCGCTCATGCACGGTGCCGGGAGCGGAGCTCGTGACGGTGGTATGATATAATAAAACTCTACTTAAAACCTCCAACAACGCCGCTTTATTTCATGCCGCTTCACTGGTGACCCCTTGAAGACGCACACGCTTTGTGCGACGCAGCCTTCTGATTTGGACGGCCACGCTGGCGAACCGACGCTGAAAAAAACGAGCGGCCAGCGAACGCAGCTTTATTTCATACAGCTGCACTGGTGACCCGTTTTTCAGGATGAGATCTGCACGTCTGAGATCTGCTCATCCACGCTGGACCGGCCGTGCTTGCAACTCCTCCACACGAGAGCGCGGGCACCTCGTCCCTTCTCCACGACAGCGTCCTCCATGGCCGGCGGAGAACGCAACGCGTGGACCTGAACGCACCACGCCCGAGCCTGAGGAACAAAAGATCGTCTATTCCCTCCCGCCGCTCCAACGCATCTGCATGAGCCTGAGGGACAAAAGATCGTCTTTTTCCTCTCACCGCTCCAACGCACCATGGCCAATCTACAGCCACAGCTCAACCTGGATTTTTATCGGCGCCGTCTGCGCCGATCTCCACCAAGTTTCTGCACCCTGACTCGCCACTCCAGCGGCCCACCCACGCACGGAACCCCCGCGCACGCATCGGGGAGTTACGAGGACGGCGCACCACGCACGGGACACATACGGCTCCACAGACTGCTTTCCTCCTTCGCCGCTGCCCTTCAGGGCTGCTCGCTCACCTGAGGCACGCATGCAGCATGCTCGAAGGATTTGTTAATGGTCTCAGCCACGGCACAAAGGGATTTCAGCCGTCAGCTGTTCCCGGGGGCTTTGGGGTTTCTTCTGCACCTAAAGCCAACACGCCAGTCCCTCTGCTTTTGTTTATTTTTTATTACAGCCGCTCCTGCTTTTCTTTATGGCCACGAGAGGAGTCAGAGACTAATTTTTCTTCTTGTGATCTCCGCACGCGCAACGGGACAGCCCCTCGACGTCGCGGAGCAGCAAGCAATTTTTGCGCGGCTCAGGACGATTTTACAGCCCCTGCCGGCACTTACTACCCCTCCCCCTCCGCCTGCAGCGAGCTTCTCCCACAGCTCGCTCACACAGATGGATTATCGAGGTCTCGGCCCCCTGCCGCACCCTCTGGGGGGGAGCGTGTGGCGGTTCGGTTAACCCCCACAACAGATAAGGACAGAAAACTCGCTACTCCTGGTTTTTTCCGCTACACTACTGAGACGTAATGTGCCATTCATGCCTTGTGATGTTAATGTTGCCTCTCTTGCATTGTGTTCATGCGTCCTGTCCTTACTGTGACCTAGAGACTCAGATCAATATATAGATGTGCCTGTTAACCTCTTTGTTCTGCACCTAGAGCAGAGTCTAGCAAATCTGCCTATTGTGATGTATGTCTCACAAATGCAAATATCTCATGCCTGTTCTGCAGTCCCTTTGATCAGACCAACTGTTGTGACACTGCTTTTGATGTGCTGTTTGAGTTGGGTATAAATACTGCACAGGTTCTGTAACACTTCCTCTCATTCTCTCTCTCTCAACCTCTGCTGTAAGACACAAGCTTTGTGTTCCTCCTCTCCTTCTCTGAGAGCCGTGGGCTCGCTCTCGGCGCTCATGCACGGCGCCGGGAGCGGAGCTCGTGACGGTGGTATGATATAATAAAACTCTACTTAAAACCTCCAACAACGCCGCTTTATTTCATGCCGCCGCATTATAACCTTTTCCAGACTAATAGATCTCATTTACTTTGTTTCTCATTTGTTCCTGAATTTCTTTGGATCGCAACACAATGTCTAGCTTTTGAGGATCTTTTGGTCTACTTCGCTTTCTCAGGCAGGTCCTATTTAAGTGATTTTTTGATGAACTCAGCTTTCCAAAGATGTGATAAACCACAGTTAATTTATGTTTTAACGGGGGGGATCACTTTTTCACACAGGGCCATGTAAGTTTGGATTTTTTTTACCCTTAATAATAAACACCTTCATTTTAAAACTGCAATTTGTGTTTATTTGTGTTAGTTTTGTCTAATATTTAAATTTGTTTGATGATCTGAAACATTTAAGTGTGACAAACATATATAAAAAAATGAGAAATCAGGAAGGGGGCAAACATTTTTTCACACCACTGTACATGTTTTCAGAGGATCGCACTTTTCATATCAAATTCTCTCTCCTCCTCTGTGGGGGACACACATTTCAAAACTATGACTGACCAATCAGCTTCCAAGTCCCCATGCATTTCCTTTTTAGTCAGGTTTACGACCACTGCTGAACAAAGAAACTCAGTGCAATTAGTCAATAGTTTATGCTAATAGGCAGATCCAACCCTGATCTTTGAATGTACTGTAATTGGTCAAGCTCAGTTGTCATAAAATTTATTGTGCTATCCTGCCACACCTTGAGAAAACTTTATTTTGTTCCTCTGGTTAGTTGCAGTTCGAGTTGCAGGCTGGGAGTGACTCTTGAAGGAACAAAGCTTCTGCTCTTCCCTTTTTTTCCTTAAGTAGGCCCAGAGTCGATGTTCTGTGTAAATTTTTCTTTTCTTTAAAATTCACTTTTTCCTATTTTACTCCTTTTCCTTATATTACCGTGTTAAGAAGATTTTGTTTGATTTTTACTAAGCTTAAATCAACTTTGTTCTGACCACAACACATCAGAAGAAACAATTTTGTGGTTTGTCTTTTTCCAGTTAGATTTTCTGATTGGACTTTGAAGGATAAACCAATATTATCTGGAATTTGACAACCTGGCCAAATTCCCTTTTCTGTGCATAAGTAGACATTGCCCAGCGTGCTGAACACCCAGCTTCTATAGTTGCAACCTCTAGAGTAGGCCTGAGCCATGGGGCAGAACCTGCCTGTCATTCTCTCTCTCAACAGAATCCACAGACAGCCATCCAGATCAAGATGGTTCCAGACTGCCTGCTTCCACCAGGGGGTGCAATCTGACTCTGCTGTGCTGAAGGTCTGTTGTCCAAATTAGATTTAACTCTTCAGAGTACCCCTGGTATAGGTTCTATAAACCTAACATCCTTGAACTCCTTTCAAAATTTCAAATGCAGTTGTCTTTTCATTAATCTCCATTCCTTTTCAGAGTAACACAAATTTTCCATTTTATGAAATAGTTTAATCATCATTTTCTTCATAAAATTGCATCCATTTTTCTTAACCAATGCTATTTTATGGTTTCTCATTTTCCATTACATTGCCAATTTAAGCTATGGTTTTCTTTGGTTCCACAAATGGTTGATAATACACTTTATGCTCAGTAACCCATTGCCAGTCTAAAGTGCTCATGATACATGATGAATTCACTGTCTTGAACTTATCTGAATGTGTCCATCTATTCAACTATTAAAAAGACATATGGGAGTTGCTGTTTGATTTCATGTCTATCTTCTTGTTTAACCCCTTGCACTCAATTTTCCTAAAAACACCAAAAAATAATGTGCCCAAAGTAAATCGAAAGCTGTTCTTCAACCCTTTGCAGCATCTTCATGGGGTTGGTCTCATTTAAAAGAAAACACTTTGAATTTTTTGGCAAAAAAAAATGATCTCTCTAAGTGCTCCGGCCACTGAGTTACAGTCGTCTAAACATAGTGAACTTGAAGAAAATAAATTTGGCCTGGGTGTTTTTTTGGATACAAATGCTCGCAAATAACACACAGCTTCAGATCCGGGCTGGAAAATGCAACAGAAATGTAGAACCAAGTGTTATCCAGCTGAGGTCCAAATTTTGTAACAATACCACAAAAAATGAATATATTACACAGCTTTGTTCTCAGGTAGTTCCCAGGCATTTTGGAACTGTGCCAAATTGTGCCAAATGGCACAGTTTGGAAAAACGTCTAACTTTTGAATGATTCAACATAGAAGCTTCATCTTGGGCTCAAATGAAAGGTCACATTCAGGGCTGTGTCTGTGTGTGTGTGTGTGGGGGGGGGGGTTGTCCCCCCACCCCCCCCGCTACAGAGGACGGAGATCCGCCCTCGCTACATGACGGATTACACTCGGATAAGGCATGTTTCCACAGCTGCGCTGTCACCGCGGCTCCCCCCCCTCCCGCCGCTACAGAATCGTAGAGGCGGGGGGGGGGGGCGTTCACTGTCCGGAGGCGGCGAAGAACCGTGTAACGCGGCGCACGCACTTCGAGTCATTTTTGATTACAATTTTCAGGGATAAATAATAATTTGGCTTATAACACCTTACCTCTTCACAGCCACATTGTCCTGGCCAACTTCTCTTCCTCATTGTCAGACGAACGCGACGCTGGTTCTGGTCTTGCGACCCGGTCAAAACATAATTCCTTGATTGCGGTTTTGGCGAATGATTTACGACCTTCGTCGTCGGCCTCCGTCGGTCTATGATGACCATATAAGAGAATCCTAAACACTCTGCTGGAATTAAAAAAAAAAAAAAAAGCACTGCCTGTGGCTGCTGAAGCAGTCTCTCTTCACCCAGCTTTAGACAAAACAGCTCAGCGAACTTCTGTGCTTCAATTGGCTCGTAGCCGTTGGGAGGCGGGTCCTTCTGGCTAGGTTTTCATTTATTGGTTCTTCAAGGTTTCAGAAACCCAATTCAAAGCTCTTATTAGTCGAATGAGAGGTCAATCAGATGAACTAATCTGTTTGCGGCTGTGTCTGCAGCGCCACACCACCTACATCACCACCATCAGGATCATGCGTCCGAGTCATGCGTCCGGCATCGTGTGCTCTTGTGCGCCCTAGGATGCAGAGACTTGCCCCTCCGCAGTACAACGGAGCGCAAGAGGTTAAAAGCAGACAAGAACTCAGGTTTGTTTTTTTTTTTTTAAGACTGATTCATTACTGGTACAAATACAGGATTATTAAAAAAAATGTTCATTCTTTTGGACTTGTGCCCCACGAGCTTATGTGTGTTGGTAATGAAAAGAAATCTTCATTCCTATTTACATTCATATTTGCATTAATACTTGTACCAACAATAAACTACCATATAAAACCCTACATGAGTTTATTTGTGTTATCTTTATCAGCAAATTTTGTGTTTGACAGTCCCTGTGCTGTAAGTTATTTTGCACTCTGTTAATAAACTATGTGTTCACCACTGCCATTTCCATCCTTTTAGCAAAATCCACAACCATCTGTCCTTCCACATTTCTCTCCTTAAAACCCTACCTACCCAGAGCCTCCTCATCACCTCTGTTCCCTTCACCATGTCCTTTAAAGTCTGCTCCAATCACCACTCTTCTCCCTGGGAACACTCTTTACCACTTCATGACCACTTCAGGATTTTAACCCTTTAACCAATATTTTGGATAATCTTTGACATATCCAAGACTAATTTAACCCAACCCACCCTCCCGACATTTGCTATGTGAAAAATAACTAATTTTTGTTTTTTTCTTAAAAACTATTAGCATCATGTGATCAAACTGGCATTTAAAGGGTTAAAATCCTGATAATTATTCAATATTTGATAGTTTTGATCAGAACTGAAGTTGATCAAAAGATTTAACCCAAAAAAGCACAAAAAATATTAATCTATACTATTTTATAGCAGTTTTTGTTATTGGACATTTTTGTCCTTAATGACTCAAGAGGGGAGTACATTTTAAATCTGCTACTACACAAAAACTAAACACATCAAAGTCAATATTTTGGATAATCTATGATATATCTAAGACTGATTTTTTTAAAAAATCCCCCAGCCACCTAACTTTAGTTTTACGGAAAATAACTCATGTTTTGTATTTTTTTTCCAAAATAACAACAGTGACATCAAATAATCAAACTGGCACTTAAAGGGTTAATTTTTTCAAAATGATTGAATGTTTGGTAGTATTGAGCAGGGCTGAAGTTGTTTAAGAAATTGATGTAGAAAAAAAGCAGAAAAAATATTGATCTGTAAAATTTTTATAGCAGCCTTTTGGAAGTGGACATTTTTGTCCTTAATGACTCTAAAGCAGGGGTGTCAAACTCATTCCATGGAGGGCCAAGACCCTGCATGTTTTGCTTCTACCCAGTGTCATCAGCAGGTGTTTTCACTGATCAGCAATCAGTGGGAAGAAATTCAGTGAAATCACTTGTTGAAGACACTGGGTGGAGGTAAAACCTGCAGGGTCTTGGCCCTCCATGGAATGAGTTTGACACCTGTGCTCTAAAGGATAGTACATTTGTTTCAGTGTTCCATTGGTGCATTAGAAAAAAATAAAAGCTAAATTCCAAAATTTGTCTAGAGAGAGGCTTTGTTACAAAAAAAACTGTGCAATATGCACAAACACAGCCAAAATGATGAGCAAGTGAAGAGGAAAAAATTGCCCAAATGGACAAAAATATCCATAGTGGTTTAGGGATATATAACAACAAAAGAAATTATATACAACCCATAGTTGTAGGTCAGGATCCCAAGGTGAACCTGTATAGCAAGTGTGGTGACAAGAAAGAGTTTTACTCATTCTATTGTAAGAGGGCATAGGGAATACTAACCTTGACCTTTAACCTTTTGACCCCATAGTCAGAGGTCATGGTCTCAGGGTGAAGTTTGGTGACCGTAGCTTTACTCATTCTATAGTAACAGTGCAAAGGGACTGTTAGGATTGACCTTCGACCTTTTGACCCCAAACTCGTAGTCAGAGGTCAGGATCCCAAGGTGAACCTGTTTACCAAGTTTGGTGACCCTAGCATTCTTTGTTGTTGAGATATAGTTTATTTGCTATTCTGACATTGACCTTGCAATGCCAAACCCATAGTCACACTTTAGGGTTACAGAGTTAACCTGTGCAGAAAATTTGGTTACCTCCAAAATGTAATGGGTTTGTGTGTAGGCCTATAGCCACTTGTGGTGAAAATTGCATCAGAGTTTGTCCATCAGTTTTGGAGTATTGTTGCTAACACACTGTGAGAAGATAAGAGCCTTGGCTGAGGTATGCATTCTCAGATCATCACCAAAATATAATGGGTTCCTCTGTAGCCCAAGAACCGCCTCTGGTGAAAATTTCATCCAAATCATGCAGTAGTAGTATCCATGCAGTAGTTTTTGTGTAATCCTGCTGCATAAATACAAACAAAGCCCTTGGTGGAGGTATGCACTCTCAGATCATCACCAAAATCTAATCATCTGTTCTCCATGCCATTACACACCTTTCCTGAAAATTTCATCAAAATGCGTTCATAACTTTTGGAGTATTGTTGCTCACACACTGTGAGAAGATAAGAGCCTTGGCTGAGGTATGCATTCTCAGATCATCACCAAAATATAATGGGTTCCTCTCTAGCTCAAGAACCACCTCTGGTGAAAATTTCATCCAAATCCATGCAGTAGTTTTTGTGTAATCCTGCTGCACAAATACAAACAAAGCACTTGGTGGAGGTATGCACACTCAGATCACCAAAATCTAATCATCTGTTCCCCATGCCATTACACACCTTTCCTGAAAATTTGGTCAAAATCCATTCATAACTTTTTGAGTTATGTTGGTAACAGACAGACAGACAAACAGACAAACCCCGGTAAAAACATTACCTTCTTGGCGGAGGTAATAATGCAGAGAATTCCCCAAAGGTGAAACTAAAGGCTTGGACGTGAGTTGAGACTCATGTCCTGGTATCAAGAAAATATGTATAATACAGCACAGGGCAAGGAGCGGAGTGATGGACTAGAGGTAGAGCAACTGCCCTACAACCTGGAGGTCAGGATTCAAGTCCTGGCTAGATCATGCCAAAGACCATATAAAAATGGGACTTCCTGCTGTCCAACTTGGTGCTCAGCAAAAATGGAATGGAAGAGGGAAATGCGGGCAGCAGTGGCTCAGGAGGTAGAGTCGGCTGTCCTATAACCAGAAGATTGGTGGTTCGAATCCCACTCTCCCCAGTCATCCTGCCGTTGTGTCCCTGGGCAAGACACTTTACCCACCTTTCCTCCAGTGCCCATGACCTGGGTATAAATGTTCGGTAGTGGTAGGAGAAACCATTGGCAGCCACATTTTTGTCAGTGTGCTCCAGGGCAACTGCAGCTACAATAGTAGCTTACCAGTGTCTGTCTGGAGTGAATGAATAATGGACTCACTGTAAGCGCTTTGAGATGTCATCCGACATGTAAAGTGCCACATAAATCTAATCCATTATTATTATGAGCTCAGCCCACACTCTGACAAAAGATAGGTGTGCCAAGCTTGTGGCATCACATTCAAAAAGACTTGAGGCTGTAAGTGCTGCCAAAGGTGCATCAACAAAGTATTGAGCAAAGGCTGTGAATACTTACGCACTGTACATGTGATTTCTTAGTTTTTTTTATTTTTAATAAATTAGCAAAAATCTAAAAAAAAAAAAAACTTTTTTCATGTTATTATGAAGTGTTGTGTGTAAAATTTTGAGGGAAAAATGAATTTATTCCATTTTGGAATAAGGCTATAACATAACAAAATGTGGAAAAAGTGAACCACTGTGATTAATTTCTGGATGCACTGTAGCTCTGAATATTATGTGGCATTGATGAATTCATACTATAACAGTGAAAAAACTGTCAAGCTTTATATATAGCTTTGTTCATGAAATAAAAGTATTACAAATATATTACAAATTGTTTTATGCTTAAAAGTATGAATATAATAATAATAATAATAATAATAATAATAATAATAATAATAAACAATTGAGCTCCTACAAAAAGCAGCACTACTCAGCTCTGCAAGAATCCTTAGAAACGTACTTGAGGTCTAAGGCTGTGGACTACAGCTTGCCCTCTATGTAAATGATTTTCCAGCCTACATCTTTGCAGTGATTGTTTATTATTATTATTATTATTATTATTATTATTAATAATAATAATAATAATAATAATAATAATAAAGGGGCAAAGATCACTTGAGTAGCACCTTTCTGGTGGCCATTAACATCCTGACATCCCAGACCGGTCTCCCCATATCCAGCAGTATGTGATGTGTAGTTAGTTAAGTTAATTTCCTTCCACAGCATGTGGGACACCATGTGGTGTATAGGGGCGGCACCTATCTCCATTTCTCTGACTCTAGGCCACACAGCTAGTGTAAGTAGTGAATGCTACAGTGGAGGGTCAGTCCTCTGGTAGCTCTGTGCATTAACTTTCCTTTCCCCATTCTATTATGCCAAACACCAAGCTACAAGGCAGAAAGTACCATTTTTTATATGGTCTTTGGTATGACTCGGATGGGATTTGAACCCACAACTTCCTGGTTGTGGGGTGGATGCTCTGCCAACTCGTTTGACTCCCGGCACCACACGAGTAGGCTGCCTTTTTGCAACAGCGGATCAATTTCTTCCTATTTCTATTTACTATCTGGCTTCTCTTGCTAATCTTTCTGATCCGGCGACACCTTATCCATTGGACGGACACACGGATCACCCAAATGTCTCCTGAGCCGGCAGACGGAGCCACTGTTTTTAGCAGGATACATTACAGCAGAGACCGGCTGTTAGCACTTAACCGGACCAAGATGCTAGCGCAAGACTTCGACATAAGAATCAGAATCAGAATCAGAATCAACTTTATTGCCAAGTATGCTTACACATACAAGGAATTTTACTTATCACTAAGGTGCGCTCATGTTAAGTGCACCCTAATGACGCGGCAGCCATACAGGCGCCTCATTCAGTGGGGGGTAAAGAGGGGGAGGGGGGGAAGGGGGTGACACACTGGGCAGAGAGAAAAAACATAGTTATCAAAATATGGCTCGAGTGAGCAAGATTGTGATTACATAGAAAAAAACCCTCTAAGCACGCTTAGCAGACAATAACAGATTCACACATTAACAAAGCAAGAGAGAGACCAGTGTGTGTATGTCAGTCATGTGATATCAGTGTGAGTGCAGTGTGTGAAGTATCAGTTACTGGTGGACAAACAAAAATCCTCTCTTGGGCAACAGCAAGATGTTATGTCCTTAGTGTCCTAAAACATAGATAACATGTCCAAACAGAGTTCATCTCTCTTCAGTTCATGCCAGATGGTAAAATTCCATGTTAGTCACATGGCTGTCCTTGGAGAGTTCAGATTGTTGCACATCAGCAATTGTTTGGGTTAGAGAAGCCAAGCCAAAAATTCCCTTCTGCCTTATCTTTTCTCCTGGAGGAATGATTCTCAAGGACGCCAAATCAAGGCCTGATAGGCACAGTTCACTTAGAGCACAGAAATTTCACCTCTCATGCGATTCTGTGCATCACAATTTGCATGTACATTTCCATATACATTTCCAGGCTTTAAAATCATTTCCTGGAGAGCACCCAGCGACTCCAAGATGTTACCTATCTTCCTATTCAGTTCACCATTAGCCGCTATCAGAGCCCTCCCCAACTGGTCGAATTGTTGAAGGAGCTTCGCCAGGTCTGCATTTTGATTAGCTCTTTCCAACTTCCTTAGTTTTCGATACACCAGGAAAACTCCAAAGCCAAACAGCAGAAATCCTGTGATCTTAAGGCCAAACAAGTAGATGTCTTCCACATCTTCGATCGAAAGGTCGCACAGACACATAAGTTTCCAATTGTTTGTGTCTCTCACATAGTTGGGCTCCCCCGGGCCCGATTTTCTGTTTGAAAAGGTGGTGTCAATTGCATTTAAAGCCCAGCTTACCAAATCCATAATTTTCCGTTTGGATCGAGATTCAGCCAGAAGAAGAGCGAGACACAGACAGGACACAGCAAGCTGGGATCAGTGAAGGGAGGAGGAGAGGAGAGGAGAAGAAATGCGTCTGCTCTCTCTGAAAGCCGGAAGAAGAAGCTGAAATAAGACAGAAATGACGTGGATGCCATGCTGGAGCAAGACGGTGGGTGAGAAATATAAGGTACAGACCCGTCCTTCCATCCGTTATTGTGGGGAATGTACGATCGCTACTCAAGACAGATGAGCTAGTGGCTATGGATCGTTACCAGAGTGTCTTCAGAGAGATTAGCATGATGTTGTTCACTGAGACGTGGCTAACAGAACTAGCAACAGATGCTAACATCAAACTGGAGGGTTTCCATGCAATACGGGCAGACCGGACACCAGACAGTGGGAAGGCAAGGGTCGGAGGAGTGATAATGTATGTCAATAACAGCTGGTGCAGACCGGGACATATCACGGTTAAAGAACAACACTGCAGCAAAGACATTGAGTTGCTAGCATGCGGCCTACCTATCTCCCGAGGGAATACTCACACGTGATCTGCATTGTTATTTATGCAAATCTGACGGCGAACGTGGGGGACAGCGTGTGATGCCATTCACTCAGTAACTGGCAGGCTGCTGACACAACACCCAGATGCTCTTCTCCTCATCTCAGGTGATTTCAACCATATTTCACTGTCCCCCATTCTGCCCACGTTCACCCAGTATGTCACATGCCACACTAGAGACAATAAAACACTGGACTTATTTTATGCAAACACTAAGGAGGTGTACACCCCATCATCACTCTCCCCACTCGGGAGATCGGATCACAACTTGGTTCATCTCCTGCTGGTGTACAAACCCCTAGTACACAGACAACCTCCGGTCATGCGCACGGTAAAGATATGGTCTGAGGAGGCAATGGACGCTCTAAAGGACTGTCTTGAAACCACTGCCTGGGAGCAGTTCTGCGATCCATATGGTGAGGACATCGATGGCCTCACTCACACCATCACAGACTACATCAACTTCTGTGTGGACAGCACCGTACCCACCAAGATCATACGGTGTTGCTCGAACAACAAACCCTGGATCAACCCCGAGATAAAAACACTTCTGAGAGAAAAGAAGAGGATCTTCAGGTCGGGGAACAGGGAGATGCTGAAGTCCATACAGAGGGAGCTGAGGAGGAAGATCAGAGAAGGCAAGGACAGCTTCAGGAAGAAGATGGAGGACAAGCTGCAACAGAATGACATCGGCGGGGTCTGGAGAAACCTTAAAACCATCTCTGGGCTCCAGAATACCTCCTCCCAGGCCACGGGGGGCAGGGAGTGGGTGAACAATCTGAACCTGTTTTTTAATAGGTTTGATCAACCGCCCTTCCCCCCGACTGCACACCAACCACTGCTGCCTCTAAAGTCATCAAGACCTGCTGTCCACACCCCACTCCACCAACACCCCCCCCCCACTCCCAGCACACAGCCCCCCAACCTGACCCTCACTAAGACCCAGGTGAGGATGGAGCTGAGGAAGATCAAGGCGAGGAAGGCCTCAGGACCGGACGGCATCAGCGCGAAGCTCCTCAAGTCGTGCACAGACCAGCTGTGTGGGATTGTGGAGCACATCTTCAACCTGAGCCTGAAGCTGGAGAGGGTACCACAGTTGTGGAAAACATCTTGTGTGGTACC
The DNA here is from genome assembly GCA_020510985.1 of Pholidichthys leucotaenia. Classification (NCBI taxonomy): domain Eukaryota; kingdom Metazoa; phylum Chordata; class Actinopteri; order Cichliformes; family Pholidichthyidae; genus Pholidichthys; species Pholidichthys leucotaenia. The sequence continues at coordinate 73,759,555 of CM035838.1, forward strand.
TGTACCAAAGACTTCCCACCCCAAAGACCTGAACAGCTACAGGCTAGTGGCCCTGACATCTCACATGATGAAGACCCCGGAGAGACTGCTCCTTGCTCACCTCCGCCCCCTGGTGGGACCAGCGATGGATCCACTCCAGTTCGCCTACCAGCATGGCATTGGGGTGGAGGATGGAGTGATCTTCCTCCTTCACCGTTCCCTGTCCCACCTGGAGAAGCCCGGGAACACAGTGAGGATCATGTTCTTTGACTTCTCCAGTGCTTTCAACACCATCCAACCAATGATCCTGAAGGACAAGATGCTGTGCGCAGGGGTGGACCAGCACCTGTCATCATGGATCCTGTACTACCTCACTAACCGGCCACACTTTGTGAGAACCCAGGATTGTGTGTCCGACACGATCATCGGCAGCACGGGGGCCCCCCAGGGAACGGTTTTGGCTCCCTTCCTGTTCACCCTTTATACTGCGGACTTCTCACACAACACAACACACTGCCATCTACAGAAGTTCTCTGATGACTCTGCGATCATCGGCCTCATCTCCAACGGAGATGAAGCTGAGTACAGAGGACTTATCCAGGACTTCGTGGACTGGTGCCATCGGAACTGCCTCCAGATCAATGCGAGGAAAACCAAGGAGCTGGTGGTGGACTGCCGCAGGCAAGGACAACCCCTCACAGCACCAGTAAACATCCAGGGAACAGACATTGAGTTGGTGACATCCTACAAGTACCTGGGTGTTCATCTGAACAATAAACTAGACTGGTCACACAATACCAACGCACTCTACAAGAAGAGACAGCACAGGCTGTTCCTACTGAGGAGACTCAGGTCTTTTGGTGTACAAGGGGTGCTCTTGAAGTCATTCTACGACACGGTGGTGGCATCAGCCATCACTTTTGGAGTGGCCTGCTGGGGCAACGGCATTACAGCAGCCGATAGGAAGAGACTGAACAAACTAATCAAGAAAGCTAGCTCTGTCCTGGGGCAACGCCTTGACCCAGTGGAGGAGATAGGAGAGAGAAGGATGGTGGCTAAACTGGCATCTCTGGTGGAGTCTGAGTCCCACCCTATGCAGGACATACTGAACGCACTGAGGAGCTCATTTAGCAGTAGACTACATCATCCTAGGTGCGTGAACGAGAGGTTTCGTGGGTCCTTCCTACCTACAGCTGTCAGACTGTATAACCTAAGCAGGGCTGCTCGCAGAGATAGCAAAAAAAACGTGACGACCTAATAGTATTGAATGCAAAAGACGCAACAGACTTACACAAATGGTCCCCTCCAGTATACAACTAGGATAATATCAGTCGCTGTGGAGGGTGACAATATGTATGGGTACATATTCATACCATGTAGGGTAACTAAATAGACGGTTATGCTGTTTAGTCCACCTAGCTACAATGCTCTGCACTGTGTATATATATTTATATATACTGCTCAAAAAAATAAAGGGAACACTTTTTAATCTGAGTAAGCTGGACTAGCCTGCCACAATTTCTTCACTTTAAGTTTTGGAGTGTTTTCATTTCCATCAAAAGACGTGGCATCTTTTCATTCTTAACGCATTATCCAGTCCATATCAGTGTAGATATCCAGCTTATTTTTTCCCATTAAAATCTGATGTGTTTTCAAAGTGTTCCCTTTATTTTTTGAGCAGTATATTTATATGTACATATTTATATGTACATATGTATATTCACTGCTCTTATTTTCATATATTCTAAATTATTGCTCTGAGTGTTGCTATCCCTGTGCTGTTGCAATGCTGGAATTTTCCCACTGTGGGACTAATAAAGGCTTATCTTATCTTATCTTATCTTATCTTATCTTAACTAGGCCACCACTCCGGTATGTTATGTGTAACTTACAGCCAATTTGTTATCAGCAAGTAGTCATTCCACCTAGCCTCTCACATACTGAAGACTGTCCATTGTGCCTCTACGTGGCGCCTCTGGTTTTGCAGAACACGGCGGATCTAGTGGAGAGAACCCCGAAAGAAAAATCCCAACATGCAGTTGGATAAACTCACCCTGTGATGATAATGAACTCTAATTGAAATAACAATCATGACATGAATGAGATCAGAACTGATGGTCCCTTGTCCGGCAGTGTTGGTGTGTACGGTCAGGCACCACTTGGTCATCAACAAGCGCCTGGCCATAGAAAGTGGAATAATGCACTCTATCGAGTAGTAATGGAATGCTACTATGAAAGTAAACCAGGAACTGGGGTTTATCAGAGAAAGATGATGTATAGCTGGCAGAACAGAGGATTGTTTGATATGTCTGAACAAAACCTTGCAGACAAAACCCTAGCAATCAGAAAGAACAAGTGCCTCTCTGATGCTGAGTTAGAGGAGATTGAGCGGTGTGTGAGCAGCAATGTTGACACTAACAATGAAGAGGGAAGAGAGAGTGGAGCAACAAGAAGTGAGAGTGAAAGCAATATCCCTGTTGACATGCAGCAGAGTCACAGGAAAGAAATGTCGTACAGCAAGGATATCACCATCTCCAAATCCTGAATGTGGAAGGATTGCTTGAATGACAGAAAGACATTCTCAACAGCATCAAACTGGTACTAGAGGAAGAAGGAGACAAAGAACAACTAAGATCTCAGAAATATTGACAGAAAAAGGCTCAGAGAAGCGGTTCACGAAGTGAACAACATTTTATCTCATATACAAACAGATGACATAACTGAGACAAACTGGTTTGTCCATTCTGCTGGTATTGTTGTCATGCTTAAGTTAGGTGTACGCAATACTGCATCCAAAGCAAGAAAAGAGCCTATGTGGAAAAGAAGGATACAGGCTAAAATTGAATTGCTAAGGAAGGAACTAAGCAAGTTAGAGAGACGAAAATATAAACAGAGTAAAGGTTTGAAGGGAGTGACACAGAAGAGAAATATGGTGTTGGGAAGAAAGGACTGGAAGTGGTTATTGAAGAACTGAAGCAGCATATAACAGCTACAAATGCAAAACTGAGGAGGTATGAGCGGAGTGTAGGAATTTTATTGCTGTTGGGTTTTATATGTGTTTTATTGTTGGTACAAGGATTAATATGAATAAATATAGTAAATATATGTGTAATATATATGTAAATATATGTGTATATGTGAATAGTAAATATGAATGTGAGTAGGAATGAAAATTTCTTTTCATTACTGACACACATAAGCTTGTTGGGGCACCAGTCCAAAAGAATGGACAATTTTATTAACGATTCTTTATTGGTACCAATAATTTTTTATTTATTTATTTTTTTTGTTACTTATTTGTACCCGTAGGTAGACTTGGTTTGCAGTCTGGTGACAAGCCACCGGCTGCTGGTCGCTGCGTGCGCGAGCGCCCTAAACCTACATGTTTTTGGTGTGCGGGAGGAAACCGGAGAAATCCCGCAGTAAACCCACGCAACACGGGGAGAACATGCAAACTCCACACAGCTCACTGTTGGTCGGGGGCTGGGATCGAACCCACGATCTCATGATCCCCGCGATCCCCCGGCCGAGGGTAAAACTCGGAATCAGTCTAATGAATCAGTCTAAAAAAAAACTTGAGTTCTTGTCTGCTTTTAATCAAGAAGATGGACATGAAATCAACAATAACTCCCATATGTCTTTCAATAGTTTAATAAGAAATGTCAGATTCATATTCAGATGACTTTAAGACAAGGAATTTAACATGTATCATGAGCACCATAGACTGTTATTGAATTACTGAGCAAAACATATGGATCAAACATTTATGAAACCAAAGAAACCATAGTTTATCTTGCCAATATACTGGAAATTGGAAAACCATAAAATAGCATTGGTTAAGAAAAGTGGATGCAATTCTATGAAGAAAATGATGAGTAAACTATTTATAAAAAGGAAAATTGGTGCTACTCTGAAAAGGAACGGTGATTAATGAAAAGACAAAATGCATTTTGAAAATTCTGATAAGAGATTGCATGAAATTAGGTTTAAAGAATTTATACCAGGAATATTTTAAAGAATTAAGTTTAAATTGGACAACAGGCCTTCAGCCAAGCGGAGTTAGATTGCGTCCCGGTGGCAGCAGGGCCCCCACGTGCCACCCTTGATCCGAATGGATGTCCGTGGATTCTGTTGAGAGAGACTGGTAGACAGGTTCTTCCACAAGGCCATGTTCCTGAGATTGCAAACGGGCTTGGTGTTTAGCATGCTGGGCGAGGTCTTCTTTTATACAGTGAAAATGGGAATTTGGCCAGGTGGTCAAATTCCTGATAATATTTGTTTATTGTTCAAAGTCCAATCAGAAAATCAAACTGAAAAGAAAACACACCACACATCCATTTCTTCCTATGTGTTGTGGTCAGACAAAGATCATTTAAGCTTGGTAAAAAAAAAAAAAAAAAAAAAAAAAATTCAAACAAAATCTTCTTAACACAGTAATTTAAGGAAAAGGAGTAGAATAGGAAAAAGTGAACTTTAAAGAAAAAGAAAAATAATTTTCACAGAGCATGGATAGGCTCTGGGCCTTCTTAAGGAAAGACAAAAATGGAGAGAGCAGAAAATCTACTCCTTCCTCACCCCTGCTACAACTCAACTGACCAACACCCAAACTGAAGACAAAGGAAAGTTTTTCTCCAGGTGTGGCAGGATCCCACTAAATTTCATGATAACTGAGCTGGACCAATTACACTGAGTTTCTTTGTTTGGCAGAGGTCGTAAACTGACTAAAAAGGCAAGGAAGATAGGCTTAGACTCCAAATGGTCAGTTCAAAGTTCTGAGGTGGGTGCCTCCCAGAGAGAGAAGGAGAGAGAATTTGATATCCTAAAACATGTATATTTTCCCATTAAAGCATCAATTCTTTAAAACTTTAGTGGCTAAGACAGCAGGGAAGAGCTGCTAGCATTCAACCGCCACCCGGTCCCATTGGAAAAACTCGATATACCGAGAGAACTGAGGCGAAAACGCCGCGGCTGCCGGGCTGGAGTAAGGCGGAGGACAAAAAATATAAGGTACAGACCCTCGCTTCCATCTATTGTCATGGGAAATGTACGGTCGATACTGGGAAAGGTAGATGAGCTAGCGGCTATCTCCCGTTATGATAGCACATACCGGGAGTGCTCTCTCCTTTTGTTTACTGAGACGTGGCTATCTGAACTAGCAGCAGATGCTAACATTGAGCTGGAGGGTTTCCACATGATACGGGCTGACCGAACACCAGACAGTGGCAAAGCAAGGGGCGGTGGAGTGATAATGTATGTTAATAACAACTGGTGCAGACCGGGACATATCACTGTTAAACAACGACACTGCAGCAAAGACATTGAGTTGCTAGCTGTTAGCATGAGGCCTACATATCTCCCGAGAGAACACTCACACGTGATCTGCATTGTTGTTTATGCAAATCCGACGGCGAACGCTGGGACAGCGTGTGACGTCATCCATTCAGTAACCAGCAGGCTGCAGACTGAACACCCAGACGCTCTTCTCCTCATCTCAGGCGATTTCAACCATGTTTCACTATCTCCCATTCTACCCACGTTCACCCAGTATGTCACATGCCACACTAGAGACAATAAAACACTGGACTTATTCTACGCAAACACTAAGGAGGCGTACACCTCATCACAACTCCCCCCACTCGGGAGATCAGACCACAACTTGGTTCATCTCCGGCCGGTGTACAAACCCCTAGTGCACAGACAACCTCTGGCCATGCACACTGTGGAGTTATGGTCTGAGGAGACGATGGACACTCTAAAGGGCTGTTTTGAAGCCACCGCCTGGAAGCAGCTCTGCGATCCACATGGTGAGGACATCGATGGCCTCATTCACACCTTCACGGACTACCTCAGCTTCTGTGTGGACAAATCCGTTCCCACCAAGACCATACGGCGTCACTCAAACAACAAACCCTGGATCAACCCTGAGATAAAAACACTTCTGAGAGAGAAGAAGAGGATCTTCAGGTCGGGGAATAGGGAGATGCTGAAGTCCGTACAGAGGGAGCTGAGGAGAAAGATCAGAGAAGGCAAGGACAGCTTCAGGAAGAAGATGGAGGACAAGCTGCAACAGAGCGACATCAGCGGGGTCTGGAGAAACCTCAAAACCATCTCTGGGCTCCAGAATACCTCCCCCCAGGCCACGGGGGGCAGGGAGTGGGCGAACAACCTGAATCTGTTTTTCAATAGGTTTGACCAACCGCCCTCCCCCCTGTCTGCACAACAACCACTGCTGCCTCTAAAGAAATCAAGTCCTGCTGCCCACCCCCCACTCCACCAACACCCCCCCACTCCCAACACACAGCCCCCCATCCTGACCCTGACCAGGACCCAGGTGAGGACGGAGCTGAGGAAGATCAAGGCGAGGAAGGCGTCGGGACCGGACGGCATCAGCGCAAAGCTCCTCAAGTCCTGTGCAGACCAACTGTGTGGGATTGTGACGTATATCTTCAACCTGAGCCTGAAACTGGGGAGGGTACCACAGCTGTGGAAAACATCTTATGTGGTACCTGTACCAAAACTTCCCACCCCAAAGACCTGAACAGCTACAGACCGGTGGCCTTGACGTCCCACTTGATGAAGACCCTGGAGAGACTGCTCCTTGCTCACCTCCGCCCCCTGGTGGAACCAGCGATGGATCCACTTCAGTTCGCCTACCAGCATGGCATTGGGGTGGAGGATGCGGTGATCTTCCTCCTTCACCGTTCTCTGTCCCACCTAGAGAAGCCCGGGAATATGGTGAGGATCATGTTCTTTGACTTCTCCAGTGCTTTCAGCACCATCCAACCGATGATCCTGAAGGACAAGCTGCTGCGCGCAGGGGTGGACCAGCACCTGTCATCATGGATCCTGGACTACCTCACGAACCAGCCTCAGTTTGTGAGAACCCGGGACTGTGTGTCCGACACGATCATCAGTAGCACGGGGGCCCCCCAGGGAACGGTGCTGGCTCCCTTCCTGTTCACTCTTTATACTGCGGACTTCTCACACAACACAACACACTGCCATCTACAGAAGTTCTCTGATGACTCTGCGATCGTTGGCCTCATCTCCAATGGAGATGAAGCTGAGTACAGAGGGCTTATCCAGGACTTCGTGGACTGGTGCCATCGGAACTGCCTCCAGATCAACGCGAGGAAAACTAAGGAGCTGGTGGTGGACTGTCGCAGGCAAGGACAACCCCTCACAGCACCAGTAAATATACAGGGAACAGACATCGAGATGGTGACAGCCTATAAGTACCTGGGTGTTCATCTGAACAATAAACTAGACTGGTCACACAATACTGACGCACTCTACAAGAAGGGACAGCGCAGGCTGTTCCTGCTGAGGAGACTCAGGTCTTTTGGTGTACAAGGTGCGCTGCTGAAGACATTCTATGACCCGGTGGTGGCATCAGCCATCACTTTTGGAGTGGTCTGCTGGGGCAGTGGCATTACAGCAGCCGATAGGAAGAGACTGAACAAACTGATCAAGAAAGCTAGCTCTGTCCTGGGGCAGCGCCTTGATCCGGTGGAGGAGATAGGAGAGAGAAGGACGGTGGCTAAACTGTCATCTCTGCTGGAGTCCGAGTTCCACCCTATGCAGGACATACTGAATGCACTGAGGAGCTCATTTAGCAGCAGACTACATCATCCCAGGTGCACAACCGAGAGGTTTCGCAGGTCCTTCTTACCAATGGCTGTCAGACTGTACAACCTAAGCAGGGCTGCTCGCAGAGATAGCAAAAAGACGTAACAAACTAATAGTTTTTTTGAATGCAAAGATGCAATAGACTTACACAATGGTCCCCTCCGGCATACAACTAGGAAGATACCGGTCGCTATGGAGAGTGAGAATATGTATGGGCACATAATCATACCATGTATGATAACTAAGTAGACGGTTGTGCTGTTTCATCCCATCTAGCAACAATGCTCTGCACTGTGTGTGTTTATATATTTACATATTTATTCCATCTAGCTACAATGCTCCGCACTGGGTGTGTTTATATTTATATATCTATATATTTATTCCATCTAGCTACAATGCTCCGCACTGTGTGTTTATATATCTACATATTATTCCATCTAGCTACATTGCTCCGTACTGTGGGTGTTTATATATTCACATATTTATTCCATCTAGCTACAATGCTCCGCACTGTGTGTTTACATATTCATATATTTATTCCATCCAGCTACAATGCTCTGCACTGTGTGTCTGTGTGTGTGTATATATATATTTTATAATAATATGTACATATGTATATTAGCTGCTCTTGCTTGCTTGTTTTTTTTCTTGCCTTCTGATTGTTGCTCTGAGTGTTGCTATCCCTGTGCTGTTGCAATCCTGGAATTTCCCCGTTGTGGGACTAATAAAGGCTTATCTTATCTTATCTTATAGTCTACTTAATAATAAAGGATCAAACCATGTGTCTACATCACAGATGTTGTGGAAATGTGAAAATGACGAGGCAGAGTTTATCTCACGAGTCAGGTTTATTCACATCTTCCAACATCAGCAAAACAGAAAAGAGAAAAAAACCCAGACCTTCGTCCTTTAAATACCCAGGACCTTCAAAGCTCAAAGTCACAATGCATTTAATCCCAAGTAACAATGCATCCTTTCTCACAGTCACAATGCATTCTCTCTTAGATCTTATCACCTCCACCTAAAGTCTCTGGCAGCCAGGAAATCCCCCAAGGCCGTCTCTTTGCATACCAAAGCCTAAACTTCCACATCCTCCTGTTATCTCCAAGGAGACTCAGTCCTTTGTTCAATCTGAGATGTGAAGTCTAAAGTGATATAACAATGTGCATATGTGTCCCACATAACCCCCCCCCCCCCCCAAACGTCTAAGATGGAACAACGGAATAACAGTCTGCATGTCATGATAAAATCATTACACATCAGCCCACATGCTGCTTGGGCCTCAGTCTCCTCCCGTATCTGCTGTAAGTGGGCTTCATCACTTCCGCGGCGCCATCCTGCTGGGGGGCTGCTGTCTGAGGGTGAGAACTGTTAGTCAATCCCTGTGGGTGTTCTGGGGAATGTCCCCTAGGGGAACTGCCGCGCCGAGGAGCCCTGGCCAACAGCACATCCTCGTCTGCCACCACAAAGGCGGGTTTGAGCCTGTTTATGCCAATCTTTTCTTTCCTGCCCCCCAAATCTAGCAAAAAATGCTTATCCCCTGTTTCCAGCATTCTAAATGGTCCATCATAAGGTGGTTGTAGCGGCGGGTGATGGGAATCGTGTCTGACAAAAACAAACTCCGCGTTTTTTAAAGCCTTAGGTACAAAAATGCGCGGAAAACTGTGGTGAACGGGGCCAGGCAGCGTGCCTGATTCTGTGCCACGCTGCTACTGCTGAGCCAGGGAGCATTCTGGCGCAGGATTATCTGGGAGAAATTCCCCGGGCAGCCAAAGTGGCTGCGCAAAAACTAGCTCAGCCGGGGAGGCTTCTAAATCCTCTTTAGGTGCAGAACGTAACCCCAATAAAACCCACGGTAGCCTGTCTACCCAATTTGCATCCGTAAGCGACGCTCTGAGAGTCGCTTTCAATGACCTATGAAAACGTTCGCATAACCCATTAGCCTGCGGATTGTACGCGGTTGTGCGGTGGATCATTACCCCCAGGCTGCGGGCCATTGCTGACCAAAGTTCGGAAACAAATTGAGGGCCTCTGTCAGACGTAATGTCCGACGGGACTCCAAAGCGCGCTACCCATGCTGTTAAAAACGCGCGCGCCACCTCCTCGGCTGTAGTTGACGCCAGTGGGACCACTTCCGGCCAGCGCGTGGTGCAGTCTACCATTGTCAGAAGGTGTGTGCACCCCTGTGATGGCGGAAGGAGGCCCACGAGGTCCACGTGGACATGATCAAACCTCTTGGCCGGGATGTGAAATGGCTCCAAGGGAGCTCTCGTGTGTCTGTGTACCTTGGCTCGTTGACAAGCTATGCAGGCTGCTGCCCACTCCCTAACTTGTTTGTGCAGGCTCGGCCATACAAATTTCTCTCCCACCATTTTGACCGACGCGTGCACTCCCGGGTGCGCCAGAGAATGAATCGAGTCAAAAACGCGGCGGCGCCACCCGGCCGGTACCACAGGACGCAGTCGCCCAGTGGAGACATCACAGATTAGGGGGGGCATACCGTCTTGCAGCACCCTGTTCTCCAGCCTTAACCCTGTTGGTCCAGACTGGAGCGCGTGCACGTCCGCGTCACTAACCTGATCCACGGCCATGGCTGCATAATCTATCCTTACGCGGACCAGGGCCGCCACGGCGCGCGAGAGACAGTCTGCCACTACATTCAGTTTACCCGCCACATGCTGAATATCGGTAGTAAACTCTGAGATGGCGGCCAGCTGCCTCTGCTGCCGGCCTGACCACGGTTCTGAAACCTTGGCCATCGCGAATGTCAGCGGCTTGTGGTCAACGAACGTGGTGAAACGGCGTCCCTCCAGCCAGAACTGGAAGTGGCGAATGGCCAAGTGGAGAGCTAACAACTCCCTGTCGAATGTGCTGTATTTTCGTTCACTATCGCGCAAAGTCCTGCTGAAAAAGGCAAGCGGTTGCCAAGCCCCGGCTACATGCTGCTCCACGACCGCCCCTATAGCCACATCTGACGCGTCAGTAGTGAACGCTATGCGGGCCGTTGGGTCTGGATGTGCTAACAACGCAGCGTTTGCCAGGGCTGTTTTGACCTCCGAGAATGCTTGCTCTCGCTTCGGAGACCATTCGATTTTATTTGTGGGTTTTTGTTTTTTTAGTGCGGCATACAATGGTTGCATGAGCTGTGCTGCGCGGGGGAGGAAACAGTTATAAAAATTCACCATTCCCAAAAACCCCTGTAACGCCTTGACCGTTTGTGGCTGGGGAAAATTTGTTACCGCGCACACTTTGTCAGGCAGAGGAATTGCTCCTTCTGGAGAGACGCGATGCCCCAAAAAATCAATCTGCGTCACCCCGAACTGACATTTCGCTGGGTTGATTATTAACCCATGCTCTCCCAACCTCCGGAAAACTGCCGTGAGGTGGTTTTCGTGTTCGTCTTCGGACGCGCTGGCTACCAAGATGTCATCCAGGTAGACGAATAAGAAGGGGAGATCGTGCAACACCGCATCCATCATGCGTTGGAACGTCTGCGCAGCGCCTTTAAGCCCAAACGGCATGTGCAAAAACTCGAATAGGCCAAACGGAGTTATTACCGCTGTTTTGGATATGTCCTCAGCGCGCACTGGGACTTGGTGGTAACCGCGGACCAAGTCTATCTTAGAAAAAACGCACGCCCCCACCAAATGAACAGAAAAATCTTGGATATGCGGGATTGGGTAGCGGTTGTGCGCTGTGGCGTTGTTCAACCTGCGGAAATCTCCGCAAGGTCGCCACGAGCCATCAGCTTTCGGGACCATGTGAAGCGGGGAAGCCCATGGGCTGTTCGAACGCCTGATGATGCCCAACTTTTCCAGGTTGGCGAACTCCTCGCGCGCTATGGTCAGTTTAGCTGAATCCAAGCGCCGAGCTTTTGCAAAAACGGGCGGTCCGGTGGTAGTAATAAAATGTTCCACTCCGTGTTTAGCGACAGCTGCTGAAAATGTAGGAACCGTGAGTGCTGGGAACTGAGTGAGCAGTGTGTGGAACTTACCGCTTGCCGTTGTGACGTTGGCTTGTGCTGTGGGCGGGGTCACTCGGGCTGCACAGGGAATAGAATAAAAAGACTGTTAGCAAGATCAACCAACAAACCATGTGAGCACAGAAAATCAGCCCCCAACATATTGAAATTCACTGCAGCTATGACAAAAGTCCACTCAAATGTACGGCCGTGTAGGGACAGAAGCAGAGCCCTCTCACCAAAGGTCTTAATCTCCGAGCCGTTCGCTGCTGATGCCCCGTGACCTCCGGAACCCGCCAGCCGGTCAGCAGAGGAAGGCGTGATGAAACTCACTTGGGAGCCTGTGTCCACGAGGAATTGCCTCCCCGAGCGTGCATCCGTCAAGTAGAGCAGCTTGTTCTCTTCACCGAGGGCTGCAGCTGCTACCGACCCCCGGTGTTGGCGTTTCCCGAGCGCTTGAACTGGCACGGTGGTATACATTTGCGTGCCTTCTCTGCAAAGCGGCGATGGTAGAAACAGAGGGTGTCTCCTCCGCGATCCTTGGCCCCCGCCGCTGCCGTCGTCAGTGGGTCTGCTACCGCCGTCTCTGGTCCCTCGCCATCTCCGGCCGTCGTGCCGAACTCCGTCGCTGCTGCGGTGGCCGCGCGCTGTTTGCTGGCATTGAGAATCCGGTGCGCCTCCTGGGCCAGCGCGCGGAAGTCCCGCTTGGCCAACAACGGCGAACTGGCCAGGGTCGCTCTCGTGGCCGACGGTAGGGTTCTGAGGAAAATGTGGGTGAAGATGAAGTCATCGTCGTCTGAGCCCCTCAACCTCAGCATGTCCTCCATCAGGTCAATGGGCGTGCAATCTCCCAAGTTGTTCAGAGCCAGGAGCCTCTCCACTCTCTTCTGGACTGAGAGAGTGAAGCGCTGGATAAGCGCAGCCTTCAACCCGTCGTATTTGTCGTCGGCCGGTGGCTGCTCCAAAAGGCTCTGCACATGCTGAGCCGTGCGGTTGTCGAGCTTGGCAATCGCATGGTAGAACTTCGTGTCATCTACCGTTATCCCCCGGAGGGCGAACTGTGCTTCGACCAAGTGGAACCAGGAGCGCGGGTTGTCTCGCCAAAAGTCCGGTAGCTGGACGGTAGCGGCATATGCTTGGCTGGAAGCTCCTGACCCGGCTGGCTCGGGGGAATTTCTTTCACTCATGATACGTCTTAGGGTCACCAGTGTGGAAATGTGAAAATGACGAGGCAGAGTTTATCTCACGAGTCAGGTTTATTCACATCTTCCAACATCAGCAAAACAGAAAAGAGGAAAAAACCCAGACCTTCGTCCTTTAAATACCCAGGACCTTCAAAGCTCAAAGTCACAATGCATTTAATCCCAAGTAACAATGCATCCTTTCTCACAGTCATAATGCATTCTCTCTTAGATCTTATCACCTCCACCTAAAGTCTCTGGCAGCCAGGAAATCCCCCAAGGCCGTCTCTTTGCATACCAAAGCCTAAACTTCCACATCCTCCTGTTATCTCCAAGGAGACTCAGTCTTTTGTTCAATCTGAGATGTGAAGTCTAAAGTGATATAACAATGTGCATATGTGTCCCACAATGTGATTAATTTCTGGTAGGCATGCAAAAATTAATTTCTTCCTGAAAATAAAGCAACACATATCAATAAAAACATTTCAAACCACAATTGTCCATCCCAGAGTCTGGCCATGTCTTCAATAGCGGATACTGTCTTGAGAGAAGAATATGAATTAATTCATTGTCCACAATTCATAATTTCAACTGCAGAGAGAGAAAAATTAAATATTCCTGAGTTGTCCACCAGAGGGCAATGTAAGACTGTTTGAGTTTTAATGAGGAATCTTGCCTTTCAAGTGCCTGGGTAACATCAACCATAACTCTGTCATTTGGGGCCTTCCTTTGGCAAATAGATGAAAGAGAAAAATGACTCCAGGTCCCGAAGAAGGGATTAATTTCCACTTTTATGGCTGATGGGTAGTGTTACAGCTCCGGTCTTGGGTGAGAAAAGCAATTCGTGATCTGACTCTTGGGGTGAAACAATTTCTCCTCAGCAAAGAATGATTTTATAAATTGGAACCCAGGGGTTAACGCTACAAGAGAATAAACCAGTACAGACACAATAGAATGTTCCAGTACGACCAGAAAAAGCTTTACCAGGAATTGAATGGTGTAACTATGCACAGTGATGCTAAACCAGATCCCCAAGCAAGCTGTGATTTCGGGAGCAATATTTGGGACGACCCTACGGAGCACAATCGAAGTGCCGAATGTCTGGAAAACGTGCAAAAAGAGTTAAACAAACACATACCCCAGGAGAATGTGACAATTTCCACTGTGGATGTAAAACAACAACTGAAGAAAGCAGCAAACTGGAAAGGACCAGGGCCCGAAGGTATCCAAGGCTTCTGGCTGAAGTATTTCACATCACTTCACAATCACTTTGCAGACCAACTTAACATGATGTTGAAGCTTGGCATGGTGCCACAGTGGATGACCCTTGGAGGGACAGTGCTCTGTGTTAAGGATCCACTGTTGGGCAGTGCCGTTGAAAATTTTCATCCAATAACATGCCTTTCAGTCATGTGGAAGCTACTCTGCGGGATACTCTCTGAGAAGATATATGACCACCTTGGGACAGAGAGGACAATCCCAGAAGAACAAAAAGGATGTAGAAAGAACTCAAGGGCACAAAAGACCAACTTATGATCGACAAAATGGTGCTCCGGAATTGCAAACGGAGAAAATCAAATCTTGCTATGGTGTGGATTGATTATCGGAAGGCTTACGGTATGATGCTACATTTCTGAATACTAGAGACACTTGAGATGACAGGGATAGCTCCCAACATTCAACGGCTAGTCAGAGATAGCATGCAGAATTGGAGAACGGAACTAACAACTAGTTGTCAGTCTTTAGGGGATACGTCAAGGTATTTTTCAGGGCGACAGCTTATCCCCTCTGCTGTTCATCATATTGCTGATACCACTATCAATAATCCTAAGCGAGACAAAGGCGGGATACCAACTTGGAAAAGAATCCCCAGCTATTAACCACCTACTGTTTATGGATGACCTAAAGCTCTATGGCAAAGATGAGTGTGAGGTGGACTCCTTGGTGAACACAGTACAAGTGTTCAGTGAAGACATCAGCATGGAGTTTGGCTTAAACAAATGTGGCGTGCTTGTTTTGAAAAGAGGGAAGGTCATCAAGTTTGAAGGGACTGACTTGCTTGATGGAAGAAAGATGAAAACAGTTGATAAAAATGGCTACAAGTACCTGAGAGTCCTTGAATATAATGACATACTGCACGAGTGAATGAAGAGCAAATTAAGGGGTGAGTATCTCCGCAGACCGAAGAAAGTGTTAAAGTTGAAGTTAAATGGCAAAAACAGCATAATAGGAATAAATACATGGGCTGTTTTTGTCCAGTTTGTTTCCTGGTTACAAGCCCTACTTTCTCAGATTCTGCCCAAATTTAGTCTTGAATTTAGTCTTTCCAGTCCAGTGTATTCCTGGTACTTTCAGCCCCTCTCCCTCTGTTTTATGCACTGTGTCCTCTGCACTTGGGTCCCTATTTCACAGACCTAACAGTGAATATCTGACTATATTTTTTGAATAGTTTTCAATTATTAGCACATTCATAAATTGTTTAAATCTGAAAAATATCATCCATCACATAACTTTATGTCATGGGCAGTGAGAGCGCGCCCCTCCCCTCCTGTCACATATTCACAAACTCATCACTGCACCTGAGGCAGAGGACACACCTGTGCCCGCTCATCAGCCAGCGTACTTAAGGAGGCCTCCTACGCGCAGTCAACGCTGGCTCGTCTGGGTATATTGCCCTAATTCAGGCTAGCAGGTCATTTGTACCAAGCTTAGACACGTCGTCTAAACTGTACTCTTTTCTCTCCTTACAGGTTGCTGCCATCGTGTGGGTGTGTCTTGGGACTGCGTGCGTTCTCCTACCACCTCACCATTACCTCAGCAACGAATCTTCACCCGGTCAGGCACTACTAGCTCATTTCCCCTACCCTACTGGTTCATCTATTCCCCGCTGGAGTCCTGCCGGTCCATCCTCAAAGTCCTGAGTAAGTGGCAATTTGGCAATCCCATATTCCCTACTCTGTTCCTCCACTGACAGCTCTCGCTTTCTCTCCACAGGTGGATTGATTCTTCTGGTGAGTGGCTGTTTCATTAACTGTGCACTGTTTTCTCACATTTAATAAACTGTTGAACGTTCCCTCCTTGTGTGGTTCTGTCCTGTGCTAGCATCGTGCACGTGAGCTGTCAGCTTAACCATGACAGAACGAGCCAGTCTGGACGATCGGTTGTCAGCGACCGAGCACCATCTTGCTGTGCTGACACAGCAGGTAACAAACCTAATCCAGCTTTGGTCTCAATCGTCCGTCTCAATCGGAACTCTGCCTCCTCAGCCTGCACCCCGCACTACGGTGTGGCGTACCACCACCATTCCCACGCCTACCTCGTACGCGGGGGAGGTGGGGAAATGTAAAAGTTTCCTAATTCAGGTACTTATGTATTTGGAACAGGTCGGGGAGGACATGGCCAAGATACAGCTTTTTATGCTGCTATCGAAGGACCGAGCCCTTGATTGGGCACACTTCACATTAGACAACCCTGAGGGGCGGCGCTATACATTCAAGCAATTTGTTGACGCCTTCACTTGCGCGTTCGATCAGTCCGAGAGTGAGGGCAATGTGATGAGCCGCCTACTGACGCTCCTCCGGGGCACCCGGTCAGCGACCGAGTACTTGGTGGAGTTCCGAGTTGTTGCTGCAGACTCAGGATGGAATGAAATTGCCTTCCACAGTACGTTCCTTCACGGGTTGACCGAACAGCTGCGGGATGAACTGGTGGTTCACCTTGTCCCTAAGACCCTCGATGAGCTAATAGCTCAAGCAGTCGGTTTGGACAGCTGGCACCACCGTGAGCTCGCAAGGGAGTGCAAGGCCTCCTCTCACCCGCGCGCCATTCCCGGACCCTCTGTGGCTACTGACACTGGCGGTGCTGTCTCTACGCCCGAGCCAATGGAGCTCTCTCGGCATCTCACCGATGATGAGCACCGGCGAAGGCAAAGGGCTGGCGCGTGCCCGCACTGTGGTTCACTGAACCACGGCCAGGATGAATGCCGCCAGCGGCCAAAAGACACAGCCCGTCAGTAACCATGGGGGGTCTGGCAGGCGGGACTAAAATCACTCCCCCTGGTAATTTGTCTATTTCAGCCCTTGTACAGCTGCCGGGGGTTGAGAGGAGGGTTAAGGCGCTGGTTGACTCGGGGTCGGAGGGTAATTTTGTGTTTGCTGAATTCAACACTAGAAGTCCCAGACGTTGGCCCTCTTGTGGCCACTTGATGGTCCCCCTATGGGTTTTCTAGCCAAAAAGGCCAAATGGCCCCTCTCTGGGACTTCTAGTGTTTTAAGCAGGTGGGTATTCCCACACGTATATTGCCCTGTGATCAGAGAATCACAACCATATCTGGCTGGGAGGTTGCGGTAGTCACTCGTATCATGGTGCCGATCTCCATCCTCCTTTCCAGGAACCACCAGGAGGAACTAACTTTCTTAGTTCTCCCTATTTCATCTTCCCCGGTGGTCCTTGGGTATCCATGGCTCCAGAGGCATAAACCTATGATCATCTGGGTCCAAAACACCATTTCCTCCTGGAGCCCCTTTTGCATGGCCCATTGTATGCGCTCAGTGGAGTGCTCCCTCTCTCTATCCGTCTCCCCCTCTCCAGTCGAGCCGCCGGACCTCAGCCTCGTTCCCCAGGCTTATCACAATCTTGGAGAGGTCTTTAGCAAGTCTAGAGCGTTGTCGCTACCACCTCACAGCTCTTATGACTGTGCCATAGACCTCATCCCGGGGGCAAAGCTGCAGACCAGGCACCAGTCTGGTCCAGACTGGTGCAGTCTGGACCAGACTGCACTGGTCTGGACCACCAGACCAGTCAGCTATACAGCATTTCTGGGCCAGAGAGGGAGGTGATGGAGAGGTATGTGAGAGGTATGGAGAGGTATATAAAGGAGTCCCTGAACGCCGGCCTTATTCGGCCATCTTTGGCTCCTCTTGGAGCCGGGTTCTTCTTCGTTGGAAAGAAGGATGGCTCGAGCTCCTACATCTACCACCTTCTTGGGCTTCATAGTAGCCGAGGGGAGACTGATTGCCGACCCGGCCAAGGTGAAGGCAGTGCTGGAAAGGCCAACTCCCCACTCCCGTAAGGCGCTCCAATGCTTTCTCGGGTTCAAGAACTTTTATCACTGGTTCATAAGGAACTATAGTGGGGTGGCACTGCCTTTAACTCAGCTGACCTCCATTAAGGTCCCCTTTCGCTGGACCGACCAGGAGAGCAGGCATTTAACAAATTAAAATGCCTGTTCACGGACACACCCATCTTGGCACAGGTCGACAAGCAGCTCCAGTTCGTCCTTGAGGTGGACGTATCTGACACAGGAGTTGGCACTGTGCTGTCGCAGCGCATGTCCTCGGATCAGAAGCTCCACCCATGCACATATTTCTCTCTTTGGTTTACGCTGGCCGAGAGAAATTATGACGTGGGGGACAGAGAGCTGCTGGCCATTAAGATGGCACTGGAGGAGTGGAGACTTGGTTGGAGGGTGCCATTCACCCCATCATTGTGTGGACCGACCACAAGAATCTAGAATACTTGCATTCGGCCCGCCGATTAAATGCCAGACAGGCTCACTGATCTTAATTCTTCCAGCGGTTTAATTTTTCCATCACTTACCGGCCTGACGCCTGGAATGTCAAACTGGACGAGCTATTGCGCCAGTTTGATTCCGAGGAGGTAGACCCCCCCCCCCAACCACAAACCATCATCCCGCCTTCGTGTGTCCTTGATGCCCTTGCTTGGGATATCGAGCGGAGGGTCCGTCAGGCCCAGTCCCGGGAGCCTGTACCAGTAGGGTGCCCCCGGAATTGCCTCTGCGTCCCGGTCGCCCTCCGCAGTGACATTCTCCAGTGGGCCCATACCAGCCGCTTCGCTTGTCATCCTGGCATCGCCAGCACAGTGGACTTCATCCGGCGGGCATTCTGGTGGCCCACGGTGCGGCGGGACGCACAGGACTACGTCAGGGCCTGCGTCAGGGGGAAATCTGGCTCCTTCTCCCCTCGGGACTCCTCCACCCCCTTCCCACCCTGGGTCGTCCTTGGTCTCATATCGTCGTGGACTTTGTGACTGGACTCCCCCCTCCCATGGGAAGACTGCCATCCCGATGATCGTGGATCACTTCTCCAAGGTGGTGCATTTGGTGGCCCTCCCGAAGCTCCCCTCAGCCTTTGAGATGGTGGTCCTATTGACAGACCACGTGATCAAGGTCCACGGCATCCTCATTGGCATTGTGTCTGACCGGGGTCCACAATTTACATCCCTGGTCTAGAGGGCCTTTTGTCGGACTTTGGGCACTACAGTGATTCTCTCCTCCAGGAATCATCCTCAGAGCAATGGGCAGGCAGAGCGTGCCAATCAATCCCTGAAGACCACCCTGCGGTGCGTAGCAGCCGAGAACCCGACTTTTTGGAGCTCACACCTGACCTAGATGGAGTATTCCCTCAACTCGGCTGTTTCCACGGCCACCGGACTCACTCCATTCGAGGCGTCCTTGGTTTACACCCCACCTCTTCTTCCTATGACTGAGAGGGAGGTGGCGGTTCCATCCGTAGAGGCCCATGCTCGTCGATGCCAGCGCATCTGGAGGGCTACCTGGGCTGCCCTGGCATGCACCACAGAATGTACCTGGGCCGCCGCTGACAGGAAGCGGGTCAGCGGCGGCTGACCCGTGCAATGCTGATCAGTTACAACTGATAACTGGTTGTCTGATATTCTTCTTTCTTTATTTTGGAATAAAACAAAGAATTATAGACAATGTTCTAAATAATATAACTTTAAAAATCATTTGGTGCAAATTAAGCCAATTAGAAATAATTACAGCAGAGGGGAAAATGTTTAAAAAATACCTTCTTCTGCTGAGCTAAATGTTGGTTTTATTTTTTAAAAAAATGTGTGTCATTGATAGACAGTCTGCACATATAATCAGTGTTGGGAGTAACGCCACTACTTTTGCAGTAACGTGCTGTGTAACAAAATTAATGTTTAAAAATTCAGTAATGTGTTACTGTACTGAAATTTGATCAGATGCGTTACTCGTGTTACTCATTTTATTAATATGGATAGATATTTTTAACACAAATAAATACAAACTGACCCTACATAGCTGACGCAACCGTCAGTCAACGTGTTGCAAAGAGCCTCTTCACTGCTGCAGCCACAAATGGAGCTTGTGCTTGCTTGGAAAAGATTGATGCTACTTTGTTTTTGTGGAAACAAAGCCTTCATTGGCTTCCCATAGAGTTTAGAATTAAGTTTAAAATCTTTCTTCTCACTTACAATGCTCTAAATAATCAGGCCCCTTTTTATTTAAAAGATCTGATACTACACTCAAAATGCAGGATTACTTGTAATACCTAGAATCTCCAAAAGTACAATGGGAGGTAGAGCCTCCAGTTATCAAGCTCCTCTCCTGTGGAACCAGCTGCCAATCTGGATTCGGGAGTCAGAATCGATCTTTGATTTTAAGAATAGGGTTAAAACCCTCCTTTTTGATATAGCCTTTAATTAGGAAGGGATCATGTACCCCTGAACTCTCCCTTAGTTATGCTGCTAATAGGTTTAGACAGCCGGGGGACCTCCGACAATGCACTGGGCTTCACTCCTTTCTTCACTCTCAATTAAATATTTTTGCTGGTCATTAACATTTGTTTGTTCTCTCCCATAGATTGAGTCCCCGTTGTGCTGTTTGCTCTCTACATGTCTGTTCTTTTCATCTTCTCTATCCCCTCACCCCCTAGCCACTCTCAACAGATGACTGCCCCTCCCTGAGCCTGGTTCTGCTGGAGGTTTCTTCCTGCTAAAAGGGAGTTTTTCCTCTCCACTGTCACCAAGTGCTTGCTCACAGGGGATCGCCTGATTGCTGGAGTCTTTCTACAATTGTGGGTGTTTCCCCTACAGTTGAAAGTGCTATGAGATGACTGTTGTTGTGAAATGGCGCTATTTAAATGAAGTTGAATAGAATTGAATTGAACTGAAATAGACAGATTATTTTTCCTTTGTCGCAGTTAAGAACAAAAGTATACTGCTCAAAAAAATTAAAGGAACACTTTTTAATCTGAGTAAGCTGGACTAGCCTGCCACAATTTCTTCACTTCAAGTTTTG
This sequence comes from Pholidichthys leucotaenia, assembly GCA_020510985.1. Classification (NCBI taxonomy): domain Eukaryota; kingdom Metazoa; phylum Chordata; class Actinopteri; order Cichliformes; family Pholidichthyidae; genus Pholidichthys; species Pholidichthys leucotaenia. Next base: position 73,780,388 of record CM035838.1, read on the forward strand.
GAGTGTTTTCATTTCCATCAAAAGACGTGGCATCTTTTCATTCTTAACACATTATCCAGTCCATATCAGTGTAGATATCCAGCTTATTTTTTCCCATTAAAATCTGATGTGTTTTCACAGTGTTCCTTTAATTTTTTTGAGCAGTGTACTGTATATTGGCGGCTCGTGTGAGACTGACTGCAATCATCAGAAGCACCTGAACAGCAGCAAGATCAAAGCTAGTGCTAAGCTAACACAATATTATTAGTGGATTTAAGCTATCTGTACAGCCACACTGGATTTCAAGCACAGGTCAGCATCTGGACAGTTTGTGACCCAGCAAGAATTAAACCAACTGATTGCCAGATACGTCGTTACAGAATGAAGATATAATAACAGTCATTTTCCATCAGACAGCTGAGACCACTGAAGCCACTGGGCCACTGAAGTTAAAGGTGAACTGAACCCACCTTTTTGCCGAAAAAGTAGAATAGCAGATTAATTCCTTATTACCTACTGTATTTTTCAACACATAAAAGAAATTTTTAGGCCGTGCGATGGCCAAGCTATAAGCCGATAAACTTTTGCCTCTGGCTGGCAGTGCCAAACAAACCGGAAGTAGTGCAGACGACGCTGCGTGACGTCACGAGTGTGACCCTTATCAAAACAACAATGGCAGATGATAGCAGTTCCAGCAGTCAAGAACACCAGAGTTTTCAGAGTGAAGAGGCATTCAGGATCGGTGACGAGACAGAGGAGGATGCAGGAGTGTGGCAGGTGGCAGGCGTGCACAAGGGCGAGCCCGAGAGACAGCGACCTGATGCACCTGTGACAGCAGCTGGCAGACGGCGATGCAGAGGCGAGGTCCGCCGCCAGGGAATACACCTGTGCACAGGGGAGAGACTGGAAAGGCAAAGGTAGGTATGCTTACGCTGTAGATCTTGCTGGGAGATGAGGGGGTTCCTCTGCAGCAAGAGGGCTGAAGGAATCAGACGGCTTCAGGCCGAAGCCCAGGGCAGAGTGGCTTATATCCCACGCTGCTGACGAGTCGCAGGTGTGCGTGCAGCTGGTGCCGCTAATGAGCGGCGAGTTGTAACATATCCAGCCTGTGTTGTGTTGTAGCTTAGTTTTCTTTTTTCTCTGTCACATTTTGTCTTAGTTTTGTTTTGAATTGTAATCGCTCTTGCCTGTTTTCTCTTTTTTCTCTTTTGAATTCTTAGATGGTATAAGGGTGGGCAATATAAGCTGCGGCTTCAGCCATCACCCATTTCGGATAACTTACGTTGAATTGTATAATCAGATGAGTCATTGTTCAATTTGACCTTGTTGTTATATCATTCAGTTTCTTTCAACCTGTACTGTACTATCCGAAATAAATAAATTAATTCATTCATTCAAAAAATTGGGCTATGTATTACAATACTTCTACAGACTATAGCGGCAATACACATGAACAGAACTGGCCTCTGCATTTGACTGTGCTATTTATAAATACAGTGATCCCTCGCTACTTCGCGTTTCACCTTTCGCGCCCTCAGTGCATCGCGGATTTTTCAAAAATATTCATCAAAAATTCAAAATTGAGAAAAAATGGCACGAAAGTTGCCCGGGCGCTAGCAGAAGGCAAGGAGACTACATTAGAACATCAGGTATCAACACGGAGAGCCCGCACAACTCAAAATCCACCTCTCTGACCACCGCTCCACTCCTCTCCGCCCACCTCTTCACCGCTCGGGAATCTGGCAAGCTGATTGGCCGAGACGTTTTACCCAGCTTCTCTCCCTGCCGAGCGCCCATACCCAGCGAAGGAAGACCGCATTCATTGTTCTTTATCGCTCGTGTTGCTTAGTGGCACTTTTCGCTGTTCTCTTGTGCCTTTTTGTGCAAAATAGTGCTTGTGACGCCCTTGGGGGGGGGGGTGACGCTACTTCGCGGTTTTTCACTTTTCGCGGTCGGTTCTGGTCCCCATTAAACGCGATAAGTGAGGGATCACTGTAATATCTATATCTAGAAACGCATCGCTTCCCAGTCGCTTTTCCTCCCCCTTTCTTTTCTTTCGTCGCCATGACAGCTTTCCTTGGCCACTGAACAGATCTTCCCAGGTGTTGGAAGTGTTTTGTAGTCGACTATCAAGACAAAATGCACCAAAAACAACCAGTGTCAACGTGCTCGCAATGGTAAACATGAGGACTGGGTCACACTTGTGACGTCACGCGGAACTACGGCTGCACTTCCGGCTAATCGGCGGATTCGTCTAATTTTTCAGGGCGGGAAATTCAAAATCGCTATTTTCTCCAAGATTCCGGGATTAGTGGAGGGGGTGCCAATGATAAATTATCTTTATAATTGTATGTACTATCACCCAGTGCCGTTCAGTGCCGTTCAGTTCAGTTCACCTTTAAAGCGCATTTACTTGCTACCTGGAAAAAGATTATTCAAAAATGGATTTTGATCTCCAAAAGGATTTTAAGAGGCTGGATCATGTCTCTGTCACAGCAGACATTTGGACTGTGGATAATGGACATTTGGACATCAGATTAAATCTATAATATTGAAGGTAAGAAATGACAGCTTTATTGTAGTGTTGCCAACTCACTCTTTTTCCCTCTCTCTCATGCCACAAACCCTACTTCTCACTCCAAAATGAAGAAATTACTGGCAATTTCGTGTTGATTTTCTTCAGATTTTTCCCACAATAAGAGCTCTCAAGGCAGGATAAAGCAGACCGAACATGTTATAAAAGCTCTGTCTGAAACAGCCTATTTTCAGCCTGACATTAATAAGCCCATAATGTAATCCATTAATTACCTCCGCCAAGGAGGTTATGTTTTCATCGGCGTTGGTTTGTCTGTTTGTTTGTTAGCAAGATAACTCAAAAAGTTATGGACGGATTTTCATGAAATTTTCACAGATTGTCAGAAATGGGGTATCCTGCAGATGATTAGATTTTGGTGGTGATCCGGATCACCGTCCAGAAGAAAACCGCCATTACGGAAAATGCCATTTTCGTCAATAACTACTGAACTACTAATCCTATCATTGTGAATCCAATTGCTAGTCATATGTTTTCATGGTCAAGGAATCTGAAAACGTACACACAAACACTGTATGGGGGAACTGTAGCGCTTGGCGGAGGTCTGCGCCCTCCGAGTGCTTTTCTAGTTAAATTATCTTGTTATGTGTGCAAGACGATTTATGTATGCATTTAAAAGTAACATGAAAGTTACTTTTCCAAGTAACTAGTTACTTCAATCATGCAGTAATTGGTAAGTAACTCAGTTACTTTTGAAAAGAAGTAACTAGTAACTAACTAGTTACTATTTTTTAGTAACTTGCCCAACACTGCATATAATTCACTGTCCAAAACCCCACAGGTAACAAACTAGCAGTTATCCTACAGACAAAAAACTGAAAACATCCTGAAAATAAAAGGCTCACCTCTACATTACTCAGAGAATCTTCTCACCTCTCTTTTTTTCTTTTTTCTTTACAGATTGTGAGGGAAAACTGTCAGTTGTAGGTCTTATTTTAGGCAAGTATATCCAGTTGATGGCGTTTCATAAATAACACTAGAAAAGCACTCGGAGAGCGCAGACCTCCGCCAAGCGCCACAGTTCCCCCCATATACAAATAAATTCACACTAACTAAGACTTCGGCCATGTCTGAACCCAGCATTTATAGTGCAGGCTACTAATTTTAAGGTTATTGAGCAGGAATTGAAGGATTATTTCTCATTTTTAAGGACAATTAAGAAATTGATTTTAGATAATCACATTTAAGACTTTTTATGGACCTGTAGATACTGATGAGGCAGCTGGTTTTCTCCTTGTTTAGTTTAGTTTATTGGTTTATTTGTCAGGGACAATGTACAGAAGAAACATTAAACACAGTGTAAAGATGCTCTGTACCACATTATAGCATTCTCATTAATTTCCATCTGCAGTCCCTGGGGCAGGCAGGAAGATATTAAAAAAAAAAAAAGGCACATATACAGTGGGGCAAAAATGTATTTAGTCAGCCACCAATTGTGCAAGTTCTCCCACTTAAAAGATGAGAGAGGTCTCCAATTTTCATTATAGGTATACCTCAACTATGAGAGACAAAATGAGAAAAAAAAATCCAGAAAATCACATTGAACGATTTTTAATGAATTAATTGGTAAATTCCTCAGTAAAATAAGTATTTGGTCACCTACAAACAAGCAAGATTTCTGGCTCTCACAGACCTGTAACTTCTTCTTTAAGAGGCTCCTCTGTCCTCCACTCGTTACCTGTATTAATGGCACCTGTTTGAACTTGTTATCAGTATAAAAGACACCTGTCCACAACCTCAAACAGTCAGACTCCAAACTCCACTATGGCCAAGACCAAAGAGCTGTCAAAGGACACCAGAAACAAAATTGTAGATCTGCACCAGGCTGGGAAGACTGAATCTGCAATAGGTAAGCAGCTTGGTGTGAATAAATCAGTTGTGGGAGCAATTATTAGAAAATGCAAGACATACAAGACCACTGATAATCTCCCTCGATTTGGGGCTCCATGCAAGATCTCACCCCGTGGGGTCAAAATTATCACGAGAACGGTGAGCAAAAATCCCAGAACCACATGGGGGGACCTAGTGAATGACCTGCAGAGAGCTGGGACCAAAGTAACAAAGGCTACATCAGAAACACACTACGCCGCCAGGGACTCAAATCCTGCAGTGCCAGACGTGTCCCCCTGCTTAAGCCAGTACATGTCCAGGCCCGTCTGAAGTTTGCTAGAGAGCATTTGGATGATCCAGAAGAGGATTTAGTTACCCATACTATGTAGGGTAACTAAATGGACGGTTATGTTGTTTATTCCATCTAGCTAAAATGCGCCGCACTGTGTATATATATTTATATATTTATATGTACATATGTATACTTGCTGCTCTTGTTTTTTTCTCTTGCCTTCTGATTGTTGCTCTGAGTGTTGCTATCCCTGTGCTGTTGCAATCTTGGAATTTCCCCATTGTGGGACTAATAAAGGCTTATCTTATCTTATCTTTATCATAAGCCTTTGTCCTAGCCTACGGGACGAGTTAGCCCGCTTAGAGAAGCCCTCTAACTTAACCAAGTTGATTTCTTTGGCTATTAGCCTTGACAATAGACTGAGGGAGCGGGCGGCCGAACGGAAAACTTCCGGTCGCTCGGGTAGTCAGTTCCGCCGTTCCCTACAGCCCCCCCTATTGGCGCTACCTCCAGCTGAGTCACTGGATGAGCCAGAGCTGATGGTGACAGGTTGAGCCAAGTCGTCATCTGCTGAGAGACAGCAACGCCGGGAGTTGGGGTTATGCATTTACTGTGGGAGTGAGGAGCATGAGCTTGAGGTATGTCCTGTACGGCCAAAAGGGGGAGTCCGTGCGTCGCAGTAGGGGGACTCACGGACTCACCTCGATTAAATCCCCTCATTCGCTTCCAGATTCCCATCCGTTTCTGTCTCAAACATAAGGAATTTAGCACACACGCACTCATTGACTCCGGGGCCGAACAGAGCTTTATCTCTGGGGAACTGGCAACCCGGTTGGGGCTCCCCATTCAGTTATTGGAGACCCCCTTAAGACTGATCACCCTCTCTAAAGCCCCTTTCGCTATGGTTTCCCACTGGACCGTCCCAGTGTCTGTGATTACATCGGGCAATCATCGGGAGGAGCTGAGGCTGTATGTACTGCCGGTTTCTTCTTCCCCAGTTATCCTCGGCTATCCCTGGCTTCACCTGCACAATCCCTCCATAGACTGGCGGTCCAGGAGTGTCCGTGCCTGGAGCTCTTTCTGTCTGAGTGCCTGCCTTCAGTCTGCTGCATGCTTGCCGTCCGTGCCTCTGAGTGTTCTGATCCCTGCTCCTCCTGATTTGGTTAAAGTTCCTCCCGAATATCACGACTTAGGGGCCGCTTTCAGTAAAACTCAGGCCCTTTCTCTCCCCCCCTACCGTTCGCATGACTGTGTCATCAATCTCGGCGCTGGAGCTCCACTGCCATCTAGCAGACTCTACAACCTGTCTGCCCCGGAGCACGAAGCAATGGAGACATACATCAAGGAGTCCTTAAACTCAGGTATAATCCGGCCATCATCTTCAGTGGTGGGGGCAGGGTTTTTCTTCGTTGGCAAGAAGGATGGCTCACTGAGGCCGTGTATAGACTTTCGGGAGTTGAATAACATAACCATCAAGGACAAATACATGCTTCCACTCATTAATTCAGCCTTTGATTCCCTCCGAGGTGCCTCCTGGTTTTCCAAATTAGACCTGCGCAACGCCTATCATCTGGTGCGGATCCGGGAGGGTGATGAATGGAAGACGGCATTCCGGACCCCTAGTGGACATTTTGAATATCTGGCCATGCCATTTCCCCCCCTCACCCCCCCAGCTTTATTTATGCTGCGCCACATCACAACAGAAGTCGTCTCGTGGCGCCACAGTGCAGAAAAAACCCACAGTCTCAGAAAAAACCAGCAATCAGACAATGCCCTGTGAGCAAGCACTTAGCGATAGTGGAGAGGAAAAACTCCCATTTGGCAGGAAGAAACCTCTAGCAGAACCAGGCTCAGGGAGGGGCAGTCATCTGCTGCGACTGGCTGGGGGTGAGGGGAGGATTTGAGCTGTCTAATGCCCCTGCCGTCTTCCAGCGGCTAATTAATGATGTGTTGAGGGATTTTTTGGGCACATTTGTATTTGTCTACCTGGACGATATCCTTATCTTTTCCCAGTCCCTGGAGGAGCATCGAGTACATGTGAGGCGGGTACTGCAGCGACTGTTGGAGAACAAACTTTTCATGAAGGACGAAAAATGTGAGTTTCACGTCTCCCGGACATCGTTCCTTGAGTTTGTCATCTCTCACAATGAGGTCATCCCCGACCTGGGTAAGATAAAAGCAGTGGTAGAGTGGCCCACTCCATCGTCCAGAAAGCAGCTCCAACAGTTTCTGGGATTTGCTAACTTTTACTGCCACTTCATTCAGAACTACAACCTGATTGCTCTTCCCCTAACCAGTTTGACCTCTCCCAAGGTTCCTTTTTGGTGGACTGAGGAGGCGGCGGCAGCCTTTGCCGAACTGAAGACCAGGTTCTCATCCTCTCCCATACTGACCCAGGTGGACCCCACTCTCCAATGCCCGGTGGAGGTGGATGCTTTGGACTCAGGGGTGGGAGTTGTCCTTTCTCAACAATCTCCGGCGGATGGCAAAATTCGACCCTGTGCATTCTTCTCCCGGCACCTATCTCCAGCTGAGTGCAATTATGACATCGGTGACAGGGAGCTCTTGGCTGTCAACCTCTCCTTGGAGGAGTGGCATCACTGGTTGGAGGGTGCCTCCCAGCCGTTTGTTGTATGGACCCGTCATAAGAATCTGGAATACCTCCGGACGGCCAAGCGTCTGAATTCACGCCAGGCCCGCTGGTCCCTGTTTTTGGAAGATTTGACTTCACCAGTACCTTCCGCCCCGGGTCGAAGAATACAAAGCCGGATGCCTTGTCCCGCCAGTTTGCCTTGGAGACGACGGAGATGCCCGAGCACCCTATTCTACCCTCATCGTGTGTCATGGGCACCATCTCCTGGGGTATCAAGGACAAGGTTTTGAAGGCTCAGGAGGACGAGCCCGACCCGCGGGGGGGCAGCAGGTAGACTGTTCATCCCATTGGCCGTTCGGGGGGAGGTTATTCATTGGGGCCACTCATCCAAGTTCTCGTGTCACCCGGGGAAGGGACGCACAGTGGATCTTCTTCAGAGGACATTCTGGTGGCCGTCGCTGCAGAGGGACGTCGGGGAGTACATCCGGGCCTGTCCTCAGTGTGCTGCCGGTAAGACGTCTTCTTCTCCTCCAGCTGGTCTGCTCCACCCCCTTCCCATCCCCGGCAGACCATGGTCCCATGTGGCTCTGGATTTCGTCACCGGCCTCCCATCATCCAATCACAACACGGTAATCCTCACATTGGTTGACAGGTTTTCCAAGGCTGCCCATTTTGTTCCCCTGCAGGGGCTGCCCACGGCCAGGGAGACGGCGGACTTTCTAGTCCAGCATGTGTTTCGATTACATGGCATCCCTCTGTATATCATTTCTGACCGAGGTCCCCAGTTTGTGTCCCAAGTCTGAAGGTCGTTTTGCAATGCCTTGGGGGCCACGGCGAGTCTATCTTCAGGCTATCATCCTCAAACCAACGGGCAGTATGAACGAGCAAACCAGGAGTTGGAGGCCGCACTGCGGTGTGTCACCACCACCGACCCATCATCTTGGAGCTCACCTTCCCTGGATTGAGTACGCTCACAACACCACCATCTCATCAGCCATCGGCATGCCTCCTTTCCAGGCTTCGCTGGGTTACAGTCCCCTGCTGTTCCCAGAGGAGGAAGGGGACATCGCCGTTCCCTGTGTTTGTGCACACCTGCAGCGTTGTTGTCAGATCTGGAGAGCTACCCGGGAGGTGCTGCAACGCACGGCAGAACGCAACACTTCGGTGGCCAACCATCGCAGGGCTCCAGCTCCCGCCTACCAGGTGGGCCAACAGGTATGGCTGTCCACCAAGCATATTGACTTGAAGGGTGAGCGGAGAAAGATGTCCCAAAGGTTTATCGGACCCTTTCCTATCACTCAAATTATTAACCCGGTGTGTGTACGACTAGCTCTGCCCCCCTCCCTCCACATTTGTCCTTCTTTTCGCGTCTCGCAGGTCAAGCCCGTCTGCTCCAGTCCCTTGTGTCCTCCACCCAGGGACCCACCGCCACGATGATAATTGACGGCGACCCGGCTTGGAAGGTCAACGCCATTCTGGACGTCCAACGCCGGTGTCACAGCCTGCAGTACCTGGTGGACTGGGAGGGCTATGGGCCGGAGTGGAGATCCTGGGTGTGCCCCTCCTTTGTGCTGGACAAGCAACTCATCAGGGACTTCCATCAGGCGCACCCAGGTAGGATGGATTGACCGCCGAGAGGCGTGTCATTGGGGGGAGTACTGTCATGGCCGCCAATTAGGCGCACCTGCGCACACACCTGTCTTCTATCTGGCTCTGGCTATTTATTCTGCGAGGCCCAGAGATCAGCGCGGAGTTGTCTGCTTCCTTTCCAAGGGACCTGTACTCGCCAACTCTACGCTGAGCTTCCAGCCTCGTCTACTCTCCAGTGCTTCTGCTTGCCTTTGGACTCCTCACCATCCGGCAGCCAAGTAAGCCATCATTTATTCCTCTCACCTGTCAACTACCCCGTGCACAGGTGGTGAAACCTTGGCGGCGGACTCTCTTCCACCTGGCAGCGGACATCCCTGCTCAGTTCACCTGCCTACTCCATCTCCCTCGGGGCTGCTGACACTATCCTCCTGGCCGTGGCTGTTGAGCTAACCTGAGTTTCACTCCTGCGCCGAGACAGTAAGGATTGTATTATTGGGTGCTTCATCTGCCTAGAGTGTCCCTAATTGTCTCTCTGCTTTGTCCTTAGGGTTGCTAGGTTGCACGGTGCTCTGCTCGCCCCAAGCTGACTCATCCACGCACTACACTCACTACAGACACTCATACACACACCCACACACTTACACGATTATAAATAAAAGGTTAATTGTGTTTCCTGAGTCGTGTCTGCTTCTTGGGTCTAAACCACGTCAATAAAGCATGGACAGGGGCTGAAAACCTGCCCAGAACCACTGCAGAAGGCACCGTTGGTATTTAGGTGGACTAATGCTTGTGTGTAACTTCACACAATGCAGACTCGTTTCTTGTTTGAATTTGTTTAACATGCAGGCATTTAGAATTATAATGCAATCTTTCTCACTTTTTTTTTCTGTGCTCAATTGATTTGTTAGATTATGCTTGTGATGTGTGATGATGATTCCTGCTAGAATGGTGATGAATATGAGCAATCACAATAAAAAAAAAAAATCACCTAGACTGTTTGTGGGCATGAATACATTTTATCTCTATGTAAGTGTGTCAGTGCAACATATTTTCCAGTGTGATTTGACCCCCCCCCCCCCCCCATCTCTTTCTGTCTCTATACACTAGCCTCCATTTTCTGCTCTGAGGGTCCAGAGAATCCCCTCATATGGGAAGAATGTCATGAATTGCAATAGAGGAGAGACCCACGCACTGGACTTCTAGTTCGTGAAACTTATTAAAGAAACAAAACACAAAGTCCGACACAGTGCTCCAACAAAAATCCAAACTGACAAGCAACCAAACTTACGAGTTAAACACACCAGAACAAAGGCTGGGTTCTGGTGGAGACGAGGGGAGAGAAATTCAAGACTCCAGCAAAGAGGAATGAACATAACGGCTCTTAAATAAGGCTAGACACAAATGAAACAAATGATAACAGGTGTGGGTCACATGAGCAGGCAGGAGATAACAAACATTACAATTTGGACCAGCTGGGAGCAATGAGAGGGGAGAGAACAGGCTGACAGCTGACAGGGACACCGCCCACACAGAGCGAAAACCCGTAAGTGCCACTGATAGCTGTCAACCCAGAGGGAGAATACAACAGAATAAAAATATAATGAGATGGCAAATAAAAACAAGTAATCTCAAAAATGTAAATAACAAAACTTTAATGAACGTAAACAGGAAAACAAATCATACTAAGAAATGATGCAGAATATGTGACAAATCAACCAAGGATAAAATAACAGGAATTGCAACTCGAAACTGCAACACTACCTAACCTAACCTAACTTGCATGTTTTTGGCATGTGGGAGGAAACTGGAGAAATCCTGGAGTAAACCCACGAAGACATGGGGAGAACATGCAAACTCCACACAGATCACTGTTGGTCGGGGGCTGGAATCGAACCCAGAATCCCCCGGCCAAGGGTGAGTTGCTGTGCTGCCGCAGTGCTAACCACTGCGCCACCGGATTCTAAATTGTCCTTAGGTATGACTGTGAGAGTGAATGGTTGTCTGTCTCTCTGTGTTGGCCTTGCGATGGACTGGTGATCTGTCCAGGGTGTACCCTGCCTCTCGCCCAAAGATGCTGGGATAGGCTCCAGCCCCCCCGCGACCCGAAAAGGATTAAGCGGAAGAAGATGAATGAATGAACTGCAACACTATACAAATATGAAAAACGGCAAAAAGACTGAGCTCGGTGGAATCCCCCCATGTTCAGATTGTGACAGAAAAGCTATGATAAAATAAGCAGAAGGGAAGTGGACAGGGAGGAGGATGTAGGAGGGGGAGAAGGAGCAAAATAAATAAATAAAAATTTTTTAAAAAAATGATAGGAGACAAAGTTTCGAAAGGAACAATGCATTATACGATGCTGAACATAGGAGAGCTGAGAATTAGTCTGGAGCTTAAATCTGATTGGGGGCAGCAGAAAAGCAATCGGGGGAGCAGAAAAAAAGAAATTCAGGGGAGGGAGAGCAGGCATTAAGTAATGATGCCTGTGGAAATGGGGGTTTAACTGTATTACACCCTGGCAGCTCCATCTCCATCACATTGTGGGTGAATTCACATGTTTACTTCAAGAGCTTGTACGTGAGTGTGATAGTGTGTGCAGAGCTAGTGTTGTCTGTTCTAGTAACACACCCACGGGGCCTTTACTTTGTCGGTGCTCAGCGATAATCAGCCTCTATCACTCTCCCAATCCATCTCCACCTCCATTTCTCCCTTGCTGCTATCACTCATCGAACCCCCTCCCCCCAAATACACACGCACACATGCATGCACACACATGCCTAGAATCCCTCTCCACACAAACACACTCATGCAGATGTATACGGATTTATGTGTGTGCGCATGTGAATCGATTCAGCCTCTGCCCTTTCTAAGCGCTCTACAAGCTCCACTGGCCTCTCACTCTTCAATGAGCAGCATCTGTTTCACACTCCACTACTGCTGAATGCCATATCACTCCATCTCTCCACTCTGACTCCATGTTTTATTCTCTCTCTCTCTCTCTCTCTCTCTCTCTGTCTCTCTCTTTCTGTCTCTCTGTCTCTGTCTCTTTCTCTTTCTCTCCTCTTTCAGCATTTTCCCGATTCTCATAAGTTCATTTAGTCCATGTCATTCCCTTCACACTGCCATTTTCTCTCTGCGGTCAATATTGATTAGCTCTCATTTTGTGACTTGAAAATGTTTACATTTATAAGATGTTGGTTTTCACGGCTTCCTGGTGGTATTTCGAATTTGAAATATGTAATTGTGTGTAAGACCAGCTCATTTAAAAGTGCTTTCAGATCTGTTTGGTCTGTACTTGATTTTTTTAGGTTGATTCAGACCAAATTGTGAGGTGTAAAAGCCCCCCAAACCATGGTCCGAACCAAAGACGAAATTTGGTCTGGCCAAAAGAAGTGGTCTCACTCCAGATCAAACTAAACCTTGGTTCGGTTCGTTTACAATACGAAAGCAATTTTCAGAAAGGGTGGGACTTTTGGACCAAATACAGGATGCTACGGTAGTCATAAAGAGGGAAAATGAGCTGAAGTAGTGCTTGACAAGAGGAAATGAAGTTTTTTTATAAATTAAAATATGGCCAGTTAGTGGCATAAGTAGTCAATTTTTAAAAAATCACAACAGCAGAAACTTACCACATATTTTTAAACGGGGAGTACAGACATGCTGCAACACCCCTGGTAAAAAGTTAAGCTGTAGTCATCACCATTTTGGGTATCATGCTATAAGCTGCTTATGTGATAAACAATGCTAAACTACACCAATTTTTATGTTATTATCATGCCTTGTGGTGTTGCTGTGGGTTGCCAAGTCTAATCAGGCCAAAAACATGCAAGTTAGGTGTTGTGTCCATAATTAAGCCAATAACGACAGAGCGAGAGTGCTGTTAACGGAGCTTTATTAACAGAACAATGTACAAGACCTTACGGACTTTTGGCGCTCTTCTGCAGGCTAAGGCGTCTACTAGGAGAAGAGGACGAACCCCTTCCACTCGTGCTCTTTATACCCTGAGTGGCGTCACTACTGGAACCGGCAGTTCGCCACCCCCATCTATTCCCTGGCCAACCCTGCCTCCATCTTACTAACTATTTCTATATGTAATATTTCCCCCCTCTTCAAAAAACATGCAAGCACACGGGTTGGCCCACCCAAATTTATCTCCCGACTCACATGCTAGTCATAAAACATATGTACAGAAATAAATAAACAACCTGTCCATTCACACAACCAAGGCTGGGGACATTGGGTAGACTACCAGCACCCCCTACACGGCCAGGCAGATTGTTCTGCCCCCTTATCCTTATCAGTCCAATAAATAAAAAGAAGCCATGTGTCATGGGCAGCGAGAGCGCGCCCCCTCCGTCCCGGTCATCTCTCCCCAGCTCATCATCACACCTGAGGGAAAGGACACACCTGCGCAGAGATACAGACATGGACAAAATTGTTGGTACCCCTCTGTTAATGAAAGAAAAACCCACAATGGTCACAGAAATAACTTGAATCTGACAAAAGTGGTAATAAATAAAAATTCTATGAAAATTAACCAATGAAAATCAGACAATGCTTTTGAATTGTGGTCCAACAGAATTATTTTTAAAAAACAAACTCATGAAACAGGCCTGGACAAAAATGATGGCACCCCTAGAAAAGATTGAAAATAATGTGACCATAGGGACATGTTCAACCAAGATGTGTCCTCTAATTAACATCACAGGTGTCTACAAACTTGTAATCAGTCAGTCGGGCTATTTAAAGGGTGACAAGTAGTCACTGTGCTGTTTGTTGACATGGTGTGTACCACACTAAACATGGACCAGAGGAAGCAAAGGAGAAAGTTGTCTCAGGAGATTAGAAAGAAAATTATAGACAAGCATGTTAAAGGTAAAGGCTATAAGGCCATCTCCAAGCAGCCTGATGTTCCTGTGACTACAGTTGCACATACTGTATATTATTCAGAAATTTAAGATCCACGGGACTGTAGCCAACCTCCCTGGACGTGGCCGCAGGAGGAGACGGATAATATGAATGGTAACAAAAGAGCCCAGAACAACCTCTAAACACATTCATGGTGAACTCCAAGGTCAAGGTACATCAGTGTCAGACTGCACCATCCGTCATTGTTTGAGCCAAAGTGGACTTCATGGGAGACGACCAAGGAGGACACCACTGTTGAAAACAAATCATAAAAAAGCCAAACTGGAATTTGCCAAACTGCATGTTGACAAGCCACAAAGCTTCTGGGAGACTGTCCTATGGACAGACGAGACAAAACTGGAACTTTTTGGCAAGGCACATCAGCTCTATGTTCACAGACACAAAAATGAAGCATACCAAGAAAAGAACACTTTCCCTACTGTGAAACATGGAGGAGGTTCTGTTATGTTCTGGGCTGCTTTGTTGCATCTGGCACAGGGTGTCTTGAATCTGTGCAGAGTACAATGAAATCTCAAGACTATCAAGGTATTCTAGAGAGAAATGTGCTGCCCAGTGTCAGACAGCTTGGTCTCAGTCACAGGTCATGGGTCTTGCAACAGGATAATGACCCAAAACACACAGCTAAAAACACCCAAGAATGGCTAAGAGCGAAAGATTGGACTATTCTCAAGTGGCCTTCTATGAGCCCTGATCTAAATCCTATTGAACATCTGTGGAAGGAGCTGAAACATGCCGTCTGGAGAAGGCACCCTTCAAACCTGAGACAACTGGAGCAGTTTGCTCATGAGGAGTGGGCCAAAATACCTGCTGAGAGGTGCAGAAGTCTCATTGACAGTTACAGAAATCGTTTGATTGCAGTGATTGCCTCAAAAGGTTGTGCAACAAAATATTAAGTTAAGGGTACCATCATTTTTGAGAAGGCCTGTTTCATGCATTTGTTTTTTAAAATAATTCTGTTGAACCATAATTCAAAAGCATTGTCTGATTTTCATTGGTTAATTTTCATAGAATTTTTATTTATTACCACTTTTGTCAGATTCAAGTTATTTCTGTGACCATTGTGGGTTTTTCTTTCATTAACAGAGGGGTACCAACAATTTTGTCCACGTCTTTAAGTTAGTCGAGCTGTACAATAATATAACTAGCAAGAAAATGGTTGTAATTTGTGGAGACTTCAATAGTGATTTACTAAATCCATTTCAACAAAATGTAATTACAGAGTTCATGAATTCTGTGTACAGTATGAGTCTATATCCCACAATAACACATCCCAGTAGAATCACAGTTCACACTGCTACTGTAGCAGTAAAGACATTGTTTCACCCAGGAAAAGGACAGTCAAGAACTACTCTGTCATTCCCCCAGGCCACGGCTCAACTCACATTCCTTTGTTAAAACCAGTCTAAGGAATTCACCCTAATGCATTTCCTGTTTTGACTTTTATAACCACCATAAACGTGGAGACATGGAACAGAACCCTGGAATATGTCATATGGTCAATACAAAGATCCACAGCTCAATGTTGCCCCCTTCTGGCAACTCTGGGACATGCAGATCTAACCAGTGCAGCTTTTCATCACATCTGTGTTAACTCAATTCTAAACCTTCTCTTCTTTTCCAGGACCATGAAAAGCAAATGGACTCTTGATGTTTATTCTGGATAATCAGTAATAGGTTTGAAATATATTAATCTGTGATTTTATATATATATATATATGCATGTTAAAAATGTTTAAATGAATGTTTATTCCTGCATGTTAATTTATAAGCACTGGGTATAAGTTGCATGATCACTAAGACTAGGTTAGAGAATATACATAAGTGTATAGAGGAATATTCCAGTATTAAAATGTGTATTAGATTTGCAAAGTGTCTCTCAAATCATGTGACTGCCAGCAGCCAATCTCTGCTTGACAACAGCTCTCAGTGTTGTTTGTTCAGACAAAAGACTGTTTGCTCATTGGACTAAAATTCATAAAGCCCGCCCACGAAGGAAGCCTATTGGCTGGGGGCTCTTGTCAATCATGGAGACCTGTGAAAATTCTCCACAGATAAAAGGGAACTGTATCCTCTTTTTCGCCAGATTTACATTCTTTTCGCCAGATCTCTCTTTCGGCTTTTCACTGTGTTCAAGTCTCTACACAGCAGAAAACCGCTGGAGAACAAAGGGACTTCTCCCACGTGTTGCTTTTTGACGATCACAGAGCAGATAACTCATAACTTTGTGTTCTGCAACTATGTATTTTAATGTTTTTCTTTTCTCTTAAACGTCTGGGAATTGATTCTTTTTCTTTTGAGCTCATTCTAATCAGGAGTTAAACTCCAATCCTAGACGTTTAT
This sequence comes from Pholidichthys leucotaenia, assembly GCA_020510985.1. Taxonomy (NCBI): domain Eukaryota; kingdom Metazoa; phylum Chordata; class Actinopteri; order Cichliformes; family Pholidichthyidae; genus Pholidichthys; species Pholidichthys leucotaenia. Next base: position 73,796,534 of record CM035838.1, read on the forward strand.
TTCTATCACTTTTTCCTGTTAAAATTTCTGTAAAACCACTGTTTTTAATTTTAATGTAAGCTTTAATCTTGACTTTATTTTTATAATATTTTTATTGACCAATCCCATGCCAGAAGCTCTTTTATCTAAAGTCCGAAACTCTTTTAATTTGAGATCAGATTGGATATATTTAATTATTATCGAATTCCTCTGGGAAGCTGCTTGCCAATGAAGAGGAAAGGAGACGCAGCTCGCCACAGTCACGCGCAGCTGAAGGAATCCGCACACCACGAAGATTAGATGCTCTGGGCCAGATCGCAGCCCAGGTGATCAACACATCAAAATCTCATCTTGTGACAACCAAATATTTGCTGGACAAATATTCTGGATTTTGGCACTTCTCCACATCGAAAACTTCCAGACAATGCCGACAAGAAATAACCGAGGAATCACATGAGCGGCAATTTTAATTCATCTGCTGAGTGAAACGTCTGAGGTTTGATAATAATTTTGATATCTAATCAGATGCAAAATTAAAGAGCAAGTAATAAAACCTTTCCTTTCATTAAAATCCTGTTTTCATTTTCTTAAGAGTAAACCAGAACTTTTCATATAATTAGTAAAACTTTCCCCATAAATTTGCGTTGTCTTCTACAATCTGCTAACTCAAACTGATCTAGATTCATTTCACAATTTAACCCTGGTTCTGCAAATGTTGACATTGTTAATCTATCATTTACAAGTTTAATTTTATGGTTAATGAAATCATTGCAATGTCTGTTAATTATCATTTCATTTAATAAATATGTGAAAATGAGAGAAGTCGTTGAGAATTTATTTCATTCTAAGTCTGGTTCAAGCCCCCAGTATCGAATTCACTAAAATTTTGACACTGATTATTAATTAATTTATTGAGTGATTAAACAGGTATAAAGTGAAATTAAAGATTAAATTGCTTCTTAGAGATAGAAGCTGGTGCCCCACGAGTGTTAACTTTTCCGGTGTATATGAACCAAGAATTCATCTCTGGTTCCAATACATTAATATAAATTAAATAATTTTTATACCTGATCATAATTATTAATTCATATACTGTTACAGCTACACTTATTGATAACCTGTTTGTTAATATTATTGATAAGAAAATAGACAGTGGATTATTGATAAATGACATAAGTGACCATTTGCCAGTCTTTGCACTTATCCATGGCCACACGGGGGCCAATACAGAAAAAAACTTTAAAGTCTTTCAGATACAAATCACAAAATACAATCAGCTCTTTTAAAGAAGACCTGCTGAAGCAATACTAGACAAAAGTCTATGTATCAGATGTAAATGAAGCCTATGACACATTCATGAACATTGTAACCACTCTTTATGAAAAAAGTTGTCCATTATTAAAGAAAAAGCTGAAACAGAAATTTGTCGACAAGCTATGGTTAACCAAAGGATTACAAAAAGCGTGCAAAAAGAAAAAATCATTATATAAAGCTTTTCTAAAGAAAGAGACAAAAGAGGCAGAGCAGCGGTATAAAACATACAAAAATAAGTTAATATATATAATGAGATGTAGTTAAAGAGACTATTATTGTAAAGAACTGGTGAAAAACAGAGACTGTGGAGGAACGAATAAGTTCAGGTGAGGTACGACAACTGAGAGGTTGCAGAGTTTTATTCCTGCATCATCGTGAGACACACTGTAGCGTTGTGGCTGTGTGTCCTGTGTGTGTGTCATATGTGTGCTGTGTGCATGTGCGTCCTCTGTGGCATGTATAGTAAGCTCTTTTATACAGACAATAGAGAATGCATGGCACTTTTGCATATTGATATACATATCAGTCAATACATATCAATTGCGTAATTAACTGGCGCCGGACTTCCTCTCCTTAATCCGGGGATGTATAACAATAGTCACTGTTCTGGTTGTTCCCCTAGGGGCTCTCTGTCCGTATGCAAATTGTTCTGCTTCCTGCCCTAGCTGAGTGTGAAGGTTGAATGTCCATGTAGATTGTGGTGGGTCACCACAGGGCTCCCCCCAGAGCACTCAGCAGGGGGTGTGATCCCCCTCCCCCCTCGCCTCATTTGGCTCCTGCTCTGGTAGAACTGTCGGAGGGCATGTCAGTCCGTGAGGGGGACGGGGGAGGTGTGGAAAGGGCAGTGTTCTCCGCTCCGAGTTCCAGCATGTTGAACGGCTGTGGATCATGGGCACACGGGCCGGTGTATTTCGTGCGTAATGGAACAGGACGGCGATCGGCCGGCTTTAGGGAGGAAGGCGCGGCAAAAGCTCTGTGCAGGAGGAGGGGGAGGGGGTGGGAGTAAGCGAGTGCCTGCCCAGGATGTCAAAGGTATCTGGGCTGCGCAAAAATTGCATGTGGATCTGTGATGGTGAGGGACTTTCCCAGGAAACCTGGCGGAGATCCACAGCGGCTGTGAAAAAAAAATTATATCTGAATCTTTCGTGGCTCGATCCAGCGAGGATGTGGGGACGGCGAGCGGCCAAATACCCCGATGATGTGTAGCGGCTGTGAAACAACTGCAGCTGTGTGAGGGTGTGAGGCGGTTTGGATTTTAGGTGCGGGAGCAGCCCTAAAATCATCGGGGAAAGCAATCGGCTAAATTCCCATTGTGCGCCGCAGCTAAGAAACCCATGCAAAGTCCTGTGTGCGGGCCGCACGTCCGCTCAAGGTACGCGAGCAGCCCTGAAGGTTCCGAGGGTGGTGATCGGCTGTTTTTCTCGGGCATGTGCAGCGGCGGAGGACGATGTATCAGTCTGTGGAGCCGGTTTGTACCTGGTGCGTGGTGTGCGCCTGGCGCAGTGACCACATAGCTGGCAGTTGCGCTGTCCTCGTAATCCTGCGGGGTGCGTGTGGGGCTTCTGTGCGCAGGAGGTCCGCTGTCCAGAGTTTAGTCAGAGTCGGGGAGCTCGGTGGAAATCAGCGCAGTCGGCGTCGATGATTGTCCCCTTTCAAGCTGCTTCCTTTGTTCGCTCGTGTTGTTCATGGTGCGTTTGGTCCCAGTGCTACACTCCGGTGAGGATGAAGAGGTTGCAGGCATTCTCTGGTCCTCTGTGTCCACAGCGCAGTGAGAGGGAGCAGACGGTCATTCTCCCTCGTCAGGTCACCAGTGTGGAGGGAAGAGATCAGGCGAGGGTCGCACCATGACACGTTCTGGGGCTTTCCCGGTTTGGGTCATCTCCGGGGTGTTTGCCTCGTGTTCCATTCTTCGTCAAGGGTCACTAGTGTGGAGGAACGAATAAGTTCAGGTGAGGTACGACGAGCTGAGAGGTTGCAGAGTTTTATTCCTCCATCATCATGAGACACACTGTAGCACTGTGCGCTGTGGCTGTGTGTCCTGTGTGTGTGTCGTGTGTGTGCTGTGTGTGTGTGCGTCCTCTGTGGCATGTATAGTAAGCTCTTTTATACAGACAATAGAGAATGCATGGCACTTTTGCATATTGATATACATATCAGTCAATACATATCAATTGCTTGATTAACTGGCGCCGGACTTCCTCTCCTTAGTCCGGGGATGTATAACAATAGTCATTGTTCTGGTTGTCCCCCTAGGGGCTCTCTGTCCGTATGTAAATTGTTCTGCTTCCTGCCCTAGCTGAGTGTGAAGGTTGAATGTCCATGTAGATTGTGGTGGGTCACCACAGGGCTCACCCCAGAGCACTCAGCAGGGGTTGTGATCCCCCTCCTCACTCCCCTCGTTTGGCTCCTGCTCCTGTAGAACTGTCGGAGGGCATGTCAGTCCGTGAGGGGGACGGGGGAGGGGTGTAAAGGGCAGTGTGCTCCACTCCGAGTTCCAGCACGTTGAACAGCCGTGGATCGTGGGCGCACGGGCCGGTGTGTTTCGTGCGTAATGGAACAGGACGGCGATCGTCCGGCTTTAGGGAGTGAGGTGCAGGAAAAGCTCTGTGCAGGAGGAGGGGGAGGGGGTTGGGAGTAAGCGAGTGCCGGCCCAGGACGTCAAAGGTGTCTGGGCCGCGCAAAAGTTGCATGTGGATCTGCGATGGTGAGGGACTTTCCCGGTAAACCTGGCGGAGATCCATAGCGGCTGTGAAAAAAAAATTATATCTCTGACTCTTTCGCAGCTCGATCCAGCGAGGATGTGGGGAAGGCGAGCGGCCAAATTCCCTGAGGATATGCAGCCACTGTGAAACAACTGCAGCTGTGTGAAGGTGTGAGGCGGTTTGGCTTTTAGGTGCGGGAGCAGCTCTAAAGTCATCGGGGAAAGCAATCGGCTAAATTCCTGTTGTGCGCCGCGGCTAAGAAACCCATACAAAGTCCTGTGTGCGGGCCACACGTCTGCTCCAGGTGCGCGAGCAGCCCTGAAGGTTCCGAGGGTGGTGATCGGCCATTTTTCTCGGGCATGTGCAGCGGCGGAGGACGATGTATCAGTCTGTGGAGCCGGTTTGTTCCTGGTGCGTGGCGCGCGCCTGGCACAGTGACCATGTAGCTGGCAGTTGTGCTGTCCTCGTAATCCTGCGGGGTGCGTGCAGGGCTTCTGTGGGCGAGAGGTCTGCTGTCCGGAGTTTAGTCAGAGTCAGGGAGCTCGGTGGAAATCAGCGCAGTCGGGGTTAATGATTGTCCCCGTTCAGGCTGCTTCTTTCGTTGGCTCGTGTCGTTCATGGTGCGTTTTGGTCCCAGTGCTGCGCTCCAGTGAGGATGAAGAGGTTGCAGGCATTCTCTGGTCCTCTGTGTCCACAGCGCGGTGAGAGGGAGCAGATGGTCATTCTCCCTCGTCAGGTCACCAGTCTGGAGGGAAGAGATCAGGCGAGGGTCGCACCATGACGCGTTCTGGGGCTTTCCCGGTCAGGGTCATCTCCGGGGTGTTTGCCTCGTGTTCCATTTTTCGTCAAGGGTCACCAATGTGGAGGAATGAATAAGTTCAGGAGAGGTACGACGAGCTGAGAGGTTGCAGAGTTTTATTCCTCCATCATCATGAGACACACTGTAGCGCTGTGCGCTGTGGCTGTGTGTCCTGTGTGTGTGTCGTGTGTGTGCATCCTCTGTGGCATGTATAGTAAGATCTTTTATACAGAAAAGAGAGAGTGCATGGCACATTTGCATATTGATATACATATCAGTCAATACATATCAATCGCGTGATTAACTGGCGCCGGACTTCCTCTCCTTAATCCGGGGATGTATAACAATAGTCATTGTTCTGGTTGTCCCCGTAGGGGCTCTCTGTCCGTATGCAAATTGTTCTGCTTCCTGCCCTAGCTGAGTGTGAAAGTTGGATGTCCATGTAGATTGTGGTGGGTCACCACAAGATAAAATACATGGACAATACTTAACAATATTGGCAATACAAATTGCCGTGATGGGCCAGCAGCTGCAGACGATGATGCGGAAATTGGACACCATCACGCAGCATTTGGCCGGGGCGGCTCCTTTGGCTCCTCCTCCTCAGCCTGCTCCTGTCATGATTCCTCGTGCACCATAACGCGGAGCAAGAGGAAGGGAATGAACAGCTCAAGTGCTGGAGTAGAACGTGCCATTTATTAACTAAAGCCACAACAAAATAAGTCCATTTACCACACTAATACAGAGGGTTGTAAAGATGAGACAACGGCCACCAGACATACAGGGAAGCCTCTCGGATGTTCCACAGCCCGGAGGGGGAATGCCTAGTGCTGCCGTAACCGAGTGCACAAAGAGAAAGGCAAAACATTAATTTACAGCTGGAACAATCCGGGGCTTGTCCGTGCAGTCTGGAGGGAGAGGGAGTTAAGCACGGTCAGCCGCAAACATCAAGGAAAGGATCGTCTTAAAATGTCAGGCTGAACAACAAGCAGGTAATGGATCAACATACGTGGAGGAACACGCCGCCACGTATGAGGGTGAATGCTCCAATAATCTCTTTCCACAAACACAGCGTATTTATAATCCTGATGCAGATGAGGAAAGAGATTGCCGGTGTGAGGAAGTGTGGGCTGAACATAATTGAACCAGGTGTGTAGGAATGCGTGTAAGAGCGTGTGAATGGAAATGAATGGAGTGTGTGTGTGTGTGTGTGTGTGTGTGTGTGTGTGTGTGTGTGTGTGTGTGTGTGTGTGTGTGTGTGTGTGTGTGTGTGAATACCCATGATGAAGTACAGCTGATGGCACTTGACAGGAGGAGGGGGCGTGCCCGAGCTGTCAGGGAGCGAAGGTCCCAAACAGCTCCCTGACGCGCCTGACGGAAAATAGGGCAAAAATAACCAATAAGTCAGAACTGGGTTTGGAACAACCAAACCCAGATTCATGACAGCTCCCATTGTTCAACCATCGGTGCGCCGTACCACCTCCGTTCCTACACCTGCTCCATGTGCGGGGGAGGTGGGGAAATGTAAGTAATTCCTCCATCAGGTATGGATGCATTTGGAGCAGGTCGGGAGGGAGTACCCAGGGGATGTCACAAAAATCCAATTTTTCACTCTGCTGATGCGAGACCGAGCCCTTAGTTGGGCTTAGGCCACACTAGACAGCCTGGAGGCTGTCTGGTGTGGACGCTTTTTGTCACGCATTCAACCACACCGAGAGTTAGGGGAACATAATGAGCCACCTTATGACTCTCCACCAGGGGGCTCGGTCTTTGGCTGAGTTCTCTGTGGAGTTTCGGGTCGAAGCAACAGACTCGGGGTGGAACGAGGTTGTGTTAAACAGTGCGTTCCTCAGTGGGTTAAATGCCCATCTCTGTAACAACCTGGTGGTTTATGCTATTCCTGACACGCTCGATGGTCTTATTGATCAGGCTGTGGGGTTGGACACCCATTATCGTGAGTACGTGAAGGAGCGGCAGGCCTCTTCTCGCCTGTCTGCTGAGCGGGTGCCCGTTGCGGGGACTGACTCTGGGGGGTGCCGGTTCTTCTCCCAAGCCAATGGACCTCAGTCGGTTTCAGTTAACCAATGATGAGTGTCGGCGAAGGAGGAAGACTGGTGCGTGCTTGTACTGTGCTTCTCTGAAGCACAGTTGGGACGAGTGCCCCCAGCGGCCAAAAGATGCAGCCTGCCAGTAACCGTAGGGGGTCTGGTGGGCAGGACCAATTCTACTCCCCCTGGCAATTTCTCTATTCCGCCCATCGTGCAATTGCCGGGGGTTGAGAGGTGGGTCTTGGTGTTAGTTGATTCAGGGGCAGAGGGCAATTTTGTGTCGGCCCGGCTCGTTCGGGACCTGAGTATTCTCACTCTTAAATTGTCCCATCATTAATGTATTACCACCATGTCCGGCCACGAGGTAGCGGTAGTCACCAAACGCACGAGGCTGATCACCATCCTTTTGTCCGGGAATCATTGGGAGGAACTCACGTTCCTAATTCTCCCAAATTCATCATCCCCAATGATCCAAGGGTATCCATGTCTCTGGAGGCACAGCCCCATTATTAACTGGGGGCATAATTCGATCTCCTCCTGGAGCCCATTCTGTTCAAGTTCTGTTTAAGTTCAGTGGAATGTGCTCCTTCTCTCCCGGTCTCTCTCTCCGGTCGAGCCGCCGGACCTCAGCCTCATTCCCCGGGCTTATCACGATTTGGGGGAGGTCTTCAGCAAGTCAAGAGTGCTATCGCTTCTGCCTCACTGCTCTTATGACTGTGCTGTGGACCTCATCCCAGGGGCGAAGCTGCCGTCCAGCTGGCTCTAAGCATTTCTGGGCCGGAGAGAGAGGCAATGGAGAAGTATGTTAAAGAGTTGCTGAACGCCGGCCTTATTCGGCCATCTTTGGCTCCGCTCGGGGCCGGGTTCTTCTTTGTCAGCAAGAAGGATGGCTCACTGCACCCGTGTATCGACTACCACGAGCTCAACGCCATAACAGTTAAGGACAAACATCCTCTACCCTTGATGAATACTGCGTTCGAGCTCCTTCAGCGCTCACGGGTGCTCACTAAATTAGACTTACACAACGCGTACCATCTAATCCACATTCGTGAGGGGGACGAGTGGAAGACAGCATTTAAAACCCACCTGGGGCAATCTGAGTATTTGGTTATGCCGTTTGGGCTCACCAACGCCCCCGCTGTCTTCCAACGGTTAATTAACGACATCCTCCATGATATGCTCTATCAATTTGTGTTTGTCTATTTAGATGATATTTTGATTTTCTCCAACTCACCAGAGGAACATGAGGTCCATGTCAGAGCAGTCTTACAACGGCTCTTGGAGAACCAGCTCTACGTTAAGGCTGAGAAGTGTGAGTTCTTCACTACATCTACTTCCTTCTTGGGCTTCATAGTGGCTAAAGGGAGACTGATTGCTGACCTGGACAAGGTGAGGGCTGTGCTTGATCGACCGGTACCCCACTCCCGTAGGGAGCTTCAACACCTCCTCGGGTTTGCAAACTTTTAATGCAGGCTCATCAGGAACTACAGTGGGGTAGCACTGCCCTTAACGTAGCTGACCTCTGTTAAGGTCCCCTTTCGGTGGACCGAGACAGCGGAGCAGGCCTTTTCCAAATTAAAGGGCCTGTTCACTGAAACACCAATCTTGGCTTAGGTCGACACGCAGCTCCAGTTCGTCCTCGAGGTGGACGCATCTGATTCGGGGGTGGGCGCTGTCCTCTCACAGCGTGCATCCTCTGATCAGAAGCTCCACCCTTGCGGCTTATTTCTCCCTTCAGATCAAGCCGGCCGAGAGGAATTATGACGTAGGGGACAGAGAGCTGCTTGCCATTAAATTGGCACTGGAGGAATGGAGGCATTGGTTAGAGGGGGCTATTCGCCCCATTGTTGTGTGGACTGACCACAAAAACCTCGAGTATTTGCGGTTGGCCCACCGACTTAATGCCAGGCAGGCTCGCTGGGCTTTGTTTTTCCAGCGATTTAATTTCACCATCACCTACCAGCCTGGCTCGCGGACCACTAAACCAGATGCTCTATTTGCACCAGTTTGATTCCGAGGAGGTAGCGCCCCCTTCCCACCCTCAACCCATTCTTCCCCCTTCATACGTCCTCGGTGCCCTTATGTGGGATATCGAGCAGACGGTCGGTCAGGCCCAGTCTCGGGAGCCTGTACCAGCAGGGTGCCCCCAGAACCGCCTGCACATCCTCGCTGCTCTCCGCAGTGATGTCATCCAGTGGGGTCACACCAGCCGCTTCGTCTGTCATCCTGATATCACCCACATGACGGATCTGGTTCAGTGGGTGTTCTGGTGGCCCACGCTGTGGCAGGATGTGCAGGAGTACGTGCAGGCCTGTCAGACCTGCGTCCGGGGCAAGTCCGATTCCTCCCCCCCTGCTGGGCTTCTCCATCTTCTCCCCATCCCCGGTCACCCATGGTTGCACATCGCTGTGGACTTTGTCACTGGACATCCCCCCTCCCATGGAAAATCAGTGATCCTGACCATTGTGGACTGCTTCTCCAAGGCTGTCCACCTGGTGGTGCTTCCCAAACTCCCTTCGGCCTTGGAGACAACTATCCTCCTGACTGAACATGTGATCCAACTCCATGGGATCCCTGTTGACATCGTGTCTGACCGGGGCCCGCAGTTCACATCACAAGTTTGGAGGGCCTTCTGCCGCACCCTGGGGATGACGGTGAGCCTCTCCTCTGGGAACCATCCCCAGAGCAACGGGCGGGAAGAGCGGGCCAACCAGTTCTTTGGTTCTTTGGAGGCCACCCTGCGATGCGTGGCAGCCAAACACCCTTCATCTTGGAGCTCGCATCAGACCTGGGTGGAATATTCTATGAACTCAGCCATCTACACGGCAACGAGGCTCACTCCATTTGAAGTATCATTAGACTACATGCCTCCGCTACTACCCATGACTGAGAGGGAGGTCGTGGTTCCCTCTGTGTGGGCTCTCGCTCGCCACTGCAGGCAGGTCTGGAGATCCACGCGCACCGCCCTCGCCCGCCCTGTCGAGCACAATCGGGCCGCGGCTGATAAGCGACGTGTGCCTGCCCCCCAAGTACACCGTAGGGCAGCAGGTCTGGTTGGCAGCCAGTCAGGTTCCGCTGAAGTCGACAGCGAAGAAACTGTCTCCTCGCTTCATCGGGCCTTTTCCAATCTCCAGCATAGTCAACGATGCCTCAGTGTGGCTCAAACCTCCATCAGCCCTGCGGGTGAACCCAACCTTTCATGTCTCTCACATCAAGCCCCTCTCGGTCAGTCCTCTCTGCCCCCCCCCCCAAGCCGCCTCCTCCTCCCCGGATTATCGACGGCCACCAGGCCCACACGGTCCACTGGATCTTGAACGTTCGCCATCGAGGCCGGGGCCTCCAGTATTTGGTTGATGGGGAGGGCTACGGCCCAGAAGAATGGTCCTTGGTTCCTTCGTTCTGAATCTTGGACAAGGAGATGCTCTGGTCGTGTTATCGTGCCCATCCCAACAAGCCGTACGGACCGCCAGGAGGCGCTCCTAGAAGGGGGGCCCTGTCATGGGCAGCGAGAGCGCGCTCCCTCTGTCCCGTTCATCTCTCCCCAGCTCATCATCACACCTGAGGGAGAGGACACACCTGCGCCCTCTCATCAGCCAGTGTACTTAAGGAAGCATCCTTCAGTGATTCAATGCTGGCTCGTCTGGGTATACTGTCATTAAGACAGCAAGTCGTAAGACACTGGGTAAAGAAATTATTAACCTGTGTTCTTTATTCCTATGTTCAGGTTGCTGCCATTGTGAGGGTGTGTCACTGGGGCTGCGCGCGCTCTCCTGCCACACCAACCCTCACAAACAGTAACTTCCACCCGGTCAGGCACCACCAACTCATTCCTGACCCTGGTGGTTCATCTATTCCCCGCTGGAGTCCTGCCGGCGCTCCCTTGGAGCCCACGTAAGTGGTAATTTGGCTAGCCCATTATCCCTTACTCCATTCCTCCTATTACACCTCTTGTCTTCTCTCCACAAGCTCCTTCCTTTGGAGAGTGACTGCTCTGTAGCTGTGCGGAGTTTTGCTATTTAATAAAGATTTTCAAATGTGTATTGTCTCTCTGTTGCTGCATCTTGCACGTGGGCTGAATTATCTAATCAGTCAGAACACCGTCCATCCATCCATCCATCTTCTACCGCTTTTCCGGAGGTCCACGTTGCTGAGGCAGCAGTTCAAGCAGAGAAGCCCAGACTTCCCTCTCCCCAGCCACCTGCTCCAGCTCTTCGGAGAGGATACCAAGGCGTTCCCAGACCAGCTGGGAGACATAGTCTCTCCACCAAGTCCTGGGTCTGCCCCGGGGTCTCCTCCCAGTGGGATGTGCCTGAAACACCTCAAGTGGGAGGCGTCCAGGAGGCATCCTGATCAGATGCCCATACCACCTCAACTGACTCCTTTCAACGTGGAGGAGCAGTGGTTCTACTCTGACCCTCTCCCGGATGACTGAGCGTCTCACCCTATCTCTGAGGGTGAGTCCAGCAATCCTACGGAGAAAGCTCATTTCAGCCGCTTGTATCCGCGATCTTGTTCTTTCGGTCATTACCCAAAGCTTGTGACCATAGGTGAGAGTAGGAACGTAGATTGACTGGTAAATTGACAGCTTTGCCTTAGAACTAAGCTCCCTCTTCACCACAACAGACCGGTACAACGTCCGCATCACTGCAGATGCTGCTCCAGGACATTCGTCAGGACACCGTGTTTCTAAAAAAAATCAATCCCAAAACAATCATAACATATATATACAGCAAACAAGGAACAATATAATCACAAAACACATCTAACCCCCTATTGGCGCCCCCCACCCCACCCCAACACACCCACCTCACATTTGGGCACCTTTCAATCACAATAGTGTTGGGCAGCCCCTACATGAGCAACAACAATCTTTCACTTATTCCCTTAAACAATACAAACATTTGCATATTCAAATTAAATAACTCAATGTTTCCTTTGTCAATATTCACACAAACTAATCAACGAGTGATTTCCACTTACTTTTCTCCTTTTTTTTCAAAACAAATTGCACAATTTCTTTAACATAATCAACACTTCCTAAAATTTATCTGTTAATACTAGTCATTTACTAAAATACTTCTTTTTACTTTTACTGCAAATAGTCAGGGCATACCCCAATAAGTCTAGCAACTATATACAACATGACACAGGGGTAAAACTTAAAACATACTAACACACTCCCGTGGAGCGCTTCCCCCTGGATTGCCAACTTGTGGTTCCCATCCAGAGTGCCTTCTCTTCCTGGCCTCTGGGGATGAACTGCGCTGTCTCCTCTTATCCACTACACGGCACAATTTGTTAGGGTGCCTCCACGTTTTGTCTGATAGGCTCAGAAACCCATCAGCCAAGGCAGCCACCACCTAGAGCCGCACTTGGTCCTCGCGTGTCCCTCTCAGATGAGCTTCAACCCTTGGGTGAACTCTATCACCAACCATCAGGGGAGCCCTGTCGTGCTTCCTCGGGCCACTGCAGTGTAAGCGAGCCTCCTCTTCGGAACCGGTCGTCATGAGTGTCCGGTTCGAAGCCCTCTTGGAAGGCTGTCGCTTAGATTGCTTTAACACTGTGCTCTGTGGTCCCGCCCCATCAGTCTTCAGCGTGGGCATCTCGAGCTTACGGGTCACCCCGGGGTCCCGCCGTGCCGTCCAGCACCCACACTAAGGGTACCATGGACTCTGGCATCGGGTCTGTCCAGGGACGACATCACGTGGCGACGGGTGTACTGTCCTCCAGAAACGCCGGACCAATCAAGGTCCCACACCTCCTCATCTTCCACACACAGAGCAGGTTGGTTCCACAACTCGCAGCCCAACCAATCCTCTCCGGTCGTCATTGGTGATGGAAAACCCCAGTCCATTGAGCTTGTTGCATCCCATTATGTTGTTGCCAGCCATGATGACCAAAAAATACACATTTGACATCGTCATAGACTTATATTTCTCTCCACCTCCATGGAGCCCACGACGGCCAACTTGTTCATTCCATAGCCGTAACAGGGTGCAGTCTCTCTATGAATGCGGTGGTGGGGAAACAGACTCCTCGCTGTTGCCAAATTCACCACAGAGGTCACCGCTCTCATATCCACCATCAGCGGGACCGCGACGCCATCCAGCAACACAGCGCACCAAACCCGTCCATCTGTCTCCGGAGAAACAGCATGAACTATCGTCGGAGCCTTCAGCGAGGGATCCGCCTCACACTGTCGATCCCTTCGCTCAAAATTTTTACAAGTCCTGGAAAAATGATTCAATAAGCCACACCTCCCACAATGCTTGCCTTTCGCCGGACATTCCCTGGACTTATAGTGGTGTTTAGGGGACCCACAGCCGTAACACCTAGGCGTTCCTGGGGCGGCCCTAATCTTGACCATGGAGGCGTATTCGTCATCCCTGCTGTCCTCATCCTCACGGTCCAAATTCAGTGTCTTCAAGCGAGGCTTGTCCTGCGTCGGAGAAGCTCTCTCACTGAGGCCTGTCGCTATTGTCTCAGCTGCCTCAAATTGCTGAGCTAGCTCGATAGCAGAGGTCAACGTCAGCTCACCTGGGTGGGTTAAAAGCCTTGACCAAGCCACGGGACACCAGACATGTTCTGCTAACTGGTCCCGGATCATTTCGTCCTCCAGGTTCCCAAACTTGCATTCCCTCACCAGCTCATGGAGGTCCGCTATGAATCTCCTCACGGATTCTCCCAGCCGCTGGCAGCACTGTCAAGACTGAATGCATCTAACAGTGGTGTTCTCAGGGGCATGAAAATAGCACGCCATTAGCTTCATGACCTCGTCAAAGCTATCGGCTCCTCCTAAGTTTTCCAGAATCCTCTGCCCCTCCATGCCTAAATTATGGACCAAAACTGCTCTTGCGCAAAGCTTCTCGAGCTGAGCGAGGTTCAAAGCCACCAAATAGTTTGTAAATGCGGCAAACCACCAAGACCACAGCACAGGTGGCTCACCTTGTGCTTCCTAAAACGGCGCTTAAATTAAAAGATGATTTCTCCAAGCTAAATAGATTTCATCTAAATTAGTAGAGCACCATTTTCTTTCTAATTGACGAGTCTTCTGTTTTAAGCTACGAGTTTCTGTGTTGAACCAAGGAGTTAGAAATCTCTGATTAGACTTTTTGTTTTTTAAGGGGGCCACCAAGTCTAGAGTCTGATGCAGAGAAGCTGAAACACTATCCACCATGTTATCAATTACAGAAGGAGCAAGCTGTCTATAGCTTATTTCCGTTGTGTTGACACATGGCATAGAGGAAACAATCTGCATAAATTTGGAAACAGCATCATCTGAGAGGCATCTACTGTAATAATATTTTTCTTTAGGAGCCAAATAGTCAGAAATAGTAAAATCAAAGGTTAACAGACAATGGTCTGACAGTACAGGGTTATGAGGAGACACTACAAGATTTTCTATTTCTATGAACGTGATCGAACCTCTTGGCCGGAATGTGAAACGGCTCCAAAGGAGCCCTCGTGTGCCTGTGTACTTTGGCTCGTTGACACGCCGTGCAGGCTGCTGCCCACTCTTTAACTTGTTTGCGGAGGCTTGGCCACACAAATTTTTCTCCTACCATTTTGACCGACGCGCGCACTCCCGGGTGCGCCAAAGAATGAATCGAGTCAAAAATGTGGCGGTGCCACGCAGCTGGTGCTACTGGACGCGGCCGTCCCGTGGAGACATCGCAGATTGGGGGGGCATACCGTCTTGCAGCACCCTGTTCTCCAGCCTTTAACCCTGTTGGTCCAGACTGGAGCGCGCGCACATCCGCGTCACTAACCTGCTCCGCGGTCATGGCTGCGTAATCTATTCCTACGCTGACTGGGGCCGCTACGGCGCGCGAGAGGCAATCTGCCACTACATTGAGTTTGCCCGCCACATGCTGGATATCAGTGGTAAACTCTGATATCGCGGCCAGCTGTCTCTGCTGCTGGCCTGACCACGGTTCGGAAACCTTGGCCATCGCGAATGTTAGCGGTTTGTGGTCAACGAACGCGGTGAAAGAGCGTCCTTCTAGCCAGAACTGAAAGTGGCGAATGGCCAAATGGAGAGCGAGCAGCTCCCGGTCGGAACTCTTGACCGCAGATGTTCACAACTGTAAAACCACTATATTAAAAAATCAATCTGCAGATTTTGTGAATTGATATAGGCTCAGTCAAACGTGGATCGATTCCAATCGGAGAATTAATCTTTTGAACTCACCCTTAATTTAAACAATTTATGAATGTCCTGATAATTGAAAACTATACAAAAATTATGGTCAGATATTCAGATATAGCCTTTATTTTTCAGCATAAACCAATTTGTAATATACTGTATGTGTAATACTTTTTTCATGAATGAAGCTCTATATAAAGCTTGACATTTTTTTCCCATTGTTGTTGTATGAATTCATTAATGCCACATAATATTCAGAGCTATGTATGTATGTATGTATGTATGTATGTATGTATGTATGTATAGATAGATAGATAGATAGATAGATAGATAGATAGATAGATAGATAGATAAACTTTATAAGCAGCATAATCTTTATTTTAAAGGTCAAATTGCTGTTGTAGCCCTCAGCCACTTCTATTTTAGTCATTTTAGTCTGCTGTACTCCATATGCTTGTGTTAGGAGTTTGGGAACTTATTAGACAATTATATCCAGAACCTGTGATACAGGGCAGTTCTCAAAAAAAAAAAAAAAAAAAAAATCCAACACCAAATAAATAAAATATAAGAATCTATTACTTGTCCATGCCAAGGAGTTAGATGGGGGTATATTTATTGGCTTGATTTGTTTGCACTTGCACATGTATGTATATTTATCCTTGCTTCCACAGCTATAACTTGTGGTCCAAAGTAGGGCTGGGCAATATGGCTTAACATGTATCGGGATACATTTAGGGTTTTATCACAATGTCTTGAATCCCCTCCAAACCACTGTATGTCATGAATTGCCCTTTCAGGGCAGAGAAATGACACCCAGGCGCTGAACTGCCATTAGTGTAATTTATTAAAGCAAAGGATAAACACAAAGTTCCACAAAGTGCTCAAAAAACAAAGAAGCAAACGAGAAGGAGATTACTTACAAGAATACTTGCCAGAGCAAAGCAGGGCTCTAGCAGAGACACGGAGCGACAAGCCAAAGTGGTGACAAAGTAGAATGAAACACAGAGCTCTTAAATAGGGCTCAAACCCCATCACATAATACTTGGCAGGTGTGGGTGCCCGAGCAGGTGGGAGAAGGCAATAATACAGAATCAGGATCAGCTAGGTGAATGAGGGGGAGGCAAACCACAGACTGACAGCTGACAGGGCACGCCCACACAAAGCTTCACGCCCCCGACAGCTGTCAACAGAAAAAAGGACAATACTGGGGATAACAGGGGAACACATCATGCCAAAGTATTATTATGAATAAGTGCAGAAAGTAAAAATATAACACTAACACAAACAGAAAAATGACAAGCAGAAAAAAAATACATGAACCCAAAAGGCATGAAGTGCAACAGATGAATAACTAAACAGAAAAAGCCATGAGACCGAGTCTGGAGGAATCTTCCAGCCCTCGGCTCATGACACTGTATAAAAGTAAATGTAAAACCTTTGCATAAAATGACACTGACATGATAATAGACACAGACCTGTGTATTGCATTTCTTTTTTTTTTAATTGCATATAGGAAGGGGGTAACCACTTTCTCTGGGCTTTAATTTAGCTTTTGTTATTAAAAATGTTAGTCTGGTGCAAAATAATACAGCATTTGGTACTGATGTTGTAACCCACATGATAAAATGGGCTGCATACAATACACTAAACATGCAGAACATCAAAGATAAAATTGTTAATTAAAATTAGTTACTCTCTTAAATCTTTGCTAAGTGAAAAATATCAATTATTGCGCTAAGAGAGAAAGAACATATTTTCATTTCATTTTTATTTACCATTAACTGCCAAATGTGAAGTTTCACATTTTCACCCTATGAACAGTTCAGAATGTATTTACAAGGCCAATCCGAGATGTTGCCCGCGGCAGTTAGTCCCACCCACCTGCTAGGAGAGTGGGTAATGCTGTTTGTGAGTCAGAGAGACGTTTGGATTTCAGCAGCAGATGCACATGGTCACAGTGTACGTGAGCAGGAGTACACGATAAGAAGCGGAGCAAAAGTGAAACGAGATAAACCCACAATATACTGAAGGTAAATTACTTTTACTAAAGCGGTGACTTGTAAAAAGTAACCATAAGTGAGCTAAATCAGCTCAGTAGATACCAATTAGCACTAAATGCTAACGACAACGGAGGCTCCCCGAGGGTGCTAGAACGTTACTGGACATCGTTCCTCAAAGCCCGGCTGAACTGTTCGATTCCCGGTGACTCCTTCTTCTACTTCAGAAGAAGTAGAAGAAGTCTCCGTTTAACTCTTTCGTGCAGCTGAAAGAGTGAAACTTCCCAACGGTTTTCTACAACTTGTTCTTTACTGCCTGAAGCTGAAAGGTAATACATGTGACATTCAATTAATGTAGTTGTTTAATTTGGCCATCAGTGTGAGCTAACTTGTCTGGAAAGTAAAAGACTGCACAACTGGATGTTTAGAGGCCTGTGGATTAGCTGGGCGCCTCCATTTTACGCCGTGTGCAAAACTCCACAGAGAGATCAGTGAACACAAGCTTTATTTTCCCATAGAGGGATTTCATTCACTTTGCACCTTGTTAAGCTGTTTATTGCACAATTCTGGATTTTTCTACTGAATTTATAGCTGTTGAATATAAGGTTTATTTGTCATGTTTGTTTAGTGAATATAAGCTATTGCATTTTTCTACTTTTTAAAGGAAAAAGTTATTTCATGGTAATTAAAGTAGAACTGAACTGAACGGCATTGAACGGCACTGGGTGATAGTACATACAATTATAAAGATAATTTATCATTGGCACCCCCTCCACAAATCCCGGAATCTTGGAGAAAATCGCAATTTTGAATTTCCCGCCCTGAAAAATCAGACAAATCTGCCGATTAACTGGAAGTGCAGCCGGAGTTCCGCGTGACGTCACGAGTGTGACACAGTCCTCCATGTTTACCATTGCGAGCACGTCGACACTGGCTGTTTTTGGTGCATTTTGTTGTGATAGTCGACTACAAAACACTTCCAACACCTGGGAAGATCTGTTCAGTGGACAAGGAAAGCTGTCATGGCGACGAAAGAAAAGAAAGGGGGAGGAAAAGCAACCGGGAAGCGATGCGTTTCTAGATATAGATATTACTGTGATCCCTCACTTATCGCGTTTAATGGGGACCATAACCGACCGCGAAAAGTGAAAAACCGCGAAGTAGCGTCACCCCCCCCCCAAAGGCGTCACAAGCACTATTTTGCACAAAAAGGCACAAGAGAACAGCGAAAAGTGCCACTAAGCAACACGAGCGATAAAGAAGCTGGGTAAAACGTCTCGGCCAATCAGCTTGCGAGATTCCCGAGCGGTGAAGAGGTGGGCGGAGAGGAGTGGAGCGGTGGTCAGAGAGGTGGATTTTGAATTGTGCGGGCTCTCCGTGTTGATACCTTATGTTCTAATGTAGTAGACTACATTAGAACATTAGAACACATTAGCCCGTGTTGATACCTGATGTTCTAATGTATCAGGTATCAACACGGAGAGCCTGCACAATTCAAAATCCACCTCTCTGACCACCACTCCACTCCTCTCCACCCACCTCTTCACCGCTCGGGAATCTCTCAAGCTGATTGGCCGAGACATTTTACCTCGCAAGCTGATTGGCCGAGACGTTTTACCCAGCTTCTCTCCCTGCAGAGCGCACATACCCAGCGAAGGAAGACCGTATTCATTGTTCTTTATCGCTCGTGTTGCTTAGTGGCACTTTTCGCTGTTCTCTTGTGCCTTTTTGTGCAAAATAGTGCTTGTGACACCCTTGGGGGGGGGGGACGCTACTTCGTGGTTTTTCACTTTTCGCGGTCGGTTCTGGTCCCCATTAAACGCGATAAGTGAGGGATCACTGTATTCCCCGGCGGCGGACCTCGCCTCTGCATCGCCGTCTGCCAGCTGCTGTCACAGGTGCATTAGGTCTCTGTCTCCCGGGCTCACCCTTGTGCACGCCTGCCACCTGCCACACTCCTGCATCCTCCTCTGTCTCGTCACCGATCCTGAATGCCTCTTCACTCTGAAAACTCTGGTTTTCTTGACTGCTGGAACTGCTATCATCTGCCATTGTTGTTTTGTTTAGGGATCACACTCGTGATGTCACGCAGCGTCGTCTGCACTACTTCCGGTTTGTTTGGCACTGCCAGCCAGAGGCAAAAGTTTATCGGCTTATAGCTTGGCCATCGCACGGCCTAAAAATTTCTTTTATGTGTTGAAAAATACAATAGGTAATAAGGAATTAATCTGCTATTCTACTTTTTGCGCCAAAAGGTGGGTTCAGTTCTACTTTAAATAGCCATATGCACTGATTTCATGGTGAAGCATTTTAAGGAAATGTAAACAGTGAAACATTTCATGTTAACTGATGTATTTTATTGTTAAAAGGAAGTCAATACATATTTCATGATGTGACTGCAGTTAAAAAAAGAGAATTATTTAGATATTTGACTTTTATTTGTCTGAGCCTGACTGTTGACAGGTCAAGTTTTTTCTGATGTGCCTTGATTCTACGATGATCGTCCTGCGTGAATCTGTACTGTGAGGATCCACGCTCCGACCTTGATGGCGAGCCGTCCCAATAGGATCTAGAAAGAATCATCAAGATATCACTGGATGCTGGACCAGTTCTGCTGCACTCCTTGGTGTGGTATAGCCAGTATCTGCAGACGCCTTCACACTCAGCCCATTACACAATTTCCCTTTTTCCTCCAACATCACACACACATTTCCCCTTTATCCCTTGGACTCAGGACACCACTGACATTTTTCTTTTTTTTTTTCTTTTCCTGGGAACTGCAGGCTTATTTTTGTGTTTTTTGACTATTTCTAATATTTTGGACTTATTTCAACTACTGATGGCTA
This sequence comes from Pholidichthys leucotaenia, assembly GCA_020510985.1. NCBI lineage: Eukaryota > Metazoa > Chordata > Actinopteri > Cichliformes > Pholidichthyidae > Pholidichthys > Pholidichthys leucotaenia. The sequence continues at coordinate 73,816,365 of CM035838.1, forward strand.
ATGGCTAAAATTGTATACTGGTGCTGAAGTGCAGGATATCCTCCCTGTCTGAAAGATGTTTCTTACTGATTTGTACAGTGAACTGTGAACCTAACCGAATTAGATAACTTGGATTTAAGTTACACTCCAAACTGAGGTAACAAAGGTGCACCTGAGATCAAATTTGACAGCTGAGATTGATTTATTAGAAGTGAAACAAAGGTAACAAACTTTTGGGTTGGTTTTGACCATTCACTTGTTGGATGTTACATCCATGTCAATTGTGTGTCGTTAAATGTCTTTTTATTTTTATTTTCCATTCTTCACTAAAGCCGGCAATTATTCAGCTTTATATTGCTGTCTCTGAGTCTCATTTAAATGCTCCACTTTGCTCCAGCAGCCAAACCTACTGGTGCAATTGAGTAACTTGTATTGGCTAATCACTTATTTTGAGTGACACAAATTATACACACAAGTTACATACATGTAGTGGTTAATATATGCTACAGGTGTTATTACAGAATATGGGGTTTCAGTGTACAAACAGGTTAAATGAAAATTAAAGATTTATCATTACCATCATCATTGACAGGTCATCATTTTGGATGCAGACTAGTACCCTAAATTAGACTTTGCGATGTTGCATGTGCCCTGCCAGACACCCACTGGAAAGACAGTGTGCTCCATCTGTTGCAGTATGTGCTGCCTGGAGTGGTGTGCAGTTTGATGTGGGCAGAATTTCAACTTAGATGATTTACCTTCAGCAGCCTCTGTAGTTGTTTTAGAATATTATGTCAGTTTGATCTATGGCAATACAGTTCCTATGGCTTTTGAAAACATTTGTACATCATCCTTCTATGCAGTATAGAACTAGAGAAACATCTGACCATGGGAATAACCTTAACCCCTTAGCATTCCAGTCAATTTCTCTAAAAATGCCTAAAATAATTTTTCCAAAGTAAATCAAAAGCTGTTCTTCAACCCTTTGCAGTATATTCATGGGGCTGGTCCCATTAAAAAGAAAACACTCTAATTTTTTGGGGCAAAACAGACAGAATCTGCCACTGAGTAACAGTGGTGTAAACATACTAAATTTGAAGAAAATAAAGTTTGGCTGTTTTTTGTTTTTTTTTTTGTTTTATTTTGTTTTTTTAGATACAGATGCCTGCAAATAACATACAGCTGTTACATTTTGGCTGGAAATCACAATAAGAATGTAGAGCCAAGTGTTATCAAGTACAGGTCAAAATTTTGTAACAATACCCCCAAAAATTAATATATTAAAGTTTTTTTTCTGAGGTTACAACCCGGGATTTTTGAACTGTGCCAACCTGTGCCATTTGCCACAGGTTGGCACATACCTTGGAAAAATGTCTATGCTTTTGAATGCTTCAACACAGAAGTGTCATCTTGGGCTCTCATGAAAGGTGACACTCAGGGCTATTCTACCCCATATCCAGATACACTGTCAGTAGTAATGACACAGTAAGTAAAGTATAAACATTACACATAACGTTAGTAGAAGTGACTCAGCTTTATAGAAGGAATCGAGCATTATGTATGGGAGACGCATGGGCTTTATAGGGGGCGTGTGTGATGAACTCAGCCCTATCAGGCATCATTAAGTTCATAAATTAATTGGCTACATGACTCATCCATAACACAACATAACAAAAATATTTTTTTTGTAAGTTGTCTGTGTTTTTTCAACTGATTTAAGACAATTTTGCACCGCTGAATCCGAAAATGACATCCGTTTCTCTCGATCAGGTCAGGTGTTTATGCTAAGTTGTAAGCAGTTGTACAGCAGTTGTACAGTTGTACTGTAAATTGAATAGTAGACATTGATAAAGGTATGTAAATTGAATGTTACATCATCATTGTTCAAAATTCAGAGAATTTCAAGAAATCAAAAAGAATTTTGCGTCATATAAAGCGAAAATACCCGTACATGTAAACAAAAACGTAAAAATCATGTGGCCATAGTTCAAAAAGATAAGATAAGCCTTTATTAGTCCCACAACGGGGAAATTCCAGGATTGCAACAGCACAGGGATAGCAACACTCAGAGCAACAATCAGAAGGCAAGAAAAAAAAGCAAGCAAGCAAGAGCAGCTAATATACATATGTACATATTACTATAAATATATACAGTATATACACAGACACACAGTGCAGAGCATTGTAGCTGGATGGAATAAATATATGAGTATATAAACACACAGTGCGGAGCATTGTAGCTAGATGGAATAAATATGTAGATTGTAGAAGAGCTTGAAATAACGAGGCGATGCGACTTATAAACCAAAGTTTATTATCAGCTTCGCTCCTCTAACAAGTCTCATCTCAGTGCAGAAGCAGAAGTAGAAAGAGGCAGAACATATTCAGCTCTACATACTTATACCTACACATAACAAAAGACATGCATATCAAAGCTGACATCCCACATTATCTTAATCCCCCTCCTTTGTCTCCGTACCCCTCCACCTGGCCTTGGGAGGTCAGGGCAATCGATCTGGTCTCCACCGCAGTGCCTCGGATGCTCTTTGATCCCCGCTGGCGGTTGAGACCTCTTTGTCCTGTTCTGAGGTGTGAAGTCGCTTTACATATGTAATCACCAAACATTCTCACATGCTTATACATATGTAGGTTATGGGATATATGATTAATATAGACCACAGCCCCCCCCAAACGACTAAGAAAAGGACAATAGAAAAATTCACAGTTTAAGATAATTATTATGACATACTAACTGCTACACCTCTTGACAAGGAAAAAACTTTCCAGCAGCTATGCTCCTGTAGAGAATTCAGTGGTAACCATAACAGTGTAGTAATATCACAAGTCAGTCTTAAACTGTCACAGCACAATTAGTGAACAACTTTTGAGTAGTTTGCATCAGTCCTTGTGCCGTCTGGGTTTTAATCTTCTCCCGAATCTGCTGTGGGTCCGCTTGGGCGTCCTGGCGGGACCTTCCTGTAAGGAATCTGCAGCTTGGGGAGGAGAGTGATTATTTGTTCCCTGCAGGGGGGCTGAGTCTTTTCTCTTGGGGGGTCTACCCCGCCGAGGTGCTCTCGCCAACCGTGCAGGTTCGTCTCTCAACAAGAAGGCAGGTTTAAGTCTGTCAATGCTGACTGTTTCTTTTCTGTCCCCTAAATCAAGCACAAAATGCTTATCACCAGGTTCCAGCACTCTGAAAGGTCCGTCGTATGGTGGACGGAGGGTTGGATTTAAAGCTTCATGCCTAACAAAAACGAATTCAGCGTTTTTCAAAGCTTGGGGAACAAAAACCCGTGGAAAAGAGTGATGTGCCGGTCCGGGGAGAGTGTCCGGTCCGTTGCTGCCTAAAAGCCTCGGGGCTGGAAGATGCCCTGGCTCTGGGTTCTCTGGTAAAAATTCACCTGGGAGCCTGAGAGGTTGTGCAAAAACTAATTCTGCTGGGGAGGCGTCTAGATCCTCTTTAGGCGCAGCACGCAACCCCAATAAAACCCAGGGAAGTTTATTTACCCAATTTGTGTCCGTTAGTGAGGCTCTGAGGGCGGCCTTTAAAGATCTGTGAAAACGCTCGCATAACCCATTAGCCTGAGGGTGATAAGCGGTGGTGCGGTGAATTGTCGCTCCTAAGCTGCTGGCCATGGCTGACCAAAGCTCAGAGACAAATTGAGGCCCTCTATCGGACGTGATGTCCGATGGGACGCCGAAACGTGCCACTCAGTTTGTTAAAAAAACGCGAGCGACTTCCTCCGCTGTGGTTGACGCCAGAGGGACCACCTCAGGCCAGCGCGTAGTACGGTCTATCATTGTTAACAGGTGAGTGAAACCTTGGGAGGAAGATAGTGATCCCACGAGGTCGACATGAACGTGGCCGAACCTTCTAGCTGGGATTCGAAAAGGCTCTAGAGGGGCTTTTGTGTGTTTGTGTATTTTGGCGCGCTGACAAGACATGGAAGTCTCTGCCCATTCTTTTACGTTTTTGCGCAGGCCGGGCCACACAAACTTTTCGGCGACCATTTTAACCGAAGCGCGCACACCCGGGTGCGCGAGGGAGTGAATTGAGTCGAAAATACGGCGGCGCCATGCAGCTGGGACTACCGGGCGAGGTCGGCCGGTTGAGATGTCGCATATTAGGGGGGGCACACCGTCACGTAAACCCCTTTCCTCCAGCCTTAACCCTGTTGGTCCAGACAGGAGTGCGCGCACGTCTGCGTCACTACTTTGCTCCTCCGCCATGGCTGCGTAATCTATCCCTACGTGGATTGGGGCCGCGTATGTGTCTGCGTTGGCGAAGAGTTCTGCGGCTGAGGTAGTATAATCTGTCTCCTCGCGCTCTGGCGATGTCACAGCGCGAGAGAGGCAGTCTGCTACCACGTTAAGTTTGCCTGCCACATGTCGAATGTCTGTGGTGAACTCTGAAATCGCAGCTAGCTGTCTTTGTTGCCTGCCTGACCACGGTTTGGAAATTTTAGCCATCGCAAAGGTGAGCGGTTTGTGGTCTACAAAAGCCGTGAAACGCCGCCCCTCCAACCAGAACTGGAAGTGGCGGATGGATAAATGAAGCGCTAGCAGCTCCCTGTCAAAAGTGCTGTATTTACGCTCAGTTTGGTTTAACGATTTGCTGAAAAATGCCAAAGGTTGCCAGGTTCCGCCAACGTGTTGTTCTACAACCGCCCCTATGGCCAGGTCTGAAGCGTCTGTGGTTAGCGCAATGCGGGCTGAGGGATCAGGGTGAACCAACAATGTTGCGTTAGCTAGGGCACTTTTTACTTCCGCGAAGGCGCGTTCGCGCTCCGGGGTCCATTCGACCACATTGGAAGGTTTTTGTTTTCTGAGCGCGTCATATAGGGGCTGCATGAGCTGAGCTGCACGGGGGAGGAAACGGTTGTAAAAATTAACCATTCCTAAAAATTCTTGCAGCGATTTGACCGTTTGTGGCCGTGGAAAATTTTTTACTGCGCGAACTTTGTCTGGCAGCGGAACTGCCCCCTTCGGTGAAACTCTGTGTCCCAAAAAATCAATTTGTGACACGCCGAATTTGCATTTGGCTGGATTGATTATTAACCCGTGCTCTTCTAGTCTCTGAAAAACCATAGTGAGATGCTGTTCGTGTTCTTCCTCCGACGAGCTGGCTACCAGCATATCGTCGAGGTAGACGAACACGAAAGGGAGGTCGTGTAATACCGCGTCCATCATCCGCTGAAAGGTTTGAGCAGCGCCTTTGAGGCCAAAAGGCATCCGCAAAAATTCAAAAAGACCGAAGGGGGTTATTACAGCTGTTTTAGGAATGTCTTCTGCTCGAACGGGGACTTGGTGATAGCCACGGACCAGGTCTATTTTAGAAAAAATGCACGCACCCGCCAGATGTAGTGAAAAATCTTGGATGTGAGGAATTGGGTAGCGGTCATGCGCTGTCGCATTGTTTAATCTGCGGTAATCGCCACACGGTCTCCAAGAACCGTCGGATTTCGGAACCATGTGTAGTGGCGATGCCCAGGGGCTTTTTGAGCGTCTGATAATGCCTAGTTTTTCAAGGGTGGTAAACTCGTCCCAAGCTATGGCGAGCTTGGTCGCGTCTAAGCGCCGAGCTTTGGCGAATACGGGTGGGCCCGTTGTGGGAATAAAGTGTTCAACCCCGTGCTTAGCCACTGTAGCTGAGAATTTGGGAATTGTGAGTGCTGGAAATTGGGTGAGGAGTTGATCAAACTTACCTCCTGCTGTAGTGACGCTGGCCTGCACGGGTGGTGGAGAAACTCGAGCTGAGCAGGGAATAGAAGCAAATGACAATGCATTAACCAAGCGTCTGTTTGCTAGATCGACTAATAACCCATGTGCACACAAAAAATCCGCGCCCAACAAGTTAAAACTCACTGCCGCTACAACAAATGTCCATCTGTAATTGCGGCCATGAATGCAGAGGGGCAGGTTCCTTTCACCATAAGTGTCAATGATGGAGCCGTTGGCTGCCATCGCTCCATTGCCCCGGGGGCCCATGGCCCGGTCTGCGTGGGAGGGCATGATAAAACTCAGTTGAGCTCCAGTGTCAATTAGGAACTGTTTGCCGGTGTGTCCGTCAGTCACATAAAGAAGTTTATTTTTTTCGCCGAGAACCGCAGCCGTTAACGGTTCTCGGTTTGGACGTTTTCCCGAACTTTTGAACTTGCAGGGGGGAACGCATTTGTACGCCCCCTCGGCGAAACGGTGGTGGTAATAGCAGATGTCGTTCCGCCTGCTGCGTCTTTGTCGTGTTGCCGCCATGGTGGGCGGGCTCTGCTCGGTTGTCCGTGGTTCTCCATTGCTCTGGGCATTTGCGGATGCTGCTGTGGCCACCTGTTCCCTGCAGGCGTTGGTGAGTCGCTGCGCTTCTCAGGCCAGCGCGCGGAAGTGCTGCTGGGTGCTGCACCGCATGTTGATCAGCGTCCCTCTCATGTGTGGTGGCAGAGTGCTGAGGAAGATGTGTTGGAAGAGGAAGTTGTCATTGTCCTCCTCCTTGAGCTGCAGCATGTCCTCCATGAGGGCCTTGGGTCTGCATCCTCTGTGGCCGTAGATTGCCAGGATCTTCTCTGCTCTCTCCTCGGCTGAGGGGACGAAGTTCTTGACGATGGTCGCCTTCAGCTCTCTGTATTTGTCATAGGCAGGCGGCTGTCGGATTATGCTCCGCGCGCATCTTGACGTGGCAGCGTCGAGTTTGGCGACGATGTGATAAAACTTCGTCTCGTCCGCCGTTATGCCCGCCAGTGCAAACTGAGCCTCAGCTTGCTGGAACCACGAGCTCGGGTCTTCTTGCCAGAATTCTGGCAGCTTGACGGTGACGCCGCTTGTGTGGGCCGTCCTTGATGTGTCCGCCGGGTGAGAGCGCCTTTCTTCTGCTCTCACGGCGGGGCTGGTGCTCGGTTGAGCCCTCTCTTCTGCCGTGGGGGAACGTCTTCCATCCGTTCCCCTGTCTGCATGGGCGCCGGCGTCTGCCTGGGTCGCCTCAGATGAGTCAATCGCGGGGGAACGCCTCTGGTCCATCCTCGCGTCAGGGTCACCAGTGTAGAAGAGCTTGAAATAATGAGACGATGCGACTTATAAACCAAAGTTTATTATCAGCTTCGCTCCTCTAACAAGTCTCATCTCAGTGCAGAAGCAGAAGTAGAAAGAGGCAGAACATATTCAGCTCTACATACTTATACTTACACATAACAAAAGACATGCATATCAAAGCTGACATCCCACATTATCTTAATCCCCCTCCTTTGTCTCCGTATCCCTCCACCTGGCCTTGGGAGGTCAGGGCGATCGATCTGGTCTCCACCGCAGTGCCTCGGATGCTCTTTGATCCCCGCTGGCAGTTGAGACCTCTTTGTCCTGTTCTGAGGTGTGAAGTCGCTTTACATATGTAATCACCAAACATTCTCACATGCTTATACATATGTAGGTTATGGGATATATGATTAATATAGACCACATAGATATATAAACACCCACAGGACGGAGCATTGCAGCTAGGTGGAATAAATATGTAAATATATAAACACACACAGTGCGGAGCAATGTAGCTAGATGGAATAGATATATAGATATATAAATATAAACACACCCAGTGCGGAGCATTGTAGCTAGATGGAATAAATATATAGATATATAAATATAAACACACCCAGTGCGGAGCATTGTAGCTAGATGGAATAAATATGTAAATATATAAACACACACAGCGCATTGTTGCTAGATGGGATGAAACAGCACAACCATCTACTTATTTATCCTACATGGTATGATTATGTACCCATACATATTCTCACCCTCCATAGCGACCGGTATTTTCCTAGTTGTATGCCGGAGGGGACCATTGTGTAAGTCTATTGCATCTTTTGCATTCAAAAAACTATTAGGTTGTTACGTCTTTTTGCTATCTCTGCGAGCAGCCCTGCTTAGGTTGTACAGTCTGACAGCTGTTGGTAGGAAGGACCTGCGAAACCTCTCGGTTGTGCACCTGGGATGATGTAGTCTGCTGCTAAATGAGCTCCTCAGTGCATTCAGTATGTCCTGCATAGGGCGGATCTCGGACTCCAGCAGAGATGACAGTTTAGCCACCGTCCTTGTTCTGTTAACTATTTAATGTTAAAGTTAAAGTGGAATATTATTTATATTCTTAATTAATTTTGAATAACCCGTTGTAATGTTGTGTTGGGTTCACCTTGAAATCGGCATGGTTCGTAGCCGAAGGTGACGTCACCTTCGGCTCCGACTAACTGTAAACAGGAAGTCAGTCAGAGTATTGAGGAAAAGTCCGTTGTGTGTGTTTTACCACCTCAGTCAACTCCAGCAGCAGTCACATACATCCTCTGCCTTTGGTAGCATCGTGGGTATGTATTTACTGTTGTTGTTTGTGTGCATTCCTAGACGGTTTATTAAGGTTACGTTGGGTTTAATAACTTTAGACGCTAAAGTGGTTTTCCCGCGATTTACGCTAGCAACGGCCGTTGTATTGGTCGGAGGACGTTGATAGGTAATTTGGAGGGAAACAATTTATTATGGCGGCGGGAGTTGTTGTGAATATAGTTTTATATCGTATTTAAGTTAAAAGTAAGCAACTTATGTATCTCTATTGTAATGTCTGTACGAAGGTCAAGGAGTGATTGTGTCTTGTGTTATGTGTTACAGTTTCACACTTTCCTTGTGTCATTAAACCTGTGGACTGAGAGCTGTGTCTTCAGAGTCTTGATGTGAGGAAGGAGTTTAGCTGACTGTCCAATCAGCAGAGGCAGTACAGTGAAACCACGGCTTCCTAGTGGGCATGATAACGTGAATGTGCTGGCAGACAGTGAGTAGATCATCGTCACACTCGACCAATAAACGATCAACACATCAGTGTATATTCAGAAGTACGCTCACAACTGTGCTAGTCAGAAAAAAGAGCCATGTCAAAGACACACTCACACGCTCCTTCTGCGCACTCCAGTGTGTCATCTACAGAGTCTGCTGCAGCCAAAGCAAGAGCACGAGCGGAAACAGCAAAAGCTCGCCTTTCCTACGCTGAAGAAGAAGTAAGCCTAAAACTAGAAAGAGCTAAGTTGGAAGCATCAATGCAAATTCTACAATATAAGAAAGAGACTGCTGCAGCTGTTGCTGAAGCAGAAGCGCTGGAAGCTGCAGTTGTCAGTGGTGAAAGACGAAGTCGAGAGTTTGTATTATTAGATTCTGCCTCCTTGACAGCCACACAACGCACTCAACAGTATGTTGCTGACCAAGCCAAAGTGTTGGAGGCAGAACACCAGCTATGTGTAGATGATGCCTCAATAAAATCAGATTCACACCCCAGCCCACAGCGGGTTCAGATATATAAGGATGAAAATGTTTGTGACCCACGACAAGTGAAATTTGAAAGCAGCAATATTACTCCAACACAGCACTCCAGATTTCAAAATGACTATTGTGGTACATTTCCCCCATCTTATCTTGTACCTCCTAATTCCAACCATAACAGCTCCACTCCAAATGACTTTGTGAGGTACCTTGCACGCCGTGAGCTTGTGTCTACAGGCTTACTTCAATTTAATGATAAGCCTGAGAATTACAGAGCTTGGAAACGCTCATTTCTGTCTGCAATCAGCGGCTTAGATCTAACAGCAAGTGAGGAGATGGACCTTCTTTTAAAGTGGCTCGGCAAGGAGTCAAAAGAACATGTTGAGCAGCTCAGAGTAATTCACATCAATCATCCGGAAGCAGGCCTGAATATGATTTGGGATAGATTCGAGCAAACTTACGGCTCGCCAGAGGCAGTAGAGGACGCTCTTTTCAAACGCATCGACACTTTTCCAAAGATAGGAAACTGAGATTACGCCAAACTGATTAAGTTGAGTGATCTTCTGATGGAACTTCTATCAGCAAAGGATGAAGGAGACTTACCTGGTCTCTCCTTCCTCGACACGGCAAGAGGTGTCAACCCAATCGTGCAGAAACTCCCCTTTCGTCTGCAGGAAAAGTGGGCTTCAGCTGGTGCATCTTATAAGCGACAAAAGCACGTGCCTTATCCTCCCTTTGCCTTTTTTGTAAAATTCATTAGCCAGGAAGCTAGCATTGCCAATGACCCAAGCTTCAACTTCATCACTCAGACAGACACTGTTCCCAGGGCTGAAAAGTTAGCATGGCAGCCAAACAAACATCAAAGAGTCTCAGTCTGCAAAACCGAGATATCCAACAGAGGTAGTTCTGATTCTATTGACTCCTCATTAAAATCTGATGGCTGTGATAAAATGTGTCCTATTCATGGGAAACCACACCCTTTAAGTAAATGTCGTGCTTTCAGAGAAAAATCCATTGAAGATCGTAAGATGTTTTTGAAAGAGAACAATCTGTGTTTTAAATGTTGTTCATCTTCATCACACATCGCTAAAAACTGCAAAGCCAAAGTTCAGTGTTCTGAGTGCAAGAGCGAAAAACATAACTCAGCCCTACATCCAGGACCCGCACCCTGGACAGAAGTGAAGGATCCCGATCCAGAGCATGGCGGGGAGGAGGTCGAAACTGTGCCTCAACCTCAATCTGATATTACGAACAAATGCACAAAGGTCTGCGGTGGAGATCTGACAGACAGATCCTGTTCCAAAATATGCCTCGTGAAAGTATATCCAGCCGGTCACAGAGACAAAGCAGTGAAGCTCTATGCAATTCTGGACGAGCAGAGCAACAGGTCACTGGTTCGTTCACAGTTCTTCGACGTGTTTGGCGACAGAAGTCCAAGTGCTCCTTACACACTGAGAACATGCGCAGGAAGGAAGGAATCATCAGGAAGGAGGGCAAGCGGCTATGAAGTGGAATCTCTGGATGGGACAGTCCGCATTCCATTACCCAGCCTCATAGAGTGCAACGACATTCCCGACAACAGAGACGAGATTCCAACCCCTGAGGTTGCTCTTCATCATACACATCTAAAGACAATGGCGCACTTCATCCCAGATATGGACCCAAATGCCCAGATCATGCTTCTCCTCGGTCGGGACATTATCAGAGTGCATAAAGTTCGCAAACAGGTGAACGGCTCACACAACCAGCCCTATGCACAGAAATTAGATCTAGGGTGGGTTGTTGTAGGCAATGTGTGTCTCGGCAGCGTCCATAGACCATCAGTAATCAACGCCTTCTACACAAACACCACAGAGCTACGACGGCCATCTCTCTTCGAACCATGCCCTAATGTGTTCTGTGTTAAGGAAAAGTACAGCACCGTCCAGGCCACGAACCAGAACCCTGCAGATCGTGCAATGCGTTCTGTTGCTGCAGGCCTGTTAAGCAACACTAACTGGTTTAGTGGACCTAGTTTTTTGTACAAGCCAGAGCAAGATGTTCCCGAAAGTACCTATGACCTTGTGGACTCAAGTTCAGATCCAGACATCCATCCTCTAGTGTCCACTTTAAGCACTGCAACTGCATCCAAGCGGCTTGGTTCCCAAAGATTTGCCAAGTTCTCTTCATGGAAGTCACTGACTCGTGCCATTGCACACCTGAAACACATAGCTCGTTGTTTCAACACAACCATGATGAACAACTCTTGCAAAGGCTGGCATCTCTGCAAGGCAGAATTTAACATTGAGGAACTCAACCAAGCCTCAGCTATCATCATTCGAACGGTGCAGGAAGAGGTTTACAATGAGGAAATCAAATGTATCAGAATACACAAAAAGATTCCTAAAAGCAGTCCCCTCAAAAATCTAGATCCGTTTGTCGACACACACGGCCTGCTAAGAGTCGGAGGTCGTCTTCACAATTCAGGTCTTGACCAGAACGAGAAGACTCCTTTGATCATTCCAGGCAACCATCATATTGC